>OY986437.1:85447464-86799964 GCA_963920525.1 Dichetophora obliterata
TTTTCATGTAAAAACGAACTATATTTCGACAAAATAGTAACTGTTCCATGACTTTTCCATTAGAACATACATGCAAGCGCCACACATTTGATATGGCCAAATCAACAATGTACGTGAACGAACCCCACCACAACGAAATACTTTCCACACGGTCCAAACGGAAGATTTCAAAGATCTTATACATTCAAATGTTTCGTTATTTATTGAATTTTATATTATAATACAAATTATGACTATAAATTTTTAAACTAATTATATATTTACTTTTTAATATAACCTCTACATGTGCATTGATGATGAGGTTTGATAGACAACAACAAAAATGAATGTAAATTAGTCGTTCGATATTTTATATAGAATCAGAGCACTTCCCAAATAATGCAAGAATGAATTAACTAGTATCAACAGTTTTTTTATACAGCCTTAATAGTTCAATGTTCCCAAATCGGCACAGCGGCTGAGAATGGGTTAAGACAGAAATCAGTTTTTGGTTTAGCTGTCTTCCGCGCATAAAGTACTAGAAACACACATCTGGACATCAGTACTATTCCTTGAATCTGGAGCTTCTAGCATGGCCCTAGTGCAAGCTATGACAGAAAAATTAAAAACCCTTTCAAATAACTTATATGGCGATTGAAAACTTTCAAACAAGATTTATGGAAACTTTCAAATCAGACTAAATTTGTTATTGCTTATCGACACAGATAAAAATATTAATGTTTGTTCGTATTTGATGTGCTGCAATTCCGTTCATCCGATAGCGATAAAACTTTGTGAACTTATTGCTTACAAATGCTTACAAAGGCTGTGAAACATGACATTCGGCTTCAAAAAAGCAGTCATGTAATCAGGTATTCAAAAGTATACTTTTCTAAGGGTATTATATTTTTACGGCCCCCACCACAACCAAAAGATATCTACGCTACTGGTTAAAACAGTTTTGGTTGTATTAGACTAAAATTTGGTATTAAATTCGTATGGCTACTGTCGGCAACTGTACTACAAATTGGGTGTGTTCTCACCATAGCTACGCCCATTTTTAAGAAATCATTGAACTGTACAAACATTTGAGTTTAACTTAAATGAAACTAGTTCGAGTTCTATTTCAAAAACAAATTCATTTAATATGAACATAGCTTCACTAGATTTAAACACATATTCCCGTGTGTACTTAAAAAAATTGTAGGTCTATATATTATAATCTTTTCACAATAAATGCTTCAAATTGAGTCTTTTATTTTTTTTCGAAACCCTAAACAAACAACGACTGCCATCTTGAAGCTCGTTAAAATTCGTTCATTTCAGGAGGGTTTTAACCCCCAAAACTCCCCTGCGTACGTGCCTGAAGAGAATGGAAAAGAGCGTTAGATAGAGCGTCATTTAGATCGTGATCGTGAGAGTCTGCTTTACGAAAGTCATTATTGCGCTGATAAATGTGTTCAATATATAATAATAATTATAATTTATAATATCTTTTAATAGACTTTTGATTGTTAGTGTATTAAATCAAATTGGTTTTAATAATGTTGTAGTTTATAAATAGTTATTTTTAACTAAACATGACTTTAACAAAAAAAATATTTATTTAAATTTACTTCATGTAAAATGAAAGAGTAGCTATAACAAAAACTTCACTTCTCTTTGATCAGGTTTGCTGTTACACAAACATTCATAACATATTTTTTAGGTAACAGTTCATATTTTGTGAGCAATGTGTAATAAAAACATGAATAATTTAAATTTTGTTTAAACAGTACGTTGTTCTTATTCCTTAATGTTTCATACATTTGTATATAATTTAAATCGTAGTATTATGAGTAATAGTAGGATATTATGTTTGATATAAGTAATATTAAGATATTGAATTAAATATATATCATTTGCATTCTTAAAACACAATTATAAGAGGCATAAACTTTATATATTAATATCAGGGACCGAAAATAACAGTTATTTTACAATTTTCAGATGAAAAAGACATAACGAAAAAGTTGCTGGTGAAACTTTTTATATATACCATTATTAGTGTAATAGCAGCAGTTTCGCGAATATTAAACTCCTTTCAAATTTTTGTCTGTTACTATAAAAGTTAAAATTAACTGTTATGTTTTGCCTTTTATTTTTACGGGCAAAAATAACTGTTACTTTTGACTTTTATTTTTCGGACAAAAATAACAATCATTTTGTGCCTTTTATTTTTTCGGTCAAAAATATCAGGCAATTTGTATTTTTTCAAAAGCCGCTTGACCGAATGAAAAACTATTAAAACTAAAAAATGTTTTATAGCTCAAAATGGGCTCGCTGATCCGACAATAAGAATTGAATAAAACTTTTTTTTGCCGTTCAAGCGGCGTTTAAAAACACTGAACTTACCTGACATTTTTGACTGAAAAATAAAAGGCACAAAATAACGGTTATTTTGGATCTAAAAAATAAAAGTCAAAAGTAACAGTTATTTTTGCCTGAAAAAAATAAAGGCATAAAATAACTGGTAGTTTTGTCGGAAAAAATAAATGTTAAATGATAACTGTTGATATCTGACTTTTTTGGTAAAATTTGGGACCGGTACGGTCCCTGATATATATATATATGTACTAGCTATTTCCAGGCACGCTTTTCTACGCCTTACCTATATATTTATAAATTTGCAGCTTATTTTTGTGTCTGTATCAAAATAATCGGACAACGAGATAAATATTTTCAGAAAGTTTGAAAACAATCCGACGGTTAGTTTCAGAGTTTTTGGTCTTTTGCCAAAACCATTTTAACAATAACTGCAGCCTTAGACTAAATTTGGAAACAGCAGAAGATTCTTAAAACAATTAAATGCAGGGACCGAAAATAACTGTTATTTTACAATTTTCAGATGAAAAAGGCATAACGAAAAAGTGGCCGGAGGACTTTTTCAAATATACCATTATTATCGTAATGGCAGCAGCTTCGCGAATATTAAAAGCCTTTTAAATTTTTGGCTGTTACTATAAAAATTAATATTAACTGTTATTTTTTGCCTTTTATTTCTTCGGGCAAAAATAACTGTTACTTTTGACTTTTATATTTTAGGTCAAAAATAACAGTTATTTTGTGCCTTTTATTTTTTCGGTCAAAAATATCAGGCAATTTGTATTTTTTCAAAGGCCGAATAAAAAACTTTAAAAACTAAAAAGTTTTTTAGCTCAAAATGTGCGCGCTGATGAGACGATAAAAATTGCATAAAAATTTTTTTTTGACGTTCAAGTGGCCTTTAAAAAAATTCAAATTGCCTGATATGTTTGATTGAAAAAATAAAAGGCACAAAATAAATAACTGTTATTTTTGATCAAAAAATTACAAGTCAAAAGTAACAGTAATTTTTGCCCGAAAAAATAAAAGGCATTAAATAACTAGTATTTTTGTCGGAAAAAATAAAAGTTAAATGATAACTGTTAATATCTGACTTTTTTGATAAAAACCATAACCGGTACGGTCCCTGATTAAATGCCATCTTTTAAGAAATCGTGTTACTTTTTAACTCTCTGCAACACATTACAGCACTACTTGAGCACTTAACAGCACAATTTTGAAAATTGTGAAAAAATTATTGCGGCACACAATTTCACTTGAACAAGAACCAATTCATAAAAATCAAATTATACACATGATAGCACACGAGCACATAGAATTATTTTCCGTTTCATAAATGATTTAGGCGTAGAGCTATTTCATGCACAAGATTAGATTCTTCATGTTTACGAAGAAAATATTCCAAATCTTTCCAATAAAATGTCTGCTATAAGCCAATGATTCGCATCATCAAAGAGGTAAAACAACACCGTGAATCATTATTCAGTTACTCTATTTAGGTAATACATTTTTACTATAACATTATCCACATACTAAATTCCAACACTGTCAAGTCATGAAATGTTATTAAGCCATTTTTAGTGGTATGTTCATTTGGGTTTTTTTTTATTTAATATTCAAGTTTCACTCTTATTTGACTTTCAACAACGGAACACTGCTTGACAACACATTCTTGGCAGCAGTTGCTTATTTTTTATTTTTGTGCTAACATTTATAACAAATTCCGACGTCATGTTTACTTAATTTTGCTTTGAGTGTAGTAGTTGCGAACTTAGTTATGTGCTTGTGTTGTGTTATGTTGTGTTGTGTTGTGTTGTGTTCTTTGGTGTGTTTTGTTTGTGTTCTTATCTATGCAAAAATTCTTGTATGTTTATTTGTCTCGAACACTTGCGACGTGTCTTCATCATCTGTCATGAATTTAAATATGAATGATGGCTAGATGTTGATGGCTTACATGTTGTTGTTATTTTTTATAATGCCATCTTGATGTTTATATGTGTGTATGGGTGTGTGTTTTTTTTTATTGTAGTGTGTTTTCTTTTCCTCCAGTCATGTGTGGGACATGAGCTTAAATTTATTTAAGCTAAAAATGCTTAAGGCCAAGAAGTTGCGGCACACAGCAAACTCAGTTCAAGTGGAAAACGGTTTTTAGCAGCAATGAAGATGACTGCAGGTGTAAAAGAAAAAGCTTTGGAGAGAGCGAAAAAAATTCCAAATTTGTATGCAAAGCAGTTCACCTTCGGTTCAATCGTAAAAATGACTGTAGCGCCAATTTCAAAGTTTTTGTGGTTATCGTCATGAACGAAAAAGAAAAAAAATTTTATTGCAAAAGCTGTCGACAAAAAAAGTTAATAAGGTGTATGAGAAAATTTGGGAAAAAGACGGTGAGGGACGCAGGCAGGGACAAGAGGTCAACAAGGTCACTTGAACCTTGCAAATCATTTAGAACCTTTAAAATGTGAATAAATCTCACTTCCTTTTGAAGTTTTTAAGCTTAGTGGTTTAACCTCAATTTAAACAGAGTTAAAAAGTTTACCCACTACCTTTGACAGAAGTTGTGCTTAAAAAATCCATATCAGCATTGGTGGCACATGTGTAAAAATTTGCATACACCAACAGCTGTTTTAGTTTAGTGCTATTGTTCTTGTGCCTTCCTGAGCACACATTCATACACACACACACACACACACACACACACACACATACTGATATAGTTCTAGGTGTTTTAAAGCTACTTAAAAAGATTGCAAAATCAGCAGCAATGTCCTTATTCCAGGCCAACAAACACCACCTATCTTAGTCACCAACCCTTTCTCAAGCACCGCGTGTGCGATATCAAAGGGACGAGCTGTCGTCTAATTTATGGACGCCGCAAGAAATCCACACACACACACAAAGACACATATTACGCATTGTTAAGTAAAAGCTTTCGAAAATGGCGATGTTCAGCATTATATATTGTGTGCTGATGGGCGAATGTTGTTCGGCGAAGATGAAGTCAAGTAAGGGCGTTTATTTTTTTTTTTATTTTTTTCCTTTCCATGCATCTACAGAAACTGTGTCAGATGTGAAATTTTGTTGTTAAATGTGTAACGAGCATAACTCGACGGTGACACGTGATTAGATCTTTATTTCTGTAATTGTGTGTGCATGTGTACGTGTGCGCTGGTATTGAAGTGCCTTCATATGTGTCTCCATCGAGACCATTTTTATAGCTTCTGGAAATATTATCATAATTGATAGTTTTATTTTCCATCAAATTCAAAGCTTTTTCCCTTTTTAGAGGTCTCTAAACACCTTTACGAGTATATAATTTTATTTATCGAGCGTACGTTCTGTATGTGAATGAAAAACTGTAACGATAACGGCACGTTAAATTTATTTTATTATTAAGTTAATTTTTATTATAATAAAAATTTACACTGAATTGTTGTTTAAAATTGTTATATTCTCGTCTCAGAAAAAAATGTTAATTCCTTATTTACATTGAAGGCCTTAACACAGGTCTGTTGCACAGAGTGACGAGGACTTAGACATGAGGGACAGAAATAAAAGGAATTGACCCTTCGCCCTCACTTTAAAAACACAAAATAAACAATAAAAGTGCAATATCTCAAGTTGTAAAAAGTGTTGAAGAGACGTAATTAACTTGTTTATTATTAACTTAATTCATTTAATTTTCATATAAGTGTTTTATTCGAATTGACCACGCCCTTCGCTAATCTTTTATACAATGCTCAATGCTGTTTATTGACTCAAAAATATTTATATTTTTATTACTGTAATGTGGTTTTAGCCAAGGCTGAGGCAAAACTCAGTCGTGATTCCATGATTCTGTGAAGAATCCACTTAGCCTCCAGTAATGAAGAACGCAATTTGAATTTATGTTTTCAATCTTTATTGAACAATTCCAATTCCTTATGCTAGTTCTTATTAAACTTTACAACTCTGTTTCAGTACAGCGTATGTAGTCGGAAGTGGTTCTGTGTAACGGGTACTCGGTTCTGTACAAAGGGTGATCGAGTTTCAAAACAGGTAATCGGTCCTTATGACGAGCGACGGGTTATCAGTTCTTATGACGGTAATAGGTTCTTATGACGTTAATCGGTTGTTTTAACGAGAATCGGTTCTTATGACGGTAATTGATTCTAATGACGTAATCAGTTCATATGACGGCAGTCGGTTCTTACGGCGGTAATCGGTTCTTATGATGGTAATTGATTCTTATGACGGTAATCGGTTCATATGACGGTAATTGGTTCTCACGACGGTAATCTGTTCTTATGGCGTTAATCGGTTCTTTTTACGGTAATCGGTTATTATGACGATAATTGATTCTTATGACGGTAATCGGTTCATATGACGGTAATTGGTTCTTACGACGGTAATCTGTTCTTATGGCGTTAATCGGTTCTTTTTATGGTAATCGGATATTATGGCGATAATTGATTCTAATGACGGTATTCGGTTCAAATTACGGTAATCTGTTCTTACGACGGTAATCTGTTCTTATGATGGTAATCGATTCTTCTGATGGTAATCGATTCTTACGACGGGTGAGCGTGTCGTTGGTAATCAATAAACCGGTTCTGATGACGGATAATCGGTTCTCATGATAGTAATCAGTAATTATGACGGTTATCGGTTCTTACGATGGTAGTCGGTTCTTATTATGTTAATCGGTTCTTCTGATGGTAATCGGTTCTTGTGACGGGTGACCGTGTCTTTGGTAATCAGGTAACCAGTTATGATGACTGATAATCGGTTCTCATGATGGTAATCAGTTATGTTGACGGTAATCAGTTCTTATAATGGTAATTGATTCTAATGACGTTAATCGGTTCATATGACGGTAATCGGTTCTTACGACGGTAATCTGTTCTTATGATGGTAATCGGTTCTTCTCATGGTAGTTGGTTCTTATGACGGGTGAGCGTGTCGTAGGTAATCAAGAAACCGGTTCTGATCGCGGAGATTATTGGTTCTCATGACGGTAATCGGTACTTATGACGGTAATTGGTTCTTATGACCGTAATCGGTTTTATTGACGTTAATCGGTCGTTTTGACGGTAATCGGTTCTTAGAACGGTAATTGATTTATATGACGGTAATCGGCTCATATGATAGTAATCGGTTCTTACGACGGTTCTAATGACGGTGATCGATTCTCATGACGGGTGACGGGTTCATTGTTAATCGAATAGCTGGTTCTTAAGATGGATAATTGGTTCTAATGACGAGTAACCGGTTCATTGATAATCTGATAGGAGTTTTTGTGGCTGATAATCGGTTCTTATGGCTGGTGATCGGTACGAGTATTCACTATGTGAGATAACTAATATACAGCCACAAAGGCTTTGCAGCGAGGAGATCTGAAAGATTTATGCAGTCAAGGGCTTTGCAAAGCCGAATTACGTAAAACTTTATTTCTGGTGCAAGGGCCACCGAGACAGCGCAACAAGCAGAATCTGAATAATTTACGTGGGCAGACTACCACAAGGTTCGACTTGAATTCTGTTGCAATGACGGCGAGCAGAAAAAAAACATAGGGGTATTTACTTCATTGCAGAAATTTAAGAAATCGGAAATTTGTGACGAGTTGAAGTGAGCAACCGTTTGTAATGTTTCGTTTTTTTTCACATGCATTTGAAGCTTAAAATTGCCATTGCTTCTCTTCGTTGGTGGGTTTGTTACCGAAACAAATAATTTTGTTAAAAAAACTTGTGCTTTCTGTTTTTTAAATTTATAATTTAAATATATGATTGAATAAATTATTTAGAAAAAATATATGTTTTCAATTAAAAACCATTTTGATAAATGATATAAATAATCAAATATAAATTATTTTGGTAAAATATTTATGATATAAGCTGAACTTTTTTCTAAGAATTCGCTTAATTCTTATTTATATTCGAATTTTCTTAAAAACACCGTTGACTTAACCCATTATAAGGCAAGTGGCTATTTTTCGAAAAGTATCATTTAAATTGATAGAAATAGTCATTTTAATATGAAAAACCAAACTGAAAACATATTTGTTCAATTTATTCGGAATCTATTTAAAAAAAAAACTAGTAACACAACAAAATTTCACGCTTTTGGCTAAAATTTCGCATTTTTTATAATTTGTGAACATTTTTAGATAATACTATCAATTTTTTAATTTTTGGAATACTTTACTCAGTATTGATCTTATCGCAATATTTTGTATTTATTCTTTTTAATTTTCTATTTCTTGCACATCATTTTTTGATCATATATTTTTTATGAACACGAACTCTATATGATTAGTAAAAAACTGCAGTTATATTTATCTTTCTGTCTTAGAATCATATTCGTCAATTTGGTGAATCAATGCAAACATTATTTATTTGGTGTAAATGGACCATGAAGTGTTTAACTAAAAAATTCTGCTTCACGGCCATACAAAGGGCTAAGATGAAAACAAGAAATTAGTTTAATATTTATACTACAACATTTTCTTTAATCTCTACACAAAACATTTTGTGACGTAATTTGCTCCCCTGGAACCGTTATTTTTTTTTTTTCTCTCCAATCAGTTTTTTTTATCTTAATGCCGAAAAGTTTGTAACGTTATTAGAAAAGTTTTCGAGATTGCTATAATTATACTTCACCAAGCTTTATCAAAAAGTTTTTAACATAATTTTTTTATTAGAAACTTTTCTGTTAAAACTATAATTAGCTTAAAAAATTATCCTTTAAAGCCCTGCAAAAACTCTTGTCGTTGTTATTGTTGTTTGTAACACACATCGCTTAGCAACAGATTTCGTTCAAATCCAACTCAACTTCACAAAACCATTTTTAGCTAATAATAAACGATAGCGAAGATGAGCAAAAATAATGTCAAGCTGATTATCAAGGACAACAGCTACTTTGAAACAAGCCACATTTAATCCTTTGCTCTGTAATGCTCACAATGCGAAGATGTTAATGATGTTAACGCTGATGATGATGATGATGATGACGAAGATGGAAAGGTAAATGTTTACCGTGTAGCTCATTCGAAAAGTAAAAGAAAATTAAAAGCTCAATAATTAATGAGCACTCGCGTCGCGATTAATTGGCAAAGATTGTTGCTAGAATGTAAATAAATTATTAAAGATGCTGTTAAGTATTTGAGGAAACCATGCATGTAATATATGGTATCTATAGATTAAACACAAAGCTTTCAATGCATTGAATGTACTCAACGCTGAGGGAAATATTATAAACTGATGCTTTGTTAATACAATAATGTCAAAAAGGAAATTTAAATTTTCAAGAAATACATATCATTTCCAATGAATGAATTTAACCCAAGAATGACTAAATTACAATAATTTAACTTTTTAGCCATGGAAAGCACACGCATAGTAAGGTATTACTTAAATCTGATAGGATCTGATAGCATATGTTATGTAATTAGAAATTGTTTTATTTTTAAATTTTATATGTTTTCAGATTTTATTAAATTGCTATTGTGTGAGTGGCTCCCATTACATTATTAATTGCTGTTTTAAAAGACATGCTTATAATGTTCGCAGTAGCACCTGCTTTGTATTGAATTTAATGACATTACATTATTTGATCATAATTTTTCCTGATTTAAAATATAATAAGATAAAGCTTTTGCTCTGCCTATAATTTGAGCAACAACTTTCAAAATCATATCACATTACCTTAAAATATTTCAAAACTTTCAGAAAGGGTCAAAAAAGTGCGACAGTGAAACAAAAATACTAACATCAAAAGAAATTTGCTGCAATGGACAGATGGAATGTGTGCTGAAAAAGTTCGCTAAATCATTTGCAAAAGTGTTGTGTATTTGATAAATTTTATGTTTTTTTGCAATAAATAAATAAAAAAAAATAAATAAAAAATCATATAGTATAAAAAAAAAAAAAAAAAAATAAACTGGCCATTTCAGCCCTTGGAAGGACTTTGACCTAGCTTCTATTGATCAATTGTGTTGTGCGTGTTATTAAATGTTTGATCACAAATGATCGAGAACTGGACCTACGTGTTTTATGCCGACTCCGAACGGCTTATGTTCTCAAGAAGCTTTACATGGCAATTTATACTCTCTGAGGTTTGCCATTGTCTGCAGAGAGGTGACGACCGAACAGAAAAATTAATTCAATTGAAAAAACTTTTCTGTCTGAGCTGGAATTGAACCCGGGCTACCGCGGTTCTTTAGCTTAGGGGCCACGCACTCTACCCACTAGGCTACGGCCGTCACCCATATAGTATGCAACATCGAAATCAAATTGTGTTTCACTTACAGCAGCATCTCCGTAGATTTTTTGGAGCTCTCGATGCGCTTCAGCTACCACTTTGATCAAATGAAAGAAGAAAATGAACATTTCTCGTAATGAGGATTATTTAGCACAAAATTTGACATTTTCACACAGCCAAAAGTATATGAAGCTAAAACCATAACGTTTTTGTTTACCATTGGCTTATTTAGCTTGGTTCATGATATTTTGGATATGACAAAATTTACCTCACTTACTGCTAGAGCCATCTATAAGCTGTAGCGGGAACTAAGTTGCGCACCAAATATATAACTCTGATTTTATACATAATTCTGATAACGTTTTCTATACTAATAGGGGGTTTCGAACGGCATAATAACAGGAAAGTCTTTTCGAGCTTTCGGAGTGTCCTACATGTTGGATAGACTTCATTATTTTTCAGCGTTCCAGATAGCATCGTGCAGAAGATCGTGCAATGACAAAACAATTAAAAATCTTGCTGTTTTAAAATTTATGAAACTAACTTCTACACTCAGTCTCATAATTATAGTATACTTTTTAACATTTATTTTAACAGCTCATAAAAATTAAATGAAACACCCTGCGTAAAAAACGATTTTATAGAAAATCTTCTCACTCTGTTCTTTTCTTTTCACAGAATTTTTTTCTTAAATCTTGCTGTCTGAAAGGAACAGTTAAAAATAGCAAAACGATTTCATATTTGCACATCTTTTTTCGTTTCATAACTATAATATACCTTAGTAAGCACTCTCAGAAATAGGTTTTCCTTGTTTAATTTTATTAAAAAAAGTTCTAGTAATGCATTACACCTTCGCTATGGTGAATGCACTCAAATACTCGGTTTTCCATGGAATCAACTAGGTTTTCATCATTATTACATTTTCATCAATACCTTCCCAAGCATGAAAAATTGCATTTCTTAGTTCTGGAACTGAGTTGTACTGGCGGTATGCTGCAAAAATATTTCTTGTTAATATGCTCCAGATATTTTTTATTGGGTTAAGATCAGGTGAGCAGGCTGGCCATTCCAGAATCGAGATATTATATGCTTGAAGCCATTGCATTGTTTCTCTGCTGAAGTGTATTTAAAGCATTATCTTGTTGAAATGAGTAGTTTTTTTAACATTCTGCCTAAAAAATAGAAGTAGAGTACATTGAAGCACCTTGGTGTAATCCATGCTCTTCATTTTTGGTGACACAACCTGCAGCTCCAACACACCATCTGCTGAAGACGCACCCCATACCATCAACGAACGGCCACCAAAATGTCTCTGGCGACCCCATTTCCCTGATTTTTTTCATGTAAAGTGTCAAAAACTGTGATATTTTTAAATGTTTGTACTGGGAACCCCCAGGGGGGTTCCAGGGGGTGTACCACTGGCAGGGGTGGATCGGCCTTCCAAAGTTAGTGGGAGTCGGTCATACATTTGGACTCGATTGGGGCACTCTAAATGGGTCAGAATACTCTGAGTATTCTTTGAGTTTTTTTTTTTAAATATCAAACGAAATCAACGTCTCCCATACAAAGTGGCTTTTATCTTCAAATTGCAAAAAAATGAATAAAATGCCTTTAAAATCTACAAATAAATTTTAATTTTAGCTCTACGTTTGGTATTTGATGAAATCTTATATGGGTGAAAATAAAAAATGTTGCACTTTTTGATTCTCAAACTCGGCAATTTCAAATATGGTTTTTTAAGTTATTTTTCGATCAGAATCGAGAGATGGGACCAGAATAAGTATAAATTATAAATATTGCAACTACAAGTTTCGTTAAAAAAAATTTAAGTTAATTTTAATCAATTGTATAGGGACAGAATTACATGAATGTAAATCAATTCATTAAATTCATAGAAACTGTCATGTAAACTTTACGATGAATTAAAAATACAAATAATATTTTGTAAATAATATTCTTAAACATATTTAAGTATAATAAATTAAATTGTTAATGCTTCCGTAGCATAAAAAATCAAATCTTTCAAAATAATTACGAACGATAACAAAACTTTATTCAACTTAGGAAACATTTAGGTTCAACTAATTTTTCGTCGTCTTTTTGTGGCAGTTTCTAGTTATTCGACGCTTCTCACAGCTTTCAACAGTTGGCTTATTGTCAACTCTTATACGTTTGCACCCTTTTCTTCCTTTATCTGGTAGTTCTTCAATCTTCTCTTTTGCCTTTTTAGTAGTTTTTCGCCGATGATCTTGAAAAGGCCTTTCTTTCTCTAACAGCAATTTTCCCAGGTTGTAATGAATACATTCTGTGCCCAAAGCGCAGGCATAACAGCTCACTTCATTGAAATGTAATAAATTAGGTGTCTCCTTGGACCAGGTAAACTGATGAACCTTCATCGTGCCCTTAAATGTTTGCTGGGTTGGTTCCAAGAAATCATCGATTTTTTTATGTCGGCATCATAAACGGCGGAGATCAAAATATTTTTCGAACCTTGTTTCACATTTTCGTAAAATGACTGGAAGTCGTGAATATCGTTGCCATACGCCACGCTTGAATCAGCTTGTCGCTTCAGAACAGCACCTATTCCATCAGCTGCTCCTTTTCCATGTCCCGATTCGCTGTAGTTGTAAGAAATCAACTTGATATTCGGAAATTGTTGTGACAAGTACTTAGGTAAAAGAGAAAACATTGTTTTATTGCGGTATTGCGTAGAAGGGCTGTCACTAAGAAAATGCAGTGTTTCAACAGCAGGAAACTGACTCAGCAAAACGGCCAGAATAGACATCAAATGAGCAATTATGCCTGGAGGATCATGTCGAAGGCTTGGAGAAACACTGGCAAATCCTTTATGGTAGTTTTTTGTGTAAAACACTCCTGTGTGCAATGTGATTTGTTCTCGAGAAGCTCCAAAATGAACCGACTGCAATTCACTTGAATACTTGCAGGCATAATTTTCACTGAAGTCGATGTGTAACAAGGCTTCAGTTGCAGACAAATTTTTTTTAAGAGCGTTGATGACACTGTATTGGTGCTCAATGCGGAAGACGTGTTGCAGAAAAGGACCTAGTTTTTCTTGAAATAAGGTTACAATTTCTCCTGCAGTTGCATGAAATCGCTCCTTCACAGTCCTTTGCACGGTGATTTCTTTTTTTGTTCGTGAACAGACACGTTTTTCTTTCTTTGTAACCCACGAATGATAAGACACCTCAACTTCGTTCTCTTGAATCTCAAATTGACCACTTTTATCCTTACACTTTGGACAAGATCTTCTTAAACAAGCTTCAGTTTTGTCTGGACAGCATACGGACGAGACAATATCTTCAATCGAACTCTCGAAGATTATCCTCAATGAATGCATAGTTTGTATACGGAGTCTCATATTTTCATGCGTAGAACACAAGCAGGTATCTCGTTCGGTTATCTTTGGCTGCACCACCCAGAACGGCCGTAAAGCACGAAAACTGGAATAACTGATCTTGAAAGAAGAAGATGTGATGAATTTTCTGTGCAAGTCTTTCAGTGATGCATTCAAATATCGTTTCTGCTTTTTAACACCTTTTCGAGCAATGCAATCTTTTTTCCCGGGGCACATTCGACTGTTTTGGTCGCCTTCAAAAAACTCAACGACGGAATTGCGTAAATAAGATGTATGCGTTACATTAACGTTTCGGATTAGCTACTTGGTAACTTTTTTTTCCACTTTTTTAGAAGAAAAGATGGTTCTGTGAGGTACAACGTTTGCAAGCTGCTTTATTTTGCAATATTTCTTCACAATTTTCCCACATGCAATTTTTCGCACTGCTTGTTTCTCTTTGTAACTGGGGTACTGTACTTCTCTTTTAATTCCAAAACCATGGCTTCATGCAAAGCAAGTTTGTCACGAATATCTTGATCCACTTTTCTCCCACCCAAGAAATTGTCTACAGTTCGTATGATTGGGTTTTCGATATCTTTCTTTTTGTTCTTTTCAGCTCTGGCATATCTTTTCTTGTACTTGTTTAGTTGAGTTTTCAATTTAGCATTTTCTGTCTTCAGTTTGTCGTTTTCTCTTTCCACTTTTGCTTTCTGGCGCCGAACTCTTCTTTTCGTCATTTTGACTGTTTTCGATAAGCCCTCTTGCCCTTCTTGCACTTCCATATTTTTCTGACGCTGACGATGTTGTTGCACTGCCTTGCGAACTGTCTTTCTTTTTCTTCTTCTTTCTCTTTCCGACATATTGGCTACAGTCTTAATTTTTCCCTGTTTTTTCCGTGCAGCCCATCGTTGACGTTCTTTGGCTTTTTCAGCCGCATGTGCCTCTGCATTTTGTTTGATCTTTTTTCTTGCCACTCTTTTTCTATCTCGATCTCTTTCTCGCTTTGTTTGTTCAGTACTTATTACCGTTTCGTGTTTTTTTCTTCGACCCATCCTACGTAATACAAATAATCGAGTACAATTTATTCAACTTTTTCCAATTATCAATCAAGTTTTATTGCCGAATTTTCACTATATTCTTTTTGAAAATGTCAAAAATCTTATCAACCATTTTATAAACACATATAAATATCATTTTACGCAATCCTAGAACCGAGTTTTCCTTTTATATTGAATATACCGAATCATAGGGACGGAGTTTACGCGGACGGAGTTTACAAACTGTCACATTTTTATATGTAATTAGCAAACGATTTGCCCAAAAATAATAAAAAAATAGGGAAATTTTAGAGAATTCTATTACAAATTTGTTTAAAAAAGAGCAATTTCGTATTGTCAATTTGTGTCGCTAGGAAAACGCAGACGGAGTTTACATTTTTTTTAACCTCAACTGATATATCATATTTAAACGAGCACAGTTCTTTGAGAGTGTTCAAAATTGACTTTCTAAAGTTTGTGAATAATTATGTGGTATTTTAGCATTTACCTAGTATAGTTGAACTGGATCGACGAAGCTTTTTTATTTCAAACTTGAAGCAAACTTTAGGAGCACAATATTTAGTCTAAATCAAGGGACACTGGTAAATTTCTTTTTATCGTTGTTAAACGTTTCTGAATTGTTTCAATTTTCCGGGAATGTGTAGGTTTTGAGTTACTTTATAGGATAGGGTCATTGGTTTGTTTGAAAATAACGTAATATTAATGGAAAAACTTAGTGAAAAACCATGCCTATAGCAGGTGACAGCGGACGGAGTTTACATTTTACATGTTTAAAAGCAATTTACTTTCAAAAATGGTCACCGTTGGGTTTGCGAATGTATGGAAATGCTTAATAATTTATATGAAACAGAAAATAAAATATCATATTATAGATTTTTCATTTACGTATAAAATTATATAGCTGTGACCGTTGAGTGCAACATTGTTTATTTTCACCCATATATTAATAGGCAAACATCAAATGTTGTCGTACACTTTTTCGATATTAATTTTAGAATAAGGGCAATGAAACTTATATCATTCGAAAGGTACTACGCCCTTTATGTGCAGAATCCTTTTAGATTTTAAATTTATGACCTCTGACCCGAAATATTGACGTTGAAAGTTTGTATTTTTTTTTAGTAAGGAATCTCAGGGCTAAGAAGAGGTGTCAAATGAAAGATCTGGCTGCACAGTATGATTAAATTTTATATTGGTGACCTTCGACCTGAAATATGAGCGTAAAAAGAGCATTTATTAAGTAAAAGCTAAACTGTAACAGATGGAAGAATATAATGTAAGAGAAAATTTTAGACATTGATAAGGTTTGCAAAAAATACTTCCGACATTTTGCGCCATCTCTTACGGATACCCTGCAATAAGCATTTGTTTATACAGCAAGAGTGAATATATATTGTTATGCTGAAATTTAAAAAACTATAGCGATATCTCGAAAACTATATATGTTCTCAGTACAAAGTATTTTTGTATGAAAAGTCGTTGGTTGAGGAATATAACGGTACAGGAAAGTTAAAATGACATTAAAATTATTTAGATATCTCGAAAAATTTATATCTTCTCATTACAACGTATTTCCTTGAAGCAAGGCCAGCGCCTCAGAATGATAAAAAAAGTTTTGTCTTTGCAAGCAAATATCTCAGCCATTTTTTAATCGATTTTCAATAAATTTTCTTTGTCTTAAAGATCAATTTGTCTAAAAAAGATCCTAATGACTTTGGAGAAATAAAAAAAGATTACCCATTATCTGACCAAGTCAATGTTTTATATGGTTTAAAATACCTCTTAAATATTCAGTTTTTGCTGAAGAAATAGGCCAAACGTTTTTGTTGTTGTAATTTTTTTTCTTATAAAATTTTCTTTTTTCACACTCTTTCATATGACACATAATGCAAAAAACAGTTTCTATTAACGAAAATCATGACCCTATGATTTATTTAATAAAAATTAAATTTTTCAAAATGTTGTTTTTATATTTTCTACAAAGCTCTACAGCTTAAAAAATAATTTCTGTGAAAAAAATTTCAAATATTTAAAACCACTCCAAAGTTATATACACAAATCTATGTGTTAAGCTATTTCGTTATATATAAAAATAGGCGTAGGAGAAACAGTTCTTCCGTGTTTCTGAACCGATTTTGATAATTTTTTTAAATAAATTAGAGTAAGGAGAAGAAGTTCACCGAATAGTTATGTGACCTTTGAGCATTGAAATAAAATTTCTGAAGTAAAACCTAAGCTATAAGAAATGGAAGAATATGGAAGAAACTATAGGAGGAAATTTTAGATATTAATACAATGTAGGAAAAACATTTTTCGCTATCTCTTACGGATACCCTTCAATAAACATTTTTTTATAGTACATTTTTTTATTTTACAAATAGTAAATTCTGAAAAAATTTGATATAAAAGTTATGACGATATCTCGAAAACTGTTGCTTTCTCTCGAAACTTAAGATTTTCTCAGTACAACACATTTTCTTAAAGCAAGGTCAATGCCTCAGAATGAGAAAAACGATTAAATTTCAGAAAGTTGTTTTTTTAGTGCCTTAAGCAAATGAGGTATCGTTAGAAGCGTCTTGATTGTCCGATGAAGAATAGTTATGTGACGTCACATAAAGTTCAATATAACGCCCTCTGGAGGACAAAAAGTCAATTAAAGCCCTAACTTCTAAACTACTAGTCATAATTTGACAAATGAGGTTATGTGACGTCACATAAAATTAAATAAAGCGCCCTTTAGAGGATAGAAAGTAAAATAAACTCTAACTTCTAAGCTACTTATCGTAATTTAACAAATGAAATATCGTTGGAAGCATTTGAACGTCAGCTAGCTAAAGGCATGGGACGTCACATACATTTTAATATGGCGCCCTCTGAAGAACAGAAAGTCCACTAAACCCCTAAATTCTAAACTACTTATCAGAATTTAACAAATGAGAAATCGTTGAAAGCGTTTTGATCATCCGCTAGTTATGACGTCACATTCAATATAATATGGCGCCCTCTAGAGAACAGAAAGACAACTAAACCCCTAACTTCTGAACTACTTATCAGAATTTAACAAATGAGGTATCGTTGGAAAAGTTTTGATCGACTGCTGGTTATAGGTTATGTAACATCACATACAATTTAATATAGCGTCCCCTAGAGGCCATAAAGTAAACTTAACCACTAACTTCTAAACTACTTATCATATTTTGACAAATGAGGTATCGTTGAAAGCGTTTTCCTCGTCCGGTGGTTAAAGGCTATGTGACGTTAAATTGAATTTAATATGGCGACCTCTAGAAGACAGAAAGTGAACTAAACCACTAACTTCTAAATTACTTATCATATATTGACAAACGAAGTATCGTTGAAAGCGTTTTCCTCGTCCGCTGGTTAAAGGCTATGTGATGTCACATTAAATAGAATAAAGCGTACTCTAGAGGATGGAAAATTAATTAAGCCTCTATATTTTTAACTACTTATCATAATTGGATAAATCAGGTATCATTGGAAGCGTTTTCTAATATTTTGCTTATTATAGGCTATGTGACGTCACATTAAATTGAATGTGGTGCCTTCTATAGGACATAAAGCCATGCACTAAAAAAATTTTTAAGTGACATAATAAACATCTTTGTTTATAAATTGATCATCAAATAATTAATTAGCAGTTAATACTTTCGATTATATAAAAATTGTATCCATTAAATAATTTAAATAAAAAATAAGTTCTAAAAACTAAAACCAGATTACTAAAAAGTACTCTCTAAAAAGTATAAAACAAGAAAATATTCTCACCTGAAATTGTTATGTACAAACTATTTTTTATTTTTTTTGTTGTCTATTAAATAAACAACTTACACATATTATATTTTATTGCATACAATACTTATTTAAAGTGATGTTTAAAAGATATCCGTGGTCGTATGCCACCTACCCTAACAAGAAATACATTCTAATAGTAGTAAGCGATCAAAAGCTTTAGGGCAAAGTGCATTATACATTTATGAATATGTATGAGGTGGCATACTACCATGTATATCTTTGAAACATCATTACAAATTAGAATTATATCGCTACCTTAATATAGAAAGGCCCTAACTTATTTTTTTCAAAATAAATTTTTTTTACAGATTTTTGCAAAAACAAAATTGCTATAAAATAAAAATTGCTGCAAAAAAATTGCTACAGCATTGAATAAGTTAGTGTCTTAACTAAAAAATCCATTTCAAGAAAATTCGGACCTGCAAAATTAAGTTTTTTCCATCTGCTGTGAAGTAACAAAAAATGAGTTAGGGCCTTTCTATATTAAGGTAGCGATATGCAATAAAATATATTATGTGTAATTTGTTTATTTAATAGACAAAAAAAATTTAATAGTTTATACATAACAATTTCAGGTGAGAATATTATCTTGTTTCATACTTTTTAGAGAGCACTTTTTAGTAGTCAGGTTTTAGTTTTTTGAGCTTATTTTTTTTAAATTATAAGCCAACTAAAATCGTATTGTATCACAAAATCTGTAAATTTGGAATTTTAAGACTTCTACTGAATTGAATGGCGTTCGATACAAATTGATATCAAAAATAACAAAAATACTTCAGAACGCTCATGCTTCCGCGACTGGCATTCATAAACAAGTCAAGTGTAGCAGCAACTCTAGCTGACAATGTTTCTTTTGGCTCAAAATATGTATATCCACCAAAAGGAACTCAATTCAATCCTCTCACAATAGATAGGTATTTGCAATAAAAATCAGTTAAGCTCTGTTGGAACAAGTATTGAAATTGCTTTTTCCATATGCTGCAAGAAATTCCTGCTACAACAAAGGTTGACGCCGGTAGTGAAAGCGGGAGTATCGGAGCTCTTCTCGCCTGACTGCGAGTCAGGCACATCATTGTTTTAAGTCTGTGTGAGAAATGATTTTATTTTTCCTTAGAATTCCATTCCGTTATGTGACTTGGTTATATTATATATTGTAGTATCTTCAGTTAAGTAAATTTCATATTCGGTTGTATTGAATTTCGTCGCTCTTTCATCTTATCTCAGAGACTTTTGTCTTAATTTTTTTTTCGTGCTTATTCACATTCAACAAATTATAATACGAAACGAAGAAAGAAAGAAAAAAGCATTTGCATTCAATAAATTTTGCGATTTAAAGAGAATTTACATTTTGAAGGTAATCGGATATAGTACAGAGCTTATGTATGACAAGCAACGTAATTATTACGATTATAGTAAAAGCCGGCATAAAAACACACACAGGCACACAAAGATTATCATGCATGTAGAGTGATTATCATAAAAATCAGGTGCCTGATGCTTAGTTTTAATAGGCAAAGGCAAGAGCAGCAATGTTTGTTCAAAGAACAAAAGCATTTTTAATACGCCGGAAGTGTTTACTACGGGTGTGAGTGTATGTGTGTTTGACTGTGCAGCACAATTAATTTAATTTCATGTTTTAAGGAGCATGTATTAAGTATCGCAACATTTGTGCTATAGTAAATTTACTCCACTTCAACCAAAGCCAAAAATAACAACTACGATTATAAGCTTAAAAATACCGAATTATAAGTATCTCCTTATAATAAAGCCTTCAATTTACACAGTGTAAAAATTTTAAATAGTTTGGGAATTAGAAAAAGTTCAGGTAAGACAGGTGGTATATGGCAATATAAATCTTTTGCAAAACTGCAGACTTATCTTAGCAGATTCTGGTGGAAAAGACATACAAAATTTAATCGTTTATCGGCGATCAAAAAGTTAACGTCTGAGTAATATTTAATTCGAGTTTGAAATTTTCATTAAATTAGCAATTTACTCACATAAGACCAGTTTGAAGTTATCAAGTAACTTTTAGTTTTTATAGAAAAAATTTAAAAGTATCCCAAAATATAAAAGAAATTTCATTGCTTCAAAATGTCTTGAGGTGAATTGAACTCGTAAGAAATCCTTTTTTTATTTATCCTTCATCTTGCAATAAAAATCGATTGAATATAAATTAAAAGATATATATTCTCGATTCATTATTTATTTAAGTAAATTTGTGAGAAGTTTTTGTATCTTTTATATTTATTGTAGCTTAAAGATATTTTTTAACTTTATTTTAGAGATATATAGATTGATGAGAGTTTATGGTAATGAAGCACAGTGTGTTGTTCCTATACAGAAGTTTGACAAAAATAGAAGAAGTGCTCCAATGATAATGCAATTTTGTATGCTTAATGAATTTAGGCTAATTAAAAAACAATTCCAAAAATGGTCGAAATCGGTTAAGCCCCAGGGGCACCTCCCTTTTTCCCAACGCCGTAGATAGGTATTTCCTAAGGGGGCCTTACAGAAGAAAAAAAATATTTGTTTTGTCTTATTTCCATTAGGATTTCTGAAGGCCTAAGATATTTCCGAATTTCTTAACTGATTTCAACAGTCGAAGTGAAAAGAGTGAATGAAATTTTATTTGTTTAAATTCTTTACATACAAAATTGATTCAATAGTTTTGAGCAGGACGACAAGTATTTATTTAAGTAAAGCAACGAGCTACATATTTATCAATAGTTGTAGATACGAAGCCAATTGTGTATAGCGCGAAGCCAATTTGTCGAAAACAGTTTCCTCGTTCACATAAATTGCTTTATGAGTATTTAATAGCTACAAAGCAGTAGGGCATTCCGTTCCAGTAGCATTTTGAAGCCAATTTTTCAAACTCTTGAATGTGCAAAAGGAAGGAAGCTGTGCTACAGGGCAAAGTAACAATTACTTCCAGAATTTTGTAAAATTGCAAAAACATCCATTTCATACTGCTACAATTGTCGCCGCAAAATAATTTAAATGTTTCAGGAGCTGTTCTGCAGCCCGCATTTCTATTGTTGGTCCGTTTAATTTTATTTGATTCAAGTTTGATTCCCAGCTTTACTATATCTATTTCATTTGGATACAAGACCCTTATTGCAGTTTGAAAAGATTTAATACAATATTAAACTTTTTGTGAACTTATTTTTTAGTAATTTGCAATTAATTGGAAATGCTTTGTTAATCGTCATTGCATTTGATTAAAAAACTGATATATGAACGGAATGAGAAGCTTAATTCGATAAAAATCATCTGTTATTTCTGCCGTTACATTGCACCTTGATAAACGAGGCTTACTTATTTCCATTCCAAGTTAAGAAAAGCATATCTCAGCATTATTAAATATATCTTTAAGTACTTCTATATCGTTCTTTTAAATATTTTCCAAAGTTTCGACTGCAATATTTATATATTTGCAGCATTCTATTAGATATTTAACAATTTTTTGCAACTGTATTGTCAGATTTGACGTAAATGAAAATATTTTATGTATTAAATGGATGATTGCAACTAAATATTAAGGACTCGTAACTGTGCACATTTATTGGTTTGCTTGCGACGAAGTTTCGCCGCTATGATTTGAGGTAAAAAGTCCCATATAGCTCAAGAAACCGTGCAACTGACAAATGTTCCAATAAAACGCACTTTTACGTTAAATTAATGGGTCTGTTCCCGTACTTTTGTAGCAGAAATTTGCAAGTAGTCAAATTTGAGAGAATAAGGGGAAAATGCTCTATTTGCGTGAAAAATTGCAAAAAGTACGGAGACGCATTTTTCGGAAAAAGTTGCAACTATTGAAGAAAAGTCAAAAACATATGTTTATTTATTTTGTAAAAATTTTATAAAAATTGGACAAATGTTGGATCAAAACAACGAATTGGCTTCCCTGTTTCATTTAATTGCACTATACTAAATGTGCCTGGCAAACAATTAATTTGCACATTTCTCGATTTTTTTTTTTTTTTTTTTTGTTGTTTTGTGCTGGTACTCTAGTTTGACATTAGTCGTCAAACATTGCAGCTTGCGAATTGTTGCGAATTTCTGCTTCGCCAGATTTGTGTAGCAGAAAATAGCGACATTTGACAAGGACTGGATTACTCATTTTCGCTGTCTTTTGCGAATTTTCTTGCTACGTAAACAGAAAATAGCAGGAAATAGCAGGAATTTGTACGAATGTTCAAGTACGGGAACAGATCTAATAACTTAATGAAAAAGGTAGCAACGCTCATTATCATTTTCATTTCACAGCCTGGCTCAGAATAATTTTGCTCAATTTATATTTAAACGTTCTGCAAACGTTTCACAGTGGGTTGGATGGAATACAAGAAAAAAATTAGACTTTTTTCCAAAATTAAAAAATCATAACTCTATTAATTTAAGTCTTATTTTCATGTTTAAAAGAAAAATTAAATGAAAAATGGAAAGCATACTAGTTTTTAAAAAGTTTGAGCTTACCATTTTTTTAAAAAAAAAAACTACACTATTTTCCCATATCAATCAAATTTTTTAATATAGAGGTCACCAGAGGCACGTTTAAATATCAATATTTTTTCCTGAAAATGTAACAGTTTACTTTTTACATGTAAAGGGAAAATCGAGGCCCATGCACATTTTGAATTTGTAAAAAATAGTTTCTTTCATACAGCTAAGGGCCACTTTAATGGACAGACATGCATTTATTTAAGCAGATACCAAGTAACATATATGCACAATATTTACAACACTTTCGAAGACAGATAAACCTTAAGCTAAAAAAAATGCAATAAAAAGTACAAAAACAGGTACAAGAAAACACATTTGTTATTGTTTCTTTTAAAAAACACAACAACAACAACAAAAAAGTTGACAAAACAAGCAAACTGGAAAAAATGCTTAGTAAATGCAATGGTATTAGAAAAGCAACAATGCGTTTTTAGCAGAGTTGTTTTACATGTAATAGTTTTTTTTTTTTGAGTTCGCGCAAATATGCGCAAAATTTCAATTCTGATTCTGAAAGTTGAAATGCCTTTGTTTTAAATATATAAGCTTTTTAAATAAATTATAGTCAATTCACATTTAAAACTCAGCATGTACATAAAAAATTCCGTAGCATGAGAACTTTTATAATACAAAATATTTTATAATAATTTTTCACACCACTTTTTTTTAATATATAAATAAATACCTCACGTTGAAGTCTCTATTTAAAAAATATAGCATTTTTTTGTTATTTTACGAAAAAAAAATTGATTGAAAATGTTAAAAACCCAGTTTTCACCACTTTGCGCAAAAATACAAACAATAAGTGAACTTAAACAGCGTATAGTTGCATTAATAAACAAATAAAAAATTTTCTTAGTGAAATAAAAAATAAAGTAAAATATTTTTATTGTATTATATTTAACTTTATATCTAACCAAACCACTCATTTACAATTTTCAATTTGTCTTCATGTTTTGGCAAAATTAAATAATTTGGAATATGTGTGTTTTTGTTCAATATATAAAAATATTCACGATTGCTAAGGGGGGGTGGGGCGAGGGGGAGAACCCCTGAATCCCCTTTATCTACGGCATTACTTGGGCCTATACTAATATTCAACTTTTGTATGGGAGGTACATACGAAGGTTGACCGATCTTAACCCTCTAATGCCCCATTTTTTGTTTTAGCTCCAAATCAGATATACTAATCAGATTATACTAATTTGGGAACGAGAAAAACGAATCTGAATTTCGTTTTCAATTTTAGTTTTTCGTTCATATTTTACAGGTAAATGTCCACAACAGGTGAAAATGTTAACGGTTTTTTTAACACCATGTATTGTTGCTTTACATATTTTTTTATTTCAATTAAAAGAAAAAACAACTTCTTACTAACTAGTATCTTTTTTTTACATCGATCTCACTTCAATTAATGTTTTTTTTTATGTACCGCAAATCGAGATAAAAATTTAGATTAAAAATTAATTGAATTTGTAAAAAATTTATGAAATTTAAATTCAAATTTACGTAATTGTCAAACAGAGCATGCTAGCTCCAAGCGAGAAATACTGAAATATAGCTCAAAGATTCGTCTAGACTCTGAAGGAAACCATTTCAAAAATTTTCCTCAGACTACGGTTTTATAGCGATCGGTGTGAGCCCCGCCTATAGGCGGGCTTGGGCATTAGAGGGTTAACAACAATTCGTGAGAATGGTAATCAAATAGAGTAATAAAAGTGTACTGACAACAAGGTCATATACTAGTAGATAAAAAAATGGCACTTAATTTTATAGGATTTGTTTTTTTTTCCATCGCAATTTGTCAATTTCTTAAATTTTTCATTCGATAATATCATTTATGAAAATCACTTAAATATATATCAAATTTAATAGTTTTTAAGAATTTTTTATTTTATATATTTACTCAAATATTTTTTAAAATAAAAAAAAAATAACTTGGCTCAGTTTGAGGTATAATAAGCATACGTGTAAAAAGAGAAAAACAGTAGCTAGTTTTCAAACATTTTTTTTTTTTAGGTACAAGGAGTTGTTATTGTACATAAAAACTACTTTAATAATTTTTTTAACCATTTTTCTGGCTTTTTATAGAGGTCGCTAAAAATTAAATTGAAAAAAAAAACATCCAAAACTGTTCGATGGATATGGCCTTTCCCATGTATTTGACACAAACAAATCAAATGTCGTTTTAAAGTATAGGTCAATAATATAGCATCCCACATACGTACGATCCCTGGGTGTTTTTTTTTTTAAATTATTGTGAAGATTTGAGTAAAAAGTATTAAAAAAATAGATTTTTGCGCGATTTTTTGTCAATTATAAAAATAATAGAAAATAGTTACTTGAGTTTAGATGAGGTGCTTAAAAGACAAAATTGGGAACAAAATGCAATAAGATACATTGATATCTAAGCAATAAATTTTGAGTTATCTTTCGAACCGTTTTGGATGGTTTTTTTTTTTCAATTTCATTTTTAGCGACCTCTATAGAAAGCCAGAAAATTGCAAAAAAAAATATTTTTATAAAGTACTAGCTGAAACCCGGCGCGTTACTGCCACGCTCCCTTGCATGTGTAAATTGAGGTCGAATACTGAATTTCGATGCTGTGCGACCTATAACTCCAAAGCAATTCGATATTCGAATGCAAATGTAATCTCATTGCTTGAATCTTTTTAATTTAAATTTAATCTTATTGAATGGCATGTGAACATTTAGGTCGAATACTGAGTTCTGACGCTGTGTGACAAATAACTCAGAAGCTATCCGATATCGCAAATTTGGGTTGTATGGGAGGTGTCACTCTCCCCTCTCCAACGCCCAAAAAATGTTACCAATGAAAGTGCATGTGTAAATTCGGATCGAATACTGAATTCCGACGCTGTGCGACCTATAATTCCAAGGCGCAATTCGATAGCGCAAATCTGGGTTGTATGGGAGATGCCAGTCCCCCTTTTTCTACGCCCATAAAATGTTATTTATTAAACTGCATGTATGAATAGAGGTCGAATACTGAATTCTTACGCTGTGTTACCCATAACTTTAAAGCGGTTTTGCATGTTTGGGTTGTACTTGCCTAATGCCATAACATGTTTTCAGTAAAACTGCATGTGTAAATTTAGGACGATTACTGAATTTCGATGCTGTACGACCTATAACTTCAAAGCTATTCGATAGCACAAATTTTGGTTGTATGGGGGAGGTGAAACTCCACCGTTTCCAACGCCCATAAAATGTTATTAATGAAACTGCATGCATAAATTGATGTCGAATACTGAATTCCGATGCTGTGTGACCTGTAACTACAAAACTATTAGATATCGCAAGTTTTGGTTGTATTAGACGTTCCACTAACCCTTTTTTCAATCCCATAAAATATCATCAGTGGAACGACATGTGTAAATTGTGGTTGAATATCGGATTTCGATGCTTTGCGACCCATAACTCCAAAGCAATTTAATATTGCGAATTTTTTATATATTTGTGGGCGGTAAAAGGGGGTGTGGCAATTTTTTTTAAACTATCTCGTACTCGAAACAAATCCACTGCCAAAATTTTAGCTCCATCGGACTAATAATTTCGAATACTCTTTATCTTTTCTTAAAAATAGGCGTAGCTATAGTTGAACCACGCCCCTTTTAAGTATAGTTACCGATAGTTATCATACGAACTTAATTACCAAATTTTAGTTTAATACGACAAAAACTGTCTTAAATATAGCATTTTTATTGATTTGTGGGCGGTAAAAGGGGGTAGGGCAAATTTAAAATATGCCTATATTCTTCGCGTAAGTGCAAGCAATAAGTTGACAAAGCTGTATCGCAATCGGAGGAACGGTATTGCAGCGTATAGCGAACGAACAAACAAAAAAACAAACAAACAAACGTTCATTTTTATATACTTATTAGATTTTTTATGTACACCCTCGAAAATATTTGTGTGTAAATACTACTAATAATTGCGTCCATTCTACGAATTTTTTTTATAGTTTTCAGCCTGAAATTACCTGTCCATTCATGCCAATTTTGTTAAGTTTCGAGTCATAAAAATTTACGATTTTTGTCAAAGGGACAACGCACTGTGTGACGTAGTAAATGGCTTCAGGGTAGAGGCACCGAAGAGTTAATGCAATCCTTGCAAGAATAAGAAGAATTATGTTCCTTAAACTCCAAAATGATTCATATCAGATTTCTTACGCAGGAATCTGACTAAATATAAATCATGTATAGACGTTTTGTTCTAATTTATGATGCCGTATATCTAGAAATAATCCTTAAAAGAAGGCTAAGCTGGAAAATAAATACTAAGAAGATGATTTTCCAACATCTATGCATGACCGAAATACAAATCTAAACGGCTGGATGGATTTCACTCAAATTTGGTACGCGCATTGTATACATCCTAAATTAGATTGTAACTAAGTTCTGATCACATCTTTTTCGTCCCTTTCAACAAACTCAAATTTATTTACTGAAATACTTTTTTATGCAAATTTATTGAGAACTTTATTTTAAAAAATTTTCAAAACTGTAGAAATTCTTTATACAACCAACTACTTTTTCATAAAACATCGTTACCTAAGAAAGAGACAAAAACGACATGATAATCAAAGTTTCAAATTTCGATACAAATATATCCGCTGTTTTTAAATTTGTTTCATTCAAATTTCAATGTTCTAAAGTTCAATAGAAGCATTTTTAAAAAAGTTTCAACTCAGTGTAAATATTTTTCACACAAGTTCCAAAATATTAACTTTTAACTCATGAAATTGATCAATAGTGGTTTCTGTTGTAAAAATAAAAACAACTAGAAATTACCTTACTAACTACCGTTCATATGACATAACATGCAATTCCAAAAATTCTTCCAGTTTTGCGCAAAAATCTTTGAACTGTTTCTGCTATCAAGACAATACAGGTACCTATAATTTTCTTGGCGAAATTTTTTTCAAAGTCTTGTTTTTATATTTTTTGACAAATAATAAAGTTTCAAAAATTACACTGTGCACTTTTTTTAAACTTTTTTCTCTGTATTTGATAATTTAAACGTTTTTTACTTAATTTTGGTATAAGGAATCTCATGGTGACATTTATTTTACCACTTTACCGAACAGCTTAGATCAAAATTTTTTTTTTTTGGATATATAACAAAAATTACTCAAGATATGCACTCATTTTCATGTTGCTAACTCTTGAACCATTAGGATTTCATTTTCGTTTTTCGGCAAAGTTCTTTCTATAATACTGGCCAACAACTTTGCTGAACAAATAAATATGTAAAAATCATTTCCAGTGGGTTTTATCGAGTGATTCTTAGGCCTTTTCCGCATGGAGAAATTGAAAACTAATGCAACTGCAACGCAACAGCTTAAAAAGTTTCAAAACACTTCAATTTTAAACTGAACTGCAACCTACGCTTTCAGATGAGCAAGTCACGTCGCAACGCAACATTGAAAAATTCACAACAAAACAAACCCTTATTTAATGGAAGCTTTGTTAAATAGATATAAAAAATTAATTGAGGATAAAAAAGGATATTTCTTCACTTCCTGCACTTATTTCATATTTATTAATTGATTAATTATTTTCATAGCACACAACACAAATCGGAAACGTAACAAATCGCCGATTCAAATTGCAGCACGCCGTGTTGCATGAAACTGGTTGCGAATGCGTTAAAAACTTGTTGAGTACAAGTTGTTTCATGTGAAGGTTTCGGTATAAATACATTGGTTAGCAACTTTTGTTGCAGTTGCATTAGTTTTCAATTTCTCCATGTGGAAAAGGCCTTACAAAAAGTCAAACGAAAAAATTCGAAGAACGTTGCGTATGAGTAACATTTTTTGCTTTAAAGCGCTGAGAGCGGGCAAGATGTATATGGCTTATTAACGGTTTAAAGACAATTTCAAATTATTTTTCGTTATATATTTTTTCAACAAAGTTGTTGACAAGAATAATAGTAAGAACTTTGCTGGAGAAACCAAAATTAAAATCCTAATGGTTCAAGAGTTTTTAACATGCAAATGAGTGCATATCTGGAGCAATTAAAAAAAATGTGCACTAAAGTCTTCGATAAAGTAGCAAAACGAATGTTACCACGAGATTCCTCATATTAAAATTAAATGAAAAACGTTGAAATTATTATATACAGATTTTCGTGCCGCGCAGTGTTATTTATGTAAAAATAGATATGTTTTAAAATCCATTTTCATTATTTATAAAATTTATTTTAGAATAAAGGTGGTCTAGACTTTTATTTATATTTCAAGAGTAAAGTCTTTCAAGAAAAAACTGCTAAATTGTTATATTAGTATTTGGGCATTTGCACAATCGAGCACGTGAATTTTTTTTGCCTTTCAGGTACGAAAAAATAAAGAAAACTCAACAAATATTTTTTTATTTTTTTATTTTTCAATAGCAGCTTAGTAGCAATATGCTTAGTACAAATGATAGGTTCTGCATGCGAAAAAAATTAAACTCATTTTTGACTGCATTTTTGACAAAAGCAGAAACTGCGAAACGCAACAAAAAATTTGATTATGATTAATTTTTAACTAAAATGGATTCATGGGGCTTCCTAGTGATAGTTGTCATGTTGAAGTACTTGTATTCGTATTTTTGCTTAAAGCTTTAGTATAATTTAGCACGTGACATTTATAACGCGACATATTTGAACATCACTTGTGTTATAAGGATTAGTACAAGATTTTTCAACTCAAGAAGACTGCGAAAGGAGTATATTTAATTTGTCAGTCTATTTGTAACGCCAATAAACAGGCATGGCAGGTACAAATTTTTTTTTTTTTGTAATTCTAAAGAAAATGTGTTATTCATTTATTTATTTCTATTTAAACTATGAACAATGGTTTAACAGTTTGAGTAATAACATGTTAATTATATAAACAATTTGAAGCTAATAAAATGTAATCATATTTATATTAAAGAATATTGCACTTTTATAAATTCATTTTAAACAATTATTAATAAATTTTGTTAAAAATTTTGTCTATTCAAAGTGAGACCTATTTGAGACCTATGGAATTAAACTCTAAGCACATATTATTAATAGGCTCATTACGGCCATGGTTTGTCCTATGGTATGGAATGTAAAAAAAAACTCATTGCCCAAAATATTAAAAGAGCGAGGAGTGACGCGCAGTCTATATGTGACATAATTATATCGCGAACAAAAATAACATGAAAAAATTTACGTCTGGAGGCTAAGGTATTAAGACCTAGAAGAGCACACCTGGATACGTACGTTGGCATAAAATTCCAATTTAATTTAAACGTTATATAACGAGTGAAACGTGCTAATGGCTGGGCTAGCACAGCTGCGCAGTTTTTTCGAAATATTGGTGGAATATTATCAGGACCATATCCTTTATTAATGTCAAGATTGAGCAGATCTTGAAAGACATCATCATCAGAAAGAACTAACAAACCCATATTAATAATAAGGTTGTCATTATAGTAAAAAGGGCAGTGCATGTCATCGCCGTCGTCTAGTAAAAAATTCGATCAAAAATGATCAGCAAAAAGATCTGTGACGTCTGAAGTTTTCGTTAAAAAAACAAATTTTTAGGGAAACTCTTCGTGTTTCTTTTTTTATTCAAGAAATTCCAAAAGTTCTTTGTATTTTCTTTTATATCAGACTTCAGCTTATTAAGGTGAGATTGGTAGAGCGATTGTTTAAGAGATACATATTCACTACGCGCTTGTAAATAGTTTTGAAGAAAAGATATATTTATTTTACTTTTTTTTAACAATTTGTTCATACAGCTTTTTAATTTTGAAAAACTTTTATTGAACCACTCCGGCTTAGAACTTTTCCTTATCTTTTTTAATAGGAATAAAGCAACTAAATGCTTGATTTATAATTTCGATAAAAAAGTCATAATTATCTGACAAGATATCACCAAAACCCACACGCCAGTCCACACTCTATAAAAAGGTAATAATACTAAAGGGTAATCGATAGCTGTGTAATCTGCTTTTCTAAATGCAAAAACAAAAGTATCTTCTTCTATGGCAGATGTATTATTAGTAAGAATTTCTTATTGTATTACAAGTGCTTTATGATAAAAACTATTATTTGAAAGAAGAAAATCTGATTCAACACAATAAACTTTAAGCTCATTATCAATAAAAAAAAAATCTAAGATTTTGTTCAAGCTATTTGTGACAGAGTTTATTTGAATCAGACCCAAGGAATATATAGAGTCTGAAAAATCGATTTCCAAATTGTTGCACATCGAGTTCGGAATCATACTCAAAAGATCCTTGGAAAAGGATCAATTAACACTACTTAAGTTGAAATCCCCCAATATAATCGGGAAATTTAGAAAATCTGTAGTTTTCAAGATATCGCATTAACTTTGATATCATAATAACGGAAATTTTGAATAAACTTGAAATATGTACAAAATATTTTCGAAAAATCTTTCGTTTACCTTTATTATTACTAATCAACGACTTTTCATAAAAAAAGCGTTGTACTGAGAAAATCTATAGTTTTTGAGATATAGCCAAAAGTTTAATGTCATAATAGTGGAAATTTTTCAAAACTTAAGAAAAATATATTAATATTCAGAATCTAAGTTAAAAAATTACATTTTTTAATTACAAATTTAAAAATTGTTTACCAATATTTCTTATAATCTCCTGTGCATGCAGGACTTATGAAAAAATCAAAATACAGAAAAAACCAAGCAAATTTATGTCACCATAGCAATTACTGTAAGAAGGTAATTGAAATTAAATAAAGTGATTTTTTAATATTTATACCACTTTTTAATTATTAAACAAACACAAGTATTTTTATATTTTGCATTTTAAAATTGTAGATTTACAATTTTTACATGGTATTTAATATTTTTATCGCAGCCGAAGCAGCGGGTATTTGCTAGTAATTTTATATTCTGTTGTCAACTTACCATTGTCATGGTGACATCCACTCCAATGGGAGGTGTGTCCATCTCTGTGCACAACAAATGAACTCGTGAAAAAACTATTCCATTTCATTTACTACTAGTTTGTTAACTTTAGTAACTTTCTCTAATGCGCTTAAAAGTACTTTTCGCAGCTTTTCTGTTCCACTTTTAATTATTTTGCACTCTATCAATGGTGCCACTTTTGCGAATTTAAAAAGTGAACAAAAATTCAAATACAAAAAACAAAATACGCTTTTAATTATTAAGCTAGCCAATTGAATGCATCAAATTGCTTTTTACAAGTCATGCCAAGTAGTTGTGAAGTGATGCTCCTAAGAAACATCTATAAATTCATAGTAGTAGCGTAGTTAGCTTGTGCAACTTTGACGTTGCAATTTTTTGTAGTTTATTGTTTACAACATGCAAAACTTTGGAAAATTTTAAAAATAAAATATAAAATATATTAATGATGGCCTAAGTAACATAAATGACTGGGCTCATAAAAATGGACTCTGCTTAAATCCAAGGAAATCAAAATGCATTGTCATCTACAAAAAGAAAATTGACATGTCTCTTGTTCCTGCGTTAACTTTAAATGGATCAAGAATAGATTTTTGTGATACGGTCAAAAACCTTGGCATAATATTTAACAAACACCTGTCTTGGAATGAACACATTAACTGCACAATCGGTAAAATCTACGGTATGCTTCGTTCCCTTTGGGCAACTCAGTACTTCACTCCACAAAGAATAAGGGCTCTTTTAGCAAAAACCTACCTAATTCCTACGCTTCTTTATGGTTGTGAATTATTTGCTAACTGTGACACATTGGGTAGACGAAAACTTAACGTTGCTTATAACGATATAGCCCGTTATATCTTCGGACTCAGACGATTCGATCACATTTCCATGTTTTCTTGGCAAATCTTTAATTTGACTTTCGATAACCTATTAAAACTAAGAACACTTGTGCTGTTACATAAAATAATTGTTTACAAAGAACCCACGTATTTATATGCACGATTACGCTTCCTTAGATCAAATAGATCAAATCAGTTAATGCAGTTAAAGCATTCTCAATTATGTTCGGAAAGACAATTTTATATATGTTTAATCCGTTTGTGGAACTCTCTACCTAATTATATTAGATCTATAACCAATCCTGTGCAATTTAAGGTAAAACTTTATGCTTATTTCTCCACTTTATAATTATTTTCTTTTTCTCCAATTATTCAGTTGTTAAGTCTTAATTTAAACTGGCTTTGGCCAAAGGAGTGTCAAATAAATTGTTTAAACTTGCTCTTGTAATTTATATTAATTTGAATTAATTTATTTTATCTTGTTTTTATATATTCTAAATGTTCTATCTAAATTAATTATAAATAAATCTCAATGTCTTACAGTCAAGCCTAATTATGTCTAATGCTATAATAAGATATTTATCTTTTTGTATTAGAAACGAAATGTTAAATTAATAATAATAATAAATAATAATTAATAATAATAAAGTTTGCTTCAATCTAGCTTTAACTGTTATGAAGAACAGAGTTAAGACTTAGTTGTAACTATATCTGAATTTATGTTAAGATTCTTTAGAGTTTGTAATTAAACAGTATGTACTATGTATATATATTATTATTCACGCACTAAAGCGTAAACTCAGTAGATTAATTATCCTCATCAAATAACACTTATTCACCATATATTCTTTATATGTAAAATATAAGCAAGAAACTATGTATTTATCGCATTGGCATACTCGTACTAATAACCTTAGGCCATGAAACGGAAATGTTACGAAAACAAAGAATAATTAATAAAAGCTAGAAACAGCAAGACAAGGTTTATTAAAATATTCAATTAAGTAGATGAAAATTTAAGCTTTGAAGCAAGACACATCACGATAAGTATTATTTTTATTGCATTCCCGTTATTATTGCATCATATATTAATCGCTAAGAAAGTTTTATATAAAAGTCGAAGATAAATGTGTAGAGGCGCAAAATGTATCTAATATTATTGCTGGTGAGCCTTAGTACTCGATACAGATGATTACATATACCAGGAGTGGGCACGAGTGAGACTAATAAGAGCCACTTTAAGATTTTCAGTACTTTTCAGAAAGCCACAAGGTACTTCAAAAGAAGAAGAAAACCTTAACTAATTTTTATAAAGTCAGCAAAGTTTTTCTCAGGGAGCAGATTCGTTTGACAGGCTGTGAATTCATAAAAAATTATCAAACTGCGATTTAAAAAAATCATTTTAAAGCTTGAAATTTCTAGTTTGACAATTGCCAAATCATAAGAAAAAGCACGCAACTACAAGGCTCCACGGGCTTCGAAAAAGTTAAGCAACAATAAAGATGTGTTTGCTTCTTAATTTGATGAAACCCTTGATTCGAAAAGTGCATAAAAATTACTTTTTCGGGTGTTTCAAAAAATCTACCTTAATTTTGCAATTATTGCCAAAAGTACTAATGTTTCTAGGGTTTAGCTCTACTATACCCTAAAAGCCCTTACTATTTTAAGTACGATAGGTCGAGCTTTTTTTTCGGTCTGAATCGTCAAACTTTGAACTAAAGGAGCACGCGTATTGCGTCAATTATTGATAACACGGTGCTACAGTGAAAATGTACTTTTGAAGGGTCATAGTGTAGGTTGTAGATCTGGTCAAGTACAACACGAATTCATATTTGGAATTGTTTATACACCCCCAAAATTTCGATTTACCGTTAAAAAACTGATTTTTAGGTACTTGACACATTTAGCATTTTAGATTTAGATTTTAGATTTTAAAACTGTTTTTTTAAGATTGAAGAAAAAGATTTCAAAATATGTATTTGTTTCTAGTATTTCAATAAGAATTTTTTGAGTTATAATTAACTAAACCTAAGATTTTTACCTTTTTTTCTCATTTGTTCAACTTTGACGATTATTTACTGCCAAAGTTTTGTTATAAAGTATCAGAAACTTAAAAAAAAATTTCGAAATAACGGCCGTCAATTTAAGAACTGAAAGCTTTAAGATGTTTTTTTGAAAATCCCTATACGATAATTTTCAAGAAGTAAAAGCTTTTCAAAAATCACTAAAAAAACTAAACATTTTTCTGCTTCCTTATTTTTTTTTCGCTAAGTATATTAAAATAAAAATCGAAATCAAAATAAATAATGTCACATAACATATCACACTTTTACTAAAATATGGGCACAAATTAAAATTTTCAAATTTTGATTTCTTCATGTAGACTATTCATAGTGATTAACTGTATCTATCGACTGTAAAAATTTTGTACGCATTTTCTTTTTCTTTAAAAAAAAAATTGTTTTGTGTCTTTGCTTTGTGTGGCGTCCCTTGATAAATAAAATTGTTTTTCCTTCTCCTACAAATTTAAAAACTTAGAGTTTCGGCTTTTTTGTAATTTGGGTGCGATATACAGAAATCTTTTTGTTACACACTATTAGAAAAAATAATGATTAATTTAAAGTTTCTTAACGTATTACATCAATTTAATTGTGAGCTTTAGATCAAGTAAGATTTTAAAAAGGCAACAACAACAACTCTGTATAGAGTCAATCACTTAGCTGACTAGACAGTCTGTTTCGGAAATCTCTACATTTCCTCTTCAGTAGCCTTCGAGTGATTAAGCTGTGATCAATTCACTGTTAAAGTCGTATATGATTTCACACATGTTTGAACAAATTCTTAAGAATTTTACGTTCAAATCGGTTACTTAATCATATGACATTTTAAAGCAGCAAGCTATTTATAGATTACAGCCATCAACTCTACCAAGGTTGCCATCTGTTCTAGTTGCTTCTTTATTTATTTCAATATTCATTGGTGTTCGACAATTTGTCAAAATGCACCATAAAATTGAAACGGGTTTGAAAGGCGGCTATTTCCACAACCAAATGTCGAATTACTCATGACTTTGACTGAATTCGATCAATTATTAGTTTATTTAACTAACTTGGCATTAACTAAAATTATTTGGCCGTGCTCCGCCATAGAGCGTCTAGTCAGCTAAGTATTTGACTCTTTATAGAGTTTTTATTGTTGTTGTTGTTGCCTTCTTAAATTGTTACTTGATCTAAAGCTCACAATTAAATTCATGTTGTGATTTAAATAATAGATCTTAATTAATTAACTAAGTTTCTTAATTAACAAATCTTTGGCCAATATTTGAAAACTTGGTTCTGTATTGGTTAAATCCGTTCTCAACAACAACAACAAGAACAACTACAATTCGAACAGCTGACTTAAACATCTAGCTCAAGTTTTATCTGAATTCTCTTCTATCTGAGCGAACCTTGCGAACCTTGCGAACCTTGCGAACCTCCCTATATTGTAACATAATTAAAAAGAACGTCCATTAAAGTAAAATAGTGTTCACATTATCAAATTTTTCTTCAAATCGTTGGTCAAATACTGATGGAAAAACATGGAATTCCATAGATTTTTTTATTTTTTAAATATCAAAATTAAAAAGAACTGCACTTTACTTAACAAAGAGCCGCATGTGGTTCTATGAGCCGCATTTGCCCAGCGTTGATATATACTATAAATGTGCCTTATGAAATATTTATAAAATGTAGTGGAAAGATACAGAGCAAAAGGCAATGAATAGGTACTGCAATTAAAAACGAAACAATTGTTCTAATCAAACCTGTGTAAAAACACAAAAATAATGGTCATATTCTATAAAAATTAAATAATTTGACAACAGTGTCACATATCAAATTCTAAAAAGCTATGAACCATCGTCGTTATAAAACCAAAATATTGTGCAATTATTATCTCAATCAGTTAAGTTATGCGATCACAATCAGACGCACGTACACAGTAAAAAATTTGAGGGTAAATTTTATCTTTTTTATAACATTTGTGTGGTATAAACATTTTTATTTCAAATAATTCATAAATTTTATGCCACTCAATATTATAAAAATAATAAAACAAATATAATTTAAAATTTTTTTGTGGATATCATGTGTAAATCAAAATATATTCTGGTTCCAAAATAAAAAAATGGTCTGAAAAAATTTTTAAATTTGATGGTATAAATTTTTCAAATATTTTTGGTTTGGATTTATATGTACACCAAATAGTACAAAATTTATCCTCATATTTTTTACTGTGTACAGATGGATGAGTACGGCTGCAAAAAAAGAGTTAAAAAAGAATAAAAACAATAACATTTTGCAATTGTTTTTGGCTTAAATTAAAATGTTCCTTCTCTTGATACTCATACCAAAGACTTTATAACTGTTATGTATAAAATCGTGGCTCACACTAATCGAAGGAAAAAACATGACTTCAGAATTTTAAATGCGCATAACTTTGGTAAAACAAAATATAAACTAACGATAATTACTTAAGATTGAATGCTGTTTAAATATGCATACTTAGATTTTATATTGAGATCGAAAATTTGGAGAAATTTAAGGTTAAAACAAAAAAAAACAGAAAAATTTTAAAAAAACTCCCTTTTTTGACCCTCTTAGCCAAAAAAAAAAAGTTGGAACCCCTCCTTCGAGAACTCAAAAATAAAATTTAAACATTTTTATTTCCAAATAAGATCGATGGAACATTATATTGTTCGGCACGCATTCTGAGTAGAAAGCACAAGTATTATTTTGAAAAACTACTTATATGTAAAAAACGATCTTGAGCAACCTCTAACCTTTTTAAAAAAATTTAAAAAATTCTCAAAATGTTTTTTGTAACGAACTTTCGAATTCCCTATCAACCCCCCAAAATTTTGAAAAAAAGTCACGCCCTAACGGACATCCTTTTGATCCTCAAAATAGACGATTCTTTCATTGATGACAAACCACTACTCTATTTGACCCAAATCTCAAACCTCTGGATATAGAAAATAGACGCAGGGATCTAAAACTGGAGAATACGGTTCGAATCCGAATTTATGGATTTTTGCAATGGCGACTACAGATGCGGGCGTCAGTGCGTTGTCATGGTGGAAGAGCACTGTTTTCTTTGCCAAATGCCGTAATTTTTTTCTTCAAATCATTATTAAATCCGTTCAACAGCTGTGAATAATATTCGCTGGTGATCGTTTTACCCTTTTAAAGGTAATTGCTTTGAATGATGTCGCATGCATCCAAAAAAACAGTCGCCATGTCCTTAATGGCGAACAGACTCACTTTGGCATTCTTTGGTGAACGTTTATCACGGAGAAGTACGGAGAATACCACTGCTTTGAATATTCCTTGGTCTCTGGTGTGTTGCAATTACACAAAAATCTGGTGTCAAATACTTCTTTGGAGTGGTCACACGGTTGCGTTTATGCTCGAGTCAATGGTCGACCTAAATATTCATGTAAAATATAATGTAGTTGAGATGCTTACGGCCTCGGCCACTTCACACACATTCATTCTCCGATTGTCCAATATCATTCCATGAACCAAGAAAAAAACTTAGTTAGCACTGATTTTAAGACTTTTCTCTTCAAACTTACAACGAAATTGTTGCTATATGCAACTCTTCTAACACAAGTAACTTTTCAACTCATTTTGCTGCTATTTTTCCAAAGTACCCGATAGATCGGAGGAAGTGTAGTGATCTCAGACAGCATCAGAAGATCAGGGGTCGAATTACAGCATCCTTGATCGAGCAAAATTACGAAGAGCGCGACGAGACAAGTGCCTAACAATCTTGTACAATTTTGATCACGGATGCTGTAATTCGGCCCCTGGTTCAAATAAGGTAAATTTCAAATAAAAAAAAATTAAATTAAATCTCATTTGAATTGTTTCATCAAAAGCATTTTTTTAATTTTTTTAAATAATTTCATTATTGAATCAACAATTCTATCATTCAGTACTTTTAATTGCCAGCGTTATTAAAATTTCTTCTTACTAATTAGTACACCTGTTGAAACTGCGACTCTGTCCTCGACATTAGCGATGAATAATAAACTTGGTTTCGATGACTCTTATTCAGTATTTTAGTTTTTTGCTGACTTAGGAGCCTGCCGAGACCAATAAACCGATTTATGTTGATGTTTATACATGAAAACGAAAATATTCTTTTATATAGTTTGTTTCTTTTCTTTGTGTTCTCTTTCCTTCACTGTGTAAGGTAGATGTCATCAGTGTTAAATCTGCGATGTCAGAACTAATTACTATAAAAAATATACTAAAAAGTAATTTAGAATTGCATCCAGGCCTTGCAGCTAGATCGCAATACCATAGTAATACCATTGGAATACTAGTAAGTTTCTATAAAATGATGTCATTTTGCCTTTTTTGCATATTTATAGTCCATTTCGTGTGGATATTTGGAATTGCATATATGTTTCTTACATAAAATTAGTAAACAGTTAATATTGGAGCAAATATATATATATATATATTTAAATTTTATCGCTCCCCGCTTATTTTCCGATAAGAATATGGGTAAAAAGTATGATCTGCAAAAAACCTCATGCCTAGTAAAGTCGGATAAAAGCCGTTTGCTTTCATTTATTTCTCAAAGATCACTTAAACTATTACTCAGAAAAGTTTAACAAGATAACTTTGCCTGTAAACTTTTAAAATTTAGTGTTAGATTATCATTGCTTAAGCAACATTTTGTGCTAGATTCATAAAATTACACTTGTGAGAATTTTACTCTTTTTGAACTTAATAGTTAGTGTTTGAAATAGTAAATAATAAGGCTGTTTAAAATAGATCAGAAACTGTTTTTAAGACATGCGTGTTCAATTTATAGTTATTTAAGCTACTTTTTAATTTACAATATAGTCCATTTGTGTCCCAAAATCAATGCAGCGTTTTTCCAATACTCGTATCAAGCCGATATAATATTTATTCCTTCCAAATATGGTTTTAATTTAATTTATCCGATAATGATGACTCAATATATTTACAAACAAATTAATATCTTAAGAAAGCCTAGCAGATAGCAGCCAAATTACTCTGGCTTGGACACCTGATAAGTCTGACCAAAATATAACTCACTTAAATCTTAAGTTAAATTTTAACTACGAATTCCCAGGCAAGCATTTCAATCAGTCCAATCACTTAAGCAATCAACCCTCATCTCTTATCTCAATACATCAATTTTTTGACATCATTTCAAATGCCATTTAGTAAATAAGAATTGCTGTCAGGCAACAGCAATTGCAACAACATCCTCAAAGGAGTCACTCCAAGGACATTAAGATTGCTATCATTCGTTGCAGCAATAATTTACATTTGAATGCACCATCAATTCAATAAATAATTGCATTTGAAGTGAGCCAGCAACGACAAACAGCAGCAGCAACAGCTACAAAATGCCAAAGCAACACAAAGAACTGCAGTTTAACTGCAGAAGAAGCTTTTAAAAGTTATGCAGCAACGTAAAAAAAGCAACTGTTAAAAGTCAATGAGGCAAAGAAATATGAAGTTGCTTTTTATTGTTGCAATAGCTTCAAAGCTATTTTGCACTATAATGATAACAACAACGACAACAACAACAACCTGGAAGAGCATTGAAATCAGAAGTAATGTAAAATATTTCTAGTTACAGACTTGACCTAAAAAAATCAAAATAAAAATCACTTTGCTTTAACGTCATATATTTCAGACGAGTTTTTTCAAACAAGTGTCAAACCAGATAAAATCTTAAACAATGGGTTGGTCACTGCTGAATCACTCAAGACTACTGAAGAGGAAGTGTAGCTACTTCCGAAACAGGCTTGTCTTGTCTGCTGTGCAGTGGCGTAGATAGCTGTTAGTTGTACGTAAAAATATAATAACCATAAAAAAGTTTATTTTTGAATATCTGTCTTACCAGTCTTACTTTGTTGAAACGTCGAAAATCGGCAGGTAATTAATAAAAATTATGGTCTTGTTGAATTGAATCTAATCAACACCGAGATCCAAACTCCTTTCTTGCGTTAAGTGGTTCATTCAATTTTAAGGCCCGGCTTCACAATCACAATCAAGCTCTGAAAATCTGTATCGATAAGCAATAACAGCTTAAGTCTAATTTCAAAGTTTCAAGAAATCTTGCTTCAAAGTTTTCAATCGCCATATAACTTGTATGAAAGGGTCTTTAGTTTTTGTGTCATAGCTTTGGATAGGATCATGCTAGAATCTTCAGATTTTGGGTGCTTATAGTTATATGTGGGTGAAACACAACTACATCAATAACTCAGTTATGTCTTAAGTCGACTTAAGCGATTATTGCTTACCGACACAGAAATGCGTTTTATCAGCTATACTTAAGATCAACATAAGTTCAACTTAGGTATGGAAAATGCGTGACTTAAGTTATACTTAAGTTATTGACAGCCAACAACTTGTTATATTTTGCAAACTATTCAGCAAAACTTATTGGTTAAGCTTAAGTCCAACTATAGTGTAGTTCGTGAAACCAGGCTTACGTATTAACTGAAGCTATGTTGCAGTATAACAAATGACAAGAATATAATAAAAGGATTGTGAATTAGCTATTATATATGTGCTACATATGAATGCGTGAAGCTATGTTGAAGCAGATCACAATAATCTATTAAAAGAATTGTGTATTGACTATCCAAAAAACAAAAATAAGCAAAGTTTTATTGAAATGGGTGAAAATTATCACTAAATGCCAGTTGCTTTAGGTTGAGACTTTACCCTGTAGTTCGCGGCATCATTGACGAACTATTCGTTATGATTTCTTTAAGGAAGTTTCTGCATGAGCTGCTGGACTTAAAAAAACTCATACAAAATATAATGCAAAGCAGCGGATGTCAGCGCCTAGCTTTTTCCACTCTATTACAACAACTTGAAGATATTCATGATTGCTGTAATTCGCCGAATCGTTCCGAGGCTAAACTGCAACAATACAGCGTTTTCACTTCTTCAACTTTTCGGTATAACATTCCCTCACGAATTTTATTACACGTTTCGATTTTAATTCCTTGACAAATTTTCTTTATATTCCTGTCTGCTTTTCGTTAACGAAACTTCCTCAACATTTCGATATTGGGTTCGTGCATGATAAATCCCGACGTTTCTGCATTGTGTCTTGCACGAATTTGAAACATTTATATGAAATTTTTGTCAATGAAATGTATGGCCAAATCAGCATGTTTCGTCACGGATCCAGAAAAATCGTACATGATTCATTTGAAATTTCTTCAAGACTGGAACTACCGGGTAGTTGCGATTTAAGACATTAACAGGCACTTAAACAATTCCTTTTTGATAAATTTCATTTACAAATAATAAGCGATTCAAATATTTGTGCAACACGATTAGGGACAACTATTTGTGCAGTATTTGCTAGATATATTGACGACACAACATCTATAACATACGTTTGCTATATCAGTTATCATAAGCTTTCTTAATAAAATTCCATAATTATAATTGAACACATTTACAACAATAAATATTTATTTATTTTATTTATTTATTAGAACTTACATAATAATACAATTATTATATAATTAATTAAACTATTGAGCACTAGCTGCTTAGGCTTTCTGTAACATGTAATAAGTAAAATAATAAAAAATGTAATAATATTTACTAGTGTGATTAAATCGTGTTTTTTTAATAATCTTTATGTTATTTTAAACTAGCTGAAACCGGGCGCTTTGCTGCCACGCCCCCGTTTCCAAACGCCCATCAAATATAATCTTGCTTGTGTAAATTGTGGTCGAATACTTAAAAATTTGTTAAAAATTGAAAAATTCTGGCGGAACCAGCATTTAAAATTATGTTCGTTTTTAATGTGTGACAAAAAAAAATTGCTACAAAAAAACGTCATTGATCATCCAGAATGCGTCGTAAAGTAGCTCCTTACAAAATGTATAGGAAAATGACTTTTCTTCATATTTTTTCGGGGATTATTCGGGAATTTTTTAAGTATTCTTTTTTTTTGGCCGGAGACCAGTTCGAATTGGTATGAATCATCGAAATCGGTCCAGGCCTTTTTGAGTTATAAGCTTAGTAACTAACGCCACTTTGATTTATATAAATAGATTTTTGAATTTACAAATTATTTTAAATGCCCATGAAACAGCTTGTTTGAAAAATGTTGGACAGAACATAAATTCTAAATGGGTTGACCGATTTTAAAATTGTTTTTTCTAAACTGTTCTACTCCTCTAATATTATTTCCTTACGAAGCCAAAATTTCGAAATTCTATTTAGTTTATAAGTTAGTTGAAAAAATATTTGCATATGGGCATTTCCATGGTGTCGCACGGGACAGTCGTACGCAGTTAAATTGGAAAAAAAGTAGTAATAACACGGATTTATATTTTGATAATGGTCTTAACTTATAACTCATAGTAAGCTCTATAAGTGGTGCTAAGGTTGATTATCGGTAATTTTTCCTTTTCAAAATAATTGCCAAAAACAACGGGGTTCGCACGGGACAAAAACGGAAGTTTTTTTCGAGGACAACAACTCAAGCGCCGAATTCAGCGAAGTCTGAAGGAATATTTCAAAGAGTTTATTTTATGGATATTGTGCATTGGTGTTTCTTTTAAATTGCTTTTATTTTACACAATAATATTTAACACTTATTTTTTAATTTAATATTAAGCTCGGTCGCACGGGACAGGTCGCACGGGACAGTTTTTTCCATTGCAATTTAATTGGGTAATTAAGTAATTAGGTAGTTAAGTAATTATGTAATTAGGTAATTAAAAACAAATTCAATATATTTTCCTTTAATTGCATCAACCATTTTTTCATTATCTTTAGCCAATGCCTTCCATTTTTAATAAAACAAAAATGTTTATGAAACATTTACTAAACACTTACGAAAAAGAAAAACTACATTTGTGAAACAGTGCAGACGATGTGATCATCATGGTTAATAATTTTATGTACAAATTGCTTAAATTAATAAAATTAAAATGTTTCTCTTAGATAATATCATAAAATAATAAGTTTTTAATAAGTTTTAATTTTTTGGTCACGGTAGACTTTCCTGTGGAAATACCCATATACAAGTTGTTGTTGTTGTTCTCTGAATTCACTTTGCCTCAGCTTACTGCATAGTAGAACTAGACAAGGTAGTGCTAGGGCTGAATGTGTTCTCTTTCTTAGTGACCATAACTGTCAAACTCAGCCATTTTGGTATTTTTGCCAATTTTTGCTTTCATATTGCATTCTCATTGGTTGCAGATTTTGTATGAAATGTCAACTTCGTTTTGACAGTTTCGGTCACCGGCTCTCCGCCCTAACACTACCTTGTCTAATTTTGCCATGGCTTACTGCTTCTTATTGCTTTTGTTATGCAAACAAAACAAATTTATATATCTGTCAAAAAACTAATCATCATGGAAGGACAAGTTCGCATTTGTTTGTCGGTGTACGATAAGAAAGTATCAATAATAGTGAAAAGTACCAGTGTTTAGAATATTTCGCATAAATTTTTATTAACCCATTAAAGACTGCTCATAGATTCCGCCGTACGATCTTTTTCAAAATTTATCAGGAAGCTTATATCGTCGCTCGCGTGACAAACTGTCGTAACCCACATTTTTAAAATTTTTCAGGGGAACGTTTTTTCTTTTTCGGTCACTGTTTCACCAATTATTTTGGCCACGTGACCACTTTAAAATCAAATTTATTAAATATTTTAGGTACGTTATTGTAGTGTCTGGATTTATGTAAAAAAAAAATTTAGCCAAGTATTTCCTAGAAACTGTAGAAACTAATTAAACACGAACGTCGGTTTGTGAAAATTTAATTTTTGCTTTTAAAGAATTTTTAGGCGTCGTAAACCACATTTTTTATATGAAAAATTAATTAAAGCAACAATATGTTTTTTATTTAATATTGCTTTTAATATATGTATTAAATTTTATTTAAGCAACAAAAACAAGTGCCAAAAATTCACATTGCAAATAATTAAATTAATGTAATGTAAAATAATGTAGATTTAATAATAAATGCAAACAAATGGCTATGTATAAAGAAATTAAAGTGAAAAAAGGAAAACAAAATAGGGCAGTACACGATCTTGTTGCATCGTTGCAGCTTTTACAAAAACAAAAATCATTGATATGCATTTGCAACATTTACTAATACTGCATGTACTAAAGTAAAGGCTGTTGCATATGCAAATCTAATCGTATTGCATAACGCTATGGTAAACGAATATCTTAATTTTGTATTAAACACAGCCATTGATACTTTCTAAACAGTGCTTATTGAACAGTTGTTTTTATTTTTTAAATCTTTAGCGGCAAAAACATTCATTTATAATAAAAAAATGTACTAAGAAATAGAGAGATTTTTAAAAAGGAAAATGAAAAGGGAAAAACCAACCAAAAAACAGAGGAAGAGAAGAGGCTCTTATTTACTCGTACAATATTGCATTCAACTATCGAAATAATTTTAAAAGTTGATGATCAAAACAATGTAAACAAAAAACAGTTATTGCAAAATCATTTGCAACATCATAATAATAAAGGTGTGCGCACTATCATCTACCCTTGCAAAAATGCATTTGCATTAATGCAACAAGATCGTGAGTATCCAAAAATTTGCTACCTTGTTTTTATAAAATGATTGAAAATGCCAATTTGACTAAATCATTGAAATAATTGCAGTAGATAGCTGAAGTGCTTTTCAATATGTAAACCTAACTGAGGTTACAATCTATCAAAATCACAAGCTTTTTGGCTTCTAAAAGCATATATTTCTAAAATTTGTGGGTTACTGCTGTTTGTAAAAATTTTTTTTAAATACTTTGTTGGTTACGACCTTTAGACATTTGCGTTTTCTGCTTAACTATGACAAGTATGATCATAACACTTTGAGAAAAAGTGAGGACTTGCATTAGAAGTGTTATAGTGGTATTAACTCAATTTTAAGAAAAGTGTGGGTTACGACAATTTGTCACGCGAGTGACGATATAGGCCATAGAAGTTGCTTTGCAAAATTTCAGGTTTGTAATTGCCGCCGTATTTGAGATCTGCTTTGGGTATTTAAATACCCAATCGGCTAATACGGGTTCTTGGTGTTAATAAAAATTTGCATATATGGTAACATTCTTTTGTCATAATGAACACCTGATAAATAGAGGATACTAGAGGCAAACTGAACACGAATTTTTCCCTCTATCTTTCCATTTTCTAATTTTCTACATAGCTTTATATATGGATTTTGTCATTTTTGAAAATCACACATCTTCGGTCTTGAAAAGGAATGTTTAATTGTATGAATTTCGTTTCACATTGTGAAGACAATTCATTTTTCATTTTTCCGTAATGTCTAAAAAAAAATAATTTTGATATCTCCTACCGCTTTCGAGACATGGCTTTTTTCGTAAACACTGTTTTATGGGTATTTAAATGCCCATTAGTCATTAATGGGTTAAATGATTATTAATTTGGCGTTTTTCTAGCTTCTGTATTGTAAGTAATTTATATTAATCTGATGAAAATTTATCAAACTATTCAAATTTCTATGCAAACAAAACAAAAATACATATACAGAGTGTCCAGTGTAAGAGTACGAATATTTACGGAGGTGAAAGAGCTGATCGAGTGAAGCAAAAAATCGTATGGAAGGGGAAGGGGTCGATTTTTGCACCCTTAGGCGTTACGGGATCAACTGTAATTTCTTGACTTTGATGAAAGGGTTTAAAGGATTTGAAGGAAGAAGTTCAGGGTTTAAATTGCTGCTGCCAAATTAACAAAAGCATCAAAGTTTTTACTTTGGCTGCACTTTAACAATTTATTTTGCAATTTTCCATAAATACATTTTGCTTCGGCTGCAAGCTAGGAAAGAAGCAAATAGTTTCAGTGGCAGCGAGCGTTCGGTTTTTCAGTCGTGCTGTAATTTTGGAACGTTATCGAAGCCACAGCAACAGCGAGCTATCGCATTTTGAAGTCGTCTTCTTGCTGTCGCTTTTTCAACATTTTCACATCTTCAAGCAGGCTTTACAGCAGCAGCTATCGATTTTGGCATGCGGTACTGCTGTGCTTTATGCAGAGTCATGTTGTAGCAGTTTGCACTCGCTTTACTACTGCTATTGCTTGTAATATTTTTTAGCAGCTTCGGCAGAGAATGATGAATGTTTTCATGTTAAAAGTAAATATTTATAATGTTTATTTTCTAATTGAATTTATGTTTGATATTATGTTCTTCTATATCTCCTGAAATTTTATCAACCCGCACTGCACAAAATTTATAAGAAACTGTGACAAAACTTTTAACATAAAAAACATTCATCATTCTTTGCCGATGCTGCTAAAAAATGGTACGTAGTGCTGTTCTTCGGAGATGTCAATCAACTGCAGCCAGTTGGAGATATCCCACTTTACGGGAATCCGAGGTCACGTGATGTTACTGCCACTCAAGGTCAATTAGTCTATCGTCAATTAAGCAAAGTGTTCGTATAGAACCAGATAATGGGATAAATTCGACCAGAACAACAAGCTTTCATAGAATGTTTACTAAGAGTACCATTACGAGAACTGACTCTACAAGACTATGACCTCTTATTGTCCATGTTCAATCAGCGTTAATTTTTTTCAAATTAAAATGTGCTAAGATTAATCTCGAAGAACGCTGAAATTTAAGAATTTAACATTGAGAAGCTCAGAAATGTTGGCAATGCTGTAACAGTCATCAATGCTTTACACAATGACCCACGAGCGTTGTTAGCCTCATCCGACGATGCAAGAGGTTTAAGCCCAAAGTTATATCTATGTAGGGGTGCACAAGTTATTTTGAGGCAAAATATTTTTACTTCAGCTGGTCTGTGCAATGGCAGCATCGCTGAGGTACAGGGTCCACCATCTAACGTTTTTTTCAACTAGTGTTTATTTCGTGAATGGTAATACTTAGCTCATGTCTGATTTGACAGATGATTAGTTTTATCTTTCCGCTGAACGAATATGGTTGTATATACGCTTGAACAACGCTGAGAAATATTGCAACATTACTTTGAAAATCAGGGTAATGTTGCAGAATATGTGCGAAAATTGCGTACGGATTTTGGAAGAAGAGAAGCACCGTCAGCTCCGTATGTTAGTTATCTTGTGAAAAAAGTGAAAGAAACTGGCATCCTCATCAATAAACCAAAGCGTGAAAAGCCAAAAGCAGTGCGTACACCCGAGAATATTGTTTAAATTGCTGTGGCAGAAAGTGTGCGTGAAGCGCCATCAACATCAATTCACCGTCGTTCTCAACAATTGAACATTTCGGAGACATCATTGAGACGAATTTTGCATAAATACCTTGGTATGACGCCATACAAAGTCCAATTGGTTCAGGAGTTGAAGCTAACTGACCATCCAATGCGTTTTCGCTTCGCTAAATGGGCCTGCAATCGACTTACAGAAGATGCCGATTTTGTCAAAAAAATCATCTATTCAGATGAAGCTAATTTTGAGCTTGGCGGGTATGTACACAAGCAAAATTGTCGCATTTGGGGCACAGAAAACCCGCACGCATACATTGAAAAGCCGCTGCACCCAAAACGAGTCACTGTTTTGGTGCGGATTTTGGTCCAGAGGCATAATTGGGCCATTTTTCTTCGAAAATGAGCAAGGAGTGGCCATTACAGTCAATGGCGATCGTTATCGGGCCATGTTGAACGAATTTTTGTTCACAAAAATTAAAGAGGAGGATATTGGCAACATTTGGTTTCAACAGATCGCATTATCAGCCACAGAGCTGATGTCGTTTGGCCACCTCGGAGCTGCGATTTGTGCGACAGCAACCAAGAAAAAACAGCTTATAGAAGTTAATATTTTCGATAAAAGCTCAATATTTTGTCATTCAGTTCAAAAGACGAATTTTCTCAAGAGAATCGTACTTGTGCTCTACTTTGCACAGGTGTTAGTATCAAAAATAGGCTTAAAATCAAACCAATATCAATTATTTTTGGATGGATTGTGGGCATATTTGACATAAAGCACCATGCCAATTTTTATCATTGTAACATTAAAAAGGCGACATTAGTTTTACATTGACCATTTACGGTATATGAGGGGTACACGAAGTAGATAACCAATTTAGCCCATTTTGATTTTAGTATCATGTCTTGTTATCATTATGCTTATTACTAAGTTTCATGGTTCTTGGGCAACTCCTTCAAATTTTATATTACTGAGCTTATTGCGTTATCAAAAAAACGGATTTAGATCATCTTGGCACGTCCAAAATATTCAAAATTTTTAAGGGCGCCTTTTGGCAAACATTCCAAAATATCGAAAGCATGCATGTGCAAGGGGGAGCGTTCTCATCCTTTCAGGATCTTCGTTACAGCGAACGAAAAAAGTTACATTTTTTGATGGTGTTCGTTTTTAATTACCATTTTCGAGGAGTTGCTGTGTTGGTTATATTAATGGCACACTAATGCCACCCACCTCAAAATTTTAAATCTCATAGAATTTATTTAAATGAGTTGAAAATAGTACTTTTCTTATGGCGCGCGTTTTCTATGTCTCAAAAGCTACGAACATTTAATAAATGCCACAAAAGTGGTATCATGCCTTGAATGTGTTATAACTTTTGTTAGCTTCATGGCACATCAATAATACAAATATATATTTTGTATTTAAGTCTTTTGTTTCAAACACCATTTAAATATTACCGAAGGTTGGTGGCGCGCGGTTTTTATATAGCTCAGAAGGTAAAAATCTGTGTGTAAATCAACTGAGTTTTTAGTTTTTTTTTTTTACTTTCGATCCCAGTAGCAACTTAATGTAGGAACTTATGAAACTGAAATTAGTGGGGAAATTTTGTTCCATGTATTTTAAGTAGACACTCATTTACAACTTAAACATAACTTAAGAAACATGAAAGTTATTAACACGGTTATATCAAAATCATAGATTTTAAAAGATTTTGGAAATTGCCCATATCTACCCAGGGAAATTGAGGCAATTCTTACCCATAGAGCATTTGAACTACGTTCTTGAGATCCCTGAACTATCTTTAATGGCTCATTTTGATTTTTTTTATATAAGGTCCCTTCGCCAAATAAGGCCCGATTTCTAATACGCACATTTATTGCATTCCCAGCAAAATGATTTTTTGCACGTTTAAACATGTTTATATCTGCATCACGATGCAAAAAAAATTACTGCGATTGCGCATCTGTGAAGCGAGTGACAGTCAAACCAAGTCAGCGGTAGCGTCAACAACGTGGTTGATGTAATATTGTGCTCGCAGTAAAAGTCCGTTTTTCTACGAATTAACTATTGCCTATGTCCAGCTTTGAATTAAAAATCAAGAGAGGTATTTTAACGAAAACAAAAAGGTTAATCGATCAAATCTAACTGTGGTGTATTCCGAGAAAAACTTGATTAATGAAATGATATTGAGAGCGCCTAAAAAGGCCCAACAAATTTTTTCTTTCCGGCTTTCTTTTTCCGATCTCCATACCTAAATCTACCAGGCAGAAAAAACTACCAGAAAGAAATCCCTCCACTATAAGGGCCAGCAAATTACTAAAATTCTCTTTAAAAAAGCCAGAGTAACTTTATTTTTAATTTTAATTTTCAAAATAAGCTTTTGACGATAAAAGTATTTTATCGAAAAAGTTTTTATAAAAAAAAGCTATGAATATCATTTATGTTCAGTGTCAATGTAAAACAACACTTGTAATAACAATATGTGTTCTTATTTTATTATTTACTGACAGTTTTGTTATGTTTCTAAACCATTATAGATTGGGCCTTTTTTAGACATGGTGGTCCTAATATGGCAAAAATCAGACCTTTTTAAAACCTTCTGAGCTGGATATATTTTTTACTTTTTCATGCTTTATTTTTATGTTTTTGAAAAAAAGAATTGAATAAACAAAAATACAAAATTGCAAAAATAAGTTAAAAAAAACCCGTTTCTCTTCTGTCTGGTAAAAACTGTTAGGTTGGCCTTATGTGGGTAACTTACCTTATATATATGTTTGCAACAATTCATAAATTTTCAGAAACTTCTGAAGAATTACTAGTGCCTGTCAAAGTTAAATTTATTTTTCTTAGCATCAAAATATATTTCTCTTTAAACTAGCCAAGCTAAATTTCTTTTACCTTTTATTTATGTTATTAGTTTATTAATTTTTTGATCTTTTAAATTATTGCATGAATTAAATTGTAAAATAATAGTAAATATATAATTATTTTTTTTATAAAAAGATATAAAAACAATTGTAATTTAATTAATTTTTATGATCTATTGAATGATTACATGAATTAAGATTGTGAGCTTTAGATCAAGTGAGTTTTCAAGAAGGCAACAACAACAACAACAACTCTGTATAGAGTCAATCACTTATCTGACTAGACAGTCTGTTTCGGAAATCGCTACATATTCCTCATCAGTAGTCTTTGAGTGATTAAGCTGTGATCAACTCACTGTTTAAACTAGCATATGAATTTACAGATCCTCTAAGTCATTCTCATGAATTGTATGGCTGCTAATCATATGATACTTCAAAGCAGGAGGCCATTTTAGATCACCGCCATCAACTCTATCAAGGGTTGCCATCTGTTCTAGTTGCTTCTTCATTTATTTCAATATTCATGGCGGTGATCTAAAATGGCCTCCTGCTTTGAAGTATCATATGATTAGCAGCCATACAATTCATGAGAATGACTTAGAGGATCTGTACATTCATATGCTAGTTTAAACAGTGAGTTGATCACAGCTTAATCACTCAAAGACTACTGATGAGGAATATGTAGCGATTTCCGAAACAGACTGTCTAGTCAGCTAAGTGATTGACTCTATACAGAGTTGTTGTTGTTGTTGTTGCCTTCTTGAAAACTCACTTGATCTAAAGCTTACAATCTTAATTCACAATTGTAATTTAGTTTTCCAATCACGCTTACCGTATTGATTTTTGTTTAAATGTTTTGTTTTAATTCATTTTACAGCATAAACTTGATCAACCGAACGAATGCAAATCACTTTTAGCACTAAAGATCTAGAAATTGCACTGTACGCATCGAAACCGATCTCAAAACAGAGCAATAATTGAATGTGCATTTTTTTATTCTCTTATTTATTATTATTTTTGTTTGAGGAGACCAAAATAATTTTTTTTAGATTGAAAACATGAACTGACATAAAAAAAAATGTGCATTTGTTGTTAAATTATCAGGTATTACAACTTAGGTTATTTATTTTCAAATCGTAAGCGAAGAAGTAAGGTTTTGAGTTTATAGGCTTACTTCACGGCTGTTGTTACGTGGCATTTTGTTTAACATTATTTATATACAAATTGTAAGCGTAGTTGTAATGTCATGTGCTTACAGGATAGCTAGTTAACGAGCTAGTTATGGCAGTAATAACTTGTCATTTCCCCACTGAGAGCCTGCACTAATAATGAAAAGTAGTAGTAGCTCCTTAAGATCCCTTAGATAATCAAAAAAGAGGCTTCCTAGAAGTCATTCGCTTAGGAAATCTTACTTTAAAAGCATTTTGTCATTTAAATATTTTCTCTATAGAATTCATAAGGTTTCTCTAAATAAAATTTTTATTGTATGATAATATGTAAATATTACTAAGAAAACTTTATAGAATAGCTTTATTTGGTGATGTTATTTTCTATGGGGCAGTTTTTACTGTGTGTTGCTAACTGTGTGTTTTTTACTGTGTTTTCATTTTTCTTGCTTCCTTTGCATAAATATCGCAATTGCTCTACTTCAATGGCAATAAAATACAATAAAATACAGAAACTTTTTCACTTCGCCCTACGTTAAGACCACAAATTGTTCAATTTCTCCCATCAAGTTGATGGCAACTTGTACAATAATAAAAACCATTTCACATAAGAAACAATTGAATGCGACAACATATAAGGCAAAAAATGCACAAAAAGTTTTGCCTTCTCTGATGGTCGCTAACTTTTCGACAAAATAGAGTGAGTAAAAAAAAAAGGGTGTACTATAGTCAAAGCACCCTTGCGGCGCAATTGCCGGTCCTGAGCGAACTTTACATCTTCATTATTATTTGAAAAAAGTTTCGCCGCACAACTGCTTAAGATAAAGTTTTCAATTTAAATTTCTAGTAACAACAACAACAAAAACTTTTTTCTTGCCAACAACGCCAATTTTTGCTGTTCAGTGTTGTTTACACGCACTCTACTGACACGCTTACGCACACACCAGCGCTAGAGATAGACCTAATGGGTAGGATGGTGTCTCAAGTCTACTGGTGTCCTGCTATAAAAATAGTGGCTGCGTAAATAAGAAATGCGTGTTTTTTGCCTGCTTCTTCCTGATCAAGCACTTTATAATGCAATGAGCATAAAATGTACAACGTGACAGTTCGCCTGAAAGTATGCCACAATAGATAAGCTCATCTATATATATACATATATGTATATAAATATATAGATTCTAATACAGATATTTTTTTGTACAGGCATACTTACACCTACGTATCACATTTTTTATGCATCCTACACTCAGCTAAATATTTGAAACAAGCATAAAGTCCTTATTTGCTTTGTTCATTCCGCCCAAGGAGAGGAGGCTGCATAATAATAATAACTTTTCAATATTTGCAAGGATGTTTTTATTGATTATTTTACCGTTACTAGGGTGTGCGAGCAGGAAACATGTTCCACTTAAGTGGTATTTATAAAGAACTGTGGAACAACTGAACAGATTACAAGGCCCTCTACTCAGCTAGGTACAGGGTGATGCAATTGAACTGGAATTCAAAGCCATTTCATTAGGCGTTGAGGGTAGGTGGCGGATGTGTTTCATTTTGACAAACATTGTTTGTTCTTACAAAATTATTTTTCAATTGCAAGAATTTAGAAAAAAAAACACCACTATTTTCTTCATTAAAATTGACAGTGTTTTTATTGCTACACAATGAAAAAATTGCTATTCTCAGTTGCATTTATCATTCATTTGTATATGATTAGAAATTTTCGAAAGTGTAAATGTGATGTTAAAAGTGAACTAAGAAAGAACCAGAGAAATCGTCGCTTGCGTGACAAACTGTCGTAACCCACATTTTTAAAATTTTTCAGGGGAACGTTTTTTCTGTTTCAGTCACTGTATAACCAATTATTTTGGACACGTGACACTTTAAAATCAAACTTATTAAATATTTTGGGTACGTTATTGTAGTGTCTTGATTTGTGTAAAAAAAAATTTGCCAAGTATTTCCTAGAAAAATGTAGTAACTAATTAAACACGAACGTCAATTTGTGAAAATTTTATTTTTGCTTTTTAAGAGATTTTAGGCGTCGTTAAATTAATTAAAGCAACAATGTGTTTTTATATAATATTGCTTTTAATATATATAGCAATTTTTATTTAAGCAACAAAAACAAGTGCCAAAAATTCACATTGCAAACAATAATCTCTTGAATAAAAGAGTTACTAGTCTTGAAAATAAGCTTAACTGGAGTGAGCAAAAGCAATTAGAAAACGTAATTGAAATTGTTGGCGTCCCAAATATTAATAACGTTAATGCTGAGGAGTGCGTTCAAAAATCAATGGGAGATGCACTTAATATGGATATACCGTCGGAACAGATTAAGAGATGCTATGTCAAAAAAAATCTATAAGAAGAGAGGTAATAAAACTAATGGAGGAGATAACAGCGATATTCTGTGTGTTCACCTTTCGTCATATGAACTTAAGAAAGATATAATGAAAAACAAGAAAAAAGCAACGAAGAAGCTTAATTCGTCACTGTTTATTGATGGCGCGAAGAAAAATATATATATATAAATGATTGTTTTACTAAGTATAACAAAGCATTGTTTATGTCTGCTAAATCAGCCCAAAAGCATAGGAATTTTAAGTATTTATGGTTTAGTAATTCTAAATTTTTTATGAAAAAAGATGATGGTAGTAGGATTTTTGTTGTAAGATCTTTTGAAGACCTCAATTATATTTAATTTACAGCAAACAACTTTTTAAATTAATATATGGATAATAATGAGAATGATCTTACAAACAACAACCCTACTATTTTCACCATTAATAATTTTGAAGATATTTCTATACTAAGCCATCAATAATTATTAGTTTTACACCAAAATATAAGGAGCTTACGACAAAGCTTCGATAATTTGATTTGTAATCTTCAAGCACTTAACTACTTGCCAGATATAATTTTTTTGTCTGAAATCTGGATTTTTTCGTTCGAAATCGATGACTATAATATTCCCGGATTCTCTTTTTTTGCTAACACCAATGACTCGTATACTGCAGGTGGAGTAGGTGTATTCGTGCGCGATTGTTTTAATTGTAATGTAAATTGCTGGAATCTGACAAGCGCAGATGTAATAAAAATTTCTTGCTGCTTAAACAAAGACAGCTTTAACTATATAGATTTATATAGTTATATAGATTTCATTCTCATCCCGTTTCATTGTTTTTGGATGAGTTTTCACTATTTTTAAGTAATGATCATTCGGCTAATCTTGTTTTACTGGGTGATTTTAATCTAGACCTACTACACACCAACCAACATTTAGATTCATATCTAACTCTCACGGCTGAAAATGGACTAATTTCCTTCGTTAATGAGCCTACCAGACCTGTGTCAGGTACTTGTCTTGACCATGTACTTGGTCGTTTTGCTAAAATATCTCTCAACTTCTGTTTTGGAATAAACGTAGATCTTCGTGTGACGGATCATTGTCTAACGGGTATTCTTTTAAACAGTCTTGGACAACAAGAAATTAATTATCATAAATCTCCTGTAAAAGTCAAGGAAATTAATTTTGTACAACTTAATAATGCCTTACGTTTCGAAGATTTGAAGCTTGTTTATGCCGAACAAAAAGTATCTCATGCATATACCATATTCCTAAGTATTTTGACAAATCTTATTAATTGTTTTAGTTCTGCAACTGTTCTTAGAAATTCAGAGCGTATGTTGAAACCATGGTTGACTCGTAGCCTACTTGAGAAAATTAAGCTAAAAAATAAACTAAAAAATAAATGCTGGAAACATCTGTTTAATGTCAGTTTAAAACAACGTTATACTAGTATTTGTAAAAATTTAAATATTGAAATAAAATCTTGTAGAAATCATTACTATCAAAACCAGATTCTAATTGCACAAGGTAACCCAAAAAAAGAATGGAAAGTTGTTAATAACATTTTAAATCGTAATGTAGCCAATCACGCGGATTCGTTCGTTTTAAATAATGGTTCTAATATCGTTACTGATATAAAGCAAATTTCAAATGATTTCAATAATCATTTTGCCACGTCTAGGCAGCTTCCATTTCCGGAGGAAGCATGCATAAGCTCTTCTTCCAATTTAGAACACTTTTCTAATGACAGTTTTTATTTTGAGCCGATTTCTGGTCTTGAGCTACTAAGAATAATCAAATCCTTAAAAAACTCGAACTCTGGTGGCATTGATGAGATTTCAAACAATATTCTGAAAAATATTGCACTAAATATAATTGATATTTTAAAACATTTATTTAACTTAAGTGTCCTATCTAGAATATTTCCTGACCAACTCAAAGACGCAATTGTTATTCCGCTTTTTAAAACAGGTTGCAGGAGAGATACTAATAATTACAGACCTATTTGTTTGTTATCTTCAATTTCAAAAATTTTTGAAAAAGCCCTTAAGGCGAGGATTTTAGCTTTTCTGAACAGACAACATTTTTTCAGTTCTTGTCAGTACGGATTTAGAACTTGTCTTTCAACTGAAGACGCACTACTTGATTTCTGTACATCGATTTACAAAGGTCTTGATGATAAGAAAAATTGTGCTGGCCTCTTTGTTGATATAACAAAGGCTTTTGACATGGTTGATCACAATATTCTTCTGAAAAAACTGCATAATGCTGGCTTTCATGGCTTTATTTACAATTGGCTTATGTCCTTTTTGAATTGCAGAAAGCAGAGAGTAAAAATTTGTAGCGAACTAAGTGACTCTAAATGTATAAATATAGGAGTTCCCCAAGGCTCTGTACTTGGTCCGGTTCTATTTCTAGTTTATATTAATTCTCTTTTTTCTCTAAATTTTGCTGGTAAAGTTACTGCTTTTGCCGATGATCTAGCCATTGGGTATGCATCAGTTAACCCCCTTAACTTAATTGCAGATATAAATCATGACGTTTATTTACTGAGAGTTTGGTTTGCAAAACATAAGTTACCTGTTAGCAGGAAGACTAAACTAATGTATTTTAGCTTATGTAATATAGTATCGCCGGAAATTGATATAATTTTTCATGGTTATGATTGTTGTCGATTTAGATTAACATCGTATACGAGTCATGACATAGGTTCAACCTATAACAGTAAAATTACTTGCAGGTAATAATTGCTTTGTTGTCGAAAGAGTGCCTTGCTATAAATATTTAGGAGTAATGGTTGATGAACATCTTACCTGGACCGCACACATTTCATTGTTGAAGAAGTATCTTTTTTCTTCATTACGATGCTTTTATAAACTAAGACATTTTTGTTTTGAAAGTACATTCATTAAAATATACTACGGGATTTTTCATTCAAGATTACAATATGGTGTGAGTTGCTGGGGAGGTGCTTATCTAAATAATATACGTCCCCTGTTAATATTACAAAAGTCTGCCGTTAGAATAATCTGTAAAGTAAATCGCTTGACTGAATCTATTAGTCTATTTAGGCGTCTAAGGATCTTACCATTAAGACATCTTTATTATTTTAAAGTTCTAAAAATATTTTTTAAAAGAAGTGGGTATATGCAGAATCCCATATATGGTAATTACAACTTAAGAACGAACCAAAATTCTACCGTGACTGTTCCAGTTTTTCGCACAACCCACTATCGTAACTTTTTTTCGATTTTATCTTATAGACTTTACAATAGACTCCCTGCAAGTATACGCATTATAAGAAATTTGAGTACTTTCTTAAGAAAAATAAAATTGTGGATCTTTGAGTTAGATCACTCGGAGGTTGAATTTTTGTTGCGCTCCATTAGCTAATTTTTGTTTGTTCTTTATTTTTTAGACAGAAATAATTTTTTTTTCTCTTCTAATAATAATTGTTAATTTTTATAACTTTTTTTTTTATGATATTGTTTGATTCAATTCACCCCACAAAACACTTTTTATGTTAACACAATTAATTTAGTTTTATATATTTATTGAAGTGGCATTTAACACTATTTATTCTAATACTAAATGTCAATACTATTCTTATAAGTAATAATTGTTCTAGTGATTGTATTTTTAATAATCTTGTAAAAACTTTTTTACTATGAGAATAAAGAATAAAATAATAATAATAATAATAATAATAATAATAATAATTAATTTAAAGTACGTTTTATAATGTAATGTAAAATAAAGTAGATTTAATAATAAATGCAAACAAATGGCTAGGTATAAAGAAATTAAAGTGACAAAAGGAAAAACAAAATATTGCAGTTCACGATCTTGTTGCATCGTTGCAAATGGAAAATTAGCAGCTTTTGCAAAATCAAAAAGCATTGATATGCATTTGCAACATTTATGCATATACGAAACAAAAGGCTGTTGCATATGCAAATCTTATCGTATTGCATAACGCTATTGTAAACGAATGTCTTAATTTTGTATTAAACCAAGCGCGTCGGAAGCGAATTTCATCTGGGGGGGCAGTACAAATGGGGGGGCAGTACAAATGGTGGTGCAAAAAAAGTTCACCAAAATTTCTTCACATGAAACATGAAGAAGAGAGAAAGAAGAGGAAAATATATAATACAAAAATATTATCGTTGTAAAAAAACTGATATTTTGAATAACTTTTCCTTTTAAATTGTTTATCTAGCTAAAAAAGTGGGGGGTCAACTGCCCACCTTGCCACCCCGCTTCCGACGCCAATGTATTAAACACAGCCATTGATACTTTCTGTACAGTGCTAATTGAACAGTTGTTTTTATTGTTTACATTTTTCGGCAAAAACTTTTATTTATAATAAAAAAATGTGCTAAAGAAATGGAGGAATTTTTAAATAGGAAAATTAAAAGGGAAAATACCAACAAAAAAGAACAATGGAAGAGAGGAGGCTTCTTATTTACTCATACAATATTCCATTCAATTATCTAAATAATTTTAAAAATTGATGATCAAAACATTGTTAACAAAAAACAGTTATTGCAAAATCGCTTGCAGCATCATAATATTAAAGGTGTGCTCACTATCATCTATCCTTGCAAAAACGCATTTGCAACAATGCAACAAGATCGTGAATATCCAAAAATTTGCAGTAATGTTTAAATTGTATAAAATGCTATTTCATAATAAAATTTTATTACAAAAAACTTGGTTAATTTATTTCAAAGCAATTTAATATCTGAAATCAATTGATATACAAAAAAAAGGTAGTTTAATGCAGCAACGATTTATAAAAACTAATGTGTTCGAATTGTCTTATAACTGGGGTGTGACCAGCTGTAAGAGATATCATGTCGTTGTATTTATCAACAGCTAGTTTTATCGGAGTTGTATTTGAAAAAAGTTTGTATGGATCAGTGCTTTTTAATCTGTAAACAAAAATGAGGTTACAATCTATCAAATCACAAGCTTTTTGCCTCCCAAAAGCGTATATTTCTAAAATTTGTGGTCTACTGCTGTTTGTAAAAATTTTTGAAGTGAAAACTTCTTTAGGCGCGTTGAACGATTTTAGTAGAGGGTAAATGTTTGGTTTGCGTCATCGTATTTTTCCGAGGAACTCTCGTCATCAATGCAGACAGCAAAGATAACAAGATAGGAAAATTAGAAAACATAACCTCAAAAAATGTTTGCATGTATTGGTGCATAAAATTATCAACAATTATCGTTACTCTTGTTCTTAATCGGCCGCAAGCTCACAAAGAAATCAGTTGGCAACTCCTGAAATTAATGCATATAATCTGTTTGCTAGTATATACAAAATACTTAAGTTAGGTTGCAATAAGATGTTTTCAACCAAAACTTATTATTAATTCGCTTTATATTGGTCTATTTATGCTCTTAAAGTTTAGCAATTACTTCAGTTGTTGTATTTGTCAACATTTTTGAAAAATTTGCTTTTATTTAAAGAGCTGCTATGCATGGTGAGATTTAAAAATAGAACGATCTTCTTCCTTTTCTGCCTTTTTCTGCTAGAACTTCGTTTGCACACAAGAACAAATAATGTATGAATTAAGTGTTTTAACATTTTAATCTTTAAGTTGCGATAAAGGAATATGTTAAACATTCAAATAATTACATGCATGCTCTTATTTTATTATATTGTATATCATCCAACAAAGTTTGACAATTTTCACACTTATTTTTTTCACCACTACGTCATTTTATTTTCAGAGTTGTCAACTATCATTGTTTTATTAATAACTTTTTTCATAACACGGGGGTTACACGAGACAGTACTGTTAAGACAGTGAAAAATACGTTTTAATTGTCAAACTTTGTGTCTGTGAAAAACAGTACAGACAGTTGGTAAGACAGTTGGCGAGACAGTAGACAAAATAGTAAAAAATTTCTATTTTATGAAGAAAATTTTTCTTAAAACTACGAGTACGCCAAAGTATTGCAAATTTTCCATTAATTCTATTAAATTTTCACGTATTCTGTCACTTGATATGCTTAATATCATTCTACTCTCCTAGCTACTGTCCCGCCAACTGTCTACAAAAAACTTAAGCAGTAGAGCAGACAGTAGCAAAAGTAAGTGTGTGTGGGTAAAAATTTGTGAATGTGTTGCGACTGTCTTAACAGTACTGTCTCGTGTAACCTCCGTGTAAAGGGTAAGTGTCAAAAGGAAACTTTTCAGTCGTGGTAGGATAGAAAATATCAGGTTGAATAAAATTTGTGTGTGTTGAAATAAATTTGTCTTTTTTGCTGTGTCAAATGGACGATGAAATTTTGACAATTGCAAATTTTGACGTTTCACATTTCGATCGTGTCTTAGCTCAAATATTTTATTTAATTTACATTTTATTCAATTTGCGACGTATTGCAACTTATTTCGTAAACTTGTAATATTGTAAACTTGAAAAACTTAAAAAATAATAAAATAATAAAAAAATAACGAAAGTGCTTGAATTTGTGTGTGCGTGTGTGTGGGCCAAAGATCTCCCGGTGCATCAGCAAGTGCAGCAAAGTTAAACTGGCTTTCTTTGCTGGCGAACGTCCTCCAAGTGCCACCACCAGCAAGTGCAGTGCAAAATTTGTTGCTAGCCACATCCTCCAAGTGCCATCACCAGCAGCACCAGCAGGTGCAGCACAATTCAATTGACTGGTCAACTCTCCAATATTTCAGAAGCACCATTTCAGCATGTCTCAAGCGCAGAGGCAAATTTCTGCCATTATACTCCGGCGTGAATTAAATAAATTGAAAGCGGAAAATTTGCGCTTCATTTGCTTGTGCTGTTGCTGGTGACACTTGTTGGCACATGTTGGCTAGCAAGAAATTCGCGCTGCACTTGCTTGTGCTGTTGCTGGTGGCACTTGGAGGATGTTAGCTAGCAACAAATTTTGCACTGAACTTGCTTGTGCTGCTGGTGGTGGCACTTGGAGGACGTTCACCAGCAAAGAAAGTCAATTTTACTTTGCTGCACTTGCTGATGCTCCGGGAGATCGTTGGCTCACACACAAACTCAGCACTTTCGTTATTTTTTTGAAGTGAAAACTTCTTTAGGCTCGTTGAACGATTTTGGTAGAGGGTAAATCTTTGGTTTGCGTCATCCTTATCGTCATTTTGCAAGTAGCTCTCGTCATCAATACAGATAGTGAGTATGTTTTTAAATGACGCTCTCGGATCTTGACTACAAGGCGCTCAGCAAATGTAGCAAGCAACCATCAATAAGTTCCTCTGTTAACGCATCGTTTTTTGCCCTCCCTTTGTTCCGCTGCGAAACATTGAATGATATAGCTTTTTCAATGTATATGTAGAGCTGCTGTAGGTTAAAATAAAATATATTAAAAATTTTTGATATTTGGTTTTTGTTTGACTGGCCGTGAAGTCCCTTTTGATGCCACCATTCATAGTACAACTAGACAAGGTACTGTTAGGGCTGAATGTGTTCTCTTTCTTAGTGACCATAATTGTCAAACTCAGCCATTTTGGTATTTTGGCCAATTTTTGCTTTCATATTGCATTCTCATTGGTTGCATATTTTGTATGAAATGTCAACTTCGTTTTGACAGTTTCGGTCACCGGCTTTCCGCTTTACAGTACCTTGTCTAATTTTGCATTCCACCACTTGAGATTTTGCTACCAGGCAAACAGAAAGCATAGCAAGCAAAATGCGGTTTATTTTCTGACGCCGATTCGTTCATCCCCTCTAACGTTGCGCAACCGCTGTGAACCTTTCCATTGTCACTGCGTTGTTGATGTAGATTTGAAATGTAATTGTTGTTGTACAGCTAGCTGGAATTTTTTTTTAGACTTTTTTAGCTACAGCCGGCATATGGCTACTGATTTATTTTAGATAAGAGTTTAAATCAATTTTTGAAATTTTGTATAAATGGCTGAAACTATTTCTTTTAACAAAATGTACTACCATATCAAAAATATAAACAGACAATTCATATCATTTATTTAAATTATTTCATTATTGAATTAATTTAAAAATTTAAATCTTTTTTATATATTTTTATTCAATAACACAATATGCATGATGCTATTTATATAGATTGTGTTGTGTATTAAAATAAGAATATATAAGAAATAGATATATTAAATAAATTATATATAATTTAATATAATAAATTTTTGTAGACAGTTTAACCGGCTAGTGTTGTAAATTGAAAACGCAAACCAACGAGAAGCAATAGAATTTTGTATAAAAAAGGTGTTGCTTCTCGTGTCTTACTTGTTGTTTGTTTGCGTTTTCGATTTACAACATTAGGCTGTAATAAATAGAACGCTTATGATAAGCAGACTGTAGTTATTCATTTACAACTGTATATATAAATTTATTTTGCAGGTTTTTTGTGTAAGTGTTTTTATGCACACATATATAAAGCGTTATAAAAATACTTCGATTGTCATATGCCGACTGTAGCTCCCAAATAACATCTACAAAAAAAATAAAGCTAACTGCACAACAACAACTACCAAGCAAATCTACAACAAAAACGCAGAGAGAATGACATGATCACTGCGATTGCGCAGCGTTAGAGGGGATGAACCGAATTGGCGGCGAAAAATAAATAGCACTTTGCTTGCTATTTTTTCTGTTTGCCTGCTAGTAAGATCTAAAGTGGAGGCATTAAAAGAGACTTCACGACAGTCAAACAAAATACAAACATGAAAAATTTAAATTTCATTTTATTTCAGCAGTTAGCTCTGAAGTCTCTTTTAATGCCTCCCTCCACTTGAGATCTTGCTAGCAGGCAAACAGAAAATATAGCATACAAAGTACTGCATATTTTACGCCGCCAATTCGATTCATCCCCTCTAAAGCTGCGCAACCGCTGGGATCTTGTCATTCTCTTTGCATTTTTGTTGTAAATTTCCTAAGTTGTTATTGTTGTACAGTAAGCTTTAATTTTTTGCAGAGGTTTATTTGTAGCTACAGTCAGCATATGACATCGAACTAATTTAGAAAACAGTTTCACAGAACAGAATTAAAGAGTATATATAATATTGGTAAATCTATTTGTTTTTAGTTAAAGTGTTACTGTATCGGAAATACATACATACATATATATACATACATATACATACATATATATATAGTTCATATATGTGAACAATTTAACTCATCGAGGAAATTTAAAGAGTATTTATGTATATTTATATAATAACAATTACGTAATAAACCTGCAAAATAATTAATATATTCAGTAGTAATTGGATAACTAAAGTCTGCTTATCCTATGCATTCTATTTTTAAACTGTTTAGCATCAATTTCTTATATGAATTATATATAATTTATATGCTATAGATATTTCTTAATTTTATAATATTCTATTTTTAATACACAACGCAATATAAAAATGGTGAACATGTTTCATGATATAAATAGGTATAAATAAGCTTTAATTTTTTATATTTATTCAATAATGAAATAATTTAAATAAATTACTTTAATTATATGTATTTTTGATATGGTAATACTTTTGCTTATAAGAAATAGTTTCTGTAATATATAAAAAACTTAATAAATTGCTATGAGCTCTTAACAAAAATAATTCTAATTTCTTATGCCGACTGTAGCTACACAATTAGAATTCACAACGTCTACAAAAAATTTCCAGCTAAGTGCGCCAACAACAATTACCAAGGAAATCTACAAACAAGGACGCACAGAGAAGAACAAGATCATGGCGGAACTTTTAGAACTTTTTGATTTTCATCCTACATGTAGTATGAGCTACAGTATGAGCTTTCGCACATTCCTACATGTCCATCCGACCTGTCAAATCCATCCTACATGTAGGATAGTCCGAAACCCTATATTAGCATGAAAATTCTTACATAGCAGTAAGGCGGTCGTGGCAGGACGACGTCTTCCAGGGAATACTAATATTTTATATACAGGTTTTCGCTTCGGTCGGCAGTCCCCTCACTGCTATACCTTTTTGATTATAAATTGCTTTTTTTTAATACTATGTTTGTTACGACCTTTAGACATTTACGTTTTCTGCTGAACTATGACAAGTATGACCATAAAACTTTGAGGAAAAGTTAGGACTTGCATAAGAATTGTTATAGTGGTACTAACTCAATTTTAAGAAAAGTGTGTGTTACGACAGTTTGTCACGCGAGCGACGAAATGAGAGAACGATTTAGCTCTATACTATTACTCATGTTATCAGGAACTATTACAGCATGGGCCCTAAAAGCTGTCACATCTAATTTTTTATATAAAAAACAATTGCTTTTGTATTTTGAGGGAAAACCTTTTTTCTTTATTTTTTTAAAATGTTGGCTAACATTAGTCGTCTTTTAGTTCAAATCTTTCTCCTCTCATTTTATTTACAAGCTTTACAGGTTTTGGGGAAACTTGATCACGCGGCACGGATGACTTCTTCTGGTATTTAGTTATAAATTTTTTGCAAACGGTGTTGCATTGTTCCATTTTTGCAGTCTTCAAAATTGCCATTCAGTCAAATTAAAAAATCCAATGGATTCAGATCCGAAGAAGATGGAGGTCATTCGTCCACCGGAATAAAATAGAAAATATTTTCTTTGTACCAGCTCTGAAAAGTTATTGCTTTGTGAGCCGGTGCAGAGTCTTGCTGGAAGCAATATGACTCATTTCTAAAAAGCTCAGATGGATTCATTCGAAAGCAAGAAATGACTGATCAGCACTTCATTTAAATAATAAGGCTTCTCATCTAAGCATGTAACTGACCCGTAAACATTGTAAACCTTGTGAACTTACATGCGCGTAAGCTATCTGTCAAAATTTGTATGGGCGTGAGTTTACATCATTTCCGAGCCTATTTTGTATTGTAAACTAGCATGTAAATCTACATGTGTGAATGAGGGTTGTCTTTGGCGCTAATCATTACATATTTAAAGTAGTTGAAGTAAATATGAACACGTTTTATTCATTTTTCTATGTTAATAAAGGTTTTTAAAAGGTTTAAAATTTAAAAAAGTCATAATGTTGTCGCAGCCGCAGCCACCATTTTGTCGACATTTAAAAATAACGACATTTAATAATAAAAATAACAAATAAAAAAAATTTTTTAAAAACAAGCTTTTATTTAAAAAGACGTGAACTAAAAAGAAAAAATAAATTTAAGTGACATTTGTCATATATGTATATAGTGGGTATATTCTAGGTGCAGAAGAACCTCTCTCTTGGTAACTCATCATCATAGTATAAACGTACGTTAATTGGTAAGTTCTAAGGACTTATATAAATTTAGAATTTTTTCAATACATTAATATTTAAAAGCTTGAGGCACCGATGTCCGCGAACCATTATACAGGTTTACTATACAATATCAGTGCCTTAAGCTTTTAAATATAAATGTATTTGAAAAATTCTATATTTATATAAGTCCTTAGAACTTACCAATTTACGTACGTCTATTCTATGATGATGAGTAACCAAGAGAGGGGTTCTTCTGCACCTAGAATATACCTAATATATACATATATGACAAATCTCACTTAAATTTATTTTTTCTTTTTGGTTTACGTCTTTTTAAATAAAAGCTTGTTTTTTTACAAATTTTTTACTTTATATTTATTTTTTACTTTTTAGTCTTAAAGGTTTATTATTAACATCTTTTATTTTCAAAACTTATGGAGATATAGCATTTTTATTTATTTGTGGGTGTTAAAAGGGGGCGTGGCACAATTTTTTCTGAACCATCCTCTACTTGAAGGAAATTAACTGCCAAAATTTTAGCTGAATCAGCACCGTAGTTTTGGAGATATAGCATTTTTATTGATTTGTGGGCGGTAACAGGGGGTGTAGTCAAATGTTTTTCATAAACCTATGCTTTATTTGATGAAACTTTACTGTTTAAATTTCAGCTGAATCAGCCCCATAGTTTTAGAGATATATCATTTTTATGGATTTGTGGGCGGTAAAAGGGGGAGTGGCAAAAAATTTTCCTTTTTCATCCTCTTCTCGAAGGAAATTTACTGCCAAAATTTCAGCTGAATCGGTAAAGTAGTTTTAGAGATATAGCATTTTTATGGATTTGTGGGCGATAAAAGGGGGAGTGGCAAAATTTTTTCCGTAACTATCCTCTACTCAAAAAAAATTTACTGCCAAAATTGCAGCTGAATCGGCCCAGTAGTTTTAGAGATATAGCATTTTTATTGATTTGTGGGCGGTAAAAGGAGGTGTGGCAAAAAATGTTATCATAATATTGCATTGTCACCGAACTTACATATGTATGCTAAATGTCAGCTTAATCGGATACCAACAAGTTATAGAAAAATGGCTTGCAATACGAACGAAGCAAGGTTAATAAAAGCTTGTAAAAAGGAGAAGAATCTTGCCTTTTGCGGATCTGACGCCCCAATATTGCATGTGGTACGTTTTGGTATCTTCCAATGCCGTTTTGGTATCTTCCAATGTAAGGAAGTGAATTATTTTTTTCTTGTATGGCTTCATCCTTAAGTGTTTTTTGAAGTTGTTTCGAATAGTTTTACTACTCACATTCAGATCTTCGGTCAGTTTTCTCCCAGAAACAGCATAACTTCTCCTTATTCGTTCACGGACATTCGTCGCCAGATTAGTAGTTCTCACGCTGCATTTTCGACCATACTTTTAAGATATTTTTACACTGCCAGTAAATCTGCGGTTAATATCCAGGTTTTGCAGCGACGTGCTGCGGCGTAACAATCTCACTTGTTTTTTTCCCTGCATATGCAATTTCTGTTTAAGTTCTCTTTTTGTTTCCATCGAATCCTCTTTTTGTTTCATTCGAATTGAGAATAGTAAATCCGTTTTGCGTCGATTAATTTTTTTTTCTGGATTTTCTTAAATATTTTAATGCTATCAAAAAGATACATTTAAACTTTATTACTAAAAATTAAATAAAAATTTTGAGCGATTTTAATTTTTTAGTCACCAATTTTCGAAAAGGCCTCTTGGAATTTTTTTCGTTATTGAAAAATTGCAGAAAACAATTCGTACTATGTTGTACCTGCTGCATGCGGATCGTATGCTTTGCCGCCAGATAGGTTCTGCAGCTAATATTGGAATAGACGCTTCTTGAAAAATGTTTTTGAAACATCCGCTTTTTTCAGAGGCTTTTTCGTACATGCCTGGTCTGGACGTTCAACATTGAACTTGAAATAGCAGAAAGTGGAAAAAATTGTATCTTATACGTAGCGCTACAAAAGAGCACAAAACTCTTTCTCTCTCCTCTTCGTGTGTGGCTCGCGACCACAAACCAAATCCGATCCAAATGTAGAAATCGAAAATTTTTTTTTTTTTTTATAAAAAGAACAAAATTCAACATTCGAACATTTTGTTTTCATTTAGTTTTAATAAAGTCGTTAAAAAATTCCAAATTCATTGCTTAATATTTTTCTGCAGTTCTGCAGAATTTTTATTTTGATGTCATTACTATACTTTTGTTACTTTTTTAGTTTTGGACAACTAGAAACTTATTGCTTAGAAATTTCATTAAAAATGCAATCAGATCCAAATAGATTGGGCGAATGGATTTCTCTGCATATATTACGAGCATATATTTATAGTCATCACCAGAGCTAGGATTTCGATGGCAGGTCATATTTTTTCTGCTGCATTTAAGACATTTCCTGGTTATTTTGAACGTCCATGTATGTTTCCTAAATTCAAAATATGAAAAGTTTTTAGGTAGTTTTTTGTCATTTTGCAACGTTTTTTATCGATTCTTGTTTTCAGGTAATTTTAACAACGCGGTTAGAAGTCCTGAAAAAAATTTTATTGCAGCTAAAATTCTACTGCATATTTTTTAACCTTGAGGTTCAAAATTTAAACTTTCACAAACAAAAACTAACAAATAATAAAAACTTTTCTGTACTAAAATTAAAACCAAAGAAATATTGCAATGCTGAAACTCAATATTAGGCTATTAGGTTCATATGCTTGCTTATTGCTTTTGTTTCTTATAGCGCAATAGCCCAGTGGTTAACGTGGTGAGCTTACAAACTAGATGTCCCTGGTTCGAATATCACTATTTTTTTTTTATGTTTCAATCTGAGTTTGAATTTTAAACTAAATTTTAAACCAAAGCTGTATAAAAACGATTTTTTAGTATTTTGCAAATACTAGAATTGAAACCAAAGCTGGTGTGGTTATATATTAAGTACCATTGGCGTCGGAAGCGGGGGGACAAGGGGGCAGTTTCCCCCCACTTTTTTAGCTAGATAAACAATTTAAAAGGAAAACTTCAAAAGTTATTCAAAATATCATTTTTTTACAACGATAATATTTTTGTATTATATATTTTCCTCTTCTTTCTCTCTTCTTCATAAGCATGCTTTCGGATAACTATTTGCTTGTGTTTGCAAAAAGATAGAGCAAAATGTAGAATTTCTACTGCGATTCCAGTTTGAAAAAAATTCGGATACACTGAAAAAACTATTGAATGAAGTTGAAAAACTTGTTGCTTTGGTTTTGACTGTGCCTGCTTCATCAGCAGCTTCATCTGAGCGTCCTTTTAGTGCACTAAGACGACTTAAAACATATCTTCGAGCAGCTATGGCACAAAAACGACTCACTCATGCAACACTTACACACATTCACAAAGATAAAACCGAAGAATTGAATTCGATAAAGGTGGTGGAAGAGTTTGTTTTTCGCAAGGACAGAAAGAAACATTTTGGAAGAATTTAAATTGATATAAATTTTTGTACCTTATTGCATTTAAACCTTGTAACGATGAAGTCTTGTTTCCTAAAAGCAACAATTATTTCTTATTTTCATATTACCATATGAAAGATCCTTTAAAAAATTATCTCTAATATCGAAATTGGAAAAACTTTTAAAAATAATGAAATTTTAATATTTTTTTATTTAGTTTTATATTTTTTTTTTTTATATTAAAACTAAAATAAAAAATTTGTTTATTCATATTCATGTTTTTTTTAAGACATTTTGGTGATTTTTTTGCACCCCCATTTGTACTGCCCCTCCAGATGAAATTAGCTTCCGACGGCGCTTGTCCACTTTGCTTAGACTTAATATCGCTTCTAATCATGCAACACGTTTTGTGTATGGCTTTAATAATATCGACTATCTGTCAAGCTTTAGAAGCACTATACTCGGTTGTAGATTGCCTGGATACTTAAATGCTAGGAACTGTATTGGGCTTCAAATTATTTATTTTAAATTTAATTTTTAATAGAATTTTACCCATGGCTGGGTAGCTTCGGCAGGGCACCCTCGTCTTTCACGCTGTTAAGTACAATAAAGTGATAAAGAATCTTGTTTAAAGTGTTTTTTGGTGCGCTTTTTTTTCTATATATATAAAATGGAATGTGTGTTTGTTTATTTGTTTGTTTGTTTGTTTGTACCTTATAGGAGACCAAACCTCTGGACCGATCTTCCTGAAATTTTCACAGCATTTAACTGGGCATCTGGCATGATTAATAGGGTACTTTTTTGGACCATGCCCACTTTTACTCCCACATTTTTAAAATTATGTAATTGCTCCCATATAGTTTTTAACAGATTTACTTCAAATTGTATACACATTATACTTCAGGCGAGGTAGGAATAATCATTTCTTACGCCACGCCCCCTTTCACGCCCCTTTTCACACCAAATTTAAGTTTTAAACTTTTTGTTCTCTGTACAAATTTGTTCCTTCCAACAGATTATTTTTTATTTGGTAGTATATTGCTCTTAATACTGTTAACGTCGCCATATTACTATGAACCACGCCCACTTCACCGCCCCCTTTTTTAATTCAGATACTTACTTATACCACTAACAATGTTTGCTATACAAAATACTTTTTTTGTAATATGTATTTACCTAAAGTTTTATATACTTTTTATCTACAGGTAAGGTAGCCATTTTTTTATTACCAAATCCCCCTTTTTCGCCCCATTTTACTTTAATTATAATTAATCTGCTTTCAATCTATATATATAAAAATGAATGTCTGTCTGTCTGTTTGTTTGTTTGTGCTTTATAGGAGGCCAAACCCTTGGACCGATCTTCCTGAAACTTTCACAGCATTTTACTATGACCCTGGAAAGAATAATAGGCTGTATGAAGTTTTTATTGGACAAAGGGCGTGGCACTGCCCATATAACCCAAAAATTTAAATCGCCATATTTTGGGCATTTTTTGACCTACGTTGATGCTATTCGGTACATATGGTATTGGCATAATTAGGAATACGTACCAGCAGAAAAGTGGGTGGGACCACGCCCCTTTTTGGGAAAATTAAAAATCGCAATATAGTCTTAACTACTGGACCGATCGTCATTAAATTTTCACAATAGGATATTCTTACGAAGTAATAAGTTCTTGACTATATAAAGCTGTGAGTGGACGAAGGGGTGGCCTCGCCCATATAACCCAAAATCTAAAATCGTCATATCTTGGGCATTTTTTGACCAACGGCGGCAGTCTTTGCTATATATGATATTGGCATGAATAGAAATACGTACCAAAAGAAAAGTAGGCGGAGCACGCCCCTTTGTTTACGATATATTGGAGGCTGGACCTGATAACCGATCTTAAATTTTCACAGCGTTCAGCTTTGACTCAGGAATACTTATTACATGATAATATTTTTCGACCATGCACACTTCTGCACCTACTTTTTTACTACGTTTATTAACGGCTTTACCACAAATTTAAAATACATATTAATTAAAATAGTGGGGTAGCCCCATTCTCTTTCTTCCACCACTGTCTTAAAAACAGCTGATTTTATAATACGTGTTAATTAAAATAGAGAGTGGGGTAACCCCATTCTCATTCTCCCACAACTGACTGCGAAATAGCTGATTGTGTAATTGCTGCTTTTTGATTGGTCTAAAAAAAAAGGGGGAGCATGAAGCAAATTACATGCGATTCAGTGCTGAATTCTAATTGGTTTACAACAAAAAAAGAGGCGAAGCATTGCAATAATTAAATTAAATAAATAAATTTTTGTAAATATATAAATACTTTTAATTTTATTTTTTACGAGGGGGGTAGCGAAGCACACCTGAACCCGTTGAATATAAGCTAGTTGAATATAAAAATAAAAGATAAAAAAAATGTTATCAGAAAAATCGAAGTTTTATGTTACCAAATTTCGTCTTTTCACTGCCTGAACAAACCCTTAAGTTTACCCATAAAATTAGTTTTTAAAAAATATACTGTTTTAACACAATCTGGAAAGGAGATACAATCAGATTTAAATGAAAATTTGCGGCTTGCATGTATGTTTTAGCATATTTCGCATGAGCATAAGGCCAAATCGTTAGTATACACTTTTGAAATTTTAGAAGTGATTTAAAGATTATAAAGAACACAACTGGGACCAAAATACAACTTCGCTGTTGTAACTGTGACAAATACATACGCATAAATATCTATCAATAAGAACAATCCTAAAACACTGACTCGCATTAGATACAAAATCTACTCAAGCCAAAAGAAAGCTTTCAGTAAATTGAATAGATTTTCATTAATACAACTATTTATGTATGTTGAATGAAGTTTGACTACGAAACAAAATAACTATAAAACAAACAATCATAAAATAGGCGTTAGTTAAATTCTTGGGAAATAAAAATAGAATAACGTCTTGTTGGAACTAAAATCAGAGCAAAACAAACATTACTTTAGTCAGGCCATTATTTATATTTATACAGATAGCGAATGTTTATTAAGCAAACAAACATACAAACAAATTATTGCGTCATCACTGAATGCTCTGAAACATAACAAAGAGTAATCCTGCAAAAGTTGATCCTTTGGCTTAGTGGTAGCAGCAACTTGTTAAAAGCAGCGCATCATATGCACAGTGGGACAAAACATTAATATTTCAGACAATTTTCATTTCGGGTCGTAGATTTGTTTGGTTTAAAAAAAGGCCTTATTTCACAATTTTTAATCATAATATTTGCTTAAAAAGGAAGAAGTTTTTAAAAACTTTCGGAAAACAAAAAATTATTAGCCAAAAATAGGTCTGTTTTAGTACTCGATTCAAGTAACTTGAAGTGGCTTGAAAGCGTTTCTTTACACATTTTTCAAGCTCGATAAAGAAAAATAACAAGCAAAATGTCACTCTCTATTCTATTACAATTTCTCGAAATTTGTAAATGAGTTGGAAAACCAAAACATGTCTTAAAATTCTGAAAAAACTCCCACGTATTTTTATTTATATAATTTTTGGTTTTTTTTTTGGATTTTTTGTATATTTTTTGTATAGTTTTATAAAAATTTTTTTAAAAAGTTGATCCCTTTTCCACATCGTTCTAAAACGTGTTTTTAAAAAACAAATACTTTTTCAATACAAAAATTTTGCAAAATAAAAAAAAAAATTTAAAATTCGGCTTCACGGATTGAGAGATCATTCAAAAACCTACTTTTTTAAGAAAACTCCGATTAAATGAACCACTACGAGTGTCAACTTTTGAAAAATATGTTCAAGTTGAATTAGAGAAATCAAAAATTGAGTTTTTCATTAAAAATTTTTAAAAATTGGATATGAAAACCGAAAATTTGGCCATATTAATAGAAATAGGCACCTCAAAAACGAGGATCTAAGAAAAAAAATATATCGCTAGCTAAAATTCAATGACCAGAAAATAAATTTTCGGTGGCACAAGAGGCCTTTTCCCCACTGTGCGACAGAATGGTAAAGAAAAAGATGTAAAGTTTTGGCAATGAAATGCTTTTTAAGCACCATAAAATAGAAAGTTTTTCTGCAGCTAATCGTGGAGTTCAGCTCAGTTCAGTTAAGTTCAATTCAGTTCAGTTGAGATCGATTCTGTGTCAGCCATTAAGGAAAGCATAAAATAACCGATCCTTAACGAAAATCAGTTAACATTTTCGACATAATAAAAACTTATGCAGGCGGGTCATTTTGCAAAGCTGACAGTTGGGTTGTGTGTGCAAGTGTGGGTATGTGTGCGTGTGTTTGTATGTGTCATGCATGCATCTGAACTTTGAGGATAATCACTGAAAGCTAGCAAAAGTTTTCCACACTTGCACATATGCTCGCAATAATCCTGTAAACTTGCCGCTTATTCTATGAAACTGGACGTGTTCAACGAGTTTTTTTTTTCTGGTGTCTTTTTTGGACTTTGTAAACTTTTTTTTTCATACTTCATAATCTATTTTTGGAAAACATTCTGCCAAACATTGATGTGGCTAAAAAGGTTCTATCAATTTTAATTTTCACAGTCCTTTGGTTCTGATGTAATGCTTGCTACTTATTTGTTTCACGACAGGCTAACAAATTTTGCTTTGCTTAAATATGCCTTGTTGTTGTTGTGGTTTTTGTTGTACTGTTTTATATATTATTTTTTTTTTCATTTTCACTCTGCTGGTATTTTGTCAAGTAAATAATGCCAAAAGTTGGCAGAGGATTTACAGCTGGATGCTTGTCAATGCTTGTTGGCTGGAAAGCAAAGGGTGGTGGAGGAGAGAGGCTGGAGGGGGTTAATACTGTAGCAGTTTTAGCACTACCCATTCACTCCAGCTTAATCTGGTTTTCAATTTTTGTTGACAACCTTTTTTATAGCTTGTTCAACTCAACGACAACGGCTTTAAAATGATGCGTAAGGACAATATCTATTTGAAGCTGACTTGAGGGTACTTTTAGCAAATTTTAACAGTTAATAAAAAATAAATAGGAAGATATTTTCAACATTGAACTTTCCACTCAATGTAGTTACATTAAAAAACTTTTAAGGAATTTTTACTTTATCAACATTTTAGCCGCTCTTCAACGGAACCTTAATGCGGTATGTTGTTGGCAAGAAACAGCCAAAGGCCATTTGGATTTGTCTTTAAGCCATTTCATCGGAACTTTGTTAATGCAATAATTTTATTTGGTTTTTATTGGTTCTCTGAATTTACTTGGTGTCAGAATCGTTTTCTTTAATTTTATCTTTTTATCTAGACAATAATAAAAAATTTAATTTACTATAATTTCAAAGTCATTTCATGTTTGGCTTTGTTAATTTGCAGCAAAAATGATGTGTCACCAAAAAATTTTTAAAAACTTTTCTTGTGTCAGGGCCGTAGCCAGAATATGCTATGGGTTTGATTCCAATAATGTATTAGTATTAATACGATATTTAAAGTAAATGTGTGTTGCCTTTCATACAAAATATATTACAACAAAGTAAGGGATGATTCATCTAGAGGTTGTTTTTAATAAGGGTTCTCATCTAAGCATGTAAACATGTAAAACTTGTACACTTTTGATGAGCGATAAAATGTAAGCGTCGATAAAATGACAGCAGCGGTCTTGAAAATTTTTAATCTTTTGAAATACTTTTTATTCACAAAATTTCCAAAATATAATGATGCAGATTTTTAAAAGTTAAACCCGCTAAGTACAATCAATTATTTATTTTCCTAAAAGATAACATTTTATCATACAAAAAAATCGAGAAAAGTCACTTAAAGACTGTACAGCGAAAACTGATTAAAGTTATCATGCAACTTAGTAGAGTATTTTTGTAAAATATTTTTGTTAGTACCATTTCAATTTTACTTTTATTAATATATAGCATTTCGTTATTAATATAACGAAAACAGTATCTATTTTTTTAAAGATATGGGCAAATTAAAATGACTCTGTATAATTAATTTTCTATGGAAAAAATCAAAACTAGTTTATATTTGCTTGTCTTTTCATTGTAAAAAATCAAAAGGTGAGAGTGTTTTCTTTAAATGTAGAAAAAATATAGCCGCTACTTTATTCATCTTTTCGTTTTATAAAAAAAAACTAAATCCGTTTTTTGATAAAAAATTTTAGATTTGCTTATAATAACTACTTACCGTTTTTTGTAGCCTGGTTTCAGACATAAGCTTAGTATGCTGTAGAAGCGAAAAGAAATCTTCCCAAAGAAATGCATTGCATTTTTTGCTGATTTTTGTTGGTTAGTACGCTGTTGAATGAAAAATTTGTTCAATGCAGCCAAGTTCACAACCACGATTGGAGAATTAAAATGTCAAAATTTCGCTGTCTTTTATATGTCCGTACATATAATTGGCGTGGAAATTTAACATTCAACAATAATGTTCAACTAACACATTCAACAAACACTTTATAGTAACCATGTGTTAATATTGAGTCTACGCCAAAATTTCGTGTGTAGAATTAAATGCCTAAAAATATTCGTTTCTACAGCATACTAAGCTATAGGTTAAAAAAACAAACAAAAATAAATGCAGTAACAACAATTTATTTATTGATTGACAACACAAAACCATATAATTTTATTTATTTATGCACAAAAATATCAAACGCGGTCTTGGTTTGCAGAGTAAATTATTAAAATTGGTTTTTTTTTTTTTGGGCATATAGTGAATTGAGTGCGGAACTTATTTAATGCTGTCGAAATGTTGATTTGCAAACCAATTTTATAAAAGCAAAAAACTTCGTGCTTACGAGTGAAGAAATCGAGTTAGTGAAAGAACAAATTCTAATGCGATTTTCCAAAAACTTTTTTAAGCGATTATCAACAGAATAACCTTGTTCATAGAAGCAATGAAGAATGTGTTAAAATTAAGGTATAAAACAAAACAATCTAATGTGCATTTCAAATCAGAGAACTGCACTAGCCTACTTGAAATCTATTTTAAGCGCTTGCTTAAAATACAAGTTCAAGCTAGCTTGAGCTTGATAATTTTGAATCAAGTATAGCTTGTAATTGAATATAAATAAGCCCTTGCAAGTATTCTAGCTTACAAGCGAATGGCACGAAGTTTCAAGTAAAGGAAAGCTTGATGCCTTCGGCAAAAAGCTTGAATAGCGTGAAATTGAAGGCAAGTATCCAATTAAAGCAAGTATCCAAAATTCAATGAGCTTGTTTAGAGAGAGCTTAAGTGTAATAGGACTTTTAAGGATTCTGTAGACTCCGTGGTGTGAAGTTTTAGGGGTAACTTATTTCGAAGATGATGTCAAACTTTAAAATTTAAGATGGCGGATAGAGGCCACCTAGATTTTTTTTTTTTTTTGTTTTTGCGAATTCTTGTAATTTTGAAATTCTGACAACGGATTTGATTTCGAATATAATGTCAGAGTTTTAAAATTTTAAGATGGAGGTTAGGGTTGCCACCTAAATTTTTACCACCGTATTGCCTCCTAATAATATGTATTTTTAAGAGTTTTAAACATCATTTATCAGTGTTAAGGGGTCGCTGATTTCGAATCTAAAGTCAGAATTTTAAAATTCAAGATGGTGGATAGGGTTGCCACCTTCATTTTTTGTAGTTTTGTGAATTCGGGGCTGGCAAAAAAAATGCTATGCCGAAAATGGGTCGCCAGCAGTGCAGCAAGTGAAAGAGTTTTTTCTCTTGCTGGTAATGTTATCGTTGAAAAACGAAACAGACTATCTCCAAAAATACTAGATGCTATTCCATTCCTAAATTCTATTTTTAAAGATGAAAAATACTAAAATAATATACTATACTTATAAATACTTGTTTGAGTTTTCTTTTTATTGGTTGTGTCTTTGACTTGAAAAATACTTTAAGGGTTCCCCCCATGAATGAATTGTTAAATGACGTTTAAAAATCTTGAAAAGATATATTATTAGGTGGCAATCCTATTATTTCAAAATTTTATAATTTTGAAATTCTGACGACGGATTCGGATTCAGCGACCCATTTATGGTGTACCATTTTTTTTTTTTGCCAGCCCAGAATTCATAAAACTACAAAAAATTAAGGTGGCAACCCTATCCACCATCTTGAATTTTAAAATTCTGACTTTAGATTCGAAATCAGCGACCCCTTAACACTAATAAATGACGTTTAAAACTCTTGAAAAGATATATTATTAGGTGGCCACCCTATTATTTCAAAATTTTATAATTTTTGGTATACCATTATACCCATACCCATTTTTGGTATACCATTTTTTTTTGCCAGCCCCGAATTCATAAAACTACAAAAAAATAAGGTGGCAACCCTATCCACCATCTTGAATTTTAAAATTCTGACTTTAGATTCGAAATCAGCGACCCCTTAACATTAATAAATGACGTTTAAAACTCTTGAAAAGATATATTATTAGGTGGAAATACTGTGGTACAATTTTAGGTGGCAACCCTAACCTCCATCTTGAAATTTTAAAACTGTGACATTATATTCGAAATCAAATCCGTTGTCAGAATTTCCAAATAACAAGAATTCGCAAAAATAAAAAAATCTAGGTGGCAACTCTATCCGCCATCTTAAATTTTGAATTCTTCGAAATCATTTACCCTAAAACTTCACACCACGGAGTCCACACAATCCTTAAAAGTCCTATTACGCGTAAGGTCTCTCTAAAGAAGCTCATTCAATTTTTTGGATACTTGCTTTAATTCAATAATTTGGATACTTGCGAGCTTACAAGCTTTGGCCGATCGTTTTAAGCTTTTCAACTTTCTGCCCGACAAAGTAAGCCGAAACAAGCCAAGCCAACGAGCAAGCATGAATATGGCTTGTATGTGTTTGGTATTTTTGCAAGCTGGCTAAAGCTTGCTTTTTCAAGATTGGATACATACTTGAATTCAAGTACTTGAAAAGGCTTGAACTTCAAGTAGGCTTGTGCAGTTCTCTGTTTCAAATGTTATTAAAATTTTTGAAATTTCTAAGAAATATTTGAAGTATCACTGACTGATGATCAACCTGGTTGTTAACGCAAAAAGGGAAGCCCATCAACTGTATTAACATTAATAATGGTTGCAGAGCCAACGCCGTAGATAAGGTGGTTCAGGGGTTCAACCCGCCCTCCCCTTAGACATCCAGTATATTTTTATGTATTAAATAAAAACATAAATATTCCAAATTACTACATTGTTTTTTTATAATTCTTGTATTTTAGAAGCAACACGCTTGAACAACAACAATTTATTTGTTAACAAACCACTAAGACTGTTTCGTTGATCGCTACATCGAATCTTCAGTAGTCTTCTGTAGTTTCTACAGTAACATTCACTTTGATAAGCTTATAAAAAGACTTTCTGTTTAATTGAAACAGAATTATGTGTTGTATGCCGCCTTTCAAAGCAAAGTTTTCCTACTGTTTTGCGAATTACTTCATTTTTCCATAACATAAAGATAAATTGAAAATTGTATATTAGACTGGCCTTTTTCAGGAATTTATCTGAAATCATATATATTACTAATCAAAAACGTGAGGGTTGGGATAAAAACTAGCATGGCTTAATATGAGTTCCATAGGAGTTCGCCGAGTGACCCCGAGTTGATCGTTTTGTTGTAAATGGAAAAAATTAAGAAATTATGGACTTTTTACATATTTCTTCATTTTAACTCATAAAACATTATTTTGTGCTGTTATGTATTTCGTTTTTCATTTTATTGTTACCTAAAAAATGCATATACAGTGAGTCTCAAAAGTATTTTGCCTATACGTTTTTACAATAAATTTTATAGTTTTTCTTTAAAAATGCATTGAATTGTCCGAAAATTTAATGTATATATTTTGCTTTTGCCTGAAATATATTGTTCAAAATGCAAATAAAAAAAAAATACAAAAAACATCAACTCCGTTGTGTTTTTGTTGCGTTGTAATTGTTTTGTCCTACACTTCAATGCTCACAAAAGTATTTTGCTTTTTTTCTAATTCCGTTATTTCTTACAATTTGAGTGTTCTTTCTTTTGGTTTTCTATCCTTTTTTAATTGGGTTACACTTGTCATGATTGCTTCTATTGAAATTAGTCATAAATAGTATTTTAGTGTGCACTGATTGAGTTTTTTTATTGTTAAAATGCCGAAAGGTAAAGAATTGAATGTTGCGCAAAGAAAAATCATTTTGCACCTTTATGACGAGGGAAAAACGATAAAATACATTAGTGAAATGTTTGAACGTTGCCTTCAAACAATAGAAAATGTGATTAAGCGCGCAAAAGAACGTGGCAATATCGAAAATAAAGCCCGTTGTGGACGTCCGAAATTGCTTTCAGAGAGAAATGAAAGAAGAATACTTAAAGAAAACTATGATAACCCACATTTATCAGCACCAAAAATCAACGACAGCCTCAGACGTACCCTAGGAACAAGTGTAAGCAACGAGACGATCCGTAGAGTACTCAGATCCAACAATATCAATGGTCGCGTGGCAAGAAAAAAACCGCTAATTTCAGAAGTAAATCGTGTAAAGAGGATTTCGTTCGCTCAGCTGCACAAAACCAAAAGTTTTGAGTTTTGGCAAACGGTGATATTTAGCGACGAAAGCAAGTACAACATTTTTGGTTCTGATGGACGACGCATGGTGTGGCGTAAGCCAAATGAAGCCCTCAATATCAAAAATATGAAACCAACTATTAAACATGGAGGAGGTTCGGTAATGGTATGGGGCTGTATGTCCGCCCGAGGAGTTGGCAACCTGGTATTTATCGATGGCATTATGGACAGGCATGTTTATTTGTCCATCCTGAAAGAAAACCTCCATGCTAGTTCCGATAAAATGGGCCTTCCAAGAAATGGATTTTATTTCGTTCAGGATAACGATCCAAAACATACTGCTGCGGACGTCAAACTGTGAATTTTATACAACACCAAACATTTACCAACACCTCCCCAGAGTCCGGATTTGAACCCGATAGAAAATCTTTGGGCTCACCTGGAGGAAAAAATAAGGGAACACCATATTTCCTCGAAGGCCACACTAAAACAAGTTTTGCAAGAAGAATGGGACAAAATACCGATCGAAAAGTGCAAAAACCTAGTGGAATCTATGCCAAGACGCTTAGAAGCTGTTTTAGCTAACAATGGATATCCTACCAAATATTAATTTAATTATATCTTTGTTGTATTTATAAAATTCTGTACTAAAATTAAACAGCAAAATACTTATGTGACTTAAAATTAAAAAGCAAAATACTTATGTGTCCTATAAAAACTTAAACATCTCTAATAGTATCGAAGTATTTTAATTTGTTTTTTAATGAAATTAATGTTTAAGTTCCTTTTACCACATTCCAAATAAAATTTGAATTATCTTTTGTTAAACAAACGTTTAATTTGGGTCTTTTTTTAAAAAAAGTATCAAATTCTTTATAGGCAAAATATTTTTGAGACTCACTGTATAAAAAAATTGCAATGAAATGTTGTTGAACATTTGTTGAAATGTGTTGAACTATGTTGAAAGTCGAAATGAAATTTTTTACAAGTGTTTTCAATATTTCGAATTTCTTTATTTATTTATTTATTTATTTATTTATTTATTTATTACATTAAAAATCCTAATGCTACAAGACTAAAAATTATCTTAACATTTAAAGCATCAGTCACAGACGTTTAATTAAAAAGTAATTATGAAAAATACACTAAAATACATTTTTGAATACACGTCAACTAGTTACATATTGATATAAATAATTAACAAAAAAATAAAAAATAAATGTAGTATTGGAAACATTACACATAAGTAAAAATATAAAAAACCCAAGAACAATTTGGGATTGATTTAGATAAAATTACAAATAATAATTCATTAGTTGCTTTTTCAAGATACAATCATTGCTAATTTTCCGTAAGTTGTCAGGCAAAGAGTTCCAGAGACGAATGGCATAGACAAAAAATTGACGCTCAGATACAAGAGTGAAGTGTCTAATAGGCTTTATCATATTATTCCTACTGGACCGAGAAAAGTCCAATTTATTAAACAAAAACTCAAGTTCTTTTGTATAAATGATTTTATGAAGCATGATTAAGGTTTTATATTGTAAAAAATTGTCAAACGAAATCGTAAATATTTTTTACGCATGTTCAGAAACACGAGACTAGCGTTTAAAGCCAAAGACATATCTTGCGATGTTGTTGTAGACAATGTTCAGTTTTTGCTTACTAGTAGAGTCACAATTGCCAAAAATTTCGGAGTCAAACAAGAGAGTAGGAATGAGATATGTTTTCGCGATAAGCATTCTTGTTTTATGTGGAGTAAAGTACTGAGAAGGCCAGAGCCCTCGAAGCATTCCATAGACCTTACCAATAACGTTAGTTATATGCGAGTTCCAAGTAAGAGTTTGATTGAAAACGACAACAAGATTTTTGGCAGTTGACACAAATTTGATGTTGGTGTTATTTAAGATTAATTTTGGCAAGTTAGCAGTATCAATAATTTTTTTTTTAAATCACTAAAGATTGTGACTTTCTTGGGTTCAGCGCCAGAACATTTCTTTGTGCTCAGTCGTTAACTTTTTCTAGGCTTTCATTAGTATCATTTATAGTTTTTCTTAGGTCGCTTATAGTGCATGAAGAGTACAGTTGAACGTCATCTGCATACATGTGTATCTCACAGTTACTTAGAACAGAAGGTAAATCATTGATATAAATCGAGAAAAGCAGAGGTCCCAGAACTGAGCCCTGAGGGATACCTCTGGTTAGACAAATGTATGACGAAAACGTATCACCACAGCTGACTGCCCGCAATCTTTCATTCAAATATGATTCAATGAGCTTCGCTGCGCAAGGCTCAAAACTATAAATTTCCAAAAGTTTTGTGACAAGTATCTCATGGTTTACAGCATCAAACGCTTTAGAATGATCTAGCAGAGTTAGGATGGTAACCTTGTTAACATCCAGTCCGGACCGAATCTCCTCAACGACGTCAATTAAGGCAGTCACACATCCACGTTTAGATCTGAATCCTGATTGCTTTTTCGAAATCAGACCGTTTTTTGTGAGATAAGCATTCATTTGTTTGAAAATTAATAGTTCCAAGACTATCGCAAGAAAAGACAAAATTGCTATAGGTCTGTATTTTTTATCGGTTTTTGGTATTGGCAAGATTTTCGCCTGCTTCCAGTTTTGAGGAAAAACACATGTGGTTAAGACATTATTATTAATAAAGGTAACATTAGACAGCAGTTTGAGAATTAATGCTCTCATAAAAACCGGGTGAATATTATCAGCTCCTGCAGCATTTGATTTTATTGGCAAAAAGCTTAGAAGAACATCAGCCTCACTAACATGATTAAATTTAAAAGAAACGTTGCTTTTAGTAACACTGGTTGTATTTTTATAAAAGTTTTTAGTGACTGGTGGCACTGAAATATTCGCAAATTTTTCATTGAGATCAACTACACTATCTACAGAGACGGAGCTTTGAGTAGTTCTTTTGCGGATTCCGATACCCCGGATTTCCTTCCAAGTTTTTTTCCCATCCTTCAACGATGAGAAAGGGCTTTTATAAAACTGGATCTTAGCTTTTTGTTATAGCATCGATAGATTTCTTTTTTAGCAAATAGTACACATTATACAGTTCGGGTGTCTTGTAGCGTTTCCATCGATTATATGATCTGTTACGATCAGCAATAATTTTTTTAATGTTACTATTAAACCAAAGTCTTGCAGGATTAATTATTGTTTTAGTTTTAATGGGAACAAACTTATCAAAAAGGTAATCAATGTTATTTTGTAAGAATTCAACTTGGCTGTCGACAGAATCTTTGTTGTATATACAGCACCAATTGATGGAATCAACTTCTGCATTCAAACTAGCATAGTGAATGTGCTTAAAATCCCGATAACTGAAGCTTTGAGAACAAATATATAATTTTTTTAAAAAAAATTGCTAAAAATTCAAACATGCAAAATTTTTAAAATCGACATTACGCGTGGCTATAACAGAGTCTTGAACTATTTTGTGGAAAAATTTACAAAAACCAAGGTTCGCATAAAAACGTTACAGCTGTTGAAACCTGACTTTTTTCAAAAATGCTCAAAGTGCCTGTTTTTGGCATTTCGAACACAAACATAATCACAAAAAAAATCGATAAAACGATGTTTCTGATTTAAAATGACTTCTGTAATTTTTGAAAAAAATATTTATTTCCTAGTTAGAAAAAATGTTTGAATTTCAAGGCTGCCAACATTTACGAGGTTAAAAATTATTTAAACTATCCCAAAAACCAACAAATTAAACTTTCACCACTGCAACTTGTAAATTATCTTTTTTTCACAACTCCAAAAAGCACAATATATCCAAAATCCGATTAGAAACCAATTCATGAAGTAGTGAAAATTACGTTTGTTGGTTTTTGGTGAATATTTAATCCGAGGAATCGGAGGGAATTCTTTGTATTTGAAAGCCCTATATTAGAGATCTTTTGTATTGAAAAAATCTTTATTTAGATATAGTAGGATAAGGTCGTGTGAAAGCCAGCCCTGAACCCGTCTTTTTTTTTAACTATTACATTATCGTTTATGTGAAAAAGTATAATTATAATCTAATTGATTTTAATTTTTTGTGTAACTTCAAAGACTTAACGGCTGATTCGGAAATTGTGAAAGAGTTACAAGAATCATCATCTGGAGGCTTGTATGACCTTCCAACAACATCATCCTAATTGTATTAAGCTCGATGAAAAGGCGTTGGTAATTTTTAAGCAAAATTAGTCTAACATAGACAGATACGCTTACCAGCTTCCTGTCTCGGAAACGAAAAATAGGAAGTATTCTTTTCAGAAGAACTGGTTTAGCGAGAACCGATGGCTTGCGTATTCAGAAGTCAAAGTTGGAGCGCTTTGCTCAATATGTGTTTTTTTTTAAACAGGTTGGAGGTAGAGTTGACTAGAAATGGGGTAGCTAGTTACAAAGCCATTCATAAATTAGAAAGATGCCAAAGAAGTATCTTCACGAATTAAACAAACACCACAAAAATTAAAGTATTTTCGTAGATCAGTTTTTAAAATTATATACATATCATGATGTTGTCAAAAAGAATTACGCCAACATAAGCAATTAGTTTAGGATGAGAGCGAAACTAGAGACTCTTAATCAATCAATAACACTTTGCGGTAGATAAATAAATAAATGAGTATAAATTATCTTAGAATAAATAAACTTTTATTAACTCTTTTAACTTCGCTTGTTGAAATCGGTGAAGAAATTTGGAAACTACTTCGACCTCAGAAATCCCTAAGAAAATTAAAAAACTAAATATTTTTTCCTCGAGTAAGCCCTCTCCCCCCTCTTTTGCAATACCTACCTACGGCGTTGTTCAGAGCTAACCAAAAGTGGAATTTCCAAACGCGTAAACGACGATTTTCGATATCGTTAGTAAGCGAAAACTGTAATTTACTATGAACTTGGCACGCACAATGACCGATAACGACAACGATTATAATCGATAATAATTATTATTGTTAAATTTTTGGGAATTACACTACAAGTACCAGAACGAAAGGATAAAATAAGTTCTGCAAAGAGAAGTGTATGACATTTTATTTACTACCTTATATGAAGGCTGAAGTATGAGAAGAAAAATATGCTTTCTCAATGAAATACGAATATCGGATAAATATACTTCTGTTAGGTTTCAATTAAAGCTCTGCAAAGAACCATCCAAGTACACCAGTTGTGTGTTGTTATTTTTTCTTATATCTATTTGTATCTGTTTTGCTCTCTAAGCATTGAATATTTCTCTTTTAGATAACGATGGAATAGGTATGAGAGAGTGAAATTACCAAGCATCAAAAATACTAGTTTGAGCACATACAGAACAAACAGATATATCGATAATACTGTTACCTTTATTTGGAACATCTGAAGTATGTGACGTAGTAAGCATAAAGAATAAAGAGCGAAATAAACAACAACAAAAAACAGTTTATATAAGTACAATGCATTTAAGTACTTTTTTATGTTTTAAATTTGCCAAAAATACGAAAAACGTCCATTCACAGAAAGACACTCACCATTACTTTCTTTTAGTAGAATAGAAATAGAAAAACACAACATCAATACAAAGAGAACGATCTGGAATATCCATATTGAATGTATATATCCATTTAAAAAAGGATTAAAACAGATACTCCACTTAGTGGAACAGATAAAGAGAAAAAAAGCTTACACTATAATGAGAGCCAGAGAAAGAGATGATAAGCTCTCTGCTCATTCCAAAGCATATAAGCATATGTTCTGTTCTACTCCTTGTTGTATTTGTACCAATATTATCAGGTTTTTACTTGTTATATCTGTTTGTACAAGTAGAACTGGTGGTTCGCTGCAGACCTTTAGTTTCAATATTAGTTAGATCAAATCTTTTTAAAAGTTTTTCTGACGAAAATGTTAATGCGATGACAATTTTCATCGCCACTCTTAAGACTAAGTGGGGTTGTAATGGGTCTTCTGGCTATAAATATTACAATCAGAATTTACGAACTGATATAAACGACTGCAATATGCTATAAGTATCGATGGTACCTTTAACTTTACAGTCGAGTTCAAAGTTATATCATTGCAATTTGATAATTGCATACCTTTGTGGTAAGTACCATTCTTGGTTTAGATGTCTTATATCAGAAAAATTTCGTTATATATAGAAATACGCCAGTTGCTTAAAATTTCCAAGAAATTGACACCACAAAAACTTTCGTACCTGAAACACACAAAAAAATTTTAGTACTAATTTTATTTTTTGGTGAAATAGAAAAAATCAAATAAAAATGAAAGTACTGGCTTTGAAAGTAAATAACTTGGTCATGTTACAAAGGATCGCATTAATTTTTTATTTGTTTAAAATTTTGATTAATTGTCAATCTTTTCGTTTTTTAAACTTATTCATTTTCGTTTTCCTTCTAATTTTTATTATTTTCCCAAAAAAAACCTTAACGAATTTCTTTAATTCGCAAAAAACTTTGGTAAAAATATTTGTTGTTGGAAAAATATAAAAAAATGACTTTTTTAATATTCTATGATATAATATGGTATGCATAAATGTAGGCTTGATTTAAAGTTTCTTTCGCAAAAATTTAAAAACGTTTTATGCAATCGAAAAAACATCATAAAAATTTAAGATTTTTTTTTTGGTTATTTTTATTCATTTTGTGTTTTTGTAATTTTGTTTGTATGAAAAGTAATGGGGTAGTGAAAGAATCATGACAACTTCTCAATTCGTTTCTGAGTTAGGCTCTCAAATGCCCCTTTAAATACTGTCACTGCAACAACAGCGCCACCTAACGGGTCAAACTTTAAAACAAAACCATCTACAGATCCAGCCGCATGCACACACCAAAATTCATCAAATTTTGTTCAGCCGTTAGGAGGAGTTTAGTGACAAAGCCATGTACAGAAGAATTTTATATATAAAGATGAACAGTTTTAATAGTCTGTAAATATATTTAAATGCGAACTTACATTGCTTGAGATTGTGTAAACACCGCTTAAAAAAATGTAAAGAGTAGGATTATTTTTTGTATTAATCTTGCTGAAGTTTAACAAAAACAATTACCAACAACAAAAATTAAAGCAACTTATATGTACATTTTGCATACATTTTAATAGTAACAACAAACACACAAGCAGTTACTGAAAAATATACATGCAAGACAATTTCTTCACGACCCAGTAGTTCGCGGCATCATTGACGAACTTTTCGTGATGATTTCTTAAAGGAAGTTTCTGCATGAGCTGCTGCACTTAAAAAAAAATTTATTCAAAATTTAATGCAAAGTAGCGGTTGTCAGCGCCTAACTTTTTCCACTCTATTACAACAACATCAAGATATTCCTGATTGTTGTAATTCGCCGAACCGTTCAGAGGCTAAACTGTAGAGTTCGCAAACTATCGATGACACTATCGATACTATCGATAATTTCACACTATCGTGAATATCGATAGTTTTGGACTGACTATCGATAGTTTTCGATAGTATTTAAATATTCATTGACACCACTGCTTAGGTGTCATTGGCCGCATTCAGCGCAGACAACTGTTGTGAACTGTAATGGTAGCGCTACCTTAGTTCACGATGTTTTTCTCTGAATGTGTTACTACTCTACACGTCAGAAGTTAGATTCAATTTCATTTTTATGTAAATTTAATTCAATTGCAAAATTTTCTCACTTAAATTTGCTGCGTCCTTTCTGCGTTTATTAATTTAAAAGCGTAAGTAACCATTGCCATTGCCATTGCTGTCGAATTCGTTTCATTTTGACATTTTTGTATTAATTTTTTCTGTATTGTGGAGTGAAAGCTCAGGTGATGTTTCTTATAAATGTATGAGCATTGTGTTGATTTGGTGGAGTAGTTTCTGTGAAGATTTGTTTTAAATTTTCATAGCTCAAAACTGACGGGAAACACGCTCGCAGGGAGACTATTCCACAACTTTACCGTACGACTAAAGAACGAATTATCACAACAACGTGAGGTTCTGTATGGCATCAAGGCAATGGCAAAGGAGTGGGCATGGACAGCTGCCCGAGTGGACCTGGAAAACATACGGTGTGGTGGCGTCAGGCCATTACGAAACCAACATTACTTCGATTTCCAATAATGTTGAGAGAAGGTGAAATATTTTTATTCCCTATCAAATATATCGCACGACGTTGAATTCAGTCCAGAAGCACGTTTCAATTTTAATTCCTTGGTGAACTTTCTTTATATATCTGTCTTCTTTTCGCTTACGAAACTTCCACAATATTTCGATATTAGGTTCGTGCATGATAAATCCCGACGTTTCTGCATTGCATTGAAACATTTATATGAAATTTTCGTCAATGAAATGTATGGCCAAATCAGCATGTTTTGTCAAGGATCAATAAAAATCGTACATGATTCATTTGAGATTTCTTTAAGACTGGAACTACTGGGGAACTAAACCTACAACCATAACAACAAAAGTAACTCAGTTCAAAGCAGTTTATGCATAATGTTTCTCATACGAAAAATGGAATTTTTTCTTCTTAGATTTTGCTATCATGTGACTTTATTAAAGAAATGACAAAATTCAAAAGGGGCCCTCAAACGATACTACATATCGGACGTACATGTAGTTCGATAAAGTAACGGGACTTTTTCGTTGCCCTCACACACATCGCACATGTCGGATGGACGTCGGATGGACTTCATTATTTTTTAGCTGCCGAAGAGTTAACATCAATTAAAAATATTAATATTAATTGTTTTGAACATATTTTTTTATTTTTTTTTTTACTTTAAATATTCCAAGCCATCACGATTTTGGCTGAAAATAAAAAAATTCGCGTCAAAATATAACATTTGTTGCTTTCGGCAGTTTTGCAGCGAGGTGTGCTCCTCTGAAAAATTTTCAACAAATGGCAAAATGTACTAAGTTGGCCGCGCACACAAACGGAACTACATGTCGGATGTACTTAGCAAAAAGTCCAAAATTTTTGTCTTCCATCGGACATGTCCATCCGCCTTGATTTTTTGCACACGAACGATACTACATGTGTGATGACTTGACAGGTCGGATAGACATGTAGTATCGTTTGAGGGGCCCAAAATACAACTGGTATTTTTGCAAATATGTTATCTTTGAACAATGAATATTACAGGATTTGGGTATAGCCCAAGTTGTGAACAAAAACGCTACGTGCGCATAACAAAGAACCCCATACAAACCGCGTAAGACGTAATTCTATGTCACAAATAAAATAAATTTATTACAAATTTTTTTAAAACTAGAAACGCACGCTACCCAATACCAAAACCCAATTTTAGGCAAAACTTAAAGGTTCACAATGAATCTCATTTTATTTTTAACCTTAGCGATTTTTCTTAAGAAACATAATTTCATAAATACCTAAAAAATCGTCCTATTTTCGCTCATTATTTGAAGATAAATCTCAATGAGAGCCGTTTTGTATTGAAAAGAGTCCTTTATTGATATCAAAACGATAACATTAAAGATTTATTAATTGCAACTTTTAATCAAATCAGATTTTTATCCGCTAATCCTGTTATTTACAGTAATTATGTCTTATGACTTTATGCCAAGGAAACTGATGCAATGCTTAGCTTTCTTAAACTAGAAAAGTTACTTTAAGGCAACAACAAAATAAACCCTCTTGTGCTCTGCGTATACATACATTTATACTTCTGGCATTTTTTAAACTTTAATAAAATTTCGTAACATTTTGCTAATGCTGTAGTAAAAGTAAATTGAACCTACAGGGCAGATCCTTGAATGCACGAATGCTCATTTGGCCTCTAATGAAGAGTTTAGCATCGCAGCATCATCATCATCATTCCATAGCATCTAAGTCAATTTAATCGAATTTTCCACCAAAACACACAAAAAAAATTTCTTCTTTGCCTTCGATACATTTTTAATGCCATCAAAATTGATAGGCTTCATTTTGAATTCACATATTTGGGCTTTTAGAATTTTTCGACATTGTTTTCAAGCTAAGCTAACAAAGAAAAATGCCTGCAAGCCCTCCATCATTTCCCCTGTCTAGAAATTAACTTTTTTTATTTCAAATTCTCTTTCTCATGTGCAAGCGTTTGTTGGATGTGGCATTAAATTCGCTACAGAATAACAACTCATCAGTTCCGAGAAACATACGAGAGTTGAGTTGAGCTGAGGATATGAGAAAAAATTAAAAATATGTGTTTAAAAGGAATACTTAAAAAAAAAACCAATAGCAGGCAATGTTGGAGCACGTTCATCCAATACATTGGCGTTAATAACGTTTACACACAACATGACTCACTTCAGCATGCCCATCGTGTTCATCATCCATCGTTAAGACCACAGACCGCAAGAAAATAAGTACTAGTTCTCCATTCAAGTGAAATGCACCTCGTCGTAATGGTTCGGACATGAAATGCACTCCTTTGGTCAGGCACATCATGACCAGACGTGGTTGCACTTACTTCCTTTTTGGTGCACACAAATTGACTGAGCTCTTCAAAGTAAGTGAGTGAGTGAGTAAGTGAGTGAATGCTGCAACCAAGAAATAATTTCATTAACTTTATTAACTCTACGATTTGATATTATTACGGTTTTACCAGTTATGGCTCAAGGCTTTTGACCAGTTGGAATTTAATAAATCCTTTTTCCACTTGACGAAATTCTGCATAAGAACCAAAAACAGAATATAATATAAGGTGCACAAAGAAGTCGTACGGTATTTTTAAGGGGAACCCTAGAGAGCAGTTTGTTGGTTTAAATATGTTGGCTTTTCAATTCGATTTCGTATGAAATTTGTGCAAGAGAAATACACAACACTATAAATAAAACACATTTAATTAAGATTGATTACACGATAAGTTTTGAATAAAAAAAACAACTCATTTTACAGTTTCAATTTTAAGGTTATACAATTTAGGGTTAAACAAGGGTTGATGTAGCAAACACAAAATAAACTTTAGTAAAATGAAAACAGTAGATCTAAATGCAAAAATGTTAAAATTTTCTCAAAATTGGCAAAACGTTCTGAATACAGAGGCGCAGCTGGGATGAAACGGAAGGAGCAGTTCGTCCAGGGTGGCCTCGGGGCGTAAGTTCACCATTTTAAACGTACCGGCCTACGAAATTACCGTATACGATTTGGGTCAAATTTGGGTCAAATTTCGTCACTGATCAAAAATAAAAATCATAATTTGAAGGAAAAAAGTTTGCCGAGATTTTTGGCGGATTTACAAGGATTTACAAGTTTCAAAAACTTATAAACCTAATGTAAAGTTTGAACTACCGTTGGAAAGGTAATTAAACGTTTTTTAATTTAAACATAATTTTAGGAAGTTTTGGTTTTTGGTTGTACATACCTTGCGGCACGGTTGCCACCTCAAATTCCCATAAAAAATACCTTTTTCCCACGAGAACAAAAAAAAATTACCACAAAAATTCCCATACCAAAATACTAGAAAAAATCCCACGGCTATTAAAAAAATACCACAAAAACTACCACAAGTATTTAAAATTACCACAAAAATACCACGCATTAAAAATACCACAGAAAATACCATACGAATTAAAAAATACCACAAAAAATACCACAAAAAATTCTTCTTTAAAATTCTTGTTAAGAAATTCTTGATAAAAACAAAAGAAAGTCCGTACATGTTTGCATTTTCAAAATATGTCAAATTTAATTCAAAATAGAGTTTTTAAAGCAAAACAATTATTCTGACTGATTGAATTCAAAGGTTGAACAGAACAGAACCGTTATTTCATTCAAAATTGTGCGACTCAAGTAGCATTTCTCAATTAACCGTGCTTAGCAGGAAAGATATAAATAAATAATAATAAAAGAATACATAAGAAAAAATGTTCTGCATTCCACTTCCGAGTGGAAGTTAAAATAAATCATAATTGAATTCGATATTTGGTGTTCTATATAACATATATAACTTTTTTGGTTATACAATTGATTATATTAATAAATTAAATAAAATACAAAAAGAAAAAAGTGATATGTTGAACACCAAATATCAAATTCAACTATGATTTATTTTCACTTTCACTCTAAAGTGGAATGCAGAACATGCCTGATAATTGTTTTTGTGTCTGATTTTAATTTTTATGAATAAGTTTCACGCACTGCTATTATTTTGACTGCAGTTGTATTTACATTTAGCTGTCGATTTCTTAATTTTGTTCATTATGTTTAAAGTCGTACATATTATTTTTAAACAAATTATAATGATTTTTGTTAAATACAATCTTGTAATTTTTTTTGTTTGTGATAAGCCTTTTGCATGAAGAATAGCGGCGACCAAATCAGTCGAAGCTATGTTTCTAAGTGTAGTTTTATTTAAATTTAATACGTTCAATGTGTTGCTGCGTGCGCTTTTTTTAATTTGGATGCGTTCATAACACATTCAATATATAACCAGGTGTGAAAAAGCGTGCGGAGATATTTGTGCAAAAATAACATTTTAAAACTGTAAGGAAACGAATTTTTGCGCAAATATTGATTAAAAATCCTTTAAACTTAAAAATTCCCCAAAAAAATCCCACGTGAATTAAAAAATACCATGCTGAATTAAAAAATACCATGAGAATTTTTAACTCCCACGGCAATTAAAAATTCCCAAAAAAATCCCACGTGAATTAAAAAATACCATGCTGAATTAAAAAATACCATGGGAATTTTTAATTCCCACGGCAATTAAAAATTCCCAAATATGATATTTTTCTATTAAAGGTGGCAACCGTGCCTTGCGGTAAAGTTAATTCATTTTCTACACACAGAAAAATACCGCATGGTAAAAATAAATACTAGCATATACTTGATTCTTGAAATAGTTAAATTTAATATGAAACACTTTATTCTTACTGGAAAAACATATTCAAATAAATAAATGAATATGAATACTTTTTTTTCATTTAAAATAAAACACTTCACTATAGTACATAAAATTTTATTTATGGAGAAATTCATTTTGATCTTGTAGAATAATTAAAATATTTATTAAATATTTTAACACTTCATTTCAAATATTTATATACTTTGGCTTAAGTATAAAAATGATTTCAATCAACTTTTTTCATTGTAACGTAAAAATCAAAGTGGATAAACTTTAGAATACATATTTTACACTTTGAAGCTAAATCATAGGCACTAATAGTTGAATCGAAGTGAGAATACTTAGATTTACTACGTTTTTTCTCTAGGTGTTAGAAGGGGTTCGAAAACTCCATTTAAAATTGCATTTCAATATATTTATTGCATTAGAAATGATAACGAGCAACGAATTAGTTTCGGATCCGCCAATTTTGGCAAAATTCAAATACAGGGTTGTCCATATTCGAAGCGCCATATTTTATTTTTAAATAAATCAAAGAAACCACAATTTTTTGTCTGTTCGTCATGAATATCATTTAATTGGGTTCAAGTAGATTTGCTTACATTATTTCTTGAATATGATATCTCGTAAATGGTCGCCATTGGCCTCTACGACATATTGTGCCCGTTTTGCAGCAGTGAAGAGGTACCTCTTGAATCTCTTGTGGATTTTCAGTGGCATAAATACGGCAATTTTGTTTGTTTACCGTTTTCTTGGAAGGCCCACTTTTCACTTTATTTATTTTTTTGGAAGCACGTTGAGTTTTCACTATTGACTTGTTTTGTTGAATGTAAATTTCAACAATTTTAGAGCGTTCGCGTGGCGTGTAATGTTCCATTGTAAACATTTGCTTGGAATGACGCTTCAAACGCGGTATGTCATTAGTCGATTTGGCATCACTGCGGAAAGTTACAGTGTTGCCAGATGTGCGCTTCGAATATGGACAACCCTGTATATGGTGAATATTTGACAACAATCTTATGTGCAAAATTACACATCATTATATATATATATTTTTCAATTCATTTTTTTATTTGATTTCACCGGATCTAGGCGTGATTTTCATTCTATTTGACAATTTGAAATAAAAGCTTATTTGCAAGATTCCAAGTCAGTATATTAATTTTTGTTGCATATAAAGAGATTTTACGGTTTTGACAAAGACACTTTGTGTGGGAGCTAGGCGTGATTTTCCTACGATTTTGTTTTATATCAAAATTGATTTTGATAGATTTAAAATTGCTTCTATAGTCGCATAAAATCGGCCCAGGAGGTGATAATAATCAAATATATATATCTGTGTCAACAAGGAATAACGATTAAACTCAAATTATCGAAAAAAACGATATTTTTATTGTAATAACTCCTGCCTTTATTCTAAAATATATGAAACATTACAAACGGTAATAGATGCAGAACTAAGTGGTTATCTATTCTGAGCAAAAAATGTTTTCCTGCATTCTATCAGAGATTGGCAATGAAGAAAATGCCATATCGCTTTTTTACGATATTTTGAGTCAAGTCGTTATTCCTTGTCGACACAGATATATTAATGTACTTTTCTGTATTTCAAACGACGTGACAGTGTTAATATACTTCTTAGGCATTTTACCACAAATAATTTTTTTTCATTTTACTTTCATCTATCCATAATCTACAGTAATAAAACTCATTTTCTGTTTGTTTGTTTGTTTGTTTGTTTGGCCTTTATACAAATCTAAACGGCTCAACGGATTTCGCTCAAACTAGATATACATATTAAGTGCACCCTAGGTTAAAATGTTACAGACTTAGTTTTTGCCACGCCCCCTCTGAAATTTTTCAACTAACGGTAATTTTGTTATTATAAAACTTTTGGCCATCGAAGTTTTTTGTGTAGTTAATTTTAAAAAATTTCTGTTATTTTGACATCAAAATCACTCACATATATTTAAAATAGTAGACATTTTTAGTGCAACGATTTTTTCATAAAACATCATTACCCAAGAATGAGAAAAAAACGACATGAAAATCAAAGTTTGGTCTTTCGATGCAAATATCTACGCTGCCCATTAATATATTTCATTCAAATTTTTTTTGTTCGAAACTTCAATGAAATTTACTTCACAAAAATAGGTTGAACTGTACACTTAAGTCAGTGTATATATGTTTTATAATTATGTCAAGAAAGGTCCAAAATATTGACTTTTTACTCAAAAAATCACTCAAAAATTATTTTTGTTGTAAAAATTAAATCAATTGAAAATGGCACATCTGGCTACCTTTCATATAGGTTAGGTTAGGTTAAAGTGGCTGCCTCAAATTGAGACGCACTTAGGCCAATAAGGCCCATTGTGGTACCACAGGCAGGGCTCGCAAACAAACTCTAAAGAAAAGTATTTTTCTGTTCTGGTTGTTTCTTCTTAAGATCACAACAAGTATTTTGGTTTGTTTAGTTTTTTCTCTCCGATTCAAAAAGTAGCACAAACCGAAGCAAGTAGAGACGAGAGAGAAAAGTAAAATGAAATGTTTCTGTTTTCGAATAGAAAAAACTTCCTCTCACTGTTATGCTTTTGAATCGCGTGCACAAAAACAATCAAAGTAAAGTATCTTTAGCGATCTCTTGTAGGTTGCTGGAAGCACCAAAATCCGAAGAGAGATCTGCAAAGTTTGTTCGTTTCGTTTATGATGCGACTTTTTTTTTGTGTTGAAAAAGTTATTGCGTTGGAATTTTTCTTTGTTTTGTTGCTTTTATTGAATTTGTTGTTTTATATAGATGCGTTGTGCTTTTGTGCATATGTATATGAGGTAACGTTTTGTTCGTGAAAAATACAATGTCTCGACGATTGGACAGTGCACAGCGGGGAAGATAGGTTATTTCAAATTTAAGGAATGGTCTAGATATTAGAAATGACATTTTTAATTTCTATCCTAATTTTTTGCGAGTAAGGAGTGTTTAAAAAGGAAATTATTATTATATTTATGAATAATATGCACTTTTTGCCTTATTAATTTTTTTGATATCCGCCTCCGCATTCGCATCTAAGATCTGTATTTTATTATCAACAAAAAAAGAAGAAGTTAAAAAACTAAGAAGCCATCAAGTATATACTTTACTTTTTATAAAATACAATTTACCCTTTATAAAAAATTAAATACAGTAAACCTCAGAAATAAGAAGCTAATAAAATTATAATCATCTAGAAATTAGAAGTTGAATTTTGAAAACATTAAAGCTTCTGAAATTAGAAGATTGTATTTTAATTTCCGAGGTAATTGTTTGTGCAATTTATATTTAACAATGCAGCGTTTTCTACGAAAAATTTAAAATGAAGCTTGTGACCTTATTATAGTGTAGAATATTCGGTTTCGGTTTCGGTTACGGCCAGTTTCGGCCCTTTTAGTTTGTTTTGGCTATTCTGCTATATTGAGGCCATATTGAGGTATTTTTGGTAAAAATTTCTTGCATCAGTTATTTAATTCAAATACATATGTTTGGTTTAATAAAAATATTTACAACGCATTGTACTAATCAAAAATTATGAATTAGTCTATTATTTGATTTATCGTGTCAACGCAAAATATTTTGGTTAATTTAATGCGTTCGATTTTATCATTTTCGATTTTATCATACCTATTGTAATTAATATTAAAGTTTTATAGGTACTGAAGCCAAAATTGTTAATTAAACTTACGAACGAATTTTGTGTGTGTGGAATAAAGGAAAAGAAAACAAAATATTTCCATTTTTATAATACTAAACCCTTAACAAACAAAAAGACTGCTTTGTAGTTCTATAAAAATGTACATTGTAGGTGCATACTATTTTGAGTGTGTACGGAAGATATAAAGTAGGCAATACTTTAGTAATAAAAAATAAATTAAAAAATAGTCTCATTTATTATTTTAGAAAACTTCAATTATTTGTTTATAAACTGCAATATTCAAGTAATACTTTATTTTGTATTAAATTTTTTTCTTTTGTGTATGAGAGTTCCTTTTTTTCTTTAAAAAAAAAATTATTTGAAAAAAAATTTAAATTATAAATAACCAGTTTCGGTTCTTGTTTCGGCTAGGCCGAATATTCGGTTTCGGCCAAAATTATGGTATCGGTCGAACACTACTTATTATGCTAAATGTACGCAATCAATTTACTTGGAGTCTTTTGTGTGGCAATAATTTTCATAAGAAAATTTCAGTGAGAGAAAAAGATTTTCTTTTGCTTCATATGAAAACGAAAATTACCAGACAAAAGGACGTTTTACAAAATAAGGCCATTTACATAAAAATGTGTATAATTTTCTACACATTATAAGTGTGTTATTTTTATCCAGTAACTATATCTTTAAATTATTGCTTGAGCAATATTATTATAAATTCAACTTTACAAATTTTAACTCCGAAATGATAAGATTTCAGAAATTAGAAAATCCCGACATAAAAACAGCTTCTAACTTCTGAGGTACTGTATTAACATAATTTTTAAAATAATTTAAATAATTAAAGTTCTGCTTTAAGTTTTTCTAGTTGAGCTAAATAACTATAAAAGTCTTTTAAATTTAATATTTATACTTTTTTTTTGTAATTAATGAGTTTGTTATTTTATTCCTTAAATAGGTTTACATAAAAAAATAAATATTAGCAATAATAAAAAAATATTAACTTAAGTATGATTTAAACTATGAAACATTTAGAATTTGTTTTTAAATGATGTAAAAATCAATATTTAAAATTTAACTGAGAGCTTCCGCATACGCCACCCGCGGTTCTTAGATTCACTTGTCCGCATCCGCATCCTCAAAGAAGGCCCTTTACAGATCCGCATCCGCAAAATGACATCCGTCACATACCTAGTTCTTTATTGAAAACGAATAAATACAAAATTGTTCAACTTATTTTATTTGAATAAAAAAGTATGATTTTAATAAGTGCTTTAGAGTGGAACGAATTTTTAACTTCACCGGCTTAATATATTTTTGAAAACTACTCGTCAAAACCAATTTTTCTGTATCCTTGGTATTTTTCTGTGACGAAACTTTTGACTTTGCCCAAGGGTTTTTGTGAATGAAAACCTCTTACTACATAATTACTTCAATTTGATACCATGTACGCACTTAAAGATATTTGTGCTCAAAGTTCACCGAAGTCGGTCATTCGCCAATATCTCCGCTCCTTTATGTCAGAGTTAAAATATGCATGCAACAAAATTGTAAATCAGATAGTTATCTTCAAAAATACCATTAACAGTTTTATCGTAAAAGCCACAGTTTTTACGCTATGAGGCTGATTATGGCTAAGCACTGCAAAGTATAGATTTCTTACTATTAGCAAATTTTTTAACTTTAATTAATAGTAGTTTATTAGCAGAATTTTAATGTATGTTTGTTATTTTCTCACTTCGAACATTGTTTTTCAAACAAACACATCGTCTAATAAATGTACATATATGCAGTTTAAATCGCTTAGCTGCCTATTCGCTTAAGATATTATGTATGTTAACAGCTCAAAATCAATGTTCTGCTTCATTTCTTAGCGTTATTGTAAAAAAATTTAATTTTTAGCTGTCTCCTGCCTAAGGGAACATTTGCTTTAACATGTTCCAATGTTCGTACAGGGTTAAAATCAAAAAGTAGACTAGAATTGAAACTAATAACCGTATAAATTAATTTTGGCTACCTAAATCGGTCAAATACCCCAATGTGCACTGCTTAACAAATTTGTTTGCAATGTTGAATAGTGTTGCATATGTCCCAATGGTCGTGTAGGGTTAAAATCAAATAACAGACTTGAATAGAAAATTTTTACCGAATAAATTAATTTTGGCTGCCTAAATCGGTCATATACCCCTACGTGCGCTGCTAAACGAATTTTCTCAGAAACGAGACCAAGGTAGATCCCTTTTTCGCCCCTGTAAATCCCTATACTGAAAGTTTCATCAAAATCGTTTAGGCCGTTTACAAACAAACATATAAACAAACAAATAAATATTGCTCGTTTAAAAGTATAAGAAAGATATCAAAAATTCGATAACTAGGAGCGTGAAATGTATGAGCTGGTCATATTAATTTTTACCCCTCAAAAATTCTTCTGAAAACACCTACATTCTACCTGCCACCCTTCTGGGTGTCCGCATACAAACAATCATGTCACTAAAACCATGTCGTACAAATCTATCAGTTATTGAAATTTTCATGCAAGCAAATCAACAGAACGAGACTTAAAAAATCTTGGCTTCCAAAAAAAAATGCTGCTTAAAACATGACGAAATTCTTTTTGAATTTCCGTTGCAAAACGAACACAACATTTGTTACTTGTTGTGGTTGTGATCGTGACAACAAAATCTAAAAAACGAAATACTTGTTGTTTTCTTAGAACACAAAACAATAGTTTTCTTTCTCTCTTAATTTTCTGTTCGCTTTGGTACGCATTTCTGTTTGTAGCAAAGATCCAAACCTAAGCAGATAGTAATACTGTTTGCTTTCGCAGATTTAGCAGATGTAGAGTTTGTTTTTTCGTACAGTTTATTTGCAACCCCTGACCACAGGGGTTGATCTCCCTTCTCTATTCAAACCAGCTTGAGCTGTTCACAAAGCTTAGGATTCGGTATATCGATATTTCCGAGAGTTCTTCGAGGTCTCTGAAAAACCAGTTGTTTAGGTGAAGTGAACGTTTTTGCGCCAGCGCTGGGCAGGTACAGAGAAGGTGTTCTGTAGATTCCACCTCCTCCTCATCTCTACAGCTTCTGCAGAAGTCGTTGTGGGGTATGTTTAATCTTTGAGCGTGCCTGCCAATAAGGCAGTGCCCTGTCAGGATCCCTATCATGGTGCCAATGTGATCTCTACTAAGAGATATGAGTTCTTTTGAACGCTTCAGATTGAGTTTGGGCCAGATTTGCCGTGCTATATTACAAGTGTTACTTGCTGACCATCTTTTGTTGGTGTTAATACAGGATAACTCATGTGTAAGGAGTTTACATGTGGTGAGAGGAATACCAAGGTTAGTCTTGTCTGAAGATAGTTGTTTGGTAGTACCTGTGCGAGCGAGTTCATCTGCTCTGCAGTTACCTAGAAAATCCCTATGTCCAGGAATCCAGCATAGGATAATTTTGAGCTGCTCTGCCATCTCGTTTAGAGATCTGCGGCAGTTGAAAACTGTTTCAGATGTTATTTCAACAGTTCCTAGGGCTTTCAGAGCGGCCTGACTGTCAGAAAGTATGCATATATCCATGGAAGATATATCATTTTTCTGAAGCCAAGTTAACGCTTCATGTATAGCAGCGATTTCAGCTTGAAATACACTGCAATGGTCAGGGAGCCTGAAGGCTATATTGATGCTTAATGTTTCTGAGTAGACTCCTCCACTTACTTTGCCATCTAGTTTTGATCCATCCGTAAAGATCTCAATGACATTGTGAGGTGAACGGTTTTCTTGTTCCCACTCTTCTCGAGAGGGAATGGATACATCGAACTTCTTCTCAAAGAGTAGTTTTTGTGTGATGTAGTCAATGGACCTAGGTAAAGGAGGGAGAAATTTCCTGATATAAGAATGTCCTAGTGTACCTTCTTTCCACTGGGAGGTGGCTATTAGGCGGATGGCTGTATTAGCGGCCATCTGTTTAGCTAGGATATCAAGTGGTGTAAGATGGAGCATTGTGTCTAATGCGTCTGTCGGAGTGGTTCTTAGGGCTCCGCTAATGCACAGTTCAGCTGATCTTTGAACTTTACGGAGAAGGTTATGGTGAGTCTGTTTTTCGAGTGCATGCCACCAGACAATAACACCATATAGCAATATTGGCCTTACAACTGCTGTATAAATTTTACTGTTTTTATCATCAAGAAACAATGATTTGATTTTTCCTCAAAATTTATTTTATCCAAAATATTGTTTTATATTTTTTTACAAAAAAATCAAGTCTCAAAAATAATTAATATGAAAAAAATTTCCCCAATATTTCTTTTCAATCAAAAGCTATGGCTAAAATCTATTTTTTTATACTAGACTACTTATCAATAAAACTGAGTTTTGTTTTAAAATGCTATATATCCTTTGAACGCCCCCCGCCCCATATTTAAGAATGCAGTTGTGTGTCTTGAGTAATTAAAAACATTTTGATTTATAGTAATCTACTTAGTTTTTGCCTCCCAACCCTCTTTCCCTCACCTGTTAAATTTGTTTTGTTGTGATGGCTCTATTTCTTCTCACTATTGTGTCAGCGTTGTGACTCAGTTCTTCATCAATGGTACTTTAAATGTTGTATTTATATCACCATTTCATCGAAAAGATGACCGTGAATAGAATGCTGTAAAAGTTAATATTTTCATGTTATCAGTTTCAGCTATATGTCGATATAATAGAACATATGCGCAACAGTTTAGCACAATTATTTCATTGGTTGTGATCTGTTTTTTAAATTCACAAATAGATGGCGCCGGATTATTAATTTCTGTGAGTAAAATCGATATATCTTGCGGTGAATAGCCGAATGATGTCTACCACAAGTTTGTTCAGATTTAATAACCTCACACGTTTGGCTGGCTCAATATATATTTTAGTGCAATAATTTTTAGTACAACGACTTATCCATAAAACATCGATAGCTAAGAATGAGAAAAAATTTTATGAAAATCAAAGTTTTGACTTTCGATGCAAATATCTTCGCTGTTTTTAATATATTTCTTTAAAAAAATTTTTTTTTAAAATGTTCAATAAATTTTTTAATATACAGTTTTGTTTAAATGTTAAAATGTCCATATCTCTAGAATCCATTGATTCCCACCATAATTTTTATATTGTTCAAAAGGTAATTTTGCTAGCTTTACGATTAAATAAATATTTAAACTAGTTTTAATTTTTAAAATGTATTTTTCGTACCCCTTCTTCGAATTCAATTAGCTCACTGTAAGGGATGGAACCCCCAAACACCAAAATTTCTCACAAAAATTTTTGGATTAAAGTCCGTTCAATTACCTTTCTAGCGTTAACTCAAACTTACAATTTAATACTTTTTTCATTATTCCAGAATTTAAAAAACCATTTAACCGAGAAGTGTACATTATCTCGAGTAACACTTGGTATATCAGCTAGTACTATATAAAATTGAAGTAATAATTTACTGTTACCATTTCACACCAAAAGTACTGGACCGCTTTTTATGAAAAAAGTTTTAAAATATCATATGTGTGGTACAGCACTTTATAGGAGCATTCTCATTTCGAAATTTTAATAATTAGTAAGGTGAAGTGGGGTAATGTGTAACATATTTTTATTTGTTCCAATAAAAGTGTAAAGAAATTATTACCCAGTGGATAGTTGCAGTAGTTCGAAGGCCTTTTAGCAGGTTTGCGTTAGGTTTTTATAGGCCTTCCACACTCCATGCAAACACCGTTGTATTGCTTGTATGAAATGGGCCTTCCGCTCTCCTTGCACAAAAGAGACTTGCCAGAAGCGCTCTTTCGAGAAGTCACGTTAAAAGGAAAAGCAATATAAATATCAACTTGAAATAAAAAACGACTAACAATTTCAGATTTAAACCATGGTCCTCTCATGTGGCGGTCCGACATCTTACCCACTCGTCTATCGAGCTTGTTAGGAATCAATAGCTTATTTTGCATCAATATAATATTTGAATATCAATATCAATATTTGAAAGTGAGCTTTCGGGAGCTCGGGTTCGAGACCCATCTCGGAAAACAAAAATTGTTTATTGTTTATTTTAAATGTGCATTTTTTACAAACTGTTTTGTGTATTTAAAATTTTTTTTATAATATTTTACAAATTTTCTTCATACAAAAATATAAGAAAAGACTTGGAGTTTTTTCATATAAATATTTCCATATAATATAATATAATATGTAATTTGTTAGTTTTCGGGAGCCCGTGTTCGAGACCCAACTCGGACAAAAAAAACTTTTTTAAAATCTACATTTTTTACAAACTGTTCTGTGTATTTTAAATTTTTTTTGGAATTTTTTTTGTAAATTTTTTCATATAAAATAATATGGAAAAAATCAGAACCTTTAAAAGGTAGGCCTTACAGAAGTACTCATCAATGCAATGATCATGGAATGTGTATTGACACCAATAATAGCAGTGCTATTATGCCTTCTTTTGTGGAGCACTCGCTAAAACGCCCATTGGATATGCTCTCAAACTTTTGTTTACTTACGCATAACTTGGTTGGGCCTAAAGTAAATTGTGTTTGCGTACTTCCAGCACTCACTAAAAACTAGATGCTGTCAAAAGATCACAGTTCCTCATTCACTTATATGTATGTCAACATTTGGTATGAAAAATCGCAGTGTTACACATTACCCCACTTCACCCTATATTTAATTAAAGTGTTAAGTTCTTTAAGAAATCATCCCAGCTGCCACGCATAGCTTTATCGTTTTCTTTTCACGCGTTTGTGTTGAAAAAGTTTCAATAAACTCCATGTTGCTCTCTACTACTCTTTTTTTGCTCAACTAGCACAGCGCAACAAAAACAAACAGATGAGCATCAAATAAATAAATAAATAAACTGGCCATTTCAGCCCTTGGAAGGACTTTGACCGAGCTTCTATTGATCAATCGTGTTGTGCGTGTTATTAAATGTTTGATCACAAATGATCGAGAACAGGACCTACGAGTTTTATGCCGACTCCGAACGGCTTATGTTCTCAAGAAGCTTTACATGGCCATTTTTACTCTCTGAGGTTTGCCATTGTCTGCAGAGAGGTGACGACCGAACAGAAAAATTAATTCAATTGAAAAGAAAAAACTTTCTGTCTGAGCTGGAATTGAACCCGGGCTACCGCGGTTCTTTAGCTTAGGGGCCACGCACTATACCCACTAGGCTACGATCGCCACGATAAGATGAGCATCAAGCAAGGCGAAATGTGAGAAACATACAAATGCAGTGCTGCGCTTTAAAACAAAACAAAATAATATTTTTTTTCGTTTGACGTGTATTGTCTTATAGAGATTGATAAAAAAACGCGGACAACTGCGGCCTGCAAGTAAAATATAACATAATAAGGGTATTCACGTCAATGCTGAAATTTGCGAAATGCTGAAATTTATGAAAACTTCAGTGCAATTGTTGTTGTTTTGGTTTACAGAAGATTGCTTAAATTTAATCACCTATTGAGTTGATGAAAAATAATCGTCGGAAATTTGCGAAGGAAAGATGTGTTCAGTAACCATAAGTGAATCTGTTTAATGAGTTTGAGTCATTGTGAATATGATAATTTCTATAATAAGAAGGGCATTCTGTCAAATCTCACCTAAAAGCTGATGCAAGGAGGCAATTTACATGTCAGTGAAATTAACGGAAGCCTATCGCGTTTTCGCTCTCATTTACTCTCCCTAAGATATATGACTGAATAACCGCTTACACGTGATTTTTCTGACTGATGGTCATTGCAAGCATTTATTACTACTTTGCTACTGCCTACTATTTGTGATATTGAGTCGATTTTTGTGCATCGAAGTGTTATCAAATATTTTTGTTATTTGTTTATTTAATTTTAATTTGAGTGTAATAATGAAAACATTGTTGATCTTTTAGGATTGAAACTAATCACTCTGGCAAATCGATACGCCGGAAATTTAAGATACAATAAAAGTACTTTTATGCTATGTTTACTACCTTATAAATTATTTGCTACTAAGCAGTAGACAAGTAAAAGTTTGCAACCGTTTGACTGAGTGATGCAGGTTTTAGGCTCACTGAATATTTGACTGATACCATGGCACAATTTTCCAGGTAGTTTTGACAACTGCTCATTTTCTCTTCAGGACGGAAACATAGTCTGTCAAAAACAGCTGTTAGTGAAAGAAAGCGAAAAAGAAAGCAAGCGTCGAAAACTAAAATCATAAAAATCAAATAAGAATTTTTGTGCGTTTAAATAAACAAATAGATATCTAAAATCATGAAAGTTGTAAAAAATCGTGTGTGATTTATGCGAAAAGCTTTCCAGTTCGTGATGTTAAATTCTATTCAGTGCCTCAAAAGGCAGCTCGTTGCCAGAGGTGGATTGATGCCTGCGGCTATTGGTTATGTTGTTACTTAGTGACAATGGTCGATTGAAAGCGCTCTTTTTTGAGTAAATTTTTTGACAGCTTATGTGTTCCATAAAAACTGTCAACACTACCTCGGTAATTCTGCTATGGACTGATACGATGAATTGTAAAGAGTTCATTTTCGCTCTCGCAGAGAGTTCATTTTATTTTTAGCTGGGAAAACAATGGCCGCATTCTAGCCGAAAAAGTGCTCAAGTAGCGAAGTAGCATAAAATATTTTCGCTATATAAATTGTGACATCTCAAGGAACATGTTCTGTGAGAGCATACCATTCAGCCCGAAAGTTGTGGAACAGTTCTTTCCGCTGAATGCAGGCAATAACAAATTTTGACTGATCACTGACTTTGACTGACGTGTATATTGCGACAATATCTGCGAGCAAGAACAAAATTATCATTAATTCTATTGTAGCTGAGTGGCAGTCGATTTATATATCTATGTATTAATATGTGTTTAACAAAATATGAACAAAATTATTTGTGTTGGTAACAAGCGCAATAACGAAACGAACCGATGTCGATTTTATGTTTGACAGATGTTGTGAAAAAAACGAAACATTGTCCGCATTCTATCCGAAAAAGCGTTCAGGTAGCGAAGTAACATGTTGCGGAACTTTCGCGCTGAATGGTATAAGCTCACAGAACATGTTCCTTAAGCTGTCACAATTTATATAGCGAAAATATTTTAAGCTACTTCGCTACTTGAGCGCTTTTTTCGGATAGAATGCGGACATTGCAAACGGGTTGCTCACTTCAACTCTTCGGAAATTTCTGATTTCTGAAATTTCAGCATTGAAGTGAATACCCCTAATATGAATTTTGTACTATAATTAAACATAGGAAATATGTATCGACAAGTATAAGTATTGGCAAATCTATCTATATAAAATAGGATGTGTGTATGTATGTAACGTATGGACTCCAAAACGGCTGGGCCGATTTTGATGAAATTTTCAGGTAATGTTCATCTTGGTACGGTGGGTAACATAGGCTATATTTGGACCCGATAGGTGGCGCTGGGGTGGACTTATATCGAAAATTTGAATTTATGGACCAATTAACTGAAATTCAGAATGTATGTTTGTTTGATCATAAGAAAATAATTTGTGTATAAATGGACCCGATAGGTGGCGCTGGGGTGGACTTATATCGAAAATTTGAATTTATGGACCAATTTAACTGAAATTCAGAATGTATGTTTGTTTGATCATAAGAAAATAATTTGTGTATAAATGGACACGGTAGGTGGCGCTGGTGTGGACTTATTTCGAAAAGGGGGCACCGGCTGCCCCCTCAAGCTAACCTAACCTTTCTTAACTTTTAACTTTTTAAACATTTTTGATTTGTTAACGATTCATTGTTCTATTTTATTGACGAGTCAATAACGATTCGAATATTTTAATATTAAAGATTAGTTAATGAATCGCGACTTTCTCCCGACAACAAAATCGCAAACGAATCATTAACGAAGCTCGTTAACTTCAAATTTACCATTCGTAAACAAGCCTGTTTTGCAATATTATATAAAAATTTTATGATTTCTTAACGATTCCTTAAAGAATTCTTTACCAAACAAATCGTTCGAGAATGCGGATTCCTTTTGAATTCGTTAGGCTTATTGGGAAGGAACACTCAAGGACATATTTTCTTGAAGGATTATAAAAGAAAAAATAACTGAACATGTTTTTTTTATCTTCGAATAGAAACCGACAGATACATTTCAGAAAAAATAAAAGGGGGCACTCTCAAACTCGCCTTATGTTTGGCTTAAAATGGCTGACATGCTAAAAAATTATTCATGGTAAAATTTCTTTATAATTATATGCACTAAAATTTCTAGAAAATGTCTTCCTTCATACCAACACTGCATCTTTAAATAATGAAATACTCTCAAAATAATCTTACTAGAGACAGGATATTATGAGCTATCAAGTGTTTTACATCTAATCGAATGACGCTGCAGAAGGATATGTGCTAGAGAAATAGCAATTAAGTGCATTTAATTAACGTGGCGTAGTGCAACGACACTTCATTATTGGCTGACAGCGTTAAGGATAAGACTTTAAATGAGTGCGAATAGCAAGAGCAAGCATAAAAATAAGCTGTTGCTTCAACATCAACAGCAACTACTAGTAAATTTATTGTGTGTTTGCGTTGAATGTAAACAAAATGTATTTCATTAAAAATATTTTTGTTACTACAAAATAAATATTCATTATTTAATCCATATCAGGATGGAAGAAGGAAAGAGTTTTTTCGTTTTAGGCCAGGGAAGAAGCCTTAAAATGTCTATCTAATACGTTAATGATTTTCTAAACGTACACGTTATCCCTCAAATACATTCATGCACTTATGTTGTTAGTTGATAAAATTAAGTACACACATGCATACATAGGGATATACTACAAGCATTTAACACTGCGTGTGTGTGCAATCAAGCCGTTCATTTCATTCATTCAGGCCTTGCCACTTCACGCTCAAGGATCATTTGTTTTGAACAAAGTTTGTTTGTTCTGCTTGTTGTATTCATACACAAACAAACACATCCACACATCTACACATCCGTAAATAAACAAGTATAAGGTACTCAAAGCGCTATTTCCTAAAGTAAAACTGTTCGGTTGCTGTTGCTGTTACTGTGCTCTGACAACAACATGTTGTTTAAATTTAACACATAGATCCAAACAAATATGCATAAACATATATACGCGATGAACCTAACGGAAACAAGAGCTGAATTAATGCGATATGAGCTCAGAATTAGAGTCAACAATTTTGTAGTGCTCGGATTAAATAAACATTAAAGGGTGGGTGTTCGGGAGGAAGTCATTTGTGTTGAAAGTAATATAATGTAATATGTTTATTTTCTTTTTGCTTGCAGGATTTCTTTTAGTTTACTTTTAAGGTTTGTAACTGGTGCGTTGATTTATGAACTTGATATTGGTCCTTGAAATGATGAAGGTTCTGACATTGGCTTGACTCTTTTTATCTTTAATCTTATAAATGGTGTTGTATAATATATTTTGACATTTCGGCATTTTTATTTCATTTTTTTTATTATTCTATCATGCGTTATTTTGTTACAGGTAGAGTGATTTATTATAAATTTTATTTTTTTTATCATATAAATTGTTTCATTAAAGATTTTTCTTTGATCTTTGTGTTGATTTCTGCGACTTAATGCTGTTGCTATATATTAGTGCTGTAGTAAAATTCAAAAGATTAAACGGATATTCTTTACTATGTTACATGAGATAAGAGTAGAAGAATTTCATGTCAGAATTCCTAAAACAACACTCTAACGCTATGGCAAGCTTTTAACCAGCTTCCTTGAGCGCATTTCTAGAAATAAATTTATAAGCAGGAAAACTATAGCTCTTTACTATAAAATAATAGTAATTATTTCTTTATGAAGGTTGTATTTTCGTACATTATATCAGCTTCGTAACTAGATTCCATTAGTCTAGATATAGGCAAGCATCAAGATTTTTTTATTTTTTATTGGTTGTCTGCAGTTAAAAAATTGGCAAAAAAATAATAATGAATGAAGAAGAAAGTCAATTTTTAAATTTTTCAAGGGTTTTACACAGTCAGGAGGCCGAAAATAAAGATCTTTTTAAGAAATTTTTTTGAAAAGGCATTTTTTGAAATGCATATGGGTATTTCCACAGGAAAGTCTACCGTGACCAAAAAATTAAAACTTATTAAAAACTTATTATTTTATGATATTATCTAAGAGAAACATTTTAATTTTATTAATTTAAGCAATTTCTACATAAAATTATTAACCATGATGATCACATCGTCTGCACTGTTTCACAAATGTAGTTTTTCTTTTTCGTAAGTGTTTAGTAAATGTTTCATAAACATTTTTGTTTTATTAAAAATGGAAGGCATTGGCTGAAGACAATGAAAAAATGGTTGATGCAATTAAAGGAAAATATATTGAATTTGTTTTTAATTACCTAATTACATAATTACTTAACTACCTAATTACTTAATTACCCAATTAAATTGCAATGGAAAAAACTGTCCCGTGCGACCTGTCCCGTGCGACCGAGCTTAATATTAAATTAAAAAATAAGTGTTAAATATTATTGGGTAAAATAAAAGCAATTTAAAAGAAACACCAATGCACAATATCCATAAAATAAACTCTTTGAAATATTCCTTCAGACTTCGCTGAATTCGGCGCTTGAGTTGTTGTCCTCGAAAAAAACTTCCGTTTTTGTCCCGTGCGAACCCCGTTGTTTTTGGCAATTATTTTGAAAAGGAAAAATTACCGATAATCAACCTTAGCACCACTTATAGAGCTTACTATGAGTTATAAGTTAAGACCATTATCAAAATATAAATCCGTGTTATTACTACTTTTTTTTTCAATTTAACTGCGTACGACTGTCCCGTGCGACACCATGGAAATGCCCATATTTCATAACTTTTAACATTTTAAAAAAAATTGATTTTAAAAAATGATTTTTAAAGCTCCTGTAATGATCTTCGGAAGGTTCTTTAAAAAAAGGCGTCGAGGTGGATTTTCATCAGCTAATTCTCAGTACGGGCTTTCGCATGGCCCAAAACATTGGACCAATATGGCAGATTGTACAACATGTAGTACCATGCGTAAGCTAAAACGATAGTCGAAATTTTTGGTTTTTTTCTGCCGATTGTACAATATTGTACAACTATGTAAAATTACTGCTCAATTGTTAGGGCATCTAAAAGTTGCTTCGGTATTAGCCGGATGTGTTCTGCTTCAGAGCTTGCAATTATGATGTTGCTTTACAAGTTGGATCGTTCGAACGCTCAATCAAATAGTCCCATTAGTTTTCCATCTAACTTATCGTTCAACATGTCGTCCAATATGGAAAGCCCCTAAGAACATGTCAAATTTTTTCTTACCAGAGTTGCAAAATTAACAAGCATTAAGCTACATACTTAAGGGTGCTTTTAAACTGAAGTGGTGGGTTTGCAGTAGAAACTCTACATTTTGTTCTATCTTTTTGCAAACACAGAGAAAGAAAATGGTTATCCGCAAGCATGCTTATGAAGAAGAGAGAAAGAAGAGGAAAATATATAATACAAAAATATTATCGTTGCAAAAAAAAGACTGATATTTTGAAAAACTTTTGAAGTTTTCCTTTTAAATTGTCTATCTAGCTAAAAAAGTGGGGGGAAACTGCCCCCTTGTCCCCCCCGCTTCCGACGCCAATGTTATCAACAAATTTGAGCTCGATACCATCTAAGAAAATTCCCGGTATATTAAGGAAGGAGTAACTAGATTTAAAAACCGGCAAAACAAATGACTTAAGTGGATTAAGGATAAGGTTGTTAGCATTAGCCCAATTTGGAATTTTGCACAAGTCTTCGTTTACTTTCATACATAAATCATCAACGTGAACAATAGGTCTGGACAGGTACAACTGAAGATCAACCGCATATGCATGCATGGTAACATGATTGCATATTCTGAAGATGTCATTAATGAACATCGTAAATAAAAACGGACCAAGTACCGAGCCTTGAGGTACCCCACAGGTTAAATTTCTGAAAGCGGACAAATACTTTCCCACCCTGACTCTTTGAGACCTTCTGACTAAATAACTATATAACAGACGGACCGCTGAAACAGAAAAACCAAATTCTAACTCTAGTTTCCGACATAAAATTATTTTCCGACATTATTATTACAAAAATTCTTTTAAAACCTTGCAAAGTCTTTGCTCCAGTGATTCACACTCATCGTCCTAACAATATTTTTCAGCTTCAATAAAAGTTTTTTATAATTCTGTATTCATATCAACTTTAAATGAATGAATAGTTTGCATTTACAAGAATATTTGTAATAGAAATTTTTTATTTAAAAATCCCGGGATCGAGGAAAGACAATCCAGGGACTTAAAAGGGCTTAAATTGTTCGGGATCCCTGGATTGACTTCCCTAGTAGATATCAAGTTTCATGTTATAACATTTATAGGTACTAATATATCCTTTTGCATAATATTTTATGTCTGGTAATATGTTATATTTAATGATATTTCATATGATGACAGCCAATATTCATATATTATTTTTTTATATTGACCCACTTGCTTAGTTTTCGTCATTAAATTCCTAAAACCTTTTATTGCCCCTACTTACATGTTATTGATATGAATTTCTTGAAATTATTCCGAAAGCACTTTGGCTGCACATCATGCTATCTTCACTGCGCATTATTTCAAAGAAAAAAAAAAATCTTTTTCCTCGGATTGTCCTTTTTTCAAATCTATCCTGATCCACACTCTCCGCTAAGCCTTTCTTACCGCTTAAACATTTGAAATTTATATCAACATTTATTCATGATCATTCTGTCTCGTAGTGGCTTTGGTGGCGCTTAAGGAAGGATATGCAATAAATCAACCAAAGCGTAGTTTGCATATGTGCAAATGTGTGTGTGTGTGTGAGAGAGAGTGGGAGTGTGCGTGAATATGGGTGAGTGTGTTTTTATCGTATAAACATGGCGTCACTTATGCTTAGCTGCTTTTCGCTGCTAGTTCCGTTTTACACTCATCATGTAGTAGCTTTCCACTATCTTGTTGTTGGTAATGAACACTGATTGTTGTTGCCAAAGTTGTGCTGCTGATGTGCTGCACACACATTCATGCAGATATACTTGGAACAAGCAAATAAACAAGCATTCAAAGAAGCAGATATGGAATGTTCTGTTCCATCATCCTGCGAATCTTCTTCGCTTGACAGATAAATCAACTTAAGTGCTGCGGCAACATTACTGGCTACAGAAACGGTTGCTACACGTGGAGGAAGTAGGGTAAGGAAGGATTTTTTTGGCATTTTTAATTTGTGCACATTTTCCGTAATAAGTTTTCGCTAGCTTTCAATGCACAAATACCAATGAGCGGAAAAAACAAAACCAACATGTTAAAAATGACTCCCTATAAAACACTTTTTTTGTTGTTGTTGACATTGTTGCTTTTAATTGAAATATGCTTGAATTTCTACACATTTAATTACACGCACACACACATATATAATCCTCGTGCTTAAATCTGTGCAAATTCTTACTTTCCAAATAATTTCATTAGATTTAAAAGATGTTTTTCTTCATATCCTTTCTCATATTCCCACAGCCCCCAACTCCATATCTGTCACAGAAAATGTGTTTCGAGCATCTGTCAAAAACATTTTGCTCAGATATTTGTAAAGCTCTCCTGAATGTTCGTGAAAAGCTGTGAATGTTTTGTAAATGTGCTCATAAATTTATTTTGGCTAGTATGTGTGTGTGTGTGTGTGTGCATTTGTGAGCGAGTGTGTGTGGAAACTTTTTTTCACAACGTGATACGAAAAATGGTATAATTCTTTGTTAGAATGCGTATAAGAATAAGACAACTAAATGAAAAATGTTTTGTGCACAAATTTGTTGCTTAAAGTGGTCATGTTGTTGCTGGTCAAGACAGAAGAAACTCCTATGAATCTCGATGCTAGACTCCTGAAATTTGGCTCCAGATATTTATTATCCAGATATTACTCAAAAGAGCTTTCTATTATATTTTAATTAAACCGGGGTTTGTTTAGAACTTGAAATGTTTAATTAATACAGACAACTTATTCATCCCAAATTGAGATTTAACACATGTGTTATATGCCTACAAAAACATGGAACAGATTAAAAATAAATTGCTGTTACCTAGTTCCAAAAAGTAGCATTACTGGTCTAACTACAAAACCCCTTAACATTGATCAAATTGACGCTTTTTATGGGTTGATGTCACATTTTTCCACACAAAAACTCCACCTTAGTTCCAAAGCAAAATTAATATCTGTACAGAGGAGATATCAAATAAATTCAAAAATTTCTGCGATATGTCCGAAAATTGTCTTATCAGTGAATTATACCAACGACTGTGTGCTATGTATTCAAATTTGCCTTGGTGTAAGTATTTCACACAAACGTTCTTCATATTTGCTTAGTCAATTAAGTTAGTTTTTAAGTTTAAATAAGAAGGTTTTTGTATAGAAGTATTTTCCTTCGAAAAATAAATAGATTCTTAATAAAAAGTATTTGAGGTCTGTGCTACACAGATCCAAAAATCACCACAAAAAATCAATAAGATCACTAAATTGAGCTATTTTATTAGGTTTTCTTATTAATATTACCAAATAATAAGAATTTTCCATAGAGAAATCTTTTTACTTCCATAGAGAAAATCTTATGAAAAATTTACAACTAAAGGGTCCGCCAAATAACTTTTTTTTTTTTTGAAAATTCTATAAAAAAAAACATGGATATTTTCTCAAATTTCTTTTTTTATTTGAAAGTACAATCTTTCCGGTTAATAATGGAAAATAATTTCATTCAAATGGCTGCCTCGGCTGGCCATGCAGTAGCCTACACGATCCGTCCAATTTTTAAGCACATTGTCGATTGTGTGCAGCTGTATTTCACCAATGGCTTCACGAATATTGTCCTTTAAAGCGTCAATTGTCTCTGGCTTGTCGGCGTAACACTTATCTTTGAGGGCACCTCACAAATAATAGTCCAACGGTGTCAAATCGCAGCTCCGAGGTGGCCAAACGACATCAGCTCTGCGGCTGATAATGCGATCTTCAAAAACAGGGCGCAAAACATCGAGTGTAGCTTCGGCTGTGTGGCACGTAGCGCCGTCCTGTTGAAACCAAATGTTGCCAATATCCTCCTCTTCAATTTTTGTGAACAAAAATTCGTTCAACATGGCCTGATAACGATCGACATTGGCTGTAAGAAAAATGGCCCAATTATGCCACTGGACCAAAATCCACACCAAACAGTGACTCGTTTTGGGTGCAGCGGCTTTTCAATGTATGCGTGCGGGTTTTCTGTGCCCCAAATGCGACAATTTTGCTTGTTTACATACCCGCCAAGATCAAAATGAGCTTCATCTGAAAAGATGATTTTTTTGGCAAAATCGGCATCTTCTGTAAGTCGATCGCAGGTCTACTTAGCGAAGCAAAAACGCATTTGATGGTCAGTTGGCTTCAACTCCTGAACCAATTGGACTTTGTATGGCGTCATACCAAGGTCTTTAAGCAAAACTTGTCTCAATAATATCTCCGAAATGTTCAATTGTTGAGAACGACGGTGAATTGATGTTGATGGCGCTTCACGCACACTTTCTGCCACAGCAGCAATATTCTCGGGTGTACGCACTGCTTTTTATCGATGTTTGTTTGTCCATGAGGATGCCAGTTTCTTTCACTTTTTTTACAAGATAACGAACATACGGAGCTGACGGTGCTTCTCTTCTTCCAAAATCCATACGCAATTTTCGCACACATTCTGCAACATTACCATGATTTTCAAAGTAATGTCGCAATATTTCTCAGCATTGTTTAAGCGTATACACAACCATATTCGTTCAGCGGAAGAATAAAACTAATTTTCTGTCAAATTAGACATGAGCTAAGTGTTACCATTCACGAAATAAGCACTAGTTGAAAAAAAAACGTTAGATGGCGGACCCTTTACTATCAAACATTTTTTAATAAGATTTCATATTAAATGAATGAAATGATGTGGTAATCTTATAAATATTTTACTTTAATAAGAAAATCTTTTTTTCACTCTCCAAAGTTTAAGAAAAAACCACCTTAAATTAATAAGAAAATCTTTTTGATTTACTTTTATAAGATTTTCTTATTAATCAGCCTTTTAAGAAGGTAATAACGCTGAAAATGCTACTTATTCTTTGCTTTAGCTTTCAGTCGTAATTGTGAAGTGAATTCATTTAGTTGATGTGCATTTTATGGATTTAATGTATTTAAAGTAAAATAAAAATATGTGATAATGGATGATCTTTATGTTTCCGAACTTCATTTCGACGAGGCTGAAATTCTGGAAATTCAAGCCATATCTCAGTCGTGGGGTTTGAGTAAATCAACTTCAACTTTACTAAAAATTTATGGAGTAAACTCGAAGGAGGTTCTTAAATAAATGGAGATTGAGGATGGCCCCACTTTCTTTGGAGGCCTCGACAGCGCCGTGTATTTTGGTGACAAAGTCAAATTTAAATTGAAAACTGTCTTGCTTGTTAAGTTAAAAAAACTTATTTATGCAACAACTTTGAATTTATTTTTTTGCTTTTTGTGAAATTATATTTTAACAGATGTATTTTATATATACACTAGCCGGTGTTACTCGAGAGTCACTTGTATAAACATTTTAAAATACACTTCTCGATTAAATGTTTTTTAAAATCGGGAATATTGGAAAACATGTTGAATTTTATTTGAATTTTATTTTATTTAATTTTATTTATCTACCGTTAGAAAGGTAATTGAACGAACATTAATCCAAAAAAGTTTAGGTAAATTTTTGTTGTTTGTGGTTCCATCTCTTGCGGTGAGCTAATTGAATTCAGAGGGGTATGAAAAACATATTTTAAAAATTAAAAAGAATTTTTATATTTACTTAAAATATTTCGCAAAACTTATCTGCTGGCTGTATAAGAACATCAGATATTCTTCTGTAAGCAGAAAATAGCGCCACCTGTCTGTTATCCCAAACGTGTGGGGGTTAAATTTGAAGAAACTTTTGAAAAAACAGTATTCAGCTTTTCACCGCAAGGTGTAAGTATAGTCTGTACCCACACATCTTACAAATGTGGCGCCATCTATCTGTGAATTTAACGCACAGATCAAAACTAATGAAATAATTGTGCTGACCAGATGCGCATATGTTTTATTATATCGCCATATAGCTAAAACTGATTACATGAAAATATTAACTTTAACAGCATTCTTATTCACAGTCATTTTTTCGATAAAATTGTGATATATATACAACATTAAATGTACCATTGATAAAGAACTAAGTGACAACGGTGACACAATAGTGAGAAAAAATAGAGCCAACACAACAAAACAAATTTAGCAGGAGGGGGGGTGGGGAGGCAAAAATAAGTAGATCGATCCCACTATAAAGAAGATTTTATATAATCCAAAATAATCGTAATTACTTCAGACACACAACTGCATTGTTAGAGATAAATGGGGACGTTCAAACTGTATAGAGAATTCTAACACAAAACTAAGTTTTATTAATAGTCTGGTATGAAAAAATAGATTTTTAGCCATAACTTTTGATTGGAAAGAGATATTTGGGTAATTTTTTCACATAAATTATTTTTGAGACTTGACTTTTTTGTAAAAAATTTAAAAACAACATTTTGGAAAAAATTAATTTCGCGAAAAAATCAAACCCTTGTTGTTTTGATGACAAAAACAGTGAAATAATTTTTGCGCTTAGCTGGAAGAATTTTTGCAAATAAATGCTATGTCATATGAAAGGTAGTCAGATTTGCTGTTTTTAATTGATTTCATTTTTACAACAACAACAATTTTTGAGTCATTTTCTGAGTAAAAAGTCAATATTTTTGACCTTTTTTGGCATACTCATAAAACATATATACACTGACTTAACGGTACAGTTCAACCTATTTTTGTGAAGTGATTTTATTGGACTTTTGAACAAAAAAAATTTGAATGAAATATATTAATGGACAGCGGAGATATTTGCATCGAAAGACCAAATTTTGATTTTCATGTCGTTTTTTTCTCATTCTTAGGTAACGATGTTTTATGAAAAAGTCGTTGTACTGAAAATTTCTCCATTTTTAAAGATATGTGAGTGTTTTTGATGTCAAAATAACAAAAAATTTTTAAAATTAAATATACAAAAATTTCCGATACGAAAAAGTTTTATAATAACAAAATTACCATTAGTTGAAAAATTTCAGAGGGAGCGTGGCAAAAACTAAGTATGTAACATTTTAAGTTGGGATAAGCTTAATATGTGTACTTAATTTGGGCAAAATCCATTGAGCCGTTTAGATTTGTATAAAGGCCAAACAAACAAACAAACAAACAAACAGAAAATGAGTTTTATTATTATAGATATACATATTTTATTTCCTAATAAATTGTAATAAGCCATTAAATGTCTTTTTATTTAATATTACAGGCAATGAATAGTATATTTCTAGGTGAAAGGTTAATAAGATTCCGTTTTGATTTAAAAATATTTCCTTATTAAAATTTAAAAAGAAATCCTATTAAATCAATAAGATATTCTTGTTAAATTTCAAAAATAAATCTTATTAAATCTATAAGATTTCTTCTTAAAAACCAAAAAGTTTTGATAAGATTTTCTTATTATTTTTAAAAGTGTTCTTATAAAAAAACAATAAGTTTTTTCTTAAAATTGTGTTGTTTGCCTAATAAAAAAAGTTCATAGTTTTAATAAGATTTTCTCTAATTGTTTTAATAAGACAATCTTCTTGGATGAAAACCATAGAGAAATCTTATTGATTTTCTTCTTTTTTATTAGGTTGTTTTGGCTCTGTGTATATAAATGTAAGAAAATGCTAAAGAATTAAGTTTTAATAACCATATATCTTGTAAATTGTGCGATAGTATATGTTTTGTAATGATTTATTGATTTTTTTTTTCTACTAAATAAATAATTAAATAATTTAATTATGTCACAGTAAAAGAAAATTGTACACCAAAACCTTTATTTTTTCCACATTTCGACTACCCAGCAAAAAAAGTGCTTCCAAAAGAAGGTAAAGTGGAAGGGAAAGTTTTGAATTCCATCCCTTCCACTTTCATATCCAGAAGGCATTCTTTTAACACATGTATGTCATTGGGATGAATGCTTTCCTTAGTCTTCTCTAGAAGTGCTTCCAGAATTTTTCAATGGAAGATTTTTTTGAGCCCTTAAATGACAGGATTCTAGTACGTGTTTTTGAGGAGAAGAAGGCATTCCATGGAATGAAATGTTTTTTGTGGTTAAGGGGCTTAAGAAATTCGGCGGAAAATATCCCTTTTCCCGATTTTCTCGTGATTTTACTGTTGGAAATGAAAAGTTTTTGGATTTTGTTGGGGGTTTAAAAAAATCCACGTAAAATATCCCTTTTCCCGATTTTCACAGCATTTTGATTTTTGAAGTAGGAAGTGGTTGCGTTTTGATGGAGGTTTGAAAAATCCCACAGAAAATGGAAATATACATCAAAAAAATTATTGAAATGAAATGCTATTTGAATGTCTTTGAGAAGTGGTTTATGAGAATGCTTGAGCAATTCTTGATAGGGCTTAAAAGAAGCACAATTGGATCTATAGAATGTCTTCTGGAAGCAGTTTCCTTAAGAATGCATGTCACATTTGTAACAAAAATTTTGCTGGGTAGTTACATGATGAACATTTTAAAACTGGTCGTTTTTGCTACAATGTGCAATTTTTTAGTCTTAAATCAAGAACTTGCCTTTGTTAAATTCCTTGAATTTGCTTGAGTATTGCATACTTAACAATATAAATTTAAGTCTTTTACAAGCCTTTATGCCTATAAAAAACAGAGCCACAACACGTTTTAACGTTGTATTTTCTTTTTATAAGTAAAGATTTTGACTACCTTATAGCTAGTTCAAAAAGTGCTGTAAAATAACTATATAGTTGGTTTTTCTATTTGCCTTGAAACTATCTTTGGTTTAATTACACTGTGCAGCACGAAAATCTATATTTAATAATTTCAACGTTTTTCACTTAATTTAAATATGAGGAATCTCGTGGTAACATCCGTTTTGCCACTTTACCGAAGACTTTAGTGCAAAAAAAATTTTTTTTTTAATTAGTCCAGATATGCACTCATTTGCATGTTGAGAACTCTTGAACCATTAGGATTTTCATTTTGGTTTTTTCAGCAAACTTCTTTCTGTTATTCTTGCCAACAACTTTGTTGAACAAATATATAACGAAAAATAATTTGAAATGCGACATATGTCTTGCCCGCTTTCAATGCTTCAAAGCAAATAATGTTGCTCATACGCAATGTTGTTCGAAATTTTTCGTTTGACTTTTTGTAAGAAACACTCAATAAGACCCACTGGAAACGATTTTTTCATATTCATTTATTCAGCAAAGTTGTTGGCCAGAATTATAGAAAGAGCTTTGCGCAAGAAACAAAAAAGAATATCCTAATGGTTCAAGAGTTATCAAAATGAAAATTAATGCATATCTTGAGTAATTTTTGATATATCTTAAAAAAAAATTTTGTTCTAAAATATTCGGTAAAGAGGTAAAACAAATGTCACCACGAGATTCCTTATACCAAAATTACGTGAAAAACGTTTAAATTGTCAAAATCAGGGAAAAAGATACAAAAAAGCGCACAGTGCTATTTTTTTAAAAAGCCTAGTTTTCAACGACCGATTGAGGCAAATAAAAAATGCCGATCTTAAAGATTTAAGTGGTGACTTATTTTTCTATTTATTTTCATTTTATGCCGACGTTTAAATCGGCAAAAATTAAATCTGTATTTATTTATTTAATTTTTCACAAGAACTATTAAGAACTACACCTAGCGAAAAAATTATAAAGGCAGAAGAAATCACGTTACAAGAAATAACGTGATTTTAAGAGAATAAAGAAACATTTTTAATAAATAGCTTTATACTTTATTAATTCAATTGATTTAAACATAAAACAATAATAAATGACTTTGGAGAAATAAGAAAAGATTAGCTGTTATTTCTTTGTTATAGCTGTTATATTTAGGTTTTGCTCAAAAAATAAGGCAAACGATTTTTTTTGTTGTAATTTTTTTTTTCTTATTACATTTTCTTTTTTCACACTCTTTTATATGACATATCATTTATTTGCAAAAATTGCCTCATTTTGACACATAATTCAAAAACAGTTTCTATCATCGAAATTCATGAGCTACCCCTATGATTTTTTTTGATGAAAATTGAATTTTTCAAAATGTTGTTTTTACATTTTTTACAAAGTTCTACAGCTCAAGAAATAATTTCTGTGAAAAAAATTTCGAAATTTTTGAAACCACTCCAAAGTTATAAACACAAATCTATGTTTTAAGCCATTTCGTTATTATATAGAAATAGGCGTAGGAAAAATAGTTCTTCCGTGTTTCTGAACCGATTTTTATATTTTTTTTTAAAAGAAATTAGAGCAGGGAGAAGGAGTTCACTGAATATTTTTGTGGCCTTTGACTTGAAATATAAGCGTTTAAAGAATATTTCTTAAATAAAGCCTATACTATAAGAAATGGAAGAAAATGGCGTAAGAGGAAATTTTCGACATTAATACAATGTACAAAAAACATGTTTTGCTATCTCTTACGACTACCCTACAATAAGTATTTTTCTATGTAACATGTGTGAATATATATTTTGCAAGAGTGAAATTTCCTATAAATAGTAAATTCTGAAAAATTCCCTTTATTTTGACATCAAAGCTATGGCCATATCTGGAAAACTATAGCTTTTCTCAGTACACCATATTTTTTAATGAAAAGCCCTGGTTGTGAAAAATAATGGTGTACGAAAGGTTTTATGGGTCATGTTTTCACAGATATTTATAAAAAAATTTCGACTATTTTTATATCAAAATTATTGCGATAATTGGAAACTTAAGATTTTCTTAGTACAGCACATTTTCTTAGAGCAAGGTCATGCCTCAGAACTAGAAAAACACGATATAAATTACAAAAGGTTGTTCGAATTTCGGCCACAGGCGATAGCAGTTAATATAAAGGCACTAAATCTTATTAATTATAAAAATATTTTTAATAAGAAGTATGACCTCCAGTGTTTTTGATAACTTCTTTCAGATCGTTTTCAGCTTTTTTAGGTCCTTAAGTTGACGGCCATGATAGAAAACTTTGGTTGATAGTATAGACCATAAGTTCTTGATAGTGTTCCAATCAGGATTAAGAGCCGGCCAGTCGAGATTTGGTATACTCTTAGACTTCAGGAACTCTGTAGTTTTCCGAAAGCGGTGAATTGCTGCATTGTTCTGTTGGAAAATATTTTCTGGAGTAAAAATGTCTTGTCCAAAGGACACAAAAACTTCATGCAACTGTTGTCTATAATACAGCGAGCCCATCTTGGTGCTCACATAGCAAATTGGAGAGGTTCCTTTATAGCTCATATTTCCCCAAACCATGAGGGAGCCTCCACCAAAGGTTCGCCGCTGACGCCTAACTTTGGGAGCACCTTTGCAAAGGTAATATTTGTTTGAACCATTTAATCCATCCAAATTGAACTTCTGTTCATCGGAAAATATGACCGACTTCCAGTTTTAATCCCGAATTCTGTACTTTTAGGCAAATCGAAGTCTGGCCATTGTGTGCCTTTGCAAAAGCGCCGATTTACCCAATTTTTTACCCAAATGAGAATCCCAAATCTCGTTTCAGTATTTGTTGCACACGACGTACACCGACTTTCAAGTTCATTTTACCGATTATTTCCTTGGCGCTTAAATTATTCTTAACAGCAAGTCTTTTAATTTACCTATTTGGCTTTGTCATTGATAAGTGGAGTTCTTCCTGATCGCATAGCGTTCCCTTACTGGCCAGCCTTATTTATAAAATTGTCAATGACACAGCTTAACCTTTTTAATAATCTTGCAATTTCGCGGTTGGAAATCCCTTGTTCATGGTAAGCTTTGATTTTTCCTTTTCTATTTTCGTCAATTGTTTTCCACGTGGCATTCTGTAAAAATGAAATGCATTTTATTTGAAATCAAGGTCATTACTAAAAAAAAGTCAAACAAAAATTTACTAACTCTTGCTTGCTTCTGCATTCACTACAATTCAAATAAAATGCAAAATTGTGTATTGTCTTAATAATTATTTCGCTCCGAAAACAATAAAAATTGTTTTCCCTTTTTTTAACAATGAGAGTGTCATACGTGCGCACATGACATAGTTAGAGCAGTTAATAACCCAATAACTTGTTTACATACTTTTGTCAATATTCGAAGCGCCCATCTGGCAACACTGTAACTTTCCGTAGTGATGCCAAATCGACTAATGACATACCGCGTTTGAAGCGTTATTCCAAGCAAATGTTTACAATGGAACAGTACACGCCACGCGAACGCTCTAAAATTGTTGAAATTTACATTCAACAAAACAAGTCAATAGTGAAAACTCAACGTGCTTCCAAAAAAATAAATAAAGTGAAAAGTGGGCCTTCCAAGAAAACGGTAAACAAACAAAATTGCCGTATTTATGCCACTGAAAATCCACAAGAGATTCAAGAGGTACCTCTTCACGATGCAAAAGTCACTGTTTGGTGCGGCGTTTGTGCTAAAATGCTCATTGGGCCGTTCTTTTTCGAAGATGATAATGGCCAAAGAGTTACTGTCAATCAGGAGCGGTATCGCGATATGATAAACAATTTTTTCAGGCCAATCGTTCGTCGAAAGCGTATCAGGCACTACTGGTTTCAACAAGACGGCGCGCCACCACACACAAGCCGCACTACAATCGATTTTTTGAAGCAATTGTTCCCTGGCCGTTTGATGTCAAAAAATGGTGATTTCGATTGGCCGCCAAGATCACCAGATTTAACGCCTCCAGACTTCTTTTTGTGGGGTTATTTGAAATCAAAGGTTTACGTCAACAAGCTAAAGACCCTAGAAGAGCTGAAAACCAACATCCATCAAGAAATAACCGCCATTCCCATCGAAATGTTGAAGAAAACCATGGAAATTGCTGCAAAACGGGCACAATATGTCGTAGAGGCCAATGGCGACCATTTACGAGATATCATATTCAAGAAATAATGTAAGCAAATCCACTTGAACCCAATTAAATGATATTTATGACGAACAGACAAAAAATTGTGGTTTCTTTGATTTATTTGAAAATAAAATGGGCGCTTCGAATATTGGCAACCCTGTATTATTTCCCCATTCATAGTGGTTTATAAATTTAGTAAAAGAAAAAACGGTTACCTTTATAATTATTTCGCTAGGTGTATCTTCGACTAGACCTAGGTTAAGATATCTCCACCAGGTATGCATGTTTTATATGTTTGATGTTGACACTTCGTTTAGAGTAAGGGCGTGGTCTTCATTCAATTTTGTCAAGATTTAAGTGCAGAATACATTTAAGACATCGAAGATTATGTGTTTAATATTCAGTCAATACACACATTTTTGTGGAGATTATAAAAGGTTTACTTCATTAATGACGTCACTTTGTATGGAGGTAGGCGGAGTTTTTATACGATTTTGCGAAATTTCAAACTCCGAGTGACTTTTAAAATTCTAAGCATATGTCCAAGTTTCTAAGACTAATGTCTTAATTTGTGAAAATTCGTGAAACTAGCCACCTAAAACAGGAAGTCGTCATTTTTTTATCTATTATGGATATTATTGCAGTGTTTATGAAAAAAAAAATAAATTGAAATTTTTTTTAAGTTTTTTTCTAAGAGTTACAAAGAATTGAGTTTTAGGCCACTTTTTTAGCAATATTAATTTTGCTAAGTAACGGCTTACTAAAATTTCTTGATTTTGGATCAAGTACTCTTTATATGCGTTAAATTACAAAAAAAATTGTTTTATATTTTTCCTTTAAAATTAATAAGTTTTTTATAAAAAAAAAATTTAAAAAAAAACTTTCTGGACCAAGTAGAAAATTTTTTAAAAAATATGACATATTTATGCAAATTTAGAAATAATATAAAAAGAGAAAAATTATGTATTTTCCATAAACAAGTCTGTTATAAAATGTTTTATATCTGCACTTCCTGTCTTCTGCGAGCCATACAGATTACTACACAATGGGATGATTGGTACAAACTAAAGAGAATAAATTATTTTGACGACGTTTTTAGTGCTTCAGGCACATAAAAGTACAAAAAATGGGTTTTTAACATGTGTACAAGAGGGCGTGGCACCTTCCATACAAATCGATCTTATTTTTCCCAATATCTGAAAAACCAATAAAGCCATGACGACAGAAACTTAAGCAGTCATAAAGTGCATCATTTAAAGGAAATGTATCAAAAGAAGGCGTAATTGGACAAGTGGGCGTGGCACCTCCCACACAAGTGGATCACACTTTCGCAATATCTAAAGAACCAGTAACGCTACAAAAACAAAAACTTATAATAATATAATAAAAAATATAAAAAAAATTTGTAATTTAACATGTATTAATCCATTAAACGCCACTGTACTCATTTGAGTACAGCAAAATATTTTTAGCATAATATTTTACTTTTAAAGTTTTCTTTGTTGTTAAGCATTAGTGAATTTATTTGTTAATTGCCAATTGTTAAGCGGGTCAATTCCATTTGTTTCTCATCTTTTTTTTTAAATATGTTTTCTTAAAAAAAAATAAAAATAAATAAAAAAATAAAAAATATAAAAAAAAAACATTTTTTGCTATTTAAGCTTGTTTTCTATTGTAAAATAAACATTTTTTGGACTTTTCACTTTTACTTTTCATTTGGCTGTTAATGGGTTAAGAGTTCTTGGTCCAAAAATCAAAAAATTTTAACAAGCCGTTACTTAGCAAAATTAATTTTACCAAAACAGTGGCCTAAAACTTAATTTTTTTAAGTCATTGAAAAAAAAACTTAAAAAAAATTTATTTTTTAATTTTTATTTATTTTTTTTTTTATTATTTTTTTTTCTCATATACACTTCAATAATATCCACAATAGATATAAAAATTACGAATTCCTGTCTTAGGTGGCTAGTTTCACGAATTTTCACTCTATATTAATTTCCGTGGCGATCAAACAAATTTTACTGTCTTGATCAAGTCACTTTGTATGGGAGGAGGGAGTGATTATCAGCCGATTTTGGCAAATTTCAAATATATGGTGAATATTTGACACCATTGTAAGAGATTTAAAACTTTGACAAAGTTACTTTTTATGGGAGATATACGTGGTTCCATCTAATTTTGTTGATTTCTAACTTGAGCTTAGTTTTTTTAAAAAACTTATAAACCGAAATTCCTTATGATAGCTTAAAAAATGCGGCTCTAGTTGTGTCGACAGAACGACAGTCGGACAGACAAATGAACATGACTAAATCGCTCATTCATTCTTTAGTCTCATTCTTTAAGCATTTTTTAATAAATAAATCTTTTTGTTTATTTTAACCTTTTCAAATTAAAAATAACACTATGTTTTCAGGATTTTTACATAAATGGATCAAGCCACCATACTGCAATAGTCATATTGAGTAGAAAAAGAAGTCACACAGCAATATAAAGTAGCCACTTCAAAACAAATTTTAAGTTCCTACAGATCATTTTTTTCATTCATTACGCACCAATATATTATTATACAAACCATTAAACTCTGAATTAAATTATTTTTTGGGTAGTCTTCTTCTTTAAATCGGCATGATGTAACAGCAGTTCAGTAAAGATTAATCCGTTTTCTTTTGAAGGAGCCTCAAATAGACCATTTCGATCCATAGCGGTACCGTTAAAAGAAGCCTTGGTAGAGATATTTCATGATTTGCGCTTAGTTCGCGAATCTTAGGAGGGATTCAAAAACAGTTTTGGCTACATTTTTCAATGTCGATGAACCCAAGTACTTATGTTCCAATCCAAGTAAAGCAGAGCTGTGCATAGCAAGTGTTTCAGAGTCTCTACATTAAAAAAATTTATTAGTAAAATTTCTACGAGTGATATTAGTAAACAAAATATTCGCACATCCAAAAATACTCGCACAATATAAAAAGTATTTTTATTTTGATATCTTTACGAACCCAAAATTGGTTCATACCAAAAAAAAGCATAGCAATCGAAAGGATTTTTTTATATACTATTTAATTTTGGTACCGGAGTTGGGGGTCAAATTTTTCCCATTAAAGTCGATACCAGTGGTGCCAACTGCACGGAAATTAAGTATTTTTGCGGATATTTAAGCCTTGCACAGACAAACGGGCAACAGCGGCAAAGTAAGGTAAATCTACGGATTTTTTAGAATTTCACACAGAATTTTCGTAGATTTAACTTTTTTCCAAATCATGTCCAAATTATGTCAAAATTAATTTGAATGGTAAAAAATGTACTTATAACTCAAAAATATGTTTACTTAATTTGTTAAAATTTGGTGCTTATAAACACTTGCAAATAATAAAAATGTGCAGCCCTGAAAGCTGCACACCTAGGGCGCGTTTATAGTGGCGACTGTTGCTGAACCGAACTGAACCGAGAAGGAAAACTGGAAAACACTGCACATACAATCATATGAAACAAGCTCAAAGTGCGTATAGTGCCAGCCGAGCTGGCAACTTCAAGTGACTTGTGCGTTGATTTTCATCTTCCCGATTGTTGCTTTCTCGCTCGCTCGCATGGTTTGCATGTGTTTTGATTCATTTAACACGTTGCTTGCTTAATACTTTCGTTAAATAACATGAAATGGAAAAAGAAACAATGTATAAATCACACTTGAGCTGCAAGCGGTCGCGATTAATTAAGCGAGGAAAAGAAAGGCAATATAATATGACGCAAATATGCGGCAGCAAACTAAATTCCTCGGAAAAATATTGATATAAGCAAAAAACAACAAATTGCAACACACTTGACTGCCAGCGTTGCGATCGATTCTGTATTTCCTTGAATTCGATCATTCAAGGAAACAAAGAACACAGGATAGCAGCAAAGAAGACCAACAAAAAAAGTAATAAGCACACAAGAACACGAAATTGTGCTCAGTTGTTATGCTGCATTTTCTTGCCCGCAAAAAATACGCACAGAAACAGTATTATAAAGAAGCAACGAAGATAAATTTCTATCAACTGTTGCACACAGAAAACAAAAAAAGAAATAATGAAAAAATCTAAACTAGCCGGTGAAGCAATTCGTCGATTAGCGGCTGCAAGCGCGTTTCATCCATGGTAGAATTAGTGAAGGTATATGCATTTCAGACTGCTCTCTTTTTCTCGTAGCCAGAATTGTCAAACTCAAGCATTTTGCTATTCTTGTCTATTTTTTTTATCGCATTCTCATCGTTTTTAGATTTTGTATGAGCTGTCAACTTCGTTTTGAGAGTTCCGGCAGTCTGTCTCTCCGATATGCATCTACCTTCTCTAATTCTACTATGGTTTCATCTAAAACAGAGAATCGAAGATTATCAAATTTTCTTATGTGCGCTCTTCCTTTCCATTTGATTTTGTGCACAAAAGTAAACAAGCAAAAATAGCAGCAACAAGATAACAACTTTGTTTAGATTAGTTTTGTATTGCTTTTTTGCAAAATTAAAAATAATACAACAAAAACAAAACCTAAAGAAAAAATTTTAAAAAGTTTAAACCAGTTGGATGATCAAGTGGCTTCATGCGGCTTGAAGTGCATTTTAGCTGAGTCATAGCATCAAAAAATCTTGGGCTAGCAGCTGATGTACGTTTTTTTAATATTCGTTCTTTCTACGATCTTCTTTTTTGTCTAAAAAAATTTGATATAAAACACAACAAAAACTAGCAGAAAACACTTGCGAAAAAAGTCGAAACAAGCTGGTACCTCAAGTGACTTGAAACGGCTTGCAGTTGCAGGAAGTGCGTTTCAGCAGCGTTTTTCGCATTTTCGTTTCTGCACTTGTTGTCTGCTGGTTTGAGGAAAACACCATGAAAGAACGAAATAATGTTTCTTTTTTGATGCTTCGGTTGCAGAAATAAAAAAAAAAATAAAAAAATAATGTATACAAACAAACCCAAAAGAGTCAAAAACCAACTTAAACAAGTCACCAGCGACAAGCACGCACTATACGCACTTCCAGTTGCTTTTAGCAGGACGCGTTTCCAGCTCGGTCCGTCCCAGCAACCAGCTGGCACTATAAATGCGCCCTTAAACCAAGAAGGCAACGATTAAATTGTCATTCGGTCTGTGAAGCAGAAAAAGAAAGCGCCCAATTTTTCATTCTTAACTTAAAATTAAAACATTTTTTGTAATATATAAAAAGTGCACAAATGCAAGAAATACATTTTTTTTAATTGAATTAACGTTTAATGTATTATGTTGGTAAAAAGAGGTCAGTACAAGCAAAAGTATAAAGTGGAGTTGGAACTGAATGAAGGTTTCTCTGGCCGGATTGCAAGGAGTTCAAAGGAACTTGCTGGTTTTCACTTTTATTGCAAAATTTGTGATAATCATTTCAAAGCCGGGCTAATCGAAATAAACAGACACTCCGCCATAAAAAGAAAGCCGAGGCAATAAAGTGCACCGTTCCATTGTCCTCCTCCTTTGCCAAGCAATGCTCAATCGATATATAAATAAAACAAAAGGAGCTGCTGCTGTCTGGGTTTCTAGCTGGGCACAATCTTCTATTTCTTTTGATGCCGCATTTGGAAGGCCTAACCAAATGAATATCAAAATTAGATAGCAATTCCAACCGAATGCAAATTTTGAAAAAAAAAATAAAAAATTTTTAAAAACTATTTACGACTATACTTGAGTAATTTTATTAGCTGTTAGTTTTATTTTAAACAAAAAATATAAATTTGCTTACAACTCTCTGCGGGTTGGCATCACTGGTCGATACACTTTAATGTGTAACCATCTAATCTAGGATGTACACACACTCGATTCAAGTAACTTGAAGTTGCTTAACCCAGCGTTTCTTAACCTTTTTCACTCCGCGGACCCCTAGAAAATCACGCACAAGTTCAAGGACCCCCTTAATAAAAACACAGGAATAAATTTTGGACAAATTATTTTAGTACTGAAAAAAATTACATTTTTATAAAAATTAAAAATTCTGTTTTAATGTGAAGGTTGTGCTGCTTTTTTAAAACTAAATTAGTAATATTTGGGTTGATGTTTTTACTTAAATTTAATCTCAAATCTGATTCCAATTGTAATCTGTTTCTGTATTTGTTTTTGGTCTATACAAGAGCAGAGAATGCCTTTTCACAGACGTATGTGGACGAGAAAAGCAGTAAATATTTTAGTGCTTCTTCTGATATTTCTTTATAAACATTTTTTAAATTTTTCCAAAAACTTGATAAAGACGATTCTTTCAAATTATGTTTCAAAGGTGAATCACATGATATTTCTTTTAATTGATTTTCCTGTACTGTTGTCAAGCCGATTATATCTAAAACATCTGCGTTGAAAGGGTCTACTATCCAGTTTTTATTTCCGTCGGGTTCTACTTGCGTTGGCAACATTTCTCCACCAAAGGATTCCAAAAACGCTACCAGTGTAGGAAAATGATTATAGTTTTTTTTAATTGTACGATTAGTCCAAAGGTCAAGTTTTTTATCATAGCTTCTATTTTATCTTTAACTTGGAAGATGTTGTTATCTCTTCCTTGGAGACTTAAGTTCAGCTCGTTCAGGGCACTAAAGATATCAGCCAAATATGCCACCATTGTAAGCCATTCAAAGTTATTGAAATAATTAGCATGTTTATTGACGCTGCCAAAATAATTATTAAAAAAAAACATTCTGAGCTCATCTCTCAGCTCAAAAACACGCAACAACCAACGCACCTCAGCATGCAATAACAACTGAATGTGAATGCTGCCCATTTCTTCACATATCATACCGAAAATACGGGAATGTAGTGGCCTGGCTTTAATAAAATTCACGACCTGCACTATGTCGTCCAAAACTGTTTCTAATTTTTCTGGCATATTCTTAGCAGCTAATGCCTCTCTATGAAGGCAACAGTGATGCCAGATAAAAGATGGATTCATCTTATTCACACGCGCCTGAAGTCCTGTTCGTGTACCAGTCATAGCCCAAGCACCGTCGGTACTAACTGCCACACATTTATCCCACGGTATTTCATGAGTGGACATAAAGTTATTTAATACTTCAAATATTGCTTCACCTGTAGTATGCGAAGGCAAAGGCCTCTACAGAATAGAAAATCCTAAATTATTTTCCTAAAAATTTCTGTTATGATCATTAATTAAAAAAAAAATTATTAATTCAAATGTCCATAGATTAGATGGCGGACCCCCATATATATACTCACGGACCCCAGGTTAAGAAACGCTGGCTTAACCCATTTCCGGCGGCTCCTTAACTACCTGGCCAAAATCAATGAAACTTCATCCTGAGTCTATATATGGCTCTAAACTTTATCTGGCAAAATTTTTATCTTCACAGGTAAGGGCTGGGCGGACTGATGCATTTTTGTACCACTAGCTGCATCAGATACCTTCACAGCCAGACTTGCCCACTTTAAAACAGCAAACGGGCTCTAAATTTATTTTAACATAAAATTTAAAACTTTTAATTGTTACTATTGAAAAGAAATTTGAAATTTTCCGGAATTTAAAAAAAATATATACATATATATTGCGACTTGCCGTCGCCGTAAAATTCAACGTAAATGACCGAATCGACTCAAACCAATCGACTCAAACCAATCGACTTAAATAATGTATATTATCAAAAGTCCATACTAACATAATCCCTACAGTGCCAGGTAATATCGCTTTCGCGCTCACCTGGAGAAAATTCTAAAGTTACTGGCGCAAAAATGCACCAATAGCTGGAAATGGGTTAAAAGCGTTTTTTTACAAATTTTTGGACCTCGAGAGAGAAGGATAACAAGCAAAATGTCACTCTCTATTCTATTACAATTACTTGAAACAGACCTAGTAAGTGTAACATGCATTTTAGCGAAATCCATCCAGCCGTTTAAGGTTAAGCAAAGAAACAGAAAATGAGTTTAATTAATTTTGACTCTTGTTGTGTCGAAACATTTGCATGAGGAATATATTTCTCTTTTTATTCAATGAAATTACACTTATTGTGAAAAATAAAAAGTAACATGCAAAAAACAAGATTTTATTTTCAAAAAGCACCTTCAGGAGAATTAAAAACGGTACGTAGAATTTCCTTTGATTTGAAAAAATAGTATGCAGAAAACGTTTTTAAGAGTTAATCTTTGAGACTTTAAACTTTTGAGACTCAAAACGACAGGTTTTTTTACACAACGACCGACCGCCGACCTATTGAACCTAAGTGCCAAAAGAATTTACATCTTTAACCTCTTTTCGACCGCCTGTGACACTAAAATTAGAAACATACAATGTGCCTTACTATGTTTTGATATGGTAGCTACGATTTCGGTGTCTTTTCCCGAAATTTTCTTTGAGCTCCATAATCTTTGTCAGTCAATTTTAAAATAATTTTTTTAGCTAGCTGATCTTTAAATAAAAAACGGATTCACAAAAAACCACCGCTCTTTTTGGTAAGCAAAACATAATTTAAAACAAAAAAACTTCCGACGAATGTTGACAACACAATCTCCAAAACTCAAATTCATTCATCAAAACAAGTCATAAATTAAGCCAGAAAAAGTGACCAAAAGAAGCAAAACTATACAACGACTCAACGGCTTGTGATGACCACGAATCACATGGTCAGTCAGAAGCAGTTAGTTCCACACAAAACTTAAATACGGAATGCTCAATATGAATTCGCAGTGGATATATCAAGTGCAAAAATTGATGAATTATGCTTGGTGTCAAAACATGAATGAGTGAGGTGTTATGAGGGGAGGCAGGAGAGTGGGTGGATGTGGGTCTTGGAATGGGATGGCGAATAAGAGACGAAATGCAAAACAAGCTCAATATGCCGCCATGAATGACGGAAATGGGAAAAGCATGCTTTTTTTAATGAAGGTCGATAAAACCGACACAAATAAGTTAGTGTAGCGAAAGAGGAAAATCGTCGTCAGTTTGGTCATTAATCAATAAGATGACCTGAATCGCTATAGAACCATAGTTCTTTGGGTGGCTAAAAAAATGTTTGTCAAGCACAAAGTATGCGCTTGGGAGGTTTTTTCATACAACTCTCTAAAATCTTTTGAAAGCTCTTTCCAACCAAACATACTGTATAACATAGGTGATGTGAGCACGCTTATCTACAACAAATGAATTATAGCTTTTTCCAAACATGTTGCCTGAAAAATAAATTCACAAGTCACTTCACTTAGGATAAGAGAGTTAAGGGTTAAGATAGTTTAAAAAAAACTCTTAGACTCATACACAGAACGAAAAATTTCCTGTAAAGTAGAAAAAGTCAAGAAAATTTTTCTCTGGCTATGCCCAAGAAGAAGGTTAACTTATTTTAAGGAAAATGTTTTTTTTATAAAATCAATAAGCATTCTTGCAATAATAAAAAGAAAACTTTTTAATAAAATCGAGAAGTAATCTTAGGTAGTACTCCTAAAAAACATTATTTTATACACTCAAAAAATTTATTAGTAAAATTTCTAAGAATGATATTAGTAAACAAAATATTCGTACATTCTACATATAAGCGTACAATATACAAAGTGCTTTTATTGTGATATTTTTACGAATTCACTCTTAAAATCTTTCTAATGCCTGATGTAGTATCTATGGATACATTTGTTTTATATACTATAATAATGATATTCGTAAACAAAAATAAATCAATTGGTATTAGTGCATTGTACGAATGATTGTGTACATATAAATAATAATATTCGTAAATTTCTCGTACGAATAACTTCGTAATTTATTTCATTACATTCGTAGTATTTACTAATGCTTTCGTACTATTTACGAATGAAAAATAATATTAGTAGAAACGATTCCTTCGTATGCTGACCGTACGAATTATTAGTAGTGCCTAAAAAATTGAAAACCGAAATCGTTCAGCCTTATTTGTCGAACTTCTACAGAACTTAAGGAACTGTATGTATGAATTGTCAAGTGACTGTAGCTTACTGGTAGTGTGCGGGGCCCGTAAACTAAAGAGCCGAGGTTCAAACCCCAGCTCAGACAGAATTTTTTTTTCGCTGATTTTTACGAATAAAATATTTGTAATATGTACTAATATACGTCGATTCTACGAATCCTATTCGTGATTGAAAACTACCAATAAAATTCGTAGAATGGACGCAGTTATTAGTAATATTTACACAGAAATATTTTTGAGTGTAGAAATTAATAAGGAAGCTTTAATAAGTAAACTTTTCAGTAGAATAAAGAAGAAATCTTATCGCTAAGACGCAAACCCTTTAAATCAAGAAGATTCTTGGAATAATTAGTACATTTTACGCAAAAACAATTGGAAATCGTATAATAATAAGAAATGAATTTATTCGATAAAATTAATAAAGAAATTATTACATGAATTTAATTGTGAGCTTTTGATCAAGTAAGATTTTTATGAAGGCAACAACAACATATTGCAGAATATTGAAATAAATAAGAAGCATCTAGAACAGATGGATCTTGGAAGAGTTGATTGCTGTGATCTATAAATAGCTTACAGCTTTAAAATTCATATGATTAAGTGGCCGATTTGAACGTAAAGTTCAGAAGAATGTGTTCAAACATGTGTATAACGTTAATTAATTTTTTCCCATTTCCGTTAATTATATAACGACTTTAACAGTGAGTTGATCACAGCTTAATCACTAGAAGCCTTCTGAAGAGGAAATGTAGCGATTTCAGAAACAGCCTGTCTAGTCAGCTGAGTGATTGACTCTATTCCGAGCTGTTGTTGTTGTTGTTGTCGTTGTCGTTGCCTTCTTAAAAATCTTACTTTATTTAAAGCTCACAATTAAATTCATGTAATAATTTAATAGATCATAACGAATTAGCTAACTAATTAATAAAAAATCATAGAATAATTAGCAGAAAACCTTTTTAATAACAAAAAATAAATTATCTTAAAGAAAAGTTATATGTTTACTATTAATGAAATATTTAACTTTCTAAAAAAACAATTTATATGGAATCTTTGATATTTAAGAAGAAAATTTTTTGAATAGCAAAAGGAAGAAGTCTTAAAGTAATAATGTTAAATTTTTAATAAAGTCAAAAACTTTTGACTTTTTAATAAAGTCAAAATGGTTTTGCTCAAATTAAAAACTAAAATGAGCGAAAACCTTTGATAAAAGCCAGATTCTTATTAAAACTAAGAAGGAAAATATGAATAAGATGAGTAATAAGAAGAATACTAATTTAAAAAAAATAGTAAGAAATCTTATAGTAATACAAATAAAACCTATTTGATAAAATTAGTATGAAAACTTTCAAAATCTTTTCGTAGACGATGTAGTTGGAGAAGAGCATTTAAAAGAAAGTCATTTGATGCAAAATTAAGATTCTAAATAAAGACATAAAGGCAATGCATCATTTGATGCAAGTGATCCAGATATTTCATATATTGCAAAATGAAATTGTCAGAAATTATTTCAAGTCAATTCAACTTCCACGAAGTTGTAATTTTAGGCCCTTCTTGGGCTTCTAAATAGATAGATTGACCTAAAAGTATGCCAACAAAAACAACTTGTTTTACTTTTTTTGTATTTAACCGGTCTATCTGAATATATTTTTGAATTTTTATACTAAAAAATAAATATTTTTTTCGTGTTTTGTGTTTTTTATAAAAGAATTTTATAAACTTTGCAAGAATAATATCCAAAAAGCAGCAAAAGCTGTTGTCCGTTTTCACCATTTTTTGCCATCTTGGAAGGAATAAAGTGATTTAAAGTTGAAAATATATTCCTACAGGAAGAATAATAGATTTATAAAATTTTTTGGCTAGAAAAATTTAATTAAAAAAAAATTATTCTAATTTTGCAGTTTCTTTTCATCAATTAAAATATTTAGTTGAGATAATTTTCATATATCCTTTCAAGAGGTAGACTTAAGTAAGTGCTTGGCTTAAGTAAGTATCTTCTTCGACATTAATGGGTTAGAAAAAAGATTTGATATTTATTGCGCAATTTAAAAATGTTTTACTTTTTTAAATAACTAAAAAAAAATTGTGATAACGACCTTAAAACAATTTCTATTAATCTTTAAAAAAAAGAAAAAATAAAAAATGTACTACTTGAGCATTTGAATTTTTGAACAAAGAAATAGTTGGCTGCATCCTCGAAGATTTACAAATCCTTGTTCCAATTTTTATTGAAATAGTTTTCCTAAACCTTGTCCTAAGCCTTGGGCAAAGGCCCAAACCTATTTATCAATCCTTGTCCGAATCTCCATCCTAATCCTTGTTATAATTTTTATTCCATCCATAATCCATGGCATAAACCTTGTTGCAATGCTTGACTTTAACTTTGCCCAAGAACTTATTTAAATCCTTGTATTAATTCTTGTCCGAATCCTTGTTGTAATCCTTGTCCAAATCCTTGTCCTGATTCTTGTCCAAATCATTATCCTAGTCCATAACTATATATTATTACGCAAACAAAAAAAATTGTGGTACCATTTTACCTGGGTTAACATCAACATATTCACATAAATACTATACCGATGGAAAGCAATTTTCGAGTAGATATGCAGAATAAAGGTTTTATACGAATCAGTTGTCAATAAGATAGGTAAAACTAAGCGAATGTAAAAACCTTTTTCCCAATAGCGACACAGCTCTGTTGAACATCGTTCCTGTAGCATTCACAAGAGAGAGTAGCGTGCGAGAGTGACACAGACCCCAATAAAAATACCCTGCAGGACTAAATTATTTTCTTCGCAAATAACTAGTTATTTTCTCTATGAAATGGCCGCGAAATCAGCTGTACGCACTACCTACGATATGAGAGATTGACTAGTTTATATATGGCCATTTTGAAACCAACTAGTAGTCAGTCTATATAAAATTAGCTTACATCTAGTTACTTTCATTCTACTTACCAGTGAGGAGTAAGATCACTATATTTTAAATGGTTTTTTATAAACTAGATTCTAGTAAAAATAGAAAATATTTAAATTAGATAAATAGCCATACCAAAAAATATTTTAAATTTCACTCAAAATTTAGTTTGAACTTTTTAAAAAAAAAAATACGAAAACGTTATTTGCAGTCTTCAGTAACGTAGTCAATTTATAAAAGTGATAAATATTTAGTAAAGTGTGTTAAAAATAAATAAATTTATATTCCATTGAAAAAACATAGTTCTTCCAAAATGAGTTTTTTAGTCTTTAATAACGTTCAAAAGTGATAAATATTTAGTAAAGTGTGTTCAAAAAATTTAAATTCCATTGAACATTATTTTAACTTTTTTCACGTTCCATTACCTTTCTAACGATATAAAATAAAGGTGTGCTCTTCAAATGTCCAGAAATTAGTGAATTGTTAATGGATTTTCATTACAAATTCAACTTCTTAAATTGATATCCTAATTATAGAAATTGTATTTTAATTAACTGAGCTCCGTTGTCTTAAAATAAGCCCTATTTGGACCACAAAAATCAATCAATTAAAGAAAGTTGAGCTTAATCGGAGATGGTAAGTTCAACAGATATGACACTTCAATGTGAAATAGGCGCTATACAAATATTTCCAAAACATTTTTTCCATTTATTTTGTATAAAAAGGAATTCTACGTCTACACTTCCGATACTATCGAAACTGTGTCGTTTTCTTAAAGCAAACAACAACCCTGGCCATGGAGAAAAAAATCGATGCAACGCTGAGACTTTTGTTTGGCTCGTTACTACAACCATGAAATTTTGGTTCGTGGCCGCTCAACTCACTACTTTTCGATGACTTCGCAACTAAATAAAAGCTACTCCGTGAATAACTACCTTAAAGTTACTTTACTTTTCGGACTAGTTACGCTTAGTCCTCCAGGGTACATTTATGCATACAGCATGGATGATGTACGCATACGTTTGATGTTTTGTATGCATGCCAGCATAAATGCAAGCTCATTTTCATTTTACATGGCGAAGTCATACAAGAGCATGTGTACTGTGTACCCGCATAATCACTAAAGCTGTATGCATGGGGAATTGGTAGTACTATATGCATACATTGCCATTAATACTGTATTCATACATTGTCATTAATATTGTAATATAAAAAAATGGCTGTTGTCATTAATAATCCATCCTATTTATTTTTGTTTTTAATTGTATTTTGCTGTTATATTAATTTATATTTTGTTAATAAAGTATGTACAACTGCACTCAATAAAGTTTTAACGAACAATAATAGCTCGTCTTTTTTTAGCAAGACTATTATGCATGCAGCGTTCATGCCTTAGTACCAATACAGCATGCATATTTTAGTATGCACGCTACTGTGTATAAACAACACGCACACTGCCAGCATAAAATAACGGCAAAACAAGCATATCAGCGATTTTGTATAATTTTTGGTTTTTTTATGACAATGCATGCCTTGTCCATACTTCTGCTTGCATACAGCATGCATGTTTCGTGTATGCATGCTACTCTGGACATACTGGGTTGTTGTTGCTATTTGTTAATTACTCTCTCCTCGAACTTATAGCTTGAACATAATGAAGTTGACGCCACGTCAGAGTCAAAACAAAATTTTTTAATAGATATAAGAACAATAAAATATTATCATATGTAATAATGGTTGGATAAAATGTAGCTTTATTTGTTTATATTGAATTTAATTTTTGCAGGGACAACTTCTTTAGACTCGTTGAGTGATTTTGTGTCGAGGAAAATTTTTCCTCATACACTCTTGCTCTCATGTCGTGACCAGGCCGCACTTATTGATTTAATAAACTTAGGCCACCAGGCCGAATCAAAACAATTGAATTTTAATTCCTGTAAGTCCAAATAGACTCTGACTTTTATTTACAAAGAACTGGGTTGTTAATCCCTTTTTTTGTATAACAGTTATTCTTGCATTAATATACTTTAAATCTACTGTAAACATATAAGTCGCATTAGTGCGAGTGCGACACAAAATTAACTTAACTTCTTATTGGTGCAGCTTAAAATATGCTTAGTTTATACATATAATTGACTTTATTGAGTGACTTCTTAAATTGAGTTACTTTACTGTGATTACATAAATGTGGATTACATATGTCGTCGCGGTTAGTCAAAATAAAAGTGTAGCATAGGACACAAGTGTGGATACACTACAAGGCGCTTACTATATAAACAAATGTTACCACGCCTACTTTTAACGCCAAATTAAAATTAAATGGTGTTCGTTGCCCTCCGATGCACTTATGTACGGCTCAACTGATTTGGCTGGAATTTTTGAAGTGAAAACTTCTTTGTGTGCGTTAAAAAACAACTGTTGTATCATAGATTTTAGTTTTCACTTCGGTCGGCAGTCCCGCCACTGCTATATTTTTTTTTTTAAATTTCTAAATCAAACTAAATGCTTAGCGCGATAGTTTGATAAAGAATTTTGGTCATGATACAATAACTACAAGGTAAGAGTGACTGTTTTCATTGCGACCACCGAACGACAAAAAAATAAAACAAAATGTATAGCGAGCAATAGCAGCTGATGCAGAATGGAGATAGAAAATATGTTCTGGGTCACACACAATGGCCGCATTCAGCGGAGTCAACAGTTGGCAACTGTTGTGTTAAAATTCGGTGATTATGACAATTATTAGTGAGCGCCACTAACTCTGAAATCGTCAGAGGATCATTAGCGGAAAATGGGAGCTAACCTACCGCTTTAATCTCTAAACAGCAGAAAATGGGTGCTAATCTTTACGAATTAATTGGTAAAAGAATTTAGTTGCATTCATTATTTATTCATGAATGATGCTGATTACAGGGCGTACAGAGTACGTAAAATTAGTTCTGAAATTGTATTAGCCAAAATAATTTTTCAATTTGATGTTTTGTTAAAAAGTTAATTTTCTAAACGTTCTTCAATAAAAGTAAAAAAAAAAACAAACAAATCGGTTTTAATATGGTCGAATTTCGACCACAGGTGATACTAGTAATAGTTCTTATCCTAATCCTTTTCAAAATTCGTGTCGTAATCCTCGTCCCAATTCTTTATCAAAATTCTGTCTTAATCCTAGAACTAGACCTTATCCTAATTTTTGTCCAAGTCTTTGTCGTTATCCATATTGTAAATTAAGTCCTTATCCTTGACCCAATTTTTTTTTAAATATTTTTCCTGCTTCTCTTTTTTATCTTTGTCAAAGTGCCTTTATAAATACTTGTTCTAATCCATGTTCTTTTTTTTCCAAAATCCTTGCCATAATCCATACCATAAATCATGTCTTATTGCTTTACCTTATCCCTGCCCAAGTCCTTGTTTAAATCCTTGTACTAATTCTTGTTCCAATCATTGTTCCATTTTTTATCATAATCCTTGTTCAAATCCTTTTCTTTATCCTTGTTCTTATTCTTATAAATATCTTTGTTCTTATTCTTGTCCAAATCTTTATCCTAATCTTTGTTCAAAAGCTTTTTCTACTCCTTGTAATAGCTCTTGTCCTAATCCGTGTCTAAATCCTTTTCGTAATCTTTCTCCCAAGCCGTATCTAAATTTCTTGCCCTAGACTTTGTCCAAATCCATGTCTAAGTCCATGTCTAATTCCATGTACTAAACGACAAAAAAATAAAACAAAATGGATAGCGAGCAATAACAACTGATGCAGAATGGAGATAGGAAATATGTTCAAATCCTTGTCCTTATCCTTGTTCTTATTCTTGTCCAAATCTGTATCCTAATCCTTGTCCTAAAGCTTTATCCTAATGATTGGTTTACTCTAAACAACCTTAGTTTAAATTTTCAAAATGTTCTGTTGTGACATTTTCAAAAAAGCTTAAAGGCCCAACCAAGTTATGCTTAAGCAAACAAAAGTTTGAGAGCAAAAGCATGCTCTTACACAGCAATATATGAAGTCGCCCAAGTTTTGTGTAAGCATTGCTTTCGTTCAGTTTTTCAACTTTCGTTTACTTTTTAAAACTTGAGAGAGAGCGCTTGACATCGTAGTTAGCTAAGCAGAATAAGGTTGCTAACAGTATTGAGAATGTGTTTAATTAAAATGTTTTTATTTGAATTTCAAATTTTTCAATGAAAAATATTGTTTTTGTTTTGTTTGTGTCTATTTAAGCAAATTATGGAAAATTTGTATATTTTTGCTGTGCAATTTTACGTTTACCACAGCTTATAAGCTAATCAGCGCAATAAAAATATTTTTTGTATTAGCTGATGGCAATCCTTTTTAACATATGTATAAAAAATTTTTTTTATCTGTCAATCGGAAAAAATAAGTGCATTTATTGGTTCAAAATTAATGCAGATCCAAATTTTGATGAAAAACTTTATTATACAGAGTGTCCAAAAACATAAAAACATATATAAAAAATCTGACAGGCTTTACTTCAACAAATTTTTCAAAGAACTTTTGAACTTTTTTAATATATTTTTGTCAAGATTTTGTGAACGTGTGATTGAGATTTTGTTAAGCATGAAATCTGCAACTTGGGCAACTTTTCTACTTAATCATACTTTTCCTCAACTTTTCTCTGAAACTTTTGTTTGCTTAAGCATAACTTGGTTGGGCCTTAAATCCTATTTTTTAAAATTTAGAAATATGTGGTCACCAGTTAATACGCAAGCAAGAAATTAAAGACTAAGGTGTAATATTCCATTCAAATTTTAGTTTTAACTGTCACATTGATTATATCATCTCAAAATCTTACGCTATGGTTGGATTTATAAAGAGAAATACGCAAAACTTTAGAGACCCAATGACAATCAAATCACTTTATGTAGCGTAATTGAATACTGCTCCATCATTTGGAATCCTTTTTATGTTGAGCATTCTAATCGTATTGAACGAGTTCAGCGGAGCATAACCAGTTATGCGCTTAAAAGGATGTATTGGCCTCATGGTCTTCCTTTCTGGCAAAATAAATTGTAGTGACATACGAGATCGTTTCATTTTTTATGAGTCTCCAAGATCTTTGAGGACTAATAGACTATTTGAAGCTAGAACTCATACAACAAATTACGCCGTAAATGAGCCTTTTAATAGATGCATTTTACTTTGTAATTATTATGCGAACGTCCTTGATTTCAATTCAATTGAACACCGCTTTAAATTAAATCTTTTTGCGTTATTTAATTAATTAATTAATTGTGTTTTAGTTAAGATATTTAAGAAACTTTAGTATATAATCTGTAAGATATTATCATCCGTAGACTGAATAAATAAATAAACAAACCATGTCCTAATCCATGTCGTAAACCTTGTTCTAAGCCTTGGCTTCATCTTTGTCCAACACCTTATTCAAATCATTGTACTTATTTGTATACCAATCATTGTCCGAATTCTTGTCCCAATCCTTGTCCTAATTCTTAATCCAATTCAAGTATTAGCCCTTGTCCTAGTGCCTAAGAATCCACGTTTACTTTCCCGCCATCAAAGTAACTTTAATGCCTGTAGCCACAGAGGTATCATTTATTGCAACGTTTTTGTATTTTTGTTGCATTAAGCGGCTTACGACATGGCTCCATGACATAATAAACTTTTTATTGTTTTTATCAGTAGGACAAAGCAACGTTCTTTAATGTCTTTTAATAATTTTGACCATGCCACCTTTACTCAGCGAGTAATAATTCTTTGAAACGATATTGCATTTTTGTTTCATAAGTGGCTACCCGACCAGATGACGTCATAATTTTTTTTTTTTTCGTTAGCCAAGAACTCGTTCATTATTTTTTATTATAATTCCATGCAACGCCGGGACGTGCTTGTTGCCATTAATTTTTTGTCTATTTTTGTGAAATTAGCATAAAGTCATCTTACTAGCGTATAAATTTGTTTGCCCTATACTACGCGAGTAATAATTCCATTCAACCATTTTGCTTAAGCGTCTCCGACCGCGTCGTGATGACGTAATTATAATTTTTTTTTTTTCATTTTTGCCATGAGGTTAAAGAATAAACACTTGCAGTTGTGCCATAAGCCAGCACCATTATCGTAGCTCTTGTACTTAGCGAGTTGGTGTTGCATGCAACGCCGTAACATTTTTAACTTTAAAATTTTTGGGAACCACGTTGTAACGTTGTCACATCAAAATATTATTATAATTTATAAATATTTTAAAAATAAACATTTTAAATTTATGCTTTTTTGAGTAAAAAGTCAATATTTTGGACCTTTTTTGACATAATTATAAAACATAGTTACACTGACTTAACGGTACAGTTTAACCTATTTTTGTGAAGTTTATTTTATTTTATTGAACTTTTGAACAAAAAAAATTTGAAAGAAATATATTAATGGACAGCGGAGATATTTGCATCGAAAGACCAAACTTTGATTTTCATGTCTTTTTTTTCTCATTCTTAGGCAACGATGTTTTATGAAAAAGTCATTGTACTGAAAATTTCTACAATTTTGAATATATTGGAGTGTTTTTGATGTCAAAATAACACAAATTTTTTAAAATTAAATACACAAGAAACTCCGATGGTAAAAAGTATAACAACAAAATTACCGTTAGTTGGAAAATTTCGGAGGGGGCGTGGCAAAAACTAAGTATGTAACATTTTAAGTAGGGATAAACTAAATATGTGTACTTAGTTTGAGCGAAATCCGTTGAGCAGTTAAGATTTGTATAAAGGCCAAACAAACAAACAATCAAACAAACAGAAAATGAGTTTTATTACTATAGATGATGAATTTTTGGATCTAAAAATAGATTAAAAATATTTTTTATACCTAAAAATCTTATATTTGAATATTTTCATAATTTGTTCAACTTTTTGTAGTACTATTATCATTTGCCTTAAAAAGTCGTATTTCTATAAATTTATATTTATATGCTATTCGGACCCTGTCGAGGGTTGGAAACTGCAATGATGCAAGACTATTTGCATCTGATTGTAAATGGCCTTATTGAAAACAAACGCGGGCGTATGAAATTTTGGACAGTGTTTCTTTAGATTAAAATATGGTATTGAAAACATTATGTCTGCATCTGTAGAAAAAAAGAAACAGTTTTGCGAAATGGTCGCATTCTTTTGGCTCACCTGGAAAAATCTTTGCAATTTGACTCTAATGAAAGCTCTTTTATATTACGCTCTTGAAGGCTCCTACAGCAACAACATAAGGATTAATGGTTTAATATGCATTTGTATCAAAAACTATTTATTTTGGTAAAACAATTATTATTTTTTCACTTTTCACACTCACCTCAATTTTTGTGTCTGCCTTTCTTCACTCAATTTTAACACTTAATATATTTTCTACTCTTCTAGATGTTATACGTTTTTATTAAAACTTGAAATAAAGCAACTTAAAGAGATTTTTAATAAAATTTATTTAAAAAAAAACACTAGTAAACTATAACAACAACAACAAGAAAACTCCATTTAAAGTGAACACTAACGAAATGTGACAATAATTTGAAGATTAAAAGGCACGATTGGCACGTTTGTCTATGCACAAAGAGGCACTTAGCACCAACAACAACTAAAACAACAATAAAAACTAAGAATAAAAACACAACAAACATCAGCATCAAAACAAAAAGAAACAACAGCAAAACACTGAAACGCACAAAAAAGCTGAATAAAAGTTTAAAAAATAAACTCCATTCAATTAAAAACAGCAACAACAACAAAAACAACAAAAACAACTTTAAAGGAAGCACCAATATTTTTATCCATTTTACGCTTTTCGTGTGTGTGTTTGTCTGTCACCAGCTCAGTTAACTTTGTGTGCTCGTTTTTTACACATCAGCACACACACGCACACTCACACGGACACAGCACACACACACTCACGGACAATCTAAACTTAAACTCACCCTCCCCCTAGTTCACCCAGCCACCCTACCCACACACACCAGCACCACAATTGCACATTATTATAATAGATACTCCCCGCACGTCTACCGTATGGAGCGCGGTGCTGGCGGCAGCGGCGGCCACCACCACCACCAGCATCCCAGTGGCGCCTCACTCAACTACATACACGTGGATGAGCCCTCCGGCAAATCATCGCTAGACAATCCCGCCACAAAAAAGAAGCCACCCAAATTGCGCTCCATCAATCGGTCCATATCGATGGCCATCGACAATTATGCGCCACAAATGATGATCGACGATACGTTGATCGTCGAACAGCCGCTCATACATCGTTCCGCATCGCCCGTGGCCGCACGTTCAGCACCGCCACAATCACTCGCACTACCCACGCACCATCAGCACCAAATGCATGCGGGCGCCATGTCGCCCGCGTTATCTGCACGCCAGCAGCATCAACAGCTGCGCACGTTTCAGCAGCTGGCTGCGCAGGCACATCGACACCAGCACCAACACCAACAACAACAACATCCGCACCAACACCAACACTCTAGTTCAGCCAGCTCGCCAACGGCGCACTCGATAAGCCCCGTGGCGGGTGGCTCAGCGTCGGCCTTGTCGTCACACCAGCAGCAGCAGCAGCACCAGCCGGAAATCTATTTGGTGAGCAGCAGCAGTCTGGGTGACGGCAATGGTTTGGGACGTGCGGGCGGCAGCACGTCGCCAATACAATTCATCGATGACTACATGCTGCCGCCGCCGCACCGCCTAAGCGCAAGCGCAACGCATCCGTTGAAAAAAACGCTTTTCCGACGCTCCGACACCATCGATGTTCATTCGAGCTCCAATTTTCAGATGAAAAAAACGCACTCATTCCACGCCCAACAGGATCCAGCGCTCGATCAACTGCTGTTATCAGCCGGTGGTGGCTCTACAGCTTCCTCTAGTCGCCGCACCAGTTCGGTGCGTGGCAATTTTTTAATGCCCGGTCAGCCGGGAAAAGATATTAGCCGCTCACCATCACCCAGCAGGCGTGGCAGTCGAACACATCGTTCCTTTAACGATCCCGCACGTCGGCCCAGTGCTAAACCTGACTCTGTTGTGGAGTCGCAGATACGTCATCCTTCCTTAAACGACGATCTACTCGAATCCATGGACGGTCGCCCGCCGCTCTTTAACCAAGCAAATCTATCGCTAGAGAATGAGCTGTTCATCGAGTCTCGTTCGCGCAGCAACAGCCACGAAGAAGCTCCACCCTCAAGATCTGTCTCTGGCATAGTGCGCAAGAGCTCCGGCTCATTCGAGGATGCAGCCGCCGGCCCTTCTGGCATGGGCCACGCGCCTGGCACCGCCAGCAGCCTTAAAAAAAGAGCTGTCGATCATACGCATCCCCGACAGCATAGTTCGCACAGCCTTGAGCTGGACGGTCGTCCGTCCACCTCTGCCGCCGCTGCTGCTGCCTCACACGCACATCCACCGCATACCCTGCAGCTGCACAGCGCCGCTGCAGCCGCTTCTGCTGCCTATCACTTTAAGCGTGGCGCCAAGCACGGGCACTCGCTCTATTTGTCGCCGAGCAATTTGGAAGAGCTGCAGATTCATCGTCCAGGCTTTATTGCCGCAGCGGCTGCCTTTCAGGGTACCAACGCCAGCGCCAAGCAAGCCAAGGCGCTGCACAGCGCTAGCATGCGGCTGCGAACATACAGGGAAACACTCAGCGCCAGCAAGAAGTCGAAAAGTTTCATTGGCGACTCGGGCTACCCGCCGCCAGTGGTTGGCAACGAATTTGAGCTTACCTCACCCCACCGACGCAACAGTCGTCCATTGTCGAGTGCAGTGGCTGCCGCTGGCGGCGCTGCTGTCACCATCGAAGACATCAAGCGCAGTCCACGCCCACTAGCGATAGCTTCGACCTCAGCTGCAGCGGCAGCCGCCTTCATCGAAGAAAAACGTCCATCATTCGAGCGAAAGCCGTCGCTCACGTACGAGCTGGGCGATGCAGCTTTCGAACAGGTGCTGCGTCCGTTTCATCACAAAGCAGTGGGTCGGCGTATCTCGATGACGGGTTCGCACAAGACGCTCAAGAAGAAGTCGCTCAGCGACGAAACTGACGATGACGAAGAGGCCGATCGCAAGCGAAAGCGCATCGTTTGTATAGTCATGACGGTTTTTTTGTGTCTGGTGTGCGCTAGCGTTTTTGTGGTCATCGTAACGTTGATAACGAGTGGGCAGCCATCGTCCAAGAAGATATCGTCGTACACACGGGATACGCCAGTCCATTATACGCCAGGAATGCCCGGTAGGTTGAAGAATTGTTATGTTTTCTAGGCTTTATGTGGCTTCAACAGGTTGCAACAACGGTTACAGCGGAATAAGGCGATCTTCAGCGAACAGAGTTCACACTTGTTAAAGAGTTAAAGAGAGAGAGAGAGAGAGAGAGAGAGAGAGAGGAGCCAGCTAGGCACAAATAGTTCAGAACTAGGGAAGGTAGATGCATTTCAGACTGCGTGCTCTTTCTCATATCCAAAATTGTCAAAGTCAGCTTTTTGCGAATGAGAACAAAAAGAAATCAATGACCGCATTCAGCGGAGTCAACAGTTGGTAACTGGATGTTGTGTTAAAATTCCCTGAACCACTGACAGAACGCTGCAAATTTGAGTGAGAAACCTTTGCAATTAAATTATTTACATAATTAAATAATTATAGTAATTAAATTAAATAATTGTCAACTTTTCCACGGTATCGCTGCCATAACAATTCACAACAGTTGACTTTGCTGAATGCCGCCAAATTACGGTTTCTCATCGGTTTCAGATTTTCTATAAGCTCTCAACATAGTTTTGATAGTTTCGGCAGTCTGCCTTTCCGAAATGCTTCTACCTTCTCTTATTTTACTATGGTTTATTTACAAAATTTATGCAATTAGTTTATCAACTCTTGAATATACTATTCAAAAATTTTGGACAAGGTTTTGATAAAGAAAATTATTATATTAGCTGTGGTTTTTTACGTGTTGAAATTTTACATGTTTTTATGTCTCAAGTAGTTTTTATTGATTACTATTTATTCTTATTGATTACTTACTTATAATTAATTAATTAAAATAATCTTAGGTTTCTAGCCGAAGCTATTTGCAAAGATGTTAAAATGGCCATATCTCATTAACACATTGTGTCCCTATCTAATTTTTATATTGTTGAAAAGGTAATTTTATCAGCATGGTAGAAGATCAATAGTTAACATTTTTATATGGTGTTCTTCAAACACCTTCTTCGAAATCAAATATTTCACCGCAAGGGATGGTACCCACATCCACCAAAATGTCATAAAATTATTTTTCCTAAAGTCTCTTTAACTACCTTTCCAATGGTAGTTCAAACTTAACATTCGGTTACCAAGAGTTGAGACATAAATTTTTCGTAAAAATCGATTTTCGACGTTTTTTCCGATTATCGTCAATTGTGTGCACTCTGTAACTCCGCCAAAAATCACGCCAAACTTTTTTTCTTCATTTTAAGTTTTTTATTACCATCAGACTACATGCAAAATTTCATCCAAATGTGATATGGTCATTCCGTAACGCCGGTACGTTCAAAATGGAATTGCTGTATACTATACTGTATACTGGAAAAGAACGGATTTATAGCAATTTTTGTGAAAAATACTCAAAGTTTTGACCGAAATCTAAACACTATTGCACTAAAAAAATTCTCAAATCTAACAATCTTTCTATTCACAACTTTGGGTCCCCAGATACATTTAATTTGTGCCCTACTTTTGGGTAGTTATTTCAGCTTGATAAAAACTTGCGGCGAAAAAACTGTTGATTTTTGGCGAAAAAGTGATTTTTTTATTAAATTAAAACCGCTGGCAGACGGTTACACCGGTTTGGATATCCTTTTGGATTTAGATCTACTTGAATCCGCTCCCAGAATATGAGTGTCAAAATTATTTTTTTTACGCCTAAACAGAGCGATCCACTTTACTGTATAGTATTACCCTCTAGCTCCATTTTATGTCTTTTTTGACACTTTTTAAAAAAATTTTAAAAAAGCTACCTTAAACTTAGTCGTAGAATATCCTATGGAAACGTTTCTCTTTGGACAAGTTTTGTCGATAGCGTACATCTATGAAGAAAAACAGTAGTCTTTATATAAAAGCTCCCTAATACTACTAAAAAATTTTAAAAAAGCTACCTTAAACTTAGTCGTAGAATATCCTATGGAAACGTTTCTCTTTGGACAAGTTTTGTCGATAGCGTACATCTATGAAGAAAAACAGTAATCTTTATATAAAAGCTCCCTAATACTACGTTTACATATGAGATTAAAACAAACAATATTAACCCTGAAACCCATACGAGGTGCGTAGTAACCCAAGCGCGTCGGAAGCGAATTTCATCTGGGGAAGCAGTACAAACGGGGGGCAGTACAAATGGTGGTGCAAAAAAGTTTACCAAAATTTCTTCACATGAAACATGAAGAAGAGATAAAGAAGAGGAAAATACATAATACAAAAATATTATCGTTATAAAAAAACTGATATTTTTAATAACTTTTCCTTTTAAATTGTTTATCTAGCTATAAAATTGGGGGGCAACTGCCCGCTTCCGACGCCAATGTAGTAACCCCATTAAAATTTAAAAGTGGCTGTATTTTGTTTTATGGGACATTTCATAACATGAGTTATTGTCACTAAAGCTGTGGTTTTTGTGCTCTTTTTTAGTAATTCTTTTTTTAAAATGAACTAATTATGAATAACAAAGACTAAGGCCCTTATTATGAGCTGCGTTCGATCTTCGACTGTAGTCGAATGGCCTGATCGAACGAATTTGCATTTGGTATTATAACGTGCTTTCGACAAGGAGTAGCGCTATTGTGAATTTCGTTCATTTTATTTGTTCACGGTAATACATTTCTACCAGGTGATTGTTGTTTTATTTCAACTAAATACGATTGGTTTGAAAGTTGATTGCAAAAAATAAGACAAAAAAGTTATAACTATGACGAAAATAATTTCCATAAGACTCGACGCTTCGTCAGAAGAGGATGAAAGCTTGACGGAACTGGCTGTAAGTAGAAAAGGGTTGAGCAACGCTTTCTTTAGCTTATCTTAAGCCCCTTTGCCATTCTAACTGGTGGTCCTAAGCAATTTAATTCCAGCTTGAGCTCTTCCCATGTCTTTGTCGCCTGAACTTTGGAACAAATATCCTTTGCAGTCAAAGTTTGCCTCAAATTTTAAGGCCAGTTTTTCTAACTGTGATTTGTTGTTCACCACCTTAGACCTGCATAAAAATTACAAAAACAGTTCAATGTTAGTTTTTAGTCTTTAAAAAGGAAAATGCAATCACAAAATACTTAAATTTTTAATAATTATTGCTAAGCACGCATCGCATCGAAAGCAAAATCCTATTCGACTGAAATTTCGATGAGCAACGAACATTTCGATAGGGTTGCACTGCTCAGAATAATAACTTAACTTTCGATACTCGTTGTTCGATAACCAGCGAAGATCGAACGTCGAAAGCAACTCATAATAAGGGCCTATATTTGTATCATTTGTTTTTGAGATTAACATGTTAGTGGTGGTGTAGAGGAACCCCAAACAGCTTAACGTAACAAAAAAAAAGGTATGGGCTGTAGGGTTAAGAAAATCCCTTTTGTAATCTGCACTGTTTACACTAGTGTGAAAGAGATTAATTGTGACATTTCGTTGCTTCGTTTTGTTTTGTTTTAGGTTAGGGCTATGTTATGGTGGCGGTCAAAGGCACGCTATTTATGTTTTTGTTCCAATGTAAATGGGAACTTTGAGAGAGAGTGAGCAAGGGAATAAATTTTGACCACATCATGGGATCACAGAAGGTGGCGTTGTGAATGTATTCACAACATATGTGTTTTAGCATGAAAACACGTGACCGTGGATCATATGACCGCCACCATAATATAGCCCTTATTGACCTTCAATAAGTCAGTTTTCTTTATTTCCACCTGCAGTTTTTAAGAAATTCCCAATATTTACAGAGTAGCAAACTTTTTTTGGAAGATAAGCAAGGAGATTTATTATTAATCTACTTCAGAATGGGGTTAACTTTTCTATGGCTAATCTAACAAAATTCAACAATATTTTGGAGTTAATCTCATCGAGGGCCTTAGCCTCGTTTTATTCTCAATATGGAAACGTAGTATAGGACAATGCAATTAAAATATCTTTTGATGATAATAATGTAGACATTTGATATGAAATAATATAAGTGTGACTTTATTCTCTGATAGAACTGTCTAACACAAATCTTGTCCAAAGAGACTTATAGTAAAATTTTTCAAGAACGATTTGCACAGAATATTGTTACGTTCTACGACTACGTTAAGGGATACTTTTGGTACTTTTTGAAAGATTTTTTTTTTTAATGTATCCAAAAAGACCCCATAAAAATGGTGCTGAGAGTTAAAATATTCTACAAAAATGTTGCTAAGAAAATTGACTTATAGGATCATAGATCACCAGAACTATATCCAAGGCATATTTATTTATTTATTTGATTGCTAAACCTTAACAGGTTTTATAGCAAATTTAAAATTATGAAATAAGATATTTAATACAATTCAAAAATAAAAAGTATGATTTTGATTGAAATCATGTATTATTAACAAACTAAAAAGTTTTAATAAATTGCTTAAAATTATATTAAATATATTGAGTATTTTTTTTTTACTCTCTATAGTATGTTACTATATTGCTAAATTTAGAGTGAATTTAAAATTTGAATAAAAGTATTTTAAAATGCCGATACACGAACAATTTTTTTTCTCCTCTACCAGAACTCTCTTGAATTCTTCTCTATATTATATTTGTATTTTTGGATAAGGTTGAAAATTGTCGAACAGTGCTACTTTTAAACTGATATATATTTAAAATTTGCGCATTTATGCTAACAGCTCAAGTGTGAGTGTGAACTTTGGCTGAACTCTTGTTTCACTGGCACCAGGCTTAGGCATGTCAACCTTCATGGTGGTCGGAGCTATCTATCTATGTAAAACTAGACTCTGTTGCAACCTTGTTTAATACCTACTCGCAGCGCAACCCCTTCTCCTCCCCCTGTAATCACTCAACAAACAGGGGGAAAAATATAACCTAACATCTACAGTGTTTTTTTTTTTTTGCCTCAAAAAGTGGGTTATTCGAAGTTGTCCTCGTCTTTGTACATGTTGCTGATGTTGCCTGTTTGGTTGGCTTCAGGTTGCGTTGCATACAATGGCAATAGCAACAACAACAAAAACTGGAGTCACTTTGCAGCGCAATGTTCACATGACAATAGACTGTGTGACTACAATAACAACAAGAAGGTGATGAAGAAGATGAAAAAGTGCAACCACAAGAACAACAAAAAAAGTTAAAATCAACAACAATAAAAACCGACAACTTGCAACCTAAATATGTGCAGGGCTGCCAACTAGCTGCAGTTTTGTGTGATTTTTTTTTTATTTTGTGTTGTGTTGTTATTTGAACATCTCTACTCAGTCAAAGTTTTTCTTGCAACTGTTTCTAGTGACTTTAACATGTTGCATTTTTTTTTAAATCTTATTTTCCACCTACTTGTTTTTCTTTTCTGCATCCTTTTTCGTACATATTTCGTAGCACACTTCCTTTCTATGCTATCAGTTTAATTAGACAGTTCGTTCTGAAAGTTAATGCTTTGCTGTAAAACTTAAAGAGCTGTTATAAGCAGCTTTTAATGATGAAAGAAGACCACACAATTCGACCATCTTTGATCTTGGTGTTTTATGTTTACGACCTTTAAGTATTTACAATATGATGATAAAATGTTGAGAATTTTTATTTTAGGAACATTTAAAATGTCTATAAAAAAACATTTCATTAAAATTTATGTTTTACATGTAAAAGCTGCTATAAGAAATTGTGTATAAATGGCAATGATTTTCAACAGGTTCTTTTATTTTTATTGACATAACCAAAAAGACACCAGCTACAGAAATTATTTCATTTAAAAAAAAAAAAATTTACTGCACTCGATTTTATGTGCTGCAAAAAAAGCGACAACAGTAAAGTTTAAATGTTTGCATTTTTTAATATACCTACTATGTAATAAATGTTATTTTTATATGCATTAAGGCGAGTAAAATTTTAAATCGGCGTGCCTCTGTAAATATCGTACAGTTCATATTTTTTTTAAGAATTCTTTGCGAAGAAACCATCAGCCCTATCATGAATAATTTTTCACGCGGAATTGGAAAAGGGAGTTTTCATTTTTAAGACAAAGCTCAAGAACATTTTGGAAATGTTTAATGCAAATTTGTTCACAAACGGCTTATCAACAAATTTGCATTAAAAATTTCCAAAATGTTCCTGAGCATTCTCTTAAAAATTAAAACTCCCTTTTCCGACTCCGCGTGAAAAATTATTCTTGAGAGAGCTATATATATTTTTGATAAACTAGGGTCCTTTGGATTTTTGAAAATAGATAATCCCATAAAAATAAATGCTTATTTATTTTTAATTACAGAAATAATTTTAAAACGTTTTTATTAGCTTCACTTCGTGTCTGTCCCGTACAAACCTTGGAATCCATTTTTAACCAACTTCCCGATGAGCTAGAGTTTTGTAACTTAAAAAGTAGCTCTGTAGCTCGGTTTTGTAACTATTGCGACAAATAGTCACTTCTTCTGACGTCACAGTGTTTCATTCCAAAATACTCGCTTTTGCGAAAACTAGTGTTTCTGTAACTGATAAGCGAGTGAATAGTGGTCCGTGATGAAAAAGATACACAAGCGAGAGGGAATATATGAAATTGCAACAAGTGACAGATAACTTTGTGTGAAATTTGATGACGTTCTTCTATAAACAATAAATAAAAAACAAAGAAAAATATTATAAGTGCTTTATGTATGAAAATGGCGGATACACACGTTTATATTAGTTATGCTGACAATTACTTGTTTTGATATTAAACACTTTAACACTTAGTGATGTTGATATTAAATACACAAACCTTATCAACAAATTGCAATCCTAGTATTCTTTTAATGCGGTTGCTTAATGCAATGGGGCATGTCACACGTAGTTCTCACTATGTTCTAATTTGGTGAGAAAAATTTTTACTTGCTTATGCAACAGTCCTATTCAATGAAGTTTTGGAAATAAATGTATCCACGCTACAAATAGTTCTAGCGGGTACAAGGTATCAACTTGAATTTTTCATGTAGTTTATGAATATATTATTAACGCAATATTATATGTACTACAATGCATACATTATTGAATACATAAACTGAAATACTTCATAAATCAAATTTATTCCATGATAGTATTTGTATCATTGGGGCATGTCACACTAGCGCGGTTATTTCCATTGTCAAATGCGGCATGCAAAAGATTTATTCTTATATGTCAACAATTTTTGTTAAATAAACTAAACTAAACTTAGACGGTGAAATAATCTATTTTGAGCAGGCATTGATGTATTGCTCCAAATAAATATTTCATTCATCATTGCAAATTTTCTGGTTTTTCCCAATTTTCAAAAACCAAACGCTTAAAAAATCACCCTTTTTTAAATGACAGCATAAGAAAAATGGGCTTGAATGTTTGTATTCTGTATAAAGTTTTTTTAGAGGTTTTCGGAAAAAACAATTATATGGAGGTAAAATATACAACATAATTTACAAAAAATGTAAAAAATTAATTTAACTACAATATCTAAGAACTTACACAAATAGGCTATTTATTTCCAACAGAAAAAATAAAAGTCCGTAAATGATTTTTTTTTTAAAAGATAGAGAAAATAAAAATCTGAAACTGACTTTTATTTTATGACTGAAAAATAAAAATTGAAAAATAACAGTCGCAAAATAACTATTGCAAATTAACTTTTTCGTTATCTCTTATAACAATTATGGTCCGTGATTAAAATAAAAAAATTTACATAATTTTTATATAAAAAATTCCAAGTCTTTTCATATCATTTTCTATGAACAATTTTAAGTCTTTTCATAAAGTGTTATTTTTTATTTTTCTAAATATCCAATGCATGCTCTTTATACAAGCAAATTATATTCATTTTGAATGGATCCGAGATCTCGTGTTCGTTTCGAGCTCGTTTACGAGTCCGAAATCTCCGATTCGGTTTTCATTTGCTTTGTAAAAATTTTTTTAAAAACAATTTTAAAAATAAATTATTCAATTTCTTATTTAAATTCGCTGTTATTATACATGTTTTAAGCAAAAAAATTTTTTTTGATCCATGAAATGATAAAAATTTTATAAACAAATGAATAAAAAAATAGCATTTTGAACTTTCATAAAAAAAATTTTATATAAAAAAAAACTGTATTTAAAACAGCACAACAAAAAAAATTTCTTTTCCCGGTTTGGGTTCGAACCCAGAACTAGAGATGAGTCGATATTTCTATAACAGGTATTTTCTCATTGTTACTGAAAAATAACAGGAACAGCCTGTTACAGAAATATTAAAGTAACAGTGACTGTTATTTTTTTCACAGAAAAATATTAATCAAAGTAAGAGCTTTGTTATTTTTTTTTTTTTTAAAGATCAAAGAACCAAGGCATGCGCCTTATACAAACAAGGTTTGGTCTTTGACCTGAAAGGAAAGCATAGATTATTTAGAGGAATTTATTGAAACCATACGTGAATTATTGATTAGGCGAAACAACCGTGAAAGACAATTTGAATTGCTTTTAACCGAGGCTAGTGTTATGCCTTAATCTCGGTAAGCATTTCCAGCCCTTAGTTGTTCCTGTCCATTAATTCCACATTTTCCACAATTTAGCTGTGGATTTTTTTTGTTTTCCATAATTTTTAAATGTGCAGGAAAGAATAAAGAAATTGAAAAGAACCATGCCCGAGCCCGGATTCGAACCAGGGACCTCTGGGTTGATAGTCTAGCGCACTCTCCACTAGACTACAAAGGCCGACAAACTGATTAAGACTGTTGCAACTGTTGCTGTTGTTTGCGATTGCTACAAATCAAAGTAGCAAGTATTTTTATTTCAAATATTTGATTGCTGTTACCGCTGATCTTTTTCATTTGCATGTTTCTTTGATGTGGACGTTTATATATTATTTTAAGCCATTCTCTATTTTAAACTGATTTTGGATATACATTGGCTCATTTGTTAAGGAATTTTATATAGAATCAGGTAAATATTATTTTTTGATATTGTAGAACAAAGATAATAATAGAATTTTTGTAATTCGGAGTATGAGTTCCCTAACAACAAGGAAAAGCAGTCCGTTTTGGGAACACTTCACATCAGAGGATGACAGCTTTGCTAAATGCAATACTTGCAAAACAAAGCTGTCTTACAAAGCTTCGATTAGTAATTTAAGGAAACATGTAGAGAGAAAACATCCTACAGTACGAATAACTAATAACATGGCCAGCATGCCATAAAGCTCCTCACAGAATTCTTCGGTTAGATATCGTATGAGATTTTTAAAGCTCTTAGTGGTATGCGGGTAAATGTAATCGATGAAAAATTGTGTACAAATGGGCGCAATACGGTAATTTTTAAGAATGCTTGAGAGTGATAGCTCCACTGCGACTTTAAATTTCTTTTTGTCTTTATTTGGATAGCTTGTAGATGTAGAGTCTACATATAAAACAGGTTGGCGCTAAGTTATTAATAGGAGATTAGTCACAAGTTTTAAAGAGGTGTGCTTAGACCTAATGAACAAATATTGAGTCGGGAAGTTGCTATATATTATTAACCAGTATAAATAAGGGCCAGCCTGGTATGCAATTAGTGTTTTAATTGACATAGTCCATATTTTCTTTGTTTTGTTTATTAAAGGCTAATGTCAGAGACGCTGCAAGATCATCTCCAGAGCCAACATCTTACGAGGTCCAAGGCATTGATTTCGATGAAACCTAAAAATCATGTTCAACCAAAACAGCTTCAAACCAAAAACGTAAATTGGAATTAGTTTAAGATAAGCTTCATGTTTTTCCTCCTAAAAAAATGGAAATGTCACACATGCAACAATTAGATAATAAGCTAATGGGACTATTTACGAAAGATTTTCAACCATTCAGGGTTGTAGAAGATGATGGTTTTAAGGAGTTCGTTCATGCTTTGAACCCTTCATATGTTTTACCTTGCCATAAAAAGATTTTGAAGACAATGGTACCGGAATTTTATGAATAAACGTTGTTTGAAATAAAAGAAATCATGGCAAACATTATTAAATGTAGTCTTATGACTGACTGCTGGACATCACGCAACAACAAGAGCTTTTTGAGAATCACCATTCACTTTATTGACAAAAAATACCAACTTCAATCATGCCTTCTGGAATGTACTAGCTATAATGATGATCATACAAGCCTTAACTAAGCTAACAAATTAAAATGAATTATAAAAAAATGGGACATAATTGTTCGATTTTCGGATAGTGCAGCAAATATTAAATCAACCATAACATATCATATAAAGTTGAAACATTTCGGTGTTTTTGCTCATATTGTAAATTTAAACACGCAAGATTTCAACAAATAACAAATTTGTATCATATCAGCAAAATAACTCTGAAACAGGAGAGGACCCAAAAAAATTATTCTTGATAAGGAACTTCTATCATTATTTTTTAATTGATAAGGAACTTCCAGTTTTAACTTCAGATGAATGGTTAACTATTGAGCTTGCGATGAAAGTTTTAAAGCCATTTGAGGCAATAACTAACTTAGTGAGTGGCGAGAAATATTTGTCAGCATCTCTTGTAATCGTAATAGTAAATATGTTAAAAAATATTCTTCAAAAAATTGTTGCGAGGTCGTCGATCAAAATTCAACAATCGAAACTTTAATAACTTCTTGGAGGGCAGGTGTTCTTCAAAAGTTAGATAATATGGAAAATATTGCAAAACAATGTTTTTCTACTTTTCTTGACCCACGTTTTAAGAATATTGTATTCTCCAATAAAGCTGTAGCGGATCAAGTTAAGAAGATGGTCATAAATGCGATAGCTTCAAAAATTATATGTATTGAAGAGCAAACTCAGGCTGTTGAAATCGAAACAGTGCCCCCGCAGAGTTGTCATATATTTGGTGTCTGTTTGACGAAAAAGCAGCTAAATTTAAACCAAAGGGAACAGCTTCGTCTCGTGCAATAGTTGCAGTTCAAAGATATATAGATGAACCACTTTTGCCAAGGATCAAAAAATTTCCATAATTTTCCTCACTTGAGTCAGCTAGTGAAGTATAAATTGTGTGCTATGGCGACATCAGTTCTTTGTGAAAGGCTTCTTTCAAAACTACACGATCGCAGAACTAGACTAAAGTCAAGTCAAGTGGAAAGATTATTATTTATAAATCAAAATCATAAATTGTGTATGGATAAATCACAGATAATTTAATTCGTTACCTTTCCCGGGAATCGGTACCGATAAAAATAAGTAACTGCAAAATAACTTAAAGCAATAGTTTCTCTTTTTATTTTATATACATTAACGGCCGTATTCATTACATTTGTTATGCACTCGTTAAAAACTGTTTTAGTTAGAACACAAACTATCCCTTAAAATGCTGTTTATGCATAAACGTATTTTAAGAGCGTATTAAGCAACATGGGAATTTTTTAAAAACAGTAAGCAACACTTCATCAGCTGACAGCTTAACGAAAGAACTTGACGAAAAACAGACTTTTTGTCGACAGATAGCTGATTTTTACAAGTTATATTAGGTATTAAAAAAGCAAAAAAATTAAGTGAAAAGTAAACAAAAATATAAAAAACCAATGGTCATGTTCAATATTTTAACTATCTGCGCTTTAGTGGAAGAAGAGGATCAACCCCTTTGAACAAAACAACGAAGAGGAGTTCCGGAAAAAATACAGATTCAGCAAATACGATAAATAATAAATATGCTTGCAGAAGATGTCGATGGAGGCAAAAAGGGTGGAAAGGGACCACCGAAGTTGCAAGTTCTCTCTGCAATTAGCTGTCAATTGCAGAGAGCTGTTAATTTTAACGATCGTTAAAATACTCTTAGAACGTTGATGCTAATATACGTTTATGCATAACAAAAAGTTTATCACTGTATAACTATCGCTAAAACAGGTTTATGAATACGGGGGTAAATATTTTATGATTTTGTTGGTGAATCTAACACAATTTCAAATAATAGAAGGGGAAATAGTCAAAAGAAAAGTAAAGCCTAAAATACAATACAGCAGGGCAGTACTGCTCAGGTTAGCTTGATTTCTAAATTTACTGTTGCTGCCTTTTGACAATAAAATTGCACAAACACTGCTTCTGCTATATTATATTTTATGCTCAAATTCTAATTTCTTTAAAAAAGATCTTAAAAAAGTCGCACACAATACTTTAATACCCTGTTTTGGATCCACCTTCTTAAATATAATGCAATGAATGTATTGATCTCAGATTTTAATTTGTGTAAAATTATTTTAATAATACAATTTTATTATTTTTTAATGTTTCTTTATGTATGATTTTATTTGTTCTCCATGGACTATTTTCGAATTTGAGTAAAAAACATTACTTTTAGTTGTAAATAAATCACGCCTGTTTTTTTAATCACTCCTGTTATTTGAGTTGCAGATATTTGAGTCACAGGTAACAGGTATTTTAGTAACAGGTATTTGTAACTATTATTTTCCAGTAACAGTAACAGTAAGTAACAGTTACTCGAAAGTAACAACTATGCCCATGACTACCCACAACTGAAGGTTAGCTTTCATTCTTAATAAAGGAAACTAAGCGATGATTAGTTAACAATTGCGATAGTCGAATGGATAAGCTGATGAACTTAGACGCACGCTGCCGAGGTTAAAATCTACGGATAGTTATTCCGTATGTCCGTTTGTCTTTTTTGGATATCATAACTATATCGTCTCGTGAAGTGTTAACGATAGAAGCTATCACCTTTACGATATCATCTCGATATCAAAACGAAATTAAAATATCGATAGAAAACATCACCTTTACAATATCGGTTGGTTTGCTGGGAATATATAGAACATTTGAAAGCTATTTAAAAGCGTTGTAAAAAATAAGATTATTTTTTCGATTAAAAGTATAATCTCACCATTTCAACATGGATTTTTATCGGATCGTTCTACACTTACTAACCTTGCTTTATTTTCTCACTTTTGTAATTCTGCATTTATAAACGGAAATCAAGTTGATGCTATATATACAGACTTCTCGAAGGCTTTTGATAAAGTCTCACATTCAATATTGATTAGTAAGCTAAGCATGTTGGGTTTTCACTCTAGTTTATTAAGCTGGTTTAAATCTTATCTCAATAATAGATTGTCTTATGTTCGATTAGAGAATACTATTTCTAATGCATTTATTGCGTCTTCGGGAGTGCCCCAAGGTAGTATACTAGGGCCGATACTATTTTTACTATTTATTAATGATATTACTGACAAAATCAAATTTTCAAACTGTCTTTTGTTTGCAGATGATTTAAAAATTTTTAAGAGAGTTGTTAGATCTGTAGATTCTGATTTACTTCAAGTAGATTTAAATGAAATTAATGAATGGTGTATTAAAAATCGATTATATCTTAATCTAGGTAAATGTGCATGAAATTAAAGATTTGGGTGTGATCTTTGATTCCAAATTTTTGTTTGCGGCCCATCTGGATTTTATAATACCCAAAGCTTATGCTATGTTGGCTTTTATTCGAAGAAATAGTAAAAGTTTTTGGGATCCCTATACAGTTAAGTCCTTATACACTTCATTCGTAAGAGTGAAACTGGAATATGCGGTATTTATTTGGAGACCGTATTATGCCTCTCATATAAATCGCTTGGAACGAGTACAAAAATCATTTTTAAGATTCGCTCTGCGTCACATTAATTTTGATGAGCCTATGCCTTCATATGATGCCAGAAGAAAACTGTTAGGCTTAAGCTCTCTCTGTGATAGGAGGACATTATTGTCATTATTGTTTATTTATGATATTGTTGTGGCAACTGTAGATTGCCCATCACTTTTGCAGTTAATTAACTTTAATGTTCCTCAAAGATCTCTTAGACACTCAGATTTATTTTATTTAAGCACTTACCGTACGAATTATGCTCATAACTCACCAATTAATAGAGCTTTATATGAATTAAATATTTTGTCATCTAAGTGCATTTTGGATTTTACATCTTCTAAACAGGCATTTAAAAATCTGTTAAAAAATATTATTTAGTCAGTATTTTAGTCAGTTAAGAATATTTCATTTGACTATATATGTAAATAAATAAATAAATAAACATAAATATAACTTCGTGAATTCTAATAATCCTTCACTATCACACTTCTCCAATTAAATTCAAAGAAGTTTTCCCTTAATCGCCTGTCAATAAAATTAATAAAAAATTAAGTTCTGAATCTTATGATCGAATTCGTGACAGATATTTAGATTTAATTGAAATGGTAGTGCATCAAACATTTTTATTGAAATTCTTCAAATCTTAATTTTGTAAAATTCAGTTTTCAAATTGTTTCTCATATTTATTCTATCGATGATAGTTAAAATGATAATCGAAGCACTATAGCACTATCGATAGTTTATTTTTTTGCATCGTTAGCAGCGATAGTTGCAAACCATCGATAGTCACGATAGTTTTAAAAAAATTGTATTCAAAATAGAAAATCCTTATTTGCAGCATACTTTTTCTTTTTGACTCCTCTAATTTTGAATTTTTTGTTAAGAAAAAATTATTTTACTTTACCTAAATTAAAAACGAAATTATGTTTTGCCGAACATTTTCCCGAACGAGGTTATAACCCATATAAAATGCCTAAAATCGATTGCTTAAATAATGCAAATTCTTCCTAACTCTACACTTCTCTACTGTTATCCAAATATTTAAACTGTTTTAAGTAGCTCCAGATATAGAAACTAAAGCCAGTGAATAAAAATGTTTAATTCAATAAAAAAACTATTGTTTTAACTATATCAAAATCAACGAACCTCCACCAAAAGTTAATAGATTTAACTCGAATACTTACGCTTTACCTCCATGCATTCCGCCAAGCATGTCGGAAACGTTAAAACTTTAACTGCATAAAAGTCAACAAGAACTTTTATAATTTTCGTAATTCGTTAAAGCAATTAAGCTTGTTTACCTTCGTAGGCACTTTTAATTGGCCTCGATTTGGCAACACTGTAGCTGGCAGGCTAGTTGAGCATGGATGAGTTGGCAGATGGCCAGAGCTGCCATCTAAACAGGGTATAAAGGGAATTTTCTAATTCTTACGTCCATCGATAGCTAATCAAAATAAAATTTTCTGTTGACAATATTGGCGGCAGGGAAAATCTTATAACTAGCTAAAACAAAGCTGATACAGGGTGCGGCTAAAGTAACTATATGATTTGTTTTTTAAAGAACTATTGAATGGAATGAAAAAAACAAAAAAATTTTTGATAAAAATAAAGTTTATTTTATGTTATTTTTTTACATTAATTATGAAAAATAATATCAGTTAAATGACAACCGTTTTCTCTAACGCAAAAATGTGCTCTTTTTATGGCATTTTCCATAACTTTGTTGAGTGTTTCTTGTGGTATACGATCAATTTCTTCTTGAATGTTGTCCTTTAGTTGCTGCAAGGTTTGGGGCTTATTCAAATAAACTTTGTCTTTGAGATAGCCCCACAAGAAAAAATCCGGTGCAGTCAAATCTGGCGATCGTGGTGGCCATCTCAAATCGCCGTTTTTAGAAATTAACCGATTTGGAAATTGTTGTCTTAATAAGTCCATCGTTGCACGGGCTGTATGAGCTGTTGCACCATCTTGTTGAAACCATATATTGGCGTTTGGTGGCAATTGCGGAAATAAAAAATTTTGTATCATTACTCTGTAACGTTCTCCATTTATTGTTTCACATACACCTTGATCGTTTTCAAAAAAAAAAGGACCGTAAACTTTTTGGGCGGTAATGCCACACCAAACGATAACACGAATTGCGTGTAAAGATTTCTGATAAAGATTTTTGGGATTTTGGGATCCCCAAAATCTGTTGTTTTGTTTATTTACGAAACCGTTCAAGTGAAAATGCGCTTCGTCGGTCATCATTAAATTTGACAAAAAATTTTCATATTGATCAACGAGATTTTAAACTGCTCTAGCATATTCCAAGTGCAATACGAAGTCCTCAGGATTTAGTTTTTGGACTAGTTGGATTTTGTAAGGGAAGAGGTGCAAATCGTGTTTTAAAATTCGCCGAAGAGTGCGGTCAGAAAGCTGCAACTGGGAAGATCTGTCGCACAGCATCAATATTTTCGGCCGATCTGCCAGTTCGAGGTCTGCCCGTACGTCTTGAATCTCCGACAGTCCCATATTCAGCAAAATTATTCACCAACGAACGAATGGTTGGACCCGTTGGAGCAGTTCTTACACCATAAAATCTTCTGCATGCACGTTGAGTATTAATTATCGAACGATGATTTTCAATGAATAGAAAAACAATCTTAGTTCTTTGCGCAATTGTATAGCGTTCCATTTTTAAATATTCTCCCAAGTTTAATTTCTGAAATAGGAAAAAAGAAAAAGTTTAATACTCGCACTCGCAAGCAAAGAAGTTAAAATTGTTTTACATCATATAGTAACTTTAGCCGCACCCTGTATCTTAAGTATTGAGACAAGATTTGACACGAAAATATTTTTCTTCCTACGCCACTGTTTCCTATTTCCCGACTTGCACACAAATGTTTGCCAAAAGTTGCCATTGTTTTAGGTCCATCCGTGAGCGTTACTGTACACTTTACTCAACATATTTCCACACACACTTTCGCCCATAACCATTAGAAACTCAAAACTTTTTGTTGTTTGATTCTTTTTTATTATTTTACCAAGTTATGTGTTTGCATTACAATAACATGAACTATGCACAAGCTCTTGTTGCAAGCTGACGTTGAATTTAGTAAAACTCTTTTTGATACTCTTTTTTTAATTTTTGATTGTAACATAAAAAATTTAAAAAAAAAACCAAAAAAAACACAGATTTAACTGCTACAAAATTTAACCCTTGGCTTTTAATGTAAAGCAAACAAAGTACAGACACATTTTTAAAAAATATGTAGTTTAAACTTTAAAAAATGGAAAAAATTGCATAGCTACTAGCATTTTCTGTAAATTACAGTGTAATTTTTCTGCAGTACAATTTTAAGCAAATATGTATGTTAAAAATAAAATAAATACATACTCTCATAACAAAGGTGAATGACAAGAAAGGTTGAAAATATTTATGGCATATGCACTTCAGTGCATAAATTTAGTACAGTAAAAAGTGTTTTTGATAAAAAATTAGCATTGCCAAAAGGAAGTTATTAATTGAAATAATTTTGGGGAGCACAATTCTTTAGAGTTGTTCAAAATATATTTTGTGTATTGGGCTATATTTTCTTTTTTGTCTATTTTTCTACTCTAAAGGATGGTTCATAAAAATTTTTATTAATTACTTAATAATACAGGCACACAAAAAACGAAGGCTGTTTCTTAATAACTTCATTCGTACTATTATGAATTTCTCTCCACTGGCCATGCCTGTAGCCAGACTAAGAAGACAGAGGGAGAAGGCATGAATCTTAGGGGGGAAATTTTTTTTTTCATTTAAATAAAAAAAAACAATTTTTTAAATTGTGAAATGAATGCATTACACATATTTATTAAGAAACAGTTAATTTTATAATATTAACATGGATATGTAAATCTTTTTATACATGAGATTAATACATAAAAAATAATATAAAAACTAATACAGGACTTTGTAATAAAATGAAGTTATAAACACAAGATCTATTTAAAGTGGCTAAAAATATAAGAAAGAGTAGTGAAATGGGCTAGCATTTGTATAATAGCGCATACTTTTCTGGAAAAAATTCTGCATTTTTTCTGACCTCTTCAAGAGTTCTGCATTTTTTTCCGTTCTTTTATAAAAAAAATGTTTACCTCAAAATAAATCGTGTTCTTTTCTCGAAAATTCTGACCGTAATACCAACATAAAAACAAAAAAAATAATTTAACAGTAATATTATATGCTGTGACATTTGTGAGAAGCAAAATGTTCCAATTTTGAAAATTTTTTTAAATTTAAACCAAAACAATTTTGATTAAAGTGGTTACTTTTAATAAAATTTAACAGCTCGTTGAGTATCTCTTAAAAATTCCATGCAGTCGGCACTATACATAACCTCAATCGTAAATACATCGGAATTCAAAACAACAGTGCAGTCAATATCAAATGAAAAAAATGTTGCATTTTTTCCGTTCTTTTCTCAGCTCAAAAGAAGACAACATTCTGTAAATTCAGGTCAGAATCTAAAAAATACTGCATTCTGTGAGGTCAGACTTTTTTCCAGAAAACAATGCGCTATAAGACATTTTTTAAGTGAAACAAATAAAAAATTGAATCAACCCGCATCCGTCGTTTGCATCAAATTGATGCAAATTTTTTATTCAGATGTATATATTAAGAACAAATATGCATGTTTTGATTTAAATCTTTTGCTTCTTTAAATTTTTGCTAGAACTAAGATTTGCTGTTTTTTCTTATTTTAAAATTAATAAACATTCATCATGCATAAAAAAATTTAAAAATTAAAAATATTTCAATGAATTATGCATTCTTTTTGTATCTGCATCAAATTGGTGCACAACATGCTTTTCATTTCTAGAAAGTTCCTATGGATGCGGGTTAAAAAATTATTAAAATTCAAATCTTATTTTTTGGTACACACTTAAAAATTTCAAAAATAAATTCACACCGGTGAGCGGATATTTACATTTTCTACACCGAACGGTGTTAATTTACACCGCTTAATCGGTGTGAAATGACGAACTTATCCGATCGGTGTAAAATTTGAAAGGCAAAGAAGTAGAGCAATATTGAAATCACATTCTCATTGATAAACAAATTAAAAATTGAAATTTCCCAATTTATTTTGTTCATTTTAATTTTGTAAATCTTGTATAAAGATACAAACTTTATTTTTGACACCACGAAATATACTCCAAAAAAATTAAATAAGCCCCAAAAAATGTCCATAAATTTTTGGGTGTTATTTCATATGAAGTTATTCTTTTGGACAATTTCATTATTTTTGGGAAATATTTCATTTTTTTTGTTTGGTACTTATTCCAATATGAAATAAGTTATTTCATTTGACAATTCATAAATTTAATGACAATTTAATAAAAATTATAAAAAACATTTCGAATTACACCGTTCGGTGTTGAATAAAATTATCATTTTGCGTATTATAAATAAATACCTAACAGGGTACAAAACAAACATCCTATCTGATGTTTACTTTTTTACACCGATCGGTGTGAAAAAAATATGCTCTTTCGGATATAAAATTCTAGCACTTTGACACGGTGTTTTTTAACACCGAACGGTGTAGGACTCCCTGGAACACCGATCGGTGTAAAAATTCTATACAAATTTTTAAGTGTGTAGCAAATGTTGGCGACCCAGTAGAAATTTGAATTTTATTAAACAAATTTCATACACATATTCAAGTCATGAATAATGTGAATGTGTATATTTTTGTTATATTAAACTAAACTAATTTTAAAGCAATAAACAAATATATCAACAAAATGCATATTAATTATACATTTAAAGTTTTTCACTGTCTGATTTGGCCAGGGGCGTAAGCGGTTGTAGTAGGGGACATTTTCCCCTTTTCCCCCTGGCATCAGGCCTGCCACTGATTCCAAATCCGAGCCGATAATTGGGCTGATTATTTGATAACCTCAAAAATACATTGTAAAAATTGAAAGCAGTGTAATTGGAGCAAACTATGCAAGCTACTTGTATTTATGTATTTAGAAGCATTGAAACGGAATCTTCATTCAAATTGACAAAGAACACCTCAAAACTTCACAAATAACCTCAATACTTATCAAATTTTTGATTAAAAGAAGTTTATATAAAATTGAAATCATGCTATACTCATGAAATTTGGCACTATGAAAAATCGCCCAAAAAAATATGGAAATGGACCAAAATGAAATGAAAACTGGCCCAAAAAATAAAATGAAAAATCACCCACAACTTTTTAAAGAAAATGAAAAATCACCCAAATGAAATATGACCCAAAAAATTAAATGAATAATAACCCAAAAACCATGAAAAAATACCCAATTTTAAGATAATGTTTAATTATTAACAAAAATAATCTAACAAAAAGTAATATGTTTTATTTCCTAATTTTTTTAATTTCCTAATTTAGTTAATTTAGTCAATTTACACAATTTAGTTAATGTCGCAATTAGATCAATTTGCGCATTTAGTTCATAAAAAAATTTATTTCCTTTTGTACGGAATGGTGATAACAACTTTAATTTTTCAAATAACTATTAACTAATTTACCTAAATGATGGAGGAAAAAAGCGCCGCGCCGATTTTTAATAAAAAATTTTCAAATATTTACTAAGTATTTACCTAAGTATTTAAGTAAGGGGCTATGAAAAATCACCCCAAAAAAATGAAAAATCGCCCAAAATTTCTTAATACAAAATTGGGTCATTTTTCATATCAATTTTTTTTGACGATTTTTTATTTTTTTCGGCGATTTTTCTTTTTTCTTTTGGGTAATTTTCCATTTATTTTTTTTGCCAATTTTTCATTTTTATACTCGTTACTTACATATAATGTTACATAAATAGGTCAAATAATTTGCCCTAGTACGGAATTCAAAATTGGGTAATTTTTCATGTTTTTGGGGTGATTATTCAATTTTTTGTGTCGTATTTCATTCGGTTGATATTTCATTTCCTTTAAAAAAGTTGTGGGTGATTTGTTATTTTATTTTTTAGGCCATTTTTCATTTCTGGGCCAAGTCCCCAAAAAATTCTGTTATTTTTCATATGAAAAATTACCCAATTTTGTATGAAGAAATTTTGGGCGACTGTTCATTTTTTTTTTTTGCGATTTTTCATAGCCCCATGAAATTCTACTGTGCTTAAATGTAAATGGAACTAGTCACCTTAAACTGCACGCGCTTTATGGACAGACAGAACTGGGTTTTTCTTGGATTTTCTGGGATTCTTTTCCTTGGAATTTCCTTGGAAAATGCATTTACATTTGTATTTAAATTTGAATTTGAATTTGAATTTGACTTTGAATTTGAATCTGAATCTGAATCTGAATTTGAATTTGAATTTCAATTTCAATTTCAATTTGAACTTGAATTTGAATTTGAATTTGAATTTGAATTTGAATTTGAATTTGAATTTGAATTTGAATTTGAATTTGAATTTGAATTTGAATTTGAATTTGAATTTGAATTTGAATTTGAATTTGAATTTGAATTTGAATTTGAATTTGAATTTGAATTTGAATTTGAATTTGAATTTGAATTTGAATTTGAATTTGAATTTGAATTTGAATTTGAATTTGAATTTGAATTTGAATTTGAATTTGAATTTGAATTTGAATTTGAATTTGAATTTGAATTTGAATTTGAATTTGAATTTGAATTTGAATTTGAATTTGAATTTGAATTTGAATTTGAATTTGAATTTGAATTTGAATTTGAATTTGAATTTGAATTTGAATTTGAATTTGAATTTGAATTTGAATTTGAATTTGAATGTGGATTTGAATTTGAATTTGAATTTGAATTTGAATTTGAATTTGAATTTGAATTTGAATTTGAATTTGAATTTGAATTTGAATTTGAATTTGAATTTGAATTTGAATTTGAATTTGAATTTGAATTTGAATTTGAATTTGAATTTGAATTTGAATTTGAATTTGAATTTGAATTTGAATTTGAATTTGAATTTAAATTTGAATTTGAATTTGAATTTGAATTTGAATTTGAATTTGAATTTTAATTTGAATTTGAATTTGAATTTGAATTTGAATTTGAATTTGAATTTGAATTTGAATTTGAATTTTAATTTTAATTTTAATTTTAATTTTAATTTTAATTTTAATTTGAATTTGAAGGGAGTGGCAATAGTGTAGTCGATGTTGCTAGGAACTGCTGCTGCAAGATCGATAATAATGGAGTGGCATATACGAGTGTTAGCCCACTGCGAGGTTTGCTCTAAGGTGGATGGTTTTTTCCTGTGCCATCCTTTTTCTCATAATATTGAGTTGTGTTAAGTGAAAAACTTCATATGTTGTATTCTTTTACTATTCTTTGTAAAGTATCTTTGTACTTTCTCTAGCAATTCGGCCCAGTTAAAGACAATTAATTTTCCATTTCCAATTGTAATTCAGAAAAGATTAATGCTCAGACAGATAAATGAAATTTAGAAATCTAATTCAAATTCAGAATAGAACAAAACGAAATTAAGAAAAGGTCAATTGAAATTCAGAAATTCCATTTGAAATTCAGAATAGATCATTTGAAATTAAGGAATTTCAATGGTAGTGGTAATGGTAGTGGTAATGGTAGTGGTAATGGTAGTGGTAGTGGTAATGGTAGTGGTAATGGTAATGGTAATGCTAATAATAGTTAGAATGGTAATGGTAATGGCAATGGTAATAATAATATTAATGGAGATGGTAATAGAAATAAAAATACTGATGATAAAGGATTAATTTAATGGCAATTAAAGACCGAAATTTTTTTCATTGAAAATAGCTTTATTGTTTTTCGAAGTATTCTCTTTTATGGTTAACTCATTTTTGCATGCGTTCGAACCATTTTTCACAACCAAAATAACGCAAACAATTACATAAAAAATAAACAAAAAATAACGTTTTAGCAATAAAACATTACTAAACTTAAAATTTATTTTATATAATTTTTTTACATAGCGTTACAGTATATTGCAAGGTACATTTTAAAGTTATTTGTGTCTATAATGCGTCTTATAAGACACACTAAAACGTCGATTATTTCTACTTCTTACAAAAAATGTATTTCTACTTCTGCACTGACGAGAGCAGTGTTGGTAAGCTCATACATGAGGTACCTCAAATGTCCCATACATCAACATTAATTGTACCATCACCTCAAAAAAATACATTGAACCACTTCATATCTAAATTTTGTGTTCATATCCAAGGCATTATAGTTTTATGATTTCACTTTTTAATATTTCAAATTAATAGGTATGAAATAGAACCCATTTTATTGTTTTTAAGAAAGTTAAAAAATGTACGCCAAACGTTGTTCGCATACAGATTTTAGTTCACACATCATTTTAGTCCACTTATACCTCATTTGAAGTTGGACAATGTACCACCTCATTTTTTGAAATGAGTAACTCACTCAAGCTCACCTCAAATCTGTTTTGTGCCCATCACTAGACGAGTGGAACATATTTAAAAGACGATATGTCATCGGATGTAAGCTCCTCTTCTAATTTTATAGTATTACAATTTTTACCACCTCTTATAATTTAGAAATAGACCATAAAAATAGAGTTAATAAAAACTAGCATATCCTGAGGTTTTATCTAACACTTGTTTCATCTTTCTACCTACCCTACCTATTTTAATCGAGGTCTATAAACAAAGCTACTCCTTTTTTGAGAGGTAATGTTTTTGAATGAAGAGACTCACTTGTTAAAGGAATACGTTTAATTATTTGCATATTTGTATTTTTTAGTACGAAAAATGAAAAAAAAATCTATTAAAATTACACAAAAATGACTTAACAAACCGAAAAAAGCTCGAAAAATTTAAATGTCCAAAAATTACAATAAAATAACTTAGAAATCGTTAAAACTGATCAAAAAATGCCCTAAATCTGACCTGAAAACTAAAACCGATAAAAACCGGTGAATAATGGCGGAAAACTACCTAAAAACTTTTCATATTTGGAATTTAGGAAACATTAATGAACGTTCTAAATGAGCAGGAAATGTCTTAGAAGCAGCAGAAAAAAATGGCATGTCATCGAAATCCTAGCCATGGTAATGACCATGAACATGTAATGATAATGGCCATGTACATACAATGCATTAATTGGAAAAAATATCATTACCACTAGCATTTAGGGCCAATTTTTCAGTGCGAGCTTAAACTCTAGTCAAACTAAACCAAGCTTAGCTCACCAAAATTGGACGTTTAAACTCGGTTTAACTAGATATTTTAGCATTTGTTGAAGTTAAATTGGCTTAAATTATCACAAAATGTGTTTCTTCTTTACCTAAACTGAGTTTAAACGTCCATTTTTGGTGAGTTTAAACTCGCACTGAAAAATTGGCCCTTAGTGGTAATGAAAAATTGCAATAGCAATGAGAAAATTTCAGGGCACCAAATTTGAAAATCATAATATAGATATTAGAAAAGTTAGCATGTTCATGACCTCCATTTTAAAGCCGCCATTTTGAATTTCGAATTTTCGACTGCAGATTCGTGATCAGCGACCTCAAAAACATATTTGACTACACTTTTATGCTGATTAGGAAACTCCTTGAGGTTTTGGCCATCTCTTTTCCATATGCGATATCTGCTTCTGATAAGAAATTAATTAACTTTCGAAAAACGAAAACAGCTGATTGATAATGTCAGTTTGCTCACCTCGTTTGCTCACCTATATCGAAAAGCAAATATATCTGGTTTGTGCAAAGGCCAATTTGACAGTTCTTTTATAAGGCTGATAAACAGTTTATACCAGTTATAGGGGTATTGCCTATTTGCATGAATACCCTTACTATTAAAAACTTTAAATGCTCTAAAACACGACTCTGGGGGTATTTTAACTTTGGCCCAGCAGAAAATAATTTCTTACTAGATTTTTAAAAAAATTTAAAAGTTTTACAAGAAAATTTTTTTATATGAAACAAATAGGTTTTCTGTTGTTTCTTGTTGTTTTCTGTTAGTTTCGATTAGTTTTTACTATGAATATTCAACTTTATTTTTTACGAAAATCTACTTTTATTTTCTCCATTTTGGGGTGACATTTAAGAACAAGTAATTAATTTTAAGCGAGTTTATTTTTTTTAAGCAAAGCAAAGTAAAAGCAAAGCGTTAAGCATAATTGTGTAAAATTGTCGTTAAAGTAAATAGTCTGGATTGATGAAAATTTAAGAAACTCATCAACAGACATTTACTTCAATTGCAGTTTCTACAACAGCAACAAAAAAGCAAAAATAAACGGTATAAATACATATACATCGTCCCACAAAATGCAGCTTATATTTCAATTAAAAAAAAAATAAAAATAATTATTACCAAATAATAAAGTTTTTTGTATTTTTTCCTTTCTCTCTTGGCAACTCTATAGTTCGCGTGGAAAACGAACGTTTGATGAAGGAATCCATAGATCGCGGGCTACTCTTGAAAAACTTTACCGATACTGCTGCTCTAATGGCGGCGCCACTGACTTCCATATCCGAACATATTCCATAACAACAAAGGCAACGTGAAGGCAACAAATGGCAGCGGCAGTCCGTGCAGAAACAGCAACAACAACTGCAATCCGGAGAGGCATTTCTTATAATGAACTTCATTAGCAGCGCATTCACGGCATTATTAACAGGCATTAAGACCACCAACACAAACACCGCAACAACAGCAACAACAACAACTATACACCGCTCAACTACGCCTCCAGCAACAACAGCAACAATATCAGCAACAGATGCAACACCACCTCAACCAGTAGCAACGAAAGAGCACGGAAGTGAAACGAGTAAAACCGGAAGCACGAAAGCATCCAAGTTGAAACGCACCACGAACTTAGTCGCCGCACTGCTGCCTCCAGCGATAGCGTTGCCACCTGATGCTGCATAAAATGGCAGCATAACATATAAATCGTGGTTGTTGGTTCTAATTACTTTAAAATGCAACACTCAAAAAAGCTTAAGTTAAAGGTGATTATTTAAGGCGTAACTGCCAAATTGAAAAAAAGCTAATTACTAAAGAAAAAAAAACTTGATTGAAATGGCTAAAATGTGCAAAAAACAATATTCCATAATAGCAAAAAAGAGAGGGTAAATTTTTTTGTACAATAACGGTTGTTTTAAGAATTTTTGTAAATGTCTTCGAAAAACTGTCGGTATAGCAGGTCGAAGAATTTAGCGAGAATAGCCAACACTTGCTCTAAACTAGCAATTAGAGTTTATTTTTTACTTTTTTTTCATTTTAATCAGTTATTAGTTTAAAATTTTTAGACGTCACGAAAATGAAACTTGAAACGCGGTCGTATTCAGCCTTCTGTAGCTCGATTCTGTTACTTTTCTCTACACAATTCTCATTAGATTTTCTCACTTTGACGTCATTGTAGTGTTATTCTCACTTGCACTGTTCCTGTAAAAAATTGAGATATAATTCGGTGGCTTTTATTTGAGTGTTTTAATTCTATTTTTGTAGAAACACGATTCTTATAACCGAAGTGTTCCTGTAAGCTAAACTATGCGATTCGAATTTAGTGAAGTTATCACTACGTTAGTTCACAATCTTGTGTATTTGAGATAGCAAATTTGTGCAATTGTAAAAATTTCCTATCAATTGTGAACGGTCTTATTCGGTTTACTTTGCAACACTTGTTGCAAAACATGAATTTCATAGCTGGTTGATGAAAAGCTAAATCATTTTTCAATGGAAATTTTGCTTAAAGCTATTTTATGTCAAAGAAATGTTTAATTCGGTCCAAATAATCCGTTTTTTATTTGCATATCTTTCATATCAGTTTATTTTCGCCTTTAATTTCTTTCATTATCAGCCCTTAAGTTAGTTTGCAATTTACGAATACACATGTATAGTAAATATAAACTATGAGTTTTAATGTTTGCAATAGCGTTGTAAATGCATTCCTGTACATTTTGTTAGTATAGAGTAAAGTTATACTCTACCATTTGCAAATGCTTTGATGCAAGACTATTTGCGCCGAATTGCGAACAGCCCTACTATGTTTTTACTTGGTGCGAAAAATATCGGCTTTTTGTCAGTTAATTTGCTAGAACACCTGCAAAGTTAGCAGCTGAAAAATCTAAAGAAGGATGATTCGGTATATCTCTAGCAAAGCATATTAGTATTTTACAATAATGTAATTTTGCTTTACAGCGGTTTTGCAACGGGCATATTTTACCAAAAAGTTATTTTGAAAATTAAAATATATTCGGTAAGCTATGCGAATAACCACGATTTTAAAGCCAAAATAAAATATAGGCATTACAAACAAAGCACAATAGGGGTATTCACACTGACTTGGGTAGTTTGGTATGGCTAGATTGAGTACTTTTGATTATTGCGAGCACCCTAAATTGAAATTGAGTACATTGTAGAATAGCTTTAAGCAGTGCTGCATGTTTATTATTTGATCTCCCCAGTTTATATAGTCGATGAGATATGAATGACAGCTGGAAGAGGGCTGCCACCGAATGATTTTTTCTAATTTTATGTGCCCAAAATTTAGTCCATTAATTGGGCGTAAAAAAAGTTATTTTATATACGAGTCATTTTTAACGTGAACTTTGCAGCATTTTATAATTGACTAGTAGTCCCTGGCAGAAGTTGTCCTGCCACGGAACACCTTACTGTCATAACGGAATTTTTAATGCCAATCGGAAAAAATAATTGTATATATCTGAACTAGCATAACTGTGGTACGACCACGCGCGTTTTTATTTCAGTTTCCGAAAGTAGCCATATGAACTAAATTACCAAATTTAAGTCTTATACGACCAAAACTGTCCAAAATATAGCATTTTTGTTGATTTGAGGGTGGTAAAAGGGGTCTGGCAATTTTTTTTTATTATTCGAGATGTTAGCCTTGAAAACAAATGCTGTAAATTTGATGCCCTTAGGTCAATTATTACCTATTTTTGCAAAAGGTGGTAGAACGTGGAAAAAGTACTCAATTTGGCAAGAAATCAATCTACCCAAACCATTCAGGAAGTCAGCTAGAGAAGCTTGGTAGATGGGTATTTGGGTACAATGGCTCTTTGCAAAAACAAAATGTACGGCATTTGCCAATCTACCCAACTACCCAAGTCAGTGTGAATGTATTGGTATGTGTTAGGACCCAAGTCCTAATGTATTATTGTTGAGTTCTTTAGTTTATTAATTGCCTGCAAGCAGCACATATCTAATAATGCGCAATGTTTCATCTCGCTTATGTATCCTTTTCAGTTCGCTTATCAGTTACAGAAACACTAGTATTAGCAAAAGTGAGTATTTTTTATTGAAATACTGTGACGTAAGAAAAAGTGGTGCTGGGAAATATCGCCCAAAGAAAAATCGCCTGAAAAATAAAAGTAAAAATCACCCAATATATTTACTTAAAAAGATTTTGGCGATTTTGCATAACTATATGGTGAAATTTCGTTTTATGTTTTGTGGTGATTTTTCACTTTTTTTTTTGTTTTTTTTTTATTTTCGATTTATTATATATTTGACAAAAACGTATCAGTTCTTCGAGATAACGGTATTCAAAGTAAAAGCAGCGGTTATTCTGTGTATTTTTGTGGGGTCTTTTAGAAGGCAAAATGACTTTAAAGTTTTATGTGTATCTTATATGGGCTTAAGACTGATGAAAATCTTTGTATATGTGGTAAAATGAGCCGATAAAGATAAAAATCCTTGTATAAACGGATTATTTAAACTTTTCCGAGAGAAATTTTTTGGTTTTGAAAAGTTTTTGCATAAAAAATGCTAAAAGACTTTAAAAAATCTTGCATCTTAGTTATATTTTTTATAATATATTTAATATTTATATTTTTTTTCTTATCTACTTGTCACGATCTCGTGATATTTTACGTTTTTTCTATATTCAATGCAAATTTTTAAAAATATATTGAAGATGAAATTTTGTTTGAAATACAATGGAGCTTACATTATTTTCTGTAAATTATTGTGATTATTGTGAACGGTTAACCTGGACGATAAGGCATTTAAATTTTAATATAAGATTTCAGTGTTCAAAACTTTGCAACAATGATTTTTTTAATTTTGTTAAAAAATTACTGATGGCCGTAAAGCTGGGTCAAAAAGTACTCATTACAATTCAATTCCAATTCCTTGGAATTAGCAATTTTTAATTGGTCCTCTCAATTCCTCAAGAATGTAATTGGAAAAAATCGTCAATTCCATTTGTAATTTGTCAATTTGGAACACCTCAATTCCTCTAGAATGGAATTGGAAAGAACTGTCAATTAAATTACGGGAATTGTAATTGGTCATTAAACACCTCAATGACTTGGAGGAAATTGAAAAAATTATTAATTCCATTACAGGAATTGTAATATGTAATTGAACACTTCAATTCTTCACAAATGGAATTGGAAAAAATGGTCAATTCTATTCCAGGAATTGTAATTGAAGTTAAAATTTCAATTACTTCTTCGTCAACTCAAAACTACTTCATTATGTATTAGAAAACTTTATTTGACTCCCACTGTTAGTCGGTTAATGAAATATTTATTTACAAATAAATGTGTTATCAAAGAAACTAATTTTTTAATTTATTGCCAAATTTTGGGATAGAAAAAATACATAGCTGCTAGGATACCTAGTTCAATCCCGTAAGGGACTTTTACAAGGTGATTGATACACAACTTCCACACCCCTATACAAAATTTCACTAATATACTAACAAAGCGATGTTTTCCAATTCTATTGCTAAGGAATTGAGGCGTTCAAATACTAAAAACAATTCCCGTAATGGAATTTACAATTTTTTTCAATTCCATTGTTGAGGAATTGAAGTGGTCAATTGCCCATTGCAATTCCTGTAATGGAAATGACCATTTTTTTTAAATTTGTGTAATTTCCATTCCGAGGAATTGAGGTGTTCAATTACCAATTACAATTCCTGTAATGGAGTTGACGATTTTTTCTAATTCCATTCCTGAGGAATTGAAATGTCCAATTACAAATTACAATTCCTGTAATGTAATTAAGAAGTTTTTCCAATTACATTCCTGAGGAATTGAGATGTACAATTACCAATTCCTTATTCCAAGGAATTGCAATTACGGTGGAATTTAATTAAAAAGGAATCATTACAACCCAGCTCTGGCCATAGCCTACTGTTAGAGTGCGTGGCTCGTAAGCTGAGGTACCACGACTCATACCCAAGCTCAGATAGAATGTTTTTTCAATTGAATTCATATTTCTGTTCGGCCGCCACCTCTCTGCAGACAATGGCAAACCTCAGAGAGTAAAATTGCGTTCGCATAAAACTTGTAGATCCGGCTCTCGATCATTTCTGATCAAACATTTAATAACACAAACAACACAATTGGTCAAATTTCTTCCAAGGACTGAAATGGTCAATTTATTTCTTTTTATAAAATGCCTATCGCATGGTATAACTTATATTAAAAAACTGTTAATTGTTTATTCTTTTATTGGTTTTTACTCTCACAAGTCATAGAAACATTATGAAATGTATGTATGTAATATTTTTGTGGTACCCCATTAAAAGGAGAGTAAAACCAATATGAATGGACTATCAATTTAACCGTAGTGTGATTAAAATACCAATGAAAGTAGATCACAAAATATGTCGTCATACTGTCAAATTTTCCGTCTAACAATTCCTCAAACAGTTTCACAACGAAAGTTGTTTACGTTATAAAAATGTTCTTCAAATTTCATTAAAGTCGTAGTATTCTATTGAAAGAGGAAACAGAAAATGTTCTTCAATTTTCATTAAAGTCGTAGTATTCTATTGAAAGAGGAAACAGAAAGCTCCAGTTGTGCAGTTAGGTTTTCGTGAACACATCATATTTTTTATTTTTATGAACTAAAATTTATTGAAGTAAATCTTCAAATAATTCACTTAATGGGGCAATTCACAATCTTGTGCATTTGAGATTGAAAATTTGTGCAATTGAAAAATTTGCCACCAATTGTGAACAGTCCTTTTCGGTTTACTTTGCTACCCTTGTTGCAAAATATAAAATTATATTTTGTAATATAAAATTATATTTAATTTAATAAAACAGCTAATCGATAAAAAGCAAAATTTTTTATTTGAAATTGTGTTTAAACAAATTTAATGTCGAAAAAAAGCTTGAAGGCTTTCTTTATTTTCCATATCAGTTCTATTTCCAGTTTTTCTTTTTTCAACTGCTGCCAGTGCGCATTTCAGTTTTGCATAAGTATAGCAAATATAAACTATGGGTTTTTAGTGTTGCTTATTTGTAATTGCGTAGCAAATGCATTCTTGTATATTTTGTTAGTGTATAGTAAAAATATACTCTACCATTTTGCAAATGCTATGATGCAAGACCATTTGCAGAGGATTGTGAACAGCCCTAATATATTTATCAAGTAATTGATATATAAACTCTTAAATGTTGCATGACTATTTCAAAGCTGTCATATTTTTTAAATGTACACAACTGCACAACTGCTTAAGTTGTAGTAGAAATGCAAATGTACCTATTTTAAACGTACGTGTATTTTATTTTTGTAAACTGTACAAGTCTTCAACTGCACTAACAAGAGCAATGAACTATGAATATCCCTAATATTTCCAAACACATTTCTGCTTATCACATTTTTTGACAACTTGTTTGATGATAAATATGATAGTGTGAACAGCATTAAATACAAAGCTGCATTTCTATTCAAGTCACAGATATACTTTCTTATCGACACGACAACCACATGTTTCAAGAAAGAGGTTCTTACGATTTGTTAATTACAAATATATAAATTTAAACTTTAAGAACAGTTATTTACTTTTACTAATTCCAAGTTAGAAAATATAACTGCAACCACATACGATAGATAACCTTACCTTGCTATACAACTAAAATACTTACCAATCAACTTTTATAGCTTTTAATTGAAGATATATTTTTGTAACTTAAAACGCTACTTATAACTATGATACAAATAAAATATATAAACTCGAGACCATTACAAATTAATTAAAACAACCAAACAAAGAGCACAATTGAAAAATTGAATTGAAAACTACAAAAAAAGTCAACTAATATTTTGTCCTAGATTTAAAACTAAATAAAATCGAATTTTGTATGTATTAAAAACAATATTTCAAGATAACTTAAACAGGAGCATAGAAAACTAAATGCTTAGAACCACACAAATCGAAGAATACAAATAAAGCTAGTAAAAATAAAATACAATATTAAAAATTAAAAAAAAAATCCAGAAAAAACTAGAAATTTAAAAAACTACTATAAAAATTAAAAACACGAAAATAATTACAATTTTGTTACAAACTAAAAACAAAACAAATATAATAAAGGCAAAAATGATAACGTAGTAGAAATTTTGTTATGAAATCAAAAGATTAATCAAAGCCCCTCCCCAAAAAAAAAAAAAAAAAAAAAAAAAACCAAACAAAATCAACTTTAGTATAACTAGAACAAAAAATTTATGAGTTATAAAAAATTATATACCATAAGGTATTATTTATCATTAGGAATAAATTAAAAAGTATTGAAATTTAAAAAAAAAATAATTATTTTTAGGTTGTTTATTGAGAACAAAATGGCGAGCTTGTTTTATTTAAAATTATGTGTAAAATAGTTAAGAAACAATAAATTTATAAAGAAAACTATTGAAAAAAATGTTTTGGAGTATAAAGAAAATTGTTGTGGCTTTAAGACAAAAATAAAAAACTAATTCTATTGGAAATGGCATTGAAAAAATCGTTTTTAAAAAAAGTTATAAAACTAAATAAATTATTTTCTTTTTATTAAGTTTTTGTAGATATATTATGTCAACAACAACAACTGATACAGGGTAGAAGCTCTAAAAATACATATATTTAGTTTACTTTACCATGTAGTTTATCAAAAAATATTAATACTATATTATTTATATACCTTTTACACAAGAAGCAATTTATCTATTCTTAATAAAAAAGTTTCATAGTAAAAAAAGTCGCACTGAGTGTTTCCGTGTGTGTGGACTTTTAACACCACTTCTTATTGTTTTTCAGAAAATATCAATTTAAATTCAACAAAAAATCATTTGAAATTCAAAAAAATTTCCATTGAAATTCCGAAATGATCAACTGTAATTCAACTGTAAAGATCAATTAAAATAAGTAATAATTTATTTGACATTCAGCATTCTATTTGCAACTCAGAATAGATCAATTGAAATTCTAAGATTCTATTTAAAATCCAGAATTTTTAACAGATTAATTGAAATTTAAAAGACATCAATTAAAATTCGGAAAAGATCAACTGATATTAATAATAGATCAATACAAATTTTGTTTTTAATTTCATTTGATCTTTTCTGGCTTTCAAATAGAATTTTAAATGGAATTCTGAATTTTTATTGATCTGTTCTGGATTTCAATTGATTTTTTTGAACTTTAAATGGAATTTCTGAATTTCAATTGATCTTTTCTGAATTTTAATTGCTATATTCTGAGTTCTATTTGATCTTTACTGAAATATATTTGGAAATGTTGTAGAACAGTTCAAATTGGAGCAATGAAGATAAAAATGTATAGCGTGGTTAAATTGGCTTGATTTTTCTTCAAATAATCTCATTCTAATTCTTCAAATGATAAATTTTAAATATTTTGTAGTTTTCATATTAGGGGTATTCACGATTCAGTGCACTTGCCTGTGCAGTTGAGGACTTGAGGACTTGTGTAGTTGTGCAGTTAGGTTTTCGTGAACACACCACCATTACCATTTCAAAGCTGTCAACATTTTTCAATGCACACAAGTGCACAACTGCTCAAGTCCTCAATTTGAAGGTAATAGTAGAAAAGCACTTGTGCAAATTTTTGACGTACGTACATTTTGTTTTTGCAAAGTGCACAAGTCCCCAAGTCCTCAACTGCACAGGCAAGTGCACTGAATCGTGAATACCCCTATTATCACTGTGTTTCCAGTACTTTTTTGTATTTAATGTACTGAAAACGGAAATTTTAAGCGAAAACTATCCAGCCTACGGATATTTGTCAAGGTGCATATTTCTTGTTCACTGAATTTTTGATAACATTTTTTTGATTAAATTAAAGTCACTGCTTATGATGTACGTAATCTTTTCTGTCGAAAGTTTTTAGGCGATGTCAATGTGTGGCACACATGTTCGCTAATCTGAATGGCTTCTATTGTTACTGTCTCGCAGTGATTAGTTTTGGTACATTCCATACTCTTTCTTTGGTGAAACTCTCTAAATTCTAACATAAATTAATTAAAAGTTCATTTTACACTTTACAAGAATTTGAAATAAGCCTAGAATGTGTTGTATATGCTTTCCCAAATAATCAGTCACATCGTCGCAAATGAGCCAATCCGACGATCGGAATTGTCGTTTCTAAAGACATCTACAGATTGGATGGATCGGCTCATTTTAGTCGTTACGCTAGTAAAATCTCACTGAACTCGGCCTTCGTAGTCTAGTGAAGAGTGCGCTAGACTATCAACTCAGAGGTCCCCGGTTCGAATCCGGGCTCTTTTCGCTTTCTTTGTTCTTTACTACATTTAAGAATTATATAAGCAAAAAACTCACAATTAAATTGTGGAAAATGTGGAATTAAAAGGACATGAATAAATGAGGGCTGGAAATGCTTGCCGAGGTTAAGGCATAACACTAGCCTCGGTTATAAGCAATTCAAATTGTCTTTCACGTTTGTTCCGCCTAATCGAGTATTCACGTATGGTTCCAATAAATTCTACCTCTAATTATCTATCCCTTTCCTTTCAGGTCAAAGAGCAAACGTTGTTTGCATAAGGCCTAGGTTCTTTGATCTTTTTATAAAAAAAACTCGCGTTTCATTATTTTCTATTGTGCCATTAGAGCTGTTCAAATCATCACATTTTTCATCAAACTTAATTGTTGTCTTTTACACCGTACTAAAAGTACTTAACGATTGTTATTGATATTCCATTGCAAGATAAATTGATTGATGAAGATAAAAAAAATTGGTTAATTTTTTTATATTTTGTAGCAAGAGTTTAGAAAAATTAAATTTTTTATTTTACTTAAGCTTAAATAATTTTGATTTTTAGATATAAAAATATTTTTAATTTCGAGGTCTTAAAATATCATGAATCATGAATTGCTATAAATTTCTTAACAGCAGTGTCAGTAATAAATCTAACATGACGGACCAAGAATAACAACTCTGTTGGTCAACATCATTTGCTGGTGGAAGGCAATTACCATTCTGTTAAGTGATAGAATTACAAATTTTGTAAAACTTTTACACTACAAAGAACGTGATAAAATAAAAACTATAAAATTGTTCACTTTATCGCAGAACGAAAATTGATCACAGTAAACTCTTGCTAAGCCAAGAACACAAAGTTGTAAGCCGTTTCAGAAAGATAAAATAATACAATTTAATTTTGATGTAAATACATGAAAAATTAACTGTTATGCATTTGTTATAAATTTTTTGCAAACTAGCGGTTTCAGCACGAAAAATATAAAAATATTTTAAAAATTTTATTTTCTTAATTTTTTGTTAATAAAAAAATCCTTGAGTTAATTTGAAAATAAAATCAATCTAATGATTTACTATAAATTATTTTATATTTAAATATTAAATTAAAAGTTGTGACTTCGCGTGAGTTTGTGCCTGTAAAACAAATTAAAACAAAAAAATTACCAAGTGCTGAGTATAAATAAAAAAAAAAAAATTAATAACCTAGAAATCAGTCATATTTCCACTGAGAAAGTTTGAATTTTTAAAGAAGAATACGATCAAATCCATGTAAATTGCAGCTTTAAGCTAAAACACAGGAAAAATTAATAAAAATTTATGAAAAAAAGCAACTTGAAAAGATAAAAATGTAAAAGAAAAAATTGGAAGCAAATATATTGCAGCAGGCAAAAATTAAAAAAAAAACAATCTCTCACTACAAACTAAAACTATTAAGTATAATGTTTTGAAATGTTGTTGTAAATTTGTTAAAGCGATGAACCGATAGAGATCTATAGTTAGAGATATACAGTTAGAGATATATTGTATTACACATTAAAAACAAAAAGACAGAAAAGCAAAAAAAAACTAAGCGAAGTACATATTGTAAAATTTATGTTTTTCTGTTGTTGACTACGTTCAAAATTGTATTTATCAATAAAATTTAAAACAAAAAACTAAATACTTAATTAATATTAAAACAACTGAATAAGCAAACAATTAAAACAACAAAACCATAAATAAATTTTTAGTTTTTACAAATAGCAATTACAACAACTACACATACACAAAAGTAGTTAATCAATTAAAGCAAACAAAGAGTAAAATCAATTAATTAAAGATTCCAAGGGAATTAAAAACAAAAAAGTATTTCTGCAAAAAAAAAACTTGAAATGAATACAAAAATAAAAGTATTATGAAATAATGTTTAGTCAATATGTAAAATATAAGAATGAGAAGAAACGATTCTAAATGTTAATTGTTGCTAAATTAAAGTATAAAATTATAAAAAGAAACACACAAAAATTATTGAAGCATAACAAAAAGCAATGAAAAATCAAACAAGGAAAATAAAGTGTAAATGAAACCCGTTGGTCACATCAACATGATTGCCAACTGGTCTCGAAATTTAAAAAAAAACACCGTGTTTTATTCGTGCTTTATTAGGATGATAAATGTATGTACCATTGTTGATGAGTAAGTATAATGTAGGTATCTTGTACTTTTTTTTAGTATCTTCTGATTCAAAAAGTACCGAAACACAATCGTTATTATATTAGTACCACTTATATCCCTGCAAGACACTCCTAACCGAAACTTTAACTCATTAGGGCTGTTCACATTTCAAACCGGTCATCAAATCGTTTGTCAAATAGAATAGAACAACGTGAAATTTCCATGGAATTCCCACATTGTTCTATTGGATTTGACAAACGATTTGATGAGTGTGAACAGGGCAATTAATGCTGTTCACATTTCAAACCGCTCATCAAATCGTTTGTCAAATCCAATAGAACAACGTGGGAATTCCATGAAAATTTCACGTTGTTCTATTGTATTTGACAAACGATTTGATGAGCGATTTGAAATGTGAACAGCCCTAATAACAAAATACCATGCATATGTGTTAGTGAATACTAAAAATTTTATGTGAATAGGGGTGTTCACATTTCAAATCGCTCATCAAATCGTTTGTCAAATACAATAGAACAACGTGAAATTTTCATGGAATTCCCACGTTGTTCTATTGGATTTGACAAACGATTTGACGAGCGGTTTGAAATGTGAACAACCCTATTCACATAAAATTTTTAGTATTCACTAACACATATGCATGGTATTTTGTTATTAAAAAGGGCTGTTCACATTTCAAATCGCTCATCAAATCGTTTGTCAAATACAATAGAACAACGTGAAATTTTCATGGAATTCCCACGTTGTTCTATTGGATTTGACAAACGATTTGATGAGCGGTTTGAAATGTGAACAGCCCTAAATGGCGGTACAAAATACTATTAGTTATTAAACCTAAAATTTAACAGGCAACAATTCAGTTGTACATCCCTGATTTCTCTTATTGGAATTTTAGACAGAGACAAATGATTTTCGTTGTGTTCTACTTGTCTTTGTCTTGTTCTTTCTTATGAGAAAAATAAATTTGATGTACACACAATTTAGAAATTTTTCAAACGAACAATTTATAACGTGTTACAGCACGTAAGTACTTTTAATTGTGAAATATATTAAATAAAATACTATATATTGTAAAAATAATTATATTTTAACACTCTTCTAGTTAAATAGACGAAACTGGTGGTCGTCAAGTGCTGATGATAGCTGCTGCTCTGAGTGCAACTGGCATACCATTGACTGCAGCTCCACAACCGCAGGCTCAAGCTACGCCAGCAGTCACCTCTACGGCTCAATAAAATGGAATTATTACGACGACTTGCTTTGCTTACTGCTAACTTTGGTACTCAGCAGCAAACTTTGGTGCAACAAAATGCTCGCCAACAAGTGTTTGACCGCCGTGGCCATAGCCAATCTGATAGTTCTCGCCCAACAAGCTGGAGCTGCTAGCATGCCTATCACGAATACTTTTGCTGCTATTACACACAGTGTTTCCAAGTGGATTTGTTAATAGAGCTATGCAGCAACAGCAGCAATTTCAACAACAACAATCATCGACAAATGTTGGGTATCAACAATCTTGAACTATTTCCACTGCGACGTTCTCTCAATCGAACACCACAATCTCGTGTCTCTTCGGTTTACAACGTTTCGGTTTACAGCGTTTGGAGTGGAATTGCAATGACAACTCGATGATGCGCATTATGGATAATAATGGACCACAAGTAGATAAAGGTGGACCATTTTCTCAACGATCAAACCCAATAAGAATAAATAAAGGTGGGACTCTGAAGCAAATGTCTTAGTACTTTATTAATATCTTTTTGTTTCTTTTGTTGTAGTTTTGTTTCCAGCAATTGTTTCTTGGCAATGTATCCTATCATGCCACTGAAGAAGAACTGAAAACACTTTTTCATCGTTTTGGTTGCGTACTTGAGCTGAGAATTCATTCTAAACCAGACAATAAATTGCCACCTCGTGTTATAAATCCATTGAACTAAAGGCTTTATGACGCATGAGGACCCTGAATTGATGAAAACATGATTGGCCAGCTGTGTAAGTGTTTTTGAATTCTGTTAGTATATCTAAGGGTATATATTAAGTTAGTTGTTAATTAGATAAAACACTTAGTTGAAAATGCTTTTAAATTTATTTTATATATTTGTTCTATTCCATTTTACACAGATCTTATATTTGCCTGAAAATTCACCCAATGCACAAAAACTCAAAGTAAAAGAAAAGAAAGCTGGGATGTATGAACAAAACATGGGTATGACGTATAATATGAACAAAAACATGGGTAACGCCTATCGCAACAATATGAACAGCGGAGGTCTAGTCTCACGTTCATTATCAATCTCTGGTGGCATGATAAGAAATAACATCAACACAAGCGTGAACAGCATGCAGCGTGGCTTCAGTAGTGGACCAAGCATTGTCCGTGGTGGTTTCAACTGCAATGACAATCGAGGCCCACTACCAACTGGTGGACCACAATCACGTGGAGGCACGTCGCTAACCATTAATTTTCATCTACCACCACAACCACAACAACATCAATAGCACATAAGAAATTCTTATAAGATAAGATACTCCAATTTTTACAAACCAGAAATTATTTAAGGAAACTTTTAAATGTATTTGTATTGCATTGAATAATGTTATAATAATTTCAATATTCTATTTAAAATAGAAAAGGTATGATACCATAGCAGAATTACCTAGGTAGTGTTGACAGTTTTCATTGAAAACATATGCTGTCAAAAAATTTAATTAAAAAGAGAGCGCTTTCAATCGGCCATTGTAAATAATCATCATCACGCCGCAGGCATGAATCCACCTCTGGCGATGAGCTTCCTTTTAAGACACTAAATAGAATTTAACATCACGAACTGAAAAGCTTTTCGTCCAAATCACACACGATTTTTTACAACTTTTATGATTTTAAATTTTTGTTTACTTAAACGCACAAAAAAATGTTTATTTTTTATTTTTATGATTGTAGTTTTCGACGCTTGCTTTTTTTTTCGCTTTCTTTAATTAACAGCTGTTTTTTACAGGCTGTTTTTCTTTTGAAGAGAAAAAAATAAGCAGTTGTCAACACTACCTGGATAATTCTGCCATGGTATGATACTAATCTTAATTTTCAGTAAAATTTCAAAAAATAAATGTAATCATGTAGTTAAAAAATAATAGGAAATTAGCCAGGCATTTAAATGGTAGATATAGTTGGTGTACTTGGTAACTAAAACGAGGGTACTAACAAAAGTTCGCTTAGTTGCTGTCATATTATTAGTTTTTAATAAATCAAAAATTACATACTGTTTGTTATAATCTTACGATATATCACTCTAATTTTCAGAAAGATCGGTCAAAATGGAGACAAGAAAACGTAAAATTAGTGAAGCAGTGTCAGTGGATATCCTGTGCTAACGCAGCAAGAAATTTGGTTTGCTATTCTTTTTGGATGTCGACGTAAGCTCAAGCCTGTGGAAATACTTAGTGAATGCCAAACAGCGTTTGGAGTGTATGCGCCATCCCTTGTGACTATTTCAAAGTGGTTCCGGAGATTCCACACCGATCATTTTTCTGTAACGGACGAACTTCGAGGAAGCCGTCCAAAATCTGCGACTGACTATGTAAGTGTAGCGCTGGTGAAGTCTAATATTGACGAAGATCCAAGATGGACCCAGGAAATGATTGCTGAAGAACTGGGCTTAAATGCCATGGCTGTATCCCGAATATTAAAAAATAATTTTGGATGCACGAAAAAATCTGCACGATGGGTTCCTAGAATTTTAACTGAAGCTCGAAAAGAGGCACGTGTGCGTTTTGCTCAATATTTTCTTGACAAATTCAAAAACGGAAAGGATTCCACTTTTCAGAAAATTGTTACAAGTGATGAAGCATGGTTTCACAAGTACCATCGTGAAACCAAACAACAAAGCATGGTATGGAGCCCAGAAGATGCAAGTCCACCCGTTAAAGCAATGCAACAAAAGTAATGATGTCCGTTTATTTCATCAGAGAGAAAGTTGCAGCTGCTATTCCTTTGGAAAAAGGTCAGACGGTAACTGCCAAGTGGTATACTGCAACTTGCTTACCGGAAGTATTCCAGAGTTTATTGGGAAAACGCCAAAAAAAAAATAACTTCGCCGATGCTTTTTGCATCATGAAAATGCGTCAACGCACACTGCTGGAAAAACAAGCGAATTTATTGCGCTGTCAGGAATCGAAGAAATTCGACCAGCACCTTATTCCCCAGATCTAGCACCTTCTGGGGTGCTGGTCGAATTTCTTCAATTCCTGACAGCGATTCCTGGTAGCTTCTGCTCATTTCCAAAAATAAAAAAAATAAATTGCGAGGAAGAGTCTTACTACAGCAATGAGGAGATAATAAATGCGGACAATGATGAAATTGCAATACTCTAAAAAGCCGATTTTGAAGACTGTTTTTCAAGCTGGATTTATTGAATTCAAAAATGTATCGAAATAAATGGCGATTACGTTGAAAAAATACAGAGATGAAGAATAAAGATATAAAGTTAAAATATTTTTTGTTTAGTTTTTTCTACTCTATTAAGCGATCTTTTGTTAGTCCACTCGTAATTACTTAGTCATTTCACTGATAGCTACGACTGGTATTTTTGCCATATAAATAAGTTATTTAACCCACTATTTTACTAATTGCTTTAACTGGCAAGTTTCACAGATATTTTCAGTCATTTAACTTATTATTTAACTGATTGGAATGACATGCATATAAAATGTGTAAGCGAGATGACTATGCAATTTAAACTTCTGAAAAAGTATGTGCAAGAAAAGGCTACAAAATCACACGTACACAAATATTTTGGTAAGATTTTTCACATGGCCCTTAAGAGACTGATAGAAAATACTGACCGAAACTTCCGTATTGCTTCTCTTTATATAACCAGTAATATATCCGGTTGTGTTCTTGCAGGGATGTTATGCCAGTCGTTGAAAAAATGTTATATCTAAAAGCATAGTAGCATAGTATCTAAAAGCACATGAACTTGATACAATTATTATGGTCCAATTAGCCGCGCATGGCATAGCAGTGCATGGCTTAACAAGTGTCACATCGAAATCTGTTTAATGGGGCTTGCGTGTATCTGATTATGCACAAAATGGCAACGCATAGCAATAAAACAGAAATTCATAATTTGTTTTATTATCGTATATATAATTCTTTATTTATGAATATAAAAGTTTTGAAGTCGAAGCATTAATTTTATAAAAGTTTGATTATATTAAGGCGAATTTACACGATTCACTATCATTGTTCACTTTGGATGAATCATCTGATTTGAAAAATGTAAATTGATTTTCATCTTTAAAATGAAGATGGTTGTCATCCACATTGAACAGTAAAAGAAGTAGAAGCTCTTCCTACTTTTGATGAAAGTGAAAGCAAATGGAACTAATGTGTTATTCGTTCCGAAACACAATTGAAAGGTGTTAGCATAACTTTAAGCAGAAGTTTATATATTTTTTATTTAATTGCTGAACGGCTTTTATTTATTTAATTTTTTAAACGTCAATAAAATTAATCAGCCCACGAATATATTTTGACATTCAACACTGAATCATCCACCAAATTTTAAATTTACATTTTGAATAATGTAAATTAAAAATTGATTCACTGTCATCGTTCAACGTTCACTACCATCGTTTTAAGTGAAATGTGTAAATTCGCCTTTAGCTACGACTTTAAAGCTTTTATATTCAATAAGAAATAATTATATATATGATAATAAAACAAATCAGGGAAAATTAAGACAATAAGATTTCCAACAAAATAATATATATGCATAATTATCCATTTCACCAAGAATTTAATAGGAAAACAAATTTAAAATTATTTTTACTTTGTAGTGGTTTCGAAGTTCTTTTTTTTTGTTAAAAGTTTTACTGATAAATTTTTATACTTTGTTCGCTTATTGTGAACACTCTGAACACACCCGTGGCGAAAATTTTGTAAAACAATTTTACAGGGCTGACAACTACAGAAAAACAAAATGAAAACGAAATATTTTAAAGCGCTCTTTCCCATTTTCTGTTGCGTTCCAAGTACAAAATGAAACGCAGCGATATTCGCTGTGAACAAAAATAATCCAAGTCCCGCTTTTCACACGGCAATCCTCGGAGCAATAATTGCTTTCGCCGCAATCAGTTTGTTTTGACTATTTTATAATTACGTCCTGTTTTACGCTCTTTTTCGTTTGAGGAGCTCAGTGGCAAATGTATGTAATGCTCACGGTCATATATCCCTGAAAACAAGTACACTTTTAGCTACTTTTAGTACTTTATCAATCGATAAGAGTTGCTTTTCAGCAGGTTTTTTTATTGCAACTATCAACGATATTTGTAGTACATACATTATCAATCGATAAGTGTTGCTATTATGCGAATTAAGCCAATTTTTGAGCGAACATATATCTTTTTTGAAAAATTTTTTTGTGACATTTACTAGTGTATGTTTCAGGAACATTGTACAATTTTTTCGATGAAAAATAATTCAAAATGGTGGCTGAAGGTCTCACTGATCAGAGCTGTGCGTGGCGATAGCCATCTGCGCTGTACACTACAGCCCTGCCAAGTGATCTTAAACGAGAAAACAAAAAAAAAATATAAACCAAGATGAAATTTGGTGGGCCTTTTAGATTTCCGATTTTAATAAAGCCCTTTTTTAAAAAATGGCGGGCCTTTGGAAAAAATCATGTTTTCCCTCCTTTTTCTTTTGATTTAACGGTTAAAAAAATAATTATAAGTTTTTTGGAATAAAAACGCTTCCTGAAGGCCCCCTAAATTGAATAAGCATTAGTTTGAGCAGTCAAACATCCAAATCGGTCAAGTCGTTGAAGCGAAATCGTGTACACCGCAGAAAAAAGTTTTTTCGAGAAAAACGCGTTTATATCTGTTTTTTGGCCAACGCACTCTCTCGCCTAATACGCTATGACTCGTAAAATAAATTAGATAGACCCCTTTTATATTGGTCAAGACTTGAAGTCAAGTTTCAGAGTTTGTAGGCAATTCGCCACATATCGGAAGCGACGGAAGGGAAAATGAAACTTGAAGCTGTACCGGCAATTTTTCGTGTTTTTTCGTGTTCCTTTTGCTATTTTCGCGTTGTTGACAGTGCTTTTTATTTTATTTTTCACATATCAATGTGAGTTTGTCAGACTACGGTTGCATTAAAATTTTTTTGCATTCAATATAATTTAATTTTGCATTAAATTTTTAAGCAAAAACGTTTTGTTAACTTCCATCGTGGAAAAAAAATAAAATTCAGTTTGCAAATTTCAATAAACTATAATTCATTTGCTTGCTACCTATCTCGTTTTATTTTTAGAAAACAAGGAAAGAAGACAAGAACTTGAATTCAAGTCTTGACCAATGTGAAAGCTTTCGTCAAGTTCAAAAGAGAACGTCAAAAAAACTTGACTTCAAGTCTTGATCAATGTAAAAGAGGTCAAAGTCAATTATTGATCAAGAATTGCCGAGTGAAAAACGGCAATATCTTGAAAAGGACCCCTTTTACATTGATCAAGACTTGAAGTCAAGTCTTTTGACGTTCTCTTCTGAACTTGACGAAAGTTTTCACATTGGTCAAGACTTTAATTCAATTTCTTGTCCTCTTTCCTTGTTTTCTAAAAATAAAACGAGATAGGTAGCAAGCAAATGAATTATAGTTTATTGAAATTTGCAAACTGAATTTTATTTTTTTACCACGATGGAAGTTAACAAAACGTTTTTGCTTAAAAATTTAATGCAAAATTAAATTATATTAAATGCAAAAAAATTTTAATGCAACCGAAGTCTAGCAAACTCACATTGATATGCGAAAAATAAAATAAAAAGCACTGTCAACAACGCGAAAATAGCAAAAGGAACACGAAAAAATACAAAAAATTGCCGGTACAGCTTCAAGTTTCTTTTTCCCTTCCGTCGCTTCCGATGTGCGGCGAATTGCCTACAAACTCTGAAACTTGACTTCAAGTCTTGACCAATATAATAGGGGTCTTTGCCACAAGAAGTTTGTGGAATTCGTCACGTCAGGGAGTAGAGTAAAGACCCCTTTCAACCCGAATAGCCAACGAACTGCTTGCGGCGAAAGCAATTCTTGCTCCGAGAATTGAAGTGTGAAAAGCGGGACTTGGCTATTCGGGTTGAAAGGGGAATTTCCTTTTAAACTTTACGTTCACGTTTAGGGGGTTTCGGACGATCCGACATGTCGGAAAGATATGGCATGCTTGACGACAAGTCGGATCATTCGAAACCCAGCCAGACACCTAACAGCAAAATATGCCATATATATGGCACAGACATACGGCTTTGTACGTGAGGTTCATATAAAATTTTCCATACAATGTACGTTAGGATTGTTACAACATACGCACAACGATGTGCAGATTATATGGACAAATTCTTATCTGTGTGATCTGGCATCTCTGTCTGCCACACATGTTTTAGCCATAAAAAAAGGTTTAGCTGAACTGCTCACACCAATAGCAAATTCAGCTGTGTATTCTTCTCCCCCCATGCCGTTGTCATGACCACCCCCTTCCCCAGAGATTGAAACTCTGACATTTTATTTCCAAATAACAAAAGCCAATTTGTATATTAGTTTCTTTTATTTTTTAAATAAACAATTTACCTTTATATTATGGCGTAGAAATTAATGTATGTATCATGACACACAATTTTTTTTAAATACATGTTTTTATATTAACAGAAAAATGGCACCAGCGACAGCAGCAGTTCTTGAAAATGTTTAAAGCTGAAATGGTTTTATGTTAATTATCCAGTTAACCAAATATGTTTCCCGGGAATCTGCTTGGTTTTCTGAAAATAAAAATTTTTTAATTAGATTTAAATTATATTATTTGTATACTTCCTTTCGATTGCATTGCTTATTTTGTTTGGTTTGTTATTTTTGTTTTTTGCTAGTTCAGTATATTTTTGGCCGTAAAAGAGCAAGATATACAAACATTTATAACTTTCCTTTTTTATCATAACATCAGAACATATGAATGTATTGGTGAAAAGCTAATTTTGTTTCTATGTGTTTGTGAATGCGTTAGAGCTGTCCAGCTGGGAAGCAAATAAGACAGTCGGACGAAAATCAAAAAGTTTTGATTTTTCTGCCAGTCGGACCGACATGTTGGGTATGTGAACGCAAGTCGGTCCGACTTGCTGCATTTTTTCATTTCAATAAAAGCGTCAGCGGGTGAACAGCGACGAAGCGGAAAAATATTATTGAAAAATAATATGAACAACGTTAGAAACATTGAATTATGGATATAATTAATTAAAATTAATTAAAATTTTTCTAAGGTATGGAAAATAACTGGTCAATTATAAGGTCATCTAAAAATTGCTTAGCTACTATGCTGATGTGTTTAGTTTGAGAGCCTGCAATGGAATGAAGTCGTCGTACTTGTCGGACTGTTCGAAAGCTCAAAGAAATTTTCTCTGTTAATTTGTCGTCGGACATGTCGGATGACAAGTCGGATCATCCGAAACCCCCTTTTAAACACATCAAGAGTTTGCCCTGTACACACTCAACAAATCATTTGTCAAATCCATGGAAATTTCACGTTGTTCTATTGTAATTGGCAAACGATTTGATGAGTGGTTTAAAATGTGAACACCCTTTTGACGATCAATTCTTGTTAAGAAACGACGCCGTTGATGATCAAAACGAATAGAAAAATAACGGGACAACGAACAAACACAAAACTAATTGCCCAAGAATTGACAGTACTGTTAATTTTTTCTTACCCTTTCGTTACGATTCTCGCACCATCGAACACAAGACTTGATCGTCAATTCTTGACAAGTGTAAGTCGGAACTTACGGCGAAGTCAATTATTTACTACGTTTACATGGCGAGTTGAGTTATGGTCCAGTTAGCCTCGCATGGCATAGCAGTGCATGGCTTAACAAGCGTCACATCGAAATCTGTTCAATAGGATTTGTGTGTATCTGATTATGCACAACATGGCAACGCATGGCAATGCTCAGATAAAAACAGAAATGCATCTCTGACTACATAGATAAACATGGAAGATCTATTTCATTTTAATATCTGTGTATTCTTCTATGTGTTTGACGTTTTGGCAAAACAGATGTGAAGTTGTAAAATTGTTTGATCAAGTGCGGTTAATTTATTAAAATAAAATCCTTGTATTCTTCTTTTTTATTGTTTTATTTTGACCATGTGACTATGCTTTGCATAATCACCATTTATTTAGCTGTGTGCTAGCTGCTTATCTGCGTTGCATGCGCTGCTGTGCCATGCGAGGCTAACTGGACCATTAGGATAACTAGGGATTAACTTTCCATTACTACGTTTCCATGGCGAGTTAAGTCGGGATTACTAGGGATTAACTCCCCATGGAAACGCGAGTTGAGTTGAACTTCGTTAAATCCACAAAAATCCACGAAACTTCTTAGAATTAGCTGATTCTATCTATCAAAGCGAATAAGTTAATTTATCACAAGAAAAAATGGCGAGTGGAAGAGTTTTTTGGAGTGCTGCAGAAACTTTGCTATTGATTGAAATATTTAAAGAAAATACAATTCTTGATATAATGGATGGAAAAAAATTTAGAAGTGAAATATATAAATTTTTCGAAAGTGAGTTTAAGAAAAGGGACATCGTAAATAAAAATATTGTGTGAATATTGAGCACAAGTGGGAAAACCAAAAAAAAAATTACGATTGCAACTCGACTCTATGTTGTACATGGAAACACTTTTGAGCTTGAAACGCCATTTTGTCAACTTGACGAAAACCCAACTCAGACCCAACTCGCCATGGAAATGTAGTACATGGAAACGCGAGTTGAGTTGAATTTCGTTAAGTCTACGAAACTTCACGAAACTGGTTAAGCCCGTATGATACTTCATTGGTATGTCCAATTTTTATTCCTTGACAATGAAACTAGAGCAGTTAAAATAGTGCTAAAGCCAAAACTCAAGAAGTGTGACTGTATACGCATATAGTACGAATTGGACAAAAAAATGTGCGACGGACAGCATTTTCAATGCATTGTTTTTGACGTTCCTCTCAATTCGTTCGTCGTTAAGCTTCGATCAAATATTAAGTGTCAAAAACAAGTTTGAGCTCTTTCTTCCGCAGCCAAGAAGAACAGAGAGATAAAATAGTAACGTTGCGGAGATGTAAAAAATTGGCACGATGCATGTTTTCATCCTTTTTCTTCAATATATATCTGTCTAGCCCACGCGCCACTTGCTTTTAGATTTTGAAATTGGACAAAACAATGAAGTTCATACGGGCTTTAGATTTAACTGAGTTAGATTGGATGCGTTCAGAAGGTGCAACAGTTGTAACTGTTGGGCGGGGTTCCATTGAATTTATTGATTACTTTTTATTTTATTTTATTTCTGCCACTGCGCTGACATAAAATGTAACATACTGTTCAGCAGGAGCACAAAGTGGCGGAAACTGATACTGATTAAAGACTAAAAATGGTTAGTAAATTTTGCTCTTGCTGAACGCACACATTTATACTAAGAAAAAATGGCGAGTGGAATGGCCGAAGCCCAACTGGACTCTATGATGTGCATGGAAAAGGCTCAAACAAAATAGACGTTTTGCTCCGTAACGAGTAAAAACGTAAGTGTTCAGTTAAATACATGTTAATTTTGTTACCCAAAAGGAGCTAACGTAACTGAACGAAACTAAACGAAACAGTTTGACAAGACGTATTATTCCGTAAGAACCGAACTGCTAGCGTAGCAACTCGTCAGCAACAGCTGTGCAGAGTGCGTTTTTATTTTATTTTCATCAATTTGTTTCAATTTCACCATTATTTTACTCATTTTTCACAAATCTTTATTAAAAATTACAAAATGCACAATATAAATAAATAACTAATACTCGATTATCTACTGATCAGCTGTTTCAGACGAGTTGAGCAAATCGTTTCATTTTGGGTTAAATCCGTAAACATCCGTAACGAGTGCAGACGTTCATTAAAATGCTATCGTCTCGTTTCGTCTATTTTGGTTCGGCCTAAACACTTTTGAGCTAGGAACGCAATTTTGTTAACTTGACGAAAACCCAACTCAGGCTCAACTCGCCATGGGTGAGGTCAGACGATGCTCGTTAGCTCGGCGAGCAGATAATTTTGTTGTTGCTTCCAATGCGAAACTTTCAAAAAACAGTGCGACTGTGAGCGGATGAACATTTTGTAAACCCAGCCATGATAGAATTGCCAGGTATTATTATTCGTTGAAAATCAGCTGGGGATAAACTGTCATTTTGGACATATAGTGTCAAAATGAAGCTAGTTAGTGCAAACAATGTTGGTTCTTGTATTATTTGAAATGAGAAAACGACAAACAATTATTTATCTTGCCTTTGAACTTGATATAAGCCACGTGATAAACATCGAGATATAGAAAATTTTTTGCTACATTGCATCAAAAATTAACTAGTAGGTTTCTGCATAAGAAAAACAATAAGAGGAATATGATTTAAAGTTTAAGAGTTTGACTAATTAATAAATGAATATAAAAATTTTATAAAAATAAGGACTCCTATATTTTAAACTTCTCAAAACTAAAATGTAATCTATGGTATAGAATTTAACAGAAGTAACTAGCATCAGAAAAATTACCGACTTCATATGCAAATGTAGAAATTAAGTCAAAAGTAAAGACCAAAAAATCCCCTTTTACTTCTTGGTGGGATTGCAGTACTTTTAATTGACATTATATGCCCAAAGTAACGAGTAAAAGTAGCGATTATTACTACCTGGTAATTCTATCATGGACCCAGCAAAATGTGTTCATTTTTGCTCGCTGTACATGACAGCGAGCACCGTGCAGAACAGTGTTGCTGGGTGGTGAAATTATATAAATACTATCTTTTAGTACCTAAAAAGTACTTTTTTGGTGGAAAATACTGCTTTTTACTATAATGTAAATACGAAAGAGTTATATGAAACCCTTTTTTTGACAGGTCTATTTATAAAATATAATTAAATGACAATAAGAAAACAAAAGCAAAAACACTTCGGTTCTTTTTATTGGCTTCCCTTTGTTTCATCACGTCGCTTACTTTAGTTCAATGGCCAATAAGTCCAAATCAATTTCTGCAGAATCTATATCTAATTTTTTTTTTTTTGTAATAATTATATTAATGAATATTAATTAAGTACTAACTCTTAATTTTATCTCATTTTTCATACCTCTTTTTCAAATACAATAAAAGTAAAAATTAAAGTAAAACAAACAATCAAACAATCAATTCACGCTTAAAGTAATTTTATGTGTAGTACGAAGTAAAGCGGAGGAGAAAATGTAGTGAATAATACAAATGTCAAAATATGCTCGCCGAGCAATTTTCTGTCCTCTGACCTACCAGCGTGCAAATTGAGAAAAGAGTAATAAAATTGTTCATTGCACGCCCAGCATCTGGCCTTAGCCCATGGAAACGTAGCATGGTAGAACTAGTGAAGGTATATGCATTTCAAACTGCTCTCTTTTTGCTATTCTTGCCTATTTTTGCTTTCTTATCGTATTCTCATCGTTTTCAGATTTTGTATGGGCTGTCAACTTCGTTTTGACAGTTCCGGCAGTCTGTCTCTCCGAAATGCATCTACCTTCTCTAATTCTACTATGAAACGTAGTAATTGCTCGTGAATTACCGTGTGTAACGAGTAGGCATGCCAGCTTTGGGGAGTTCCCCCATATGCCCTGTTCACACTCATTAAATCATTTGTCAAATCCAATAGAACAACGTGGGAATTCCATGGATATTTCACGTTGTTCTATTGTATTTGACAAATGCCCTGTTCACACTCATCAAATCGTTATTCAAATCCAATAGAACAACGTGAGAATTCCATGGAAATTTCACGTTGTTCTATTGTATTTGACAAACGATTTGATAAACAGTTTGAAATGTGAACTCCCCGAAACGATTTGATGAGCGGTTTGAAATGTGAACACCCCTATATGGGTGGAATTTTTTACTCGGGGAGTGGTGAAATAAGTAAAATTTTGGGATGAATTCATTTATTTTTTTTTTTTCTAAATTAATTTAAAAATCATAGCAAATTTCAAAATTTTCCGTATTAATATGCTTAAAAACTTTTGCTTACTTTCTTTATTGCTAAACATATCCATTGCAATAAAAACCTCTGTTGGCAACATACATTTCTTCAGCTTTCCTTTTTTGACATTCGCTTTGACTAATTTAATCAGCTTATTTACGATCACTGGTAGTGATTAAAAGAAGTTAACTTGTTACTTATATATACACGCGTACTGCGTAATAGTACGTTTACAACAAACCTTCAAAACGTGTTTTATGGATTTATCGTGTTTAAGAGCCAAAACACGACTTATTTTGAGTGTTTAACTATTCAAAATTTAAAACACCTCACAGCACGTTTTATTATAAAACACCATTTAAATACTGTAAAGGTCAAAACTTATCATGGTAAAAATTAAAGTTGGCAACACCTCAAACTATCAAAGCTTAATTTTTTCACGAAAATGAGCAAAATAAAAACAAAAATTAAACAATAAAAAAACATAAACGTCAAACTAAAACACGAAAAAGGTGGTATAAACAGTCGTGTTTTGAGATAAACCACAATAGCGATAAAACGTGTTTTAGTTTCGGTGTAAATCTTATATATTAATAGGCACACATCAAATGTTGTCGTACACTTTTTCGATATTAATTTTAGAATAAAGGCAATGAAACTTATATCATTTGAAATCTTCTGCGCCCTATATGTGCAGAATCATTTTAGATATTAAATTTATGACCTCTGAACCGAAATATTAACGTTGAAAAATTGTATTATTTTTAGTAAGGAATCTCAGGGCTGGGAAGAGGTAGAATGGTGAATGAGGTATCAAATGAAAGATTTGGCTGCACAGTATGGTTACATTTTAGATTAGTGACCATAGACCTGAAATATGAGCGTCAAAAGAGCATTTAAATAAAAGCTAAACTGTAACAGATGGAAGAATATAATGTAAGAGGGAATTTTAGACATTCATAAGGTGTGCAAAAAATACTTCCAACATTTTGCATCATCTCTTACGGATAGCCTACAATAAGACTTTTTTTATACAAGAGTGAATATATATTGTGATGGTAAAATTTCTTACAAATACTAAAGTCTGAAAAATTTCCGTTATTTTGACGTTAAAATTATAGCGATATCTCGAAAACTATATATGTTCTCAGTACAACGTTTTTTGTATGAAAAGTCGTTGGTTGAGGAATATTACGGTTTACGAAAGCTTTCTTGATAATATTTTCCACGGGTAGTATGTTAAAAAAATCTCTGAAAATGACATTAAAATTATTTACATATCTCGAAAAATGTTTATCTCCTCAGTACAACGTATTTCCTTGAAGCAAGGCCATCGCCTCAGAATGAGAAAAAACTATTGAAATTAAGTTTTATTTGCGGTCAATAGCTAGACTTTTAAGCAAATTATTTTTGACAGCTTAAGATTTAAGGGTTAGTAAAATAAAAAATGTCCCACCTTTTATTTAGCATTTTTTAACCCACCTCAAAAAGTTGATGTCATTCCTCAACCATTTTTTAATCGATTTTAATCAAATTTTGTTTGTCTGAAAGATCATTTAACTGTAGAAATAAGTCCAACTTGACTTTGGAGAAATAAGAAAAGATTAACCGTTATCCCATCACTTCAATGTTTTATATTGTTTTGAAAAAACTTCTAAAATATTTAGGTGTATTTTTTGCTCAAAAAATACGACAAACTTTTTTTTTGTTGTAATATTTTTTTTTCTTATTGCATATTCTTTTTTCACACTCTTTCATATGACATATCATTTATTTGCAAAAATGGCCTCATTTTGACACATAATTCAATAAACAGTTTCTATCATCGAAATTCATGAGCTTCTCTATGATTTTTTTAATGAAAATTTAATTTTTCAAAATGTTGTTTTTATATTTTTTACAATGTTTGTTGCTATTCGGGTTGTTGCTATTCGGGTTGAACTTTCATCAAACCTCTCATGCGTCGAATTGTTGACAAACTGCTTGCGGCGAAGGCTGTTATTGCTCATGAATTGCCGCGTGTAAAGCAGGTGCAAGTGAATGAAGCAAATTTTGTGGTAGAAGTGGAAATGAAACATAGAACAAAACCTACACACACGCACGCACGCACGCAAAAGCAAGTGCAAAAGGAAATATAGAAAAGAACGAAACGAAAGACAGTGAAGCAAGGAGGAAGAAAGAAAAAACGCAGAAGCAGAAAGACCGACACGAGCGTGTTAATTATTGTTAAAAAATTAAAATTCGCTATAAAACCCAAAAACTTATAAATTTTATTAAATCAGTAAACAAAAAACGGAAGCAAAGTGAAGCATCATCCAAGCTGCCAATAGAAGCAGCCTAAGACAACAAAAAACAGGTACAAAGTTTAGATCAATTGAATATAGTTGAAAATTGCTCTGAATATTAAAACTTCAGCAGGAACATAGAATTGCGATTTTTTTTTTTTTTTTTTTTGTTAATAGTATTTTAATATCTGTTTTTCTGTCCTCCCCTGTTTTCCCCTACTCGTACATATTTGTGATTGAAAAATAAAACAACGCATTTTGGGAAAAAAGCAGAGTAAAACGCGCTGCAGACGGTGAACTTGGAGCAGCAGCGCGACCCACAAGTACCACTTTGGACAGCAAGCGTCCATCGAAGTCAGCAAAAATCGACTACACACAATCTGACGTAGCTTTTCTTTATCATAAGTTGATAAAAGTATTGTACTTCCGGGCATTTTGGAAAACACTTATAATCTCGGTCACTTGACAGTAAAAATTATTATCCTCAAGCAGTAGCAACACACACACTCATACAAAATGGAAAAGAGAATAGAACTCGAGAAACGCGCACGCAAGCCCAATCAGGTAAGTCGTGGCGGCTTCTAAAAGCCAATTTTTGTCAAAAACTTTCTTAGAAATCTTTGGAAACCAGCTACTTACATAAGTCGTAACAATAAATTAAAACGAATTGCAAAGTTCAAAATATTGGCAGTAATGTAATTACATCCAAAAGTCCATTAAAAAAATTGCAGCCCAATTATGTGCAACATAATTTTTGTATGGTCAGAATTTAGTGTGTACCAATTTGTCAACCATTTTACTTGCATTGGTATTCAAATATGATTATGTAACTACTTTTTATTGTATAATTAATTTAAGATTATTTTTTATTTTTAGTTTTGAGCGCCTTGCAATTGGTGGCCAGTGTTATGAGGATATTATATTCCTCCGTTTATCGATTTAATAAGTTTTATTTGCGGTCAATAGCTAGACTTTTAAACAAATTACTTTTGACAGCTTCAGCATTTTTTAACCCACCTCAAAAAGTTGGTGTGTGTTATTCTTCAACGTCATTCAGTTCAATGTTTTACTAAAGATTTTCATTCAGTTTTCGTTACATTGAGATATTTTCCTTAAATCACTTTATTTCTTGAAATTATTTTTGTAAATAAAATGATCTCACTTATGCTTAGTCGTTAAATCTTAACTGCAGGGAGTGAAAATGTTTTTAAAAAATATGTTGTAGTGTACTTGTTTATATAATGTACTTGTTTAACTAGAATTGTTTTTAAATATTCAAATAGGTTTTATTTTAAGTCATTGAAAAACTATAATGAATTGAAAGGCTTATTGCAATAACGTGATAAGCCACATGATCTAAAAATATATTTTTTAGGCTGATACATTACATTACTCAATGTATTGTCAACAACCATTGAAGAAATTTTGGTTTTTTCTTCCCTTGGTTTAATTCTATTCTTCATACAAAATACATTATTTCAAAACTTAGAGTATATTATTTAAAAATATTTTGTATGTGGCTTATCATGTTCTTGCAATAAGCCCTTCAATTGAATTTTGCATTTCAATAAAAACACACAAAAGGTTCAATATCACTATTTTCAATCTACTACTAAATTTAATACCAGCAGCCTCTGCTAAGATTAGCGCTATTTCCCAATACATTTTGGACCAAGTCGTTAAATTTTCCTTGTTCAATTTTATTTCTTTATACAAAACTGAATTTAAAAGATTTACAGTTGATAATTTCGGTTTTATGTAGCATATAAGTCAACGTCAAAGAAAAGTAAAACAAATATGTAACACATTTGAGAACTCATAGATCTATAAAGGGTAGATCCATAGTAAAACTAGACAAGGTAGTGTTAGGGCTGAAAGTGTTCTTTTTCTTAGTGACCATAACTGTCAAACTCAGCCATTTTGGTATTTTTGACAATTTTTACTTTCATATTGCATTCTCATTGGTTGTAGAGATTTTATATGAAATGCCAACTTCGTGTTGACAGTTTCGATCACCGGCTCTCCGCACTAACACTACCTTGTCTAATTTTGTCATGGGTAGATCTATAAGGATTGAGCAAAAAAATAGTTTTTCCTAAAGTGCATATAGTAGGCCTTTATTTATATATAAACAAAAATCCATTTAATTCCTAACCCTAAAAATGTTAAGATATTGCAAAATGGCCTGACTTTACGCATTAAAACAAAGTGTAAACTCTCGCATTGTTTTACTGCATACTCAATAATGATGTGAGGTTATCTTTATGTCTGTAATCGATGAAATATTTCTTATTCCATAAATATAAATTTATTAAAAATTCAACATGGGCAAACAAACCACAACAGCAACGCGTATTTAGTCCTAAAAATAGCATCTAAAGTTAAATCTTTGAGGGAAATTGCTAGTATTATCGACAGAAGTCAGAATAATAAACAAAATACAATACAGCGTGTATACATTACAGAAGTGAAACTTCTTAAAATTAAGATACATTTATGTGAAAGAGAGAGAGCTAGAGCGAGCATCTCAAAAGAAATAAATAAAATTTGCATACATATTCTGTTTATTTAATATTTACACTGTCATTGGTCAGTGCTTCAATTGGTAATTCTGATTTTAATGGTTTGTAATAACTAAAATATGATATATGTATGTGTCCGTGATATGCTATTTTAGACGTGAAAAGATTGCATATATTGAGTTGGATCAACCTTTATACAAAAAACACTAAATATAGGAGGAAATGTCTATTATAGTTCATATAAAAATAATCTATGGCCCCTAGAGGGGTGAAATGTATGGGCTGGGCCTATTAATTTTTCTCCCTCGACATTTCTTCTGCATACACCTATGCTCTATCTGCAACCCTTCCGTGGGGCCCCATTAAGTATGTCGATTCCGGGAATTGGGGCTATATTATTCCCGAAAAAATTATCCCGGGATCATCGTTAAATATTTCGGGATTTAAAAAAATTTTAACTAAATAATTCAGTGCTCGTGTACATAATTTGTCAAAACGTACTTTTACATGTTATTTTTTAAGTTTTTTTTTAGAAATGATCTCATTTTGCTACTGTATCATTAAAACTATAATATATTAAACATATGACAACACGTGTAATTTTATTTAAATTTTTTATTTCTTGAGTACCGGGACTAATCCGAAATCCCGGGATTTAAAAAACAGGGTACATGATACACATCCCTAGTCCCCATACAAAAAACAAAAAAAAAATTATATAATAGTTCATATAAAAAATTGTTGACCCTTAGGGGGGTTAAATGTATGAGCTGGTTCTATTCATTTTCTCCTTCAATATTTCTTTTAAACACATCTGCTCTATCTGCCACCCTTCTGGGGTGGTCCTCATAAAAAACTCCAAAAATAGAAAAATATGTCTATTCTAGTTCATATCAAAAAATCTATGACCCCTAATGGGTCAAATGTTTGAATAGGTCCTATTAATTTTCCCCCTCAATATTTCTTCTGAACATACCTTCACTTTATCTGCCACCTCATGGCGGTCCATGCAAAAAACACAAAATGACTAAAATGTCTATTATAGTTAATATCGAAAAAAAATTACCATACAAAAAACAGAAAAATCGATTATGGTTCATGTCAAAATCTTTGACCCCTAGGGGGGTCAAATGCATGATCTGGTCCTTTTAATTTTCCCCTTAAAATTTTTTCTCAACACACCTGCACTCCTCCATCTACTACCTGCGTATTCAGTGGTGAGTGCAAAGCATAAATGTTTGAAAAAATTGTACCGAAAATTTTTTACAGTAACAAAGTAACAAGTAACAAAGAGGTCTTAAAACGCGCAATCACGGAAAAATATGGAAAAATTTTACTTTAGGGCCCGGACTCGAATATATTTTTTTTTCGAAACGTGTATTTGGTAGCCCTAAATCCGAATCCGCTTTCAAAAATGTCGCTTTCGAATGGTTTTGGAGATAAAAATCGTTAAAGTTTCAAAAATTACCATTTCAAGTGTATAAAAATGTTCACATTTTTTACATGTAACTTTGTGTTATTATTAGTAGTAATTATTTACTTCTAAAGCATAGTACTCTGTTAAGTTTTATGTAAAATTCACTATACAAAATATGACATCTGCGAAAAAAGCGTCGAAATTTTCACAATATTTTCGTCAGAGCAGCACTCCGACTGACGAAATGAAATTAAAAAAGTTTTGTTTTGTTTAGATGTTACAATTACCATATCTCATGAACCCATTGAGTCCCCACCCTATTTTTATATTGTTGCAAAGGTAATTTTACCAGTTTTTAGAAAATTATTTTTTTATTTTAAATTATGTTCTGCGAACCTCTTCAAAATCAATTACCTTACCGCAAAAGATGGAATCCCCAACCACCAAAACTTTCCCAAAACTATTTTAAGATCAAACTTAAAATTAGGTTAAAAAACTCGTTTGCTAATAAAAAATTTTTTTGCTAAAATGTTAAAGTTACCATGTCTAATTAACCCATTGCGTTTCCACCATAATTTTGTTGGATAGGTAATTTTGCCAGCTTTAAGAAAAAAATTATTTAAATTTTTTAAATGGTGTTCCTCGAACCCCTACATCGAAATCAATCACGTAACCGCAAGGGATGGACCCCCTACGTTTTTGCCAATTGTTTTAAATTTTGTGCACCCTGTAACTGCGTCAAAAATCACAGCAAACTTTTTTCCTCCGAATTCAGTTTTTTATTTCCGTCAGTGATGCTCCATGCAAAATTTCACTAAAATCGGAGATGGTCATTCCGTAAAGCCGGTACGTTCAAAATGGAATTGCTGAACTATTTTGACAAATCTTAATATACTATAAAAAGCAAGCACGCTGCTCCATGCCCAATATCTCTCAAACTGTTCAGCCTGAAAGTATGCACATCTTAATACATAAAAGGCAAGCATGCTGCTCCGCACGCAGTATTTCTCAAACTGTTATTATTTTTTGACAATAAATCACTTTTACAAAACATACTGTTCTCAAAAATGCTCAGCCTGAAAGTATGCACAGACAATATATTTGATACTTATCAGTGACAATATTGGGTTTTTACAATAGTACGTTTTAGATCTAACTACCTCTTTTTATCCTTTTATAAAAAAGTTGTGACGAATTTAATGAAATTCTTTTGATTCGATTTGAGCCGATTGCACCAAAAACTAGTAAGGAATTATTTTCGAACGGGCCGAAGTTAAAATACCCCACGGACAACGATTTTTCCAAATATCATACCTAAAGTTTATATAAATTAGTTAATTAATTTTATGATCGATTAAAGGCCCAGTTATAATAGACGTAACGTAATGTAGTAAAATGTCACTGCAGCAGTGTGGTCTGTCACTTACTGTTTCAATCAATACTTTTCTTATACAAGTGATTATAATAGAAATAACGTAATGTAACGGGACGTAAAGATCCATTGGATTTCGATTTCTACGTTACTTTACATTACGTCTGTTCAAAGAACAACTAAACATTGAGGTTAGATTCGATTATTGCACTATTTTATATTGTTGAACTACGCTTTTTGTTGAGTTTTTGTTATGAATGTGATAGTTTTATGTATCCACAGCTATGGATGACGAAGATTTAATTGTATTTGTACAGGAACGTGCAATTATTTACGACAAACAACTACCTGGCTACTGCCTGCTATAATTGCTACAACGTTTTCTTACATTACGTCCCGTCACGATGACAGTTGACAACATTACGTTACTTTACATTACGTCTATTATAACTGGGCCTTAAATTATTACATGAATTCAATTGCGAGCTTTAGATCAAGTAAGTTTTTAAGAAGGTAACAACAACTTTGTATAGAGTCAATCACTTAGCTGACTAGACAGTCTGTTAGGGAAATCGCTACGTTTTCCTCTTCAGTAATCTTTGAGTGATTAAGCTGTGATCAACTCACTGTTTAAATTTGTATATGATTTCACTCATTTAGGAATTCATTCATTTGAATTATATGGCTACTAATCATATGACATTTAAAAATTTTTAATTAGTTATTTATCCAGTTATTTCTGAATTTTAAAACTATGACATTAGTTTTTGTGACATTAAAAGAGATTTTTCCCATTTTGATAAAGTCACTTTGTATGAGATGTAGGCGTGGTTTTTCATTAGATTTTTAAAAATTTCAATTATATGGTGAATTTTTGCGACTAAAGTTTATGAGAAAAATTTCAAGTCATTATATAAATTTTGTTTGGCATTTTCAGAGATTTGACCAATTTGATAAAATCATGTTTTATAGGAGATGGCGTGATTTGTATCCGATTTAACCAACAGTAACTTTTTATCGGCGGTTTTCATCCGATTTGACTCATCCTCAAAATTGATCTTCCTTTTTTGTACATTATCACATATACCAAATTTCAACACGATGATTTAAAATTGCGGCTGTAATCGTGTCGACAGATGGACATGGCATCGACTCGGAAGGCGATGGTGGTCAAGAATATGTATACATTTCTATACATTTGTACGACGGCGCCATCTAGTGTTTAATATAGATAAAAATAGATGGCACCACAACAATCATCATACCTGAAAACCTCTTTCTAAAAACTTTCAAGCAAATCATATGAATAGTTTAGACTTTTTCCCCGATCTCAGCGCCACCTACCGGGTCAAATTCTGAATCTAAACCATCCAGAAACCACTCAAACACATATGCGTTTTCTAACAAAAAAATTCTTGTTGTTTTTGTTACTTATGGTCGATGTGAAAAAAATGCACCTAGGAAGTGTGATATTTTGATACTCGCTGTTTTATGCTTTTATTTACTTTCAGAGTCTATTTCAATTGAATTTTTATCTTTGGTGGCTCCCACTCAGCTTAAGCAATGCAAATGTGTCTTTGCATTGAACATCTACCTATCCATCTATGCCAGATATACATGTTTGGATGCAAATGTTAATTTTAGTATACAAGTTATCGTATTTCTATTCTCGAACAAACAAGCTGAAAAATTGTTCTATTTTCACTTTAATTCAGTTGCTTGACTTAATTGTGGTTTGTCAGTTAATAAAGCAGCTTGCTCTAAAGAATCACTCTGCCTATTTTAAGGTGCTTCCCTCCTCACTAGCTATGCTGCTCAAACAGCTTTAATAATTTATACGTTATATGACACTAAAATGTATGTACATGTTTTTTTTTTTGCAGCAGCAGTGGCAACATGCACACAAATTTACACTTTCAATACAAGCTACAACAACAACAATAGCAACTTTGTCGTTCTTCCTAACTGCCTCATCTACATTATAGCCCTTTCATCAATGTCGCCTTCCACTCAATCTGCTTGCAGATTATATCGTTGTTAGCTATACTTTTCCACAAAAAAATATACCCTATCCTTTACCAAGGAGAGCATAAACCGGCCTAGGCATTGCCATGATTTTTTGTTGTTCCTTTATTATCCACATAAACTAAGCCACCTAGTCGTCGTTGTAGTACTCATTCATTTATAAATACACTCTGTACTTCTGCCTTTCTTCCTCCACAGCAACTTTTAGTTGTAAGAGCGTGTATTTCTCGTTGGTTGTATGACTGACGAACATTCGCTGGTCTATCCTATTTCCATGTCTTTAACAAAATGTGTCTTCTCCTTGGCTTGATGTTAGTCTCAAATTGAGCTGGGCTAAGCTACATTTTTTTTCTCTTGTCAATGAATTCGTCATCGTCACAAAATAATTTTAACGTTGCTCTCTTCACATTCCAAGAGTTTTTAAATATCGTTAATGCATAAAATGCATCGTTCCTGCCTTGAGATTTTTGAACGTTGTACAAGCTACTTAGTTACCAGTAACAAAATCATGAGTTGACAGGCAATTCCTCCCTGCTCATAATCGATTTTCAACTCTTAGTTTCCGGTCTAGTTTACATGTTTAATATTTGAGTTTATTTCTTGTATCAACGTCTATGAGAATCAGTTCCGCATTTGTCATAAGAAAAAAAAAGGCAATTGCCTTAGGGCGCTAGCAATTTTTTCTTAGGGAATGTGCACACTTTATTAAGTAATTTTTCTGCTTTACTCACTTATACAATAATAAAAGTTTATAATAAAAAAGTCTAAATAGTTCTGTATATTTGATTTGAGTAAAAAATATAATTGTTTCATATTACTGTATTGTTTTAGTAAAAAAAAAAATAGAATTTCTAACTTTTTCCTAGTCTCTTGGTTAGTGTTCCCTCAAAAATCTTAGTTCTGCCTTTACTTTTAAGACCCAATTTGACTTGCTTAGGCAAAAATTTATTCTGCATACAAAATGACAAACGATTTAAAACATTATTTCAACTGAATTTTATTAACTTCAAATTGATTACAATTGAATGCATAAAAATCCTAACAGAAATGTTTGCCAATTGATTTCAAAGTCATGACTTAAAAAAAAATATTGAAGTTCAATGCCAGTTTTTTATTGCATAAATGCAATTTTAAAAACTGATACCAATGAATAACCAATTTAAAAAAAAAATCTAAATATAGTTATTTTCAAAAATACTGTGAAACCTCCCATAACACGACACTGATGGTCGTTGTATTTTTGTCCGGCTACGGGAGTTGTCCGTTAGTGGGAGGGATCAAAAAATTATGTTCATTAAATTTTTTTATTAAATAAATTTTACAAAAATTCGCTTGTATATATTAAAAAATATTAAAAACCTATTAAATTATTGCATGAATTTAATTGCGAACTTTAGATAGAGTAAGTTTTTAAGAAGGCAACAACAACAACAACTCTGTATAGAGTCAATCACTTAGCTGACTAGACCGTTGATCACAGCTTAAACACTCAAAGACTACTAAAGAAGAAATGTAGCGATTTCCGAGACAGACTGTCTAGTCAGCTAAGTGATTGACTCTATACAGAGTTGTTGTTGTTGTTGTTGCCTTCTTAAAAACATACTTGATCTTAAGCTCGCAATTAAATTCATGTAATATTAAAAACCTTTATTTACTTGATTTCAAAAAATGTGTTAATAGATGATTGCTTAAAAATATAACGAAAAGCTTGTGTCGATCTTTTGCTCAACTCGACATCACCTTTCACCTATTAAATATTTGCATTCTATCGCAGACACCCTTTACATATATCAATGATTATTTTTGGGCTTCGAATTCAAATATTTCGAAAACGATCCACTACTCTAAACGGAAAACTTTATAAACAACTAATAGCGGTAGTCCATATAATACGTCCTAAGTTTAAACGGTTTATTGTTTGTGCTTAACGTCACAAACAGTATGTTTGTTTCAATATTTTATTGAATATTTTTCCAGTATTTCGGAAAAAGCTCAATAAAGGACATTCTGCACAAAAAATTAAACTTGACTACTATCCATCCACCCTCCAACTAACTTTCACCCATCTTACGAATCAACACAATGATTACACATTTATAGGGGGCATCCTCTTAGCATTAGTTCAATCTAAAAAAACAAGATAAAAAATCTATCTGGTAATTTGAATTTTGACTGTTGAAATGCTTAATCGTTTTACCATAAGATGGCAGCGCTGCGATAACACTTCAAGTAAAGGCGGATTCACTGTCCACCTTCAGTAAGTTTTGCAATTTTTTTTATATGAAGTTTTCGCTATCTCTTTCTCTCTCTCCACACTCAATGAAAGAATAACAAAAATCTCGACCCAAAATCTGCTGCACGCTCTTTGACTTAAATAAAATAATTTAAATTTTTGCACAAAACTTGCAGAAGGTGATCCGTGAATCCCGCTTAATGCAATTCGAGCGTATTTATATTTGTGATGTACAAACAAAGTGAAAACTACTTTATGTAATGGCTGAGTTCCTTAATCCATTTATGCAATGCATCAGTGTGTTTTATTTTGAATTGGTGCTAAGTTTAAAGACGATAATTGAGCAACTCTGTTGATATTCTTAAAAAAAGTATAGTTGTGCAGTTTTGGCTATTGATGCATGTACACTGATGCATTGCATTAATGCTTTAAGGACCTCAGCCTATATGTTTAAATGTAAGCGTTACTAGTAAACTTATCTAGCAAAATAAAATTTTAAATGTGCAAGGCTTTTGTTGTCCGAGCTCTATGAGGAACAAGCTTGTTTAAGTGGTTATAAGATGGTCAAAGAGCGACAAGAAAGCATCGAAGATAGACATCATCAAAGACAACCGAGAACATCGGCAGATGAGCGAGCAACATTGCAAGCAAATCAATATCGAGGGATCATAAGTTTCGTATTTTTTCTGGTTAGATCTTGCATCCTCACTATACGTCATATTGACAGCTTAAATTCAAATTCAAAGCAATGCGAATTCAAATTAAAACCTTTCTTGTGCTTTGGAACTAAGACCTTAGAAACTTGGATTTAGAGAAAGGGAAATTACAGTAACTGCCAGAAAATTTACAAAAATCCTAGAAAAAATCAAAGGAGTAAATAAACAATATGGCTTTTCACAAAGAGTTATGCTTAAAAAAAACATGTTCAGTGTATGATAACTAAAAATCTTCCGAAGTCAAACAGAATAGAAATTTTATTTTCTATTTGGTCCCTTTTGAAGAATTTGTTTGTCGTTTTTTTGCCATAACATTAGCCACAACATTAGCCACAACATTAGCCACAACATTAGCATAAAATATTGAATAAATCAGGGTCCGTTATAATTATGAGCAATATGAAAAAAACTCAGGAATTAATGATTATTTTCTGATTTTATTTTTTTTTTCTCAGCAATAAAAAATCTCTTCTGATTTATATTATTTTCCTCACAAATAAAAATCTTTTTTCATTTATATACTTTTCCTTAAAAATAAAAATAGTTTTTTGATTATAAATTGTTTTTTTTTTTTTAGAAATATAAAACATTTGTTGATTTTTATTGTTTAACTCAGTAATTCAAATCAGTTTCTGATATTAATTTTTTGGCTAGATATGTGAACCGTTTAAGGATTATGAACTACTGACACTTATAAAAGTGGAATTTCGACAGGTTATAATAAAAAGCTAATGTCAGTTTTTCCATGCGTCGACTGTTTTTCTCTTGTTAAAACCATTATAATAAGAAATAAAAATTAAAAACTAATTTTTTGATTGAGCAAAAAAAAATCCTAAAAATTATATTTATTTCTGAGCAATTTAGAAAAATAAACACGATTTTTATTTTTGAGGAAAATAATATAAGTAAAAAACTGATTTTTATTTCTGAGCAAAAAAATAAAAATCAGTTTATAATAGTTATTTTAAATTTTTATTTATAATGCTTACAAAATAACTATCGTTAATGATTAAAAAAGGTAATACAAATTTCAACAATTCGGAATGCTCAAAAGTGATCTGTTACAAGTAGAACACTGATTTTTTTTTTTATTAAAATTTGAGAAATAATTATTATTTTCGGTCCCTGGTATAAATACAATACAAAAATCGTTTCGATATACCAAAGTATAGAAAAAATACTGTTCAGAAAAAACTCAATTTACTTAAAAACCCACAAATTAAAAAAAAAACAAATTTCATTTTAAGATTTAGAAGGAAATTGTTTAATTTAAAATTCTAGCTGTTTTACTTTCCTTCTTTTTGTTAGTAAACTGGGGCGACCCAAATTTAAAGCGGCCCTGTTCACAGCGATATGACGTCAATTTTCAGGTTGACCTCATGGCCGTACTGCCATTCATAACATACCTTATGTTGTCTCCCTCTTATTTCTTTTACGCATATTTATAAAAGAATGCAAATTGTGAGCAAGGGTGATAAATTTTACCACCCAACTTTTCCTAGTTTTGTTGACAAGCAAATCAACTAGTTAAGGAATAAAAAAATACAAATTTTTCTTGATTTTACTACCCCCACCCATCCTAACAAAATTCATATTTCAATTCAAATACTAGTGTACAAAAACAATTTTTCTGTGAATTCGTCACTAGTTGTAACAGCAAAACATTGCAACCTGTTCGTTGCAACGTACAGAGCCGCACAAAGTAGCAACCAAAAATTTACTGACGTAACATTAGGCAATAATGACGCGTTAGCATCTTTAGCCTTCTTTGGTGTATATATCCAAGGAATTGCCTTTGCATATCTCGTTTACTGTCAAGGAAGAATGTTAAGCATTCCTAAAAAAAAGTACATTACAATTACTCCAAGGTTTGAGTTGCATTGCATTGCCAACACCGCCCGAGCAGGTCGGTTAGCTTCCTTGATCTTCGCTCCCCCTTTTTTCAATAAGTTGACGTTGCTTTAAATTTTTGCAATTTCGTTATGCATTGCATTTATACGCTTTTGACGCACACCACCATGCATCATCACTCAGCGAACGCACATGGATTGAAACGAAACATTCCTTATCTACCACAACAAAACAAAATAAAATAAAAGCGCCATAAAAAATTAGCTAAAAAAGCAACAACTTTGCTTTGAAACGTCAAACACCTTGTTGTTGTTGGTATCATGTTGCCCAGCAAAATTGTTGTCTCAAGCATCAATGCGTTCCTCTGAAATGTGTATAGCAATTTTTTTTTAGCCTTGCCTCCATCTTTGATATGCGTCTTATTTTTCGCCCTAATTGTTTTTTCTTTCCTGAAATTACATAAATCCATTTTGCGTGACTTTTCTAAAATATTGTGTTGCATTTGTTTTGGTTTTAAGCTTGTTGCTCTACTCTGTGCTTTTGTCACACTCATTATTGGACTCTTTGATTCAAATTTAAACATTTCATCATTTATTCAAAATCGATTTCTTTGGTTAATTCACGTTAAATCACACGCTATACAATATGGCGGCGTCTGTCGTGTACGCTTGTAAAACAGCGACTATCTTTATCTTCTTTTCGCACTAGCTTTGAAGTCGAGCAACAAGGTGAAAATTCGATAATTTACACCATCTTGTTTTTCTTGTGTTTGCCTGTTTTTCCGTTGTGTGTTCCACATTCACTAGAGCCGTTTTTCACTCTGCAATTCTATGAGCAACAATTGCTTCGCCGCAAGCATTTTGTGGACCACTCTGTGGATGCGTCGCCCTACAAGAAGACTCGGTTTTTTAACTAAGCAAAAATGGTTTTTCTAAACTGAAATATCGGTTACCTCTTTATACGAAGTTTCGGTTATGCAAGGAAGACCCTCGGGAGAAAATTAACCGAAACTCGTATACGTGTGATCTGGCATCCCTTTCTCACACGTAGCAATATCCAATATCGAAATATAGCCGTCTTGCTCTCTCTCTCTCTAGTTAAGATTAACATAAATACAAGTTACAGGTAACTAAATCTCACCAGATAAATCTAACAGAAAACTCAGTTATATGTAACCGTTACATATAACGTTAAAATCAGTTTTATCTAACGTACTTATTAAAAATTAAAAATGCATGCAATTCGTTGGTGTCTTGATTATTAGCTGCGTTCCATTCGCTTCAAAATAATCCAGATTATTTTTTTTTACATGCAAAGCAAAAACAAAAATAATAATCCTATAACAAATAGAATTATTTTTGCTATCCATATAAAATTGTGATATAGCCTTAAAAAATTTGAAACAGGTGCCGCTCCTGTATATTTTTATGAGCTGTCATTTCATTTTTTTAATTATTTGTTTGTTTGATACAATGACTTAGGTAGCTATGGCAGCTACCTATTTTCTCACGAGCTGCGACCATCGAATGTTAAACAAAAGAAAACAAAACAAACCGCGTGTGTCACACACATTGGACGCATTCAGCGGAGCCAACAATTGCTTTTAAATTGTTTATATAATTGCATCATATTAATAATTAAATTAAATAATGTACAATTTTTCTGACGTTTAGAGTAGAACACATTCAGAGAAAAACATCGTTCACTAAGGTATCGCTACCATAACAGTTCACAAAAGTTTTGAACGACACACGTTCTCATGACACCTAATAGTTATTGTATCATGATTGTTTGAATTTAATTTTGACTGCTACGGTAGTGCCCTCTACGAGTCGTTTTTCTTGCCGTTCCTTTGAGAAAATTTGTTATCGCGATTATATTAAGGCGAAAGGAATGCAGCTATTATAACATTTTTAATTGTTATTGTCGTTATTGTTGTTGCTGCTACTAGCCACTTCTGTGCCGACGACTTTAGGAGTGGAATTAGATATGGCGAATGTTGAAATGCTCAATGCATTCTTGATATTGGCAAGCGTGCTTATTGGCCCATCCTTCTTTGATAGGCAGCAGCGTTAGCAAAACCTAGAATGGTAAACTACAATGGCGGATATGCAAAAATTGGACATGATTTTTAATATGATACTTCTCTTCCTTTCACATACACTTGCTAAAATTTTCATATTTTTCCTTGTTTCACAATTTTTGACACTGAAATGAGTATGAGAATTTGGTTGTCAATAGAAAAATTTATGTGATTGTGTTGGAGTTTTGGTTAGCTATTTCTTGTAGGGGTGTGAGCTCATACCATTCAGCCCGAAAGTTATGGAACAGTTCTTTCCGCTGAATGCAGACATTGGCAATATTGAAAGGGTGGGTTTTCTCATGTTATGGAATCAACACATAATTCTATCATTTATTATATAAATGAATTATACATTTCTTTTTTTAATTTTTAAGATACACACATTAAAAACTTTGAAGAAAAATGCAAAATGGCTGTCAAACAAGAAAAATACAGCTCATTGTCAACTCCATCTTGGCAATCTTGCATGCCATGTATTGCCAACTTCGGCAATTGAATGGTCTCCATTGGCAATATATGATGGTTGACAGATGACATGCAATGAATTATTGCTAGTCGAAACACCCTGTAAAGATTTTCGAAAATACGTCAAACTTAGGGCCATTTTGTTCACAAAGGGTATAAATATGATTTAATTCGGGGATAACTATCTCTAGGTTCATTTTATACCAAGCGTATAAATCGGGAGATAAAAAAGTGGGTTTGTTCACATTTTATCCCAGCTTTATGCTTAGAGCATAAATTCGCTCTCAGTTTATCTCGATTTCCATTGGAATGTTAGAGTGTTGCTCATTAATTAAAAAATGTGTGGGGATTTTTGGTTTATTTTTGCGAATTTGAGGGTTAGAGTGAACACTAGGTAAAAATGGATCGCTGATTTTGCATCTGATGTCAGAATTTCAAAATTCTAACATTTTTCTACACAGGGCTGCCAACTAAACATTTTTTTAAGAATTTTAAATATGAAGAAACAGTATTGGGGGTTACTTCTTCCGAATCTGGTGTCAGAATTTTAAAATTCAAGATGGCGGATAAAGGTGCCACCTAATTTCTTGTTTATTTATGCGAAATAAATTTCTCTGGGAGAAACACTAGGTAAAGTGGCAACCCTATTATTTCAAAATTTTATAATTTTAATATTTTGACCGCGGATTCGGATTCAGCGACCCATTTTTGATGTACCATTTTTTTTGCCAGCCCCGAATTCATAAAAATACAAAAAATTAAGGTGGCAACTCTATCCACCATCTTGAATTTTAAAATTCTGACTTCAGATTCGAAATCAGTGACTCCCTAATACTGTTAAATGATGTTTAAAATTCTAAAAAATACATATTATTAGGTGGCAACCCTATTATTTCAAAACTTTATCATTATGAAATTCTTGCCACGGATTCGAATTCAGCGACCCATTTTTGGTATAGCATTTTTTTTTTTTGGCAGCCCCGAATTCGTAAAAATTTAAAATATTAAGGTGGCAACCCTATCCACCATCATGAATTTAAAAATGTTGAGTTCAGATTCGAAATCAGTAACCTCCCAATATTGTTCCCTCATGTTTAAAATTCTAAAAATAAAACATTTTTAGGTGGCAACCCTATGTGTAGAAAAATTTTCGAATTTTGAAATTCTGACAACGGATTCGGATTCAGCGACCCATTTTTACCCTTTAGTTCGCGCCAGCCCCGAATTCGTAAAAATAAAAATTAAGGTGGCAACCTTATCCAAATTTTAAAATTCTGACATCAGATTCGAAATCAGTAACCCCCAATACTGTTTCCATATGCTTAAAAGTCTGTATTTTCAATATTTTGACACCAAGTAAATAAAAAATATTAAAATGAGAGTGATGAGAGCGAATTAAAAATCTTATCTCACCAATTTTCACGAGTTAAATATTTCTGGGGTTAAGCTATCTCGCCACCATTTTTATCTCCAGTTTGAAGAGTTAAATGCTTAACTCGCTGTGAACAAATGAAAAACTGGAAAAATCATGGAATTAACTCGGGGATAAATTTATCTCTCTGTGAACAAAATGGCCCTTAATGGGACACAGGAAACGTCAAAAAAACTTAGACTTACAGCCCTATTCTGGCAAATTAACAAATTGTTAACCAGTATTTTGAATATTTCTATGTGTTTGTTGTTTTCAAAACAAAATTTAAAGCTCAAAAAACAAAATTTGTTAATGAAATTGTTAATAACTGAAAAGCAGTTGACAATTTTTATCAAATTTTTTTATTTTTGAGCTTCAAATTTTGTTTTGAAATAAAAAAATTACAAAAAACACATAGAAATATTCGAAATACTGGTTAACAATTTGTTAATTTGCCAGAATAGGGCTGTTAAGTGCTGGTCTACACCATGGTAGAAGAATACAGGTATATGCACCAGATGAGAGCATACTGCCGGAATTGTCAAAACGAAGCAAAACTTTTTCTTTATTTTCTTTTGTTTCCATTCGCCACACAGCTAAATTTGACAGATATGGCAGTATGGAAAGAGAGCGCAGTCAGCGCTGCATATACCTCTATCCTTCTACCGTGGTCTACACTAGCCTCACTCAATTGACTCACTTTGATGTTTATAGAAGAGATGAGGAAGTGGGAAGGTAAATGAACCGTGAGGCAAGAGTTTCAAAAACGTTAAAAATTTTGCGACTCACTTTGGTTTGACATTTGTCATTTTGAGTGTTTTTTTCTATTATGCGCTTTTGTGCTATATGCATTATATCTTATATCTATTAGTTATGTGCAGCTGCGAAGCACACACTCAAGTTAACACTAATTTTGTATTGCTTTAAAATGTTTTAGGTTTAAAACAGCACAAAAGAAAATGCACACTCAAAGTGAGGCAGGTTATGTGTGTGAACATTTAACAACTTTTTCATGGCAAAGTGAGTCGTTTGAGTGAGGTCAGTGTAGACAGGCTCTAAGGTTGAATTATAATAGACATAATGTAAAGTAACGAATTGTTGTCAACTGTCATCGTGATGGGACGTAATGTAAGAAAATGTTCTAGCAATTATAATAGGCAGTAGCCAGGCAGTTGTTTGTCGTAAATAATTGCACGTTCCCGCACAAGTTCAATTAAGACTTCGTCATTCATAGCTGTGGATATAAAGAACTATCACATTAATAACGAAAACTCAACAAAAACCGTAGTTCAACAATATAAAATAGCGCAATAATCGAATCTAACCTCAATGTTTAATTGTTCTTTAGACAGACGTAATGTAAAGTAACGTAGAAATCGAAATTCAACGGATCTTTACGTCCCGTTACATTACATTACGTTTATTATAATCACCTGTATAAGAAAGTATTGTTTGATACAATAAGTGAAGGAACACACTGCCCTCTTGCCCTGTTCACACTCATCAAATCGTTTGTCAAATCCAATAGAACAACTTGGGAATTCCATGAAAATTTTACGTTGTTCTATTGTATTTGACAAAAGATTTGATGAGCGGTTTGAAATGTGAACACCCCTAATTAACATTAGACCACATTACGTTACTTCTATTATAATTGGGCCTTAACTGTATATAATCATTCAACCAGAATAAGTTTCACAAATGAAGCTATTTATTTCAGTAATTTAGATTTGTTAAAGCCTTTTTTATGATCATACTCCATGATACAAAGAACTATAGATAAAGTATTGCGCATGTCCGCCATCTTTTGTGTGACGTAGGTGGTGAACGTTGATGCAGCCGTAGTCACAATTTATTCTTAGGGTGTAAAGATTTTAAAATGTCGAAACTTTCTTATGAAAACTTGTTTTACTGAAATGAAATAAATATTGTTAAATAAAACACATGTCCAAAATAAAGTAAATATTTTTTAGTACTATTTGTGAAAAAAATTGCATATTTTGTATGGGTGTTTTTCGCCTTTTACCCCTTAGCACCAAAAGCAGCTACGTTGCTTGATGTGTTTGACAGAATTTTGACTGAAATTTCACATTTTCTTTTGTATGTTTTCATCAAATGTTACATTTTACGAGCACATTGGCGTCGGAAGCGGGGGGGCAAGGTGGGCAGTTGCCCCCCCACTTTTTTAGCTAGATAAACAATTTAAAAGGAAAAGTTATTCAAAATATCAGTTTTTTTGCAACGAAAATATTTTTGTATTTTATATTTTCCTCTTCTTTCTCTCTTCTTCATGTTTCATGTGAAGAAATTTTGGTAAACTTTTTTGCACCACTATTTGTACTGCCCCCCCCATTTATACTGCCCCCCCAGATGAAATTCGCTTCCGACGCGCTTGTACGAGCATCGATGACGAGGTGCGCAGTAAATTTTTTTTAATTGAGCTGGGAATACATAATCTATAGTTCTTTGTATCATGATCATACCCCATGAAACAATAGGGGTATTCACGATTCAGTGCAGTTGAGGACTTGGGCAGTTGTGCAGTTAGGTTTTCGTGAACACACTATTTCAAAGTTGTAAAAATTTTTCAATGCACACAAGTGCACAACTGCTTAAGTCTTCAAGTTTAATGCAATAGTAGAAAAGCACTTGTGCAGATTTTGACGTACGTGTATTTTTTTTTATAAAGTGCACAAGTCCTCAACTGCACAGGCAAGTGCACTGAATCGTGAATACCCGTAATGATATACAGATAGCGTATTGCGCATGTCCGCCATCTATGTTGTGACGTAGCTCGAGCTTGTCAAAGAAGCTAAATAAAAGCGTAGTTCACAATATATTTAAAGAGGATAATTTATTTATAGCCATGAAGAAATGTCGAAATTTTCCTATTAAAGCTTGGTTTATTGAAATTAAATAAATAACATAAATATATTTATAAATAAATTTAAGCAAATATATTTTTCAGTACTATTATTTAAAAGAAAAGCATATACAATAAAGGTGTTTTCTCGCATTTGTTCTCTCCACAAAAAAAAAAAACGTTGCTTCTCATCGGAAGCATCAACAAGTTATCAACAAAAATTGTTAGATGTGGGGCATTTCCAAACTGCCGTTACGGATGATTTGTACGAAGAAATATTTAAAAAAAATAATTAAAATGTCTTTTTAAACAGGCTTCTTTATATTTGCGTAGTAACTTAGTAGCACTATATTAAGTAAAAACAATGTCAACAATCGACCGTAAAGATTTAAAAATATAAGCAAAACTATGTGCTGGCGTTAAGTTACAAAAAACAATTGATTTTTGTAATCAATTTTTTTCCAAGATAATTTTTTTCCAAGTGATAAAATTTATAAATTTTCTTTGGTTTTTTTTTATTATGCTTTATGATCTGGCGTTACGTTACTTAAATTTCCATTTTAGTTCAATTGGGTAATTAAGTAATTAGGTAGTTAAGTAATTGTGTAATTTAGTTATTAAAAAACAAACTTAATATAATGTCCTTTTCTTGCATCAACCATTTTTTTCATTACCTTTAGCGAATGCCTTCCATTTTTACTAAAACAAAATAGTTAACAAAACATTTACTAAACATTTACGAAAAAGAAAAACTACATTTGTGAAATAGTGCAGACGATTTGATCATCATGGTAAATGAATTCATGCATAAATTGCTTAAATTAATAAAATTAAAATGTTTCTCTTCAATCCATCAAATAATAAGTTTTAATTTTTTGATCACGGAAGACTTTTCTGTGGAAATGCCCATATTCCAAATAATATGTGCCAAAAAATTAGGTTTTTTTTCAGAAGGGCACTGAATAGCTCCAAAAGTGGGTTGCTTTCTGCAGGCAAAAATAATTATAAACACGAAAACTGAACGGATTTGTATTAAGCATTTCCTTCCAGTGCACAATATTAGAAATTAAACTAAATTAATCCAATATATCTTAAATGCTTGCACTTTTACTGCTTGTGTTTACTTTTTCGTATTTTCTTTTGAATGTATTTACCACGTTTAACAGCTGACAAGCAGCAGCCTTGTGACGTAGCTGCACAGAGGATTTCATTTTTGTGCACGGAATACGTTATCTGTATATCATTTGTTTCATGCGTGTTTTCATACTTTTTCAAGCTCAAAACTAGCTAGAAACCATGGTAGAAGAATTCAGGTAGATGCACCAGATGAGAGCATACTCCCGGAAAAGTCAAAGCGAATCAAAACTTTTTATTTATTTTCTTTTGTTTCGATTCGCCATACAGCTGAATTTGACAGACATGGTAGTATGGAAAGAGAGCACAGTCAGCGCTGCAGCTACCTCTGTCCTTATACCATGCTAGAAGCATGGTACAATTACTGACAAGGTAGTAGCGTAGAATGGCTTTTTTCTCACGAGCGGCGATGGGTAGTTGTCAAAATTAGCTGTTCATGCAATTAATCAAAGAAATGTGAAAAAATAAGCAACGACTTAAACATAAGTCAATCACAGCAAACTAAAACCATTCCAGTAAACTTCGCGAACAAATTTAATGAATCAAAGCAAAGTTAAAAATACGCACATATAGCTAGTCAATAGCAGCAAACTTACAACTCCTTTAGCTGTTTTTGGCAACTACCAATCGCAAAAAAACTGTCACGGCTACCTTGTCAAATAATTATACCATGGCTAGAAGAACATGCATAAAATCGATCTCTCGAGATCGAAAGTTGCTCGAAGCATAGTATAATCATGGCAAAATTAACAAGGTAGTGTTAGGGCGGAGAGCCGGTGATCGCAGCTGTCAAAACGAAGTTGCCAACTCATAAAAAATCTGCAACCAATGAGAATGCAATATGAAAGCGAAAATTGGCAAAAATACCAAAATGGCTGAGTTTGACAGTTATGGTCACTAAGAAAGAGAGCACATTCAGCCCTAACACTACCTTGTCTAGTTCTACTATACTCTACTAGTTATAAAAGGTATAACTAGTTATACTACTATGAGTATAACTAGAAAAGGTAGTGCTAGGCCTGAATATGCTCTCTTTCTTAAATCTTTCTTAGTATTGAGAAAATCTGTAGTTTTCAAGATATCGAAATAATTTTGATGACATAATAACTAGATTTTTTTCTATATACTAGATAAATGTATAAAATATTTTCGAAAAATCTTTCGTTTACCGTTATTTTTATTAGTCAACAACTTTTCATAAAAAAATTAAAACCTATAGTTTCAAGATATAGCCAAAAGTTTGATTTCATAATAATGGAAATTTTTTAAAACTTAAGAATATATTCCTGTTCAGAATTTAAGTTAAAAAATTACACTTTTAAAGTATAAATTTAAAAAATTGTTTACCCAAATTTTTTATTATCCTGTTATGCAGGATTTATTAAAAATCAAAATACAGAAAAAGCCAAACAACTTTGTCGCCATAATTATTACCGTCTAAAGAAGGTAATTCAACTTAAATAAATTAATTTTTTATATTTATATCATTTTTTCATTATTAAACAAACACTTAAATTTTAAGAATTCATATTTTTACATGGTATTTAATATTTTTTTATCGCAGCCGAAGCAGCGGGTATTTGCTAGTTTTATATAAAAACGTTCACTTGTTGGAGGGAAATGTTTTAAATATATTTAATTTCAATTTATTTGCTTAATTTGTTAGCATGAAGTCATGTACATGCCTCTAAAATAACAGTTAATAACTTAAAAATATTAAAAATTATTATTACAGTATAAAGAAAAAAGGTAAGCTAAAACGCAAGAAAGGAAGGAAAGGTAGATAAAAGCTATGTAAAGTGTTTGAAAATTTATCTTAAGTCTTAAATCTTCCTTCTTTAAAAAATCGGAGAATTATGATAAATGCTTGTTGGATTATAAAACTTTTACATGGTTATGTCAACAGCCCAAATTTATTGAGTAAAATATATTTTAATATTCCTCTTCGTCCTAGAAGATCTTTTGAGTTACTCCACATGAACTTTTGTAGAACTAATTATTTGCAAAATGAAGCTCTTAGAAGCGCTTGCGGTGATTGTAATTTTGTATCTGATGTTATATCCTTAAGTGAATCCATGGACTCAATCAAACATAAAATTATAGATTACCTGCAGTACCGTCATTGATTATGATTAAGTTCTCTCAAACATATATCTGATGCATCTGGTGATATTTGTAAACACATTAACATAACAATCTAAATGGATAAATGGACCTAAGCCTAAAATGGATAATTTTGGTGTATGAAAATCTAAATAATCTGAATGGACCTAAACCTGGGATCTTCAATTGCCTTATATCTTCATGATGAATGTGACTACATTAGTCGACGGTACCGTGGTGTCTTGGTTTTTGCCTCCTGAAGCACTACGTTAGATCGATTTGTAATATATTAATATGAGTGGGCGATAAGACCTAGTTTGTCTTGATGCCTGCGTTCGCAACTGGTTTTCTTTGTTTTATGAAAATTGGTTTGGTGAAGTTGACCTAGTTTGTCGAGTAACCACCCTGTCAAGCCAGGATCCCACCGGCTTCAGGAAGACAGAACGATATATATTATATATATACTTATTGGAGTGTTGTTTTATTGGTTATGAGACCTTGTTTGTCACACGACTCCGCCGATGTCTGGATACAAAAATTGTTGTTAACTTGACCTTGTTTGTCTTGAAAACGCAACCCTGCTATGCTGTCTGATATTATCGATTTGACTTAACTTTTTTTATGTTAATACTTTAATAAAATTATATACTTTAAGCAATTTATTAAAACTTTTTTGTTTGTATTTTATTTTAGTTTGTATTTAGTTTGTATATTATTTTATAATTTTAAATTTGCTATAAAACCTGTTAAGGCTTAGCAATCGAATAAATAATAATTAAACGCTTATGTTAATGTATGTTCTATAACTTTTCTGATTGCTTCATTTTTTAATTTAAGGTATGGCCTGCGGTAAAAAAAACTTCTCAATTTTTTTTTCGTAAATGTCTTCTGAAATCCTTCAAAAATAATATCCTCAAAAGATTTTTTTAAATTCGAATTATTTTTGGAGTTACAGAGCTATATATGTATATAACACGCGCGCCGAAGTGCAGTAATAAAACTTTAAATGAGTTTTTCTTTAAATCACTTTTTTAAAATTGGGGTGTCGTTTTTCTCGAGAACCAGAAGTCGGATCAAGATGCGCGTTTTGTAAGTAATCACGTCTGGCAGGTCCTCAACTACGATAATTCGGCAAAGTTTACTGCCGGGGGAGGGGTGGAGCAAAAACCCAAAACAGCTAATTTTTTAAAAATCGTACCATTTTATCAATTTTTTTATATTTTGGAAATATCCTAGATCAGGACCTGCCCGACGTGATTACCAACAAAATGCCACCAGCCGAATTTCGATACATCTGGCTCTCACGAAAAACGACAACACGTTTGCCTTCTTATTTTACGTACCCATTTTCATCGCTCTGGGAGGGGGGGGGGATTAAAAAAATAGAAACATAAACAAGTACGAAAAAGTTAGAAAAAAATTTTTTTTTATAACATTAATTTATATTAACATGTTTGTATGTATTTTTTTGTATTTAAAAAGCTCTTTTAGGATATTGAAAATTCGTATGAGGCTGTTATTGGTCTCACTCATGCCCCTCCCTGTAATGTAACTATATCGGGAATATTTCATAAAATTATTTTACTATTTCAGATTACAGATTTGAACTTGGATAACTGCAGGAGTACCTTTATTGTTGGTCTTACAGACGAATACACCGCTTTGGAATCCTTAAGTTTAATCAATGTTGGCCTTACGACATTAAAAGGTTTTCCCAAGTTACCTAACCTTAAAAAACTTGAACTGTCTGATAACAGGTAACAATTCTAATACTTCAACTTTCATTAATAATAATCACTCGATGTTAACATTCTATCTCAACCACACACATAGAATATGGAATGGACTCAACTACTTGACCACCAGTCCAAAATTGCAATATCTTAATCTGTCTGGAAATAAAATCAAGGATTTAGAAACTCTTAAACCACTGGAAGAATTTAAAAATCTTGCAGTCTTGGATTTATTCAACAATGAAGCAACGCAAATCGAAAATTACCGGGATAAAATCTTTAAAATGTTGCCTTCACTGAAATTCCTGGATGGGTGAGTTGAGCTTATTAATAATATTGTTTATTAAAACGTGCCTTTTATAACGAAATATTTTTCTGCCCTGCAGCTTTGATTGTAATGATGTTGAAGCACCGTCTGATGGCGATGATGAGGATGATGTCATTGGAATCCAGTCCGACGATGGTGAGTTTGAGTTAATGGCATAATGGTTGGGATGATCAAGTAGTTTAAAACGTTTTGAATTAATTAAAATCTGACCGTAAGAGTTCTAGTAATAGGTTAGGTTAAAGTGGCGGCCGGTCAAAGGCCAGCCCACATAGACCAGATATTTGGTCCGTTGTGGTACCACAGGGGATCTACTCCCCCTCTCCTAAGTACTGTCGTGAAACCATCCTGAACTTATAATAAAAAGCAGTAGACGCTTAACGTCTACCTCCTCAAGATCCCTGAGATCATCAACAAAGAGGCTTCCTATATGAATCTGTCTTCTGAGGGCTAAAGCGGGGTATGAACAGAGGAGATGCGATGCCGACTGCTAATCATCCTTGCAACTCCTGCAGAAGTCATTCGCATGAATCCCCATTCTAAGGGCATGCCTACCTATGATACAGTGTCCTTTTATAAAGCTTATCAGAATGGAGAGATCTTTCCTTGCCATTTGAGTTTTTCAGTAAAACTAGGCCACATCTGTCTAGCTGTGTTAGAGGTGGTGCTATGCTTCCACCTGAAATTAGCCAATTCTGTGGCATGTTGCCTTAGAGCCAGCTTGCAAGACGTAAGTGGCATGCTAATGTTTCCATGTCCGGCAGCAGCGTTGCCGCGGTACCTTCCCTAGCGAGCTCATCCGCTCTACAATTTCCAGGAATGTCCCTATGCACTGGTACCACGACCAGATGAATGTCGAACTTATCAGCCATCTCATTAAGAGACGAGTTGCATTTAAGGGCTGTTTGTGATGTTAGGAACACACCTGCAAGGCATTTAATCGCTGCTTGGCTGTCTGTAAAAATGTGATATCTTTAGTTGATATCTCACTATACCTCAGCCATTCCACAGCTCTATAAATAGCCATTATTTCAGCCTGGAAGACGGTGCAATGATCTGGCAGTCTAAATGAGATTCTGATTACCAGATCAGTTGAAAAGACGCCTCCCCCAACTTTTCTGTCAAGTTTTGAGCCGTCAGCAGCGTTGCCGGACGTTTTTTAAAAAAACTAAATTCCAAAATAAAAAACTCTATTTTCAACAAAAAAACTGTAACCCTAAAAAAAGCAAGTTCAATTTTATTGGTATTTATTTATTTATTAAAATGAAAATAATAAAAAACAATTTGTTAACAAAAATATAAACAATAACATAAGCAGTTTAAAAAAAACTTTAAATAGCATTTGTACTTTTGAAGTTGCCATCCCATGACATTTTTCTATAACTCGCTGCCTTATTTTGACAATTGAAAGGGTTTCACATAAAATTTTTTTAAATGAAATGCAAAAATAAGGCAACCTATTTTTTCAGATATTGCGAATGAGAACTCCTTATTGTCATTACACCATGCTTTTGAATAGATCACTGTTTGTTTTTTAAATTCCATTTCATTAATTTTCGTAAATTGTCTTGTCAGTTTTTTTGTACATTTGGTTTGATTTATCAAGTTGAATACAATTTGATGCATTCTTTTGTAATATATTTTTTGTTCTTAGAATACCACAAAGTGCGGTAATTTTTGACTTATTTCTAAGTTTTTTTTATCAATATTAATTATGGAAAATATTCTTTCTACATTTGCTATCTCTATTGAAATGCATAGAGCAGCAGATACCATTTTTCTAAAAAAAGGAAATGTCACTGCCATCGCTTTTTTATTTTTAAAATAGATTCCCAAAAACTTCGATAGGTATTACTGTCTTAATTTTTACTATTACTTAAATCGCTAAAATTAATTTGACGTAATTCTCGTCATTCATCATAAACTTCTTGCTATTAAACAATGCTTACAACATTTGTCAAATGTCGACTCATTTGAGATATATACTTGATAAGCATATAAAACTTTAGTTGGAGACAGAATTTCCACATCTTTTAAAAATGCCTTTTCAAATTCAAATTTAATTAACTGTTTATTAACAAATTTGAAAGTTAAAAAACTGTAATTTGCACTACGTATCATTTTAAAAAACTGTATGCCTGTTTACAAAACTGTAATTTACTGTTAAAACTGTGAATATGGCAACGCTGGCCTTCAGTAAAAATATGCGCGCCAACTTGGTTTAGCGGCAATAACCCGTCCCATTCTACTCTGGTTAGGATAACTGTGAAAGCCGTTCTCGAATGAGGGAGTGGCAATAGTGTAATCGATGTTGCTGGGAACTGCTCCTGCAAGATTGATAATGGAGGAATGACCTGTATGAGTATAAGTCCACTGCGAGGTTGCTCTCAGGCGGATGGCTGTTTCCTGCGCCATCCTTTTTCCCATAATATCAATTGGTATTAAGTAAAGAACCGCATTTAGCGCTTCCGATGAAGTGGACCTAAGCGCTCCGCTGATACATACGGCCGCAGTTCTTCGTACTTTCCCTAACAATTTGCAATTAGACTGTGTTTTTAGTGCTGTCGACCAAACACGTACACCATATAACAAGATTGGCCTCACTATAGCTGTGTAAATCCAACGTGCAATATTCAGGGTAAGCCCCCACGTTTTACCTATAGCTTTCCTACAGGCATATAAAGCAACATTACCCTTCCTAGTTCGCTCAAGAATATTCGGTTTCCAGCTTAACTTTCTATCCAAAATAACCCCTAAGTATTTTGCCTCTTCCACGAAGTTTAGCAGAGTGCCATCCAGACGTGGAGGAATTATGCGCGGGATTTTATATATCCTCGTAAAAAAGACCAGTTCAGTTTTTTTTTGGATTAACTCCCAGTCCACAACTTTTGGCCCAAGTATTAAGATCGGAGAGCGCTGACCTAAGCAGCTCCGAGAGAGTATTAGGAAACTTTCCCTGTGCAGCAATAGCTACGTCATCCGCCTAGGCAATCACCTTGCAACCAACCTTTTATATTTTCCTCAGAAGTTCATTGACTACCAAGTTCCATAATAAAGGTGATAGAACACCCCCGTGAGGAGTGCCTCTACTTACAAATCTCCTGGCCTTTGAGTCATCTAGAGATGCACTGACGACTCTGCTTGTCAGCAGGTTTTTTATCAGTATACAGAGTGACTAATCCACCCGAAGCTTTATGAGCGCGCCAATGATTGCCCCCAGAAGAACATTGCTAAAGGCACCTTCGATATCCAGAAAAGCTACTATTGTGTGTGTACTCCTTATGGAAAAAGGAATTTTTTATAAAGCTTACCAGGGAGTGCAGGGCCGTTTCTACAGACCTACCTTTCCTGTAAGCGTGCTGTGAAGCTGAAAGAAAATTTGTGTCTATGCTACAACGAATATGAGCGTCAATCAGTCTTTCGAGTGTTTTCAGCAGGAAAGATGAAAAACTAATGGGTCTAAGGCAGTGTCGGGCATTTTCGAATTTCCTATTCACATGTGAATAGGCTACAATTTGCTGCCAGCATAATGCTTTCACACGTACACTATAAGCTTCTTCGTGAGATGTACGAACAATGGCATTCGGCCGTACTGAGAGATCAATTTTGTCAACACCAAGCATGTCAGTTGACGTTAAGCATTCATGAAAGCAAAACCTCGCTGCGCAACTATTTATGTATACAAAAAACAAATAGCGCTGCAGCTCTCTCAGACACACACACACACAAGTATGCATTTTAATGTATTGGTTTGCCCGACACTGGTCTAAGGTCCTTCGGACTCGTTTGCGATATCCTACCCACCTTAGGGATAAATACTACCTTTACCTCCCTCCATTTTGACAAGAAAATGACAAGAAGCCATAATGGAAGGATAATGGACGACGTCTGCTGTAGAGTGGCTGGAATTATACCATCAGGCCCAGCAGACATATGTTTTGAAACTAAACAGAGCCCATTTAATTCTGTTCTCCGATATGATTTTTGAAGGATTACTCTTCGCCGGAGCCCTCTCACATCTTATGTGAGTGGGATCCATAACACAATCCGAGAAATGGGTACTCAGTAGAAGATCTAGGGTCTCCTCGCTAGAGGTCCAAATCATATCTGATTTCCTTAAGAAGCTTGGACAGCTAGGATTAGAAGTGAGGATCTTACTATATATTGCCGCCGAAAGCCTCCAGGATATGTGCTGAGCTTTTCGAAGTGCTTTCTTAAAAATTTTTATACTGGATTTATACTCATCCCAGCATTGAGTTCTACCCGATTTCTTAGCTTCATTAAAAATCTTCCTGCACTGAGACTTTAGATTACTAATTTCCCTTGACCACCAACATGGTTTTGATTTGTCTCTTGGGGCTTCCTTAGGGCATGAGATTTCTAAAGCCTCATTGAGAGTCCCCGTCAGCTGCTCCACGATTGAATCTAGTTCATGTGTCGTCGAAGGGGGATTATCTGAGATAGGGGTAACGATGCTTCCACTACCTACCTAAGATGGATTTAAAAATTTCGTTATCAAGTAATCATTTAATTTATCTGTTTTAACCATTGGTTAAAACCGGCACATATATTCTTTAATAAGTTTGTAAACGTTACGGCAAAAAAAAAATACCTCAAATGGGGCCAAAATGAAACAACGAATGATTTTTATGTATTATTATGTATATTGTTGTAGGTTTTCGTTTCGTGTTGAGCAAATCAAGCCCTCAAGTGTTACGGTAAAATTAGAAAAATGTTCTCATACCCCAACAAAAGATATAAGAAAGATTCTAGTGCGATTATAATTTTGAGACGTGGTGTATTTTACGTTGGCTCACCTAAAAACTGCTTCGAAAAAAATGTTGGGACGGGCGTTACAACTTTTCAACTCACTGATATGGACAATAACTGATATTATAATTCCGGACTTACATAACTTGCTTTTTATGTGGACGGGAGTTACAGTTGGTAAGCCTTTTTTTAACCACCAAAAATTGGTTTGCGCAGGAAAGATATTTATTTTCACGACCACTACTAAATTCTCAAACACTTTCTTTTCGCTTTCTGAGTTTTAATTTTCCACTAACAGAGTTTTTAGCGACATCACATGAAAGACAGATCATTTCTTCATATAAAAATACGGCAATTTAAGTAATATCTTCAACTTTAATTTTTTGTTCGTTATCGATTAGCTTGTAATTGTCGTGTAAGAAAACTTATAGATCAAAATATCTGCAAATCTTTACTAAAATTTATTTTTCGTAGTGATAACTTTTAAGCTTTTTCTTTAGGTTTTGCTGTGCTAAAAGAACAACAGACGTTATTTAATTAATTTTTTACAATAACTGATTAAAAAAATATACGTAAATTATATTCGTAAAGAATATATAGAATTAGTGCAAGGCGTTTTTATTTTTTGTATGCCTTTTATTTACCATGGTCCTCGTAGTAACGTTATCGGTATAACTCTATTTTTTAACTAAACATTGAAAATTTTTCCTTATAAGCATCTTGCTCTGGAATGCTTTTTCGAGTTGGTCAAAGGTCGTATGAGTTGGCCGATTCGGTTAGTTTCCGCACCAACTAGTGTTGTTAGAAAAGAACTAGATGCAAAAAATTGCAGCACTCTGGAATAATTTTTTATAGCACTTTTGTGAGAATAGTTCTCTTATCAAAAAGCCTATTTCTAGAAAATTTTGTGATTCTAGGTACCTGCTTTTATTTATGGCCTCTCGCTATATGGGATCGTTACACTGTGCATCGTCTTGACAAAACAAATATATTGAAATTATTCAGAATAATACACTGAATCCTGGTTTTCACTAGGTCAATTTCTATGACTACATTCACTGATGTCAGTAGGCATCTTGATCATATGACGCAAAATGCGTTTTCATTACAACCTAAAAACTGACAAAATCGAATGTCACAGACTGACGTTGAATTTGAAGTCAAGTTTAAACAATAATAACTTCGAGCACAAAGTATATTTCAAGGTTTGGTTTTTCGGACTTTTCGCCATAAGTCTTGATCGCCATTGAATTTAATATAAAATACAATAAAAATTGTTAATAAATAAAAATAGAAAAATCGTTGAAATATGGCCCTTATTATGAGCTGCGTTCGATCTTCGCCTGTAGTCGAAAGGCCTGATCGAACGAATTTGCATTTGGTATTATAACGTGGTTTCGACAAAGAGTAGCGCTATTGTGAATTTCGTTCATATTGTTTGTTCATGGTAGTATATTTCTATCAGGTGATCGTTGATTTATTTCAACTAAATACGATTGGTTTGAAAGTTGATTGGAAAATATAAGACAAAAAAAATATGACTATGACGAAAATAATTTCCATAAGATTCGACGCTTCGTCAGAAGAGGATGAAAGCTTGACGGAACTGGCTAGAAGTAGAAAACTGTTGAGCAATGCTTTTTTTAGCTAATCTTAAGCCACTTTGCTGTTGTTCTAACTGGTGATCCGGAGCAATTTAATTCCAGCGTGTTCTTCCCATTACTTTTCGCCAGAACTTTGGAACAAATATCCTTTGCAGTCAAAGTTTGCCTCCATCAATGAGACCAGTTTTTTTAACTGCGATTTGTTTCTTAGATCTGCATAAATGTTACAAAAACAGTTCAATATTAGTTTTTAGTCTTTAAAAAGGAAAATACAATCACAAAATACTTAAATTTTTAACAATTTTTGCTCAGCACGCATCGCATCGAAAGCAAAATCCTATTTGACTGAAATTTCGATGAGCAACGAACATTTCGATAGGGTTGCACTGCTCATAATAAGAATTAAACGTTCGATACTCGTTGTTCGATAACCAGCGAAGATCGAACGTCGAAAACAACTCATAATAAGGGCCTATGACTAAATTTTTAATGGAATGAAAATTTAAGTTAAATTTAGTAAAAATATCTAGCTAATTAAGCATAATTAAAGTCGAAGGCTATAACTATCATAAAATATTTTACTTCTACCTTCTGTTTCTGTAAAAACCTGCTGCATCTAGCTTCTATTAAGAAAGACCACTTAATTTGAAAAAATCTTAAAAATCAAATTTTGCCTTCAAATGCACTGATTTCCAAGAAAATTTGTAGGTACTTTTAAATTTAAAGAAAAATAAAATAGTAATTTAAAACAAGTTGTGATCTTATTTCGTATTAACAACCATTTTTTAAAAAAAAAAAAATTTAAATTTCGTTAATTTGGTAATATTGTTTTATATGAGATATATCTAAAAGTTATTGATATATAAAAGATTTGAAATATTTTTAGCATGACGTTTAAGTGAAGTTAAATTAACTTTAAAATTTACTCTTTAAAAACATAAATAAGCAATTTTATGTGGGTTTTTTATTAAAAAAAATAGGTTTGTATGGGAGGTAGGCGATACAGTTGACCTAGAATTCTAATTTTTTGTGCTGTGAAATGAAATGTCAAATTTCATGTCCCTAGCTTTTATAGTTTCTGAGATAATGCAAATGTCATCCTAAAATCGAAAAAAGCTCACTTTGTAGCGGCCGGTGACGCCTCCAAAAGATCCATCGCCACGTTCTATCGCAACAAAAAGTGCACAAACTTCTGGTAAAGCGACCGCATCAACGCGAATCCCGAAAACGCATCTTGCGACAAATTTCTTGGAAGCAACACCGGCCACTGCGATAATCCCTGCTTAAGTGTCATTTTCATTTTAAACCAATAAAAATAATATTTTATAAATTTCGCCAGCAGTGAAACAAAAAAAAAAAATACAAAGAAATTTTTTTTAGGCAATAACTGACACAAAATGTCAACATGTTGGCATTTCGATTTTTCTTGTAATACAACGATATCTTGATTGACACGCAAAAAGTATCTGTTCTCACTTGCTTGTGATTTTATGACAATAAGTGGTCATATGCGACAACAAACGTAAATGACAATACGTTTTCATTAGATTGACAACATTTGTCATTGAAAACTGACCGAGTGAAAACCAGGCTTGACGCATCAACGACTTTATACTATTGTATAAAATTGAAGTGCAAAAATTCTCTTACCAGTAAACAAAAAAAGTACTGGGCCAATTTTAATGAAAGAAGTTTTCAAATATCATATTTGTGCTGCATCATTTTATAGGGGTATTTTTCTTTCGATTTTAATAATTAGTGTATTTAATAAACGTGTTAAGTTTTTTGTGATAAAAGAGTTTCAATAAACTGCATTTTGAGTCAAGAATTTTTAAAACAAATTTGTTATATCAAAAGGAGTGCGTTTTGTACACACCAAAAAGTAGCGTATGAAAAGTCACGAAATATTAGTGAGGCTTACGTGCTTCGATTTTTTTAAATTTCTCCGTGTCACGACTTGTTTATCTTAATTTTTAAAAATTACAGATTTGCAAAATTTAGTCATTTTTGGTAAAGAAACAAGCTATAGGTCAGATTTTTTTCCTTAATTTATTTAAATTTAATATCCGATATTTCATTTTTCTTTAAAAAACATCATCAGGGAGAAACTATAAGTATACAATAATTACAAATTTTTAAAATATAATCCCATAACATAATAATTAAAATACAGGACCTTACAAAAATTAAATTAATACACTGATTTTACATTGATTTTTAAAAAAACATTTTATAATCGATAAGACAAAAAGAACAGAACATCTAGCATAAAATAAACAACACTTGACGACGGACTAATGACTAATTTTTGTTAGTTTTGACAAGGGCAACAAAACTGTAGCGATAAACAAAGTGGATTACGACAAGAAAATAAGGATTTTATTAAGAGACATTGCAACATACAAGGAAGTAAAAAGGAACCAAACAACGGCTTTGCAACAAAAAAACAACAATTAAGTCGACGTTCTATTCAAAAACAATTTGATCTCGGAACATGAAAAATTAAAGATGACAACAACTACAGCAACGGCACCAAGAATATATGGACTACCAAAGTTACATAAGCCGAATGTGCCATTGAGACCAATTTGCTCGTCAATTAACTCTCCAACACATGAACTCAGCAAATATTTAGTTAAAATATTGAATACTTTAACGGTAATATCTAAGTATAAAAAAGCGCACTGGACCTAAATACAAACTTAATAACATATACATTTCAGACGATGAGAGACTACTATCATTCGATGTAGTATCACTAATCCCTAGTATCCCAGTTGACTTCGCTATAAACACAATAGAAATGAAATGGACAACTATAGAAAAATACACAAATATGACCAAAAAACAATTTTCTGACATTTTATTACTTTGCGTAAAAAACGCCAGATATTTAAAATATGACAACAAAATTTATTTACAATTACGAGGCAGCATGGCTATGGGATCACCTGCGTCACCAATAGTAGTGGACTTAATAATGGAAGATCTTTTAGATAAATGTTTAGACGATCTCTCAGTGAAACCAAAATTAGTTACCAAATATGTAGACCTTTTTGCGATAGTTAGATATGACCAAATTCAAAGCACTTTAGTCGCATCGAACTCATACCATAGAATAAAGTTCACTTTAGAAAATGCAACTGACAATAAACTACCTTACCTTGACACATTACTAATAAGAAAAAACAATAAAATAGAAATTAATTGGTATCAAAAACCAACGGCGACAAGACGAATAATCAATTTTTATTCTAAACATCCAAAAAATATTATAATTAACACAGCTAAAAATTTTACAAACCGGGTTTTTGAAATAAATGACAAAAAATTTCACAAGAACAATGCGATTAAGATTAAAGATATTCTAAAGAAAAACTGTTTTCCGGATTATTTAATTAAAAATCTTGTTAAACATAAAGACAGAACAGTAAATGACAAATTGACTACAAACAACCCCCAAAAATTTATAAAAGCATGACATACATTCCCGGTTTTCCAGAAAAGTTTAAAAAGTCCAATATTTTTAATAAGGACCATTTTAGAATAGCTTTTAAAACATCAAACTCTTTACAAACACTAAATGTAAACGTGACAAGCAGGACAAATCGGTTTTAATATAACAAATTCCGTGCAAAGCTGACGAATCCAATTTATGCGAAAAGGTATATGTTGGAACAACAAAAACAAAATTACGGACGAGAATAGCAGGACATAAGTCAGACTTTAAATCACTTGACGAATCTTTAGAACAAAAAACAGCATTAACAGCTCATTGTACCAAGGCTGGACACGCTCCAGATTTTGACAAAATTAAAGTTCTGCAACAAGAGAAAAATTATAGGAGACGATATATGCTTGAAATGGTACACATTATTAGTGTACCTAAACGATTGAGACTAAATTTTATGACTGACACGGACAATTGTGCTCACATCTACAGACATCTAATAAACAAAGAGCAAAAAACAAACAACACATAATAAGACAAAACTAACAAAAACAAGTCATCAAAGTCCGTCATCAAATATTGTTTATTTTATGCTAGATGTTCTGTTCTTTTTGTCTTATCGTTTAAAGAATGTTTTTTAAAAATCAATGTTAAATCAGTGTATTTATTTTTTGTAAGTTTCTGTATTTTAATTATTATGTTATGTTGTTATATTGTAAAAACTTGTAATTATTGTATACTTATAGTTTCTCCCTGATGATGTTCTTCAAAGAAAAACGAAATATCGGAAATTAAATTTAAATAAATTAAGAAAAAAATCTGACCTATATAGCTCGTTTCATTACCAACAATTTAAAATAAAAAGGTCAAAAATTAATAAATTAAAATTTAGTAATGATTTTGTGTTACTCTGCTGGGTAAAAATTTTGATAAATTACTTTTTTTTTAAAATAAAAACATTAAATAAAACGTAGAAAGAAGTACTTTGTTTGCTTTTCAAATAATTATTTTTTCTTTGAAATTTTTAACATTTATTGCTATAAAAAACTAGTAATTGTAATAGCACTAGCGGTAAATGATAAAATGACTGACTGTTATGCTGTCTAAATTTACTACTGGTCATTTATTATTATATACATATAATAATTATACATACTTATATGCATGTATTTATGTGACAGTAATCAAAATTAAATAGTTCTGCATTGAAGAATTCTAAGATATTTTTAAAGCAAATAAGGTACTCAAATCGTATAGCAAAATTGTTTTTTGAGGTGTTCTATATGTAGTACATTAGGCATATCTGGGTTAAATTCAATGGATTTTAAATGTTTACAAAGTTTTAATTTTAACTCAAATGATGGTTTGCAGTTTCCATCTAAAGATTTAATCATTTTGCTGCAAACTAAATTATATATTCATATCATTTTAATATATAAGATGCATCTACATAAAATATGAATTGAATTTAGGTTTCTTATTATAAAAACAATAAATATTCTGCTATTAAACACTTTTAATACGCATTATTCTTTAAGAATTTTCGTGAGTAAGCGTGCCTAATTTTAAACAATTATATTCGTGAGCACTCGACTCAAAAAATGTCATCTTGATTGCGAGTCAAATTCTTCGTGATTGACTAGAATAAAACACATTCTGAGCGTGCGTGGTCGTGAGTAAAAATCACTCACTGTATACATTCTTAAATGAATAAAACATTCAAGAAAAGAGGGTGTATAAAATGTCGGCTGGTTGATTTTGATATTGTCTATTAAATACATTCATTATAATTATTCTCATCAACCATTTAAGTGTCGTCTGCATTCATTTTTTTTTATTTGCTTCATATTTTAACTGCTGTCACACGCTTGCGCGTCAAGCTTACAAAAACTGTTGTTCTAGTATATATTTCATTGCTGTGAAATTTATTTCAGAACAACAAAATGCATTTTGTTTAAATGGTATAGAAATTGATTTGGATGAATTAGCCGAATTAGAGAAACGGGTGCGGGCAAAGAAAGAGTCGAAAATTCTATCAGCAGCAAAAGATAGTAAAACGATAGTAATGGACGATACAGACGATTTAGATGAATATTTAAAAGATCTACAAATCAAAGAAGATCAAAGCAAAAATGTAGTCAACAATGATGTTACGACGCCTGCTACAAGCAACAATGTTGGCCTTACAATTGGTGCAGCCAACCGAGTCAACAACAACAATATCAACGAATCAAAAACTTTTGCCATTTTATTATATTGGTTTTTAGCTATATTAAATCTGGCCTCTGCGGCTAATTGTAAGCATTTCTTGCTAGTTTTGCATAGTTATTTAACCGATACATTTTCTTTTTCTTTCTCTCTGAATAGATTCTGACGATACTGGTGACGATGATGATGATGGTGACGATGACGACGACGACGATGATGATGATGACAGTGATGATGAGGAAAATGTCTCATTAGCTGAGGTATGTAGTTGAGGGCACTTTACAGGAGCTAAAAAATTCAATAAAAAAAAATCAATCTTTTACCAGGTTTACAATGACGATCTTGAGGATGATAATTTTGAATGGGATAAAGAAGATGGTGCCGAAGACGATGAAGATGATGACTCCGATGAGGATGAAGCCGATGGTGATGCCAATGAATCGGCCACCGCAGCAACTGAAAAGAAAGTTGATGGCGGCGAGGAAGCTGGTGGTGGTAAGTTATTGAATTCAGCACTATTTGACTACTTTACTTACAATTTCTTCCCATCTTTACATACAGATGAGGAACCTCAGTCACGGGGCAAGAAGAGAAAGCATGACGGTTAAATCTATATCAACGTTTATACTTCACATAATTTTTTTATGATTTTCAATATTAATATTCTTTTCGTTTTGTGAAATAATCAAAAACAAACAAAAAAAAACAAAAACAACCACGTAACACTTAAGAAAACAGGATTTCATACAAAACAAGTTTAACAAAAACAAAAACAATTAAAACTACTTTAAATAAAAATACAAAAAATTTTAAGAGAAAATAACAACATTTTAAAAGCAAAACAAAACATTACAACTATAAGCGCGATTTATGAGATCAAAGCGAAGAACGTCAAAGAAACATTATGAATGAGTGAGCATGAAGTACGCATGAACATCAAATCTTAAATGTTACTCTTCAACATCAGAATACATTACATAAATGCTAAAGAAAACGTCTATAAAAGAGAGTGTAATAAAAAATGTAAAAGGTTTATTAATACATAATTTAATGACTTCGCCTTAATTTTTTTCCCAAACATTTAATCAATCTCATTTAAAGCAGAAAAGATGAATACAAAACAATAAAATTTAATCCATTCAGAATATGAAAAAGAACAAAACAACAAAAAAGTAAATAGTAAACTCGAAATACATTTCTCTCTTAACCATTCCCCTAACTGCGTCCCCTAGCTGCTTCCAATACATAGTAAAAACATGTTAGTAACCAGAGTTATGTATTACTCTTAAGATTTCCTTATTTTCTGCCCACCTACAATTAGTTGTTTTACATTTTGTCAAAATTATTTTACATATTATATATAACTTTCTATGGAATCGTCTATTTTTATTAAGATAACGGCCACTTTTTCTATTTAAGCTGTTTTATTTTTTTTTTAAAGTAATGTTTAATGTTCTACATACATAACTAAAATCAATACATCGCAATAAATTAGAAAACAAAAATCTACAACAAAAAAAAATTCATTTGGAGCAAAAAATTTACAACTGACACCGTTTTGTTGAAAATCAATTTAAAGTTTAAAATCAGCATTAATTATAAGACATTTTTATTATTATAAAACCCCTTAAAAACAGTAAAATTGTATTAAATGACACAAAAATAAAAGTCACTTATCATTACAACAAAAATAAATTGCTTATTTATTTTATTTTAAAAACTGTTACCCCTTTTCCACACGGAAAGTTTTCTTGCCAGCAAATCAACGGTACAGACAAGTCTGTACTGACAAGTTTTTCTTCTGTGCTGTTCTTGCTTTGATGCTGTGCTCTTCTTTCCTTTGTATTTTTGAATTGCTGGCAAGAAAAATTACCGTGTGGAAAGGGGTATATCGAACGAAGAATTTTTCTGATGATGAGCCTGATCAAAATCCAAAATCGTTGCGGCCGACGATCTTTGTTGTTTTAAAATAAATGCAAAATGTAGGAAAACCGCAGCTCGTTTTCCGCAACGATAAATCGCAGACTTAGAATCTATTCTATTTCAATCGTCGGTCGTAACGATTTTTGATTCTGTTCAGGTTCTTAGTTGTAATAATTTACGGTTATGTAGACACGATTTTACTAGCTTGCTAATTGTTATAATCAATAGGTAATGTTAACAAAGAACTATCCTTGAGATTGGTAATAGTTTACAGGAGTAAAGTCAGTCAAGGTTTTCGAAGAAAACGTCCTGAACACATTCTGTACACGAACATACATACATGCATACACTACTTCATCCTCAATTCAAGAAGAATTCGCACGAAAAAGTACTTCATCACTGATCCACATACAGTTGAACTTATCATGGATTTGATGACTGTTTGGGCCCTTTGCTTCCTCAATCAAAATAGATATACAAGGTAAGCTGGACCTATAAGAGTTTTTGAATAGAAAATGACGAAGAGTATGCTAATCAGGGTTCAGGGTTGTTATGGAAATCGACACAGAATTGAACCAGAGTCGCATTTGAAATAGATATTAATTTCATCGGAACGATGCTAGATGTTGCAAAAGTAAGAATTTCACTTTCAGCGCCAAAAGTTATATTAAAGTTTTTCATTATATCTTCGTTTCCTGGGCATGTTCTTTACGAAAGTTAAATAAAAATACGGTTATGACGTAAAATATTTACAGTTCTGATTTTAATCAATTCAATTTGGATTTCTCAATTTGCATTCAAGTCTAAAACAGGCATAAGTGCTGTTTACTGCCGACGCGTAAATCATTTTTTTCTTTTTTTTTATTAAACGTATTTGAGCCTCTTAGTCCAAAAGGTGACCTCCTTAGTGAAAATGAACAATTTTTAGAAAAACATTATAGTGTTTGGGCCTCCTTAGTCCAAAAATGTAAAAATAAAATGTCGGTCTCGAGATTAGGGATAAAATTTGCGAAAGTTTCAAAATTCAGTGCAAAATATGAAGTGTGTGTAATAAAGCCCAAAATAAAAAATTAAATACCGCACAAAATAAAAGAAAAAATATATCATCTGTGTAGTTTTGACAAAACAACTTAAATCTATCTGAAAGTCATAGACGAAACCCTTTATGTTAATATGAAATTCATATAGACTTAAGTTGTTTTGTCTATGAATTTCAGATAGACTTAAGTTGTTTTGTCAAAACACCACAGATATGAAACATGAAACTTTATTCGATAAAAAAATAATTTTATCCAGAAATACTATAGACAACGAAGCCGTTGTTGGACTTACTGCCCAAAGCAGCGGTCGAAAGCCCCCTATTAGAAGGTTTTTTTTTTCATTAAATTAGGAATTTAACATATAAAATTATTTGCCCTTGTACGGAGGGCAAAAACAAGCTTGAAATTGTAATTTTTCAAGTTTTACCGAATTTAATTTCCTAAACCATTGGAGACCGGCATATTATTTTTTATAATGCTCATCAGATTTTTATAAAAATTATTCACTTTTTCTGACTGAATTTGTAAGCTTCCATTCAGCGAAACGTTTTTATGGCTTTTTTGAAAGGGGATTTTAATATTTAATCCGTGATTTTTTTTTCAATCAATTCGATGATGGCTGAAATTGCCGTAGATTCGAATCTAACAATCTTTCTATTCACAACTTTGGAGCACCAGATACCTTTAATTTGCGCCCTATTTTGGGGTAGTTATTTCAGCTTGATAAAAACTTATGGCGAAAAACCATTGATTTTTGGCGAAAAGTGATTTTTTTTCAAATCCGCTGGCGAACGGTTACACCAATTTATATATTCTTTTGGATTTAGGATATACTTGAATCCAGCTTCCAGAATATGAGTGTCGAAGAAGGGCCTTTTTATCCACCTCTAAATTAATACACATAAATTGTTTTTGTTGTTTTTTATTGGTTTTGTTTATTTTCAGCAAGATAAATACAATAGGGGTATTCTCGATTCAGTACACTTGCCAGTGCTGCTGAGAACTTGTGCACTTTGCAAAAACAAAATACACGTACGTCAAAAATATGCACAAGTGCTTTTCTATTGTAGCCTCAAACTTGAGGACTTGAGCAGCTGTGCACTTGAGTGATAGTGGTGTGTTCACGAAAACCTAACTGCACAAGTCCTCAACTGCACAGGCAAGTGCACTGAATCGTGAATACCCCTAATATAGAATACAGATGCGTATAGCTACAGAGCCAGTATGTATTACTACTACACAGGTTTGCGCATCGGTTACTAAGCATGCGTTGTGCTTTGAGATATTTATTTACAGAAATATACTAAATTTGAATTATTTATATTATTATATTTTTTCCATATTAAAAATCATGGCAGAATTATCCAGGTAACATTAACAGTTGTTATAGAAAACATATACTGTCAAAAAAATGTACTCAAAAAGGGAGCGCTTTCAATCGGCCACTGTTAATAAGTGAAAACATAACCAATGTTAAAAATGTTTTACCACATGAACCAATGTTCACAATGAAGTGAAAAACGTAGCTGCAGATGCTTATGGCCGAAATAAAATAAATATTCATTAAAAAGGTGGCTTTTTGGAAGGTACAGAATATGTAATATTAGTTTTCGATATTTGCTGTAATTTTGTTTCACTGACAGCTGTTTTTGACAGGCTATGTTTTCCTTTGGAAGAGAAATAAAGCAGTTTTCAATGCTACCTGTATAATTCTGTAAACAAAAATATATTTTGTTAGCTAAAATTTAAATTTGAAATTACTTTTAAAGTATACATATACAGGGTGTCCCAGATCAACGTTTCAATCCGACGCTGGTTGATTCCTTGGGCAAAGACAAGAAAAAATTGTATGGCAGGGGGGTGCATCTCCCCCCTGTTTCGAGCAAAAAATAACATTCATAGGTTTAATCAGTTTTAATGAAATAACTTAAAAAGTATTGCAGATAGGAACCTCTTTGAAAGGGTTTTCTAAAGCTTTTCAATTAGTTAACTAATATATGTTAAAGTTTTTTGATATTTTTAACCATGGAATAATTTATAGCAACTTAAATATGAAAAATATGTTTTTTATTTTCTTTTTTCACTTTAAGCTCGTTTACATAAAAAAAGTTCTAATATTATTTTTTTTTTCTGATGCAGTCTTTATTTCCAAATAATAGGTCTGTTCGCGTAGTCGAATGCAAACGAAATATTTCAAAAATTTTTACTAGAAAGTGCCTAAAAAGCGTTCGTTTACTAAGAGAATTGGGTAAGAGAGAGGAAATCAATTTTCTCTCCGTTTTTAGCTTTTTAAAGTTTTTACAAGAACAATTTCATCTTGTAAAAACATGAAAACTATCAAATGCTAGCTGTGTGTGTGTGTAGCAGCTGAGTTTTTTTAGATTTTCTTAGACGTATTTGACATTTTTCATTATTTTACCAGAAAGCGTTCGTTTACTTTTTAAAGTTGAAGGTAATTCTCTCTCAATTTTATTACTTTTGACGTTTTTAATTTTTTTACCAGAAAAGTAAGCGAGAAAAGTACTTGAAAAGTATGTGGCGTCACCGTACAGTAACAAATAAGAGCGAATTAATTATTTTATGAAAACATACATTAAAAATAAAATTAGATTCACATTTAAATGGTATGTGCTTTTTGGGTGTATGCTTTCATAAGATAATAAATACGCTCTTATTCATGGATGTACGGTGATGTCGCACTTATGAATGCCATTTTTTGCTATACTTCCGCTTATAGCTCGAAACAGGTGGGAGATAAACCCTGGAAACTCCTGTTATGCTCTTTACTATGCACAGGAAAAATAAATAATTAATATTTTTCCGAAATATTTCTTTTCATTTATTAAACATATCTTTGAAGTTTAACCAACAAAAAAAGAAAAGAACAAGAACAACAAATTCATCACTAAAAATATCAACCGAAAAATTTGTATGTAAAACAAATTTGTTTTTAAATAATTTTTATTTAGAAAAAATGCTGTAAAATAGTTTTGAAAAATATAAATGAAAAATAAACAGACTATTACTGTATACAAACGAATTTTACGACTATACTTACGATACTATCGAAACTGTGTCTTTTTTATATAAAGTTTTTTTTTAAATTTTTGTGCTCTATCTCTTTCCACTCTCACTGAGACAGTAACAAAAAGTTTCTGCACTCTCTTTGACTTGATTTACTTGTTGCATTTTCGTTTCTCGAAAAAATGCTACATTTGTTCTGCCCTTTTTGGAAATTTGACCTCTTGAGAATTAAAATAGTGACCTCTAAAATTGAATGGTGTTCTTTTCTGGCAGAAAGAGGGCACAAAAAATGCAACATTTTTTCGAAAAAAGAAAACGCCATTAATTTTAATTTTCTTGTTGAATCTTTTTGTGCGTGTTGCCAGAATGGAGTTTCTTGAGTTGAAATTAGAATATTTTATTTTTTGAAACTTCAGAATAAAGAAGCATTGCATCTGGCAGTATTGAATATGATAAAGAAAAAGAGAAAACTTGCTAAAAGCTTTACATGTCAGTCTATTGACCTGCGGCATATTCTCACAAAGAGAGCAAGAAAGCTGTCACAAAAAAAATTGGTGAAGTTTGTCAGTGAATCCGCATTAATTGCAAAAATGGAAGAAGCTCAAAATTTAAGTTAAACTTCCTTAAGCCATATTTTAATAATATATATCACATTGGAAAGTTAACTTATTTGCATAGTAACAAAAAGTGAAAACGAGAGGTTCCCAACCTTTATTTTAAAGGGTGCTCATAATCGTGCCGAATAACACAAAATTCAAATTCAAAAATCTTGTAAAAAATAATATTTATAACATATATTTAATTTTTTGCTCGCAAATATGTCAATTTTTGTAACTCTGTTGACAGAAAATGCAAATCACCGTTCACAAGACACACATAGTAGCGGAAAATGATGCAACATGTTGACAAAATGCTGATTTTCGTAAGCGCAACCAATATCTCACAAAAATAGCATACCTCGCTTTCAGTAGCATTCCATTGCGTTCCAATAATTGACTTAAGTCCTAAACATAACGCTACGAAATTCTCTCCCAACGCTAGCTACAAACAATTTTGACATCTCTCCACTAAAATTCTAACCAGAAGCAAATACAAAACAAGTCGAAGAACCATTGGAAGAAGCTATCAGAACCACATCCAAATTAAAAGCAACTTGATTCAATCGGTGGAAGAGGAAAGAAGCAACAATTGCAAAGTATCTAGCTGAAGTGGCTGGCGAGCGTCGTTAGAAACATAAATTTGCGGTGTTGTTATTGTGCTCTGCGAGTGTGTGTGTGTGCGCTAAATCCAAATCCAAGCGAGATCCGAGAGTGGCACGCCGTTCGTCCACCAGCAGCTAGCAGCGTGTCGTAATTATTGGTGGGTTCGCTCGCTGCTTTTCGACTGAGTAGCGCTGAGTTGAGGAATTGCCGCCGCTTGAGTCGCATCGCATCCGTCGTCGCTGTTTGTTGTACGCCTTCGTCGTGTCTTCATTTCCACTGTCTTCCGAGTTGTAGTGCGCTGCAGTTACGTGGACTTTTTTTATAAGAAAATATAAAAAAAAATTAAAATTTATTTAAAAAAGTGCAGCGTGTGTGAATTTGTCGTATTCAAATTTACAGTATAACCAGTTAAGAAAAAAACCACAGAGTTTATCTTATCTAACTAAAATCTGAATTAAAACAAGTGTTCGATGGCCGAGAGCAAAGGAACCATGTTAGCCAAATCAATGCAAAAACACGCTGGACGTGCCAAAGAAAAGGTGAGGCAAAGATAAAGGCAAACTATTTTATAATACTGCTAAACATTGTGAGTTTGGTAGAAAAAAAAAGAATACAAGTGGGTGGCTGCTCCGTGTATGTGTCTGTGCTTGTGCCTAGGGTAGTGGCTCTGAAGCCAGAGGACGAAGGTTAAAACAGATCCTGCGTTATGTATAACAATCACTGCATGCAACACCTTAGGCAATAACAAATTGCAAACGCCCTCAATAAAAAATGGCATTGCACAGCGTGTGCGACTCTACTTGCGTGAGAGCGTTTTATTGGGTGGATAGGTGGTCTGTGTCTAGTTGATGTAGCTTCTTGCTTTTACTATTATTTCAATCGAGCATGATGAAATAAATAGCAAAATAGGAAATGTGGCTGCATATAAATGATGGAAAAGGAAACACATGGACATAAAATCAAGCTCTACAATCCGGATATTTAATAAAAGTTTCACCATTGATTATAGCTGCTTTGTTTTATAAGGAAACTTTCGACAATTTAGAAATGAAAACAGCAGTACAATTGCTTTAAGAAATTATTTGCTAGAATTCCTCTACCTAAACAAATCCTTATTAGAACTCCAACAATGCCTGTAAAATGATATTAGTTGAACTCACTCATAATGGTCATCCAGTTATGCCAGCTATTAAACGCCACTTACAGGTCAAAATGTGTTGGATAAAGATTAATAAACAAAAAGAGGACTTCATCAAAAATTGCAAAGGATGCACTTGTGTCAGCTCCGTTATAACACCAATATTGTAAACAAACACTAAATAGTTTTTTTTTATAGTCACCATTTTAAAGCGCTTCCTAATAGTTCAGAACCTAGGTCGATAAAGAAGACTTACGGACATACCTCCTAATGTATCGTACAACAGTTAAACTTTAAAATCGCCGTCAGAATTAGGTACTATTTAGTTTTAAAATATGCGACATATTCTCAAAAAACCCAATAGCCACTTAAAGAGAACCAGAACTAAGCGATCGTGCCAGGGAAACGAAAAAAAAGAAAGAAAAGCAATAGGGTGATAAGAAGCGTAAAGCTAAAGAATTAGATATTCAAGAGGGAAACGATGTGCTGCTTTAACGCCTTATCAAAACAAAATAATTGCCATCAGCAACCTGTAGTTAGGGCATCAAGTGATCAAAGCAAAAAGGTAGCGAAGTAAGGATCGAATCAAATTTGTGGACCTTTGACAAAGCAACTTCTTTTGAATTGCTTATTTTTCCGGAGAGCTAAAACACAGTTTTACAGCTTCATAAAATGTTGTGTGTATATATTTAAATAAACATTTGGTATTTTCATGTTTTGCACAAATTTTAAACAAGCATTTACTCATTACTTGTTTTCAGCCAGAGCAATAGTGTATTTTAAAAATTTCGAATAAAACAAAGACCAAAGAACAAACAAGGTTTGGTCTGACCTGAAAGGAAAGTAATAGATTATTTAGAGGAATTGATTGGAACCATACGTGAATTATTAATTGGGCGGAACAAACGTGAAAGACAATTTGAATTGTTTTTAACCGAGGCTAGTATTATATGCCTTAACCTCGAGGCAAGTATTTCTAGCCCTCACTTAGTTGTTCCTGTCATTTAATTCCACATTTTCCACAATTAAGTTGTGGATTTTTTTAGTTTTCCATAATTCTTAAATGTAGGAAAGAACAAAGAAAGTGAAAAGAACCATGCCCTAGGCCGGATTCGAACCAGGAACCACTGGGTTGATAGTCTAGTGCACTATATACTAGACTACAAAGGCCGAAAACTAAGTCAATCTAAGAGAAACATTTTAATTTTATTAATTTAAGCAAGTTACATTTACATTTAAGCAAGCACTGTTTCACAAATCTTTGGCGTTAGGTACAAAGGACTTAAGTCAAAAAAATTTTAATTTGGGCTTTTGATTGGGTTCTAATCAGTTATTTTCCTCTTTCGATTGCTGTTAACAACTTTGGTGTAGTACAACTGCATCCCATTTTAATTAATAAATTCAAAAAATACTTCACCCGTATTTGCAATTAATAAAACAATCTTAAATTTCAATTTACTAAAAACTATTTTTTTTGACTTAAGTTTTTTGTACCTATCGCCAAAAAAAAAAATGTTTTTCTTTCTCGTAAAAGTTTAGTAAATGTTTCGTAAACTTTTTTGTTTAGTAAAAATGGAAGGTATTGGATAAAGATAATGAAAAAATAGTTGATGCAAGGAAAGAAAAATATATTATATTTGTTTTATAATTACTAAATTACATAATTACTTAACTACCTAATTACTTAATTACCAAATTAAACTATAGCATTGCCAGTCTGTCAGGCATGTGACGTGATTTGTCTCTACGTGACGATATGTAAATATAATATTAAAAAAAAACTGGATTTTATTTAAAATCTTTTTACGCTGAAAGCATGTTTATGAGTAATGAAAATTTGGCTTTCAAATACCTCGATTTGACACGTTGGTTGACTAGACCCGTCAGACACGTGACAGTAGATGTCTAATTTTTCTCTTGCATAATAAAATTTTAAGAAAGTGTGAAGGTAAAATGAAGAAACAGAATGCAATCTCTTTAATGAGAAAAAAGATCTTCACTTCCAATGTGTATATTTAGAATTGGCTGTACGATAAACTCAAAAAATAGTTTAATTTGTCTGTACGTGACCGTGGAATGCTCCTAAGATGTTTTGTTAAACGGATTTTTGGATAATAATCAGCTTGTAGCATACTATGATATAACAAGCTATTAGGTAGCCTTGACAACTACCTTTTTTCTCACGAGCTGCGTTCAAGAAATGTCAAACAAAATAAAACTAAAAAATATTTTGACACAAAACATTTTAGCTATCTCCATTTGTGTCGGTTCAGACTGGCCTCGCTCAATTGACTCACATTGACGTCTACAGAAGAGATGAGGAAGTGAGAAAGTGAATGAAGTGAGACAAGAGTATTAAAAATTTTAAAAATTTTGCGACTCACTTTGATTTGACATTCGGTGAGTCGGTTTAGTGAGGCCAGTGTAGACAGGCTCTTACAAACTAACTTTTTTGGAAATAAGTTGTTTTGTTAAAAGAAATTTTGAGTATTTAACCCCATCAATAAATGAAGATAAGTTTTGTGTTTTGTCAAAAGAATATTTAAACATGTTCTATTAAATTCATAAACTGTTTAAAAGAAGCTGTTTTATCAAATGCAATCAAAAAATAAACTGGAAAGAGATTGATTTGTCGATGCCATATCTCTTGAACTAAAAATCTAAGAATTTTCTTATCTCAAGAGAAGTTGTTTTGTCAAATGTCCGCTGAAATTATAGTAGATCTTTTGTATTTTAAAAAGTTCTGCCTATAAATGTCCTCCATCTGAAGAAAATTTATGAAACAAACCGTCCATTTTATTTCGAAGATCCTTTCTTAAAAAGAATACAAATTTAGCACCGTAATGTTGATCTTAAAAGTTTTTTTTAGGCATGGTTTTTGATTATTAGATGCTTTAAAAAAAAAATTGCCTTTTTCATAAGAGTCTTGTTTAGGTGCTATTTACAAATTTTGATGTTTAAAACTGATAAGTTTAGTGCTGTTGCATTGCCAACATTATGATATCTTGAAAACCTGGATTAGTTTTGCAAAATTGCAAATAAACATAACTGCCAAGTGAACTACTACTTGTTTGCGTATTTATTTACACTTTTTAGAAACTTTTACAACCTACTTTGCACCAAGAAATATATTAAAATACACTGATCCAATACACTGAACTGAAACTTTACACTACTCTATTCAAATTGCCCACTTCACTGGCAAAAATGAAAAAATGACACAAAACCCAGAAATATTTATTTTGATCAAATGATATATTATGAAATTGCCATCTTATGTCTAAATTTCTCGGCTAGTACCTCTGTAAAATTTTTTATCGTTGCTGAGAAAATAAACACAGTACAAAAAATGGTTATTTTTTAAAAAGTCTATGCACAAAATGGCACTTTAACAGCTTAATGCACATCAACTTAAGGAACAAATATTGCTCAATAAAAAAAATAAAGATCTTCAGGGTCTTTTAGCTATGTTTTTGGCGTTTTTGTGAAATCCGTTAAAAAATTGTTCACGAAATAAATATAACACAAGAGAAGTACTTATTTCACAGGAATTATCTTTATTTAGTGATAATAAATAACTCGTGAATGGCTCATTAGGAAATCTTGAACGAAATGTGGTTTAAGATTGCAAAAATTGTTTATGTCTTATGGGCATTTTAGTTATTAAGAAATTGCTCTGTATCTTATTTAACAGAAACAAGATTTTATAAAAAAATTACCGTAGGAATAAAAGCTCTTGAGATATTCTCGAGTCTGAGGAAAATTTAAATAAAATTGTTAACATTTTTATAAACACTTCTAAACAAAATATTCGAATCAATTTAAAATATTACTAAAAATAAACTGATTAAAAGTATTTAAATTTATTCACCTCCTTTTTTCTCTGTCACTTTTAGCGTTTTATACATTGTTGTAAAGGTTTTTGAAATCGTCTTTCCGTCTAAAATTAATAAAGAACTAACCTCAATCAGTTCGCGTCGTTTCAACAAAGACGTCGTGAAGCCCGTCCAGTCAGTAGTAATTGCAATTGTCCATCTGCTCATGTGACTATCCCCAGTTTCAAGATTGTGAAGTGTGATCAGTCAGCAACAGTTGCAATCGTCCATCTGTTGATGCGATTTTAACAGTTAAATTATATTGTTTAAAAGAATCAACAGGGTTCAAAATTGGTGATAGCGATAAAGAATTTTAATGATTTCGGCCGTGTAGTTTATTCGTAGCCTGAGATTGCCGTGGATCCGGTTGGCCTAGGAAAGCCTTGGATTTAGAACTTCGGCGGAAGGGTCGCAAACAGCGATTGGTCTTCGAGGATTCTTCTTCAGCTAGGGAAGCCTAGTTTTCGGAGTTAAACAATAATATAAAAAACCCTTTTTTTTAAATGGCCATTATTTCAATATTTTTTAATCAATTAAGTTCTTGTACTTCTCGAATTTAAAACATCAGTTTTGACACTTGAATTGTACTATAAAAAATTAGTTATTAGTATATTATATACACAAATATTCTGGTTAAAAGGACAAAACTAAGGATTATCTGACTAAGCCTCAAAAAGACCTTTAAGTTAACAAAAAGAGAAATTAGGCGGAAATTTCCGAACAAACATTGATAACATGATAGTTCTCCATTAGGTTTAACTCATGCTAAATAAATTTATTTATAAAAATAAAAAATAAGTTTACCATTTCAGCTCTTGGAAGGACTTTGACCGAGCTTCTATTGATCAATTGTGTTGTGCGTGTTATTAAAGGTTTGAGCACAAATGATCGAGAACTAATCCTACACGATTATTGTGCCGAATCCGAACGGATTATGTTCTCAAAAAACTTTGCATACCAATTTTTACTCTCGTAGACTTGCCATTGTCTGCAGAGAGGTGGCGGCCGAACAGAAATATTAGTTCAATTGAAAAAACATTCTGTCCAAGCTGGGGTTTGAGCCGCGTTCCTTAGCTTACGGACCACGCACTCAACCAGTAGGCTACGGCCACAACCATTTATTTATTTATGGTGTTTAACTACTTTAACTGACTTCTTCATGTTTAAGCAAATCAAACAAATGCTATTCTATTCATAGAATTAAAACATTTATATTTAGTTATGTAGAGGTTTTTGGCCAGTAATTTTTAATTGCAATTTTTAATATAAAAAAATATAAAAATTCAATTTTTTCCCGACGTTTCGTCACTTGTTTGGCGACATCTTCAGGGGAGTTTTTGTTTATTTTTTTTACATTAAACTTGACTTTAAAATTTTGAAATTACAAACACGAAACGTTACATTTCATTAACTTTTAAACAAACAAATTACTTATTTTAACAATTATTTTCTAAACTAGCTTTCATAGCCTATTCGTCAATTGCAAAATAACTTAAAACATTTCCGCCAGCACTTATGTATAACAACCGGGCCAAAATCTATGGAACTTTATCTAGAGGCCATTAATGCCTAATTGTCTATTTTAAAAGTTTAAAGGCCAGGAAACACATTTCACCCTGATGATATAGATAAATGGCAATAGCCTACTATTTTTAAGTTTTAAAATTTGAAAATTGTTCAGGTTTGACCAAGAATCATTTTTTTTATCTCAAATATACAGGGAGTTGACTGAAATCAAAAGGAATTCTCAATTCGCAAATTTTGCTTATGTTTATAAGCAGAAACAAAAGAAAGTCCGATAAATGACAGAATTTCGCCATACCAAAATTAATGTATGCTAACAAAGGTAATAACATTTTTCGGCTGATCTGGAGAAATATCCAAAGTAAGTGGTCGAAAATCCGACCACTCGGCGTAAATAGGCTTAAAAATTAATTCACCATAAAAATCTAGTGTTACGGCTTTCCACAAATTTTTGGTCTATCATCCTTTCCGAATGTTCAAGTCACAACACAAATTTTGCTTCGAAATCTAAAAAAAGAGGCATTTATTACGCATCAAACATAAATACATATCTAAATATTATTTTATATATCTATACTGCTGTCATAAGGAATAGTGTGGCATCTAGCATGGAAATCAAAATCAGTTTTATTGTTTTTTTCTTAATTATCTTTCTTCCATCTCCAACAAAATAAAAAAAATTGCCAATTTTTTGCTCACTTGAGAAAAATATTAGAATTTATAGAACAAACAATGAAAAAAGCGGCAACTACACCGCAGATTTTACATTATTAATAAAATCGGTAAAGTATCATTAATATTGAAAACAAACTGGATTTAATTATCCTTAAGAACTAAATATTTATAACCAACCAAGCCCCAAAATGGTGAATTTTGGATACATTACTGTAAGTCGTTTATCTCAGAATATTGAAATATGTAGATGCCGCAATATTCTTGATGCCGACGGCAGTATACTCTTTTATATAAAAGGTACTCACGTATTTTTGATACTATAAAGCTTGAGAACGGCAGCTGCTATTTAAAAAAAAAATATTTTTCTATTGGATAGCTACGGTACTCAGTTGGGACTTAGGCTATACAAGTTTGCTAATTTAAATAATTGATTAAAATTAAAAAAACATTACCATACAATTTCTTAATTCTAATCCTCATCGAGCAAAAATCTCTCTCTCTTTATAAATTCTATTGGAGCAACATAAAGGTGGTGTGCAATGCTAAACAGGCTGTGTGCAAAGCTAATATGTGCTATTTTCTTAATAAAATTTTTTACACGTTGGTAAAGGGGGCGTGGCACCTCCCATGCAACCCAAATTTGCTATACCGAATAGCTTTGGAATTATAAGTTGCACAGCCTCGGAATTCAGTATTCAACCACAATATACACGTGCCGTTCTCCTGATAACATTTTTAGGCGTTGGAAAAGGAGCATGACACCTCCAATACAACCCATATTGGCGACACCGAATATCTTTGGAACAATACGTCGCACTGACTCGGAAGTCAGTATTCGACCACAACTGATAACTGATAACTTTTTATGGGCTTTGGACAAGGGGGCTTGTCACCTCCCATACAACTCAAATTGCGATATCGAACATCTTTGGAGTTATAGGTCACACAACCTCGTAATTCGGCATTCGACCACAATACATATACACTTGCCGTTCCCCTGATAGCAATTTTGGGCGCTGGACAAGGGGTTGTGGCACCTCCCATACAACCCAAATTTGCGATATAGAAAGCTTTGGAATTTTAGGTTGCAAAGTCTTGGTATTCAACCACATCTTACACTTGCCGTTCCCTTGATAAAGTTTAACGGGCGTTAGAAAAGAGGACGTAGCACCTCCCATAAGACCAAATTTGCGATATCGTATAGCTTTGAAATTATAGGTTGCATAGCCTCGGAATTCAGTATTAAACCCCAATTTACACGTTCAGTTTTACTGGTAACATTTTATGGGCTTTGCACATGGGGGCGTGTCACTTTTCCAGCAGACCAAATTTGAAGTAATCGGTACGAAAATTAAATTTTGGGGGTGTATGAACAATTTCGAGTATGGTGTCTAGGCTTGGGTAGTTCACGAACGAACTAGTTCAATTGAACTACTCGCACTCATGAACTATGTGAACTAGTTCGTTGATTCTCGTTCTTTTAGTTCGATCGATTTTGTAGCGAGTCAGATCGAAATGAACGAGAAAAAATTTATTCAACAATGGTTTGAGTCCGTGCTGATACAGTTTACGTCTTCGATTCTTTATTGAAATGGTGGAGCTTAGGGCTGCAATTTTGACAGTTTTGTCATTATTTTACATTGCAAACATATGATTATCAGTGGTTGTAATTTGTGATTTTTTAGTTAAAGTAGGTTATAAATATATTAAGTTTCATAATACAAAAACCTTAAATATAAACCAAGTGACAAATATTGTGTGAAATGAACCATATGTAGTATTTTTATGAAAATATTTTCTATGTCCACAGTTAATGATTGATTCGTTCATATAGTTAGTTTCATTTTGTAGACCTGATAATGAACGAGAAAACAAAACGAACTAAAAGACCTATTGAACTAAAAGATATAACGAACTAACATACGTAACGATCTAAAATACCAAACGAACTATAAGACCTAACGAACTAGCAACATGAACGAGTGCACGAAACGAAATAAAAGAGCGAACGAACTAAATGAACCAAAATAACTATATGAACGAACTAGTTCATTAAACTCAACACTGAACTAAAAAGAGCGATATTTTTAGTGAACTAAAATGCCTAAGCCTAATGGTGTCGTGGTATACTCGACCAGATCTGGAACCTATACTATGCCACTTCAAAATTACATTTTCACAGTAGCACCGTGTTATTGATTGTTTAACTTTCCTGGTGCTCTGAACGGAGGTGTCTTCTATAGGTTGTTTCTTACATTCAAAGCACTTATGCTAAAATCTATTTATTCTTACTGTATTAAATGGTTTACACATAAATTGTTGATGTTTCTTGAATTGTATTACTGGCTCTACCGCGAGTTTTGAAGTTTTTGTGAGATTAAATAGTATTAAGTAGTAGATAGTTTCATTTCAGGCAGATCAACACATTCTACTTAGTATGCATTTTGTCACAAACTTACACTAATATTTTTATTGATATTATAAATACGATAACAATGTTTTCCTCCATTCAATTAAAACAAAACAAAAAAAAAAGGTTAAGCATAAAGACTTTATTAAACAGTGGGACGATTACGTACTCAACTCGACGTCCCACTGCTATTTCATTGAACACAGCTGTAAAAGCGTTAACAATAAAGCTATACTTAAGGGAGGGGTCTGGGTTTCAGCGTAAAAAAAAACACTTTTTTTGTGATTTTTTATCTCAAATATCGATTGAGCAATTTTATTCAAACCTTCTATACATTATTGAGCATAGTTTTGACTATGTTCTGTAAATTTTTCATGCAAAAATATTAAATCATTAGCCCGTGACAGAGCTTCCCCCAGGACGTCTTGAAAAAAAAACAATTTGCGGTGTTCACTGTAACTCGGCCGGAAATTATCTGAAAATGAAAAACCATAAAAATTTAGTTAAATTATAAACAAATCTTCCCCCCAACGTTCTCTGATTATTTTTTTTTTAATTTAAAAATTTTTGGCGGCCATCTAAAGTGTGAACCGTTATTTTCGACTAAAATTTCCGCCATTTTGTGGGTGGGAAACACCCTTAATGTTAAAAAAAAAATTTTTACTAAACGTAGGGGGGAGGTATTTTATATGAAGAAAATGTGTACAAAGTTTGAAATGAATCGGTCGAGTAGTTTTCAAATGGCAGTGAACACGGACTTTGAAAAAGTAGTTTTGAGAAAAACGCGTTTAAAGTTTAGCTGTTAGAGTTAGAGCGTTAAAGGCCCCGAGACTAATTAAACAATAACTTCAAGAATATTGCTTAGATCGTATTAAAATTTTGAGGACATATTCTTGAAATGTTAAACAATAAGATAAAACAAAAAAAAAAAATCGATTTTTCGAAAGTGAAAACCCAGACCCCGCCCTTAAATCATCAAAAAATCGCTGTTAGTTTATTGTATCAACTTATTCTTGTGCACATATGGTAAATATTGAATCAAAAATCGATACGCTATTCGGATGACGTACAAATAAAAGTTGAAGATAAACATTCCAAATACACACACGCTGCGTGAACAACTCTGCACTTCATGGGCCATCTCTACATGAAGCCGCCACGAAAATTCTTCGTCTAAGAAGAAACATGTTTGGGATTTTGAAAAAAAAAAACAAAATTAAGGAAATATTTATTAAACTTGATTCACGCTTCAGTGAAAGTCGTCTTCAGTGTAGACGACGTTGTTGTAAATCGAACGAATTGGTCAACAGATAAACTTCACAACTCAACTCAAACTCTTTCTTCGTTTCATCGCTGTCGCAGTGTCGTTCAGGAAATTTATAAACCAGAAATGAAGTCGGCTATCGACTTGGGCACGTATGACCAATGTGACCAAAGATTATGATAATGTTGATGCTGCTGCTGCTGCTGAGGTGATATTAGTGATAAAGCTGCTGTGGAAACAATAAACATGATAAGAAAGCAAAGTAGAAGTTGTTGCTGCGTGTAAAGCAAAAATCTCTAGAAATCAAAATATTCAATAAGCTATCAAACGTCGAGAGTCTGTTAAACAACCTGCGGCTAACATCTTGGAAAGTTGTTGTTTACATAATTTTGTTTCTCATTCTATTGTATTGACATTACAACTACACCACATACCAATTCTATTTATATATCCTGAAATGCTGCTCACTTAACAACTCCTAGCTAGAATTAAAATTTTTTTGTTTTAAAAAAATCAACGTTGTTGATCTAACACACGCTCTCTCTCTTTCTCTGCACTCGGTGCTTTGTTTAATTGAACTCACTTGGTTAAAAATATCACCTATTGAAGTTCAAGCGCCATTATAATAAGAATTGTCTCGATTTAAATACCTACACCTTAAAGCCGCAGCAATTTTAACAATGAGGAAGTTTGAAATGTACTTTAAGTGTGCACTTCATTGCACTTTGACATCTACATGAATTCATAAACTCGATGTGTAACTAAAGTTAGGAAATTTGTACATTAGAAAAGAATGGAATAGATTGAATTTAGGCATTGGACATTTGATATCACCGAAGATAGTGTGTTTAACTAGTTGAGAAAAAAGTATTTTATTTACATACATAAAACTATCTAGTTATTTAATGTTATAGCTAAATAAAATATATTTTAAATATTTTAGTATATTTTAAAAGAATAGTAAATATTTTTCCAAAGAATCAAATGTTTAGCATGTAATATAAATAACTTATGAATAAACAATTTATAAGCAATTATAAATATTTTGTTTAAAATAAACATTTTAATAAAATTTTCCAAGAATTTCCAGGATAAGCGAAAAGTTAAAAAGACTTAAGTAATCACCCAGCAAACCAAATGATATCGTTAAGGTAATCAATTTTATCGTTGACGATTTTTGAAACGATATAGTTTCGATATTAATAAATGACTGTTTTTGATATAAAACGACCTATCGTTAGCGATATCGGGTTTGAAGAAAATTTTGACATCGTGACTATAACAAGTATAAATAAAATTTCGGTATCGCAACGAGCTCGGAAATAATTAAAATTTCGATACTGTTACGATATCAGTATTGACCATAATTTCGATACCATAACTATATAAAATTTCGAATTCGCAACTTCCATGGCTTTTGGATAAAATAAACGGCAGAAGTTAACCTTAGAATTCCAATTTTTTTTTACAACTATTATCATGAAAATAATATTATTAACTATATATTGTTTCATAATTGTTATCAAGGAGATATATTAAAGGTATTATCATTGTCACCAAAAAATGCATGAGAGCACGAATTGTAAAAATACTATACTAAAATATCCAAGGGATTGAGAGCGCCCTACTGTACAAATTCAGCAAAGTAAAATCAATAGCTCAATTAAGTCTATAATGAGTTTATTACACTTTCTGTTTGGTTGCATTATATTTTTGGTACAATTTTACGTATTTCCTACTTTCCAACTACCAAAGCGTTTTTAGTACATTTTATTACACTCAATAAGAAACACAGAATTTAGAGCTGTGAGCAAATAAAATTAAAAGAATTTAAAAATGTATCTATTTCTGTTTTGGCACTCTGTAAAACGAATAAAAAATGTGTTTAAAGAGTCGATTTCCGCCAATATATATAAAAATGCTCAAGCAGTTTTTTCAATTTCTCATTCGTCAGCAAATGTTGAAAGAATATTTTCTTTTTAAAATATAATAAAAACCAAATGCATTTAAAAGATACTGCCTATTGCAACCATTTCTTCTTTAATAAAAACAAAAGATTTTTTAAATCTACTAAGAAAAATGCTACAACATGATATCAGAACTAATATATATCAAATACTGGGATTATCTATTAGTATTTCCACAGAAATCATGACAAACAAATTAAAACTTATTAAAAAGTTATTATTTTATGATACCATTTAAATTTAAAAATTATTAATCATTATTAATCCTTGGCTTAAGTCTAATAAGTATAAACATATATTATAATTAAAATGTGTCTTAAAAATCGATAATAAAGTTTAAAACATTATTAAAATTAAAATTATTCATCGAAAAATCATAAATCAACTAAGGATTTAGGTAAAAATACTGTCATTCCTCATCAACAAATTCTTAAAAACTATCTCCCATTAGATTCCTGCAACGGAAACGAGAAATTTTAAAAAAATTTCAGTGATCAGGTGGCGCAAGTTAAAATTTTTTTACTAATATGTTATATTCTGCATCATTTTTTGGCATTATTTAGTTTAATTTTTACGATATGAATAGCTGAATTTTTGCTCTTGACGTAGTTTTTAAGCAAAACTGAGTTCTTCATTCTTGGAATTTATCATAAGAATTTTTCTAAATGTTCGATTTTCTCAAAACTACCAAAAATGGACTTACGCCACTTGTGCTCTAAGCAGCTCATATGTATATGCTCATACTAAAAATCAAAAAATTTTAAGAAAGTTCATGAGGGCTCTTAGAAATAAAGGAAAAACGTAAATTTTTACAAAAAAAAAAATTAGTAAATTTATCCGCCATTGTATTGAAGAATGCGCTAGACTATCAACTCAGAGCTCCCTGGTTCGAATTTGGGTTCGGGAATAGTTGTTTTCGCTTTTTCTTCGTTCTTTAATACAGTTAAGAATTATTGAAATAAAGAATCCACAACTAAATTGTGGAAAATTTGGAATTAAAGCACAGGAACAACTGAGGACTGGAAATGCTTGCCGAGGTTAAGGCATAACGTTTGTTCCGCCTAATCGATAATTTACTAATAATCTAATAATCTATTCCTTTCCTTTCAGGTCAAAGACCAAACGTTATTTGTATAGGACGCATGCATATAGGACGTTCTTTTATCTTTAAAAAAACATAACAGAATTAAATCCTTTAAATTTATAAAAAAATCAGAAGTTATAAAATTGAATTCTGATTAAAAGTTATACAAATAAATGATTAAAATTCATAGTTAAAAATAATAAATAAGGGATAGTTGTCTATAGTGGGACCAGTTTTGTTTTTTTTTATCATAATTTTTCACAATGAGAATATTTTCGAGTTCCAAATATATCATTGGATTGGTATTTTAAATGGCCATCTTTTTGCCTCATATAGTTTATAGTTTTGTTGGAAAATTTAATTATATTTTTTGAAAAATCTGAAAGGCTTAAAATCGGCTCCAAAAATTTGTATCTTCTAATGTGGGACTTTATTATATACTAGCTGAACCCGGTGTGCTTCGCTACTCCCCTCGTTATAAAATAAAATTAAAAGTATTTATATATTTTTCACGCCATCGAATTTTCGAAATAAGTCCACCCCAGCGCCACCTACCGTGTCCATTTATACACAAATTATTTTCTTATGATCAAACAAACATACATTCTGAATTTCATTTAAATTGGTCCATAAATTCAAATTTTCGATATAAGTCCACCCCAGCGCCACCTATCGGGTCTAAATATAGCCTATGTTACCCACCGTACCAAGATGAACATTACCTGAAAATTTCATCAAAATCGGCCCAGCCGTTTTGGAGTCCATACGTTACATACATACACACATCCTGTTTTATATATATAGATTCAATAAAACCACAGAAAGCGTAAAGTCATTGAAGTGAAAACCCCAAATTATGAATTTTCATTTATTCAATTGACCTTTAGATAACATGAAAGGATAGAGCAGTTTAGATAGAGCAGTTGAAATAGTGTTAGTACGAACTGGACAAAAAAAAGTGCGACGGACAGCATTTTCAATGCATTGTTCTTGAAGTTTCTCTCAATTCGTCACTCGTTAAGTTTCGATCAAATATTAAGTGTCAAAAACAAGCTTGAGCTCTTTCTTCCGCAGCCAATAAGAAAAGAGAGATAAGATAGTAACGTTGCGAACAAAATTGGCACGATGTATCTTTACATCCTTTTCCTACAATATATATCTGTCTAGCCCACGCGCCACTTGTTTTCAGATTTTGAAATTGGACAAAAAAATGAAGTATCATACAGGCTTAACGAGTGCAGACGTTCGTTAAGTTGCTCTCGTCTCGTTTCGTCTATTTTGGTTGGGCCTTAAGAATTATGGAAAACTAAAATTCCACAGCTAAATTGTGGAAAATGTGGAATTAAAGGACAGGAACAACTAAGGGCTGGAAATGTTTGCCGCGGTTAAGGCATAACACTAGCCTCGGTTAAAAGCAATTCAAATTGTCTTTCACGTTTGTTCCGCCTAATTAATAATTCACGTATGGTTCCAATCAATTCCTCTAAATAATATATCACTTTCCTTTCAGGTCAAAAACCAAACCTCGTTTGTATAAGGTGCATGCCTTGGTTCTTTGATTTTTTTTTTAAAAGGCATGACGGCTATGAATATATTTAGGTGGGTCTAATGACGATTTAGACATAATTTTTTTTTGTGACAAAGATTGTGGGCATCTTATCAGGCTCATTAAGACAATAGAGAAACGCCTTCCTACACACTTCGTTAGGAATTACGTTGTTCACGCTTTGAGTTAAAATCATGTTTTCTCTACGAATTTTAAATTTACATAAATAACTTAACTCTTTTTAACAGCTGAAGTGCATTGGTTTTTTTTTGTTAATTAAATATATTTTTCTCGTATAAAACATTAGCTCTGCATTATATTGCAGATGTGCTGCCACCAGATCTTAAAATATTTTTTGTATATTTTTATGTATTCCATTAGTTTCTTGTTAGCCTATTTTGTTTAATAATTTTAGTCTGTTACTTACATTCATAGAAGCAGCATCTAAACGAACAGCGAACTAAAAAGAAACGACGGAATGGCTACCGGCCGGTAAGCTAGATTCGTCTGCGTTTGCTGCTCATTGTGACGTTGGCTCTTTCTAGCTGCTCCTGGTCACCATAACAAATATTAATAAAGAATTTTTGAATTTTTGGCTTTGGATAATTTTGCTACAGTTTCACTTTAATGCGGTTAATGCGGTTAATGCGGCACCAATCTCCTCTGTCCACCTGGGTTTTGTTAGGTACATTTTAAAGCAGCTGAGTGGGAAAATCAAACTGAAAATAGCTTAAAAACAGCAGCAGCAAAGCAGAAACCGAACGAAAAAGAACATTTTCAATTCTTGGTGTACTAATAAATGTCGAAGAACAAAAAAGAAAGAATTGCTTAAGTAACTCACGAATAGAAATGAGCAACAAATAAAATAAGAATAACAAATAACGAAATAGCGAGACAATTTCTTAAAAGTTGGCGATGACGACGGCGACAGTCAATCTTTTAATAGCTAGCGGCATTATTTTTCGTCAATTTCTTGTCCCATCCATAAGATAAAAAGATAAAAAAAAAATTCGAAAAAGTAGAGATTTTTCCTACTTGTACGTTGTCAGAACTAAAAATATGCATGCTGCGTACCACTACTTCAGCCATGTTTTGCTGACAACTGGGAAATTTTTATAGTTAAAATGAACATTTTTATAGGTATGTAGATATTTTGAAAATTTTTAATAGTTATTTTGAAAAACGCTCAAATTTTGCAATATTCAAAATTTCCTGAAGCTTATTTCTTTCTAGTCTTCCTGTATCAAAGCGTTCATTTCTTGGGTTTTTTTTTCCAAACCATTGACAGCTTAATGTTGCAGTCTATTTTTAACATTATCTTGTTGGGTTTGACATTTTATTGGCAGCCTCTAGCTAGCTCAACTTGTCGCTTGAACTTCTCGCATCAAGCTGCAACAAGTTTTGTTGCCTGCTTCTTTTATTTGAATTTTCTTCCCGATTTTGTGTCTAACTCTGAGTGTATGTTGCAATAAAAGGCCACATAAACAACAACATTTCAATACTGCGGTTATTCAACTGTCTATTCCCATTGATTTCGGACCGTAAAATGTTTGACTTTATTGCTGCTAAGTTACTAAGTGTTGGCATCATTGGCGGCCAAATGCGACTACTTCCGCTTATTTATTTGTTTTTAAACACACATGCATTTAGATTTTCCACAAAATTTCATAAATAATTTTTGTATATTTTTACAATTTGTTACCATATTGATATCTAATCATCGTTTAATTTTAGATTGAGCAAAGAGATCCGAGAGTTTTCATTTTTGGCTATCAGCGGTTATCAGTTCAACAGAACGAGATCATCGTCGGAATTTAAAAAATCTTTTTGTATTTAGAACAATGAGTTCAAACGCCTGGCTCTCATTTTACGCGAACTCTTTTTAAAACAACTGTCATTTGAAGGCACTCTCTTAAATATGAAGCAGCTGCGAGATATTCCTTTAAATATATTAGAGTGCGGTGGGATGTTTTTTTTTTTGAGGCTCACAGCCCCCCCAAAAATTATAATTTTTGAATGGTTTTTGGCTTAAATCGCAATAATGGACATTTTTCTTAATTTCTATGCGCTCGGATTTGAACATTTTCGATTTCGTCAAAAAATTATGGGAATACTTTGAAAATGTTCGTTTTTCGATTTTTGAAAAATGGTGGCTAAAGCGTTTCACCAAAAGAATCTTTTCGTTTTCATGCATACACCTCAACATAAATCGGTTTAATGGCCTCGAGCAGGCTCCTAAGTCAGCAAAAAACTATAATACTGAATAAAAGTCATCGAATCCAATACAAAATTCTTTTATTTACAGCTCAAAAATAAATGATAAAGATAAAATGAAAAATGAGTGAAAAACCTACTGAAAATTTATTTTTCATTGCTAGTATCGAGGTCAGAGTCGCAGTTTCAACTGGTGTAGTAGCCACGGTTGTAGTAGTAGACATTTGCATTATCTCAGAAACTATAAAAGTTAGGGCCATGAAATGTTGTAGATATGAGTTTCAGCCTAAATTAAGTAACAGCACAAAAAGAATTCTAGATCAACTGCATCGCCTACCTCCCATACAAACCATATTTAAAAAAAAACCCCGCATAAAATTGCTTATTTATGTTTTACAAAGAGTAAATTTCGTTTATTTAATTTCACTTAAACGTCATGCTAAAAATATTTCAAATCGAATAACTTTTAGATGTAAAGGGTGTTTTTTATAGAGTGATACAACTTTGAGTTGGCATCACTGCTTTATTTGACCACCCATTTAACAGCTGATAGTCGCTTTTTGTTTCGTTTGCTTTGACATTTCATTATGGATCGACTTACACCAGAGCAACTCGTGCAAATTGTGGAAATTTTTAATCAAAGTAATGGTTCTGTTCGTCAAACTTATCGTGCACTTCGTCCATTTTATGGCGTACGTAATTGTTCTTCAGAGCTGCTAATTCGAAGAACAATACATCGTTTTCGGACCACATTTACTGTTACTGATAATGTGCATCCCGTGAGACGCCGAACAGTGCGCACTGAAGAATCTGTAGCCGCTGTACAGGAAAGCATTGAAGATGATCCTAATCAATCAATTTGTCGCCGTTCTCAGCAACTGGGGTTGTGTCCTTCCACTTTATGGAAGATTTTACGAAAAGATATTGGCTTAAAACCTTTCAAGATTCAACTTGTGCTGGAATTAAAGCCAAACGACCATCGTATGCGCCGCCAATTCGGCGAATGGGCTGAAGCACAAATTGATATTGATTTTGAGTTTCCATGGAAAATTTTATTTCCCGATGAAGCCCATTTTGGTACGTAAAAAAACAGGATAATCCACAAGCTTCTGTCGAAACACCACTACATCCACAAAAAATCACTGTTTGGTGCGCTTTATGGGCTGCCGGAGTCATTGGCCCATATGTCTTCAAAAACGATGATGGTCAGAATGTTACTGTCAATGGTGAACGGTATAGGAACATGATTCGAAGTTTTTTCTTACCTCCATTAGCTGGCATTAATCTTGCTGATATGTGGTTCCAACAGGACGGAGCCACATGCCACACAGCGGGCGCTACAATTGATTAACTCAAGGAAACTTTTGACGAAAAAATAATTTCACGAAAAGGCCCAATTAATTGGCCCCCAAGATCCTGTGATTTAACCCCATTGGATTATTTTCTTTGAGGTTATGTAAAGTCACTTGTCTACGTCGATAAACCACAAACGATTGAACACCTGGAAATCAACATTCGAAGAGTTATCGGCGAGATACGGCCGCAAATGCTGCAAAAAGTTTGTAAAAATTGATGTTCCAGATTGCGCCTTGTACGTGCCAGCCATGGCGGCCACATGGCCGAAATCATATTTAAGCATTAATGTCATTTAATAAAGCCTGTTTCATTGATATTAAAAATATATTACTATGTTTTATTATGATTTAAACTTGTATCACTCTATAAAAAACATTCGTTATATAAAAAAACAAAATATAAAAAAATAAAATTTATTTTAATTCATATCAAAAAAAATTTATGACCAAATAAATAAATTCGTCCTGTTAATTTTTCCCCCTCAGCATTTCTTATGAACACAGCTGGACTCTATCTGCCACCCTTCTGGTGGTCCCCTTACCTAAACACACACAAAATAGAAAATATCATTAGTCTTATACAAAAAAAATGTGACGAGACTCGAAATATTGTTCATTACGAACATTTTTCGTGACGAGACTCTAAAAATTGTACTCTCAGTATCAAATCGCCGCCTTAGAAATTTCACTTCAAAACTAGAATAGCAAAGAAAAACAAAATTAAAAACCTCGTATAAAACATGTGTTATCGCTTTCTCTATATTGCTACTTGCACTGATTTTAATTAATTTATTTTTTATTTTTTGGCTTATAAGCTAAATTTCTTATATTAATTATTTCAATTTTTTTTTATTTATGTATATTTTTTAAATAAAATAAAATTTTATTTGCGAAAAACCTACTTGCTTTACTTTATCATAATCAAACAATTTTGGAACCGACGAGGAGCGCGCCACTTATTTTGAAATGATGCTACTACATATTTTTACTGAGTATTTGTTGGTCATGATTTATCTTTGCGCAAGTTTTTGCTTTTACCATGGTGTAAGAAAACCAGGTGTTAGTGAGTTTTTGACAACACCATGAATTTCTTTGCTTCTGTCAAAAATTTGTGAGTGAAAGAGCGGAGCTGTTGATAGTTGTCAAATTGTGTTATTTGTTTGAGTTGCTAGATGATGTGCTATAGTTTTTATTGTGCAAACTAAGTATAAATAAATATTAAATGCAATCAATTGTGCCGTGTTGTGTTGACAAAAAGTTATTGCAGTTGTCTTCGCCGATTGCCAAGTTTGTCATTGAATGTTTTGGCCGTTTTATTAGAAACGTGCGCTGGAAGGTTCCGCCGACATGCAGCTTTTGCCAGCATGCAAATTGTATTGCATTCACATCGTTGTTTTTTTTGCATAACACACAGCGTCTTATATATTTTTTATTGTTTTCCATATCACTTTATTCTTACTTTAATCTCAGTAAAATCTTATAAACTTGCAGAAAGACACGAATTTAACAAAATTTGTTTTCATTGCAATTCACCATCAGCTGTTTTTGACAAGAACGGGGAAACATAATTTTATAATTTTGAGAGAGAAGTGTCAAACTCACTAACACCTCTATTTCTTACACCATGGCTTTTACAAAGCTCAATATATTTCTAATGCAGTCAAGTTTATCTTATATTTCGAGCCATTCAGAGAAGATATCACCAATTTTCATAGAGCGTGTCTCATAAAAAACAAAATTTCGTTATTATTTGCAGGCACTTGCAGCAACAAAACTTAAAATATACCTCGATATCCTTTTTTTTTTTAAGTGAAAACTTCTTTAGGCGCGTTGAACGATTTTGGTAGAGGGTAAATCATTCGTTTGCATCATCGTATTTTTCCAAGGAATTCGTCATTTGGCCGCAAGCTCACAAAGAAATCACTTGGCAACTCCTGAAATTAATGCAATTTCTTCAGTTGTTGTATTTGTCAACATTTTTGAAAAATTTGCTTTTGACTCAAACAGCTGCTATTCATGGTGAGTTTTAAAAATGGATCCATCTTCTTCTTTTTCTTCTTTTTTCTGCTGGAACTTCGTTTGCAAACAAGAAAAATAATGTATACATTGAGTGTTTTAACATTTTAATCTTTACATGCATGCGCTTATTTTATTACATATCGTCAAACAAAGTTTGACAATTTTCACTTTTTATTTTCACACTGCGGCATTTTATATTCAGAGTTGTCAACTATGGCTGTGTGTCAATCAGTCGTGGTAGGATAGAAAATATTAAGTTGAGTAAAATTTGTGTGTGTTGAAATAAATTTGTCTTTTTTGCTGTGTCAAATGGACGATGAAATTTTGACAATTACAAATTTTGACATTTCGGTCGTGTTTTAGTGTAAATATTTTTTTTTTTTGCATTTTATCAATTTGCGACATATTTAATTCGAGAGCTTGTACTTGCAACATATTTCGTAAACTTGTAATATTGTAAACTTAAAAAACTTTTAAAAAACTAAAAAAAATTAACGAAACAGCAGGCAAACAGAAAATATAGCATGCAAAGTGCTGTATATTTTACGCCGCCAATTCGGTTCATCCCCTCTAACGCTGCGCAACCGCTGGGATCTTGTAATTCTCTTTGCGTTGTTGTTGTAAATTTGCTAAGTAGTTATTGTTGTACAGTAAGCTTTAATTTTTTGTGGATGTTTATTTGTAGCTACAGTCAGCATATGACATCGAACTAATTTAGAAAACAGTTTATACATATGAATTAAAGAGTATATATAATATTGGTAAATCTATTTGTTTTTAGTAAAAGTGTTACCGTATGCGTTTGCTGCTCATTGTGAAGTTGGCTCTTTCTAGCTGCTCCTGGTCACCATAACAAATATTAATAAAGAATTTTTGAATTTTTGGCTTTGGATAATTTTGCTACAGTTTCACTTAACGATTTTCGTTTGTCTTTCAAGATTCTTTGAAGATCATGTCGTACGCAAGTCGAGTGATCGAGTCATATTGTGCTTATCATCCTTGCTCATTGAGGAAATTTCAAGAATATTTATGTATATTTAATTTAATTTTATATAATAACAATTACGTATTAAACCTGCAAAATAATTAATATTTTCAGTAGTAATTGAATAACTAAGGTCTGCTTATCCTTAGCATTCTATTTTTTAAAACTGTTTAGCTTAATTTCTTATATGGATTATACATAATTTATAAGCTAATGATATTTCTTAATTTTAGAATATTCTATTTTTAATACACAACGCAATATAGATATGGTGAACATGTATATTGTGTTAGTGTTATGATATAAATTGATACAAATAAGCTTTAATTTTTTATATTAATCAATAATGAAATAATTTAAATAAATTACTTTAATTATATGTATTTTTGATATGGTAACACTTTTGCTTAAAAGAAATAGTTTCAGTAATATATAAAAAATTTAATAAATTGTTATAAGCTCTTAACAAAAATAATTCTAATTTCATATGCCAACTGTAGCTACACGATTAGAATTCACAACACCTACAAAAAATTCCCGGCTAACTGCGCCAACAACAAGTACCAAGGAAATCTACAAACAAGGACGCACAGAGAAGAACAAGATCAGAGCGGAACTTTTAAAACTTTTTGATTTCATCCTACATGTAGGACGGGCTGCAGTATGAGCTTTCGCACATCCTACATGTCCGTCCGACCTGTCAAATCCATCCTACATGTAGCATAGTCCGAAACCCCCTATTAGCATGAAAATTCTTACATAGCAGTAAGGCGGTCCGTGGCAGGACAATGTCTTCCATTTATATTTTATATATAGGTTTTCGCTTCGGTCGGCAGTCCTCTCACTGCTATACTTTTTTTTTTATTCTCTTTCAAACTTTTAAAAGCACTTTGTTCACTTGTACGACTACGACAACGACTTTGAAAATATCCGTAAACGCAAGTTGTAATCAAAACAAACCCCGAATAGTTTTCTTAGTTGCATTTGATTACAAGTTTTTAAAATGCGTTTCATTAATTAGGGTGGCATTTAAATTGGAGGATTCGAAAGTTGGACCAAAATTTAGTTTTTTTTTTTTGCTAAACTATCAGTGTTTCTAATACTTGACTTTAAGAGCAGCGTGTAAACAAACGAAATAAAAAATGTAAAAAACCTTTGGGAGTCTTTTTAGTTGAAGTGTTTTTTATCAGAAAACAAAACTTTTTTGGGATTTTTCGGATATTGATTCTTTCCTATTTATGGAAAAAAGAAAACACTGTGCGACGCTGTTTCTTGGCTTTTTTGCATGTTGGTTTTTGGTCTCTTCTTCTTCTCAGAATTTTTCTTGGCTGCTTCCAGAAGCTCCGAACGTTTTTTAGGGGAAGTTAAGATGACTGATTGCATCGCCTTTCTGCCACGATTTGACTTCGGCTTTGCTGCAGTAAATTTGATCGGGCCAATATCAACCAAAGTTGAACGAAGAGAAGATGCGGGAGCAGAGGTGGATGTAGAAGCCTGATCTAATGGGCCGCATATACTAGCACCTTCTGATGTAGACACCTCCTTGTTCGAGTCAACGTCCGTATTATCAATAACGACAAGCATACTTGGCACATCTTCAGCCGTTGGCGGATCTTCGGCCCTTAGACTTTCGCCGTTTATGTTTGCCGCAAGGAAATTGTCATCGCTGAATATGCTCGCGTGCAGAGAATAAATGCCAGTGGCTTCGAAACCAGATCTAATATTCCGCTGAGTCACGGCCTGAATCATGGCCTTATCAGCAAGGCCTGGCATATGGTGTATGGTGTAACATGCGACTGGCACCATTCCATACACTTCTGCGTGAACGCGCGCTTGAAGGGCCCGAAGACCGAAACATCTAAACGCTACATTTGCCAGCTGCAATGTGTTGGAAGAGTTACAACCTCGATACCGTTGGCTATGCATAAGACGACAGCTTCAATGGACATGTGTGATATGTGGTTGTTCATTATCAGAAACAATGGATTGGTCTTGGCGGCAGACGTATGTTTGATGAAATGTTTCATGTATAGAATAAAATGATCAGTGTCCATGCGTTATGAAGGAAAACACTCTTCATATTCTTTCGTGGGAAGAGAAACACCGGCGAAATGGCGTTTTCAGCCACGCTGACTGCAAGTGCCATAGTCACTTTGGTTCCTCTTTCCCCTGAGGAGAACTGGCCCACAATGGAGCCCTTTTCACCAACGACTTTCACAATCTTTCCAAAAAAGAATACATTATAAAATGCCAAAAAAACCAATAAAAACGCATTAAACACACACAAAAACATTAAATACGCATTAAAACGGAGTTTGTGGGTGAAACTTCACTCGTTCGAGGTCATTTGAATGTGATACTGTAAAAAATTTCAAATTCAGTATATCTGCTAAGATTTTGATATAATTGGAACCTCATCATCGTCGTCCTTAACTGACGTTTCAAGGGTATCATCTCTATTGTCAAAATTGTTGTCTGGCTAAACTGACTAAAAACTGAAGCTATAACCTATCTTTTTTTAGACTGACCCAAAGCTCAGGGAGTCCCCTTATTAATATGTAAGCTTTGTGTTGATTCGGAAGATGGGTTATAGTTAGTTGGAGGGTGGATAGATGGAGTAGTTGCGCTAAAAATTTGTTTTAAATTTGCACAGCTCAAAACTTCCGGGAAACACGCTCGCAATGAGACTATTCCACAACTTTACCGACTTTAGTGACTAGCTAGTTAGTTACTTAATTTGTAGTGGGCCCATGTGCCCGCGACCCATAGGATCTATTGTGCATGCCCTTGATTAGCTCTCCAGATTTAGGCTTTTAATAAATTTTAACACTGTTTCTGGCTTGGTGTTCTAAATTGTTAATAGGGGCACCACTGCCCCTCCAAAGTGGAGACGTCTTAGATTACAGATTGCCGGATAGACCCATATTTTTAAGATGGTATCTGAGTGAGCAGTGACTTGTAAAAAAGCTAGTTAGAATAGCGTGCGACTAAAAAAGGAATTATCACGGTAATGCGAAGTTATGTTGAGAATCGAGGTAGAGAGCTGGGCTTGGACAGCTGCCCGGGTGGACCTGGGAAACACACGAGCTGGTGGCGTAAGACCATGTATCTCTTTTGAAAACTTCCAATGGTAGTACCTAAACAGAAGGCTGGAGCAACCAACACTTCGTCGATGACCGAAAGAGTTGAGAGCGAATGAAATATTTTCATTCCTTATCAAATATATCGCACGACGTTGAATTCCGTCTAAAAGCTATCTTTGATCTTGATATTTTTTTAATCCGCATTAAATTTCTGAAATTAGTTACCTAAAATAATGGCTTTGTTGTTGATTGCTCAAATTGATGTAATTAAATTAAAGTAATGAATAAATAAAACTTTTGCACTTGAACCTCACGAAACGAACTCATTAAATGCATTTTAAACAGTCATAAACACAATAACATAATAAAAAGGCACAAATACATTGAAGATTTACTAGACAAGCAAATTAAATGCATTAAATCTTTCAGTCAAGACTAGATAGCCAGGCAGCGAGCCAGCCAGTCAAAGTGCATGAGATCTACTAGACTTGAAACTTAAAAATATTGCACTTGACTCAAGAGTGTTCATAAATTCGCCAACAATTGTTAAGGCTATATAAAACTGTTGTACAAAAGTTGTTGTAAAGTCAAGTGAGAAAAATGAACACACACACAATGCCAAGATATTTTTTAAATGAATCCATTTTAGAGATAAATACATATAATAATGATATTAATAAGAATGAATGAATTGAATAGAATTTGAATGAATTAAGCAGCAATTTGAGACTTGATCGTACATTAAGATATTGTATTGCAATCTATGAGATACTTGAGCTGAGTTGATCCGTCACGACCAGTTGTCGTAGTCTTCTTTAAACCAAACACCCACCAGCCAACTAGTTATTTAGCTAGCTTTGCTATTATATCGCATAGATACACAATAAATTTAAATGCATTTGGCTTATGATTTCAGTCAATCAACTTTTCAGTTTCCCCACGCAACAGGTAAATAACTAGGTGATGCTCATCACTCACGATGTTGCAGGAACTAAATCGATACAAGCACCATCAATCAGTTAAATTTTGTAAATTATTATTTAGCGAAGCGTCGTTGAACTGCAACTATAACAAAATTAATCTGTTGGTTTTGTTTTTTTGTTTTTTTTTAACAATAAATTTCAAATTTAAAATAAGCAAAATTAACGCTCGATTGATTGCAAGCTAAATATATACGAGATACTTTTGTATCTAATATAAAAAAGCAAAAAGATACTCATACATCTCAAAATTTAAATGTGAATGTGACCAATGAAATCTTGTGCTTGTATTGCTTAGAATATTTATATGATTTTATATGTTTCTAAATAACTTATTTATTTATTCGAATCAAAACACTTACTCTAATGATGACTGATCAAATACATTGACACACACATTGAAGAGATTAAACCCAAGACTGTTGTGTGTTGGTTTTACTCTGCACTAACTTTAGTTGTTAACAAATAATTTGTTTGTTTTATGTCTGTTCAAAGTACTATTTTAACAATGTTTGAATTGTTCAAAGTTTTTCTACAAGAGCGAGTCGCACTGCGAGAGAGCGTCAAATTGCGACAGTGTAATTTTCGTCTTTGCCAATCTCTTTTAAATAAGTGTGGGAACTGTTCAAGTATTTGAACAGCACTTAATTTTGTCATTATTTTGAGCTATTGTTGCGTCGATGTTGCCTCCATAAATGTTGTCAGAGTTGAATTGTCAAAAACCGACTAATTTTCTATAAATGTTTTTGTATCTACTTTAACGCGCTGCTTGACATTTAAACATTGGAATGCGGCATGCAAACAAAAACTATGCCATTTGCGTTGCTGCAGAATGTTTGCATTTACAAATGCAAATACATAATTTTGTTGTTAAGACTTTAAAGGTACATAAACTTGGGGCGGATACTATTCCTGAGTCTTAGCCTAAGCATGCATTCTTTAACTTGATACTTTGTCGTATAAAATAAAAAAGAAAATTAAAACTTTAAATTAATTAATTACAAAAATTAAAAATACATTAAAAAATATAAGCTTAAAAAATAAAAAAGAAAATAAGTAAACAAGAAAAAAAATATTTGAAATATTTATTATGTTAAATAAATTAAAACTTTTTTAATGTATTAGATTTCAAAAAAATTAATCACATAAATTTAAAAGAAATAAAGTAAATAAAAATTTTTAAGATGAAATGACGTAAAGAAGAAAATTTAAAATGAATGCAAATTAGAAAAATATGCAAAGTACGTAGTTATAATACGATAATAATAAATTTTAAAGTTGAATATTAAAAAACAAGAAAATATGCTAATTAATAAAAAGTTAAAAAAGTAGAGTTTTTTTAAATGTAATTAAATACGAAGTAGCCAGGTCTATAATGAGAATTAAGTCCAGTGTTCTTGAAGAAGATGGTATAAATATTAGGTTTGTTAAAATGATTTTGCCTTACATTTTGAGTCCGTTAACGCACATCATTAACCACTGCTTTACTAGCTCGTCCTATCCTAAAATGTGGAAAGTCAAAACAATTATTCCCATTGCAAAAAAGCTAGAGCATCTGAACCATCTAATTTTCGACCTATAAGCTTGTTATCATCTCTTTCTAAAGTCTGTGAGTCACTATCTGCGTTCCTTTCGCCTGATAATAATCGCGATAACAAATTTTCTCAAAGGAACGGCAAGAAAAACGACTCGTAGAGGGCACTACCGTTGCAGTCAAAATTAAATTCAAACAAGCAATTATGATACAATAACTATTAGGTGTCATGAGAACGTGTGTCGCTCAAAACTGTTGTGAACTGCTATGGTAGCGATACATTAATGGACGATGTTTTTCTCTGAATGTGTTTTACTCTAAAAGTCAGAAAAATTGTAAATTATTAAATTTAATTATTAATATTATGCAATTATATAAATAATTTAAGTGCAATTGTTGGCTCCGCTGAATGCATACAATGTGTGTGAAACACGCGGTTTGGTTTGTTTTCTCTTGTTTAACATTCAATGGTCGCAACTCGTGAGAAAATAGGTATCTGTCATGGCTACCTTATAGTCATTTTATCAAACAAACAAATAATTCAAAACATGAAATGACAGCTCATAAAAATATACAGGTGCGGCACTTGTGTTTCAAATTTTTTAAAGGCTATATCACAATTTTATATGGATAGCAAAAATAATCCTATTTGTTATAGGATTATTTTTTTTGTTTTTGCTTTGCATGTAATAAAAATAATCTGGATTATTTTGAAGCGAATGGAACGCAACAACTAATGACAGATCAGATCTCGCATTACCTTTGCGTTAATAAGCTCCTGTCTCCCTTTCAGTTCGGTTTCCGTTCTGGTCATAGTTGCTCTACTGCAGTAGCTAAAATCTTAGGCGACATTCGAATATCCTTTGGTAAAGAACATCTTACTTTACTCTGCCTCCTGGATTTTTCTATAGCATTTGATACTGTAGATCATTATATTTTATGTTCAAAGCTTGAATCATTATTTTGCTTTTCTTTAACTGCAGTCAATCTTATTAAAAATTATCTAAAAGGTAGATCCCAAAGAGTAAAAATTGACAGTAATTACTCGAATTATAAATACCTTAACAGCGGAGTGCCACAAGGCTCAGTTCTTGGGCCACTTCTCTTTGCAATTTTTATTAATGATATTTTTACCATTCCGAAAAATGTAACAATGCATGCATATGCGGATGATCTCTAGCTTTATATGTCTCGTCCTATTGGTCTCAGCGAAGATCTTTGCTTCAGAGTGAATGAAGACCTAGATGCAATTAATAAGTGGGCGATAAGTAACAAGCTTAAACAAAATCCGTTAAAATCTTTTGTGTTGCCAATTTCAAAAAGTCGTTACTCAGTTGAAGATATTCCTGCCATATATATAAGTACTACACCACTAAAGTCTGTTGAAAAGATAACCAACCTTGGGTATCGGATTAACACATAACTTTTATGTGTAGACCATATTAACTATGTTGTAAGCAAAATATACTTTGTCTTAAGAAATCTGCGAATGACTGCTCAGATCACACCAACAGAAACTCGTTGTAAACTAGTAATACAGTTGATTATGCCTTTAATAAATTATTTTGAAGTGGTGTTTAGTAATCTAGACTCACATTCGTTGCATAAACTGCAAGTGGCGTTAAACTATGCGGCCCGTGATGTGTATGGTCTCAGACGATTTAGCCATGTTACTGGTCTAAGCACCCAAATTCTAGAAAGCCATTTAGAACATTATTTAAAAGCAAGAAATTGTATATTCCTGCATAAGCTGATACACTCAAAAACTCCAAACTATCTTTATTCTAAACTTCAGTTTTGTTTATCATCCAGAAGCTTAAATAAGCGCGTGAAGATAAATTCGTCAATACGATGCTAACTTAGCGAAGGCTCAAACCAATACTTTTGATCCGCATTTGGGAGGAAATTAAGCTGGTTCTATTTGCAAAGTACGAGTTTAACTTTTGAATCGATTTTAGCTTCTGGCACAATTTAACTGCACAATTAAGACTTTTGCCATGCATATTTTTTAAAAAGTAGTGAAACTGGCGTTCATGGTACTAAGTTTCAATGCAAAAATCTTAAAGTCTTAATTGTGCACTTATAAGCTATATATCGTTATAAAGGTGGGGTAATCACCTGTCCAATGATATGCATTTCAAAAACATTTTTCGATCAGATTTTGAGAATTTTTGCATTGAAACTTAGTACTTTGAACCTAACATTCACTACTTTTTAAAAAATATTTATGGCAAAAATCTTAATTCTCAAAATTGTAGAAAAATTTTTTGAGTTTTGAAATTCTGACAACGGATTCGGATTCAGCGAACCCTTTTTACCCTTTTTACATTTTTTTTACCATTTTTACATTTTAGTTCGCGCCAGCCCTGAATTCGTAAAAATAAAAAATTAAGGTGGCAACCTTATCCAACATCCTGAATTTTAAAAAATTGACACCAGATTCGAAATCAGTAACCCCCAATACTGTTTCCCTATGTTTAAAAATCTGTATTTTCAATATTTTGACACCAAGTAAATAAAAAATATTAAAATGAGAGTAATGAGAGCGAATTAAAAATCTTAACTCACCAATTTTCACGAGTTAAATATTTCTGGGGTTAAGCTATCTCGCCACCATTTTTATCTCCAGCTTGAAGAGTTAAATGCTTAACTCACTGTGAACAAATGAAAAACTGCAAAAATCATGGAATTAGGTTTGGTTAGGTTAGACCGGATGCCTTCGTGAGGCTCACATAGACCAATTCAGGTCCTTAGTGGTACCGGTAGCGAACAAAAGGAACCTTTGTGTTTGTTTTAAAAGTCTTTAAAGATTTGCGTTGAGTTCGCAAACCTTAGGAGGGATTCTAGAGACACCCTGGCTACATCTTTAAGTGACGGGAACGTCGATGAGCCTAGGTATTTTAGTCTCGATCTAAGTAGGGCGGGGCATGTGCATAGTAGGTGCTCCAGGGTCTCCACTGTGCCCAGTTCTTTGCACTTCCTGCAGTTGTCATCCGTGGTGATGCCAAGCTTCCTCGCGTGGGCTGCCGTCATGCAGTGACCAGTGAGCATGCCCACTAGTGTCCTGCAATCTTTGCGCGGGCGTGCCAAGATGAACAGAGTTCGTTTTTCGCATTGTGCATTGCACATGATTTTCGAGATTTCGCACGTTGTCGTATCTCTCCATCTACGATTCACTGCTAGTGTGGCTCTTCTTTCGAGGTTCCTGTACAACTCTTGTAGTGGAGTAAGTACATGTTCTGCGAGTTCTGATTCCAGCCCGGCGCCTTCCTTTGCTAAACCGTCTGCCATCTCGTTTCCCTCAATGCCCTGGTGGCTAGGGACCCTGTAGATGCGCACTCTTTAATCATGGAATTAACTCAGGGATAAATTTATCTCTCTGTGAACAAAATGGCCCTTAATGCTTTAAATATTAATAGTGATTCAGATTTATATAAGTATGCATATAAATTTGTTATATAATTATAATTATTAATATAATTTATGTAATATCAATATTATTATTTGATTTTTTTATTTGATTTCGAAGTCTAATTGATTGATTTCATAAGTATAGAGTACTCTAAAATATTCATATAATTTTTTTTTATAGCAACACAAATGCTATTTTCTTCCATTAAAATGAAAATTTTGATTCAAGTTTCTTAGTTAAAAAAAAAAAATTAAAATACTTAATAAAATTGTAAGAAGGATGCTCCGGCCGAGGATGCGCTTGCCGGATCCAGGGTCGGTGCAATTATTTGTATGTGTGTATTCAGACACCAATTCAAACACCATACGTCTCCGAACTCAGTAATGTTTATTTTATAATTTCAAAACTTCTAAAAAATCAGGATCTTGTTTGATCACTATAACTTCCTTAAAGTTAACATTTTGTAGATACAATTTAAACTTCTACATGATCAAGATATTGTTTGATTCCAATAAATTCCTTAAAGTTAATAAGGGTTCTCATCTAAGCATGTAAACATGTAAACATTTATAGCATTTAAACTTTTGATCAGCGATCAAGTGTAAATAGCGTAAATGTCGACAAAATGGCGGCTGCGGCTACGACAACTTTATGACTTTTTTTAAATTTTAAACCTTTTAAAAACCTTCATTAACATAGAAAAATAAATAAAACGTGTTTATATTTACTCCAACTACTTTAAATATGTAATGATTAGCGCCAAAGGCAACCCTCATTCACACACGTAGATTTACTTGCTAGTTTACACTACAAAATAGGCTCAGAAATGATGTAAACTCACGCCCATACAAATTTTGACAGATAGCTTACGCGCATGTAAGTTCACAAGGTTTACAATGTTTACGGGCCATTTACATGATGAGAACCCTTAATACTTTGTAGACATAATTTATATATCATAATGATCAAGTTCTTGTTTGATCTCTGTAAAGTTCTCAAAGGTAACATTTTATAGCTATAATTTAAATATCTGAGTGATCAAGTTCTTGTTTGATCTCTATTAATTTCTCGAAGGTAACATTTTATACCTTTAATTTAAATATCGTAATGATCAAGTTCTCTTGTTTGATCTCTATAAATTTCTCAAAGGTAACATTTTGTAGCTTTAATTTAAATCATCATTTTCTGGACACTGTTAAATGATCGAGGTCTTATTGGCCTCGCCGTAACTTCATTTATGATGCGGCCGCTGGGATCCCCTATACTCTACCTCACGTCACGTCACCTGATGTCGCGCTTTCCGGGTTGCCTCGCTAGTAGTTACCGAGCAAATGAGGGCTTGTCACCCCGGGCCCACACTCACCAAACAAAACTAGAATGCAAACTCTGTCCTCTAATGTATTATAAATTTTCCTATGGGTCAGCGTATGGCTGAAAAGTTTAGCTGAACAGAGGTTTGTCGTTCAGCGTATGGCCGAACTGTTTGACTGAGCAGAGGCTGGTTACCCCGGGGCTAAGCTCACCAAACGTGATTAGCTGTCCTCTGTATATTCTAACGTCTTTAAATCCTTTCATATTTCAGCGTATGGCCGAAGTGTTTGGCCGAGCAGAGGCTGGTCACCCCGGGCCTAAGCTCACCAATCGTAAAGGAAGCTGTTATGAAACTTAACGTCACTTAGGTCACTGTTCTTATTTTCACTCGCGATCCCGATGAAATAGCCGGACGCAACACGGCTTCGTCCTGTCTCTCGCTGCCTGCAATGATCGCCACCAACTGGGCATTATTTTGACCTACTGTCTCCAGGAAATTTAATTTAAATTTAAGGTCTTACGTGCCTTCTTTTTCACTTAAGTTAATTATTTAAAACTGATTTATAACTAACTTGAACTTTAGGAGCTTTCACTATTTTAACAATTTCACTTCCTATAATTTTATCTAATTAATATTCCATTCTAAATTCTTACTTACATAAATATTTTTACTATCAAACTTTACAATATATATTTACGGAATCCGCGGCTCCTCTGTCGTGCCGCTGTCGGGGTGTGATTCGTTGCTGCCGTATCGCTGTTGCTCTGCTGCTGCTGAGTGGTTACCCATAGATGAATGTTGGTGCTGTTGAGCATTGATTTCAATAGGGCCAACTGTGTTGATTTTCACGGATGCCTGACCCAGCAGTCAAACTGAAAAGGAACGAAAACTAAATAGAACATGTAGGGATAGAATTTGCAAAATTGTGTTTCTTACAAAATATTATTGTCCTCCAAAATTGCTCAAAGATATAGTGTTTTATGATTTATGGCACTCCCCTTTCTTGTATCCCGCCCACTTTATATCCTACATATAAAGTATGCTACCTACCCCTATACCAAGTTTCAAGAAATTTGGCCCATTAGTTCTGGAGTTATTAATTTCGTCCAGCTAGATTCGTGAATTCTCACACTGTGCGGCGCTAGGATGCAAGTCAATTCAGAGATCTGTCTTTACACTCTACACTATAACTATATACACATACAGTATAATTCGCGTAGCTTCCTTCAATTAAATTCCACCAAATATTGTGCCCTCAAGCGAAAAAGGCGCTTAAGCAAATTTATTTTTACCAGCCTTACAGAGGCAGATATTTAAATTCGCATAAGCAGCTAAGTGAGGCTCATAAAAGTAATAAATAAATGCGCCTATCAAGCACTTGTGCACTAAAAAAGATTTTGTTTCAACAAAAACATAAAGTGTATTTTATCAGAAAAAAACAACAAACAAATTAGGTATGATAATAAACTGATTAAAAATCTGAAGTGTTGCATTTTAAACAAAGGCTGCTAAGCAATGCGCTTAGCATGAAAAATTGATATAAATAACCAAGAATCTAATGATGCAAATGTGCCCTTAATCAGGAGGTAGCTAAAAATTACATTTTTTTTTACAATAACGCTAAAAAATGCAGCAGAACATTGATTTTGTGCTGTTAACATACATACTCTCTTAAGCGAATAGGCAGCTAAGCGAATTATAGTGTACATTAGAGTACCCATATGTGCCTTTTTCTGATTTTGTTCGCTCCTTTTCTGTTAGATTGAGGCTAAAAAATAAGATCTGCATAAAAAATTGGACTTCGACAGTGGAAAAAAGCCAGGCCCCCTGTGGTTAAAGGCCCAAAAACGCCTTAAAAATGGTACTTGGCTTATTTACTCTATGTCTCTTAAAATAACAGTTTTATGCTCTTAAAATACACAAACATTTTTATGCACAACAAACAGATACACATTTTTTCATAACCAACTTTGACCTTGGAATGACCTTTCGTAGTGGTTTACGCAGTCAAAGTCCCGCAGTTGCTTTTATTCCAAAATATTGATTTTTGAAGGTATGAAAGTATTTAAAATTTTTTTTCAAAGTATTTTTCAAAGCAAGTGACTAATTTTCTTCATTGCAATTACATTTTCAGATGGATTGACACGCTAAAATATAATATTTTCAGAAAAGTGAATACATTATGCTTAAAAAATCCAGCACACTTTTGGCAGCTGCATTACTAGAAAAAAACACAATAGTATTTTTTAATATTGTTAAAATTAATTATCGTTTTGAAAAGGTGACCAAAACACAATGAAAACACAAAACGCTTATGCACAAAACGAAAAAAGAAACCTATTTTCTAGAGTGCATGAGCTTTAATATAACATTGCTTTCTGAACAATTTTTTTTAATGTATTATTATTTCAAATAGTTAATTAATTTTTTTTTAATTTTGTGATCCTTATGGGATTTATCGAATGGATAGATGATGTACTAAAGAATCAATAAATTTTTTTGCTCGAGCTGGACTTTTTTCTTTTATGATTTTTTTGGAGGTTTTTTGGCCAGTGCTTTTTAAACTGCAATCAAACAAATGATCCAATTTTGTTCCCAACGTTTCATCGGTTATTTGGCGACTTCCTCAGGGGATTTTTCATTGAGATATCTGTTTTATAAATACATTTTAATTTCAGCACAAGTTATTCTAACTTTCACGTACATTAAACATTAAACATAAATAACATAACAATGATAAAACATTCAAATTTTGCGACTCTACGGTTTTAAAACAATAGCATAATTTCTTTCTTTCTCATTTTGTTGTAATCCGTAAAATGTCTTAAAATCATTTTTCGATGCTGTCTTTTCTTTTTGTTGGAATATTGAAGGCCTTATAAACTTTCAATAATTCGTTTGTGACAATAGAAACACATTTCTTAACACTCTTATTTTCATCTTGTATCAAGTATAGTATTCTAGCGAAAACGTCTTTTTTACAAGGGAGCATCTAATCGTTGAAGCATTTTTTTTCTGCCTACAATAAATAAAATATATAAACATTGGAATTATCTTAATTTATTAAACGAGCAATATATGTTTGTATATTTGTTTGTTTGTAAATGAGTTCTCGAAAACGGCCCAAGCGATTTCGATGAAATTTTCAGTATAAGAGTTTTCGGGGGCTAAAAATCGATCTAACTGGGTTTCATTTCTGAGAAAATTCGTTTAGCAGCGCACCCAGTGTGCGATTGACGAATGACCGATTTACGAAGCCAACATAATTTTATTCGGAAAATAGATTATATTGAAGTATGTTATTTGATTTTAACACTGTACGACCATTGTAACATATTACAAATTATTCAACATTGCAAAAAAAAAATTTGATTAGCAGCGCACACTGGGGTATTGGACCTATTGACGCAGCCAAAACTATTTTATTCGTTAAAAATTTGCTATTATATTACATGCTAATAATTTTTTGCCGATTTTCGTACATTTAATGGCGCTATACTTACTTTGAAACTGTGAAGTGAAAATTTAGTTATTGTAAAAAAATTAATTGTTTATCGATATACAATCTAAAAGAAAAAAAATTTATATACATACATTAGTTTTTGCGGGAAGCCGGGCTAAGCTGGATTTTTTAAGCTAAATGTATTCACTTTTCTGAAAATATTATATTTTAGCGTGTCAATCCATCTGATGCATCCATGTGCTTGCAATGAAGAAAATTGTCACTTGCTTTGAAAAAAAATTTTAAATACTCTCATACCTCCAGAAATTACCATTTTGGAATGAAACCAACTGTTCATTAAACTTCATTTAATGCTCTTTGATATGGTGTTAACTGTTCAGAAATATCTCTTTCCAAAAATTTACGAGGGTCGTTCAAAAAATATATTACTTACAAATCGTGACTTTGACTGCGTAAAACACTACGAAAGGTCATTCCAAGGTCAAAGTTGGTTATGAAAAAATGTGTATCTGTTTGTTGTGCATAAAAATGTCTGTGCATTTTAAGAGCGTAAAACTGTTATTTTAAGAGATATAGAGTAAATAAGCCAAGTACCATTTTTAAGGCGTTTTTGGGCCTTTAACCCCAGGGGGCCTTGGTTTTTCCCACTACCGAAGTCCAATTTTTTATGCAGATCTTATTTTTTAGCCTAAATCTAACAGAAAATGGGCGGGGAGCGAACAAAATCAGAAAAAGGCACATTCCATATGTTTCATGGGTGCTCTACTGTACATACACTTTTTTGATTCATACATTTTTTTTTGTATTCTTAAAATATGCCTCAATATACCCTCAAATAAATCAGTTCAAAAATTTACTCTTGAGAAATGTTTATTTTTTAAGCTTGATTTCATGTATTGCTGGCCTTAAATGAGACACTTTAACGTTAGTTAAAAGAATTTTAATATTTTTATTGTGAACTTTTCGGTTAATTGAGTGGGACCACAGACTCAACAACAATTTACAACTGTCGTTGATGAAAGAGTATACAGAGAAGCATAGTGTTAACAAAAATAAAAACACGAAAACTTAAAGTATTTTTAAAAAGCTTTAAAGATAGTCGATAGGTAAAAGCCATAGAAGATATACTAGCTTTATAAACATATGATAATATTCGTTACGGAGTAATACGAAATACGAATACGAGAAGTACGAAGTAATAAATGAAAATTTTACTCATATTATGACAAAGTTAAGGGAGTATTCCTGGTTGGAAGGCTGCTTTTGGACCCTTTTTGAAAAACTTCCCATTTGAAAACGCAAAGAGTTATTTAAATTCTGTTTTTTTATTGTACATATTAAGAACATATTAAATTAAATAAAAAAAGTTGTCGGCTGTTCAAAAAGTTGTCGGCGTTCATCAAAAGTTGGTCATCGAAAAAAAAGGTATGCTGCTTGCGGCCCGGATAACTCCACTTTGGACCAAGTAAATGGCGTAAGATTCAGTACAGATGTAATTCTGGTTTCTATCTCAATCATAATTTTGCGATTATTTTTTACAAAATGGCGGTCATTGAAAAATGAAAAACCTATTTTGGGTCTTTTTTTGTAGTTTAGTGTAAAAAAATAGTAAAAAATAGTGTAAAATTGTGATTGAGGTAGGAACCAGAATGGTGACAATTCTGCGTCGATTGCACTTTGTTTCATCAAAATCGGTTCAGAACTACGAGCGCAATCTGGGCCGCGAGCTCGAAATGAAAAATGAGCATGCAGTTTTAGAAATTCTAAAGAAAAACAATTCTACGTCGATTGCACTTGGTTTCATTAAAATCGGTTCAGTAGAACCGGAGAAAAGTGACTTCGAAGTTAAAAAACGTGATTTTGAAAAAACTCAACGAAAGTTTTAGGCAATAAAAACATTTTTTTTTGTGAAATACTTACATATATCAATCTGCAATGCCAGCCCCATAAAAAACTCCTTCCTCTTCTTCAAAAAATGAGGAATGAGCGGCTCTTTGTGTTCTTCGGGCAGTTGTACTTTCTTTTGATGCGGCCAGAGCTCTGGCTTCGGACCTTTTCAAACGTTCTTCGTTCTGAGACATGGCGAAATCATATGTGACGTTGCCAATCGGGATGCCCATTAGGTTCATTATTTGAAGTATTGGCAAAAAACCTTCGTTAAATATGACAGTTGCAATATAATTGGCAATCTCAATAGTGCGTGCGCCGGTGTGCATATGCTTCGGTGCGAATGACCACGGCACTGCGTTGAAAGATTCGTTACTGTTTTGAGTTTCGGAGCCAAGGCATCTGTTCAACAAATCATCGGCAGACAGTGCTTCATAAATAGGTTTGATTGCTACCTGGACTCTCTGATTTAGTGGTGCATACGTATGCTTGAAGCTGTCGATTGTCCCTTCTGCTACCACTTTTTGTCAGGCATACAAGCTTGACGCACCGGTCGGACAGTTTTGGTGCTGCGGAGTTTCATCAGTCGAGATTTTGTGCAAAAACGTCGTTGCCCAAACAGTCTTCCTCATGTCAGCAACCGACTCTGAATGACGACGAATAGCGAGGGCATAATATGTTGTTAGTTCAGAGATGACTTTATCTGTGAGTTTGCCTGCACCCTTGCCGCCAATGCCTCTGTTCTCTTTTTTGGCATTGTGGAGTCTGGTGCCCATTCTTTTTTGCACGTGCGATATACATTTTTTTTTTCGACGATAGGGTCGCCATCGTACGGATCGTCGTCTGTAATAGCTTTGAATGTTTTTGAGTCACAATCACCGATATGCTTGCAGTATTTTACGCGATGCTTTTGGACTGATATGGCGAACATTTCCTTCATCGCATCCACCTCCATCTTCCCAGAGCTTCCTTGATGGTTGGCACGGCATTCCTCTTCGTGGTCTTTAATCCAAATTTCATATGCCAGTGGATCTTTTTCTTTCTTAGCTTCCCAATACTTGCAACTGTTGCATACGCTGGACTTTACAACAGAGTCGACTGTATTTACTGTATGTTACTGTATTTGCCGATCAACGTTGTAGCGCCGTATAGTGAAGAAAAGCTACGTTTTTTCCAAGTGCCATCACCTGATACGGTAAGCATTGTTGAGTCGCACTGTGGATCGGCTGTGACCATGGCATCTTTCTGTTCTTTCGCGGCTTTTCAAAGAGTGTATCCATAGATCGCGCTTGCAGCTGTATGAAAGTTCTCCAGGGCAGTGTAGTATAACGAGTTACCCACACCTGTGCCGATATCCATGAGGCCACAAAACTTGTTAATGCCTTTTGGCCCAATGCCTAAAAGCCTCATGGCAAAAATCAAGCGCCGGTTCATCAAATACGATTTGCCAACCAAAGACGACGAAAAAATGTATGTAGTGGTCGGGCAAGCGCAGTGAAAACCAATTTTGAAGCCAATTCCATACGGCGATGCTTTTTTAAACTAGATTTTTCCTTCACATTTGGCACATATCACCAGATTAGCAATCGCCCAGAAAACTGTATAAAACTCCAAAATGCAATTCTCCGTTTTGTTGTCAATTCTTATGTCTTCGTTTTCATTATTTTAAAATTTTTTTTGCCGATGTACTTGTGAATTCGGTGTCTTCATCTCTTTCGTGTTGGTTACCACGAAACTGGTGTTCGGTGTTTCTTTTATTTTTATTTCTATTACTTTTTCTATTCATTGTCTTTAGCACAAACAAAAATTTTTATCAAAACTGTATGCGCGCGCGCGTTCGGTTTATAACTCAATTCAAAGTGAACGAAACGCCGCCAACATTCGAATACCTAAGCTCTAAAATGTGTATTTATTTATTTTTAACATACGTATATAAACAAGTTTATTACCTACTAAAGAACGCGTTGAACGAAATTCGGTGGTTGCTTCAAACCGTTGCATTAAAAAAGTAGCCAAATTAAGCAAATCGCATTTTGGCGAGAACATTGCTGGACAAAACAGGCCATATCTCCTAAAGTATTTCGAATTTCAAAAAACCTTTTTATGACGATATTCTCAAATATCCAAGCAAAAAAAAAAATATGCAAAAAAAAATATCGAAAAAATTTTTTGCCAACCAGGAATACTCCCTTAAGTAAGTAAAACAAAAATGACGTCATTCTAGAAAGAAAAAAAAAGACAACTTTACGAGAACCACATGGTATTAATGGACATTTTTGTTTTTTTTTTGCACCATAATTTCTTTCCTTCTTTTTATTGAAATTTTATTTATGACATTTGATTTTCTTATTTTAAGCATTATTTGTTGTTTTTATTACTTTGCCATAATAATATCCACCCACTAATTAAATGTGTTACGGTCGTCGTCGTTGTCGTCGTCGTCGTCGTTGTCATCGCACTCCACGCATCGTTTTCTATAGCGAGTTATTGTTAACATGAAGAAATATATACTTAAATATAATAAAAATAAATAATACTTGATATCACTAAGATACCTAAAAGATATTCCATGTATTTGCCGGGTGCTCTTTGTGATTTCTGCTCAATGATTTGTTCACGTTTTTCACGCTTCATAGAATTCATCGGTTTTGATTCATTGCACAGCGAAAACGCAACAATGCTATGACGCAATAATCTTAAAACGTATTTGATTCCGAAATAACTCTAAAAAGATCACTCATTGGTCTGGACATGGAGATAGACGACCAACCCATTTGAGTAAACAAGAAAGTAAAATTACAAAAAAATAAAAAAACATTTAATAATACGTCCAGAAAGAAAGTTGACAACAACAACTAAGTTTAATCAAGTGTGCCGGCAAACAAGCAACCAGCACACCCAACAATTGGCTCAGATAATGAAAATATTTAGTTGAAGCAAAAATTGTTTTTTATCTTATAGCAAAGCTGCTAAGTTAAGTTCGAAAACCAGCGGCAGTAATGTTTTAATTTGTAGTTTTTTTTATCTATTAATTAACATTTACATAAAATATCGCAAAATGGAAAAATGGAAAATAAAAATTTTTTTTTACAAAGCCAACCTCATTCGCCGAATCAGCATTATTTTAATTTGCTCAAACACGTTTTTCTGTCTCTACATCGACATTAACAACTCAACACCTTATCGGCTGGCAGCGGCCTTTTCAGTGGCACTTTCAAGTTTTCTCGCAAAATTTTCAATATTTATTTCAAGAGTTCTGAGTTTGAACTAGTTTTTCATCCATGCTATCCGTGTTTTGTAGTACTTTTTAGTGCCTCCCTTCTTAATAATCTTTAAGTGTTCCCATCCGTGTTGAATTGGTTTGTTTAATTGACCTTGATGCTGACCCAGTGGCACTTGTTGTTGTTAATGATGTTGGGACTGAAGTACTTTCTTTTTTAATTTAATGATTTGTGCTGATTCCGTTTTCATTTGTAGATGGCGCTTTGAAAAAGTGTTGTTTTTTCTCTCACTATTTACTAGATAAACAAATATGGCATCAAGCAAATGCTTTGTAATCTAAACATTTCAGTTACTCTTTTATTTATTTACAATAATTTTGCTCGTTTCTGTTTTTAGTAAGAGTTTTTTATGCTTCTATAGATTTTGGTTCTGAAAAGACAAGATTCATGCAGTTATTGTATGAATTTCAAAATCTTGCCATCGAAATTTCAGACCTCATGTCTACTACATCTTTCCCTATTGTCGCCCCCGTTTTACCCACGTTCCAAAACTTATCGCACCCAAGTTGTAATAAATGAGTTTTTCTTCAAAGCAATTAGCAACCTTTTAAATATAGCACAATAGAATGCAGCAGCTTCTGCTTATTACAACAATGTTAACATATATTATATTATTTGAACAGCGCAATAAGGTGTCTGAAGAAACAATAGCATCCACAACCACATCCACATCCACATCCACATCTAGAACATCAACATCTTAGCCAGCGCAAACACATGCGCTCGCATCATCACTCTAGAAATGACGTTAAACACGCGATGTAACCAGAAATGAAGCCAACTTTTTATTTGAGAATATTTTATTTTTACTTCGTAATACGAAAAACTGGTTTGATAGCAAGGAATAAAAAAAAACAAAACGAGATGCTATCATTAACAAGAAAAACTGTGTTCTAAGCAGGCATTCAGGAAAACTTGAGCTGATGTTCTATGAATCTCTGAATAAAATATAGCCAATGCGTACTGCTCACTTGTTGCTCCTAATCTCTTTAAAACTTGCTGTGGTGTAAATTGATGTTTTTGAAAAAGAAATAGATAAAGAAAAGTGTGAAGGTTTGTGCATTTGGGCGATGCTATTTTTTTAAAAGTTATACAGTGTCTTTAAGAAGCAGGCCTGTAGCCAGACCAAGAAGACAGAGGGGGCAGGCATGAATCTTGGGGGGAAATTTTTTGTTTTTTCATTTAAATAAAAAAGACAATTTTTTGTCTGTGAAATAAATACATTACACATGTTTCTTAAAAAAACAGTTAATTTTATAATATTAACATGGATATGTAGATCTTTTTATATATGAGATTAATACATAAAAAATAATATAAAAATTAATTCAGGACTTCATAATAAAATGAAGGTAAAAATACAAGATTTATTTAAAGTGGCTAGAAATATAACGCGAAATGGGATAGCATATGTATAAGACATTTTTTTAGTAAAACAAATAAAAAAATTTAATTAACCCGCATCCGTTTTTTTATTCAGATTTATATATTAAGAACAAACATGCATATTTTGATTTAAATCTTTTGCTTGTTTAAATTTTTGCTAGAATTAAGATTTGCAGTTTTTCTTATTTTAAAATTAGTAAACATTCGTCATGCATAAAAAAATTTTAAAATTAAAAACATTTTAATGAATTATATATTCTTTTTGTATCTGCATCAAATTGGTGCACAACGTGCTTTTCATTTCTAGAAAGTTCCTATGGATGCGGGTTAAAAAATTATTAAAATTCAAATATTATTTTTTGGTAGCAAATGTTGGCGACCTAGTAGAAATTTGAAAAATTGTTACAATTTATCTGAAATGTTTTGTTAAACAAATTTCATATACACAAATTTCATTCGTATATTTTTTGTTATTTTAAACTAAACTTATTTTAAAGCAATAAACAAATACATCTTCAAAATGCATATTAATTATTCATTTAAAGTTTTTCATTGTCTGATTTGGCCAGGGGGAAAACGGTTGTAGTAGGGGGCATTGCCCCTCTTGCCACACCCTGTCTACATGCCTGTCAAGAAGACAGTGTACTTCAGAAGTCCAAGAAATCGATGATTTTAAATACAACAACAATTTATTTTTATTAATTTAATTTATTCTTTTCTAGCTGATATACCCGGTGTTACTCGAGAGTCATTTATATAAGCATTTTAATAATCACTTCTCGACTAAATGTTTTTTTTTTAAATTCTGGAATAATGAAAAACATGTTGAATTTTAAGTTTAAGCTACCGTTAGAAAGGTAATTGAACGAACTTCAACCCAAAAAAGTTTTGGAAAATTTTTGTTGTTGGTGGTTCCATCTCTTGCGGTGAGCTAATTGAATTCAAAGAAGGGTAAAGAAAACATATTTTCTTTACTAGCAAAATTACCTTTTCAACAAGATAAAAATTATGGTGGGACTCAATGCGTCCTTGAGATATGGACATTTTAACATCTAAACAAAAATTTATATAAAAAAATATATTGAACTTTTAAACAAAAAAAATTTTTTAATGAAATATATTAAAAACAGCGGAGATATTGGCATTAAAAGTAAAAACTTTGATTTTCATATAATTTTTTTCTCATTATTAGCTATCAATGTTTTATGAAAAATTCGTTGTACTAAAAATGATTGTACTCAAATTTATATTATCTGCGTATTTTTTTCATGGGAGATCAGGATCATATCATCGCATTTGCAAGCAAAGCAAAAAAAGCAAATGATCCAGCAAGTGAGCTGGACATTTTAAATTGATCCAATTCTATGTTTTTAAGTGTTAAGAGCGCAACTGTAAATTTATACAACACTTTGCCATTATTGACGGCTGGATGACGCTGCGACTGAAAAAACTGGCAGTACTACATTATTTGACATTTTAAAAGTTGGGTAGCAAAAGCATTTTCGCAAAATATTTCGCAAAACTTAAGAACATCAGATGTTTATCTGTAAGCAGAAAATAGCGCTATCTGTCTGCAGCCCCAAATGTGTGGGGTTAAATTTGAAGAAACTTTTGGTAGGCATCATTCGGCTATTCACCGCAAGGTGTATAGTTTGTACCCACAGTACTTACAAACGCGGCGCCATCTATCTGTGAATTTAAAGCATAGATCAAAACCAATTAAATAATTGTACTAAACAGATGCGCATATGTTTTATTATGTCGCCATATAGCTGAAACTGATTACATGATACTATAAACTTTTACAGCATTCTATTCACGGTCATCTTTTCGATAAAATGGTGATATAAATACAACATTTAAAGTACCATTGATAAAGAACTGAGTGACAATGCTGACACAATAGTGATAAGAAATAGAGCCATCACAACAAAACAAATTTAACTGGAGGGTAGCGGAGGGTGGGGAGGCAAAAAACTAAGCAGATTACTAAAAGGAAGATTTTGTATAAACCAAAATGTTTGTAATTAATCTAGAAAGATAAATGGGGACGTTCTAATTATATAGAGAATTTTAAAACAAAACTCAGTTTTATTAATAGCCTGGTATGAAAAAATAAATTTTAGCCAAAACTTTTGATTGGAAGGTGATAAGGGGTAATTTTTTCACATAAATTATTTTTGAGACTTGACTTTTTGTAAAAAATATAAAAACTACATTTAAAAAAATAAATTTCGCAAAAAAAATTAAAGGGAGTACCCTTGTTGTTTTGATGACAAAAACAGTAAAATAATTTTTGCGCCTTTACTTACTTACTTAGTTGGCGCTACAACCGTATGTCGGTCTTGGCCTCATCTAAGAATTTGCGCCAGCCATTTCTGTCTTTCGCTTGCTGGCGCCAGTTGGAAATTCCAAGCTTCGTCAGGTTGTCCTCTACTTGGTCTTTCCAACGAAGATGCGGTCGTCCTCTTCTGCGTTGACCGCCGCTGGGTACCGAATCGAATGTTTTCTTCACTGGAGCATCGTCTTTCATGCGCTGAACATGACCAAGCCAGCGAAGCCGTTCGATTTTAATGCGCTTGACTATGTCGATGTCAGCGTACAGCTCATACAGTTCATCATTCCACCGTATTCGGTACTCGCCATTGACGCAGATTGGTCCGTAGATCTTGCGAAGAATCTTTCTCTCGAATGCTCCTAAAGTCTTTTCATCTTAACTCCTCAGCGTCCAGGTTTGTGATGCATAAAGTAGGACGGGCATGATGAGTGATTTATAGAGCGTGATTTTCGTTCGTCGAGAGAGGGCTATGCTTCTCAATTGCCTACTGAGCCCAAAGTAACACCTGTTAGCAAGAGTTATTCTTCGCTTGATCTCAATGCTGTCGTTGGTTGAGTTAATGCTGGATCCCAGATAAACGAAGTCCTTCACAACCTCGAATGAGGTATTGTCAACGGTAACGTAGGTTCCAAGATGCTGGGACTGTTTGTTTGTTGACACTAAGTATTTCGTCTTATCTGCATTCACTGCCAGACCCATTCGACTTCACTCTCTTTCTAATCTGGAAAATGCTGCACTGACTTCGCGCGTATTATGGCCAATGATATCGATGTCATCAGCATACGCAAGCAGCATAACACTCTTGTAGAATATTGTGCCACTACGTCTCAGATCAGCAGCTCGGATGATCTTTTCCATCATTAGGTTGAAAAAGTCGCACGCTAAGGAATCACCTTGTCTGAAACCTCGTTTGGTAATAAATGGTGGGGAGAGGTCCTTCCCGATTTTAACTACGCTGCCGGTGTTGCTCAGTGTCATCCTGCAAAGTCTTATTAGTTTTGCAGGAATACCAAATTCAGACATGGTGGAGTACAGGTGCTTCCTTATTGGGCTGTCGAAGGCGGCTTTGTAGTCGACAAAAATATGGTATGTGCCGACTTGTTTTTCTTGAGTCTTCTCCAAGATTTGTCGTAGCGTGAAAATCTGGTCGATGGTGGACTTTCCAGGTCTGAAGCCACACTGATAAGGTCCGATCAGTTCGTTTACAATGGGCTTCAATCTTTCACATAAAACGCTCGACAGGACCTTATATGCGATATTAAGAAGGCTTATCCCACGGTAATTGGCACAGATAGTGGGATCACCTTTCTTGTGGATTGGGCAGAGCACACTGATATTCCAATCGTTCGGAATGCATTCTTCCGACCATATTCTGCATAGAAGCTCGTGAATGCATTTAAGTAGAGCTTCGCCTCCGTTCTTAAACAGCTCAGCAGGTAAGCCATCAGCTCCCGCGGCTTTGTTATTTTTAAGCCGAGCTATAGCTGTCAGAACTTCATCATAGTCGGGCAGCGGAACCTCGACGCTGTCATCCGCAATTGGGGTTTCCGGAATATCATCTCTATTGGCGGGATTGTTGTCAGCCTCGCCATTTAGAAGCTTAGAGAAGTGTTCCCTCCATAACGTCAGTGTACTCTGGACATCTGTCACTAGATTCCCGTTTTCATCCTTGCAGGAAGAGGCCCAGGTTTTAAAACCATCGGCAAGGCGTCTTATTTTTTCGAAAAATTTACGGGTCTCATTCTTGTCACCATACATCTCAATCTTCTCTTGCTCGCGCTTTTCTGCCTCTCTTTTTTTCCGCCTGAAAATATGTCTCTCTTCCCTCCTCTTTTCTTTGTATCGCTCCTTAACAGCGCGCGTTACAACTGACTGCAGGGTGGCTTTGTAGGCGCCGTCTTTCTCTGCAGTGGCGTCGCGACACTCCTGGTCGTACCACTGGTTTCGGCGAGGGCGTTGGTAGCCAATCACCTCTTCAGCAGCCGCACGCATGGAGTTGGAAATGTATGTCCACTGCGCGCATATATCATCGATTGGAGCAGTGCTTTGAAGCAGGAGTGAGAGTCGAGTGGTGAAAGCATCGGCTGTCTGTTTCGATTGTAGCTTGTCGACGTCTAGCTTTCTCTGTTTACGGTTGCGTGTATTCTTAGCTGCGCACAGACGTGTACGGATCTTGGCTGCAACAAGATAGTGATCCGAGTCAATGTTTGCACCACGGATCGTGCGTACATCCAATACACTGGAAAAGTGCCTTCCATCGATCAAAACGTGATCAATTTGATTCTTGGTTTTTTGATCAGGGGACATCCAGGTGGCTTTATGAATATTGAGATGCTTGAATCTAGTGCTACTTACGACCATGTTTCGTGCTGCGGCGAAGTCAATCAGCCTCATTCCGTTATCGGAGGTGTTGTCGTGGAGGCTGAACTTTCCGACTGTTGGACCAAAAATATTTTCTTTGCCCACCTTAGCGTTGAAGTCACCAAGCACGATTTTTACGTCATGACGGGGGCAGCGCTCGTAAGCATTTTCAAGGCGCTCGTAGAAAATTATCTTGATCTCATCGTCTTCTGTCGGAGCGTGCGCACATATTAGGCTTATATTGAAAAATCGAACCTTGATGCGGATTATGGCAAGTCGTTCGTTCACAGGTGTGAATCGCTGGACGTGGGGCCGTAGTCTCTTGCCAACTACAAATCCGCATCCAAACTCGTGCTTCTCCGCATGGCCGCTGTAGTAGATATCACAGGGTGCATGCCGAATGCAACCCTGTCCCTTCCATCGCATTTCTTGGATAGCAGTTATATCAGCTTTGTATCTTTCCAAGACATCAGTCAGTTGGATAGAGGCACCTTTTCAATTAAGGGTTCGGAGATTCCAAAGATTCAAGGTGGGCTTCAAACCCGACGCACAACCTATTTTAAGCAACCTAAACAAATATACTTAAATTCGCGTTTTATATATATTCAATTTTTAAATTCCGCTGAAAAGCCAATTAATGTGCTTAGTAAAAATCCTAATTGCCAATAGGGGTATGTTTTAGTACGTAGGTGCATTGTGTCTGTCCCGGCTGATCCGGGCAGGATCTAGAATGTAAATCGTACAAGCGTATAGCACGGGTATACGTTTCTTTGGAAGATTTCATACCTCCGGGTAAATAAAAAAAAAAATATTTGTATTGCATGGTTACATCGAGTGCAATTTTTTCTGGGGTTGTGAAGCAATTAGTCATTGCTAGCAGTTTTCATTAATTGACAAAAATTAGATAATATTTTGCATTATTTATGGATGACATTGAGAGACCCTTCTCGCGAAATGCATTTCAATAAAACTAACTACAAACAACAAAAATGAAAATTGGAAAATTGCATGCTAATCCATGAGATAAGTTCAAACAAGTGAATACGGCGAACTGCCCCACGTAGTCGTTATTACAGACTTGACGCTATAACAAAAATAAGTAAGCAGAAGCTGAAAAAAATTACAACAAACCAATATAATAGGAGATGATAAAGAGCAGCTGGTTGTTATAAAAAATACAGGAAAAAATAGTGACTTCGTTATGCAACCAAATAAAAATGTTATATGACAAAAATTAGCTGAGAACACAAAAGTTCAAAAGAGTGCCAAACGTCATATTTAGACAGAAGGTGAATAGTATGTCCAAAACGTAATATGCGAAATATTGTTTGAGATTTGTGTGGACACAAATACTAAAGCGCTCAGGGTAACAACTATTTACTGGTTAAAGATTTTATTATTATTTTGCAGGCCGGCAACGCTTAAAACGAGCGCAATCTGTAATTTATATGCAAAGATATGGGAATGTATAAAACAGCTATGCTAAAATTAAACTCGTCTTAGCTGTTGTTGTTTTTATTGTTGTTGTTTTAGTTGTTGCCAGCAAAAACAATAACAACATCAGCACCTTTTCAATTATTTTTTAGACAGGTTCAACGGTTGCCATCAAAAGCATTGCTGCTGCTGCTACTGCTGTTGTGATCGTTTCAATGGGCGAGTGTTGCCACACTCGGCAAATTAATGCAAAAATAAATTCATGGATTTTTTCGAGCGATTTTTTTCTCTTTTTTTTAAATCAAGCTCTATTTAATTGGAAATATGCAAATATTGCCACAGAGTGCAGTCGAGTCCAGTTCAGTCCAAGCAGAAAATTCTTTATTTCCCGCAACAAGAGAAAGGTAGTAATTTATTTGAAGGAATTGTGTGGAAATGGTGGAATTTGCAACTATTTTCGATATTGTAACAGTTGAAAAGAAGCCAAATGGATATTTATAATAAATTTCCTTTCACTTTCATGTGCGAAAGAAGAAGAAAAAGGTACAGTGTTGCGCAAAACAATAGCAACAAAATAACTGCGCTGCAACAATATCTTTTTTCTTATCTTTTTTAATATTAGGGACACACAAAAATGATTACAGGAATCAAAGCATATATTCATACATCACATATAAAACAAATCAAATTCAAATTTGGTTTTGTTTTTTTTTTTAAATATAAAATTAATGTGATTACATTCAATTTGTCTGAGAGCAAAACAAAAGCAACAAAACTTGAAAAATGTAAAAACAGAACAGAAGTTCCAAGAATTACCGGTAAAAGTTCCATTATTGTAAAGCATGTGTTCTTTTAAGTCATAAATTTCAAGTTTAGTTTTGTTTTTGAGCAAGTTGTGAAATTAACTATTCCATTTATAATTGCACGTTTTAAATACTGCGAAGCTTTTAAATTACAAATTATTTCCGAATATAAAAACGGAAATTCGCAAATATCTAACGTGAAACAGTTTGATATTAATCGGTCAGTAGTTTGCAGATTAATAAAGAAATATACCATCACAAAAGACGTAACAACGGTGCATTAAAGAGGGCGGGCGCAGAAGACATCGCTGCGTGATGACAGGAACATTTGTGGCGTGTTCAAACGAAATGCATTTGCCACATTCAAAGAGATTATTCGGACACTTGATTTAGATATCCATCACAGCACTGCTTGAAGACGAGCCGTTGAGAACGATTTAAGAAGTAACAGACCGGCAAATAAAATTTTGCTTACAGCTAAGCATAAAAAACAAGGTGAGGTGTTATAATTTAAACAATTCTGTCTGAAATTGTGACAACGAGTTGCAATTTATTGTTTTTTAGACTCAGTCTTCCAAAAAAGCACCTTGCATTGGACCGTTCAAAAATCGAAATCCGTTTTTTTAGCGGTTTATCAAAGTTCAACTTGATTAATTCAGATGAGATGTGCAGGTACGGCGCCACCCAGGTACACGACTTGAAGCCCGAAACTGCAAAATAAATTTTAAACACGGAGGCAATGGCATTATGGTCTGGACTTGTTTTTCTATAATGAAGTTGAACCATTTTAAAATATCGATGCAATTATGGAGCGATTTGTATATGATGACATTTAAGAAAGCAAGATGCGACCACATGCAGAGTGGAATATGTCGCTTCAGTGAACGTTTCAGCCCGATCACGACCCGAAGCACACTTCAAAGGTCATCAAAGATTACATTAGAAGCAATGGGATTCAAGTCCGTGATTAGCCGGCACAGTCACAATGACTTGAATCCCATTGAAAATCTTTTCGGGATTTCGAAGGTAAAAGTTTCTGGTCAAAGGTTTTCCAATAAGACTGCACTGTATGAAGCGCTGAAACTTAATTGGGAACATATACCTAATACCAACATATCTAATTTAATAGAGTCGATGCCGCTCAGATGTGCTGCGGTTATCAAAAATAATGAATCTTACACCAAATATTAATAATGTTGCTTTTGTTTTGCTCTCAGACAAATGAATGTAGTCACATTAATTTTAAATTTAATAAAAAAAAACAAAACCAAATTCGAATATGATTTGTTTTTAATATGATGTATATGTATATTAGGGCGGGTTGATTTATTTTTCGACAATTTCCCTATGATTTCCGTATTCTATGGGTTATTCCATGAAAATTTGCCAAAGGAACCATACCTCTATCGTTAAAATCGAGTCCGCTACTTTTTGTTGGTAGATTTTTTCCCAATATGACGTTCGTATTAAATATTACCTACACGTTCACATCCATAACTCAAAAACTATCGATCGGGTTTAATCGCCAGTAGGCGCGTTGGAAAGGTGAGCTCATTTTGATCAATTTAAAAAAAAATCTCCAACATTGGTCCAACGGTTCAAAAGTTACGGGCATTTTTGTCCAAATTTTGGACCATTTTTCCATTTTTTCAGACTTTCAGAAAAAATAATGTTTTTTTTTCACATTTTGTCTTTTACTACACTCAAATTGAATATTTTTTTTTTTTATAGTAGGTTGATAGATACTCTATTATCTCTTAATTTGAACTTTTGTAGAAAAAAAAATAAAAAGGGGAAAAAAATCAAAAAGTTGGTTTTATGTGTTATTTTGTTTTAGCAATATCGCATGAATTAATCAACCGAATTCGATAAATTTGGGCTTAAACTCTTCGTTTTGAATTGTAAATTGAATTAAATAATGGATTGAGCCAAAAAAATGGCCACGAAAGTAATATTCTTGGACAAAATCATGAAAAAAATGGAAAAATGGTCCAAAATTTGGACAAAAATGCCCGTAACTTTTGAACCGTTGGACCAATGTTGGAGATTTTTTTGTAAATTTATCAAAATGAACTCACCTTTCCAACGCGCCTACTGGCGATTAAACCCGATCGATAGTTTTTGAGTTATGGATGTGAACGTGTAGGTAATATTTCATACGAACGTCAATTTGGGAAAAAATCTACCAACAAAAAGTAGGGGACTCGATTTTAACGATAGAGGTATAGTTCCTTCGGCGAATTTTCATGGAATAACCCATAGAATACGGAAATCATAGGGAAATTGGTGAATTTTTTCACTCCCTACAAATCGACCCGCCCTAATGTATATATGTATATTAGGGCGGGTCAATTTGTATGGACGAATTTTTTGGAGTCTGGCTCAGCGAAATTCGTAAAATACATGTAATTTCAAGACTTTTTCTCCACTACAGCATATACAAATTCTGAAAAAAAGCTGTGCGGACTTTCGTAAATAGATTTTGTTCTCAATTATAAAATATGAATGTATGAATGTATGTGTATGAATCTATTTACGAAAGTCCGCACAGCTTTTTTTCAGAATTTGTATATGCTGTAGTGGAAAAAAAGTCTTGAAATTACATGTATTTTACGAATTTCGCTGAGCCAGAATTTGACCCGCCCTAATGTATATATGATGAATATATGCTTTTTTTCTTATAATCATTTTTGTGTGTCCCTAATATTTAAAAAAATACACGATTTTGTAGCAGCGTACTAATTTTGTTGCTATTCTTTTGCGCAACACTGTATATTTCCAACAGGGAAAACATTAGAACAGAGTTATAATGGAACAGAATGCATTATATGATATGTAAGAATAGAAGATAACGTAAAGTAAGGCAAGGTAAAACAACGCAAGGTAATACATATTAAGGTAAGGTAAGTTAAAGTAAGCTAAGTTAAGGCAATGCAAGGTAAGGTACGATAAAGGAAGGAACGGTAAATAAAGGGAAGGAACGGTAAAGAAAGGGAAAGTAAGGCAAGGTGAGGTAAGTCACGTTGAGATAATTTTAGGTAAGGTAAGGTTTAATACTAAGATTATATATGGTGAGATAATGTAAGGTAATATAATGAAAGGTAAGGTAAATTAAGGTAAGGTTAGGTTGGATCATATGAAGTAAGGTTTGGGTTATTAAGGCAAAACTCGCCTTATCTTAGAGGGAAAGCAAAGTAAGAGGTAGCATAAGGTAACGTAAGTTAAGGTTAGGTTGGATCATATGAAGTAAGGTTTGGGTTATTAAGGCAAAACTCGCCTTATCTTAGAGGTAAAGCAAAGTAAGAGGTAGCGAAAGGTAACGTAAGTTAAGGTTTGATAAGGATTGGTAATGAGAGATAAGGTGAGGTAAATTAAGTCATGGTTTGAACAGGTTTTGTTATATAACTAAAGGTAAGGTAATGTAACGTAGGGTAAAATGAGTTCAGGTTCAGGTAGGTAAGAAAAACATTTTTAACAAAGACTAAATTTAACAAGTTATAACCAACAAATAAATTCATGTGACTTAAAAACGTACTTAGTTATAAACTTAAATTTTAAAACATCAGCTAGATTTAACAACAAACTACAGATGAATTTTTTGCTAAAGACAATAATGTGCATCAAAGTCATGAACGACAAATTAAAGCTTAGTATGCTGTAGGAATGAAAAAATTTTCCATAAAAAAATACATTGAGATTTTTGACAACGTACAGGCAGCGAAATTTTTTTTCGCCAGCTAGTACGCTGTAGAAGTTAAAATTATTGCTGTGTTGCCAAATTTCCATTCGTGAGTGGAATTTTGCTGTCGATTATATGCCCGTACATTTAATTGGCGCGGAATGTGCCATTCAACAATAAAAAATAAGCATTAAGTATGCTTAAATGTTGTATTTGCTATTTAAAAAATATATTGTTGCATTTATATTATTTATTAATGTTTAGTCTTGCCTTTAATATCTTAAGACCAAAGCACATTTCCTGCAAAAGCTATTCATTCGTTTTTTATTTTTCGTTTTTGAATCTTTGATTTCTTTTTGAAAAAAGTACAAAAAATTAATTTTTCTGGTGTTTTAAAAAACCAACCCTTATGTTGCAATTACAAATTGCCTAAAAGTCTTCATGTTTCTAGGTATTTTTAGCTCTTTCCATACCCTAAAAGCCCTGGCTAGTTTTAGCTGTTTTTTTTTTGGTCTGAATCGTCAAACTTTGAACTAGGAGGACGCGTATTGCTTCTTAAACATCAATTATTGATGATTGAAATGAAATTTTTTTTCTAAAAATTTTTCACCAAAGAATCAGAAATTTCGAAATTTTTTTTGGCCATTAGACAGAAAGTTTAAGCTTTGAAATGCTTTTTTAAAATACCCATACGATAATTCTTCAAGAAGTGACAGCCTTTCAAAAATCACTATAAAAACTATAAACTATTTGTAGTGATTATCTCCATCGACTGTCAAAATTTTGAATATATCTTCTTACTCTTTAATAATACAAAAAAATTTTGACTCTTTGTTTTGTGTGAAGTCCCTTGAAAAACAAAATTGTTTTACTTCTCTTAAAAATTAACAGTTTGGGCTCTTTTGTTAATAGGGTGCGATATACACACATCTTTTTGTTACACACTTATAAAAAAATAAATAATTAATATCAGGTTATTTAACGTAAATAACATAACAAAACAAAAACGAGATTTAAACAAATCTTTGGCCAATATTTGAAAACTTGGTTCTGTATTAGTTAAAGCCGTTCGCAACAGCAACAACTAAAAGAACTACAATTCGAACTGCTGACTTTGACATCTAGCTCAACTTTTGTGTGACTCCTCTCCAATCTGAGCTTACCTTGTAATGGCTTTATGGAGAAAAGTACAACATAATTAAAGAGAAAGTAAAGAAAAATAGGGTTCACATTATAAAATTTTGCTTCAAATCGTTAGTCCAACAACGCTAGTACAACATTAAATTCCATGGAATTTGACAGAAATAAAAAATTTTCAATTTTTTTTTTTGATATATTTTGAAATATTAAAATAGAAAAGAGCCGAACTTTTCTAAACAAAGAGCCGCATGCGGCTCAATGAGCCACATTTGCCCACCGTTGGTATATACTATACAAAGAGAATACCCCATATTTTGTTTTTAATTGACTTATACTATTATTTATATTAATATAACTAAATTAATTGTTTTTCTTTTTTTTTATTGCAGGTAAACAACATTTTAACTTTTAAACCGCATAGAAAGAACGAAACCGTAAGTTCCTGTGATACTTAATTTAACTCTTAACTCGTTTAGAAAAAAAATCAATTTAACATAGAAATAAAGAAAAAAAAATGCTATAGCTTTCTTTTGGGGAATTTGCATTTGAATTTGCTTAACCCATTGCTGCCTGCAAATAGTTCCCGCCGGCCGATTTTGTCCAAATTCACATATGTTAGCAATGGATACCTAGAATAGAAATAAAATAAAATTTAGATCTACACCTGAGATAATAAGTGTAGGTTTTCCGTAAAAGTGTAGGTTTTCCAAAATCAATGAAGTATTCGGAAAGCGAAGCAAATAATATACAAGATATTTGCGAATTGTTTGCAATATTCTTCGGATCAGTTTTTGACAGTTGCGATATGACACATCTAAATATTCATCCACAGGTGGAGCAAATTACTAATATTGGCCACTTAGTAATATCAGAAGATGCAGTATATGATACTCTCAGGACACTTGATTCGAATAAAGGAGCCGGTTTTGATTTGCTACCTCCCTTATTTTTAAAAAAAATGCGCTCATTCACTATATGCTGCTTTAACAATAATTTTTAATAAATCTCTTTCAAATGGAGTTTTTCTAGAAGAGTGGAAAACTTCTTATATCTCGCCGATTTTCAAATCTGGTCAAAAACATCTAGTTGAAAATTACAGACCGATCGTTAAGCTATCGGTTATACCAAAGGTTCTGGATAAAATTGTGAATAAACACTTATTTAACTCAGTTAAAAACCATATTGCAATCCAGCAACATGGTTTTTTTGTTGGAAGATCCACAAGCACTAATTTAGCTTTATTTTCTAATTTTTGCTAAACGCAGTAGAAAAAGGATCGCAAATCGATGTTTTATATACTGACTTTGTAAAAGCGTTTGATAGTTTAAACCATAAGACTCTGTTATCTAAACTTCGTCAAATGGGAATTCACTCTAATTTTTTGAGATGGCTAAGCTCATACTTGTCAAATAGGAAATTGATAGTTAAGATCGATCAATCATTTTCAAAAGCAGTAGATGTAAAATCGGGAGTTCCGCAAGGGAGCCACTTAAGCCCCCTTTTGTTTATTTTGTTCATAAACGATTTATCTAAAAATTTCACTTCATGTAAGTTTCTGCTTTATGCAGATGATTTGAAAATGTTTAAAATAATAAACAACCTTGAGGACTGTAACAATTTTCAAAATGATATTAACCTACTTATTTCCTGGTGTAGCATAAATGGGATGAATTTAAACTTTTCTAAATGTCATATCTTAACATATTCTCGCAAACAATTAACCATATATCACAATTATTTTTATAAGTCTAATATTAATTTCACACGCGTCGAATCCATTAAAGACTTGGGTATTTACTTTGATACTAAATTATCATTCGGGTCCCACTGGGAATATGTCATATCAAGAGCTAACTCACAACTCGGTTTTCTAAAGCGAAACTCTAAAGAATTTTTAGACCCATTCACATTAAAATCAATTTTCGTGAGTCTGGTAAGATCTATTCTCGAATACGCGAACATAATCTGGGATCCTTGCTATGAATGTGACATAAATCGAATCGAGAAAATTCAAAAACGGTTTACGAGATTCGCTCTAAGACGATTATTTTCGTGGGAAAATATGCCTGCATATAGCGACCGTTGTAAACTACTCGGCTTGCAAAGCTTGGCCATTAGATGCAAAACGCAGAGTGTCTTATTTATTAAAGATATTGTAGATAACAAGGTTGACAGTCCGAAACTGCTTGCTCTCATTCCATTTTATGCTCCAACAAGATCTCTAAGAGAAACAAGTTTATTTTATGTATATTATCATAGAACGAATTATGGTAGCAATGAACCAATATCTAAATGCCTATCTCGATGTAATATAGTTGCTAAACATGTTGATTTTAGTTCTAATAGAATGATTTTTATGAATAATTTATTTGAATATTATTTAAGGAATTAGGTTAAGTGATATCTGTTAGGGCTGGGCCCAGTAGATATATATATATATGAATAAATAAATAAATAAATAAATAATGGGGGAAAATGTTACCCACTTTAAGTAAATCATTCATAATACTCAGGTGAAGACTCCGTTTCATTCTTAAATTTCGCGAATTGAAGTCCCATTCATTCTTTCTTACTTCACAAAATTTCAAACAAAAAGCTAAGAGCATTTGGTCCAGAACGTCAAAAGAAGAAAAGCCTGTTTGAAAATTCGAGATAACGATGGGACGAAATTTCACAAATTTCAGGTAAATCATTTATAATACACAAATAAATGCTCCGATTGATACCAAAATTTCACGAATTAAAGTCCCATTCATTATTTCTCACTTAACAAAATTTCAAACAAAAAGCTACCAGCATTTAGTCTAGAACGCCAAAAGAAAAAAATACCTATGATGGGGTAAAATTTCACCCCATCCGGCTGGAATGGGTTAAGGGTGCAAGCTAGTTCTGCCGTCATAAGGAAGAGTGCGGCATCTACATATTTCAATATTATGAGATAAGCGACTTACAGTAATTTATCAAAAATTCAAGTTTGGATGGTTATAAATATTTGGTTACACAGGATTGTGAAATCCAGTTTGTTTTCGATGATCTTAATGGAATTTTTTTGATATTATATACATATTAATACGCAAACATCAAATGTTGTCGTACATTTTTTCGATATTAATTTTAGAATAAGGGCAATGAAACTTATATCATTCGAAAGGTACTGCGCCCTATATGTGAAGAATCATTTTAGAATTTAAATTTATGACCTCTGACCCGAAATATTAACGTTGAAATTTTGTATTATTTTTAGTTAGGAAACTCATGGCTAGAAAGAGGTAGAATGGTGAATGAGGTATCAAATGAAAGATCTGGCTGCACAGTATGATTACATTTTAGATTGGTGACCTTCGACCTGAAATATGAGCGTACAGAGAGCATTTATTAAATTAAAGCTACACTGTAACAGATGGAAGAATATAATGTAATAGGGAATTTTAGACATTTATATGGTACTTCCGCCATTTCTTACGGATACCCTACAATAAGCATTTTTTTATGTAAAAAGTGTGAATATATATTGTGATAGTGTTAAATTTCTTACAAATAGCAAATTATGAAAAATTTCCGTTATTTTGACATGAAAATTATTGTGATAGCTCGAAAACTATAGATGTTTTCAGTACAACGTATTTTTGTATGAAACGTCGTTGGTTCAGAAATATAACGGTATACGAAAGCTTTTTTGGTAATATTTTTCTCGGATAACATGCTAAAAAAAATTCCCGTTATAATGACATCAAAACTATTGATATCTTTAAAAATGTAGATTTTCTCAGTACAACGTATTCCCTTGAAGAAGGGCCATCGCCTCATAATAAGAAAAACACTATTGAAATTTCATGATTTGATTTTGCAAGCAAATATCTTGGCCATTTTTCAATCGATTTTCATCAAATTTGCTTTGGCTAAAAGATCAATTAATTAACTCTGGAGAAATAAAAAAGATTTACCGTTATCTCACCAGTTCAATGTTTAATATGGTTTTAAAAAATACCTCTAAAATATTTAGTTTTTGCTCAAAAAATAGGTTAAACGTTTTTGTTGTTGTAATTTTTTTTCTTATAAAATTTTTTCACACTCTTTCATATGACATATCATTTATTAGCAAAAATTGCTTCATTTTGACACATAATGATAAATTGACAGTTTCTATCATCGAAAATCATGAGCTACGATTTTTTTTTTTATGATAATTCTATTTTTCAAAATGTTTTGTGCTTAAAAAATAATTTTCAAATATTTCAAACCACCAACACAAATCTATGTTTTAAGCCATTTCGTTATATATAAAAATAGGCTTAGTTCTTCCGTGTTTCTGAACCGATTTTAATAATTTTTTAAATAAATTAGAGTAAGGAGAAGAAGTTCACCGAATAGTTATGTGACCTTTGATCTGAAATATGAGCATTGAAAGAATATTACTGTAGTAAAACCTAAACTATAAGAAATGGAAGAGCATGGCGTAGGAGGAAATTTTAGATATTAATACTATGTAAGAAATATATTATTCGCTATGTCTTACGAATACCCTACAATAAGCATTTTTTATAGTACATTTTTTTATTTGATAAATAGTAAATTCTGAAAAATTTTGATATAAAAGTTATGACGATAGCTCGACAACTATTGCTTTCTCTCAAAACTTAAGATTTTCTTAGTACAACACATTTTCATAAGGCACGGTCAATGCCTCAGAATTAGAAAAACGATTGAAATTTCAGAAAGTTGGTCGAATTTCGACCACAGGCGATACTTGTTTTATTAAAAATGCCAAAACTGTGGAACAAATACTGTAGTTGTTGCTTTTTTATTGTTTGTTGTATAAATTTAAATACGTTCAAAAAGCCGTATCTACATGAAATGTGCGTTTTACATAATAAAAAGCTTTTTTGTTTATATATTTAAATGATATTTTTTAAAAGCATCATATTTTGCGCAAGGATATTTAATAAAAAATCAGTATGCTATGTTTAAAAAATGAATATTTAAAAGATTTTTTTTTGTCACAAAAATAAAGAAGTATAAAGCCTTTTACAAAGCGTTAACTACAAATACAAAGGGAAAACGCAGTATGTGGCTGTAGATACCACTTTTTTATCTCTTTTTTTATGTAAATACTACGTTTTTTGTTTGAATGATTGATTTAATTTGTGTAGATATGACATTTGATGTTAAAATGTAAAAATATTTGTTGTAAAAAAATTCGAAATTTTTATTTTATTTTCTTAAAAATGGAAGAAAGATGATTAAGACAAAACAATAAAACTGATTTTGATTTTCATGCTTGATGCCGCACTCTTCCTTATGACGGCAGAGTTCATCCTCGACAAAACTAGGCCATTTTGCGAATTTCGCCTGGGCTTGCTATGAAAGATATGGTTATAAAAGTTGTCAGGGATGATAAATTAAGTCTTACATTACAAAAATAAAAAATTCGTGCTTAAATGGAACGGCTATCAGAAAAAAGCCCAAGTTCTTTAGATTCGGTATGACAATGGCTACAAAATAGACTGTTGATATTAATTTTTAACAAGTGTTGTAGCAAAAATCAAAAAAATAGAAAAACATTTTTTTTCACTGTATTTGTTAAAATATAGTAAAAATCAATATTTTAACACGATAATAGTCTATTTTGTTAGTATTAATGTGTAGAATATATGGTTAAAATTTCAGAAGGATCGACCCACGGGTCGCCTCACACGAGAAATCGTGTTAGGCGTCCGTCAAAACGTAGTTTCGAGAATAACGCGTTTAAAGGTTTTTTAAATAAAAAATCATACAAAATTTAATTTGCAATACCTGCACCGTACGAAGTGCCTTCTTGCTCAAAACTTTCGTTTTAATGTAAAAAACCTTAACCCATCTTTAACCACCATTTTTTTTGTTTTTATTCATTTTCATAAGTCTATTTCTAGGCTAAATAGGGTCCTCTTTATGGGCACCATCCGGTTATCTTTCGATTAGTATTGGGCCTTAAACCAAACTGAGAATTCGCCCGTAGAGAACGCTTAAAAGCTTAGTATATAGGTTGAAAACCAGTGTTCGATGAAACGAACACTAACTTTGACACTTGTCTATGGAAGTCAGGTATGGATAAATGTTGATTTTTGTTTTTATAAACATTGTTTGGTTCAGTGGCTACAAAACCTCATAACTAGTTTTTATTTTTTTTTTTAATTCTATATTTTTAATATAGTTAATTTAGAAGAAACATCTGTCAAAACCCGCAACGAATTACAGGCGTGGAGGGGGGTTCAAAAAAATTTGTTCGAAGATCTAAAATACCAAAGTTATTAATGCAGCCAATTCTTTTCCCAACATCACTTAACATTATAGACTAAAAAATTATTGAAAATAAGCAAAATTACTATTCGATAAAACGAACAGCGGTAAAAGATGGGTTAAGGAAAAATGTTAAAAAATTCCTTGAAGACTTAATGATTAGAATTTGCATAAGTTGAAAAGATTGCAAAATTATGTAAGAATACCTTGTTTTAAAAGCTCAAAAAAGAAATTTTGTTAATGAACTAACATTTTTTATACAAATATTTAAAATGTCAATAAGAAAAAAATATAAATTGGAGGAGAAAGCTTAAATATCACACATATGGATATCAAAAATAAATAAATTCAGTCAAGCAATGTTTGTTCGAAATTTCAATAACGAATGTTTATAATCACTATCAATAATTTTTGATAATTTTAAACTTAGGGCTGCCATGGCTTTGGTTAGACCGACAAAAGCACTTGCTTGCGAAGATAACTCGAACTTACACTTAAGAAAACTAACAACATTCAGAAAAAATCTCAAGGCAAAATATTGCACACCTAAAATGTTTTTGCTTGTTAACAAGAAATTTTATTTGTTTATTTATTTTAATAGAAGAGTTGTTAATTTTGAATAGAAGTAGCTAGAGAAAGATTTGCAACGAGCAACATTGTGCAAATTTTCGCAGCAATCTTAAAAGCTAGGAAAACAATCTGTGAAAGTAGCGGATAGACAAACTAAAACTTTACCTTTGAATATTGATTGGTTAAAAGATTCAAATGCTACCTGGTAACAAGTTGCTGCCACTTAATCATGTCACCGGCCAACAACCATTAATGACTAAAAGCAATATTTGTGTTGTGCTAGAAGTTGTTAAAAGCTTTATACCGGCGGATATTTATTAGTATGCAAGATTTTTTATTTTATTTTGATTTATTTTTGTCCCAAAATTCTTATGAAAAAAGTTTTTTCACACTTCTTAGCAATTAAAAAACAGTTCAGTGACTTTATAATACTTGTTGTAAAATTTTACACTCTGTTGTTGTGTCCACTATTTGCCATGTTCGCATCTTTCGACAATAAAACAAATAATAAAAATTTAAATGTATTTGTAAATATTTCTACTGCAGTAGTCATTCTTTCTTGTTATTCATTCCTTTTTACGTTTTATCGTAAAAGTAATTTTTCTGCATCTAGAGCAGAAAAATGAGATGTAAAACTTATTTCTTTTTTTACCAAATCTTTAACGGTCCCGATCTTGTTTACATAATAATTTTTATATTTACAGAATTAATATTGTAGTGTACTCAATACACTTTAAGTTGGTTTTTTATAATTAGGTATTATTTTTAAACTTCTTCGACATTTTTGAATTTTTTCGAATAATATTTAGGCATAATAATTGGAAGTATTAAAAAAAAAATAATGACAAAAGTATTTATTGCGAAAAATCAATATTCTCAAAAAATGCTACTTACTTTTCTGAAGTCTTAAGCATTGTGGCCATGCACAGTGGATCAAAGCTCTACTGTTGCAACCAAATCGATTTTCTTGTCGTTGAATTTTAACTAACAGAATAATTGAATTTTCATCAATGTGTCTGTCCGAATTTTCGATTTTTATTTCCTATTTTTACAATTTCTATTGACAAAGTAAATTTTTACTAACCTATGTCAGGTCCGGTTAGGTTAGGATAGGATAGGGTAAAGTGGCTGCCTCAATTCAGACACACTTAGTCCAATTAGGCCCATTGTAGTACCACAGGGCTAATTTACTTTCTCTATTCAAGCCAATATAAGCTGTTAACAGATTCCGAGAGTTTGTCAAGGTCCTTGAAAAACTAGTTTTTTAAGTAGAAAAATCATTTTAGAGCCAGCGCTGGGCAAGTTCAAGAATTCGTAGCATGGACGTAGTTTGGTACACATTTCGAATATTTTATTCGTTTTATTCGAACAAAAACAAATGTATATTGTACGAATACATTCACGAATGATCCGAATACCTGGTTACAAAAAAAAACCTTCTGTTCAGCTGGAGTTTGAGCCACGTTTCTTTAGCTTATGGGCCACGTACTTGCAATCACACATTTTCTTATATTCGGTAATTGTTCGACAAACCAGTCTGAACGATTTCAGTTGTAAATTTTGCAAACTCAACTAAAACTTCGTACCTTCTACGAATAATGAGTACGGTCAACTTACGAATGAATTTTTTAGTAAATAGTTAGTTAGTTACGGCCGTATTCATTACATTTGTTATGTACTCGTTAAAAACTGTTTTAGTAAGAACACAAACTATCCCTTAAAATACTGTTTATGCATAAACGTATTTTAAGAGCATTTTAAGCAATATGGGAATTTTTTAAAAACAGTAAGCAACACTTCATCAGCTGACAGCTTAACGAAAGAACTTGACGAAAAATAGACTTTTTGTCGAAAGATAGCTGATTTTGACAAGTTATGTTAGGCATTAAAAAAGTAAAAAAAGTGAAGTGAAAAGTAAACGAAAATACAAAAACAATGGACATGTTTAATATATTGATTATATGCGCTTTAGTTGACGAAGAGGATCCTTTTCCAAAGCGTGTAAAAATGTATAGAGCAAGGATCATCCCCTTTGAACAAAACAAAGAGGAGTTCCGGAAAAAATACAGATTCAGTAAAGACAGTATGCGGTACATACAGTATGCGATGCTTGCAGAAGATGTCAATGGAGGCAAAAGGGGTTCTCTCTGCAGTTAGCTGTTCGAGTAGGAACTACGTTCAGGATGATTTTAACGATCGTTAAAATACTCTTAGAACGTTGATGCTAATATACGTTTATGCATAACAAAAAGTTTTTCACTGTATAACTATCGCTAAAACAGGTTTATGAATACGGGGGTTAGTTTATAGTGGGCCCATGTGCACCGCGATTCATAGGATCTATTGTGCGTGCCCTTGGAATGTTAAAGATTTAGGCTTTTTATATATTTTTTATCACTGTCTCTGGCACCAATTTGGAACACCAAAATTATTGACGGGGGCACTACTTCCCCTCCAAAATAAAGGTGTCTTAGGCTATGGGTTGCCGGACATTCACAAAGAATGTGGTCGGGGGTTTCTTCTTCCTCCTCGCATAGTCTGCAGACGTCTGATGCAGAAAGACCCATCTTTTTAAGATGGTTTCTGAGTGAGCAGTAACCTGTGAAGAAACTGGTGAGAATTCTAAGGTCTGCTTTGGTAAGCTTGAGTAAATCTTTGGATTTGGCTTTGCTTAGATTTAAAATTTTCTTTGATTGCCTTTGTCCATTGGTGTTGTTCCAGTGGCACTGAAATTTCTTATCTTCCCATATTCTAATTTTTTCTAGAATGTAGCCTTTTGCTAAGCTACAGAATGGTTCAGGTCTATTAAAGCCGCTTGACTATCTGAAAGTATGTAGATGTGATCCCCCTTTGAATTCCTGCGGAGACATTCTCTGACACAAACTTCATGGCATATTCCTCGGCCTGGAATATTGTCGGCGTGTATCCCATTGGAAGAGCTTTTTGGAACTTGGGACCATATATCCCCGCTCCCGTTACTCCATTTTCGAATTTTGACCCATCAGTGTACCATATCTGTGAGCCAGGATCAACTGTGGAGCTATCATTCCTCCATAGTTGCCTATTAGGTATACCGACCTTGCAGCGTTTTGTGAAGCTCGGCAGCATCCTGTCGGGGATTTTCAAAAAGGGGTCATTTTCGAAGGTTTCTAGTATCTTCATGTGACCCGTAAAATTCCCTGCCTTGTAGTGACCGATTTCCTCCATTCTTAGTGCACTTAGACATGACTCTTTTTCGATAATGATCGTTAAAGGGGGTAGCCCTATTATTACATTCAGAGCTTCAGATGGGCACGTTTTCATTGCCCCAGTGATACTAATGCACGCCATTCTTTGCAGCTTTGTCAGTTGATTTGGTCAGTTGATTTTAAACCAGGATTACGAATCAAGCCTTGCAGGAAGGTTCCGGAATATGTTAAGAAAATTTATGAAACCCAAAACAAATCCAATATACATGTACCGCTTTATTTATTTATTCATACGTTTTGAATTAAAAAAAATACATTTTTAAATCATTCCGCTCCAAATTGGTTTAGGAGTTAAAGGCTTCCAAAGTTAAAAAATGGCCTAAAAATTTAGTTTGGTTTTTTAGTTCTACAACAACAAAAAATTTTGTTTAATATGGGAAATTTTTGGATTCTTTCTTTAACATTTGAAAACCTCGGGGCTCAATAGTAACGCGATTTTATTTAAGGATATAAGCCAAGCCTTACATTATTAATTTATTAAACTATTAAGAATATTTGCTTTAGCAAAAAATTATTGAAATGTATTACATGAAAAAAAATTAAATAATATTTTAAAAGATTTTGGACATGATATCAGAAAGATTTTTACACAATCTTTAAAACATATAAGATTTTCTTATGTGTAAAAGCGTGTGTCAACCGGTGTAGTGGGCGTATAATGTTTAGGAAATTAGTACCAAAAATCGTAGTAAATAGCATTCTATTCTATTCTATTCTATAGGTTACATTTTGTTTATGTTCATTCTAGATTCCTTTATGCCTTTTCTACCCCACCCCCCTAGAACAAATCCTGCGAACGCCCATGTTTGAGAATATGATTTAGGTCAAAGCAGCTTTGGAAGATCAATAAAAGCTGCTTTTTAATGATGTCCTACGACTTTTGGATTTCAATGAGAGCTATACCATCTGGTCCTGGCGACTTAAATGGTTTAAAGCTACTGCTTGCCCAGTCGAGCTTTGTTTGTGTGAGTATTTTTAGAGATCTGTTCGCAGATGATAACTGATATTCCTAAATTGGAGCTTTTCATATCTCTGAACATCCCGGAAAGTGGCTTTCTACTAAAACATTCAGAGATTCCACACTGTTGGTGGTCCAAGTGCCATTTCTCTTTTTCATGAAGCTTGCAGGAGAGGGAACCTTAGCTAGAATTTTCCTAAGCCTTGACGCCTCAAAGGTCTGTGATATATTTTCCCAAAAGATCCTCCAGGACTGTCTTTGTGCTTTCCGCAATTAATTTTTATATTCTTTGAGAGAAATTTTATAGTTCGACCACGTATCTGTGGATCTTGTGGCCTTTGCCTTATTGGAAAGTTTTCTGGTCTTTTTTCGGAGCTCTTCTAGTACCTTATTCCACCAAGAAGGCTTTTGCTTTCCCCTTGGTGTATTCAGTATGGATATGCGGTATCCAGAGCTATATTAAGCGAGTTAGTGAGACTATCAACTAAGTTGTCTAAATAATGTTATATGAAAGGGCGCTTAGGTGGTCCATTTGAGAGATCTGTTTTTCATGTGTTTATATAAAGATCCCAGATTTTTACTAAAAGCCAAGTTTTTCATTTTAAAATGGAACTTTAAATATAATAAATAAATTGGCCATTACAAACCTAGAAAGGACTTTGACCTAGCTTCTATTGATCAATTGTGTTGTGCAATTTAAAACTTTAAAAAAGTTCTCAAAACCCAAGTTTTTCCGATCTTAAAATAAATAAACTTGTTTTTTTTTTTAATTGGAAAAATATGATATTTAAATCCAAAATGCAACCATACTAATTTATAAATAATTATATTACGTAGGTACATTTTAAAACATTTTTCCGCCAGCTCAAATTCTACGCCCAGAAAATTAATTTTGGGCAGAAAAGTAGGAGTTTTTCCCACCGTTTCACGGTCAAACCTTAGATAAGAGCTATAACTAGTTTCCACATTTTTGATAATTTATTCCTTACACTGATTAGATTTATATTTAATTGTTTATATAGATATATATATTTTATATATATACAAACCTTTATCTGTTAACGGTAAATAATTGAATGATTGCATTGCGGCTAAAAAACTTGATAACGTTCTTTTGCTTTTATAACTATTTTGTCACATATTCTTATTTATGCAGATTAATTTTTATTACTCACACATATTTTTATATACAGACAAGTAGGGCTTCCAATTTCGTGATTGATAACACAGTCCAACAAATTAAGACTTTTTGAATGGAACAGAATAGCGACCCCATAATTCTGAAAGGGTATGTTGAGTAGATCATTTTTGTAGAACAAACTTATGGTCCAGCACGTCTGAGTTTTTTTTTACAGTGGGTTAAAGTTTTCATTTTTTGGTCGAAGGGAGCATTATACTATATAAACAAAAATGCTGTAAGTTAATGTCTGAGAGAATTCTTATGATCAGAGTTGTATTGTGGAATTGTATGAGGATTATTTTTGTAGAAGATCTTAACCCTCTAACTGGTCTCTTTATGGGTCAATTTGACCCTTTTATCGAGAAAAAAAATATCCTTTAAAAAAGGACATTTAAGGATTAAAATATTCTACGAAAATGTTTGCCGAAAAATTTCAGTGGGGGTCACCAAAGACACCAATATTGTAAATAAAGCTCTTTACGCTTAATTAGTAAAATTCGAGTTCGGCCGTTAGTAAATTTCGAGTGGGGGTCACCAAAGACACCAATATTGTAAATAAAGCTCTTTACTCTTAATTAGTAAAATTCGAGTTCGGCCGGGCCAAACACTGAGTTCTCGCGTCTAGTAAGGTGTTACTTACAAATCGGGTGTGATATTTATTAAAATTAATAATAAAAAATAAAAGAAAAAAATCAAGCATAATTGAGCTACTAAGCAGTACATCGCGTGTGTGATTTTTACTAAAAATAATATAAAAATAGGACAATTGAAGCTTAAATAAGCATGGCGGATTCAGTTTGCAAATTAAGAGATTGGTTTTGTTTTATTTGTGGACATTTTACGCACCATCAAAGCAGAAGAAAGATATTCCCTACAATTGAAGAACCATATTTTCTTTTCTTTGGAATACGATATTTATCTGAAGCTTGGATACCAAAAACTGTATGTACTACCTGCGAAAGTGGTCTTTTGTCCTGGTACAAAGGCGGTACTAAGGCGCTGCCATTTTCTGCGCCTATTACATGGATTGAACCTGAAGATCACAAGTCAGATACATGCTATTTCTGCGTAAATTACAAATTTGGTAGAAGCCAAAGGCACTACGCGAAAATGACATACGAAGCAACAAATAATGTCATTTTACCAGAAGTGCGCTGTGAAGGTGTTCCGGTGCTTCAACCGCCTACACAGACATTTTCGGCCAATATGACATACGCCAATACAGAAATAACATCGGCGGTTGAAAACATCTCAGATATAAGTTACTTGTCTCTTGATTGCTTAAAAATATGTCCTAATTTGATAGACCAAGCTTATTTTGAAGATCTTGTAAGAGATTTAGGACTAAAAAAAGAGAAAGCTGAAATATTATGTTCTAGATTGAAAAACAGGAATTTGATAAAAGCCGATGTAAAAGTTACATCGCCAAGAAAAAGACACGCTGATCTGGAAAGTTATTTTAAGAAATCAGAAGAACTTGTATACTGTTGCAGTATTGAAGAGGTTCGAAAATATCTAAAGCTTCCACTGGACTCTTCCGCTTGGCGACTATTTATAGATAGTTCAAAACACAGTTTAAAAGCAGTTTTACTGCACAATGGAAATCAGCATCCATCAATACCGGTTGCGTATTCCACAAAAAAGAAGGAAACATACGAAAACATTTCAAATCTCTTAAATACGATTGAATACTATAAATATAAATGGGAAGTATGCGCAGACTTCAAAATGATTGCAATATTCACTGGAATGCAAACAGGATACACAAAACATATGTGCTTTCTTTGTAAATGGGATTCACGTGCTACCAGCAGCCATTATCATATTAAATATTTCGAAGAACGTAAAGAAAATATTATTGGTGACTTAAATGTAATCCATGAACCCCTTGTCCCAAAAGATAAGGTCATACTTCCACCGCTGCATATTAAGTTGGGCTTGGTGAAAAATTTTATTAAAAGCTTAAATACACAAGGAAATGCTTTCAAACGCATTCAAACAATTTTCCCCAGATTTTCTGCAGCAAAATTAAAAGAAGGTAAAATACGGTTTTAAGAAATAATTTATTACATTTAATGTTAATAATTTTTTTATAGAAGTTGGTGAGTAATTTTGCTAATTAAGCGTAAAGAGCTTTATTTACAATATTGGTGTCTTTGGTGACCCCCACTGAAATTTTGCGGCAAACATTTTCGTGGAATATTTTAATCCTTAAATGTCCTTTTTTAAAGGATATTTTTTGATTTTCTCGATAAAAGGGTCAAATTGACCCATAAAGAGACCAGTTAGAGGGTTAAGATCTTCTACAAAAATAATCCTCATACAATTCCACAATACAACTCTGATCATAAGAATTCTCTCAGACATTAACTTACAGCATTTTTGTTTATATAGTATAATGCTCCCTTCGACCAAAAAATGAAAACTTTAACCCACTGTAAAAAAAAAACTCAGACGTGCTGGACTATAAGTTTGTTCTACAAAAATGATCTACTCAACATACCCTTTCAGAATTATAGGGTCGCTATTCTGTTCCAAAAATGCTGTTGGACTGTGTAATTAAGAATTCCGGGATCCCGGTATTAGTGCCGGGATTCGAAAAACGGATAAAAAGTATTTTTTTAACAAAAATAAAAGAATTCGTGTGCAAAGTATGAAAGTTAGGATATTTTTTTTATAAAAATTGTCCAAAGGAATTAAAAAATACAGTTTTCTTAAATTGTTTATAAAAAGTTAATTTGTTTTATTTCTTTATAAATATAAAAGATTAGAATATAGATACATTTGTGTTTATTATATATCTATAGTATAATTCATTAAAGTCATATAATCTGACACAACAATACTAACATAAATAAGTTACATTTTTTGAGATCACTGAAGTCTTTGAACTGTTAGTTAGGTTGGTTGACTTTGAAAATATGCTCTTAAAAATACTAAGGCATCTAAGGTCGCATCCCCCAGACTTGACCGAATTTTGGTCGCAAAATTTCCAGCCGAAGAGAAACATCTCTCGGACTCAACACTAGTAGGCGGAATTGTTATCAAATAATCATATGCTTTTGAAGCAGATTACCGCGAGTGCCACCATTTAAATATATTTTTATTTCATTTTCGAACATTTGAGGTAAATTTAAATTTTTTATTTAAAGTTTTTACTCGAATGCCAAATTAAAGTGTTGCGCTTTTGCAATTTGAAGGCAATCCCGGGATCCCGAAAATCCAAGGATTTTAGGCCTTTCAATCCCTGGACTGTCGGGAATGGAAAAAGTCCGTGATCCCGGGATTCCGGGATTGGAAGCCCTACAGACAAGCCTTTATGTAAAAAGTTATTCATAAATATAAGCATATCGCGAATGCTTTTGTTTAATTGTTCTGTTACAACCTGCTAACAATAAGCTTTACGCATATCTTCTTTGCCAGTTGATAAGCCAAAAATTTTGTTGTGAAAGAACTCGTGATAACAACTAGCATTATTGGTCATTTCGACTTGAGTGCTTAATTCTAAGAACACGTGGCAGTACAAAAGTTAAAAAAACTAAGCAATTTTTAACACTTTTACTATTTTTAAAATGTAGGTTATTTTAGTAATAACTATTTATTTTTAGTAAAAATTGCATTAAATTCCGTCATACTTTTTTCCATAAACTTTAAACAGAAAAAAGCCCCTTAATAGCTCATACAAAAACCAAACTTATGTCGTCTTTAATATATTACGCCCGCTTTTGTGTGAGTAGACGTGTCAATCTCGTTTTTCCGAACAGCGCTTATCTGAAAACCCTACAAAAATTTATTTGTGGTTGGCTGGTTGGTTTGGATGGTGATGCTACAACTAGTAGGATCCACGTTGCTCTAGTGAGCCGTTTTGATACCATAACCTCATGTTCCTGTATGTAAAGTGAGTATCGCGCTGTTAGTTTATAGCCATACAGTGCGGTTGATGAATGTTAGAAGGTTATTGATTTTTATTGTTGAGAGTTCCTCTAGATTGTTAAAGAAGAGCTTGCCTAGCGCTCTTAATCTGGATCTGGCCAGAGCTGGGCAGGTGCACAGGAAGTGAGTTGATGTTTCTTTTTCATTTGAGTCGTCGCAGCTGCGACAGTGGGTGTTGTAGGGTAGTCCGATTTTTCCGAGGGCGTTTCCTCCGATGCACCACTGACCCGTAGTTATAGCCGTGATTCTGGCTATTTCGCTCCGGGAACTTGAAAGAATCTCCTGAGTTTGGCCTAGATTGTAAAGGGGCCATCATTTTCTGGATGTATTGCAAGTGGTCAAGCCTCTCCACCTACGACCTGCCAAGGTCAAGTAGTAAGAGTGAATACCTCCCTTGACGGTGTTCAGTTGAACTTCGTCTGGTTCCGCTCTTGAAACGTCAAGGAAGGACCCCCACCTAGTCAATTCATCCGCATTTTCATTACCATAAATGTTCCTATGGCCGGTAACCCAAATTATAGTAATGCTAAGTTGGTGACTTAGGCGGGCCAGTTCATCCTTACACTGCCTTAACAATTTGGAGTTGGTACTGAACGCAGCTAAAGCTTTAATGGCGACTTGGCTATCCGTCAGAGTAGCTGCATTGAGGTGATTTTTGTTAGCTCTATTTGAGGTGCAACAACCTTCTTTTATCGCAAAAAGATCGGCCTGGAAGATGCTGGCTGAATTTGGCAGACGAAAAGAATCAGTTTCTCAGAGTATATGCCAGCTCCCACTCCGCACTCCGCACTCCATCTTGGAGCGATCAATGTAAAAGGACACATCGAAGACTAGATCAATTTCCCCATTGCGCCAATCCACCCTGGTGGGAAACTTGGTTATAAAGGATTTCGTGAAGTCGAGTTTAGGAGGGTAGTAGTCCGTGTTTCTAGGAAGCAGTTCCGCGGCCTTAGAATGTTGCTGTGTCCATATGGCCTGTTCCGCCAGTTGTAGTACTCTCTGAGTCTGACTGCACTGCTTGTTGCGGTAAGCTTAATGTGTAGATCTATGGGAAGTAAATGTGTCAAGACGTTAAGTGCATCAGTGGGGCATGACCGGATACCCCTGTGATACCTATGCACGCGGATCGCTGGCACCGAGCTATTTTTCTTGTGTTTTATGCTTTGTTTAGTGTAGGCCACCATACTAGTGCACCATACGCCAAGCATTTTCGGTTGGTCTTTTTGTAGGCGTAGAAGGCTATGCAGGCCTTGACCCTTTGTTCGATGTTGGTTTTCCAGTATAGCTTAGAATCCAGAATGACACTAGATATTTTGCGCTACTGGATAGTGTAAGAGGTAAGGGAAGGGAACAGTCCTGACACCATTACAACCATGTCATCCGCATAAGCCACCACTTTGACCCCATCTGGCGATGTGCCAGAGTAGGGGAGAAATTGCTCCTCCATGTGGAGTCAAGAGTTGACTGCAACCTAGGTCCGCCTGGATTATTCTGTTACTGAGCATTGAGACTATCCAGTTCCTCACCGGTATTTGAACATCAAGGTTGGTCAGAGAATCGAGAATGGCCTTAGTGTGTTGATTGTTAAAAGCTCCCTCTATGTCTAAGAAGACCGAAAGAGTGTAATGCTTAAAAAAGATTGATCTTTCAATTGTAGTGATGACCTCGTGTAAGGCAGTATCTGTGGATCTGCCCTTAAGGTATGCACGCTGGGCGTTGGATATGTTGGTTCTATCTAGAACTTCCCTAAGATGAATTTCAAGTAAACGTTTCAGAGTTTTTAGTACGACTGATGTGAGGCTTATTGGTCTGAAAGTCTTAGCTGTTTCATGACCTCTTCTCCCAGCTTTTGGGAGTGCAGTTAAGGCGGAGGCAATTTTTAAAGATAGAGAGTAGAATAGGTGCAACTAAATCTTGTGTTTCTGCAACATTATTGGTAAAATGCCATAGGGACCTGGAGATTTATATGGAAGGAAGCTTTTTATAGCCCAGATTATCCTGTCCTCTGAGATAAAGGAGCCCGTAAGAACCCATAACAGAGGCCTCGGGTTATTCTAAACCTGAGGTCCCATCGCAGCTGTTATTGCAGCCGGGACAGTGTGAATTAAGTAGGTGTTCCAGCGATTCTGTGGTTGCTACTATCCAAGTACCATCCTCTTTCCTAATGAAAGCAGGACTGGTGTTTTCCTGGGATAGAATTTTACCTAGTCTCGCCGTTTCCCTGGTATTGTTGATTAATTGTGTATATTCCTGCCAAGAATGCTTTTTCGCGTCTCAAATTTCTTTCTTGTAGGTTTCAAGGATGTCGTTGTACGGCTGCCAATAACTCTGTCTATGGCACGAGTTGAAAATTCTCCTTACACTTTTCCTAATGGCGGAGAGATCTTTGCTCCACCACGGAGGAAAAGATTTATTTCTACCCCTACTAATGAGACATGAGACCCTAAAAGCAACCTGCATGGTTTTCTCTAGGTCCTCTGCGGAATAGTTTAGTTCTTCCTCAGTATAGGTTTTTTTATAGGCTAAGGAATGGATCTTTGGACGAGCCACCCTGGAAATTTTAGCCCAGTCAGTTCGTTTAGGATTACGAAATGGAGGAGGAGCCTCTAATTGCAGGTTCAAATTGAAAAATATCAGGCTGTGATCCGAAAAGGAACTTTTGCTGGAAACTCTCCAATAAACCAGTTTTGGAGACTCATTTTCCGATACTAAAGTAATATTCAAGACTTCACTCCAACCTGTGAAGTTGTCAGTACTTAAAAAGGTGAAAGTAGGTGTGTTACCCTTATTGCATATATTAAGATTAGAGCTAATAATGAAATCGAATAAAAACTCACCTCTTGTGTTTATTTCTGATTCTGAAACATATTCTGTTTGTTTTTAGCGTCGCAGCCCAAGAGGTGGTTTTATCTTGTGTCGCCGAGGCTAGTAACCGCTTCACCTCGTCTGGAGGAGCTTTTCTGTCGTGACCCATGTAGGCTGAAGCTAGAAAAAGGTTATCGGCGCCCTCTAATTTGACGACTGTCAGGTCGGGAGAGCTAAGGTTAGGGAGTAGAAATAAATTGATGTGTTTTTTGGCTACAATAAAGGTTCTTGACTTACCTGCTGTTTTTTTGTAGAAGATGTTATAGTGATTTATTTGAAACCGTTTCACTGCCTGGTCTCTGACTTACCTGCTGTTCTTTTGTAGAAGATGTTATAGTGGTTTTTTGAAACCCCTTCTCTGCTTGGTCTCTGACCCAGGGCTCCTGTATAATGCCCACGTCAATACCATCCTCCATCATGAGGATGGCCAGACTATCTGCCGCACATCTGGAGGGCTGTAGGTTCACCTGTACGAAAGTGAGCATTATTTAGTAAGTGGTTGTGTCTGTTGTGTGGAAGACGACGGCGGAAGATTGTTAACGAATCTAGGATTTCGTCGACGCTAACGCCTTCGTCCGCGGATGGCTCTTTGAATATTTTAAACTTGGCTCGACGCATGCCAAACCTAAAACAGTTGTCTGCTTTCTCGAAAGCGCCCAGGCACTCATCCGTGATGAGCAGCAAGCAAGTCATGCTGTTGCGCTGGGGGTCTTCCTGCTTGATGACCGACCAGTCGTTCATGGGTATTTCAGGGGTGTGAAGTTGGAGAACTTCGATGAGCTTGCTACTCTCAAGTTTCATCTTGGGCAATCAAATGCGAGCACGAGGTCTCCTCGGAATGTCCTGGGCTGGGATAAGCTTGAGGCGTAAGCCATCCCATGCGTTCTTAATCCTAGAGACGCATTCGCCTAGGAATTCTTTGGAGAATTGGTCTTTGCATTTGATTATCCGGAATCATCGCACTACTTCCGCTGATTCGAAAGAGAGACGCGCACCACTCTTGTTGCCGAGAAGGTGCTCAATGACCAACTCGGACAGAAACCCAAAGTGTTTTACGTAGACACCTGCCGTGGAGGCTTAATTCTACGATGCTCCATAGCGTGGGATCGAAATATTGCGTTGGCCAACGCCCCTTTGAGGGTTCAAAGGTACCAATTTAGCTAAATGTTGTGATGACATGTCGCAACCCTTGGTAGGGGTGGAGGCCTATCTAAAACCTCTTCCGTACTCTGGGGTACGGCACCTGGTTTGAGAATGCAAACCTACACCGAGCTGAATAGCTCTACCCGCGATATAGGTGAGTAACACACAGCCACCACGAATCTCCCCGAAGGGCCGACCCAATCAGTCAATTTGGCGCAAGCCAAGGGGCTACTGACTGCCCGTGGTACCAATTTTTAAGTCTTTGGTCGGACCTCGTAGCACACTAAAGCATATTACTACCAGTTTTAGCTCATTTGGCCTCGATGTTGCCCCACTCCTCCGTTTGTGTCTATCAATGCCACCTGCAGGTGATCTCTGGCCACCTCACTGAAGGCGCGCTAACTGGTTGTTGGCTGCTCAACCACGGTTGACTTGCCGCTGACCTTTGCCTTTTTCGCCACATTATCCGTCGCTTCTTGCGACCGATTCCGCTTAGAATTGGATCTGTCAGGAGGCTGAGCGGCCTGGTATTTCAGGTACTCATCAACCGTGGCCTCGCATATCTTTTTGTCATCCACGTCGCGCTCCTGAACCATACCCTGCTCAGCATTCTTCGCGATCTTGCTAAGAATGTGTAAAGCCCTACCGTACCTAACTTTCAGACTTGTGTCGTGGGATTTCCTGCTCCTCGGACCACTTTGGCTGGTAGTCTCATTGGAGGAGGATGTCGTTTGTATTGTCGAGGCACTGTGGCTGGTGGTCTCGGATGTGGTTGTTGGTGGTTGACTAGAAGGCCCAGGGGTACTATGGCTGGTACTCTCTGTGCCTGCAACGATTGTCTCCTTCTGAAGGCAAGCAAATCATCTTCTGTGCTATCCCCTAGCACTACGGGTTGTTTTAAAAGGTTTTTGTTGTAAGGTGTACACATCTGGTTCTTACACCCCCCTTTCCACCGGAGTAGCGCGGGAGGCTATGAGGTTAAAAGGGAAGATCGGCCATAGCGAGCCCCAATGCGTTGACAAAGCCAGTGTATCTCTCTGGTTCGGCCAGGTCAGAGAGGGGATACGCTAAAATACAGCACAGATTACCCTTGGCTGCAAACTTAAAATCGGTGGGCACCATCCCTCGACCCCGGAGTTAAGGGTTAGGGATAAGTTTTTGCTCATTGCTCCACAACAGCCTGTATGACATGGGTGACCCTACCAGGAACCAAGGCTCCCGTCATCATAGCCCGTTGTGTCATTGCAACCTAAGCCCCTACACCACGCCAAGGTAGCTATCCCAATTAAGTAGGAGAGATTTGTGGCAATATGATATTAAATGTAAGGATTTTTCTTCAAAACTTATTACATTTTAAATTAATCTTGATTGTGTTTATATTTTTTTTTTTTGCAATTAAAATCACTTAACCGCAAACAATCGCATTTTTTGATATTTTAATAACACATTTGAATTTTAAAATTTGATCTTGTTAATCAGTTATCTTACTTCCATCGATATACCGATTAAAACTTAATTTTTAGGGTTTTTATAACGTTGACAACGATATTCGGACCGTTTTACAACAAAATCAAAAGAATTTTTGCAGCGGATTTCGCTCTAATTTTTGGAAGTTATTGAGGTTTGTACTTAAGGCCCAGTTATAAGGCCCAGTTATAATAGACGTAACGTAATGTGGTCTAATGTCAATTGAGCAGTGTGTTCTTTCACTTATTGTTTCAAACAATACTTTCTTATACAAGTGATTATAATAAACGTAACGTAATGTAACGGGACGTAAAGATCCGTTGGATTTCGATTTCTACGTTACTTTACATTACATCTATTCAAAGAACAACTAAACATTGAGGTTAGATTCGATTATTGCGCTATTTTTGAACTACGATTATTGTTGAACTACGCTTTTTGTTGAGTTTTTGTTATAAATGTGATAGTTCTATATATCCACAGCTATGGATGACAAAGTTTTAATTATACTTGTACAGGAACGTGCAATTATTTACAACAATGAACTGCCTGGCTACTGCCTATTATAATTGCTACAACGTTTTCTTACATTACGTTCCGTCACGATAACAGTTGACAACATTTTGTTACTTTACATTACGTCTATTATAACTGGGCCCTTACAATATTTTATTATTTTTGTTATGCCAACACTTTTTTATGACTCACTCAAATCTGTATCTGTTTTAAAATGATTTCTTAAAAAACTTAATACCTTAATTAAATATACTTATTATTAAAATTTCGAAGGAAAACTACCCCTAAATAAATCTGTAGCACAAATATGATATTTTAGAATTTTTTTCATAAAAATCGGCCTAGTACTTTTGGAGTAAAGTCGTAACTTTGAATTTTCACTTCAATTTTATATAATGGCATAGAACAGTAATTCCCACGTGCTATCATTTGCCTGTTCTTTCAGCTGTGTGTTAGTTCGCGCTCATGTGAGAGCGACAGAAACAGACAGGGTTCACAATGCCCGCGGGCATAGGCCGTGGGATCACTGGTACAGAAGCATATACACAAATTGATCTTTTCTAATTTTTTTTTCTTATCTCTTCTTGAGAATATTAATCTTTTTTAAATTTCAATGAATCTTTTCCGAATTACAATTGGAAATAATGTAGACGTAATTTGCAGTTTATGTTGAAAAATGTACGTTTTTAAAAATATGCAATAAGGTAGTGAAAAATCTGAAATAAATGACTGATTTCTTTTTTTCGATGCTATCTATATAGCTGCAAGGTATTTAAAATTCCAAAACTCTTTTTGCCATCAATCTAAAGTGTCAATATAATTAATTAATTGCAATTTTGTTTAAAGTATTGCATAAAATATTCGAATTTCATGCACGATTTCCCTTTCATAACGTCAACATTTCTCTGCTTTGTGCACGTGAGATTTTGTTAAAAGAAAACAAAAAAAAATAACTTTCACTGAAAAAATCTGGACAGTCAAAAGTAGGGGACAGTCAAAAGAAAACAAAGCAAAAACATCTTGATACGATAACAAATGAAAAGTAATTCTGTAAAACTTGAATTAAATCATAAAATTGAGCTGTACTGAAACATAATGAGAGGCTCATAATCAAATCACATCATATTTGGACTTGACCGAAATACGCGGCTTAGTGCTGATAGTTGAACGAACAAAAAAACAAAAATGTCCGAAAAATGGCCAACATCAACTTGGTAATTTTTTGTCTCGGTGCTTAGTAGTTTTTATTGTTGTGGTTTTTTGTCTATTCAAACTATTTGTTTTATTAATTTTTTCCCCCCTACCTAATGATAGACGGACGACGCGTGACCTGACTTAAAAACCACACAAATTTGTTCAGTTCTCTTTTCCACCGAATTGAAAACGAGTACAAATTAACACTTGATTACATTTGGTTTCTTCTCCACACTCCTAACGAAAACTTCTTCTTGCTTCTTCTTATTTGGACGGTTATCAAAAGTGTAAATAACTTTTTTGCTTCACCTGAAGTTCGGTGAAAAAGCAAGTCTAAGCTGCTAATATTATATATGCAACAAGTTTGCTCATCTATCTTACCACTAATTAATTCACAAATGATTGTTAATAAAAGTTTAAACTTGCTTTAACACAGACGCGTACAACACCAATCAGCTGTGGTGTTAAATCTGATCTCATGACTGACCGAATAACACGTTGTTCGTAATTTGTTTTGACGTTATTATATTGCTTTTATTCTTGTTTTCAGTTTTATGTAAGGTAGCTAATTCTTTTCAATTTTGTACATGCATTTAGGAACTATAATACATTAGCTTCGTTAACCTCGACTTTATGGGCCACGCATTAATGGCAAGTACTTAAAATTCGAGTACAACGTACTATTGTTTTTAGCTTGTAATTATTTGATTTTATGCGTTGATGATAAGTAATTCTGTACTTGGATTTCGCTATTATGTATTTATGTTAGCTTTTTATTAACTTTTTTCCTTAAAGTCAATACTTTTTGATATATTTATAGTTTTTTTAAAAATATATACTACCCCAACAACACTTAGTTCGTACGCTTAAACATTTTTTAATATTAACACTTTAAATTTTTATTCATATTAAGAAATCAATGTTTTTGATACAACAGAGTTTGTTGTATTCTTTAAGCTTAAAATTTCATTTCTAAGGCCGCGTTCATAGTTTTTTGGAGAATGGATAGGTTTTGCTGAAAAATGCTTTGTGTATAAACATATTAAAAAAGCTCAGTGTTTATAGTGTATATAGCTGATTCCGAGCATAAAGCTAGTTTTTAAACGGTTTTCAGCGCTTGTATTTGCATCTCGCTTGCTCAAACAAGCAGAAGGTGCGCACTATAAACACGAATAAGCTCAAAAAGCAGTGTTGCCACTTTTTAATACCCAAATTCCTCAAAGACTCCTCAAATTTTAATGAAATTCCTCAAACGATATTTTTTTTCAAACGATATTTTATTTATCAAGTAAACATAAAAAAGATATTTTTTCCTACATATTTTCTATCTTATTGGATATCTATATTAACCCTTAGGAGGACGACAAGCAAATCGCTGTAAATTTTAAAATTTTTTTGTGGAATTGGCATCACCGTTGGCATATTTCTATACAAAAGTGAATTTGAAATTTGAAATTTAAATTTTTTTTTTATGAGTAATGAAAAAATCCGAAAAAACCAATCCGAAAAATTGACTTTTTACTTTGTTGAAGTAGCTTCATAAAGGTTTTGACATAATTTGGATGAGAAAATACATCTGCTCGTATTTGAAAATCGTTCGTGGTTTTCATACCCATGGATAAAAATAAATTTTGACTTCCTTGTTTTTTATTTCTCTTAAAATTAAAATAATTTCGAAAAATGGCACACGTTAAAAGCCACATTGATTTCTCACCCTTTAAGCCTAACTTTATGAAAATATCTCCAAAAATGTGCTCACACGACTTAAAAATGTAAATGGGTTATTTTTCACCCACTCATCGTCAAAGGGTTAAAACGCTTTATGCATTCCTTAAAAAATGTTAAGACTTTTAAGTTTTAACGTATGCTTTTGTTAAAAAATTTTAGTTGTAAGTTTAAATTATATATATGAAACTTTATTTTTCCAATTCAATTCAAACATGTTTTTATTTGATTCAAATAGGTCATCACTATTTTATTAATTCATTCTTTAGTAAAAATAAAAGCTTATAATAAATGATAAAACTTTTTTTGTATCGAGTCGGTTTCTCAAACTAGTGATATTATTTACTAAATACTCGCTAGACTGATGCATTAGAAAAAAAAAGATAAGTAATTGTATTACTTTTTCTTAATTTGAAAACAAATATATCTACTAAATTTTTTATATTAAAAACTCGTTTTTAGTACGACTCTGGATCTAAAAAATAATCAAGGTAAAAATAATCTCCACTCATTATCGAGATCTTAAACAGCCAAATTTGATTGAATTTATTTGCTCGTTTTTGCTGGCTTTTACTTCAAGGAGTGCTCCAAAATATCCCTAACCCAATAAGGACAATGATGTAAAATGGCATCACTAAGTCGGATTTCGCAAAACTAACTGTATCACATAAAAACTAGTCAAAATAAAAATATGGTCAAAATTAGCCAAGGTGTAAAATTTTTTTTGTTGATTTAAAGAGTTAATCGATAATTGCTACAATAGAAATAATAGTCAATGCATATCTTTGCTTCCGATACCGCAACCATGTATCCATTTTCTTGTATTTATTTTATGTTTAAGCTGATTTTAGCTAAAACCGTACGCCAATTACAAAGTTCGTTTGCACTTGTTTCAATTTTTTTTATAGTGACGGGGAAACGCAATCAGAAAGTTCAGTGTTCAGTTTGTTTTAAAGGTATGTTTCTACCAACCAGAAAAAGGTGCTGCTAAAGTTTTTTTTTGTATATATATTAAAAAAAATTCTAAAAATTTTCAAATTCCTCAAAAATTTCTCACAACCACATTAAACTCCTCACGTTTTGAGGAATTACTCACAAAGTGGCAACACTGTCAAAAAGCTACTTTATGAAGCGTTCACTATGATAAAAAAACATGAAAAAGCTGCTTTATGAATTAGCTTCAGCCAAAGCGTTCACTATGAATGCGGCCTAAGAAATAACATTTCAAGCTTAAAGAATACAACAAACTGTGTTGTATCAAAAGCATTGATTTCTTGGTATAAATAAAGGTTAAAAGTGTTTATATTAAAAAATATGCAGGCGTACTAACTGAGTGTTGTTGGGGTAGTATTTTCGATATTTAATAAAAAGGTTTTCTATATTTATTCATTAGTCCAAATAGTAAAACTGTATTCTCCAGCTGTGTTCGATAAAATAGGACTGCTGTCCTCTCTTTCAAATAAAACATTGCTTATGAAGTTTAAGAAAATAAAATACTTTTTTTCTTGAGCAAAAACATGAAATAAGAGTGTCCCGTGTAAGAGTGCGAATATTTACGGAGGTGAAAGAGGAGGTCAAGTTTAGCAAAAAATCGTATGGAAGGGGGATCTATTTTCACATCCTTAAGAGTTACGGGGTTAATTGTTATTTCATGACTTTGATTCATACAAATGTTTCTAGCAGAAACTCATGGAAAACTTAGTTTAAGAGTTAATTTCAAAGGCAATGAATTGGCCTTTCTAACAGTGTATCAACGATCCCACCCAACCTATCCATTACAAAGCTGTGCTCGGATGAAGATGAAATAAATCTATGAAACTACAAAATTTTAAGGTTGAGCACAATTTTCTCAAAATTTCGCGTATTAAATTAAAATTTTTTTAACATCAAATTTGTGTTTTATTTCATTTTCTTCTCAACGACATCAACATCATAAACATATCTTCAAAAATAACAAAATAAGTTGTACTTCAAAAATTTTACTAAATAGGATTTTGATGAATTTACTAAATTCATGGAAAATTTCATGAAAAGGGCTCTCATATGAAATCAAGGTGAAGTCGATCATTAGCGCGGTATTATATTCCATCAATAACCTCCATGTCTCTACTTTATAATTCAATAACAACTAACAGACATTTCAATAAAACAATGCATTTTATTAAAAAATTAAAATGTGACTTTGGTACACCCTTTTTTACACTCGTAAGAAAAATTCACGAGAATTGACTACTGTCAACCTACATTTATTGTCGTCAAATCCCATAGAGCAAAATTATACATATTTCACGCTAGAAATGTGTGAATCCTCTCAGCTACAGTTTCTTTCGCGCTCCTCTAAAATCGTCTCAAATCGAAATTTTATATAATATGACACTTGTTCGAATAAACTCTTTGAAATCATATGACGTTAAAGCAAAGGTGTTTATTTTAGGTTAAGCGCAGTGTTGCCAGAATGACGTTAAATACGTCTTTTTGACGTATTTTGAACCCGAATGACGTTCGACATATTTTAAGGCTCACGAAAACTTTTTCTTATATAAAAAAACTTTCAATGGAAAAACTCATATTTTCATGTTCGGCAACACTGTTTGATCATACTGCCATTTTAAACTTTTCTTTGTCTTGTGATTTCCTTTCGTTTGCTATTTAATTTATATTTTCGCAAATTAGTGAATTTGTGTTTGGAAATGAATAAATATTTGCAAGACCACTAATCAGATGACCACCTGTAGTACCATTGATCATCAAAATAAACTAATAAAAAGCTTTAACTCAAAGATGTATAAATTCGAATGTGCACAAGTCACTCGTACATTTTTTATTTGATCTGATCATCAAATTTTTTTGGAACATGTGTATTTTAATAATTCAGTTATTGTTTCCATCGATTATTGATAGCATGCTGTTCAAAATTAAAAAAATTCAAAAACGTGTCACGGAATTAGTTTGATTGTTAAGTCGAGTGAAGTGAAATATTACTGTTTACTTGGCCTTATACCCTCAGAATCGTATTTGGAGCCTTTTGAGCAAGTCTTATGAAAAACTTGTAGTGTAACTCCTATTTTTTGGAAATTTTCTTACTGATCCTTGATGGTGTACCTTTCATATTATCGAAACATTTAATTTAATAGCAAATTAAAAAGTTTTTGGAACGAAGTTCCTTTACGCGGCTTGTGGGTGGTGTGATTTGGTAGAAAGCGTCACATAACAGTGAGATTGCTGAGTGTGGGCGTGCGAGTATTGAGATTCGAGCACAGCGATGCCAGATGGACGATGCGGTCGTCATTATTACGATTTTAAGATCCTTGTGACGATAAGACGATTTCACTGAAAAAAATGACGATTTTTAATATTGCTCAATTCAAAAAACTGCACACTGTAAGTTGCACTGGTATTAACATTTTTGCAACCCTAAAGTCTTGAAATTTCTGTGTTCATATAGATCAAATCTAGTCATAAAACTATCTGACAAACAGAAATTTATATGGATTTGATGGCAATTTTTCAAATATGAACACTCATCAAATAGTTTGTGAAATCATTGAATGAAAATTTTTTTTTAATTTCCTGCTTGTTTGGACAACGGTTTGATAAAAAGTTTACAATGTAAGCACTTGTCAAATTCTGTAGAACGATTTTGTCAGTTCAAAAAATTGTCAACCTGAAGACATTGCTGAACAATGGAACAAATCTATCGGACATAAATAACTATAAAATATACTTTGTTCTTTTATTGATATTACGATTTTGGCAGCACAATGACGATTTTCATAAAGGGTTAAGATGACTTCAGATGTATTTTTCTGGCAACCCTGTTCGAACAGACTAAAAACTGAGCACGCGAAATCGCAACTCTCTCTCTCTCTCTCTCTTTCTTACTGTGTCTCTGACATGTAGAAATTTCGTTTTTGACTCTAGAACAGAGGTCGGCAAAACTCAAACTGAGTGTGTGTTGGTGAGAGCAAATATTCTGCAGTGAAAAAAATTTATGCTGCATATGATTTTAAAATTTGTACACTTGCACACAAAAGTGATTTAATGAAACTATTTCAAACATACTATGGCAAAGGTATGTTATTAATAAGTTCAGAAATGTTAATTTTGTTATCGCAGTTTCTTATTAAAAGAATGCTTTTTAGAGGAGAATTAGTTAATCTATTTCGCTGCTTTGAGCATATGAATTTCAGGTCGGAAAAAATTTGTGGACTTTTGAATGCTGTGTAACAAATTAAGCATTGCATTTCATTAAAGGCATTCTTAAATAAGAAAAATTTTTCGCAAATATTTTCAGCTTCCATTTTGCGCACGATGTTCTCACTTCGGTGGCTCAAAGGCGAATGAACAAAATAACATATTTTGCGCTGTGTGGTTGAACGAAAGAGCGCAAAATACGAAAGAGCGTAAGCGTCTGTGTGAATTGGTTTTCCACAATTGTGGTATGGAGTGCCGATCTATGCTCTAGAATGGACCCTAAAAATGTGTTTTTTATTTTCTAACTTTTGTAGATGCGCTTATTGCTGATTTCGAATCTTATGTTAGAATTTAAAAAAAAATTGTTATAGGGGTAACCCTATAACTGTGAGTTTTATACTTTTGTGTATAAGCATTTCCAAACTTGCGTTACGGACGATTTGTACGTAGATTATTAAAGTATTGAAAAAAATGTCTAATTCCCTAAGGATTCAAGGATATAAGCAAAATTATATGCTGGCGTTACGTCACAAAAAACGCAAGTGATTTTCGACCTGGATTACAAAATTTGCAAAACTCTCTGAATTGGGCAAGACTTTATGTATACAACTTTTTTTAGAAAAGCAAAAAATTACATAAGTTTATTTTCCAGGTGATCAAATCTAAAAATCTTCTCTGGTTTTTTTTATTAGGCTTTTTTATCTGGCGTTAAGTTACTTAAATTACCATTGTAGTTCAATTGGGTAATTATGTAATTTGGTAGTTTAGTAATTATGTAATTTAGTAATTAAAAAACAAATTTAACATATTGTCCTTTGCTTGCCTAAACCATTTTTTCATTATCTTAAGCCAATGACTTCCATTTGTACTAAAACAAAAAAGTTTACGAAACATTTACTAAACATTTACGAAAAAGAAAAACTACATTTGTGAAACAGTGCAGACGATTTGATCATCATGGTTAATGAATTCATGTCGAAATTGCTTAAATTAATAAAATTAAAATGTTTCTCTTAGATAATATAAACAAATAATAAGTTTTTAATAAGTTTTAATTTTTTGGTCACGGTGGACTTTTCTGTGTAAATGCCTATATGTGCTAGCACATTCGTATAAGGGGTCGTTGATTTCGAATCTGAAGTTGGAATTTAAAAAACTTGTTTGCCACTAGGGTGGATCCTAAATATATGTTTAATTGTTTTATACTCTTTGTGGATGCGCTGATCGCTGACTTCGAATCTAGTGTTGGAATTTTAAAAATATTTTTCAAACTAGGTTGGACCCTAAAAATGTGTATTTTGTTGTGCTAGCACTATACTCGAACTCTCTGCTAGGTTGGGGTCACTGATCTCGAACCTGATGTTAAAATATTGATGTAAAATTTTTGGTTTTATTTGGTGGACCCTAAAAATGTGTTCTTTGCTTTGTACTGTGTGTGTATGTGCTGGCAGTATTATTTCGAATTACGTTCGGAGTTAAAGAAAATGTGGTTTCGTTCCTGCTCGTTCCTGACGGGGGTCCTCCGACCGCACCACTTTTTTTAACTTCAATAAATTTTTTTTAAAAATTAAAAACATTTGCTCACTTTAATTTAACGAACTATTTTTGCGAAACTATCATACTAATGTTTAACCCATTGTCTGTTGGGTAAAATTATGTTGTATTAATTTTAATCTTTTAACACTTGCCACATATTGACCAAAACAGCCCTAAATTTTATGAAATCAAAAATGTCTGATTTATCGGCTTAACATCTAAAATTTTTAAAATCTAATACAAATAAAAAATTTTAATTTCATGTAAGCTAAAGTAAACAAAAAGTGGCTACATTTTTAATGAATGTGTTGTATAATAGTTGAGATTCTTCAAATATGACATTTACTTCAATTTTTAACCAATTAAAATGCAAATAAGTTCGTGAAATGCAGAATATTAGTTATAGGCTTTTTAACCCTATATCGCACAATAACGCCAATTTAAATTTTTTACCTAAAAATGTCTTAAACAGTCGGGAAAATAAATAAAAACGATTTTTTTTAAATTAATACTTTATTTGTAAAAAATATTTGCAAAAGATATTTTTTTGCAGTTAAAAAGATTTACATATTGCAGGGCATATAGCATTGCTCTTAATATAATAATTAAAGATCAATGTAGTTAAAAAATGTTATTTTTTTTTATTATGAACATTTTATATTAAAATTTATGACATTTAAATAGATATTACAAAACTTAGCAAAACTCAAACTGCTGCCAAATGCAAAACCACACGGTTGCAGCTAAAAATAAAAAAATAACTGTTGATTGATTTACTCTCTAATTGGAAAGTTAGAGTTTTTTGGAATGTTCGTGAGTCATTTATAAAAATTTCGAATGAATTTGTTCTCTTTAAGTTATTTTTCCAGAACAATTTCTAAATGATGCAGATCTGCAACACGGCGCGATATAGGGTTAAGTATTGAAATATATTAGTGCCTCTTTTTAAAATTTGTTTCATAAAATTGTTAAAGGAGTTGAAAAAAATGTTTTTAAAATTCTAATAATTTCCATTGTCACTTTGTATTTTTAACCTTTGAGAATTCAAATAATACACCATTGCAAAGGTTGGTTTTATTCATAAAAACAAGAGATTTAATTGAAACCAAACTTTAAATGTCAGTGTTACACTATGTTTTTTGCATTCACCTACCTAAAAACGGTTTTTGGCTTCGATTCGCAATTTTGAGGGTATATTTGAAAAGCCAAGTATGCAGTACTTTTATGTTTTACTAGAACTACAACCACCACTATGTCTTGAGCCAATGTTTTTTACATTTATATATTCTAAGTATTTTAAATGACTAATATTAAAAATATATCTCTTATACCTTTGTTTAAGGATGTATAGCAGACCGTCCCATTTTATTGACTTTTTTGAAAAGTTTCAAGGACACGTTGATTTCTGATTCAACTCTTAAAAACATGAATTTTTGTATACAACACTTAAATATTAACGAACGGTAAAAAGTTGCGCAAACGGCTTAAAGGCTTTTCGGCTAAAAATTCATTTTGTCGAAAAAACAAGACATTTCTTCTTCAGTATTTTGCATATAACTTCGAAACTAATAAAACAATTTTTATTAATTTATACTAATTCAAAAGCTAATAAAATTTTTCATCTTATGCTATAAGAAAAATTGCATTGTGTTCAGTACATTTTTTAAAAAAACTCTGAAAAGTGAAATTTTGATTAAAATTTTTTCGAAAATTTGATAACTTCAACTCACATTACACCACGTTACAAGAGCATGAAGAAGAAGTTTTTGACTATGTAAATTTCGTATGTTTAGAAATTTTACGGCAAAAATTTTGATGTATAATTCGAAGATATTTACGGCATTTTTTCAAAAAAGCAACAACTGCACAGTGAATTTTTTCGAAAAAAAAACAATTTTATTTTTATTAAACGTAGCTACATAAGTAGGTATGTAAAAGTTATATATATATATATGATATTAGCTTTAATTGCAAGACATTCAACTTAATTTTGTAATGTGCAATTATTTAAATGACTATTTCTGTGGTCACAAGGAATAATGACTTAACTCAAAGTACCGGAAAAAACGATATTTTTATTGCACTAACTCCGACCTTTTTCCCGAAATATATGAACCGTTACAAACGCAATATGTGCAGACATAAGTGATATTATATTATGTGCAATAAGTTTTTTTCCTGCATCCTTCCAAAGATTGGCAATAAAGAAAATGGCGTATCGCTTTTTTACGATAGCTTGAGTTTAGTCATTCTTCCTTGTGACCAAGGTTTCTGTGCTATTGATCTGATATTGATCATTCTTCGAAACAACAACAATCGAACTAAAGCACGGACCTTAATGCGCTTGTTTCTTAGTAGGACAAGTCACAATCTCGTGTATTTTGGAAATTTTTGCTTTTGTAAAATATTTTAAAAATTTCTTCTCAATTGTAAACGGTCTTTTTAGTGTAATTCGCTACATTAGTTGTAAATGCTACATGTATAATTTGCTACATAAAATTCACAGCTTATTGATGAAAAGCTGTTCGACTCAATTTCATGTCGAAAAAATCAATTATTGCAATGTATAGTAAATCTAAGCTATAGGTTTTGCTGTTGCATATATGCAATAGCGCAGTAAATGCATTCCTTTTTATTTTCTGAGTGTAGAGTAAAAATATGTTCTACCATTTTGCAAATACTATCATGCAAAACCATTTGCACCGGATTGTGAATTGCGCTAGTATGTTCTCAGCATTGCGATGCATTGTTTTGTTGCTATGAGTTGGCCTTTGAGACCTTCGCTGGCTTTACTATACTAAACAGTCTTTCAATATTGTATCTTGTAAGGCATTTAATAGGATGCATCCTTCCTTGTGGAGTACGAATTAAAATTTTTTTGAAATTAAAAAATTATTTGAAAATTTAACAACTTTAAATGGTCCAGCAGAAAGAGACATGGGGCTCCTAAATATGGTAAATAATACGTGGACAGTGGATCCAGAACATCAAAATGTTGTTATTCAAGTAATTGATCATCTTTAATTTTTTTCTTATGATTATTTACATACCTACTACGTACGTTTAATAAGGTTTACGTTTAATAAAAATAAAATTTAATATTTTTCGGAAAAATTCACTGTGTGGCTGTGTTGGTTTTTATAAAATATACCTTTTCATAAATCTTCGAATTAAACATAAAAAGTTTTGCTGTTAAATTTCTAAAAATAAAATTTACATAATTAAAAAATTCTTCTTCCTGCTCTTGCAACACGGGATAAAGTGAATTGAAGTTATCAAATTTTCGAAAAAAAGTTAATCAAAATTTCAGTTTACAGAGTTTTTTAAAAAAATGTACTGAAAAATGCAATGTTTCTTATAACATAAGATGAAAAATTAAATTAGTTTTTAAATAAGTATAAGTTCATAAAAATTGTTTCATTAGTTTCATAGTTATATGCAAAATACATAAGAAGCAATTTCTTGTTTTTTCGATAAAATTAATTTTTAGCCAAAAAGCCTTTAAGCCGATTGCGCGACGATTTACCGTTAGTTAATATAAAAGTGTTTTATACCAAAATTCATGTTTTTAAAGGTAGAATGAGAAATCATCGTGTCTCGGGAACTTTTCGAAAAACGTTGAACAAGTGGGACGGTCTAATGTATAGTCTGGTGCTCGCTCCGGCCTAATTTTCAAGGTTTATTTCTGGAATTTTTATTTATAACAATATAAAATACAATTATTTTATTATTAGATTATCTGTATTCAAAATAAAACACACTAATGCACTGCATAAATGCATTTAGGAACTCGGCCACTTCTTTAATAGTAACGATGTGACATAATTAGCCTAAAGGTCTTGAAAGGGTTAAGAGTGCTTTTGTTGAAACCATCATGCACTGTTATGATAATAATTTTAAATTTCCGTCGCCGCTATCAGACTCTTGTACTTTGCATACCCACTTACAAAATATGCATCTTAAAAAATACTTAGTTATTCATCTGGAATGCCATCAAAAAGGTTTTGGGCACGTACCACAAATTTAACAGATGCATCTGATACTTACTGTATAAAAAAAAAATTGCCAATGAATTAAAAAAATCACGAAACCCAACAATTGTGAAAATAATTTGCATTTTTTGTTATTTTAAAAATAAACTCAGATACTGTATAGTTACAGGTAAACAGATAAAGATATAAGCAGACACATAACAAGCAGCTGATTATGAAATTTTTTATCTTATAGATAAGCGTAACTCATTATCTGCGTAATTGTTTTTTTTTTTTGTTTTTGTCTACTTCTTCTACTCTACTTTTCTCTTGTTGCAAAACTCTTGCGTTGGAATAAGTTCGCGGACCATTATCGCAATGTATCTAAAAACAATAAATTAAATATTGAAAAATGCAAAACTTTTCAATTGCCTGCCGCCGATAGCAGCGATATTTGTAGTAGTTTGCAGATGCAATAGAGTTGCAAATATAAAAATGCAGCGAAGCGTGCTGCTGACGTTTTGCTACAATTTTACGTCATGTGCAGTACTCGTAGCGTCTCTTATATGCATCCCCTAAATACACGTACTAAGCCATACATGCATCAATCTAGCCAGCTAGCTGCTGCATGCGCCAATGTATCTGCACGCTGTTAGTTATAGTTATTTGCAGATATTTTCATATCTTCCGATTGCTGCTTACTTGCTGAGCCGAATTTTGCAATTATTTGCTTCACTTTTGCTGTTTATTTCTTTTTTTTTTTCTTTTTTAATTAGTTTTTTATAACATCTTTGTTTTTTTTTTTTTGTTATTGTTTATTTATTGTGCTCTCATTTTCATCGCTGCCAGTGGCGTCTGCTGCATTTAATTTGCATCTATTATTAGCATCCAATGTTCTATGCACCATATGGCGAGGATGGCATTACTTGAAGCTGTTTATAAATACTACTTCAATTGGCTCTAAAAGCGATTAATTGAGACAAAACTTTGCAATTTCATGTAGCAATTATTTGTTGTTGACTTAATTCACTTTTTAATTTCTTCTTTTTTTTCTAAAATGTGCTAAAAGTTTATCCTACTTTGGCAGGAATTGAGCTTCAGATGTGCCTGAAGTAAGCTTTGCACTTTTTGATTTAAAACGAAATGCGAGTATGTGCTGCAACATGCGTAATAAATAATATTGACTCTGATGGCGCGTTTATGGTGGCGACTTGTGGCTTTGCCAAGCCGAACCGAGAAGGAAAGCTGAAAATCCCTGCACATACAATCATATGAAATAAGCTCAAAGTGCGTATAGTGTCTGCCGAACAAGCAGCTTAAAGCGACTTGTGCGCTGGTATGCAGAGTGCCGATTGTTGCTTTTTCGCTCGCTCGCACGGTTTGCATGTGTTTTTACACGTTGCTATTTATTATTTTCATTAAATAACATAGAAAAAATAGATTAACAAGGAAAACCCCAATAAAATACACATGTACATATATCTTTTGTCGTTATTGCTAATGCCTCCTTTTCTTCGTTTTTTCTTGGGATCAAAAGCAAGTGGGTAAAAAAATTTAAATACGCAATCAATACGTTTTGCTTTCTTCTAAATTTTGTCATTTTTTGTGCAAAAATCAATCATTTGACATCAATCTTTGATATGTGTATGCAAAATATGAAAATACTTAGATGCTGGTCAATCAAGACATCAACAAGTCTGTGTAATGTTGTAATGTATACAAACTAACACATATAAATGATGTAAGGTACGCATTCGGGTAAATGTTTAGGAAGCCTTTCGATGAGTCGCTTATTTAGCTGATTGACTTTTTTCCCCACATTTTTTATGTTCTTATTTTTCCTGTTCTGTCTAAAAAAACAATTTTTAAAAAAAACGCAGCAGCAAGGCAACAAAAAACATTACAAAGCAATTGCAAGAAAGTCGAAACAAGCTGGACAAGTGACTTAAAGCGACTTACAGAGACGTGACTTAAAGTGCTTTTCAGCATAGTTTTTCGCATTTTCGTCTCTTGACTTATTTTCCGCTGGTTTGGGAAAGCAAAAAGCACACAAAAAATCACGTGACTTGTTTGCTGCTTCGAATGCAAACATAAATAAATCAAAAAAGTAATATATACAAACCAACTTAAAATAGTCAAAAACCAGCTGCAACAAGCCAGCTACTTAAAGTAACTTACAGTGGCTTAGAGTGCGTTTCAGCACGATTTTTTCGTATATTTTCTCTTCACTTGTTGTTCGCTGGTTTGAGCAAAGTAAAAAGCACACACGAAATCACGTGAATTTTTTTTATTCCATATCATAAATAAACAAGAAAAAAACGTAATATATACAAATAAACCCAAAGTAGTCAAAAACCATCTGCAACAAGTCAGCGGCGGTAAGCGCGCACTATACGCACTACCAGCTGCTTCTAGCTTAACGCGCTTTCAGCTCGGCTCGGCAAAGCAACAAGTCGCCACTATAAACGCGCCCTAAGCCTTAAACTGTATTAATTTTTCCAAGAATTTTAAAATTGTGCTGTGACATAAAAATTTTTTAAAAATCATACTATTGGTCCTTAGCTAGTTGTGCTTTGATGTGCTTAATTTGTCCTTCAATGAGTCTTCAAAATTTTGAAAAATTATTACTTTCGCCTCGCTTTTAATTTTTCCCAAATTCGAGATATGTGCTCACGTTTTACTGTAATGTTATCCATATCAAGGTGTTTTAATATCCATGTAGAATTTTCCATCCAGCAATATGTGTTTTAGAATTCATTAATAAACTTTATTTTAAAAATAAATTGTTGACATTAATGTTTGAAATGATTTCATTCATGTGTTTGGCGCGTGCATAGCGTAATCTGGAGGCATAATTTTCACACAATCTCCGCAGTAAATCCAATTGAGGCACGGAAAAGTTAGTAATCATGTATCTGTACCGCCCAACGTCGATTGTAACGTTCTGACAATCATAATTTTTAAAGACATCCCATTATTCCACCGACCTATAAGTCGCAACAAACGGTGCCTTTTTCTGGATGAACACCATAAAACACACATAATGCCCGATGTGTTTCTCGAATTGAACAGTGTTTTTCATAAATAAATTTGAACAATACGCAAACGCTGCTTGTGCGTGACTGTATTCATGATGAATTGTCAAACTAAACTTACCTCAAAACAACCGAAAAATGTCAAATTACCTGTCAGAGAAAACAGTGTTACCACTTTAAAGTTCTCCGCCTTTAAAAAAAAAACACCCTTTACATGTTCTCTAATGTGTCATTGAAAGTAGAATCTTTTAGTTTTTGTTTTTAGGAATCACAGAATTTTTAAGTGTTATGCTTAAGTCTTTGGAGAGCATATTTAAAAAACAATTCAAAAACCAACAGGCAATGACGCCGGAAGACAATTAAACATGTGATACGCAGCGCTGCGTTACGTGATTGAGTTAAAACATTTAACTGCTTCATTGTTCTGATACACTTACTGTAGTCTTATAAGACTAAAAATAGCGCAGTAACATTTTATTAAAACTAACGCAATAACGCAGTAACAAAAAAATCTTTCCTGCCCGTTCTTCTTTCTGCGTTTATTTGAACGTGTTCGATTTCAAAAGTGTAAGCAATCTTGACTCCAACTTCCAACAGACTTGTTTTATAGACAATAAATTTTCGAGTGTCTTAAATGTGTTATAAATGCTCGTATCAACCATGAAATAAGCTCAGTTTGGTTGCATGCTTGAAACTTAGGTTTTTTAATTTTTGGTGAATGCTATGCTCTATGCATCATTCAGGCATGAATAATTTCAGTTTAATAATTGAATTCTTATCAATCCAAAATATTCTTGTTTTTTAAATGATACAGCACTTTGATTTGTTCTATTTTTTGAGGAATGACCTCGCAAGTGCAGTTTACTGTATCAGCGTAGTGCGTTAACGCAATTGTGTCATGACGCTATTTGAAATGCCTTCATTCCTGTACAAGTACCAACATGGTTTTAATCAGCGCAGTAAGATATTGTGTTGAATAGTGCGCTACGTTATGACAGTAAATCTTCAAATCGAGTTTGTCGAAATCAGCTAAAAGTTGCGGAAAATTTCTAAGGCGTTCAGAAATCCCTCACGAATATGAAGATAAAACAAATATTTTTCTTGATTTAAAAATCTGAATCCTCCCCTCCACATGAAATACCCAGTTATTAGGTACCTAATCTACGCTGTTGAGCACAATTGTTTTATAACGAAAAATAAGTTAAAATTGGGACTTACTTAAATTTCTATATGGCACATTGCAGCACAACTCGAGCACATCATAGCACAACATTGTTTATATAAAAATTAAAATAATCCGTTAAAATCAATTTCATTCCCAATGCGGTCCATGATGGCACAAATAAGGCACCTTACAGCACTTAAGCTACAGTTGCTTTTAAGAAAAGAAATATCGTTAATTTTAATTTATTGGTATCCAACGTTTCTAGTTAATCACTATATCGAAATATATCACTTAAACTGAAAATTATTTGTGTTTCTTCCGTGTCGAAATGCTTTTTCTTTTTCAAGACTTATCATAGTTCATCGCCAAACCTACTTCATCGATTAGTTTTGCACTAAATAACTCAAAATCAATGATAATTAGGTAGTTGCTAGCTTTAACTGCCCGGTAGAATTTTTCCATTAAACGTAATTTATTCTGGAGTTAAAATTTTCTGATTTTCTTTGTGACTGTTTTCACACACACACGCTGACACACACACACTCATTAGCACATTCAAAAGCTACACTCAGCAGTGAATGTACGACCGACCTAACCTAAAAATAAAAGTTTCCCTTCATTGAGTTTCTCACCTGTTGGCGCCTTTCTTGGCAGCAGCAACAACAACAACAACAACAACAACAAGTTTGTGTGTTGTTAAGGAAATGCAAAAAAGTAATAGAAAATAGAAACTATAGAATAAACAAAAAATGCTTACAAACAACAACATAACCAACAATAAAACCAAAAAATATTAAAAAAGAAATAAATAAAACGAAAGCAAATTAAAAACAAGAATCGCGGAATGCGATTCAACACCCAACAACAGGTATTTCCAACAAATCTCTCGGACAGACAGGAAAACCAACCAATACTCGCTCATAAAGCGATGACTTACAGCCAGTTCTTTGTCTATTGAATGCATGCATGCCCTGCAGTCCTCGGCATCATTGACGAATTTGCGTTGATGAATTCTTAAAGGAACTTGCTGCACGAGCCAGACATTGTCAAACATTTTTCAATGCGTCTTAACGAAAACATAAGAAACAAAGATATAATGAAAATAGAATAAACATACAATGAAATATTAAAAAAATCTCGTTGATAATTCTTCAACGCATTTTTCTTATGTTCGTCATCGTATAATTTTCAAACCAGCTATAATACTGGCCTTCGTGACTACTATATCAAAGATAATACATAGATTGAAACTTTTATAAAAGCTTTCGGGGTTCAAACCGCCTTCCCAATAGGGCCTGAAAAAAATACACATCTGAAAAAATATCCCGAATCCAAACGGAATTTCAGTAGGTTGTATATTTAAAGCTGGGTATAAATCGAGTCACAATTACATTTACAGCCTCAAAAGTTGACTTGAGATATAGTACAAATTTTCATATATCAAAAAATCTCTCATTTGGCAGTCTCAAAAATTAGTGGGGCTCTTCGAAACTATCAATATAGTTTTTGAATATACTTTTTGGTATAAAACGTGCTTTTTTTTTAAAAATATTACACATCTATACATCTAGCAAGTAAAAATGCAAGTATATATATCAATTTTAATATAATTTATATTATGTTTCCTTTTATCTCTTAAAATAAATTTTAAAAAAATAACCTTGAAATAATTTTCACAATTTTATTTCTCAAATTCTAGTAAACAAAAAAATTCTCAATATAGATACTTACTTACTTACTTAGTTGGAGCTACAACCGTATGTCGGTCTTGGCCTCATCTAAGAATTTGCGCCAGCCATTTCTGTCTTTCGCTTGCTGGCGCCAGTTGGAAATTCCAAGCTTCGTCAGGTTGTCCTCTACTTGGTCTTTCCAACGAAGATGCGGTCGTCCTCTTCTGCGTTGACCGCCGCTGAGTACCGAATCGGATGTTTTCTTCACTGGAGCATCGTCTTTCATGCGCTGAACATGACCAAGCCAGCGAAGCCGCTCGATTTTAATGCGCTTGACTATGTCGATGTCAGCGTACAGCTCATACAGTTCATCATTCCACCGTATTCGGTACTCGCCATTAACGCAGATTGGTCCGTAGATCTTACGAAGAATCTTTCTCTCGAATGCTCCTAAAGTCTTTTCATCTAAACTGCTCAGCGTCCAGGTTTGTGATGCGTAAAGTAGGACGGGCATGATGAGCGATTTATAGAGCGTGATTTTCATCGTCGAGAGAGGGCTCTGCTTCTCAATTGCCTACTGAGCCCAAAGTAACACCTGTTGGCAAGAGTTATTCTTCGTTTGATCTCAATGCTGATGTCGTTGGTTGAATTAATATAGATAACTTGACCAAAAATTGCAGGACCGAAAAATTAACCCATTTGGTGGATCTCACTTTTTAAAACCAAAGTTCTGAATAATGAAATTTTATGACAAAACACTTCAGAGAAGTTTAAAGTTGAGGTGCTGTTTCAATTTTGAGAAACAAACGATGAAAGTTTATTAAATCGAGTCAGTTGAATACGAGTTTTCGCTTTTAAAATCTAATATTTCAAGAATGAATAGAGATGAATAAGTTTATGAGAGCTCATTTTCAAATTGAGAACACATAGAATACGAAAAAAATATGAGTGACCAAAAGAGTGAGTGGACTTTATTTTTTTCGAAAGTAACGAATTACGGACCGGACCTTTACAAAACAGAAGTAAACTGTGAAATTTTCAGAAAAATATTGATATTTAAACGTGCCGCTTGTGACCTTAAAGTTGAAAATCTTATTTATATAAGGAAAAAGTGTTCTTCTTTTTAAAAAAAAATCCCTATAAATTTTTAAGTGCAAATTTTGAAATAAATTTGTACTTGTCTCGTTTTTTCGGTTTTTGTAAGTTTTTAGACAAATAGTCTTAACGACTATTCCATAGCCACTCGTGATGTCGTTTTTGTAAATTTTGGATTTTTGGGATTTTTTTTCGTAGAAATATCCAAACTTGAAATTTCCTAAAAGGTACAATTCTAGTAAAAAATTGCATAGCGACAAAGGTTATTGAACGCTATCGCACAATTTTTTGTATCTGTTAAAATGAATGAATGTTTGAATGAAATTTTTCAAATTTGAATTTTTGCCATTTTTTAAAACAACAAGGAAAAAAATTAAATTTTTTCCAAAAAGTAAAAAATCAAAACTCTGGTAGTTTTCGTCTAATCTTAATGTTTGAAAGTACATTTGGAAGAAAAATCAAATTTAAAAAATCCAAGTACGAGTTATTGTCAAATTTGACTTAAAAATGTTATTGGAATTTTTTTCAAAAATACCACTTTTTTCCCATATAAATCAGATTTTCAACTTAAAGGTCGCAAGCGGCACGTTTCAATATTTTTTTCTAAAAATTTCACAGTTTACTTCTGTTTTCAAAAAGCACAAAGCTCAGGTCCGTAATTAAAGATCAGAAAAAAAATGTTGCTCCATACAAATAAGAACCTCTCTAGTGGCCAACTGTATTTTTTGATTATTCTACCTCATTCTTAAGATATTAGATAATGAAAGTATGTAAAATGCTCGTTCGATTGACTCAATGAAGTCAACTTTTATCGTTCATTTCTTAAAACTGAAACAGCATTTCAACGATAAAAAATACGATCATAAATCTCTAGAAGATAATAAATAAATATGAAAAATTCTTACTTGTAATATCGTATTGGAAGCCATACATTTTTGTAGTCAAACCCTTGGCTACAGGCCAAGATTGAAAATAATGTTATCTAACAAAATGGGTAAAACTGCGTTTTTGTCGGTAAACTTGCTCAACGTTTCGTTATTGTGTTCGTTCACGAAAAATCCAAACGCTGCTACAATGCATACGTACGCAAAATTCAAACTTTTATAACTATAGGATTTTTGTTCAGGAAATGTATGGCTGAATCAGCATGTTTCGTCGAAGATAAAGAAAATTCATGCATGTTTTATTTAAGATTTCTTTTAGACTTGGACTACTGGGTGGCTTATATTTTTCTTTCTATGCTTATACATATTTACAATCATGTCGAAATTTATTAATAAGCAAAGTTTAAGTTTTTTAAAATTGATTTATCTTGAAAACCTCAATACTGATGTTATTATTTTTTTTTTATTATGTCTCAAATGTTTATTCATATGACAGACTCAAACATCAGAAATGCATGAATTTAATGTTTAATATTCCATTATTCTTCATTTCTTCATCTTTGCTAGTTAGCTTGTTGAACTTTGCCTTAATATGGCTAGGACAACGCTTCCTACACGATCGCTTGATTGTTCCTGAGTTGGTCTGGGTTACGGCTGACACCTTTTGTTATTTTTTTTTGTACACAAATTGTTGATAATTGAAATAACAAGTTTATTGTTGACTCCAATCGGCTCATGTTCTCAATAATTTTTACATCCCAGTGGCAAACACATGACGTAACCAATTAGTTCTTAAGTACAATTGAACTGCGAGGCCTCCAACGCCTGTATACAATTCCGAATTTCATTTGTTTGGGTATGGCCGCTAAAACACTGACGACATCTACCTTACACAGTAAGCGACGATGGGAGTAGGTATGCACAAGATATAAGAGAACAAAGAAATAACGCACATAATTCGAAAAAACAAAAAAAAAGTTGAACGAAAATCATCTCCACGAAATCATCTCTAAAAACACAACGAAAACGAAACGAAAACACACCAAAAAGAAGCAAAGCAAATGGCGCCAAAAATTGATTCGACAGTAATTTTTACAAATTAATGAACGAATTTATTAGCTTTTATAGCATTTCAGAATTAATGTTTCATAACTCTTAGTTATTCTATACATAAAACTTTGTTCTGGTTTAAACATAAAGATTAATAAATGTTACAAGCACGCTTCCTGTTAGAAGTATTGCCAGTTTTGCTATTTTGTAGCTAGACTTAGCTTTTTTTTCTCAATTAGCTCTGAAAACATTGTTTTAGCTCCTAGCTACTTTTTAGCTTTTTCCTTTTCGAGCTTATCTAATTTTAGCTCCTACCTTTTTTTTTAATAAAGGAAAATATTCAACTATATTTAAAAATTAAAAAAAAAACATTAAAAATACCTTTATTCAATTTAATAAACATAAAATTTTATCAATTTTTTTTAAAAGTTTTGTGTAAATAAAATTGAATAAATATAGTTTTTGATAATTTTTTATGCAGCAATATATTCAAATCAATACATTACAAATCTGTAAATTTGTGAAATTATTTGCTAATAGTTGTGGGTTCATTAAAAAAATGTCAGAAGTTTAGACGAAATAGTGAAAATTTACGTAGCCTTAAAAAGAAAAAGCACGAAAAATTGAATTTTACATATTTTATACAAAATTTCTGTGATTTGTTGTCGATATAAACTTTTATTAAAAACCATAACCAGACAAAACAATTTTTTTTATACACCTTAGTATACATAAATGTATTTTTTTTTAATTTAGAGATCAAAGAACCAAGGCATGCGCCTTATACAAACAAGGTTTGGCCTTTGACCTGAAAGGAAAGGATAGATTATTGAGAGGAATTGATTGGAACCATACGTGAATTATTGATTAGGCGAAGCAACGGTGAAAGACAATTTTAATTGCTTTTAACCGAGGCTAGTGTTATGTCTTAACCTCGGCAAGTATTTCCAGCCCTTAGTTGTTCCTGTCCATTAATTCCACATTTTCCACAATTTAGCTGTGGATTTTTTGTTTTCCATAATTCTTAAATGTGCAGGAAAGAATAAAGAAAGTGAAAAGAACCATGCCCGAGCCCGGATTCGAACCAGGCACCTCTGGGTTGATAGTCTAGCGCACTCTCCACTAGACTATAAAGGCCGACATTTATATTTATTAATGTTTATTTATATGTATATATATTTATTTATATTTATCTATATTTATTTATATTTATCTATATTTATTTATATTTATCTATATTTATTTATATATATTTATATATTCATTTATATTTATTTACATATTTTTATATTTATTCATATTTATTTATATATATTTATATTTATTTATATTAATTTATATTTATTTATATATATTTTAATTTACTTAAAGTTTTTTCTAAATGACCTTGTTATTTATTATGTTGATTTTATATGATTTAAATACAAATTCTAAATGTTTGATAGTTTAAATCATACTTGATTTTAAATACAAATTCTAGTAGCTTTAGGTCAAAGTTAGAACAATTAATTGTTCTAACGAATCTTTCCAAAGAAACAACAACACAACAAAAACGTTTTTATAATATGAAAAGGAAAAAATCACTAGCTGATTTTATTGCAATTTCGGCCCTGCTAAAGGTTTCATCAGAAATCTTTGTGATACCCGCGCAAGCGCGCACTAGCGCACTGCACCACAGAGGCGATGAGATTTTTTAAAAATTTATATTCATATTTACTTATATTAACCTATATTTATTTATATTTATTTATATTTATTTATATTTATTTATATTTATTTATATTTATTTATATTTATTTATATTTATTTATATTTACTTATATTTATTTATATTTATTTATATTTATTTGTATATATTTGTATTTATTTATATTTATTTATATTCATTTATATTTATTTATATTTATTTATATTTATTTATATTTATTTATATTTATTTATATTTATTTATATTTATTTATATTTATTTATATTTATTTATATTTATTTATATTTATTTATATTTATTTATATTTATTTATATTTATATGTATATTTAATTATTTATATTTATTTATATATATCTATATTTGTTTGTACATATTTCTATTAATGCATATTTATTTATATTTATTTATATATATTTATATTTATTTATATTTATTTATATTTATTTATATTTATTTATATTTATTTATATTTATTTATATTTATTTATATTTATTTATATTTATTTATATTTATCTATATTTATTTATATTTATTTATATTTATTTATATTTATTTATATTTATTTATATTTATTTATATTTATTTATATTTATTTATATTTATTTATATTTATTTATATTTATTTATATTTATTTATATTTATTTATATTTATTTATATTTATTTATATTTATTTATATTTATTTATATTTATTTATATTTATTTACATTTATTTATATTTATTTATATTTATTTATATTTATTTATATTTATTTATATTTATTTATATTTATTTATATTTATTTATATGTATTTATATTTATTTATATTTATTTATATTTATTTATATTTATTTATATATATTAACATTTATTTATATTTATTTATATATATTTATATTTATTTATATTTATTTATATTTATTTATATTTATTTATATTTATTTATATTTATTTATATTTATTTATATATATTTATATTTATTTATATTTATTTATATTTATTTATATTTATTTATATTTATTTATATTTATTTATATTTATTTATATTTATTTATATTTATTTATATTTGTTTATATTTATTTATATTTATTTATATTTATTTTTATATATTTATATTTATATTTATTTACATTTATTTATATTTATTTATATTTATTTGTATTTATTTATATTTTTTTGTATTTATTTATATTTATTTATAGAAAAATATAGACTTTCTGTTCTTTTTTTTAACTAACACTTTCCTTTTTTAAAAATGTTTAGTGTATTTAAACTAAAATTCAAATATAGCAGTAGTGTTTTTTAACTATCTTCTTGTTTTAGCTTTAAAAAATGGTTAGCTGTTTTAACTAATTTTGTTAGCAATTTTTGCTACATGCTCAAAATTTTTCTGGCAATACTGGTAAGCACAAATAAGATGTTGTTTTCGGTTACAGCTCTGCATTTAAAAATATTTTTTTTGTTCAAGCTGTTTTTGAAAGCTTATGAGGTGATGTATTTTTGAGATTTTTTTCAGATTTTTTGGAAGAGGTTTTATGGTAGCGCTAATCGGTTTTTCCCTAAAAGTTAGGTTTTTCTGAGATTTTTTAACTCTAAGAAAAAGTTGGTCAATAACAGATATTTTCTAAGTCTTTGAGTAGTCATTTCGAAAGACAAATGTCCAAACTTTACTTTAATTTACATAAATCAGAAATTTTGTCAAATTTTTTCGTCTTTTTGGGTGTCATATATTTAATTTTTTCGTGAAATTATCGTAAGTTTTTTAAAAAACGCTTATAACTTTTAAAAATCCCATCAAAATGAAAAATGTAATGATGCAGTTTGAATAATGGCAAAATTCTAAGCAATTAAAATAAAATATTTTTTATATTACTCTTGCCGTTTTGAAGTTAAAGCCTTTAAAACTTTTGCCTGAAAACTTTTCGAATTTTAACAAGGCATTGCCCTAGTTGCCCTAGTAGGCAACTCCCATTGTCGTTTGCTGTCTAAAGTAGATGTCATCAGTGTCTTAGTGGCCATGTCTAAACAAATGTAATTGAGAATTCAAACAGGCTTTTGAGACCTTGCAGCTACATTGTATTTCAGAAATAATTGGTTACGACATCCGTTCACCACTGGGAAAGAATTAAATCATGATTCTTTCATGACATGATGTGACTTGAAAAAATGTAAGTTATTAAAACTTATTTTATAAATGTGCGTTTTTAACTATCTATCAAACTGTCTAGGTTAATTATCAATTTTCATTTTTAATTTTTCAAAATATTTGTATTCAAAAATATTAAGTTTTTCAATAATATGAAAAAACAAAGCTTTTGTTTTTGAGTTGCAGCAATTAAACTTAAATTTATGTGTAATTCCAAAACCAAAGAAGGCCCATTCTTAAATACTTATATATATTTTTCAGATTATAGTCTGTGACTTCAAACGTTGTTTTACTTTATGTTTAAAATGCATGTTCAACTCATTCGGCAAATAATATTCTTTTTTAAAACAAATCATTTAAATTAATACCAATTAATATATTTTTTAAACATTAAAGACCGCCAGCGCTGCAAAAACTATTGCAACTTCTGGTAAAGAGCTTGCTTCTTTCATACACGATTATAGTTCCAACAAATTATCTTTACAAATCATATTTTTTATCGAAATTTATGCGCTCATTCATATGTTAATTTTTATTTCAGTTTTGAATATGTTAATGAGGTTTGTCGAATACAGATTTACTGTATGAAAAAAACGCCCAAAAACAGGAAAACAAATTCCAACCAAACAGTCTTACTTTTGTGTATAGTGTGAATGACCTTTTGTTATTTTACTAACGCTATTGTACCAATAATATTTAAGATAATGTTACTGAAAAGCCTCGTTTTTCAGCGAAGGTGTGTCATTGGACACCGGGTAGAATTGATAAATAAACCTTTAAATACTGTCACTCTCATAAAACATGTGCTTACTACTACTTCTTTCCAACCAGTATACCTATAATTCAATTCAAATTTGTGAAATCTTATCCGTACATTTACTATTTACTACTTGTTTTGTATAAGTTTCCTGCTTCCACTTATTAACTTATTCGCTGCTGCCGTAAGAAGAAGTTGTAAATAACATTTTTCTCCTACTCAACACAATCAACATAAAAGTCATCTGTCTGAATTCAATATTTGTGGTGTTGATTTTTAAGTGTGGGAGCTTGCATGCAAACTTCAATTCAGACGCCCATGAAATGCTGAATGAGCTTAAGCCATCTGTTGTCGAATAGAAAAAAATATATATTTCTAAATAACCCAGTTTGTGACTCTGGCGTGCAAAAGAACATTAACATTTGACTTTAGACATACACCGTTGGCAGCAATGCTCTGTGACTCAGGGGCTTATTTTGTACATGATTTTGCTAAAAAAGGAACACGTTTAGTATAGTTCTGGAGTATAATAATAAACAAATTGCTTAAATTCATCTTTCCAACGTGTGGAGGGTCATCAATATAATTTTCTGGTTTAAAAACACGTTTAAGTCAAGTTTAAGACACGGACAAATAAATCTGCATTTTGTATTATTATACTGATTTTATTTGAAAATATCCCAAACAAGTCCTTGATTTAATATTTACAGCTCCCATAACTTTTAGTCAGAGATCCAAAATAACTATTATTTATTTTCTTAAGGTCGAAAAAGTTGACGATATTTTGAAAAATATTTTATTCGTTTCTTGATAACAGTTATTTTCAATTTGTATTTTTTACGTAAATAAAGAAAAGAAAAGTTATGAGCAACAAACATTTTTTCTCTTATATAATTGTTTCGAGAACACATAAAAATACAAATTGAAAAAAAAAACGTTATCAGTAACGAAAAAAAATTATTCATATAATGTTTTTCACACAAAGAAAAAAAGTTTCTGTTGAAAATAACTAGTACTAACAGATGAACACTTTTTCTTGTAATATAACAGTTATGGCCTAATTTTTAAAATTCTTTCTTATAACAGTTATGTCTCTGCTTTTAGCCTATACCTTAAAAGCGTATGGCTTTGTGGAGCAGACACATTACAATAATATCATATTTGTGCTTCAGCACGTTATAGGAGTAATTTCCTTTTCGGAATTTTAATAATAAATATATTTAATTACAGTGTAAGGTTTTTTAAGAAATCATCCCAGATGCCACGCATTGGTTAATCGTTTTCTTTTCATGCGTTTGTGTTGCGAGAGTTTCAAAAACTCCATGTTGCTCTCTACTAGTACATCGCAACAAAAACTTACAGATGAGTCTCAAGTATGGCAAAGGTGAGATACATATAAATGTTGAGTGCTGCGTTTATAAACAAAAGAAAAAGTGTTTTTTATTAGTGTGTATTGTCCTTAGGAGATTGATAAAAAAAAATTTATGTGTGTGGCCGCCATAAATGGTAGGAGTAAAACCTTCAGAAAACCTAGACATTTTTAATACAACGCTTTTTTCATAAAGCATTGTTGCCCAAGAATGAGAAAAGAACGACTTGAAAATCAAAATGTTGACTTTCGATGCAAATATATCCGCTGTTTTTTATACATTTAATTTAAATGTTTTTTTTTTTGTTCAAGAGTCCAATAAAGGTACTTAATAAAAATAGTCATTGTTTATTAGTGCACCCATTAAATACATATTTGAAATGTGAAAAAGTCTTTTTTTCTTCGCCTCCCCGCACATTTTCATAAAAATCAATGGTGTATTAAGGACACCCGTAAGAACTAAAACTCATATAAATCGATTGCTTTTATTCGGCTCGTTTTCGTTTATCTTCATTTTTGTTCGTTAGTCTTTTGTTCATCTTCGTTTGCCTTCTTAATCTGTATTAGTTCATCAACATGACGTATGAGTAATATTGAATTAAAATAAAACACCCACGGCCTTCTAATAGAGTATATAAAAGCAATGTATTAGCACTAATGTGACTGTGTGCGAGTTTTAACTCTAGTCAACTTAAACTGAGGTCAACTCACCAAAATTTGACGTTTAAACTCAGTTTAGCTAGATATTTTAGCATTCGTTGAAGTTAGATTGACTCAAATTATCATATAATGTATTTCTTTTTGGTCTAAACCGAGTCTAAACGTCCAATTTACGTGAGTTAAGCTCGGTTTAATTTGACTAGACCTTAAACTCGCACTGAAAAATTGACCCTAAGTATTCCACTTTCACCTTGCTGTGAAATTTAAAATAAAAAATAAAAAAATAATTATTATTTTTTCACTTTCCAACTTTTTTTTGGTAATAAAAATAAATATTTGAAAAAAAGAAAATTTTTTATTTAAGCCCCATTTAATTGTCTTTCAAAACCAAGTTATTCGTAGTTACTTAGTTTTTTTATATCACAGGAGATCTAAATGTAGTTATTATATGCCCTCCTCGGATTTGGGATAAAAACACATCAAAATTTGATATTTGTTGACCTAAATTTATCGAAACCGTTTCTATTTCTATCCAAATATGTTCCGAGTTTTCTGAGAGCCATTAATCCTTATAGATCTAATATATTTTGACTTGAACCATTTTAAATTAAAATTAAATTTTCCGCTAACCGTTCATGAATCAAAACTTCTGAACTTTTTCTAATTTTCTTTTCATTATTTTTATTTTTTCAATAAGTGAGAATTTTAATATCTATATGGAATGAAGAGTGCAAAAACTCTGTGAAAATTGTATGAATTATTTTTAAAAGAGAATTACTTTTAGCTTTGCCAAGAATATTTCCGGGGTCTAAAAAAAACAACGAATGCAACAACGAGACTTGGTTTGTGCTCTTTTAATGCTGATGATGATGCTGATGATGATGATGATGATAAGCGTGTTGAACGAATCCGTAGAACACGCGGCATGATAACCATATATTTCGAATACGAATGTTTGTAACTGCAGTTAGTTAGAAAGATGAAAGGTAGGGATGGAGGTTGGGCGGTTTTTTCTTATATGGTCGGACAAGGTGCATCAAGTGTGCGGAAAATAAAAGCAAAACGACGAATGCGCGACTGTAAAAAAATGACCTACTTTAAAAGGAATTCGAAATTGACGTTTGGCTTATGATGCGATGTGAATAGCAACAACACAAACAACAAGAGCAACAACGACGGCAGCAAGCAACATGTTGGGGCTCAACAGATTCGCTCATTTTTGTTGTTGTTGTTGCTGTTTGTTTGTTTGCTGTTGCAAAAATGTGGCGCACACAAAGAATGAAGTAAGACAAAAAATCAACCGATTTATTTTGCAAACAAGAAAAAACAGTGCACAAAACGCAACACTTAATGCGGCTGTCAGACGCACAGCGACTAAAAAATAGGCAACCAGACAGAACAACAGACAGACAGACAGACGAATGGATAGTCAGCCTCACTGTTCAGAGACATGTGCTTGTCTGCTGGGTTGCCTGGTATTAGTTTTATAAGCTTTATGAAGCTATTTTACCGTTCCTTTGTCGCCACGCTTGCATTCACTTGCGTGCCATGAATAGCTCTGCAACTCATTGAAGTTTGGCCTAAAACTTGTTTTAACCTCTTTTTTTTCTTGCCTTTTACCCCCTTTTTTTGCGCTTAATATGTGAAAATAAGTCATGTGACGAACTTGTTGCCGCGAGTGAATTTAATCACTCACCTGTTGTTAGTTGTGGTTATGCTTGTTGTTGTTGTTGTATTTGTTAGTGCTGGCTCAATAGCTAATGTTTACTTGTGAAAAATGCGTTTATATTAACTGGAATTTTACAACAACAATTCAACATATTTATTCAGCAGTTCATACAATTTTTTTAATAAACTTGAAGTATTTTTGTTGAAACATTTTCTACCAAATCGCTGTGGCAGACAGCTGAATTGAAATGATTTCAAACCTAAAAGTTGAAATATCATGCTATAATTATGTGTGCTTTGTGCACTATTGTGTATCATAATTGAGAAAAAGAATTTACATTTTCTAAGGCTATTATTTTTAAGATAAAATAAATTTATTAGATATAAGAATGATAAGATTAAACTGTTTTTCAATAGAGTTTAGCTCCGCTCCTACTTTTACATGAATTCACAACTTGTGCTGTTATGTGCCAAGGATGTGCTGTTAAATGACATTTAAAAATTTTTACTAAAGCGCTTTTTAAAAGCTTCAATAAATGTTTCTAAAATGCCAAGACAGCCCTGCTTATATCGATTAAAACAAGTGAGTTATTCAGTAATTTGCCAAGTTTTAAGTCTTCATATGCTTGAGCCATACTTTTCTGAACCATTCTCAGAAACAGCTTATACTTGCATTTGAAGATGGATTAAACCTCATCAGGCTATCGCTCATCTCACTTTTTTAAACTGATATTATAAAAAGCCAACATGGAAGTGAAAAGTTAATTAAAAAATTATCGCCTGTGGCCGAAAATCGACCAACCTTCTGAAATTTCAATTGTTTTTTTCTAGTTCTGAGGCGATGACCTTGCTTTAAGAAAATGTGCTGTACTAAGAAAATGTTAAGTTTCAAATTACCGCAATAATTTTGATATAAAAATAGTTGAAATTTTTTTAAAAATAGCTGTAAAAACATTACCCGTCAAAACTTTCGTAAACCGTTATTTTTCACAACCAGGGCTTTTCATATAAAAATACGTTGTACTGAGGAAAGCTATAGTTTTCAAAATATCGCCATAACTTTGATGTCAAAATAAAGGGAATTTTTCAGAATTTACTATTTATAAGAAATTTCACCATCACAATATATATTCACACATGTTACATACAAAAATGGTTATTGTAGGGTATTCTTAAGAGATAGCGAAAAATGTTTTTTGTAAATTGTATTAATGTCTAAAATTTCCTCTTAAACCATGTTCTTCCATTTTTTATAGTTTAGGTTTTACTTAAGAAATATTCTTTAAATGCTTATATTTCAAGTCAAAGGTCATACAAATATTCAGTGAACTCCTTCTCCCAACTCTAATTTCTTAAAAAAAAAATAACCAAAATCGGTACCGAAACACGGAAGAACTATTTCTCCCACGCATATTTCTAAATATCTGAGGACTTTTGACAAAACAACTTAAGTCTATCTGAAATTCATAGACAAAGCCCTTTTAGTTGATATGAAATTCATATAGACTTAAGCTGTTTTGTCTATGAAATTCAGATATAGACTTAAGTTATTTTGTCAAAAGTCCACAGATATGTAGCTAAGCAAATTGTTTAAAACATAGATTTGTGTATATAACTTTGGAGTGGTTTGAAAAATTTGAAAATTTTTTCACAGAAATTTTTTCTTTAGCTGTAGAACTTTGTAAAAAATGTAAAAACAACATTTTTAAAAATTTAATTTTCATCAAAAAATCATAGGGGGTAGCTCATGAATTTCGATGATGGAAACTGTTTATTGAATTATGTGTCAAAATGAGAGTCAAAATTTTTGCAAATAAATAATATGTCATATGGAAGAGTGTGACAAAAGAAAATGCAATAAGGAAAAAAAATTACAACAAAAAATCGTTTGTATTATTTTTTGAGCAAAACCTAAATATTTTAGAGGTTTTTGTAAAACAATATAAATCATTGAATTGTTGAAATAACGGTTAATCTTTTCTTATTTCTCCAAAGTCATTTAATTGATCTTTCAGACAAAGAAAATTTGTTGAAAATCGATTAAAAAATGGCTGAGATATTTGCTTGCAAAGTCAAAACATGAAATTTCAATAGTTTTTTTTCTCATTCTAAGGCGTGGGCTTTTTTCAAGGAAATACGTTGTACTGAGAAGATATTAAATTTTTCGAGATATGTAAATAATTTTAATGACATTTTAAGGGGATTTTTTTAACATACTATCCGTGGAAAATATTACGAAGGAAGCTTTCCTACACCGTTATATTCCTTACAAAAATACTTTTCATACAAAAATACGTTATACTGAGAACATCCATAGTTTTCGAGATATCGCTATAATTTTTATGTCAAAACAACGGAAATTTTTCAGACTTTACTCTTTGTAAGAAATTTCACCATCACAATATATATTCACTCTTGTTGTATAAAAAAATGATTATTGTAGGGTATCTGTAAGAGATGGCGCAAAATGTCGTAAGTAGTTTTTGCACACCTTATCAATGTCTACAATTCCCTCTTACATTATATTCTTCCATCTGTCACAGTTTAGCTTTTATTTAATAAATGCTCCTTTTACGCTCATATTTCAGGTCAAAGGTCACCAATCTAAAATGTAATCATACTGTGCAGCCAGATCTTTCATTTGATACCTCATTCACCATTCTACCTCTTCCTAGCCCTGAGATTCCTTACTAGAAATAATACAAACTTTCAACGTTAATATTTCGGGTCAGAGGTCATAAATTTAAATTCTAAAATGATTCTGCACATATAGGGCGCAGTACCTTTCGAATGATATACGTTTCATTGCCCTTATTCTAAAATTAATATCGAAAAAGTGTACGACATTATTTGGTGTTTGCCTATTAATATATAAGATTAAAAAATCTTGAAAAAATAATATTAGTTCTTAAAATGACGACTTTCTAGATCTCTCTCTCCCAAGGCTCATTTATAAGGTTGTGTCACTTGAAAGCGAGGTCGGTCGAACTGTCAGAATGGATGAAAAGAAATCAAGAAAATTAATGCATAAAACAAAGAAAAGCACAGTGACAGTTAAAGCCATGGTCAAATTAGACAAGGTAGTGTTAGGGCGGAGAGCCGGTGATCGAAACTGTCAAAACGAAGTTGCAATATGAAAGCAAAAATTAGGAAAATAAAAAAAAACTGAGTTTGACAGTTATGGTCACTAAGAAAGAGAGCACATTCAGCCTTAACTAGTTCTACTATGGTTCATGGCAAAATTAGATAAGGTAGTGTTAGGGCGGAGAGGCTGTGACCGAAACTGTCAAAGTGAAGTTGACAACTCATACAAAATGTGCAACCAATGAGAATGCAGTATGAAAGCAAAAATAGGAAAAAATACCAAAATGGCTGAGTTTGACAGTTATGGTCACTTGGAAAGAGAGCACATTCAACCGTAACACTACCTTGTGTAGTTCTGCCATGCTCTGGTTCAAGCAAAGGTGTAAAAATAGCGCATTTCTCTCAAGTGTCACAACCTTATAAGCAGTGTTGCCAGTTTAGCGATTTTGTTGCTAAATTTAGTTTCTTTTTTTTCTCACTTAGCTACAAATATTACGTTTTAGCTCCAAGCTACTTTTTTAGCTTTCTTTTATTTTGCTTAGCTATTTTTTAGCTACAAAATAATTACAAAATATTACGTTTGTGAATATTATTTTGTGACGCCGCCTACAAAGCCACCCTGCAGTAGGTTGTAACGCGCGCTGCTAAGGAGCGATACAAAGAAAAGAGGAGGGAAGAGAGACATATTTTCAGGCGGAAAAAAAGAGAGGCAGAAAAGCGCGAGCAGGAGAAGATTGAGATGTATGGTGACAGGAATGAGGCCCGAAAATTTTTCGAAAAAATAAGACGCCTTGCCGATGGTTTTAAAACCGGGGCCTCTTCCTGCAAGGATGAAAACGGGAATCTAGTGACAGATGTCCAGAGTATACTGACGTTATGGAGGGAACACTTCTCTAAGCTTCTAAATGGCGACGCTGACAACAATCCCGCCAATAGAGATGATATTCCGGAAACCCCAATTTCGGATGACAGCGTTGAGGTTCCGCTGCCCGACTATGATGAAGTTCTGACAGCTATAGCTCGGCTTAAAAACATCAGCCGCGGGAGCTGATGGCTTACCTGCTGAGCTGTTTAAGAATGGAGGCGAAGCTCTACTTAAATGCATTCACGAGCTTCTATGCAGAATATGGTCGGAAGAATGCATTCCGAACGATTGGAATATCAGTGTGCTCTGCCCAATCCACAAGAAAGGTGATCCCACTATCTGTGCCAATTACCGTGGGATAAGCCTTCTTAATATCGCATATAAGGTCCTGTCGAGCGTTTTATGTGAAAGATTGAAGCCCATTGTAAACGAACTGATCGGACCTTATCAGTGTGGCTTCAGACCTGGAAAGTCCACCATCGACCAGATTTTCACGCTACGACAAATCTTGGAGAAGACTCAAGAAAAACAAGTCGACACCCACCATCTTTTTGCCGACTACAAAGCCGCCTTCGACAGCCCAATAAGGAAGCACCTGTACTCCACCATGTCTGAATTTGGTATTCCTGCAAAACTAATACGACTTTGCAGGATGACACTGAGCAACACCAGCAGCGCAGTTAAAATCGGGAAGGACCTCTCCCCACCATTTATTACCAAACAAGGTTTCAGACAAGGTGATTCCTTATCGTGCGACTTTTTCAACCTAATGATGGAAAAGATCATCCGAGCTGCTGATCTGAGACGTAGTGGCACAATATTCTACAAGAGTGTTATGCTGCTTGCGTATGCTGATGACATAGATATCATTGGCCATAATACGCGCGAAGTCAGTGCAGCATTTTCCAGATTAGAAAGAGAGTCAAGTCGAATGGGTCTGGCAGTGAATGCAGATAAGACGAAATACTTAGTGTCAACAAACAAACAGTCTCAGCGTCTTGGAACCCACGTTACCGTTGACAATACCTCCTTCGAGGTTGTGAAGAACTTCGTTTATCTGGGATCCAGCATTAATTCAACCAACGACATCAGCATTGAGATCAAACGAAGAATAACTCTTGCCAACAGGCGTTACTTTGGGCTCAGTAGGCAATTGAGAAGCATAGCCCTCTCTCGACGAACGAAAATCACGCTCTATAAATCGCTCATCATGCCCGTCCTACTTTACGCATCACAAACCTGGACGCTGAGCAGTTTAGATGAAAAGACTTTAGGAGTATTCGAGAGAAAGATTCTTCGCAAGATCTACGGACCAATCTGCGTCAATGGCGAGTACCGAATACGGTGGAATGATAAACTGTATGAGCTGTACGCTGACATCGACATAGTCAAGCGCATTAAAATCGAGCGGCTTCGCTGGCTTGGTCATGTTCAGCGCATGAATGACGATGCTCCAGTGAAGAAAACATTCGATTCGGTACCCAGCGGCGGTCAGCGCAGAAGAGGACGACCGCATCTTCGTTGGAAAGACCAAGTAGAGGACAACCTGACGAAGCTTGGAATTTCCAACTGGCGCCAGCAAGCGAAAGACAGAAATGGCTGGCGCAAATTCTTAGATGAGGCCAAGACCGACATACGGTTGTAGCGCCAACTAAGTAAGTAAGTAAGAATATTTTTTTTTTAGACTGAAGCAATGCCCCCTATAAATACATAAGCATTGTGTTGATTCGGAAGATGGGTGATAGTTAGTTGGAGGGTGGATAGATGGAGTAGTGTTGGTGAAGATGTGTTTTAAACTTGCACAGCTCAAAACTGCCGGGAAACACGCTCGCAGGGAGACTATTCCACAACCTTACCGTGAGACCAAAAAACGAATTATCTCGGTAATGCGAGGTTCTGATGGACATCGACGCAATAGTAAAGGGGTGGGCATGAACAGCTGCCCGAGTGGACCTGGGAACACACGAGCTGGTGGCGTCAGGCCAAGTATCTCCCTTGAACACTTCCCATGGTAGTACCCTATACAGAAGGCTTAGGCAACCAACATTGCGTCGATGCCCAAGAGAGTTGAGAGAGGATGAAATACTTTCATCCCCTATCAAATATATCGCACGACGTTGAATTTGATCCAGAAGCTCCAAATAAGATCTTGAAGCACCTGCCCAAATGTGCGAATTGTACTCCATTTTTGGCCTAATATATGAGGTGTAGATCATTCGAAGAACAGCTGAAGTGAAATATTTTTTGTACCGTTTTAAAAAACCTAGGCAGTTGCCCACTTCTTTCGACACATCGAAAATATTATCATTCCAACGAAGATCAGATTGGATCGATATGCCCAGAACGTCAAGAGTGGCTGATTCCACAAGATCCACACCATTCATATTGAAAGGAGCTAAGGGGCAATCCATCCGCTTGTGGGTTAACAGGCAGCACTGAGTCTTGCTTGCATTAAACAATACTCTATTAGCAAGACCCCACTCGGAGATTTTTTTGTAGATCATTAAGGAGTGTATCATTCATATTTTGACTTTTTCTCTCAATCTCCATAGAGCTTGGGCGATTTTTAAATGAATATGAATGACAAATGCTGCTGTCGTCCGCAAACGAATGTATTAGGTTATACGTCAACGACAGAAGGTCGTTGATAAAAACCAGAAACAAGGTTGGCGATAGAACTGAACCCTGTGGTACTCCTGCGTTGATGGCGTGCTCTAGCAAAAAAATTTTTTGGCTACAAAAAAATTTTTTAGCTCTTTTTTAGCTACTTTTTTCATCAGTTTTAGTTGTAGCTAACTACAACCTTAAAAAATTTCTGGCAACACTCCTTATAAGTAAATGAAACTTGCTCTCTCCATTTTTTCTCTCTCCTCTCTCTTTCGCCTCTCTCTCTCCTTTCTCTCTCTCTCTCTTGCTCTAGCTTATAACATCATTATACGGGCACATAACAGCACATTTGGTCTGGAAAAAGACCCTACCCTACTCGCCCCCTCCATTAAAAAAGTACTATTTTTTTTTCATTTTCATATTAACAAAAGTTAAGAACTATCTCACTATTAAGTATCTGGTGAACGGTAGTGTGGGTCAGTGTTGCGAAATTGATTAAAATTTGTCTTTTTGAAAGAACTTTTATCGTAATTTTTGGCCAAAAGGAAAAAAGGCATTTTTTACTCTACAGAAGGAAAAAATTGAAATTTCTTTCATCCGATAATTTCTTCAAATATTCGTCAAAGTCTCAACCCAATCAATATATCGCCACGGAGATAATTATTTTGCTTGAATCAAGCAAATATTTTGCTTAAAAGTAAATCAGCAAAACTTTACTCAATCACGGTGTGATTTTAGAAAAAGATTGCTAAATTATAATTACTCCTCATGTATTTAGGAAAAAGCAAAATTTTGATTAAATTCAAGCATTGGCGTCGGAATCGGGGGGAAAGGGGGCAGTCGCCCCCCCCCCACTTTTTTAGCTAGATAAACAATTTAAAAGGAAAACTTCAAAAGTTATTCAAAATATTAGTTTTTTTTAGAACGATAATATTTTTGTATCATATATTTTCCTCTTCTTACTCTCTTCTTCATAAGCATGCCTGCGGATAACCATTTTCTTTCTCTGTGCTTGCAAAAAGATAGAACAAAATGTAGAGTTTATACTGCAAACCCACCACTTCAGTTTAAAAGCACCCTTAAGTATGTAGCTTAATGCTTGTTAATTTTGCAACTCTGGTAAGAAAAAATTTGACATGTTCTTAGGGGCTTTCCATATTGGACGACATGTTGTACGATAAGTTAGATGAAAAACTAATGGGACTATTTGATTGAGCGTTCGAACGATCCAACTTGTAAAGCAACATCATAAATTGCAAGCTCTCAAGTAGAACACATCCGGCTAATAGCTAAGCAACTTTTAGACGCCCTAACAATTGAGCAGTAATTTTACATAATTGTACAATATTGTACAATCGGCAGAAAAAAAACCAAAAATTTCGACTATCGTTTTAGCTTACGTATGGTACTACATGTTGTACAATCTGCCATGTTGGTCCAATGTTTTGGACCATGCGAAAGCCCCTACTGTGAATTAGCTGATGAAAATCCACCTCGACGCTTTAAAGAAACATCAAATCCGGTTCCTTCAGTACAGTTGCCATTATATGATCGGCTACGAAAAGATTATTTCGAAAGTTTAGATCTTCCCTCAAATGAGATAACGGCTAGATTCGATCAAACAGGTTGATATTTTACTTTTTTTTATTTTTGCAAGTTTACACCAGCTTCACTCAACCGACTCACTTTGATTTAACATTCGGTGAGTCGGTTGAGTGAAGCTAGTGTAAACTGGCACATTGTAAATCTTATTGTACATTTAAACAGATCTTGACACTCTGGAATCGTTGGAAAATTTTGTAGTCGAAGCCTTCAACGGAAAAGTGCCTTCTGAACAAGATCTAAAAACAAAACTAGATCTTTATGCAGATGACTTTTTTGCAGATGAAATTGCTGAAGCAATTGCCTGGCCAAACACCTTGAAATTGTAGTGGCATTGTATCCCAATTTGCGAAAAATTCGGATACTGTAAAAAAACTATTAAATGAAGTTGAAAAACTTATGTGCCTGCATCAGCAGCTTCATCTGAGCGTTCTTTTAGTGCACTAAGACGACTTAAAACGTATCTTCGAGCAACTATGACACAGAAACGACTCACTCATGCGGCACTTATACATATTCACAAAGATAAAACCGAAGAATTGAATTCGATGGAGGTGGTGAAAGAGTTTGTTTCTCGCAAGGACAGAAAGAAACATTTTGGAATAATTTAAATTGATATAACTTTTTGTACCTTATTGCATTTAAACCATGTAAAGATATACCTAGTCTTGCTTTATAAAAGCAACCATTATTTCTTATATTTTCATATTACCATATGAAAGATCCTTTAAAGAATGATCTCTAATATTAAAATTGGAAGAACTTTTAAAAATAATGAAATTTTAATATTTTTTATATATTTTTATATTTTTTTTTATTTTTTTTTTATTTTAAACTAAAATAAAAAATTTGTTTATTCACATTCATGTTTCTTTGAAGAAATTTTGGTGAACTTTTTTTTGCACCACCATTTGTACTGCCCCCCCAGATGAAATTAGCTTCCGACACGCTTGAATTCAAGCAAAATTTTGCTAAGTTATTATAAACTGCAAAAGCAAGTTTCTACTTAATTGAAGCAAATATTTGCTATATTATTATAAGCTCAAATAGCAAATTTTTACTAAACTCATGCAAATACTTGCTAAATTATTATAAACTCAAATAGCAAATTTTTACTTAATTCAAGCAAATTTCTTCCAAACACACGAGCACACGTTTCTTCTTAATGAAGAAAATTAGGCGACGATTGGTTAACAACTGCAATGGTCGAATGGATAAGCCCATGCACTTACACTCACGCGGCCAAGGTTCAAATCTCCAGATGGTGGTCATTTTTCAATTTAATTTAATATTAATAATTATTTCACTTTTCACTAGTTTTCAGCAAAAACTAATCAAAATTTGCTATTCCAATTTATAATAACTTGGCAAATATTTGTTTGAATTAACTAGAAATTTGCTTTTGCAGTTTATAATAACTTGGCAAAATTTTGCTTGAATTTAATCAAAAATTTGCTTAGTTATTGTAAACTGGAATAGCAAATTTTGATTAGTTTTTGCTGAAATCTAGCATAATTTTGAAGTGGCTGAGAATCAAGCGCAAGTTTTTCTTAACTACAATACAAATTTAGCAAACAGTTTTCTCCGTGGCTTTTTTAAACATTTTTTTGTAACTTTGCCGCATTCAAACCCTGAGTCCGCAAGAATTTCTAACGTGACTGACGGAAATGTTCGAAGAGAAATCGAAAGGAAAGCGATATGCTTAGTAGCATCTGAAGAATTAGTCTTTTAAAAGGGCAGTCTGGTTCTATTTAAAAAATTTTAATATTTTATTTAATATTTGATGCTATTAGAAAAAGTTATTATTAGAAAACATCTTATTTAAGTCGCCGAGATGGAGAAACATATATTAGATACTTATTTAGTAGGCGCGTCCAGATGGCAATTTGGAACACGACAGCAACTTTAAAAAACTATTTAACCGATCGGGCTAAAATTTTCACGTAGTATTGTACATATGTATGTGTACATTAGGCCGGGTCGATTTGTGGGGAGGCAAAAAATCGCCCATTGCTGAGTGAAAATAATTTTCTAGGGATCAAAATAAGAAACTTTGCCCGAGGAACTATACCTCTAAAACGAATTCTAATGCCCCAACTTTTCCGTGGGGTAAAATTTTGAAAAATCCCTCATTTAGAGTGCCCCACTCGAGTCCAAATGTATGACCGACCCCTTCTAACTTTGTAAGGCCGATCCACTCATACCAGTGGCACACCCCCTGGAGCCCTCATGGGGTGTTCCCCATACAAACAAATGTTCCCCATACAAACAAATGTTCCCCATACAAACAAAGTTCCCCATACAAACATTTGTACCAGGAGGTTCCAGGGGGTGTGCCACTGGCATGGGTGGATCGGCCCTCCAAAGTTAGAAGGGGTCGCTCATACATTTGGACTCAAGTGGGGCACTCTAAATGGGTCAAAGAGGGATTTTTCAAAATTTGACCCTACGGAAAAGTTGGGGCATTAGAATTCGTTTTAGAGGTATAGTTCCTCGGGCAAAGTTTCTTATTTTGATCCCTGGAATACGATTTTCACTGAGCAATGAGCGATTTTTAAATCGACCCGCGCTAGTGTACATATATCTCGTAGTAAAATACTAAATATTCATTAGCTTTTTTTGATGCGACCTAACATAAAAAAAGGGTAAGCAGATTAAAATGTTCGCCTTTTTTTTCCGAAAACACTTGATTGTACTAACGGACAAAGTCAGTAACTAACTTTTTTTTTTTAAAGATCAAAGAACCAAGGCATGCGCCTTATACTAACAACGTTTGGTCTTTGACCTGAAAGGAAAGGGATAGATTATTAGAGGAAGAATTGGTTGGAACCATACGTGAATTATTGATTAGGCGGAACAAACGTGAAAGACAATTTGAATTGCTTATAACCGAGGCTAGTGTTATGCCTTAACCTCGGCAATCATTTTCAGCCCTAAGTTGTTTCTTTCCTTTAATTCCACATTTTCTGCAATTTAGCTGTGAATTTTTTGTTTTAATAATTCTTAAATGTAGTAAAGAATAAAGAAAGTGAAAACAACCATGCCTGAACCCGGATTCGAACCGGGGACCTCTAAGTTGATAGTATAGCATACTCTTCACTGGACTAAAAAGGACGACAATAATTTTAGTAAGAATTTTAAATTTATTGTTTCTTACGTTCCAGAGCTGAAAAATTACTCCTGAAAAAACTGATTACGCCAAAATAATTGGAATTTGTCAAAATAACTTTTTCGATGAAAAAAATATCTCAAAACTATGCCCAAAAGAACCAGACTGCCCCCTTTATAACTTTTATATGTACTAATTAATAAATAATATTAAAATAATTTATTTTTTAAACCAAATTATTATAATTTATTTATTAAACTAACTGCAATAATTAATATGTTTTTATAATTTTTTTTTTGTCAAAATGCGAATTTGTACAAAACCAAAAACTTTTTATGAAAAAATGTTTTCTTTGTTTTTTGTTTTTTTTCAAAGAGGTCACTGTGGAAATTTTCGAGGCAGTTTTCGTTGTTCACTAAGGGAAAAAAGTTGTTTTTTATCAATTTTAAGAAGAATTTCATTAAAGGTACCTGGAAACACAGATGTGGGTATGTATCTCGATAGAATTTCAAGACACTAAAAATTTACGCCCCTGCCACGTCCTAAAAGCCACCAAAATTATTTTAAAGGTATTACTTTTCCTTGAAATATTATTATATATGAGGGGCTTATTGCAAGAACATGATAAGCCACATAAAAAATATGTTGAAATAATCAACTCTATTGTTTGAAAAAATGTATTTTTGTATAAGGAAATAGATTTGAGCAAGGAAATTTTTACAAATTGGTTAGGAAATACAAAACAAATAGTCGAAATCTCTTCAATGGCTATTGGCGGCAATGCATTGAGTAATGTATTCAGTCTAAAAAAATTGATTTTTGAGATCATGTGGCTTATCACGTTATTGCAATGTATTCATATATTTTTTATATAAAATAATGATCTCACACATTTAGTCCAGAAAACTAAAAAAATGTTTTTAATTTTTAAGTTTATTTACTTTTATTTGTAGTAAGTTTATAAAGTTGTAAATGCCATATTAAAATTGTTATCAACATTGATAAAACAATCAATGCAATTTTTATCAACAATTTTTTAATCGGCTTTAAAACATAAATTTGTATGAAAATAATATTTTTTTTATGATAAACACATTGTAAAATTTATGTTTTAGGGCCGATTGAAAAATTGTTGTGTAACTTCTTTCTTTTAAGACCGATTTAAAAAATCCTTGGGCAAAGTTGATGAGAATTTAATATATAAAATAAAAGCAAATAAAACTAAAAAATACAAATTTTCTAATTTTTTTTCTGTGTGAGATGGACCCCCCACAGATATGGGGGTCCGGTGATGCATATATGTAAAGTTTGTTTAGTTCGGAAAAGTAAATACTCGTTACTCGTTACAACCATACAATTACTCCGTAAAGACGAATTGAGTAGACGATCAGCTCACAATACCTGGAGAAAACCCCCATTTCTGGCCTATATATTACTTACACGCAGAGTCCTAAGCCCTCAATATCGCCTTCTTGATGTATTTCTCTGTGTTCTCATTGCGGTAGAGTTTCTTTGCTAAAAATAAGTCTGGCATTTCTTAGTTTTTGGACTTTATACTTTCCTGTAAAGGCGGCCGTGGCATACTGGTTACGTGAGTGGACCGTAAGCCACGATAACACCCTGTTTCAATTTCACCATCCTCATAAAATGTTTTTTGATTGAAATTAATTAATGTTAGTCGTCACCTCTCTCCAGACAATGGCAAACCCTCGAGAGTAAAAACTGACATGTGTAGGCATACGTAACAGGGTTGATAAATTCATTTTACATTTTGGTATGCAAATTTAGGAAAAATTGTACTAAATGAAGATAAAAAGTATGAAATAAATTTTGTTTACTCTACGCGTACTGCGCTAACTTTACCAATCCGTTTGTACCTCTGATAAGGAGGCGTGGCAGGTATAGAAAAGTATATATGTATAGTCTTGACCAGCATCACCTGAGTCGATTTCTGGTCAGACTGACTAGGTCAGTCTGTCAACACAGCCGCAATATTAAGGCTATCGTATTGAAATTTGGTATATGTGCTTATATTAAAAAAAACAAAGATCAAGTTCAAGAACGAGCAAAATCGGATGAAAACCACGACTTCTTTATCAAACAATAAAATTTCTAAAAACACCACAAAAATGTTTGCAGTTACTTGGTATTGTGCACATAAGCTTTGAAGTAAATACTCACCATATATTTCAAATCTGTTAAATTCGGATAAAAAACGCCTACCTCCCATACAACATTACTTTATCAAATCTTTAAAATATCCAAAAATGACACAAAAATTACTGTCATGATTAAAAATTTGCCCATAAACTTTGGCAGCCAAAAATTTTAAATATAATTTAAATTTTTAAAATCGAAAATAAACAACGCATCAATCTCCCATACAAAGTGACTTTAACAAAGTGGTAAAATTTCTGAAAAAACTAATTCTAATCAAAACTTGGCCATAAAAACTAATGTAATCAATTAAAATTTTGCAAATGAACTTTGGTCTCAAATATTCACCAAATATTTCAAATTTGTCAAAATAGTATAGAAACCACGCGTTCCTCCTAAACAAAGTACTATATGAAAACGGTTAAGTTTCTAAAAACTCCGCAAAAATTAATTTTATAAATTAAAATTATGAACATATGCTAAGAATATAAAAATTCCCTTTGAGTTTGGAATTTCGCAGAAATGATAAAAACTCGACCAATCTCCCATACAAAGTGACGTCATCAAAGTAACATAACTTTTATAAATTCCACAAAAATGTGTGTATTAACAGCATATGAAGCACATAATCTTCCATATCTTAAACGTGTTCTGCATTTGAGTTTTCGCAAAATTGGATGAACACCACGCCCGCAATATATAAGAAGTGCCGTCATCAAACTTTAAAAACACGCATAACTAAGAATATACTGTGGGGGCTTCTAAACTTCGACCCATTCGGAGATAATTCTTTTTTATATAAATAAATAGTTTAAGATAGTGTTTATTTAAAGTAAAGTAAATGTATTTTTAACAATTTATTTTATTACATAAAACAATTACAAAGGTTTTTGTTAATTTTTAATTAATCACAAAGTTTTTAGAATCACAAATAGGAACACAAGTGGTCTTATAATATTCATAAAATGAAATCAATAAAATCTATAAAAAAATCATATAAACATTAAGTTTAGAGGTCTTTTTATAATTTAAAAAAAAAAATTTCTACACTCAGGAAAAAAATCGCAACGTTGTTAATTTTACGTTGCTTCATTTTTAAGAAATCATCTTTAAATTCACATTGAAATCCTTTAAATCAAATATGAAAAAATTTGATCTACAATAAGAAGTAGAAAAACTTCAAAATAATGTTGATCCACTATAGTTATTATATTCTTTAAAGTGCATCCACTTCGAATTTAAGTTGATAAATAACATGGTTTATATTGAAGCTGTCAGTAGTGAAAACGAACGAAACCAATTTGAATTTGGATGCATATTTTTGTGTGTATGTGTTCAGCATACTTTTGTTGCAATCGTTTTAATAACAGTTTTCTCAACAAGATTAATAAAAATGGAAAATATTCAATATATTCATGAATTTGGCCAAGTTCTTAACTTGGACACAATACTTGTCAACAGTGTATCCACACGAAGTTACAAATTTGGAAGAACACGATGAGAGAAGAAGAAAGAAGAAGACGAAGAGTTTCAGAGTGGGTCCAATATAAAGGAATTATTTATAAATGTAATTATTATTTAGCATTTTGGAGTCCATTGTTATTTTATCTTTTTAAGATTCGTTTGTTTTTTAATGTAGAGCAAAATGTTTATGTTATTTGTAACCCTATAAACATCAAAAGATTTTGTAAATATTTTCAATCATATAAAGTAGGTATAAAAGACAAAAGTGTGTTAATTACAAATATTTCTTATTTCACAAGTACTCTTTTGCATTTATACCAAATAAACCAAATAATAATGGTAAAACTTATGTGAGAAATAAATTTTTATAGCTACATTTTTAAAATCATAATTATCTTACATAAATGTAATATTTATATTGAATTATCATATAATTTTTTTTCAGAAATTAATTTGCCACATTTATTCTTATATTTTAATAAAAGAACATTTATATAAAAACTAATTTTGTTTTATTTATTTGATTTTGTTTCACGCACCCTGTAACCATTCAATATCAAAAATGTTAAATATTTCGTTTAAAGTGAAAATCACTTTGATTCACGTGCAATCAATGAAGAAGATATCTTACTTCAAAGTTATAACGCATTTAAAATAAATACGTTAGTATTCCAATTGAATATGCTTCCTCTTTGAATAAAATCTGAATCTACGTTAAGTTAAAGTCAAATACTTATCATTTTAAGGTGTATAACACTTTAGTTTAAAGTGGAAACAACATAAAACTGAATGTATGTGTTTCCACTTTGAATTGAATATTTTCGTGTTTGGTGCCAAATCATTACGAAAAATATTTGAATTGAAGTGGTTACCTTTGATTTTATGTTGTTTTTTAGCTCAGTGTAAAAACGTGTAAATTTCTTTCGTTACCTTAATATAGAAAGCCCACTTACATTTTTTTAAGTCAGGTTATTCGCAGATGCCTTTAGATCATCCACCCTTCCCGAAATCTGACACAATCCAGACGAAAAAAAATAATTTTAAATGTTAGTCAGGGCCTTTCTATGTTAAGCCAATGAAAAAAATTAATGAGTAAATCTTTCAGTCAAATTTTAGAATTTTTTTTATGTGATATATTTCTTTCTGATATTAATATTGTGGCATATAGTTCACTAGATTTTAAAAAATATTTTGCTTTAATTAAATTAAATAAATTGTTGCAATCTGCAGTCTGTTTCTGTAATTGGTTTTTATTTAACTTTGAAAATAAAATATTCTTAAAGTTTTGTAAGTAATAACATAAGCATAAAGACTAAAGTAAAGCAAAAATACAACAACAAACATAAAATTATGAAATGGGAGAAAAACTGAGAAATAAACACTTAAAATCTCATCGCCTCTGTGGTGCATTGCGCTAATGCACGCTTGCACGGCGTATCACAAAGATTTCTGATGAAGCCTTTAGCAGTTCCGAAATTGCAATAAAATCAGCTAGTGATTTTTTCCTTTTCATATTGAAAACGTTGTTGTTGATTCGTTAGAACAATTAATTGTTCTAACCTTGACCTAAAGCTCAATCAACGATTTTTAACTATAAAACAACTAGAATTTGTTTTTAAAATCAAGTATGATTTAAACCAGAGTTGTAAATCCCATAGCTCTTTTAGCTCTTTTAGCTCACTTACAACAACTTCAATATTTCCGTGTGTGTTGTAATTCGAGGAATTATGAACATGACATTGTTGTTGTTTGCTCGCGTCGAAAGCTAGCTATCAATGTTATTTGTGTTTTTTTTTTGTTGTTGTTGGTAATTTCTCGTAGCGATCACGTGGTGAGCAGTGATCTGCAAGCGATGGCATTTTCGCTACTTGCAATCTACCCTCAACAAATACAGTGACAGTCTGACCGCACTACGCAAGCGCTGCGATTGTTGTGTCGAACATACTTGCAACATTGAAGCCAACTGTGTATGAACGTGCCGTAAGACCACAATAATGCATGTTCGAGTTGTTGGTTTGATAACCAGCGCAGGGTCTTTTCAACTTCTGGTATGCAATGGTAAGTATGGTCATTTACAAGCAACAAAACAAAGACATAAAGCGTAACTCCTGCATAAAAAAACCAGCGCTTATTTTGTTCTCCGAACACAAAGTATTTGCAGTAACATTGCAGTAACATTGCAGTTACTTTGCGTGACTTTTGAGAGCTTGTAGCTCATAAGCTAATGGTTCAATTGAGCTGATTTCTTTTTTAAAATAAATTCTAAAGTTTAATTCAGTGAGCAATAAAATTTGTTTAATAAATTTTTAAAGATATTTATTAAATTTAGTTTTTTAAGAAATTATACCAGACGCCATTTTACTATAAAACACCATTAATCACTGATTTTGATAAGATTTTGTATGCATGCAGATCTTTAATAAAGCTACAACTTTTGTTCAATTGTTCAAAATTTTGAAATAATAGGGTCGCCACCTAATAATATATCTTTTCAAGAGTTTTAAACTCTTGAAAAGTCAAAATTTTATAATGTTGAAATTCTGACACTGGATTCGGATTAAGCGACCCATTTTTGGAAAACGATTTTGTTTTTGCCAGCCCCGAATTCATAAAACTACAAAAAATTAAGGTGGCAACCCTATCCACCATCTTGAATTTTAAAATGCTAACTTTAGATTCGAAATCAGCGACCCCTTAACACTGATAAATGACGTTTAAAACTCTTGAAAAGACATATTATTAGATGGCAACCCTATTATTTCAAAACTTTATAATTTTGAAATTCTGACAATGGATTCGGATTAAGCGACCCATTTTTGGTGTACGATTTTTTTTTTGCCAGCCCCGAATTCATAAAACTACAAAAAATTAAGGTGGCAACCCTATCCACCATCTTGAATTTTAAAATTCTGACTTTAGATTCGAAATCAGCGACCCCTTAACACTGATAAATGATGTTTAAAACTCTTAAAAATACATATTATTAGGTGGCAATACTGTGGTAAAAATTTAGGTGGCAACCCTGACCTCCATCTTAAATTTTAAAACTGTGACATTATATTCGAAATCAAATCCGTTGTCAGAATTTCAAAATTACAAGAATTCGCAAAAATGAAAAAAATCTAGGTGGCAACTCTATCCGCCATCTTAAATTTTAAAGTTTGACATCATCTTCGAAATAAGTTACCCCTAAAACTTCCTAAAACTATTTACTCTATTCATACTGAAGTAATCTACAAACACTTGAGTAAAAATGCAGTGTACGCGCTGATTTAATCCTTCGTATGCTTACTTTTGTATCACTGCTTAGCCGAAGTTGAAATCAACCTGCAATGGTACACGAGGCAGTAGCTCAAAATAATGCATAATTATAACGATTGCCGTTCGTGCGCTGTGGTTTATACACATAATTATTTTATGCAAACATCTATACTTTCCACTGAAGTCGAAGCACACATCACACAGTGTTTGACTTTGGTACAATTGGCTAATGCAACATGCTTGATGTTGTAAGTGAGCTCGATGGCGTAGAATATGTTGCATGGTATTAATGATATTGAAGTCATACAAAAACCAAGTATGTACTGAGTGTAAAAGCAGTTGCAGTTCATCGCTGCAGGTCTCTGGTGGTGAGTTTTTTTTTGTAGCATTTTATTTTATTTATTTATTTATTGGCCAAACAAGGCAATGCAATGCAATTTACTTATTCTAACTTATTCTAACATGTTTTGTTTACTTATTACTAAGTTTAGATTACTAAGTTTTTTGTTTTTCTTCTCCCCTTTCCTTGTTTTTATTTTATTTTTTATTTGGTGCTCTTAGTGGGCATACTCCGCCCACCGGATTGACATGATTTCAAAAACCATGTCAAAACTAAGAGAAGAGGAGGAAAACAAGAGAGACTATATACACACTTAAGATACGATGTATATATATTATTCTTAAAGACTATAAGGACAAAAGGACGTAAATGGGAGATTTGGAGAGGGATGTTAAAGAATTTTGATTTATTAAACTAAATGCTTATACATATAAATTCATACATGTATGTAGTTTATCTGAGGCCTGTGTTAATTCTGATTACTGAGTGATTTATATAGGGTTTGCTTGAAAGAGGATTTGGACATAGAAGGTGAGTAGTATATAGAGATATTATTAAATTCTCTGCAACAACGATTGATGGGTTCATTATTTGCATATGTAGTTTGGTGCTGATATTCAGTTAACAATCGAGTATGCCTAGTGCGCCTAATTGGATCGTTAAAGGAAATCATATTAGAAATATATTCGCTGTGAATAGCACCACTAATTACATCAAATGTGAAGCATGAGCCCAATAACGATCTTCTTGTTGATAGTGGCATCAAATTTAAAAGGCTGAGTCTATGTTCATATGATGGAAGGCTACAATAATCATGGGGGTTGTACATATCTCTAAGCGCGTATAGTAAGAACTGCTTTTGAATATACTCAATTCTTTCTCTATGGGAATCGAAAGATGGATTCCAAATTATGCATGCATATTCAAGTATTGGGCGCACTAATGCACGGTACAAGGATGTAGTGACCCATATATTCTTGAATTCATTTGCACGTCTTTTTATAAAACCGAGCTGTTTGCTGGCCCTGGACACAATTTTATCATAGTGCAGATTAAAGCGCATCTTGCAATCTAAGACAACTCCAAGATCCACTATATGGTTGACCCTTTTTAGTTCGGTACTATTGAGGTGGTAGGTATGTAATGTTACATTGTTTTTACGAGAAAAGCTAATAACATTGCATTTATTGACATTAAGATGTAGTTTATTTTGAAAACACCATTGCTCAAGAGACAACAATTTTGATTGCAAAAAATTTACATCTACATCTGATTGAATTGAATAGTACATTTTTAAATCATCTGCATACATAAGATGTGGGATATCGTTAAGAACTTTTGACAGATCGGATATGAATATGTTGAAAAGAAGAGGACCAAGATGACTACCTTGCGGAACTCCCGAGGAGACTGGAATTTTTTTCGATAGAACTCCCTGGAATTTAACAAACTGGGATCTGCCGTTTAAATATGATTTTAGCCAACTTAGTATGGACCCTGCAACACCAAATTTTTCTAACTTATATATAAGAATGTTGTGATCAACTCGATCAAAAGCTTTACTAAAATCAGTATAAACAGCATCTATTTGGTGCCCTTTTTCCATTTTGACTAAAACATCTGATACCATAATCATGAGATTAGTGGTTGTAGATCGCCCTTTTCGGAACCCGTGTTGCTGCTCATTTAGACGTGGGTTAATGAAACTTGTTAGCTTTTCACAAATAAGTTTTTCAAAAAGTTTTGGAATGGCTGACAAGATTGCTATGCCTCTATAATTTTCAACTGATCTTTTATCACCATTCTTGTAAATTGGCGTAAGATGGGATGATTTCCAATATGAAGGAAATGTCCCACAAACCAGTGATTCGTTAAAGATTATGTGTAATGGCAATAGCAGTTGGTCTAAACATCGCACCAAAAAGCTTGTAGGTATTAAGTCTGGTCCTGGTCCCTTTAATATATCCAGTTCTTTTATTGCATTAGAAATCTCTTCCTGGGTTAAATATAAACTATCAACTATAATAGTTGAGCTAGGAGAAGTTTCAGATAAGGTGGTAGGAAGACAAAAGACCTCCTTAAAGTGATCGGCATACAAGTTGCTTATTTCAAGAGAATTGGACGAAGTGACATTACCTTTAAACATGGACGATGGATAGCCGCTAGATTTGCGCTTCATGTTAACAAAGTCAAAGAATTTTCTCGGCTCTAGGTTGTCCTAGAGCCGAGCCTAGGTTGTCCTATTTTTTCTCCGATGATGTTCGTGTACAACTTGTACGCTTCTTCTGACTTGATAGAGAACTCTCTTGATAGCTCGTCATATCTAAGCTTCAGTTCATCGCTTATATTATCAGTGTTTTTGAGAAGTTTGTAGATTTTATTTCTTTGATTCCTCAAAAATCTGAGATTGTTGTCTAGCCATGGTTGTCTAGCGTGTTTTCAATATCACTTGTCTGGAATTATTTTATTTTTTTATTTACTAGCTGCGTGTATCATTTGGGTAACAAAGAATTTCTTAACCCTTTATAAGGCAGAGATGATATTTTACCACCAAAATTGTCGGTGAGAATATGTTATTTCTATTGTATACTTGAAATGTGCTACTTATGTTGGTGGGAAAAATATTCCCTCTGCCTTATAAAGGGTTAAGCATTTGTATATAAATTGGAGAAAAATCTTTAAAATCATATTTTATGTATTTTACAGAGTACCACAATTGAGAACTAGATATTTTTTAATTCTTTTAAATTGTTTGCTTACTTAGAGTTCTAAATTCCGTGTTTATTATAGAGTGAAATAAAATGTACCGAAAACGCTTTGGTAGTCGGAAAGTAGGAAAAATATAAACCAAAAAAAGTACAATTATACCAAAAATATCAACCCTGATACGTAATGATTATATATGTTGTGAGTCTCCATAATAGCTTAAGATAGATTGTAACCTCACCTTAATTGTTAGTTTAAATAAATTGTAAGCCACCCTGTCAAAAAGTTAAGCCGATGCGGCCACACTTTGACGAAAGCCATTGTATTGAAGAGAAATAAAAAGACACTATCATTATTTTATCAGTCAACGAGCATGTTCCATTTGCCGCACAAACTATTTCTTGAGAATATAAGCCGTTCGGAGTCAGCATAAAGCACGTGGGTGAAAAGCTCTGTCAAAGTCCTTTTAAGGACTTAAATTGCCAATTTAGTATTTTTTTAAGAGCACATTTGTAGTTCAGTCTTTTATGGCTTCACGCTTAGCTCACGGTTTGTTACCCAGTCTAAATGTGAGCAGAGCACGCTCTCTAAAGGTTACTATGTATTAGTGCTTTAGTATTTTCTGCATACAATTTGTTTAATCATTTGTTCATACAAAAGAAGTTACATATGGCAACACTAATTTGTATATATTGCATTATAACTTGAGCACACTACAGCACAATTAAACAATTAAAAAAAAAATAAAATTGTAGTTTTTTTAGAAAATTAGCAGACATACAAATTTTTTAAATTTTTCTTTGGCATATTATAGCACAACTTGAGCACATCACAGCACATGACAAATTTTGTTGTAACTTAACTGAAATTAAGAATACCATTTTTGTTATACGGCTTACATCGCACACATTGTAGCACATATTTTAATACGTAATTAATCGCAAAGTGCGTAGCTAATCCTATGTAAAACCTGAATTGCTTTACATTTTTCCTGCTCTTTTAATTATATTTATTTTACTCTTTAGAAGGGCTTTCAGTTGTAAACTTTATCTCTAATTAACTATAACTCTGCCAAAGCTGTTAAACGGCTTGAATGACCGATGATTATCATAACGAAATTTATGAACTTTCGTTGAAAAAAAAAGTTTATTTGATGACATAACTTTTCTCTTCTTTTTTTTAACAGTATTTAATACATATTGTATGAGAGTCTGAAAAGCTGAATTACCATAGTAACTATAACAAAAGGTTGTTATCGTCATGCTTTCAAGAAGCTTTTTGACCAACTCAGGCACTATTATTGGGCGTTATAATTTATGCCGATTTCTTTGCGGATCATGGCTTTTTAAGGCTTTAAGATTCTTTTTTTATTACTTTTATTTTCACTGTTGTTTTGTGACAAATACCACTTAATATTGCTTGTGTAGGAAGCAGTTGCACTTTTTTCACATTAGCTCAATTCACGAACACGTTAACTAACTTATTTCTCTTTTAAAAAGGTGGAAAGTTTATTTGTAATTCTTATTTGCTTTGAAATGTACAATCATATTATATAAATATCAGCTTCTTTAATTCGTCACCCTGTGTGGCATTTATGGAAAAACGCTTCAGCATTATTTTGACCATATGTCTTGCAGTCTTTTGGCTATGAATACATTAGTTTAAAAAATCAAAAATATTTCATTCATTTTGCGTGTTGCTTTAAATTTTTTGTGATTTTAAAATGCTTTCATGTGGGAAACGAAATTGGTAAAGCGTGCATATTTGCCAGAAACATAAGCACACACACACACACTTAAAATCATTTTCTCAATTGAGTATGTATTTGTGTTAGTTGAGTGATTAGCATAAATCTTTTAGTAGGTGTTGCTATTTGCCAGCTGCTGATGAATGACAAGAAATGTTTGAAATTTCGCTGGACTCGTATACATATTTTTACATAATATTTTTATGTATTTGATTTTATAAACAAATATCCAAAAAACTTTAAAAAATATCTTCCTTAGCCTCGATGCTCTAAGATTTTTCTAAAATATTTATATAGGAAACTCATTTTTACAAAAAAAAAAAAAAAAAATCGCAGCTAAACAAATAGTTGATTTAAAAAATCTGTTAACATTCGGCGAAATATCTTTTAACCTTAGCTAAGTTATTCGAAAAGTTGTAATTTATATGCTTTTACTTACATATTTAGAGAATTTCCATTCGAGTAATTTTTAAATTATTTCAAAGTAACTAGTCACAAAATGTTAAAATAAAATAAAAAAGGTTTGAAATACAAAGCAAACCTTGGCATATACAGTGAAACCTCTACTAACGGACACCTCTCTTAAGCGGACACTTCTCTTGAGCGGACAGTTTTTCCACGACCAAGTTTTTCGTATGCTTTTTCGAACAAATTAACCTCTGTTAAGCGGACCCTCTCTTGAGCGGACGCGGACAGTATATTTTCGTCTTATTGGGCGAAAAACCTCTGTTAGGCGGACGCGAACCTCCCTCAAGCGGACACAAGCGTATGTTAAACGGACGCGAACCTCTCTCAAGCGGACATATATGTCTGTTGAACGGACGTGAACCTCTGTTGGACGGACGCGAACCTCTCTCAAGCGGACACGAGCGAGAAAAGTAACTGAAAAAATGTGTGTAAACATACAGAAATGAAATTGGGGATTTCCCTCACAAAGCGCCTTGCTTGTTTTTTTTTTCATTTGCCTTGCCATCGCTACACTGAGCTATAGAACGTTGCAGTGAATAGACATACGAGATGGCAAACCCATATCAGACCTTCTCCGAAAAAAGGGACCTAGTGTGTGAAAATGAAGTTTTGAGAAAAACGCATTTAAAGTTTCATAATTCATTTTTATCGATTCGTTTTGTACGTTTTTATGGGGTAAATACATTTTTATCAGAAATCTAACTCATTTCATCTTATTCTACACCTTTTTAGGTACCAGAATCCACTCTTAAGTCCAAACCCGTTTTTACACACTAGGTCCCTTTTCTCGGAGAAGGTCACATATGCAAAATCGTTTTTTTTTTCAAAGAAAAACAAAAAAAAACTTACGTCAATCGACGATTTCTGAATTTCTTAAGTCATGAATTATACATGCAAAATGTTGAAATTTGTCAATTACATACTATTTTTCATGATATGAACAGATTTTTTTTTTTATTTTAAACACATATGCGTTAAAAAAATATAATATAATGCACGATTTTGTTAAATAAAGGGTCCGCCATCTAACGTTTTTTTTTCAACTAGTGCTTATTTCGTGAATGGTAACACTTAGCTCATGTCTGATTTGACAGATTATTAGTTTTATCCTTCCGCTGAACGAATATGGTTGTGTTAACGCTTGAACAACGCTGGGAAATATTGCGACATTACTTTGAAAATCATGGTAATGTTGCAGAATGTGTGCAAAAATTGCGTATGGATTTTGGAAGAAGAGAAGCACCGTCAGCTCCGTATGTTCGTTATCTTGTGAAAAAAGTGAAAGAAACTCTGGCATCCTCATCGATAAACCAAAGCGTGAAAAGCCAAAAGCAGTGCGTACACCCGAGAATATTGCTGCTGTGGCAGAAAGTGTGCGTGAAGCGCCATCAACATCAATTCACCGTCGTGCTCAACAATTGAACATTTCGGAAACATCATTGAGACGAATTTTGCATAAAGACCTTGGTATGACGCCATACAAAGTCCAATTGGTTCAGGAGTTGAAGTCAACTGACCATCCAAAGCGTTTTCGCTTCGCTAAGTGGGCCTGCGATCGACTTACAGAAGATGCCGATTTTGCCAAAAAAATCATCTTTTCAGATGAAGCTCATTTTGATCTTGGCGGGTATGTAAACAAGCAAAATTGTCGCATTTGGGGCACAGAAAACCCGTATTGAAGAGCCGCTGCACCCAAAACGAGTCACTGTTTGGTGCGGATTTTGGTCCAGAGGCATAATTGGGCCATTTTTATTCGAAAATGAGCAAGGAGTGGCCGTTACAGTCAATGGCGATCATTATCGGGCCATGTTGAACGAGTTTTTGTTCACAAAAATTGAAGAGATGGATATTGGCAACATTTGGTTTTAACAGGACGGCGCTACGTGCCACACAGCCGAAGCTACACTCAATGTTTTGCGCCCTGTTTTTGAAGATCGCATTATCAGCCGCAGAGCTGATGTCGTTTGGCCACCTCGGAGCTGCGATTTGACACCGTTGGACTATTATTTGTGGGGTGCCCTCAAAGATAAGTGTTACGCCAGCAAGCCAGCGACAATTGACGCTTTAAAGGACAATATTCGTGAAGCCATTGGTGAAAAACAGCTGCGCACAATCGATAATGTGCTTATAAATTGGACCGATCGTGTATATTGGTGTCGGAAGCGGGGGGAAAGGGGGCAGTTACCCCCACTTTTTTAGCCAGATAAACAATTTAAAAGGAAAACTTCAAAAGTTATTCAAAATATCAGTTTTTTTATAACGATAATATTTTTGTATTATATATTTTCCTCTTCTTTCTCTCTTCTTCATAAGCATATATAACCATTTCTAACCATTTTCTTTCTCTGTTTTCTTATTATAATAAGAAAAGATCTCTTACAATAAGATTTACAAAGTGCCAATTTACACCAGCTTCACTCAACCGACTCACTTTGATTTAACATTCGGTGAGTCGGTTGAGTGAAGCTAGTGTAAATTGGCACTTTGTAAATCTTATTGTACATTTAAACAGATATTGACACTCTGGAATCGTTGAAAAATATTGTAATCGAAGCCTTCAACGGAAAAGTGCCTTCTGAACAAAATCTAAAAACAAAACTAGATCTTTATGCAGATGAATTTTTTGCAGATGAAATTGCTGAAGCAATTGTCTGGCCAAACACCTTGAAATTGTAGTGGCATTGTATCCCAGTTTGCGAAAAATTCGGATACTGTAAAAAAACTATTAAATGAAGTTGAAAAACTTATTGCTTTGCTTTTGACTGTGCCTGCATCAGCAGCTTCATCTGAGCGTTCTTTTAGTGCACTAAGACGACTTAAAACGTATCTTTGAGCAACTATGACACAGAAACGACTCACTCATGCGGCACTTATACACATTCACAGAAATAAAACCGAAGAATTGAATTCGATGGAGGTGGTGAAAGAGTTTGTTTCTCGCAAGGACAGAAAGAAAAATTTTGGAATAATTTAAATTGATATAACTTTTTGTACCTTATTGCATTTAAACCTTGTTAAGATATACCTTGTCTTGCTTTATAAAAGCAACCATATCTCTAATATTGAAATTAGAAGAACTTTTAAAAATAATGAAATTTTAATATTTTTTATATATTTTTATATTTTTTGTATTTTAAACTAAAATAAAAAATTTGTTTATTCACATTCATGTTTCTTTGAAGAAATTTTGAAGAACTTTTTTTTTGCACCACCATTTGTACTGCCCCCCCCCCCCATTTGTACTGCCCCCCAGATGAAATTAGCTTCCAACGCGCTTGATCGTGTAGGCTACTGCATGGCCAGCCGAGGCAGCCATTTGAATGAAATTATTTTCCATTATTAACCGGAAGAATTGTACTTTCTTAAAAAAAAAGAAATTTGAGAAAATATTCAGTAATTTTTTTTATAGACTTTTAAAAAAAAAAAAAATTTTTGGCGGACCCTCTATAAGATAGCAGATAGAGACATCACATTTTTTACTTTCATAAATATTGACGGCTGATGAAGAAATTTGCATTAAAAATTTCCAAAATGTTCTTGAACTATATCTTTAAAATTAACTTTCCCTTTTCCGATTACCCGGGAAAAATGAATTATAATTAGTCTGATTATCTATATAAGATTAAATTGCAATATTTTGTTTTTTTTATATATTATTTATTTACTGAAGTGCCATGTTTTTGTTTATTTTTTAACAATAAAACGCATTTTTCATATTGAATCATTTGCTTCTTAGCTGCCCTACAAAAAGCGTTACAAAAATCTTTTAAAAAAAGTCGAAAAAAAGTTGAAAAGTCGACTTCTAAAGCTTGAGAAAGTCGATGAGACGATTTTTACATTTTCAACGGTTTAAAAAGTCGAAGTCGACTTTTGCTGGCAGTTGCACATCCCTATCTGATTCACATTCCTATTCCTTATGTTGATACAATGTTCCCTATATCAAATTGTATCAGAAACAGCAATAAACCCAAAATCTATACTGGGACGATATATTGGTTTCTAGTATTTTTCACTCTCAATTTAACTAAGTTACAGAAAAGTAAATTTTTCGAACTCTGTTGAAATGGACTAATGTTTTTGAGTGCACTTTTTTTACTTACTATTAACACATTTTGCCATATCGAAATTTTTTTTCAATTATAAATATATTTAAAGATATTTGCTTTGAACTGTCATAGTACATAGTTGCTTAGCAAAGACAAAATAAACCTTAAACAGAAATAGCAAGATCAAAAGCAAACAGTTCAGCGATATACCGTTATAAAACAAAAACTATTATTAACATGTTATAACCTAACCTAAATGATGATATAAATAATTATATACTATTTTTTATATTGCACCTTTAATTTAAAAAAAAATATGCTAAATTCTAGGAAAATTTCCTTATTTCAAGTAAAATATGGGAACAGAATAGAACTAAAGTCATCTTATCCTATATTTAAGGATGGCACTTTACTTTGTGTAAGTAAGTTTTTTCCTAAAACTGAGTATATTCCCTTCATCAAAGGAACAAAAGTTCCTTTCTTCCTTAGAAGTTCGATACAGATACTTAAATGAAGGAATTTAAACTTTGTTTAAAGATAGTTCATACTTCATTTACGGAAATAAATTATTTATGTAAGAATAATAATGTACTTGTTTGTAGTAAATATTTCATTTATTTAAAGCAGTGATTTCTTTCATGTAAAGAAAATCTGACTTCCTACTAAAAAATATTTACTTGGATCAAAGTACTTCATACCTATTTTAAAGAATAAAAATTATTAAGTTAAGGTAAATAATGTACTTGTTTTGGTATTTATTTTGTACTTAATTGGTATTTTGATCTCGTGCCACTTTTCATATTTCCTACCGCTATAATAATTGACCTCCAAAGCATCCATAAAAAGCATTACAAAATATTTTATAAATAATAATTATGCCTGAAATAAAATAGTGGTAGATTTCGAGATATTATAAATAGTGAGGAATTAAACTGATTTAAGCCAAAAAGTGTTACCACAATTGTGGTAATGTGACAACACTGGCGGCAAAATGTTTCACAGTCTCAAATGTCTTCGCGTACTCTTTTCTTTTGCTGTTAAGAAATAAAAGTGAAAATAGGTTTTATTACTTGAAGAGAGGAAAAGTTTACTCATATATATTTTAGGATTTTTCCTAAAATCAAAATAATTGACTAATTCTGAGTAATATTTAGTAGCCGTCATCATGTTATAGAATATTTTTCCTAAGTATAAGCAATATTTTCCTAAAATGAAATGAGTTTACCGCAACATGCATTTTATTACTTAAGTGAAGGAACAATTTTCTCAAATATAGTAAATTTAACTTATTTCTATACAAGTAAAACGGCGTCCTCAGTTTTAGTACAACGACCTAAAATTTTAAGATGTGGTAACCTTTGGTTGAGTAAAAACTCACGGTATTAAGGAATTTTTACTTCAACTAAGTAAAAATTAATTACTTGAATTGAGGACATGACTAACTTATATTTAGTACGAGTTTTTTTTTTAGTGCAGTTTCATAAAATTGACCCACTCTAATGCATATTTTTTTTTTACTTCTCGCCTTGCTCGAGGATCACCTATTTGTTTTTGTTGCGCTATTCTAGCTGAGCACAACAAGAAAAGAGTAGAGAGCAACATGGAGTTTGTAGAAACTGTCGCAACACAAACGCATGAAAAGAAAACGATTAAGCAATGCGTGGCATCTGGGATGATTTCTTAAAAAACGTAACACTTTAATTAAATATACTTATTATTAAAATTGCGAAATTTGCACTTCAATTTTAAATAATGCATAGATATAGAAATAGGTATAGATCATGTAGCATAAGTGTAAAGTTGACTGTGAAAAAACAATGAGGTCATCTGTTAGAATAAATTTACATCTGATGAGTGATAAAGCTGTTAAAAACACCAACAAATATTATCATAAACCAAATGGATTTCCTTGCGTAAAAGATTACTAGTCAAACTCCGCTCGCATTGTTCTGAAGTGCAATCCATGAAAGCAATTTGTTAAGTTGCTCTGGACATCATTAAAAAGTTTGGAAAACTTTTTCAAAACTTTGAACAAACTGTCAAAACTGTTTTTGAACACATTTCTTCTTTGTATTGCAATCGTGTTCAGCGCAGTTATCAAAAAGAACAGAAAAGCAGTGGTTTTTCCTTGACCTGCTCAACTATTTATGAGGGTCAGTGGGTTGAAAAACTCTGGCAAAGTTTCCCAGCAAAGTTGAAGTGTGTATGTGTGTATTTTATTTTTGTAAACATTGTTGTAAAATAAACAGATTCATTAATTTTTTGGCCATGTTTTCTGTCGTCGCTCTGCTGAATTTTTTTTTTTTGAGCAAACAAGGCGTCATTCGTAAATTGTTGTACATTTCTCTTTGAACTTTTTTTTGTGGTCTGCCTGCCCATAACTACTGGTACACAACTACCAAACCTTTGTTCGGTAAAGATAAGCTACAAAAAAAACTTTTATCTTTGGCAAAAATGCCTGCTGATCTCCAGTTTATTTATTTTTTTTATTAGTTATTTATCAAGTTTATGAATAGAGTCAACAATGTTTTTTTTTTGTTAATAGAAAGCATGCGCTCATATCTGATAAAATAAAATAAAATAAAATGAAATAACTTAAAGATAACATTTTAATTGTTGCTAACGTGTTTTTATCCAATTTTCTTTATCTTTGCAGGTAAATCGTTTGAATATGAATTCATGAGTGGACTAAATGCTATTAGAATTAGGTATGCTATTAAGAATGGTAGTAGGTAAGTTTAAAACAGTTTGCAGCGAACGTGCTTAAAATAAAAAAAAAATGTTTTTTCTATTTTTTAATCTTGAAGAATCTGAAAGAAAAACTTGCGTAGATGACTTTTTTGATGATGCTTTTTTGCGTAATTCTTTGCTGCTCTCTTCTATTGATAATCTTTATGTAGCACAAGGTTATTCAGCCGCCTGAAACGCTCTCGTTTTTATATTTTTTTTTGCCATTTTCTTTATGCTATTTCCCGGCATGATTTCCCTTTGAAAGTTCACCCACTCATCGTTTAATTTTTAATTGCCTTTAAGAACAACTGACCTGACATTCAAGGCAATATAGAGTCAACCTCTTTCTAGTGGGTGGGTGGGGTGTGGTGAAGAATGTTTTCCATGTTTTTGCTGACTATGAAAACAGATTTTTTTTCTTCCATCCTGCTTTTGTTCACTTAACTAAACATAATAGGGGTATTCACACTGACTTGGGTAGTTGGGTAGATTGGCAAATGCCGTACATTTTGTTTTTGTAAAGTGCCATTGTACTCAAGTACCCATCTACCAATCCGTTCTAGCTGACCCCCTGACTTGTTTAGGAAGATTGATTTCTTGCCAAACTGAGTACTTTTTCCAGTTTTACCACCTTTTGCAAGAATATACAATAATTGACCTAAGGGCATAAAATTTACAACGTTGTCAAGGCTAATATCTCGAATAACAAAAAAAAAATCACCGCCCACAAATAAATAAAAAAGCTCTATTTCAGACGAATGCGGTTGTCTTGGACAACAATTTTTTAATTTAGTTCGCATGGTTACTAGCGGACACTTTACTAAAAATGGGCGTGGTCGAACTGTAAATACTCCTACTTTTCGGATATCAGTATAATTCCTGAGTTGTGCATGTTTTTACAATGAAACCTTGTGTGTATGTGCTATGAGACCAAGTGGTGGTCACTATATATAAAAATACTGCCACGCCTAATTTCACCGCCCTTCTATTAATATAAAATCGTTCGTGCTGTTTCTCTTAAGGTCGTAGGAACGGTAACACCTAAAGCTGCCAAATTTACAATATCTGTTATTAAGGTTAATATCTCGGTTAGTAAAAAAATGCCACACCCCTTTTTCCGTCCACAAATCAATAAAAATGCTGTATTTCATACGGTTTGGGTAGTATTAGATTACTGGTAACTTAGTTCGTATGGTAACTTGCGAAAGCTTTACCAAAAATGGGCGTGGTCGAACTGTAACTACACCTACTTTTCGGAAATCAGTATAATTGCTGAGTTGTGCATATTTTTACAATGAAACTTTGTGTGAATGTGCTGTGAGACCAAGTGGTGGTCACTATATATATACAAATATTGCCACGCCTACTTTTACCGCCCTTCTATAAATATAAAATCGTTCGTGCGGTTTCTCTTAAGATCTTAGGAATTAAGATTCCTAAGGCCACCAAATTTACAATATCTGTTATTAAGGTTAATATCTCGGTTAGTAAAAAAATGCCACACCCCTTTTACCGCCCACAAATCAATAAAAATGCTGTATTTCAGACGTTTTGGGTCGTATTAGACTAAAATTTGGTAATTTAGTTCGTATGGTAACTGGCGAAAACTTTACTAAAAATGGGCGTGGTCAAACTATGTTTACTCCCCATTTTCAGGGATAAGCGTAAAGTGAAGCAAAAAGGCGCCAGGTATAACCTAAATTGAGCTGCAATTTTGTCAGTGGATTTTTTCGAGTGGGAGATGGGTTTTGCCACACCCCCTTGACCGCTCTCAAATCAGTAGAAATGCTATATTTCGGACGGTTTTGGTCGTATTACACGAAAATTTGGTAATTTAGTTGATATGGTTACTTTTGGAAACTGAAATAAAAATGGGCGTGATCGCACTACAGTTATACCAGTTCAGATATATAAATTTATTTTTTCCGATCGGCACGAAAATTCTTATATAGCAGTAAGAAGGACTTTGGCAGGACAACTTATGCCCGGGATTACTAATAAATTATGGAATTCTGCGTAGTTCGCGTTAAAAATTACTTACTCACTTACTTACTTAGTTGGAGCTACAACCGTATGTCGGTCTTGGCCTCATCTAAGAATTTGCGCCAGCCATTTCTGTCTTTCGCTTGCTGGCGCCAGTTGGAAATTCCAAGCTTCGTCAGGTTGTCCTCTACTTGGTCTTTCCAACGAAGATGCGGTCGTCCTCTTCTGCGTTGACCGCCGCTGGGTACCGAATCGGATGTTTTCTTCACTGGAGCATCGTCTTTCATGCGCTGAACATGACCAAGCCAGCGAAGCCGCTCGATTTTAATGCACTTGACTATGTCGATGTCAGCGTACAGCTCATACAGTTCATCATTCCACCGCTTTCGGTACTCGCCATTGACGCAGATTGGTCCGTAGATCTTACGAAGAATCTTTCTCTCGAATGCTCCTAAAGTCTTTTCATCTTAACTGCTCAGCGTCCAGGTTTGTGATGCGTAAAGTAGGACGGGCATGATGAGCGATTTATAGAGCGTGATTTTCGTTCGTCGAGAGAGGGCTCTGCTTCTTAATTGCCTACTGAGCCCAAAGTAACACCTGTTGGCAAGAGTTATTCTTCGCTTGATCTCAATGCTGATGTCGTTGGTTGAGTTTATGCTGGATCCCAGATAAACGAAGTTCTTCACAACCTCGAAGGAGGTATTGTCAACGGTAACGTGGGTTCCAATGATATCGATGTCATCAGCATACGCAAGCAGCATAACACTCTCGTAGAATATTGTGCCACTACGTCTCAGATCAGCAGCTCGGATTATCTTTTCCATCATTAGGTTGAAAAAGTCGCACGATAAGGAATCACCTTGTCTGAAACCTATGGTAACAAATGGTGGGGAGAGGTTCTTCCCGATTTTAACTGCGCTGCTGGTGTTGCTCAGTGTCATCGTGCAAAGTCGTATTAGTTTTGCAGGAATACCAAATTCAGACATGGTGGAGTACAGATGCTTCCTTATTGGGCTGTCGAAGGCGGCTTTATAGTCGACTTGTTTTTCTTGAGTCTTCTCCAAGATTTGTCGTAGCGTGAAAATCTGGTCGATGGTGGACTTTCCAGGTCTGAAGCCACACTAATAAGGTCCGATCAGTTCGTTTACAATGGGCTTCAATCTTTCACATAAAACGCTCGACAGGACCTTATATGCGATATTTAGAAGGCTTATCCCACGGTAATTGACACAGATAGTGAGATCGCCTTTCTTGTGGATTGGGCAGAGCTTACCGAGATTCCAATCATTCAGAATGCATTCTTCCGACCATATAGAAGCTCGTGAATGCATTTAAGTAGAGCTTCGCCTCCGTTCTTAAACAGCTCAGCAGGTATGCCATCAGCTCCCGCGGCTTTGTTATTTTTAAGCCGAGCTATAGCTGTCAGAACTTCATCATAGAAGGGCAGCGAAACCTCAACGCTGTCATCCGAAATTGGGGTTTCCGGAATATCATCTCTATTGGCGGGATTGTTGTCAGCGTCGCCATTTAGAAGCTTAGAGAAGTGTTCCCTCCATAACGTCAGTGTACTCTGGACATCTGTTACTAGATTCCCGTTTTCATCCTTGCAGGAAGAGGACCCGGTTTTAAAACCATCGGCAAGGCGTCTTTCTTTCAAGGCGCCTTTTTCGAAAAATTTTCGGGCCTCATTCCTGTCACCATACATCTCAATCTTCTCTTGCTCGCGCTTTTCTGCCTCTCTTTTTTTCCGCCTGAAAATATGTCTCTCTTCCCTCCTCTTTTCTTTGTATCGCTCCTTAGCAGCGCGCGTTTAAAACGACTGCAGGGTGGCTTTGTAGGCGGCGTCTTTCTCTGCAGTGGCGTCGCGACACTCCTGGTCGTACCACTGGTTTCGGCGAGGGCGTTGGTAGCCAATCACCTCTTCAGCAGCAGCACGCATAGACTTGGAAATGTGTGTCCACTGCGCATATATCATCGCTTGGAGGAGTGCTTTGAAGCAGGAGTGAGAGTCGAGTGGCGAAAGCATCGGCTGTCTGTTTCGATTGCAGCTTGTCGACGTCTAGCTTTCTCTGTGTAGGGTTGCGTGTGTTCTTAGCTGCGCACAGACGTGTACGGATCTTGGCTGCAACAAGATAGTGATCCGAGTCAATGTTTAAAATTACTCGTATAAAAAATAACTTTTTTACGCCCAATTAGTGGCCTAAATTTTGCGCACATAAAACGACAAATAATAATTTGGTGGCAACCCTCTTCCAGCAGTCGCTCATCTCTCATCAGCTACATAAACCGGTGAGATCAAAGAAGCTTGCAGCAGCGCCCAAAAATTCTACAAAGTACTCAATTGCAGTTTAGAGTGCTCGCAATAATCAAAAGTACTCAATCTACCCATGCCCAACTACCAAGTCAGTGTGAATACCCCTATTGAATATTTTTGCAATCGAATACAAAAAAAAAATAATATGTGACATATTTTTTCACAAAGGAGCAGAGTTAATTTAAAATATCTTAATTGAACTGTTTATTTCCTAGAATTTGCTTTTAGCATAGATGAGAGCGCACTTATTTAAGGATATAATTAAAGTATTTTCGAAATAACCCGAACAAAATTGTTTAATTTTTGAACACATACTTAAAAATTACTGATGTTTTGCATAAAAATCTTTTTCCCACAACTTCCCAATTTCGCAGATTATTTATGTGAATTTGTTTTTATCTTGTTTTTTATTGTTTTACCTTGCCGCCTTTTGTGCTGTTGTGCCTTTTGTGCTGAGTTAAGGGCTAACAAAGTGTAAAATTGCAATTTGTTGCACTGTGTGGTGTAAACTTTAACATAGACTAAGCCAACTTAATCAATTACCTTAGTTTCTTGCTGTGTTTTTAGTGTTTTTTTTTGTACGACTAACTACCATGATTATTCCTCACTCACTCACTCACTCTCAGTTGAATTGAGATGCACTCAACCAAGTGTTTCAAGTGAGGTCATATTTTTGTTGTTTTGTTTTTTTTTTAAAGCAATTAAGTGCAACCCAGTGCTTAAACGTTCAACAAACGTGCAACAAAAAAGCAATACAATGAAAACATTTTACCCCAGCTAATGTTGATGTAAAGCTTCTACCGCGGCTTCTGCAACTTAATCACTTAATTAGTTTTGTAAAAAAAAATTACTATTATTTCAATTGTTGTAAATCTCGCAAAGAAGCGGTTAAGGTCAAGATATTACTGCTAAGTTTACCCTTGACATTGGTCGTTTAGAGGTCAGCAAAGAGATTTATGCCTTTACCCAAACTCAAGATATATGGCGGTGTATGAAATGTACTTCCTTTCTTTCTTGTATCAAGGGGAGAAATATTATTCTCAAAAGAAATTTAGCTTGAGGAGAATGTAAATAATAAGGCAGCAGTGATTTTTAATTCTTTCGAGCTATCTTATATATTGAAAATATAATAAAACTACCTTCACGAAACGAAAAAAACAAACATTTCAATGCTAGAATCGAGTGGAAAGCTTGTTGTTTCTCACACTCTCATAAAGTTATCAATTTTAACTGTTATTTTTTTAGTAAAACTGCTTATGGCGTCTTCTTTTCTCAAAAAAATTTTTCATTTTTTCTGCCCTCTTCGGGTTTTTTTCAGTTTTCTACTTTTGAGGTCATCATTTTCGAGAAAAGAACATGATTCAATTTCAGAGGTCACTATTTTTTTCTCAAGAGGTCAGAATTTTCAAAAAGGGTAGAAAAAATGCAGCATTTTTTTGAGACAAGAAAACGCCATTAGTCAAGAGGCAACAACTCTAGAAATTTTTTGTTTATTTTACTCAGTTATTGTCCTAAATAGATAATTTTATAGCCAATTTTTCCTAACCTTACAAACTATACCTTGTTTTACGTTACGTTAAACTGTTTGGGGTATCTCTACACTCCGCTCACTTGATAGCGGTATTTCGTTAACCCATTCACCGCCGATTTCGTCGGCTGATTTCGATGATTTTTTCAGGATTTGCTTATTTTGCTCCCTAGATCACAAATTCTGAGTTAAAAAAAAAAACAAAAATTCCTGAAAAAAAGTCCGACATGACTTTTTAAAATAACTAAATTAAATATATATCTCAAAAAATTTAATAAATGAATTTGATCATTCACTGAAATACACTTCAGAATTAATTTTAAAAATGAAATCAGCAAAATTGCAAAATTAGCTTACGAGAGCTACAAGCTCTCAAAAACCTTAGACTCGATTTTCTCGAAACACCACTTTTTCTCTCACAGCTTTTTTGCACCCAATGCAATAAAACAGAAATAAAACAGATAAGTATTTTCAGAGAAATTAGTTAAATTTTACTTAAACAAAGGCTAAACAAAATGTATTGGAGTGGTATTCATATCAGGGGATTTTAAAGCAACACCATTTTAAAAAAATATCTAAGTATTTAAAAGGTTGAAAGATCACTTGAAGTGGAGCTTTTATTTGTTGAACTTTAGTTACATCTTTTGGCTTTACATTTCAGTCATAATTTGCTAAATAACAGCTTTGCTTAAGTTTAGTAAACTGCTCCAAAAAATGTCTTAAAAAGGTGATTTTTTCAGTAAGTTCAAAGGAGGTACCTTTGAAATTCGAAAATTTATTAGCTGCCTTGAAAATCAATAGGCTAAACTTTGTCTCACCCAAAATTCAAGTCAAAAGCTCAATGCGTTGATTTTTGAGATTTTTTTTAATATAAGCATTGCTTTAAAGCTGGCGTTTAATGGGTTAAATTAACCCTTAACTAGTACACCTGAAAAAAATTAGCTTAACTGTACACCTGGTCTCATGGACCACATTAACTAAAATGCTAAAAAACCACAAAATTTAGTTAAAAAGTCATGTTGTTTTCTTAAGAACGTCTTAAATAACGTTTTTTCTTCCTATTAAGAAAGAATTTTTTAGTTATTTTAAATAATTGAATTGAATCGGATAGAATTTTGAATTGAATTATTAGAGAAACATACTCTTTTGTTTTTTTTTGTTGTTCTGGTTCCACAGACCAGGAGTACCAGTAAGGGCTAAGAAACAAATAAAGCAAATATATTTTCTTTTTATTTATAATAAGTTAGTTTTTACAGCTATAGCGTCAAAAATATATGGAATAAAATTATTAAAATTAAAAAAATACAGGCACTTTTAATTGTAATTGACTGGGTTCCCACGCACCCCGTATGGGTTCAAGGGTTAATAAAAGATTATCTTGTTCTGGAGAAGACACAATTTGCTAGATGCAAGTAAGTTATTAAAGAAATCAAAGTTTTTTTAATAATACTGCGTATTGAGTATGTAACGTATGTTAATCAAATTTTAGTTCTTCACAACCCTTTAGGAAACAAAGCGCTTTTGAAAGCATTTAACAAACTCTTAATAGCGCCTTTTTCTCGTTTTAAATAGCGCCTTTTCTAACATTGCCATGTCATTGAGAAAAAGACCTTTGCTCTTGCAACGGATGGTGATTTGTAAAAGCGCTTTGCTCTCGCTTCGGAAAGTGATTCCAAAAAGGGCTTTGTTCTAGCTTCAAAAAGCGTTAAAAAAGTGATTTGCTCTCGCTTCGGAAAGTGATTCAAAAAAGAGCTTTGTTCTCGCGTTCTCATTCCTACCCTGTGTTCCAGTCGCTGACCTGAGCAAATTACAAACAAGAGACCAAATACATTTGTATTATATTTACATACATTTATTTTGTTAGTTTAATTTCTGTTTCGTTTTACTTTTAATTAAAAATTGCATATCATAAAGAATAAAAAAAGATCTCAAAAGCTAAATCAATTCATTTGTGAAAGAAATTATCGCGATAAATTCTGTTTTTGCTTAACCGGAACCCAATCTTCATATTTCTTTCGAATTCTGGGAAGCCAATTTCTGGTTCATTGGGTAAACTATTTACTTTTTCAGTTTATTATTTATTTTTCACTATTCCAATACACTTTCTTATACTTTAAACTTTTCGAATGCTAAAATGCTAGTGATGACACGAATGCTTGTGGTAGGAGTGTCAGTAGTATGGAAATAGATATTGAATTCGACAATATATTCGAAGTAATCACAAAAACTTTTTTGAAGCACTAAGAAAAGCGAAAGCAAAGAGCTTTTTTAGAGCTCAGCTTGTAGCGAGAGCAAAGCGCTTCGCAAAAGCACTTTGCAAAGGTAGAATAAAGCTCTTTTTATATGCTTTTTAATAAAGTGCTTTAAAATTTCCTATAGGGAAGGTTCTTCTTACAAAATATTAAATAAATTTCCAAAAATTAGGAGTTACACTACAATTTTTTTCATGAGCCTTCCTCAATGTTGCGTTTAAAGTGTTTTTATAAAGTATAAAAAAAAGTTGTCGTTTGCGAAATGCGTCGTTTTAGCCATAAAATACGTCAACAAACGTTATTTGGGTTCAATCAAAATACGTCAAAATGACTATCGATCATCACATTCTTTATTAATATATATTTTTGAAAAATACGAGTGCCTTTATTTATGTGGCCAAATTTTTCGAAAATTGGAGACTAGCAGTGCCTGAGGGTTAATATTTTGGAACAAAAATTTCAGTAAGTGTTTTCAAAAATGTAATTGAAACTATTTTTCAACATGCCTTTAAGAAAAAAAGACCCTTCGGGTTTTCGGTTGCTATTATGATGACGTCACTTTGTATAGGAGGTAGTTAGGTGGAGATTTCAGTTTTTTTACCAAATTTCGAATATTGAGTGCATAGTTAAAATTATACCTATTTCTAAGCTTTGAAGCCATTGTACTCATTTTTGTGAAATTTAAGGAGATGTTACCGTTTTCATAAAGTCGCTTTGTATGGGAGGTACCACATCATTTGACTTTTACAAATTATTAACTTTAATTGTAAACAAATTAAATATAAAATATAAACAAATTATAGACTTTTACAAATTATAAACATTTCGTGAACAACTGCTCTTTGTAAGGAATCTTGTAACTGTATCGCCGAAAAATTATACCTGATCAATAAAATTTTTATAATCACAATTTTTTGTACTCAATATAAATCAGTATCAAAATGAACTAAATCAGCCCACTAACACGCCTATCTCCCATTGAACTTTGCTTTGGAATCTGGTACATTTTACCAAAAAAAATTATCTTCGGTCAATAAAATTTAATAGGTAACTTTAAGGTGGCAGCTGATTTCTAGATTCTCCCACTTAGACCAGATTATTGGTTAGTTGTGATTACCACAGAAGAAAAAATGGATGTAGGATGTTTTTAGTGTGGCAGAATGGTGCAAAAACATATGAAATTGTATCTGAGGCTAGTGCTATGCCTTTACCTTAGTCAAATCAAGTTACTAAGATATCCTCTAGACAAACTTTCTTATACTCCTGTTTGGGTCAAGTATTGCATGGAGCATCTCTGACGGTAATTATTTAGAAGACATAAGTTTTGTGTGATTTTTGTCGGAGTTACAGGGTAATCGACAAAAATTGGCAAAAACGTCTAAATCGATTTTTACTAAAATTCATATCTCAAACACTTCTTAACCGAATGTTAAGTTTTAGCTACCGTTGGAAAGGAAATTAAACGCATTTTAATCTAAGAATAATTTTGCGAAATTTTGGTGGTTGGGGGTTCCATCTCTTGTGGTTACATTATTGATTTCGAAGTAGAGGTTTGAAGAACACAATTTTTAAAAATTGTAGCTTAACCCTTTCTATGGCTAGGCTAAATTAAAAACAAAATAATTTTTTGAGGTAATATTCCTATCCTTTAGGCCCTTAAAAGATGACAAAAAATACCTTTGATTTTACCTGCGCTACTTATGTTTTGCTCCTGTTCGGCACAAAATTTTTTTTTACTTCCCCAAAGGTTTTTCAATCCTTTAGATCTTTGTTTTTTTAAACCTTCTTAATATTATATTATCATTAAAGCCATAAAAAAGATAAAGAAACATAAATTTGATTTTTGTCTGGTTGATTATTTTTTTTTATAAAATAGGCCAACAACGATTTTAAACAATCAAACAACTAGAATTTGTATTTATAAAGTTATTTACTTTTCTTCGGCACTCCTTCGAAAATTGCTACCATTGAACCTTACCTACCATTGAACCAGCAGAGTTCGACCGAACCAATCCACGAACTCCTTTTACAGCCTTTTCCTTTCTAACCAAAATATTGGATTTATCCAGCTTTAGGGCCATTAAATTCCGACGTTCTATCTCCATGGGCTTCTACCACCACTAAGTTGTCTTTAGGGGCACTCTTTGCTGGAATACTACCAGCACTAACACCCACACCAACCCCTTCTAGTTTTGGGCACGCACGAATGTCGGACTCTCCCTTACCAAGACGAAACCCAGGTCCTTTAACACCGTGAAGCAGGAACAGCCTTGCCTGGACAATTGCCGGGATCGCCTTTAGGCATATTGTATTCACCCTGCACAAAGTGAAAGGCAAGCACCAAAAATCACTGCAGTAAAAACCCTACACAATTCAGAAACGTGCGTTCATCAATAAGACCGTGACACCCTTCACAAAGTGAAAAGTCCAACAGTTGGAGAGTCACTACAACCAACAGTTCAAAAGTCACTGGACACTGGTCAACAATTTTGTAACTTTTTCGTGCCACACGAACTTTAATAGCAAATACTGTTTAAGCTTTCTTCTCTCGGTATGAAACTGAATTTATTTTTTTTTTTTTAGTTGGCCTCAGACTTTTTGTGATTTCGTGCTTTGTGTTTTTACGACTTTGATCCTGTTTTTATGCTCTAGAATCCAAACCACCACGTAAAGCAGAAAGAAAAAACCATCTTATAGAAAATTAAACAAGCTTTTTAGTGGATATTTTTTACTTTTCTGCCATGTTTAGTCTGTGAGATATTCAGGTTCAAAATAAAATTTTTGATGTTTTTGTTAAAAATTTTTACTTTTACAAGTATTTACAAGCCATATATATCGTATTCTATATTAAATTCCCTTACTTTTGATACCAAAAACAAAAACATTCTCTGAGAGGAACAATTAAAATAAATTATAAAAAGCGACAAGCCTATGTCATATAAAGCATTTAGCACTCTTAGTATTCCACTTGCGCCTAAATGACATTCAATGTAAAAATTTTAAGAAATGTTGATTTTCTATAATTTAAATACAAATTCTAAATGTTTGATAGTTTAAATCGTTCTTGATTTTAAATACAAATTCTATTTGTTCCTAGAATTTTTAATTTTACCTAAAGCGCAAGAAACGATTTTAAACTATCAAATAACTAGAATTTGTATATAAAATCAAGTATGATTTAGACCAGTGTCGGGCAGCTTTGCACACCTATACTTTCTCATCTTGAGTATGTATTTATGAGCGCTTTAAAGCTCACACTGAAAACAAAATAGTGCTAAAGCGCTTTTTGCAGAAATCTTACTAAGCATTATGGGATTTTGTTTTTGCTCGGATTTGTCTTGTGAAATTAAATAAATAAGTAGTGGACGAAATGTCAGAAGGCAACAGACCGACAGACGGATAATGTAAAATACAGATAAGCAGATGGAAATGTAAAAAAGCAGGCTAATAGTAAAAAACAAATGTGTTCTTTTATTGTGCTTATGTTGCTTATTGTGATTTGCCAAGGCCAAACTGACAGCGTAAGATGCTTTCATTACACGTACTTAGAACTGATCACTATAGGTCTGTTCGCGTATTTTTCTGGTAAAAAAATGAAAAACGTCAAAAGTAATAAAATTAAGAGAGAGAATTAACTTCAACTTTAAAAAGTAAACGAACGCTTTCTGGTAAAATAATGAAAAATGTCAAATACGCCTAAGAAAATCTGAAAAAACTCAGCTGCTACACACACACAGCTACCATTTGACAGTTTTCATCTTTTTACAAGATGAAATTCTTCTTGTAAAAACTTTAAAAAACTTGAACGGAGAGAAAATGTGATTTCCTCTCTATTATCCAATTCTCTCAGTAAACTAACGCTTTTCAGACACTTTCTAGTAAAAACTTTTGAAATATTTCGTTTGCATTCGACTACGCGAACAGACCTTATATGATATCATATGTGGACATGCCGCTTTTAAATGATTAATTAATTTCTCCATCGCATGCCCCACAATTACCTTATATTGGCCATGCAAATTATCGTAATGCCTTGTAATGTATCATTTTTTAATTTTACCTCTTTGATGCCTTTATAAATAAAAAATTTTTACATACATACTTCCAAAAATTTTGCATACAAAAAATTTTATACAGTGTAATCTTACGTAATATCTGTGTCGATGAGCAATAACAGCTTAAGTCTTATTTCAAAGTTTCCAGAAATCTTGCTTCAAAGTTTTCAATCGCCATATAAGTTATATGAAATGGCCTTTTGTTTTTGCGTCATATCTTTGGCTAAGGTCATGCTAGTACACGGTCAAAAATCTTGGACTAATTTTTAATCCAATCGTTGGAATCATGCATTTTTTAATACTTATTCTATTAGAATTCAAACTTCAAAATACTAGACATTTTTTAATAAAAGCTGGAATAATATTTAATACTGGTTGGATTAGTCTTTAAAGACAGCGTTCGGCTTGGTTCGGTTCTTATGCATGTTTATCATTTCTTTATACATGTGGCTTCATAGAGCAGTTGGTAGAGCCAAAAACTTATAACCTAAACGTAGTGGGTTCGAATCCCACATGTTTCGTTAATTTTTTATTTTTGTAAAATATATTTTAATACAAGCATGTATTAAAATTTAGTCCCATGAGAGAATAAAAATCAATTGTAATACATGCCGTTGATTACATTTTAATACAGTTTCGGTGTCGTCATATATACAATACAGGATTTATAAGAATTTAGTCCAAGATTTTTGAGCGTTTAGTTCTAGATTTTGTGTGTTAATAATGATATATATGTGAAACACAACTATATCAGCAATTCAGTTCTGTCTTAAATCGACTTAAGCTATTATTGCTTATCGACACAGATATAATATAATATATTCAAGGAACATGCAAGCGCAGATCTTTCCTGCCTGACATTCAATTGAACACTAAAGCTTTGATCGTTCTGTAGGTGAGATGAATACACCCAGTGGGCATTTTAGCTAGCGATACGCAAAAGAATGCATGCTAGTAGTGCTCTTATTGGCGTCAATATACCTTCCATGATCGCTGCATTGATGAGTGCTTCTGTAAGGCCTACCTTTTGAAGGTTTGGAGTCTTTTCCTGTTATTTTATATAAGAAATTATTTTTTAGAAATTATAAATGATCACATCAATTAAAAAAAAATCAAATCTTAAAGAAAAAACAAAAAAAAATTATTTTTTTTTTGTCTGAGTTGGGACGCGAACCCTAACACATTGCATATCACATTATATGAAAACTTTTATATGGAAAAATTCTAAGTCTTTTCTTATATTTTTGTATGAAGAAATTTACAAAAAAATTCCAAAAAAATTTTTAAATGGACAGAAAAATTTGTAAAAAAATGTAGATTTTAAAAAAAATACAAAAAAAAATTTTTTTTGGGTCGAGCTGGGTTGCGAACACGCGCTCCCGAAAACTTACTTTCATTTGTAATGATGCAAAATAAGCTGAAGTTTGTTATCAACTGAGGTGGACGAGTGGGTAAGATGCCAGACCGCCAGCTGAGAGGACGCTGGTTTAAATCTGAAATTTGTCAAAAGTTTTTTTATTTCAAGTTGATATTTATATTGCTTTTCTTTCTAATGTACATTCTAAAGAAGGGCTTCTAGCAGGCTTCTTTAGAGTCGCGAGAGCGCAAGGCCTAGAAAATTTTCTCGTTTCATATAAAAAAGCTTATGGGCTAGGAAACGAGCACGGAAGGGCTAAGAAATCCATATGATGGCCTGCTAGAAGCGCTTCAAAGACCTGCTTTTGCCCACTGGGCATATTTTACTGCACAAACGCAATCTCACGTGTGCAAAGCTGCCCGACACTGATTTAGACTATCAAACATTTAGAATTTTTATTTAAATCATAGAAAATCAACATAATAAATAACAATGTCATAAAGAAAACTTCAATTTTAAGAAATGGCATTATAAACTTACCATCTAACATTTTCCAGCTCCTGATTGGTCCCTTTTGATTGTCCAGCAGTAATCTGCCAACATACATGGGCTCCATTTGCCCTGGTAACTCTTTTCCATCTTCGAAATATCTTGGTGAAACCTTTCTCCTTGTTCATCGCTAAATGCTTCATATGACTATATAACTTGTTCGCTTATTTTAATTGTCCCTCTCAGAAAATGTTTATGTTTTAGGTAACAAAATTAAAGGAATTTAATTTGTATTCTATATTAAGACATAAGATTAAACTCTTTTTTTATAAGTGTAGCTTTAAATATAATATAAAAGGAAATACTTGTAAAAGTCAAAATTTGTATCAAAAAAATCAGAAATTTTATTTTGAACTTGAATATCTCACAGACTAAACATGGCAGAAAAATAGAAACTAACCTACTAAAAATCTTGTTTAATTTTCTTTAGGAAGGTTTTTTTCTTTTTGCTTTGCGTTAAGTAATTTGGATTCCAGAACATAAAAACAGGATCAAAGTTGTAAAAACACGAAGTCCGAAATCACAAAAAAAAATGAGACCAACTAAAAATAAAATTCAGTTTCATAACGAGAGAAAAAAGCTTAAAAAGTATTAGCTATCAAAGTTCGTGTGACATAACCACTGTTGACCAGTGGAGTAACAGTTTGAAAGTCACTGTAGTAACAGTTTGACAAGCACTGGAATAAATCGACTCTGAAAAGTTTGAGAAGCACTGGAGTAATTACACAATCTACATTGTGGAAGCGCTGTAATATTCAGTGTCAAGCTTATTGACGAAAGCTTCTCGCTGTCTGTTTTGATGACGAAAGCTACTTGTTGTCTTGATGAGAAAGCTACTCGCTGCAATTATGACGCAAACCGAATATTTACCCTCTACCAAAAATCGCTCAAAGCGCCTAAATAAGTTTTCACTTCAAAAATTCCGAACTAACTTTAAATGTACTAAATGTACTAAATTGTAAATGGTACTAAAAAATGTACTGAATCGAACTAGCAACCTCGTTTTTGCAGCGCAAAAGAATTGTGTACTTTTTTTAATTTCTTGCTTGAAGCAACTGCAAAGACAAAAACACTCCCAAAACACTTCCAAAAGTCTTGTACATTAAGCAACAAGTGCACTCATGCAGTTCTCTTAACTATACTTTCAGCTTTTGACTGGCAAAATGTGCTACCCAAAAAGTAGTTGGTAAGAACTTTGCGTATTGCAGCTAAATTTTTTGGCAAAAATAAATAAAATTGCGAAGAATGACGTTGTTGTAGGTTTTTGGCACAAATAAACAACAGCTGGTAAAAAACACACACGCACATGTGTGATTTTTTTAAATATACAGACGCATTTTGCGTTTCGCGCTTATTAAATACACGTTAAGTTCGCGCACAGTTTGCGCAACGTTTTGAGTAAAATTAATTCATAAGACAAATTCAACTATAGTATGTATGTAATTTAAAAATGGTACATTCAACAATTAGTTACTGCTTTGATATAATTCGCTGCACCCAAAAAATGCGTGTGCGTGTAATTATGGTTTCAGCTACACTCATGCAAATTCCTAACTTATCGTAGTCGTTCTTTGAGCTTGAGATGGTATGGGCTAACTTCATATATACTCGTAGCTACTCGCATAGTTTTAACTTTTTTAAAATGTTTGTATTTCGTCTGTAGATTTTTTATGATTGCGCCCACACGTACATTAGTACAACACCATTCATATCTGCAATAAACTAACAAATTTACTCCAGATAGTTTTTATTACCTTCTTATGAAAACCTACGCAATTCAAGGTCATTTAGTGGTTGTTGTTGTTTTTTCCATACTGCTTTACTTTTGGTATTACCTCACTCAACTTTACGCCACTCCACAACCGCTCGAATTTTACTTAGTGTGTCGCGTCGCCATGCTTGCCATATGGTTGGAGCCACTTGTTCTTGTGGTTGTGGTTTTTGTTGTTATTGCTATTGCTGCAGAAACATTTTTTCGTTTTATTTGCCGCCACCGCCTTCTTAAATTTCATCAATGAATACAAGTGTCTTTCATGTAACTTGTTTGTTTTTCATTAAATTTTTTCTCATCAACGCTTTCATTCAGTTTTTGAGCTAACTTTTTTGGTGCTCACTCTTCCTTCATTGTTCCATTCCTTCCGCCACACAAAAGCACTTGAACTGCTTCAATGTTGTATGCTGAAAACGTATTTGTTTCTTTGTATTATTGTCTGAATGTTCTGCTGTCCAATTGTATGTCTGTCTATCCGTCTGTCTGTGTTTCTTGGTGTTGTCATGCTCTAAACAATGAGTTTTTTAGTGTTGTCCGGATAGCCGGAATTGGTGTCGGCACTTGTTGTTCGTGTTGCATACAAACGAGTCATAAAACATATTCATATTTTTGCTGCTCGAGGCTCATTCTTCCTTTTAATGTTTGACAGACACTTTTATACTTCTTTGCCTCGCAATCATTGACCCCATCCGGCGTAGTGCAAAGCGTATTTGAAAAATATTAAAAAACTACTGCTTTCCAGTTTGTTGATATGTTCTTTGAATAGTTAAAAGTAATTTTGTACAGTGTTTAGAGAAGTTCAACTTGTTCACTAGGTTATATACGTATTGGAAGTTTTTGCCTTATCACTCTAAATCATGTTAACAGCAAAAGTTTGAGTTGAACAAGTGTTAACATCAATTGGCCTAGATATACACTTGAAGATAGCAATTTTTGTATTGATTGGGTCTTGAGTGGCACATATCGAAATTTTACAAAAATGTTTAAGTTCGCCTTCAACAGTTTTATTCGATTAACAATAGCATTAATAACATTAATTTTTTAAACTGAACCAAAAGCTTTTTTTATTTATTGCCTTTATTCGAAAAAAAAATGGAATTGGGTGAAAAATATTTCTATAGTTTTTCGTGTAAGAATTTTGGAGAGAAAATGTTTGATTATTTTTTTTTTCGTTAACTTCCACGTAGCTCCAGCGAAGTTAATGTGTGCGATTCCCTGTCTTGATCAAATACACATAGTAAGATTTTTTTAATCCTTGCAAATTTAATTATAATAAACTAGTATTCCCCGGCAGCATCATTAAGGAGCGGCTTTTGTTGGTCTACCAAAGTTGCCTTGATCTAAATCACATTCCCAAACGCTGGCGTAATGTGAAGGTTATCTTTATACCTAAGGCAGGCAAAAGCTCACACGACAACCCAAAAGACCTTAGACCAATTAGTCTCCCATCGTTTCTTCTAAAAATCCTCGAGAGATTAGTCGACATTCACTTGAGATTTAAAATAGAAAAAGCCACTATAGCACAACATGCTTACACCAAAGACAAATCCGTGGAAACAGCTCTCCACTCCATAGTCTCTATCATTGAAAAATCCCTCCATCAGAAGGAATATACGATGATACCTTTTATTGATATAGAAGGGGCCTTTAATAACGTCGAAGCAAGAGCTATCACTAATGCGCCAGCGGAGCTTGGGGTGGATGCCACGCTGATAGAACTGATAAATCAAATGCGAGTTGGCAGGATTATAAGTGCAAAGTTTGGTGCGGCATCCACGTTAAGATCTGTACCAAGGGGAACCCCTCAGGGAGAAGTTCTTTTACCTCTATTCTGGAATTTAGCAGTAAATAAACTGTTAGTCAAACTGGAACTAGAGGGGTGCAGGGTGATAGCTTATGCCGATGACGTTGCTATTGTTACCTCTGGAAAATACATATCAACTCTTCGAGACATTATTCAAAATTGCCTAAATACTATTCAACTCTGCTATCAGCTGTCGGCTCAGCGTCAACCCAAACAAAAATGAATTAGTGGTTTTCACCAGAAAACACAATTTACCTCTAATTAGTCTTCTTAAACTTGGAAACACAAGCCTTAACTTCTCAGATCAAGCAAAATACCTAGGCCTTATGGATAGAAAACTAAAATGGAAGCCCAATCTGCTCGAGAGAGTCAAAAAAGCGAATATTGGTAGCAAATGGGGCTTACTGGCTATATACAGCACTTGTAAGGTCAATCTTGCTATATGGTGCTATTGTCTGGTGGCATGTACTCGAAAAACAGACTCACCTAAACCTTCTCCGTAAAGTTCAAAGATCAGCAGAACTGCGCATCAGTGGAGCCCTACGAACCACTCCAGCAGACGCATTAGACATAATGCTCCATCTTATATCACTTGACATTCTAGCTAAACAGATGGCAGTTAATACAGCCATCCGCCTAGAGCCACCTTCCAGTGGAAAAAAGTACACTAGGACATTCTAGCATAAGAAAATTTCTCCCTCCCATACCTAGGTCCATCAACTACATCACACAACAACTATCCTTTGAAACGAAGGTATCCATTCCCTCTCTAGAAGTGTGGGAACTAGGATACCGTTCACCTCACAATGTCATTCAGATCTTTACTGATAGATCAGAACTAGATGGCAAAGTAGGTGGAGGAGTCTACTCGGAAACATTCAACATTAACCCTAGAATGTGCGACTGGGCTTTTCGAGACCCATTTTGACTTTCAGAAGTCGTCAATTTCTTTTCTTGGCTCTGAGCGCCGAAATATTTTATGCCAACTACCGCTAAAGTGTTCTAGACGTAACAAAGTAGACTAAAAATAATTTGCATTACTTTCGTAGAACATACTTATCTGTTTTTATAATATGGACGTAAGTGAACCTACTGAGCCTCACGAGGCCCGTCCGTTTAATGTATGGGAAATGTCTGTAAGCTACTCATCAAAATATGTTCAAACACAATCGATCACGTGCGACGACTTAATTACGCTATATGTGTAAAGCTCTTGTGTGCATATGGTCACATTACATACTAATTTTTTTATTGTAAGTAATACTTGAAATATCGGGAATAAGTGATGAGTTGTGGGAAAAGCTTGATATTGTTCTCAATTTCTTAGGCTGCTGACTAACTGGCAGCAGCTCACTGAGGACAGTTTTTTTGCTACTAAAAACTAGAGAATGAAGAAGACTATCTTTTCGGAAAAACAAGCCTCATAAATTTCTGGATTACAACAAAAGTAAACCAGGTGTCAGCACTATGGACCAGATGCACAGTTGCTACTCTTTCAAGAGTGGCAAAAACCTATAAACGTATAAACATCGTGAATTTCTAAAGGTTTTGACATTCCAGTTTGTTACTTGAATGAATAGCAACGTTCAAATTTCAATTCAATGTTTTTGTCAATATTTATAAAAAAACAATATTTTATAAATTCGTAATTCTACCTTTCTTACAACATACACAATTACATTACCCTGAATTATATTACATTACCCGGAACGGCAAGACTATGAGTCGTGCAATGCTCAGAACGGCAAAAAGAGGCACAAAACAATCTTGTCGTGTAAAAAAAAATGCAAAGAAATTCATGCCATACAAAAAAAAGTAAATTTACTTTTTTAGGCATCCTAACCCCCCCCCCACCCCCTTAAGAAACCCCCTCAAAATGACATCCACACACAGATGTAGTGTCTAACAGTACTTCTACATAACAGCAGCTTGCAATAGGACATCTAGATGAACGAAAATCGTAAAGACTGCTGGCCACGATTTATGGGCCTCGCGAGGCCTAATAGGGTGACTTACCGCCTCCTAGGCAGTCGCACATCCTAGGGTTAATTTAGCCTTCAGGCTCCCTGATCATTGCTGTGTATTTCAAGCTGAAATATGAAGCGTTAACTTGGCTTCAGGTAAATGAGATATCTTCCATGGATATTTACAAACTATCCGATAGTCAAGCCGCTTTGAAAGCCCTAGGAACTGTTGAAATAACATCTCAAACAGTTCTCAACTGCCGCAGATTTTTAAATGAGATGGGAAAGCAGCTTAGAATTCTTCTATGTTGGATTTCTGGACATAAGGATTTTCTAGGTAACTGCAAAGCAAATGAACTCGCTCGGACAGGTACTATCAAACAACTATCTATAAATAAGGCAAGCCTTGGTATTACTCTCACCACATGTAAACTCCTTACACATGAGTTATCCGGCATCAAAACCAACAACAGATGGTCAGCAGGTAACACGTGTAATATAACGCGGCAAATCTGGCCCAAACTCTCCCTTAAGCGTTCAAAAGAACTCATTGCTCTCAGTAGAGATCACATCAGCACCATGATAGATATACTTGCAGGGCACTGCCTTATTGGCAGACACGCGCAGAGATTGAACATTAGGGTGCATCTTTTCTTTTTTCTTTTTTAAATTCGCTTCCAATAGCATTTTTCTGGTGCTTTAAATCATAAATAAAAAACCTGTGCAAGGAGAAGGTCCACAATTGATTTCTTCAGGTGGCGCCACACGCCCTAGAATGTCCGCATATCGTAAAAATTCGACTTTTTCGTAGTTGTTTGATACATATTGATCTCTATAAAAGCGTATGCACTGAAGATCAGCGAAACAATTTTTTTATTACTGAAGTATATGTAGACTATGTGAAAAAAAAATTGAAATCATATATATTAGGGCGGGTCAAATTCTGGCTCAGCGAAATTCGTAAAATACATGTAATTTCAAGACTTTTTCTCCACTACAGCATATACAAATTCTGAAAAAAAGCTGTGCGGACTTTCGTAAATAGATTCATACACATACATTCATACATTCATATTTTATAATTGTGAACAAAATCTATTTACGAAAGTCCGCACAGCTTTTTTTCAGAATTTGTATATGCTGTAGTGGAGAAAAAGTCTTGAAATTACATGTATTTTACGAATTTCGCTGAGCCAGACCACCAAAAAATTCGTCCGTACAAATTGACCCGCCCTAATATATATATATATATATACAATTCTATTTTTCAGGACGATATTTTGAACAGGTTTTAGGAAATTTTTTTTCAAATTCGTGAGAATATCGCACTTTCTGAAAGAGTGCGCCAACTAAAAAATGTATGTAGTATTGTAGTAGTACTATTGTAGTACTATTCAGCACCTTTAATTTAAGAGTTATTAGAAGTATCTAAGTGCTCTGGAATCAAATTTATAGTATTTTTAAGAGTTTGTAATTCTAGAGTTTTCAGATCTGCGAACGCTCATTTTTCATCTCTGGATATTTCAAATCCAGAGTTAAGTGCGTAGAATGTACGATTTTACATATATTTTGTTATTTCACTCTTATAGTATTTAGTTTATTATGATAAATGATTACACGGTACTACAGTGGAAATGTACTTTTACTCTTTTTTAAAAGACATAGTCTAGGTTATAGGTCAGGTCAAGTACAATACGAAACCATATTTTAAATTGTTAATACAATCAGCAACTCAGCAATTTTTCAACCGATTTTCGATTTCCGCGGCCCAGTTGCCAAATGCGAATAAAATGTTATCAGTGAAACTGTATATGTAAATTGTGGTCGAATACTGAATTTCATGGCTGTGCGACCTATAACTCAAAAGCTGTTGAATTTATCAAATTTAGGTTGTATGGGAGGTGTCACGCCCCCTTGTCCAACGCCATACAAAGTTTTCAGTAAAAGTTCATGTGCAAATTGAGTTCAAATACTGAATTCTGACGCTGTGCGGCCTATAACTCAAAAGCTATTCGATATCGAAAATTTGGGTTGTATGGGAGGTGCCACGCTCCTTTGTCCAACTCCCATAAAATGTTATCAGTGAAACGCCACGTGTAAATTGTGGTCGAATTCCGAAGCTAAGAGGCTTATAACTCCAAAGATATTCGATATCGCAAATTTGGGTTGTATGGGAGGTGCCACGCGCACTGGGGGTAGGAGGGTGAAATATACTTTACGACCTATTCTCATACCTACCAAATTTACATACAAAATTTCATGAAAATCGGTCGAGCCGTTTCGGAAGAATTCTGTAACAAACACCGTGACACGAAATTTTTATATATTAGATATATACATAGGTCTACAAAGAAAATTCACTATTCTACACGGAAAGAATCGTTTTTGTATCGAGAAACTATTTTTGTGATTCTATACCATTTGCAACATTTATTCAGATAAAATCAATTGAAATTTAGAAATTCAATACGAAATAAAAAAAGGACCAATCGAAATTCAGAACACATCAATCGATTTTCAGAAAAAATCAATTGCAATTGATCTATTCTCAATTGAGAATTGAGAGTAGATCAATTGCAATTTATATTCAGAAAAGATCAATTGAAAATGGGAATTACCAATTGAAGCTTAGAAATATCACTTAAGGGCAGGTTCTCATCTAGAGGTCCAAAAATACGGTGATGTTCTTAATTTTTTTTTCATAAAAGGAAGTAAATGAACACCTTTAGTTTTTTTGGCAGTTGCACCCTTCGCCCAAGCTTTTGTCCTCCAACCCTTAACTCTCCCCATCCTCGATCAAATACTAAGTTTATGTTGTGAAAATTGCCTGGGTTTTTAACCCTCCGCCCTTTCCCTTCGCCGTCCTTATAATCCATTGACCATTCCTCCCTCCTTAGGAATGGTCGATGGATTATAACTCATCTCTTCCTCTTCTCTAGTATATATTCCTATACAAAAAGTGGGTGTGGCTACAAACGGAATTTTTTTACAATGAAAAAGGTATGAATCATCACAAAAAATTAAAACACTTCTATCCCGATTCTCCGGTGATTTAGCTACATGTTCCTACAATATTAAATGGTGTACTCATTGAGATCTTTCATTTGACATATGTACATTTTATTTCTGTTGGTCAAACGACCCATTACCCTTTCTCTTTCATCTTTTTAGAGTGAAAAATTTTGCTTTATTGCTCGTATACAAAAATCATGAGAATTCTTTATCTAGAAAATTGTGAATAAAATTTGCACTTAAGGCAGGGGGGTGGGGACAGTACACACCTGAATTTTCAAAAAATCAAATTTTTTTTATGATTGATTTTTGTTCAAAAGACCTCAAAGAATCTATTTTTAATGATATAAAATTAGAAATTAATTTCTATGTTAAATGGTTTTAAACGTAGAGCGTCAAGGCCATATCCGTGTTAAAAACTTTAAAGCGTTTTTTCTAGAAATCACATTTTTTGAGTTGGCGGCCGTGATAAAAAAAGCTACTAACTGATCTTTCTGAAATTTTAATATGCTATTGTACACATATAAGTCTATAGATTGAACTACGAATAGAAAGATCGGTAAAGTATTTTTGGTTTTCAAAGGGTTTTTTGGTCCAAAAAAACGGCTAATTTCGAAAAAACGCCGCCATTTTGTCAATTTTTGCCAAACAAATTCTTTTAGTTCAATCTATAGCGGCTTTGATGCTGATTAAAACACTGTTTTTTTTTCAGACGTACCAGTGAGCCAAAATCACGGCGGGCGTGATTTTTTTAATGTTATTTTCAAAAACCTGCTGCAGCCAAAAAACACGCTGAAAAAAACCAAAAAAAAAAACGCTGGAAAAAAGTATATTTTTTGTATACTATTTTTACATAAAAATAAATATGCAAAGTTTCAATAAGATATCTTGTTCCTTTCTTCAAAAAATTTGCATTTTAAAAATTTCATTTTTGAAAAATCCATGTGTGTACTGTCCCCTTAAAACAAAGCCTGTGTAAAGCCCATTTCAGTCGTACATTTCAAGTTGAGCCCTTCAAGATAACTTTTCGCTTGTCCATCTATTAAATATCGTTATCTCTCTACTAACCAGTTTAAATTATTTTAAACCCACTCCATTGAAAAGTTTGGAAAAATAATTTTTATAAATTATAGACTTTCCAGATTAGCCTAAAAAGCATGGATGTAGGATGTAAAGCCGGAATTTTTGAAATGTCTTAAAATAAAAGTTTAACTAACACAAACATTGCCCACTGCATGGAAAGAAAAATTCTTTATGAAACTACTTTTAAAGAAATTAATAAAGACCCATAAGTAACTTGATTGTTTGCTTGAAGTTACTGTATCTGTGTCAAAAAAAAAAATCCAAAAAATAAACCCAAAAATTTGATTGAATAAAAATAAATTTATGTTGCAAGAATAACGCAAAACATAAGCCACAAATAAACAAACATTTGTTACAAATAATAAACATAAATAGAAGCATATAAATACTAATTTATGTTTTTCTATTTTATGCGTTGACGAAAACAAGACAAACGACTGAAAAAAAGGGGTATATACTTAAGATTTTTGTGCCTTAATGCAATAATTATTTTTTATTTTAAATCTACATATACACTGGCTTTCATCTCGAAACAAAACGTTTGTGAATTTTAATTTACTGCCAAATTTTTTCAAAATAAATTCAATTGAAATTGAAAATTTCTTAGTTTTCCCAACTAAACTTATTGCAGCGGCAATAATGCTCAGCAGTATATAAGGTACATTAGTTCATTCCCACTTCGTATTTTATTTCAGGCACATAAACGTAACCAATTGAAATTTTGGCAACGAGTACGGGAAATATTTTTCATTTTATGTACGTAGCTGTTTTGAAAAATTATTAAGAAAAATGAAAATTGTTATTATTTCAATGAATTTTTTTCGTGAGTAACATGAATGCAATAAGATGTAATGATATGTTTCTGCTTTTAAATATAGGACATACACGAGCACAATAAAACTGAATTTTTTAAAATAATAGGAGCTGTTATGAGCAGCTGTTAGCTCGTAAACAAAATTAAAATTTATAAAATAAATTTTTCAACATAGTTTTTTATATGAAATGTATTCGACATTCGAGGCTTTGAACTTTACTCTCACTTTCAACATCGGTGTAAGTTATCCACTCAATTAAAAAAGTGTAAAGCTTGAGCTTGAACTACTTTGAAAAGTGGCTTTCGTTACAGCTTTAAATGTATAATTACCGCTCTTAAGTCAACACTAAAATCTTAAAACTGCTGGCAATGCATTTAAGCATCTCACCTACTTTAATTGTCTCCATTTTCTGGGTCATTTCATATGCCGCTTTGTAAAGACAAGACAAAAATCGTTGGCAAGATTCCAGACAACAAATTACAAGTCAAAAGTGACAATTTCTCCGTTATGGCGGCTGAATAAGGCAAAACTCATTTTAAAATTGGCATTCAAAGAGAGGAATAATTTAATGTATTTTTTACGTGCTTAAGTGTATCGAATTTAAAATTACGTTTGAAATTTGATTGTTTTTTTAAAATATTTTACATAAAATAATATTTTTTTCTAATGCAATAATAAAAAAAGCATGGCAAAAATATTTTATTTTTTTAATTATAAATCAAAACTGACAGATCCAACTTTATTAATGACAAAATAACTTATTACTAGCTTCTCACTTTCTAACATTTATCTTTATGACATTTTTATTTGGTTCTTAACTAATCTGTTTTCCACACCATCTATCTCTCTCTCTCTTCACTCTTTAGATATTACAAAATTTGGGCAAAGTCGATCGTACTGCAGATGAAATTTTTGACGATCACTTAAATAACTTTAATCGCCAGCAACTAAATGCCAATAAATTACAAAAAGAGTTCAACAACTATATCAGATGCATCAGAGGTGAGTTTATTTTATTACTTCCTAACGACCATTCCGTGAAAAATTTCCGTATCAATTTTCGTTTATTTTTAATTCTTGCAGCTGCTCAGACTGCTTCCAAATCCTTGATGGATGCCATAAGTGAAATCTACGAACCACAATGGACCGGCTACGATGCTCTACAAGCACAAACAGCTGCCTCAGAGAGTCTGTGGCAAGATTTTGCACACAAACTGGGTGATCAAGTGTTGATTCCACTCAACACATATACTGGCCAATTTCCCGAAATGAAGGTAAAATTAAAAATATGATTAAATAATACAAACTTAAATTCTAATTAAAATTAAATTTTCCCTGTTGCTCCAGAAAAAAGTTGAGAAACGCAACCGGAAACTCATTGATTACGACGGTCAACGTCATTCTTTCCAAAGTCTACAGGCCAACGCCAATAAGCGCAAAGATGATGTCAAGGTTTGTAGTAGACTTGAATCTTTTAACGCCTCAAAATAAGCAACAGCAAACTCTCAATACCATTTATAAACAACTGCATTTTAAATTTTACTAGCTTACCAAGGGTCGCGAGCAGCTGGAAGAAGCACGTCGCACCTATGAAATTCTCAACACCGAATTGCATGATGAACTGCCAGCTCTGCACGATTCTAGAATATTATTTTTAGTTACGAATCTGCAGACACTTTTTGCCACAGAGCAAGTGTTTCATAGTGAAACTTCAAAGGTTGGCAATTGTGCTTTTTGTTTCCTATATTAAGAGCTTCCATTTAATAATTTTTTTGCGTTTTGCAGATTTATTCAGAGTTGGAAGCCATTGTAGACAAATTGGCAACAGACTCACAACGCGGCTCAAATACGCTAAGAAAGCAAACCCGTAAGTTTATTCTTGTAAACCACCGAGCATATAAGCTATTTATAAGCCCGAGTTTAACCTAAGCCATATCATATCAAAAGCTTATTGATTTTTTAAACACTTAAAAAATCAACCATTACACAAAATATCCGAATTGCACATTGTAAATTTGCAATTCCGCAAGTGATTAGCTTCTAATCAGAGCGTTTCAAAAGTAAGCTAGCGAGCCATTTGTGTCGCGTGAAGGTTTGGCAAGTAGCTCGCTAACAAAAAAACCCTTATTTCTGCGAGTACAAAAAACCCTGTGAGTACATATTTTTTGGGATTTGATCTTTTTCCCAATAAACTGCGCACAAAAAAAACAGTACAATAACTGAATTGATGAAGTTCCTTGACATACTGGTTGACGAATTCAAATCTTCGAGGTGTTTGGATATAATACAATTTCATTTGGCAGTAAAGTTTTTGAAAAAAACATTTTTTTTTAATCTTAGGGGTCGTCCGTAAACTATGTCACCTTACCGATTTAATGGAATGGGGAGGAATTTTGAAATGCACTACGATTAGTAACGGTTGGAGGGGGGTGTATAATTAAAAAAACTCAACCAAATTCTAATTTATATTATTTAAGACCAGCTAATATTAACGCGGTGGTACTCTGAAATGTAAATATTTTGACTTTTTTTCTTGTAGATTATATTTTAATAATTTTTGAAAATATAGGGGAGATTTGCTAGAATGTATTATAAAATGAGAAAAATATTTCTGTTGTTAAAATTTATAGTACACTTGTTGAAATCCGGCGCGTTGATGCCACGACCCCTTGTCCAACACTCATAAAATATTATCAATGTAACGGCACGTGTAAATTGTGGTCGTATACCGAATTCCAAACTCCAAAGCTATTCGATATCGCAAATTTCGGTTGTATGGGAGGTGACACGCCCCCTTGTCCAAAGCCCTTAAAATGTTATCAGTGAAACGACACGTGTAAATTGTGTTCGCTTACGGAATTCCGCAGAAGTGCAACCTATTTTTCCAAAGCCATTCGATATCAAATATTTCGGCTGTATGGGAGTTGCCTCGCCTCCCTTTTCAATGTTTAAACCTTCCTTGGTGTATGTTTAATAACTTCCTGAAGTGTTATATTTTTGCAATTTGGTGCATACCTTGGTGGTAAGTAACATTCTTTTATTAGAAAAATTTTGTTTTCTATTTCTAGGAACATGCAAGTTGCTTAACATTTCCAAAAAATTGAAATGTTAACCACAAAAACTTTCGTACCTGCAACACACAAAAAGTTTTTAGTACTAATTTTATTTTTTGGTGCAATAGAAAAAAACCCAATCATCAAAAATGAAAGTGCTGGCTTTGAAAGTGAATAACTCGGTCATGTGACAAGGATTGCATTAATTTTTTTTTTAATTTTGATTAAATTTCCTTCCAACCGTGTTTCAATTTTTTCATTTTCGTATCCCTTCTAGTTTTTATAATTTTCCAAAAAAAAATTAAACGAATTTGTTTATTTCGCAAAAAACCTGGTAAAAATATTTTTTATTAAAAAAATATTCCAAATCAAAAATTACTTTTTTAATGTTCTTCCATATGGTATGCATAAATGTAGAGTTGATTTAAAGTTTCTATCGTAAAAATTTAAAAACTTTTTATACGATCGAAAAATCAAGCAATTTTTTCAATCATAAAAATTTAAGATTTTTTTTTTTGTATTCATTTTGTGTTTTGTAATTTTTTTTTGCATAAAAGGTAATGGTGTAGTGAAAGAATCATGAATTTGTCAATTCGTTCCTGATTAATACTCTCAAATAACCCTTTAAACACTGCCACAGCAACAACAGGCCACCTACTCGGTCAAACTTTAAACCGTTTAGGAGGAGTTCAGTGACCAAGCCATATACAGAAGAATTTTATATATAAAGATAGTTGTAATTTGTTCCCCGAAGACGAGCCCTCTGCATACCAAAAAAATCGAAATTATTCTTGAAGGCTAAACTTTTCTTAAAATGTATAAAAACATGATAAAACATAAAAATCGTTACAAAAATCAAAGCGAGTACAACTGCATTTTTCTTAATAGAAATAGAACAAAAAATTTTGTGTCAAACTGAAACAGTTTTTTCATAAAAATTATGTGTCATATTAAAGAGTATAAAAAATGCAATTTTGAATTTTTATTGTTTTTACAACAAAAAAACTTTTGCACCGTTTTTGCAAGAAACAGAATTTTGTTCGACCTTTTTTTAAAAAAAAAAAAAAAAAAAATCCTTGGCAAACGGTATGCTGGAATAATTTTTTTCAAGTTCCTTGATTGAACGTTCTGACTAAAGATAATTGAATGAAATATATGAAGGGCTTTTTGCAAGAATATGATAAGCCACTTTAAACATGTTTTGAAATATTCGACTCTAAAGTTTTGAAAAACTGTATTTTTGTATGAAGAAATGGAATTGAACACGGAAACTTTTACAAATAGGTAAAAAAATTAATAAGAAATAGCCAAAATCTCTTCAGTGGTTGTTGGCAATGCATTGAGTAATACATTTAGCTTAAAAAAATTGCTATTTTAAATCATTTGGCTTATCACGTTATTGCAATAATCCCTTCATATACAAAACAACGAAGATATTTGCGTCGAAAGTCAAAACTATGGTATAGTTTTTTCCTTTAGGTAACGATGTTTTATTCAAAACTTCATTGTACTAAGATTTTCTACAGTTTTGAACATATCGCTCATTTACTTGAAGGACCATCATTTGCTTGAAGGTCCTTTTACTTGAAGGACCTTACTTGAAGGACCTCAAAAAACGTGATTTTGCAGAAAGCGCGTTTAAAGTTTTCAATTTACTCCCACCTAGTATGAAAAAAGAGAGGCATATTTAGTTTTCACGATGAGATCATTCAAAATAATAACATAAAATTTTTACACAATATAAAGCATGATATAAAAAACAATTCTGCATCATTAACTCAAAAATCGTGTTTTTTGAGCTCTGACGACCTTCAAGTAAATGAGCGATATATGAATGTTTTTGGTGTCAAGCAAACGGAAATATTTTCAGTTACTTTATTTACCCTTGAGAATTTAAAAAAGTTAGTATACATTAACAGATATTGGATCAATGTAGTTTATTCGTTAGAGATAAATGTAAACAATCGAGTTGATATTCCAGGTTTTAACTCACTTTCAGTGTTTTTATTATCAATTTTTTTTTAATCCGTTATTTTAAAAATAATCCTTGTTTTTGTGATCAAAAGTACCCTACGTCTTGATCAGAGACGTAAAGAACATACATGTTAAGTCTATCCATCCAGTAGTCTTCACGTTATGCGCGTACAAGCAGACAGACGGACAAAAATTTTTAATATTATATTTTTTGAATCTACATCCTTCTAAATGTTCAGCGCAGAAAGAATTTTGAAAAACATTCAATGTACAGATCTTCTTTACAGTTTTATTAGATGTTTAGATTTATGCATTTAGCATCGCAGTTCCGCTGATTTATAAACATAAAAGAAAAGAAAACAAGTTTAAATAGGCTTATTATCTATGTCAAAGACCAGTTGAATTTCATTGCATTAAAAATGAAAATACACTTGATTGGGTCGATATAGAATTCGATGAAGAATTTGAAGAATCCTCAACAAAGCTTCCAGCTTCTCAATCTTACTGAATGAGAGCATCGACTCTTGATTGATGATGATATAAAAAAATAACATATATGAAAAGTGACCTTTAAAAACTAATTAAAAGCAACATAATGTTCAATGCACACTTGACGGAACGGCGACAAACATTTTAATTAAACAAAACAATAAAAAAATAGGCGCAGAATTTTCTAATTAACAATTAGCTTTAATAGCTTTGCTATTAGATGAAGAAGGTGGAGAAAATTAATAAAATCGTAGATTTTGGATTCATCCTATGCTTTTAGAACGACCTATCGATGGCGAATTTTTTACTGTGCACTCTAAACTGTTGGAATCCATTGTAAACAAAGCGAACAACAAGCCGGTTAGTATTTTTTGTAACGATCACCACCGTCTTTTTCGTCGTCGTCAACAGTCGTTGTCGTTTCGTCGCCGCTTAGGGCTAATTTTTCAGTGCGAGCTTAAACTCTAGTCAAATTAAACAGATGTTAACTCTCCAAAATTAGATGTTTAAACTCGATTTAGCCAAAAAAGGAACACATTATACAATAATTCAAGTCAATTTAACTTCAGCGAATGCTAAAATATCTTGTTAAACCTAGTTTAAACGTCCAATTTTGGTGAGTTGACCTCAGTTTAATTTGACTAGAGTTTAAGCTAGCACTAAAAAATTGGCCCTTAGTGAGCATGTATACATAAGGACACATGGTAGTTAAATTTTGTAGTTTTGTGTCGTTTCGTGACGTGCAGCAAGTGGGCAGCGATCTTTATTCATACCGGTCAGTAATACTAGAGAAAATTCTGAGGGTTTGTGAAATGATATAATATGTTTAAATCAATTAATTTCTTTATTTCATATGTCGCGTAGCTTTATAGAGGGCTGGAGGGGTTTTCAAATGAACTAAGAAAATTCATGGAGGGGAAGGGGAGGTAAAAAAAGCTAAAAATCGGTGACGTGGTTTATGGACGACCTCTTATTAAATCTCTTTGATGTTAAAAATACACAATTGCACACACAAGGCGATTTTTTAAATTTTCAGAAAAAAACAGCAAATTTAAAAAAAAAATTTAATTCTTTTGACATTTAGACATGTTTTTAAATTTAATTTCAATTAAAATAAAAATAAGCGATTTTTTAAAAAATAAGCTCTTATAAAAAAAAAAACGTAAACTAAAAATAAAATAATAAATTTAAGTGACATTTGTCATCTACACTCACGGTCAAAAAAAAATCTGACTTAATAATTTAATAACAAATATCCTTTTTCTTGAATACCTTGAATACAGTGTGACGAAATCAACCAAAAAAAGCACAAACAAACTTTACTGAAATTCTTAAAGAGAGATATATTGAGAGTTCATCGCATCTAATTTGACCTCTCAATGTCGTCATAATATATTTTTAAAATTTAAGTGTTCAAATCATGTTTTGCCGACATTCGTGGAATTTTCACAGTCATTTGCTTTGTTGAAAATCAAAAACAAAATCCTTTTCTTTTTGGTAAAATTTTGCAGGGAATAAGACTTTGTAAAATATGTGACGAAATTGGTGCGTTTGTATGGTATCAAACATATACATAGGAAACAGTTTTTGACGAAAAAAATTAACGTTAAAATTGACGCCATTTAACGAATTCTATACCGATTTCGATGTTCTTAAGTTCACTGGAAAGATATTTTTACGTGCAATTAATATTTGTGAAGAAACAAATGTCATTTATGGAATATGGAGTTTAAATATTAATGAATATTTATGTCGTTCGCAACAGTATTGAGATGGCTGCTCTTCATCGTGATCTAAATGCACTTTTTGAATGGTGTAATCGTAACCGCTTACATCTAAATAGTAATAAATGTTTTCATGTTTCGTATGCCAAAACTATAAATGTTTTCCAAAGTTCTTTCTATATCGGTAACGCAAATTTATTGCGTGTTCATGAAATTTTAGATTTGGGAGTTTGTTTTGATGCAAGTTTTTCATTTCTTCGACACTTTTCATGCACGCTTTCTAAATCATATTCAATGTATGCTTTTTTAAGGAGGAATTGTTCTAATTTTTCTGATCCTTATTTTTTTAAGTGTCTTTTTGTATCGTTTGTGAGATCTCGTGTAGAATATGCCTCTTTTATATGGAATCCCTACTATTCTGTACAAACACTTAGGCTTGAACGAATACAGAAAACATTTATAACATTTGCACTGCGATCGTTTAACTTTGTCGAACCCGTACCGTCATTTAATGCTCGTTGTATGTTATTAAATTTAAAATCGCTTCAATCGAGGCGTATTATTCAGTCCTTAATATTTCTTTTTGATATTGTTTATGGTAACATTGATTGTCCATATTTGTTAAGTGCAATTAATTTCAATGTTCCCGTAAGAAATTTACGTCATTTTGATTATTTTAAAATTTAACTTCTGTAGAGCAAATTATTTATTGTATGAACCTTTGAATAGAACTCTAAAAGAATATATTTTTTTTAGTTCTAAAATTAATATTGATTTCAGTGATAATAAAAATATGTTTATATATGCTTTAAATTGTTATTATTCTTAAGTTATTGTATCATATTTATAACTTTATTCTTAAGTGCTAATGTCTGTAATTTCTATACTCATTTGCTTGTCTGAGAAAATTTAAAATTTATAGACAATAAACTAAACTAAACTAAAAAATTATTTAATTAAATATTATAGAAACATAATTTTTTTTTTTAGTTAAAGAATAGAACAAGAATTTGCTTCGCTGCACGCTTCATTTGTATTCTATCGAATTTGTTTTTACATAGCCTTATTATACGCAAGATTCTACGAAACAGAAACGGATTTTATTTTTCACTTCCAACAAGGCAAATGGCTGTAAAAATTCAATGAACAGCGGCACAACAAAATTCGATCACTTTAACTTTAAAAATAAATTAAAAAAAATTGTGACGAAATTGAGAGGTGAAATCAGGTGCGATGGACTCTCAATATGTCCTTCTTTAAGAAGTTCTATAAATTTTGATTGTGTTTTTTTTTTGGTCGATTTCGGCACCTGTGTTATACTTAGTTCAAGAAAAAGAAAATTTGTTATTAACCCTAGAACCCATACGGGGTGCGTAGAAACCCCATTAAAAATTAAAAGTGGCTGCATTTCGTTAAATGGAACATTTTATAATATGAATTTTTATCACTGTGATTTTTGAGCTCTTTTTTTAGTTATTCTTTTTTAAAATGAACTAATTATGACTAAAAAAGAATATATTTCCGAATTTAACGAAATGCCGCTTTGAAGTTAGTGGGGGTGTAGAGGAACCCCAAATGGCTTAACGTAACAAAAAACAAGGTATGGGTTCTAGGGTTAAATTATTAAGTCAGCTTTTTTTTTGCCGTGGGCGTATATCTATTATATAGAATTGAAGTGAACATTTAAATTTACGACTTTACTCAAAAAGTACTAGGCCGATTTTTATGAAAAAAATTCGAAAATATCACATTTGTACTACATATTTATTACAGGGTATTTTTCTTTCGAAATTTTAATAATAAGCATATTTATTTAAGGTATTAAGTTTTTTAAGAAATCATCCCAGCTGCCACACATTGCTTATTCGTTGGCTTTTGACGCTTTTTTGTTGCTATAGTTTCAATAAACTCCATGTTTTTCTCTTTTTTTTCCTCTTTCTCTTCGTGCTCAGTTAGCACAGCGCAACAAAATAAAAACTGATGAGCCTCAAGCAACAAGGTTATTTATAAGGTTGTGGCATTTCAGAGAAATGCACTCTTTTTCCACCTTTGCTTTGGGAGCATGTCACACTTGCGCGGACACGGACAAATTTGTTGTTGTTTTCGCGGGTAAAATAAGAAACTGGAAATTGAGAGAGCTTCTTTTACCCGTGAAAACAACAACAAATTTGTCCGTGTCCGCTAAGTGTGACATGCACCTTGAACTGTCACTGTGCTTTTCTTTGTTCTATGCGTTCATTTTCTTGATTTCTGTTTATCCATTCTGACAGTTCAACCATGCGCTCTCAAGTGCCACAACCTTATAAATGAGCCTTGTTGCTTGAGGCCCATCAGTTTTTATTTTGTTGCGCTGTTCAACTCAGTTTTTTTGAGGAGCACAATCTACGAATCTTTCGCTCTTTCTACGAACGAATACTGTGAAAGAGCGAAGTTTGGAAAAAAGTTTAACGTAAGAGCGCTCAATTTTTTTTTTCTCGAATGAGGAAAGCAAAGAGAATCGTTCGTCAATTGAATAATATTGATGAGGAGGAGTGCAATTATTCTCGTCAATTGAGAATTTTTGCGAACCCTTATTCAAAACAAGCACTACTACCAGCTCGAAGAAGAGAAAGATCGTTGTGTTTAACGAGCACAAAAAGTTATTTGCTTTGTTGTGGTTTTTGACCGTGATCGTAAACAAAAACCAAAACAGTATTTCGTCAACCCAATCACCAACCAAACACCAACTACAGCAGCACCACATGCACTAAAATGATCGAAAAAGAGTGCATTTCTCTCAAGTGCCAAAACCTTATAAATGAACCATGGACTGGACCAAATTTGCGATCACTGAGCCGCCATGTGTTCAGTTTTGCACTCAAGACCAATTGTCTGATCTGCAGTATTCGAGTAAAATTATTAAAAAAGGCGTAATAAAAATAAATAATGTGCTCAATAGAAAATGGTTTAAGATTTTAATTTTTTTTTTAATTACACAATATTATAAAAAAACTATCTCACATTTGCATAAAAAGGCCTACCCATTCTACTACCCATGCTACTCTTATTAAATAAATAGCATTTACCGTATAGATTTGATGGTGCAATCACAAAAAATCCAAATTCAGGCTTTTATTAGTCAAAGTCATCAATTGCACTTTTAATTTAGGCAATCTTTTTATTTTAACATGCAGGCAGTACCATAATTTCAATAGCTATAAATTATATGGTTAAAAGTGACTTGACCTTTCTTCTAAAACAATCTTTGTTGTGTTTAGAACTAGATAAAGGATTATTTACTCTTTTCCATTGCCGTATTCAGTATAAGAACCTGAGTGTTACTTACACCTTTGCCTAAACCTTTAGTGTTAATTCTTTAATTAGTTGTTTGTTTTTCTTTTTGCATTTTTGACTAACTATCTTTTGTTTTGCAATTTTAGAGAACGCCATTAAGTCGAGCAGCCCGGTGCAATCGCCAGTCAAGCAAATGAACAACACAAACATTAACAACACCAACAACTATCAGAACCAGATCACTACAAATGGTTCCAGCAACGTCAATAGTCGTAAGTATTTGGATGCTGCTGTTGTTTCGTTGTGTCTAGCAACGCCTGCTTCCAAAAGAAAAAGAGCAGCAGTTTTTTTAATTATAGCCTTTAATTTTAATGATATTTGAATTTTTATTTTTTAATTTCTGTTTGTTTTTCCTTTGCTTATTTCTTTGAATTTTATTTTTAATTTTTTCACAATTGGAAATAAACTGTAAAAAATTCATTACATTTTTAGATTGAATTTCGTTGTAAAATATGCAAAATTTTAAAAACATTCTATTCAAATAATTACTATATATTTATCATTTAAATTATGTGTAATATGTATATAATAGATATAGTTTTATGCAAATACTTTTTATTTAAATTCATTTAAATTATATTCAATATTATTATATAAAACCTAATTCGATCTAAAGATTTAATGATTTTTTTTTTAGTTTATTAGCAGTTCTAGAAAAATTATAACGTTTATTTTAAAAGAAATACTAATATCCCAAGTGATAAAAAACACTGTTTCTATATTTTAATGCTTGGATATGGCTTTGTTTGATGATTAAAACCCTGACTAACCGCACAACAAAAAAATTTTCAAAATTTCCTCGAAATATGCTAAAATATTTTTGTATTCATGAAAAAAACTTTTTAAATTATTGCTTAGAAAGGCTTATTCTATATCGTTAACCTTAGTTGATGTCATTTTAATTTCTGCAAGAAAATAATTTAACAGTTTTTCTAATTCAGCAGTAAATGTCAATATTTTTGAAAAAATATAAATATAAGCTTTATTAAAAAAAAATTAAATAATTGTAAAAAATCTTAAAAAAACACAAATGCTTAAAAACTTTCCATTTCTTTTGTGGTAATCACGAATATTTGAGCATATTTGGAGTTTCCGCTGCCGCCACTCAAACAATATTTTTTTTTCTTATAATTTCTTTGTATCTTTATGAAGTTTTGTTTTGTTTTATTCTTAACACGCATGTGATGAGTTCTTTTTTTCTCTTCCTTTTCCATTTTGTTTCGTTATTATGATTGCAACAACTAAACCAACCAAATTAAAAATAAATAAATATGAAAATCCATAAAAAAAACAAAATTGAAAAAAAAACAAACGAACAGCAACATCCAGCCCTTCCTCAAGCTCACAACAGCAAGAACCTAGACTTGATTCCGTTTCTCCAACACCAGAATCAACGCCGGAAAATCAAAAGTCAACAACACCAACAAGCCCAGCTACAGCGTCGCCAAAAGATGAGCCTTCATATCAAAACACTGCAGCAATTATTGCTGCAACAAACACAACTGCTGCAACAACAGCGTCGACGCCAGAACCGCCTACAACAGCGCCAAGCACTGCAACGTCGAAGCATTCCGAGCAGACGCTTAACAGTCCAAATGCAAACACAACATTAGCAGCTCAAGCTGAACAAGCAATCACAACAACAGCAACAACTACTACAACAACAACCACAAAAACGTCGAACTCAAAGTCAATAGCTAACGACGAAGTCATGAATAATGTTGTTGTTGCTGCTGCAGCAACAACCACGACCACAACAAAAATTGCAAAAACTATGCCCCCATTGCCAACCGAGCAGTTAAACGGAAACGGAAACGGAAATGCAACAAACGCCAATCAAAACGGAAATGGAAACACAAATATTGAGGATAATAAGAAATCATTAGGTAATGAAATACTAAATGGTAGTAGAAAAAAATTATTAAATAAAAATCCCTTCGAAGAAGAAGAAGAACAAATCTACGAAATGCCAAAGGGTGAGTAATAACTAGAATGCAAGACCGCAAAAAAAAAACTCAAACAAACAGACAAACACAAAAACTGAACTGAGTGCAGCGGCGAAATATAAATGGTGATCAATATATAGCTAAGGTTTCTCCTTTAATTGGCTCCAAACTAAATATTAGCTTCAAAACCAAACAGACCAAATTAAAGATATTATTGTGGTTCATAAAGCTACTTGTAGTAAATTTTGTTAAAAATTATATTTAAAGAGTGACTTATTTAATTCTCTCCTTTGCATTTGGAAAACAGATTTCGGTAGTCGCAATTTGTTTGGCCAGTAGTGCTCGTTGGGTGTCTCGAGTAGAATGAATATTTTTTTGAATATATATTTAAAATTACAATTCAAAGTCAACTTGATGAATAAATAATATTTAAAATAATAAGAATACAAGGTGCATCGCTATAACTTGATTAAATAGTAATAATGTTCAGGATAATAATCTTTTTTGTAATTCTTAATATGTGTAGAATAAAAAAAAACGCAGATTGACTTATCAGCCCTTGAAAAGACTTTGACCAAGCTACTTATGGCTTGCAATTTTGTTTTGCGTGATGTAAATTTGCGTCCTGTAAATTTCATTTAAAAATACTAGAGTTATTATTATTATTTACTAGCTGGAACCCGGCGCGTTGCTGCCACGCCCCCGTTGCTAAACTTCCATAAAATGTTATCAGTGAACCTGCATTGGGTTGATCTAAATTTGGGTTGAACGAGAGGTGCCACGCCCCTTTGTTTAACTCCCATAAAATTTGATTAGTGAAACGGCATGTGTAAATCGTGGTAGAATAATGAATTCTTAGGCTATAACTTCAAAGCTATTCGATATCGCAAATCGCATATTTGGGTTGTATGGGAGGTGCCACGCCCCCTGAATGGCGTGTGTAAATTGTGGTAGAATACCGAATTCCGAGGCTGTGCGAGCTGTTACTGAAAAGCTATTCGATATCGCAAATTATGGGAGGTTGCCACACCATACGTCCATAAAATGTTATCAGTAAAACGACATGTGCAAATTGTGCTCGAATACCGAGGCTGTGGAGGTCTATAACTCCAAAGCTATTCGATATCGCAAATTCTGGTTGCAAGGGAGGAGCCACGCCCCTTGTACAACGCCCATAAAATGTTATCAGTAAAACAGCACGTGTAAATTGTCGTCGAATACTGAATTCCGGGGCTGTGTGAATTATAACGCAAAAGCTATTCAAAATATTAAATGTGGGTTTTCAGGGAGGTGCCACGCTCCCTTTCCCAACGCCCATAAAATTTTATCAGTAAAACGGCACGTGTAAATTGTGGTCGAAAACCCAATTCCATGGCTGTGCGAACTATAACTCAAAAGCTATTCGATATCTCAAATTTGGGTTGTATGGGAGGTGCCACGCCCCTTGTCCAACACCATAAAATGTTATCAGTTAAACTTAATGTGTAAATTGAGTTCGAATATTAAATTCCGAGCCTGTGCGGTCTGTAACTAAAAAGCTATTCGATATCGCAAATTTGGGTTGTATGAGAGTGCCACGCCCCCTTGTTCAACGCCCATTTTTTTCTTTCTGTAAAAAACGTTTGTAGACTATTATAAACATTTTAAAAAAGTTAGCCAAATTGGCGCAGGCGTTCTGCGATTTTAGGTATATATAAAAAAGTGGGCGTAAAAGTGGGAGTGGTCAATTTTTCTTCAGTAAAAACTTAAAATGGATTACTACGAACATTTAAAAAATAAATTAGCCAAATCGGTGTAGCCGTTTTCCGATTTTAGATAAATAAAAAAGTGGGCGTAAAAGTGGGCGTGGTCAATTTTTCTTTCCGTGAAAACCTAAGTTGGACTATTACGAACATTTTAAAAAAATATCCAAATCGGTCCAGCCGTTCTCAACTGATGCAATTACCAACGAACGACATTTGATTATTATTTATATAGATATCAAAACAGTGGGCGCAAAAGTGGGCGTGGTCAATTTTTCTTTCAGTAAACACTTAAATTGGATTACTACGAACATTTGAAAAAAAATTATCCAAATTGGTCCAGCCGTTTTCCGATTTTAGATAAATTGAAAAAAGTGGGCGCAAAAGTGGGCGTGGTCAATTTTTCTTTCCGACAAAACTTAAATTGGATTACTATGAACATTAAAAAAAAAATTATCCAAATCGGTCCAGCCGTTTTCCGATTTTAGATAAATCAAAAAAAGGTGGGCGCAAAGTGAGCGTGGTCAATTTTTCTTTCCGTAAAAACCTAAGTTGGACTATTACGAACATTTAAAAAAAAAATTATCCAAATCGGTTCAGCCGTTCTCAACTGATGCAATTACCAACGAACGACATTTGATTTTTATTTATATAGATTTTTAAACCTAAAATTACAAGTATAAAGCTTAAAATATTTTGAAAACTATGGCTATAGAGGCCTTAAGCCAAAGTTCTTCTAGTTAGGAATACGGGAATACAATCGAAGCGTCACACAGTGGAAGATCGTAGCCATAAATAGAAAAAAGTAAAATTTTTGATATTGTAACAAATTTTTTTACTAATCGACAGTTCATACATCAGATAAGAAAAACAAAAAAAAATCACTCTTTTAAAGTTTGGTCAGAAAATGGCTTCAAATTTTAACTCTCTTTACTGAAAAATTTTGCGAATCACTTGTTTTTACTACCTGCAGTTGTAAGTGTTCCACTTTTTTGTTTTTAAGAGAACGGAATTGAAATGAAGAAATAATAAAAATATGATAATTAAATGTTTTTTAAACTGTTTGTTTAATTTGTTGTTATTAAAACAAATTTATTTGTTGTGATTTCTTAAAAGTAAGCTAAAAACTGTGGAAACTTTAACAGGTAAAAAAACATCAAAAACCATCTTTCTCAAAATTTTTCAAAATAGTATGCAATAATATATGTATGTATTTATAAAAAAAAAATATGGTTCTTGCCGCCCAAACTTGCCCAAAAGGGGTCTTATGTGATTTTTTTCTCGTGAATATCATTAATTTGATAAATAATAATTTATTTTATTATTTTCATCGTATCTTCAAAACTAAATTACGTTAAAAATAACAGAAAGTGATGTAAATCATCACAATTAAGTTTTAGCGAAGACACAAAATTATTTTAGAAAATAGTAGGTGCAATAAGTCTAATTACACATTTTTTTTTCTCTTATGTCTTGATTTAGTGGATATGTTGTCCCCAGATTATAAAAATATATATAAATTATATGCATGTATGTATTTAATGCTCAAAATATTTGGTATATATTCTATTAAAATAGTTATTTAACTAGTAAGGAATGATTTTCGACTGGGCCGAAGTTAAAAACCGCACAGCCTCCTATATTACTATTGCCCTGTTTAGGCAAAACGAAGCTTTCGTGACAACCTTTGTTCGTTTTCCGACGTTATCCCCCTAAATTGAGTCTTTGTCATTTTTCTTGCCTCCTCGTTGAACATAACGTTGCTTACGTTTTTGAAATACTCTCAACGTCAGTACTTGTCAAAAACATTATTGACAGATTGTAAAAGTTCAGTATTTAGCATAAAACTGACAAAATTCTTGAAAATTGTATAGTTTTGGTTATTGAATTGTTGACTTTTGGTAGAAATTAAACTGTTTTTAAATTGACTGTGTGCACTTCTTTGTGGAGGACCGTAGAAGTTTACTATAGCAGATGGCGTTCCATTTTATATCTGGTTTTGGTCTACTAGCTCCAACAACTGTTAGCAGCAACTTCCATTTTCAGAACGATAATATTTTTGCTCTCGTCAAATTGTGACGTCTCGTTCGGATTTTTTTTTTTGCTTAAAAAGACCTAACTTTACACTGAGGTTACGTCTTCGTTCGTTACTGAGTCAGCTGTGTTTGTTTGTGTCTGACATTCTTCATCAAGGTTGCCAGTCAAAATTCGGAAAAAACTCCCACGAAAATTACCATTTTTCCACAGTAGCATAAATTAAATATCACCAAAATCCCCATAGTAAATAAAAACAAAAATATTCCTACCGCAATTAAAAAATACCAAAAAAATCCCACGATCATTAAAAATTACCACTAGTTTTAAAAATACCACCAAAAATCCCATAAGCATTAAAAAATATCACAAAAAATCCCATATGCATAAAAACTTAAAAAAAAATGGAATTACCACAAAGAAATAATAATGGTATTCAATGAAAGGCGTATTTGTGATGTGAATAGCGTAAGAGCGATATATTAACTGAAGCCTATTTTGCCACAACAAAAACGTAAGGGATTTTACATACGCAGCTCACGACTGTGATTTCATTTTCATTTTAAAAGGTAATTGAAAACCAATGGATTCGATATATAAATATTTTTTTTATTGTTTTGATAGTAATTATATTTTTCTTTATTTTTGGCATTATAACATAATTTTTTTAAGCTTTACGCTTGCAAAAAAATCAAAAATTCAGGATAGTATTGTCATATGTCAAAAAATGTCTATTTAGTTTTCATGATGGCAACTTGTTCTTAAAACAAATATGCAATTTAATGGTTTTTATTAAGGGTTAGTGCGAGAAAATGTACAGCGCAAACTTATAGCTTATACACGTTGTTCATCGAATGCCATTATTACATTTTTGCTTAATAAAAGAGAAAAATAAATTTTTATGAAGAAAATTTCCGAATTTTCATGCAAATACAAATAACACGCTGAATTCCCATGACAATTAACAAATACCACGCTGGATTAAAAAATACCGAAGGAATTTTCAAAATAAAAAAATTCCCAAAACCAATTAAAAACTACCACGAATGAGATTTTTCCCACATTACTGGCAACCTTGTTCTTCATACATGGATCCAAAACAGCTGATTGCCGCCTGTTGGACGATGCGTTCGTGAAATAGACGCATCGTTTGTTTTACCTAAACAGGGCATATATTCGAAATTTTGAAGGTTTTGTTATATTCATGACGTCACTTTGTATAGATGATAGGCGTAGTTTTCTTTCAACTTCTCCAAATATCAAACTTGGAGAACATTTTAAGTATTAAAAACACGCATGTTATGCAGTGAATTAATTTTTGAAGACTTTATGAAGGTTCTACTAATTTGATGACGCACTTTTGTATGGGAAGTGGGCAAAGTTTTCATAAGATTTTGGCAAATTCAAACTCAAAGTGAATATTAAAAATTAAAACCTGCATATATCACGAATTTCAAGCCGTTATACTATTTTTTTTTTTGTTATTTAAAGATATTTTACCTTTTTGATAAAGTCACTTTGTACGGGAGGTAGGCGTGATTTTCATCCGATTTAGTTGAATATCTTCAAAGCTTCAAAATTATGGCTGTAACCGTGATCACAGACAGACAGTCAGACAGATAAACGGACAGACAATTATGGCTAAATCGACTCGGGTGGTGATGCTGATCAAGAATATATATACTTTTCTATACCTACCACGCCTCCTTATGAACGTTACAAACACAGTGACATAAAAATTCGTATGGAAGGTGGGCGTGTCTGTGGGCGGATTTGATCCAAACTTATATATATATTTTATATTTAACTCAAGTAAGCACTCATACCAAATTTCAAAGCTGTAGGTTTATTTGTACTTTTTATGGCCAGAACTCGTATAAAGTCCGACGCACAGTGGTTTGGCCCCATACAAAATATGTCAATAAATAAAAATAATAGTCGCAGAGTAATAAACTTTTGCATGTGAGTTAGATTTAAAAATATAAAACCATAAAGCAAAAAAATTTTAACCCGTCCACCTTCCATACAATAACTAAATTTAAAACGCCATATTTTACTTCACATCGGCCCGATTTCAAAATAACTTGGTACGGAGTTATATATTTATGCTCAGAAATGAAAAAAATATTTTCGGTTACGCCCACCTCCCACACAAAATTTTTCCAAAGTGTACTTTTTACAAATTGCAGCCTTATCGTGACATTACATCTTAACCACATGAAATAGAGGTTGTCGTTGTAACAGAAAAATATTTATTATGTATTTATTTATATATTCATTATTTATATTTATCGCCTTTTCAAACTAAGCATACGAGCATGCTACAAAAAATTGGAATTTAAATCAATAAAACTCGATTTTTTACACAAAACGCATTTAATTTTTTATTCAAAAACTGTTTTGGCAGCTAATTTAGTTTTAAGTTTTAGTATAAATCCAATAATGTTAATCTAAACGAATGCACACCGGCCGGCACCGAAAGATAGTTATTCTCTGTCAAAAATGACATTTAACTGTTTGTGGAGTTTGAAATATAAAAAGTTATTTGGCTTAAAAAAAATGCAATGAATTCTAAGTCTAACTATGAAGTTTCTTAGGCCCCTATTATGTACGTATTATGTATGCGATGGTATGCGATGTTGACTCGCTTCAACTACATTTTTTCCATATAACGTATTGCATATATTTTAATTGAACCATGTAGTTTGCTACCATCTATTAAGAATTTTCAAACGACGTAGTTCAACTGAAATGTATGTAATAAGTTATATGAAAAAAAATTAGTTGAATCTAGTCAACTTAAGTTGAGTTGTAATACATAATAGGGGCATTATTTCATATTATTTCTTTAAGACTAAAAAAACCAAATTTTTTTCAGAGGTTCACATGTTATTTAATTTGAAATATACCTCTTGTTACCAAGAATTTATTATATAACAACTTTGATGGTTTCTGTACCAAAATCCTGTAAAGATTTCACCAAAATCTTTTGAAAACATGCTAATTGGACAATTCTGACAAAGTAAAACATTTAATATCGGCCTTAGGAAGTCATAAATTTTCATATTTTTTCTACTTTTAAACCATTGTGCGTCGCCGCGAATAACGTTGTTTAAATGTTAAAAACTGTTAAAAATGCTCTGGCTGGGATCTGAAATTTTTTTTTATATACAGGCAAATTTATTTACAACTCTTACACCAATAAAGGGAAAATTTCAATTAAATGGTTCTAAGTGCGCCATTAAAAACGTATTTTTCAATATTCGAAAACTTATAATTTTGTCGCTTACAACGTTATTCGCGGCGACGCACAGTGTGGCGAGGTCTATTGGATGAGGGATAAAAATAGACGGAACCATCGTAGATACCTGAAATGTAGCTTGTGTCTTTATTTTATAATTATAAAGCTCCACACAAATTTTCATCAAGATCGGTCACGGTCTTCACCCACCTCCCATACAAAATTAACAATAAAAGTGCAATATTTCCAGTTGTAGAAAGTGTTAGAAAAAATTAACAATTTTTTTAGTAACTACATTCACATAATTATCATATAAAAATTTCATCAAGATCTGCCACGCTCTTCGTCCACCTCCCATACACAATGAAGAATAAAAGTGCAATATCTCCAGTTGTAGAAAGTAAAATAATGGAAATTAGCTTGTTTTTTTTTAATTGATTTCACTTAATTATCATATAATTATTTTATTCAGATTGGCCACGCCCTTCACCCGCCTACCACACAATATTCAATTAAGTTTATTAATTAAAAATAATTTTATTTTTATACATAGGTTTGTTTAAATTTGACATAAATCTTAAGAATGAGATAACAAAAGAGAAAATTATTGACTGTCATCAGAATAATTCGTAGAGTCGTCACTCGACACAAAGTCAGAGAAATCGAGATCAGAAACGAAATCGATTGTGTCATTATTCGTATCATGATCTTCATTCAGTTCATGTTCAATATTTATCATATCATATATGATCTTTCATATCATTTCATATCATATATATATATATATAAAATACAAATAAATACAAAAATGATATTATCTAAGAGAAACATTTTAATTTTATTAATTTAAGCCAGTTATATATAAACTCATTTACCATAATGATCAAATCGTCTGCACTGTTTCACAAATGTAGTTTTTCTTTTTCATAAATGTGTAGTAAATGTTTCGTAAGCTTTTTTTGTTTTAGTAAAAATGGAAGGCTAAAGATAATGAAAAAATAGTTGTTGCAAGGAAAAGAAAAATATATTAAATTTGTTTTTTAATTACTAAATTGCACAATTAATTGGCTGCCCAATTACTTAATTACCCAATTAAACGACAACATTGTCCGTCTGTCAAGCACGTGACGTGATTTGTCTCCACGTAACGATATGTAAATATAATATTAAAAAAACTGTGTGCTTTTTACGCCGAAATCATGTTTATGAGTAATAAAAATTTGACTTTCAAATACCTCTTCCCCATGTTAATTACTTTCGCTAAAGTTTGTAATCGAACACAACGATATGCAACGTTGGCTGTCTGGACCAGTCCGACACGTGACAGTAGATACTTATTTTTTTGCATTTAATAAAATTTAAAGAAAGTGTGAACGTACAATAAAAAAACAGAATGCAATCTATTTAATTAGACAAAAGGACTTCACTTCCAATGTGTAAATTTAGAATTGGCTGTACAATATACTCAAAAAAATAGTTGAATTTGTCTGTACGTAACCGTGGAATGCTCCAGATATATGAATGAGGATCTGCTGAAAGCAGTAATCTACGGAATAGATCTATATTGGATAGTTCTCTAGCTTTTACGGGTATAATTTACCCACTTAGTTCTCTAATCTTTTTATGACTAGCTTCTAAAGCTTCCTCTGAAAGCATTCCTATAGGTCATATAAAATTATCTATTATTTCAGTTCCGTGCACAAGAATTTTATGTACTCTTGGCGTCATTTTATATCAGTCATAATCTTTTAAATACAATTCTAAAGTACGATCTAAAAAGGACTTGAAAGTTTCTTTTTTAATCAATGTATCGCTAGATAATGTCCCTAAAATCAAACTGAAATTTTTAAGTATTTCACTATCAAACTTTAATATACTAGCGGATAACTGGTAATCAGAGAATAATCTTCTGGCGGTGTTGCCATCATTCGAGGAACCACACCCAGTTTTGCCTCTGCCCACAATTAGGCCCATCTTTTCCCTGAATTATCTTGAAGTTCTTTTCTTATTATCTTCCAATATTTTGAGATGTTCTTTGTTTTGTGGTGCTTTTTTCGGTTTCCTTTCACATTTTAAAGGTATTTTAAAACCAACATGAAGCAAACATTCAAACAACTATATAAAAGCATGCAGTATTGTATGCCGTATTTTAAATTTTCAGTTGTTGTATGTCTCTGCAATGCATGGAAGGTGTTCATATCGGAAGGCTCAGCACCACAAAGATAACATGAACTTGTTGATTTGTTAGTTGACTGAACATTTATCACTGCACCATCAATCATTGTTAGATCCATATACTATTGTTAAGTATTTTTTATTAATTTATAAATACAATTAATATTTGTACATACATACATAAGACCACAACCTTTACCACGTTGTATTAAGTTTGGTTTATTATTAAGTATTTGTGAACCTACGGAGATCTGTTTGAGAATGACACCATTTTCGAAGAAGCCGCGCAGTGAGAGTCAATTGTAACCAAACTTAATAATTCTATGGAATGTTGTCGTCAAAGCTCTAACAAACAATTTAAGATAAACTAAAAAAAAAATACAAAAATGTATTTATTTTGTAATTCATATAGAATAGTTATTTTTTTATATCAATTTGTGCATTTTCGTAAAAAATCCTTATTTTTTTGTTTTGGCTTCCTATATTTTGAGAATGTGTTATTTGAGAAAGAGTTATTTTAAGCAGGTACCGAAAATAATTGTTATTCTATATTTCACAGCAGAAAAAGTTTGGCAATTTTAACCCATAAAAATATTTGTTATGAATAACTTTTATTTTTAAGAAAAAATTTTTGGTTGCTGCCTAACTTTTATTTTTGAGGAATAAATTTTTTAGGTTAACAGTTAATAACAGTTATTTTCTGAAATTAATTCTTTTTTGATTATTAGTGTCAAAAATCAAGAAAAAGTTGCCTTTTTCTTTTGGGATGGAGTCACACCTCTTCGTCGTGGTCGATGTGGGGTAATCATTTAACGTCATCGTCGTGATGTTAGAATTTTAAAAAGTTTTTTGACACCATGGTGGACCCTAAAAAGAGTTTTTTTATATTCGTGATCCTTTTCAGAATCTTTCCCAGAGAAGCCGGTTACCACATCGATTACCTCACCAAATGCCAATTACTGAAGCGATTACCAAGCGATTACTTAGCTAAATGCCGGTCACTAAGCGGTTACATAACCAAAGACTTATTACTGAAGCGATTACCAAGCAATTACTTAGCTTTAATACCGATTACAAAACTATTACATAACCAAAAACTGATTACTGAAGGGATTTCCAAGTTATTACTTAGCTTAATACTGTTTACTAAGCGATTATATAGCCAAAGACTGTTTACTGAAGTGATTACCAAGCGATTACTTAGCTGAATACTGATTGTGAAGCGATTACATAACCAAAGACTGATAACTGAAGCGATTACCAAGCTATTACAAAGCGATTACTTAGCTGAATAGTGGTTACTCAGCGAATACATAACCAAAGATTGTTTACTGAAGTGATTACCAAGCAATTACTTAGCTGAATACCACCAATTACTAAACTATTACATAACCAAAGACTGATTACTGATGGGACTACCAATTGATTACTTAACTAAATACTTAGCGATTACATAACCAAAGACTGATTACTGTAGCGATTACCAAGCGAATACTTAGCTGAATATGGTTTACTAAGCGATTACTTAGCTGAATACTGTTGACTAAGCGATTACATAACCACATACTGATTACTGAAGCAATTACCAAGCGATTACTTAGCTGAATACAGACAGGCGCATCAGCGACAGCATGATTAGCCAACACACACTTCTGACACACAGACACCTACGCCCCGGTTATTTAACGCTGCATACATAGAATACTATCATAAGAATGAATTGTTCAATAAAGACATAACTTGAATTACATTCACGACTTGCGTCTTTTATTTAATATTAAATAATTTGTGAGAGTCACCGGATCCGGACTGATCTTTACCTAAACCTGTGTATAAAACCATGTCAGAAATGGTAGATGTGCCTGCCAGTATTAATGGGTCACTGATATCAAATCTGATGTAAGAATTTTAAAGTTTTTTGACACTACGGTGGGCACGAAAAATGTTGTGCATTCTTTAATGTACAATATTTTCAATCAATCAATTTTGTCTTATTTTTTGTGCAGTTAGCATATGAGTGAATATCTCATGAAAATGAATGAATGAAAAATGAGAGCATTTATACACAGGCTGAGGTAAAGCTCAGTCGCTCCAGGATCCCATGAAAGATCCGATAACTCTCACAAATTACTTAATATTAAATAAAAGACACAAGTTGTGGATGTAATTATAGTTATGTCTTTATAGAACGATTCGTTCTTATGATTGTATCCTATGTATGCAGCGTTAAATAACCGGGGCGTGGTTGGCTGTGTATCAGAAGTGTGTATTGGCTAATCGTGCCGTCGCTGTTGCGCATGTCTGTATTCAGCTAAGCAATCGCTTAATCAGTCTTAGGTTATGTAAGCGCTTAGTAAACGGTATTCAGGTAAGTAATTGCTTGGTTATCGCTTCAGTAATAAGTCTTCTGTTATGTAAGCGCTTAATAACCGGTATTTGGCTAAGTAATCGCTTGGTAGTCGCTTTAGTAATTGGTATTTGGTTAGGTAATCGGTCGAAGTTAATCGATGTGGTAACCAGTTTCACTGAGAAAGATTCTAAAAAGGAATACGAGTATAAAAAAAACCAAATACAAAAAATTTTTAAAATTCTAACATCACGACGATGACGTAACATTTACGTCATTAGATTTTTGACACTAATAACCGATAAAAATTATTTTCAGCAAATAACTGATATAAGTCAACCTAAAAATTTATTCCTCAAAAATAAAAGTTATGCAGTAGCCAACAAACATTTTTCTTGAAAATAACAGTTATTTATAAATAAAATGTATTTTAATCCATTTTAATCATTAATTTTAACCAATTCCAAAAAAGTTGCATAACAGTTATGTCCTTGATTTTAACACGTACTCAAAAATAAAAAAAAAAACTAAAATGTCCTTTTGCGTTTCAAACTTTATGAAAAGTTGTGTAATTTTTTCATATAATTTTGCGCATTTTCGTATAGGCATATTTTAAGACATACTTATAAAATAAAAAATGTTTTTATTCTTTACTTGTAAATGGAAATATTATTTTTTTTCTATTTTTAGGACTTTTTTTGTGGTATATGAAAATTATTTTATTTATATTTTAAATTTTTTTTAACAAGATTTTTTTTAGCAAATATAAATAATACTAAAATTTTTGTAATTTTGAAAAATATTCAGTTCAATATTAAGCATATAAAAATCATGACTACCGCAAATGGAATGGTATCAAATAATCATTTTAGACTTACATAATTAAGACTCTTTACTATAAATTTGCATACTTACTTTTGCAAATGTATGACTTTTTTCCCTTACTTTTGTCCAACTCGTTACACAGTGCTACGCTTCAATTGTTTAATTTTAAAGTTATATTTATACTAATGTACAAGAAAGGGGTAGTATGCTGTATATTTATTGTGATTAACAATTTTTAACAGTTTTTTAACTGTGTTACAATTTGACTTTTATTTTTTCAATCAAAAATAAAGGCTAATAATTTGACAGTGATATTTTTTACTGACTATTATGAAAGCTTAAATTTTGAAAATAATCAATACAGAACATATTTTAATTTAAAAAAAACAAAGTAGAAAAACCAAATTTCTTTTGATTACCTCCAAAATTTAGGGATGGTGTGTGTTGTATACATTTTTCCATGTTTCGTAAATATAAGATACTTCCTACATAAGCTTTTCATTTTTTTTTTATTTTACCATTAGGTCATTCACCTTTAAAAGTAATGATCCAGAAATCAATTTAGCCATTATTATCCTTTGCCCTGTAACGCGGGGTCATTCTTGGACAGGTGATTTCTTGTTAAGTGTATATCTCGTGAACAGCGTAGAGGCGACATTTACCTCGCACAAAAAAAACTTTAGTTGGTGCGCTCACAGCTGGCACCATCAGCATTTCATCAGTTTATGTTCGGTCGTTTCTAAGTAAGGAGCGTTTGAATTTTGGAAAAGACACAAGTAACCCCACATTACAGCGAACATTTGTAAAAATTTAAAAAAAAGTTTTTGCTCTTATTTAGTGAAAAATAATTTTTATGATGTGTATACAAATTTTTGTCAAATTTAAATAATCAAATTTTATAATTTTTATTGAAAAAAAAAAATCAAATAAACTTGCTATTCCTGAACTTAAACCCTAAAATACTAAATTTTATCTACCTTAAAAATAGCCGATTTTGAGGTTAAAAAAATTAAGCATCTTATTTCATTTTTTAACTTTTTTTTCTTCTTATAAATATAAGTATTAAAGCTTATTTTCCCGTTGGTCTTATTTACTTTACTATAGTTTTTAAAAAATGGCAGCTTTTTGAAAAAAAAAATAAAAAAATGTTTGTTTTATAATTTTTATTGCAGCAATTTTTTAGTTCATAAACCTATTAATCGTCGAGTAGAAACACAAATCACTATGTACAAATTTTGAAAGGGAAAGGCACGAGTGACCCCACGTTACAGCGAACGTAACAAAAAAACCACGTTACAGGGAAAAGGATATAGCTGTCAACTTTTACTCTTACAAATTGTAGGCGCAAATCGCTGATAACAAGCTTAGAAACAAAACTCTGTTTCAAATTTTTTTTTTTAAAGCTATTAACTATAATATAAAAAAAACTTTTATGCATCAAACTACATATGAAAGGTGCCCCCAGACTATATGTTTCATACAGATGACATGTCAAAAAATTTATATACCGTAATTCATCTGTGTGTCAAAATTAAGTTTAAGCCAGACAGCTTTTTTCCTTTGTCTCCACACTATCTGACACGTCATTTGAAAATAAAAAACAGTTTTTGAAATGTTTGTAAACCGTAAAACTCTAAAGTGTTCTCCTTTGGCCATTCAAACTAAAAATAAATTCATTATAAATCAATTAATTGAACAAATTTCTAAAAATATACCTTTTCTTCCATTTTCACAAACAAAATTTTAAAAATTTATCAAACTGACGTTTTGTACAGATGAAAAAACATACGAAATTAGAAACGGTTCTAATTCAAAAATTTGCAGACACAAATACAAACGACATTTCAAAACCACAGTTTCATAGGTTCCACACTATCTGTAGCTAAAAACCATTTGTAATTTTTGACGTGTCATATGTATGAAACATATAGTGTACCAGTAGAGTGGGTCCCAAAAAAATGTCAAAAGTCCGCACCACATATGAAAGCTTACCTCGATAGGTTTACGTGGACATAAAATTTTTTTTCGACATCCTGTATGAACCGCCAAAACGGTATAACTTTGCTCCCTTGAGTCCGATCATCAAATGCTATATATCGTTGAAAAGATATTGATGAGCCCTACAATTAGGGTGCCATAGACCTAAAACATCAAATTCGTAGGTTCTTTAGGTGCCATAGACCTAAAACATCAAATTCGTAAAGTTATTTCAGTTATACGGTCACACACTTCTTCCAAAAATTTAAAAAATTATTTAATAAAAAAAGCCCTTAAAAAAACAGTAAACTTTGTCCTTGAAAGTATTTAAAAGAGTTGAGAATCAAAAAAATTATTAACGTTCGGTCACAGATAATATAATAGAAAGATGTGCCACCGCCATACAAGCAAGTGGCACAGTAATGGTCCAGTTAGCCTCGCATGGCACAGCAGTGCATGCAACGCAGATAAGCAGCTAGCACACAGCCAAATAAATGGTGATTATGCAACGCCTAGTCACATAGTCAAAATAAAACAATAAAAACAAGAATACAACGATTTTATTTTAATAAATTACACGCACTTGATCAAACAATTTTACAACTTCATATCTGTTTTGCCAAAACGTCAAATACATAGAAGAATACACAGATATTAAAATGAAATAGATCTTCCATGTTTATCTATGTAGTCAGAGATGCATTTCTGTTTTTATCTGAGCATTGCCATGCGTTGCCATGTTGTGCTTAATCAGATACACACAAATCCCACTAAGCAGATTTCGATGTGACGCTTGTTAAGCCATGCACTGCTATGCCATGCGAGGCTAACTGGACCATAAAATTTGAATGTGGATTTATCATAAATCCACATAAAAGCTTTATGAGAGTCAGCGAGCGAACGATTTAAAGCTTTTGAGAGCGAGAGAATAAGTAAGCGACAATGTGAGCAAATGTGAGCATAATATTGAAAAGCAATAGAAATAATATGTAAAGATTTGATGCACGAAACATCTGAATAAACGATGTAGCTGCCAACAAAATGTAGCAGAATTTCATTATGTTTTACTTAAAAAATGTAGGCAATTTTTTTACTAAACTACCCTACGAAAATTATATAATTTAAAGTTATTAGTTTTTTGCATTATCTCTTATCTTTTTGTGGTATAATTTCAAGAATATTATATCATAAGGATGACATAATCTATGTATATTTTGTGTGTTGATTTTTTTTGCCGTTTTGCCACATGATATTTTTAGTGTTATATTATTGTAAGGGCGATTCTTTCAGTTGAAGATTAGCCGCGAATAATGTTGTAAGCAATATTTTTTAAGTTGTTTTTTTGCGGAACAATTTTTTATTTAACTACTTTTATATATTTGTATTATATTATTGCAAATGCATGCTTTACTATATGAAAAGTACTCAGAAATGCAATTTTCAATTGTTCTTATTTATACAACAGAAACATTTTTTTAATCATTTTTTGAGTAAAAATTCAATATTTTGGACAATTTTTGAAAAAAAAAAAAAAAATAAAGAATATATTCACTGATCTAACACAACAGTTGAAACTATTTTTTTAAAGTGCTTTTATTAAAACTTTGATCAAAAAAATTTGAATTAAATATATTTAAAAATAGCGAATATATTTGCATCGAAAATCAATGTTTTGATTTTTATGTCGTTTTTTCTCATTCTTGGGGAACGATGTTTTATGAAAAAGTCGTTGTACCAAAAATTTCGGAAATTCTAAGGATATGTGAATGTTTTTGGTATTTAAATTACTGATATGTTTTAAATTTTATTTGCGAAAATTTTTTTTTAAGAAAGATCAAAATTTACGTAAGTGAAAATGGGCGTGATAAAAACTAAGTATGTTACAATCTAATCTAGGATGCACACAATGTGTGTACTCAAATTGAGTGAAGTCCGTTAAGCCATTTAGGTTTGTATAAATGTCAATTAAACAAACAAACCAAAAAATAAGTTTTATTAGTATAGACTTTGTGTTTAATTGTATGGGTATTATAGAACGAATGCAATTCGAAAAGGATTGAAAAATTTTTGATTTTTCTGATTTCAAGATTTTCAAGATTTTTTTGATTTTTTTAAGTTTTGAAAAATATGTCCCCAGTTTGCGATATTGAATTGCTTTGGAGTTATAGGCCCCATAGCCTCGTAATTCGGTATTCGACTACAATTTACACGTTTCACTGAAAACATTTTATGGGTGTCAGGCAAGGCGGCGTGACCCCTCCAACACAACTGAAATTTTTGATATTGAATAGCTTTGGAGTTATAGGTGGCCGCACAGCCTCGGAATTCGGTACTCAACCACAATTTACTCGTGCCGTTTCACTGATAGCATGTTATGGGTGCTTGGCAACGGGGGCGTGGAAGCAACACACAGTGTTTCAGCTAGTTATTTATACCAGCGCGAAGATTTTGTTGTTTTGTTTTAATTTATTTTTGACGAATCTTTGTTTATGTTATTTCTGTTATTTTACTCATTTCAAAGAGTTTACAGTGTTGCAAATCTTATTATAACGTAAAATTACGGTTTAGGGATTTTTTAAATTTAGCTAAACCGCTAAGAACATTGTTTGTAAACAAAATCTTTAGTTAAATATATGATAAATGTGTTTTTAAGGTCTGAAGAATTTGTTTAGTACGAACTCACCACGTCGACTTTGATGCAGGTAATTTTGAGTATTTTTACTAAAACCGAAATACGTAAAATATCCAACCTGCTACAATCATACTTTTTTCCTTAATATTTTCGTTGAAATATTTTTTTTAACAACAAAGTAAAAATAAAAAAATAATTATATATGAAAGTCATTTTTTTCCGCACTATAATATGGGGGAAATGTTAAATAAACGGTATATTTTAAACTCTTTCACAGATGAAGTATTCAGAAAAGGTCTACAAAAATCGTACAAATAATCGTATTAATAATAGTTTAAATAAAAGGCATAAATGTCTCATTTGTAAATATTTATAATACTTATTATTATAAAAATATACTTATATTTATAAAAATAAATTAATTCAAAACTCAAAAAAATCGAAAAACTCTTCTAAAAAAATTCGAACCAACCTGGAAAAGTCTTAATGATTTTTATTATCTAGAAAAATACTCAATCAAACTAGCAATGTCGTTTTCGTCGCGCAAACTTTTTCAAATTGCTTACCACTGTTAATAATTTGTTATTCACTTTTAAATATTAAATACAATGATAAAAAAATTTTGTTATTCACTACTATTTTATGAATAAAATGTTCGCTATTAATATTTTTATTAATTTTTTATTCACTATTAATTTTTTGTTCATTATTAAATTTTTATTCATTATAAATTTCGTATTATTTTTAATTTTTCATTCACTTTTGAATAATAAATAAAATGAAAAAAACCTTGTTATTTACTTTTGAATAGTAAACCAATTTAATAATAAAAAAAAAATTAATAATTACTTAAAAATAATTGAAATTAATTACTAATCAATTTTTTAAAATTCAATGTGAATTAAAAATTTTTTTATAAACAATTTTGAATTCATTGGATGGATTTGTATGTTGTTATTCAGTTTTTCTTAAGATTTTGAATATATATGCAGATTTTACTGCTCTGGCTGGTAGTCAATATTAATAGCAAGCAGTGAATAAGAAAAATCTGCTTCGCACAAAATAAAGAAATCATTATGAAAATAATGCAAACAAACAAAAACATTTGTTGCTGTCAAGCAGAGATCACAACTGCTTGGTTCCAACAACAATAACGGAAAAAAACAATTACAACATTAAATTTCACGACTCTCGCTAGCTATGATCTATGCTGTGAAGCATTGTGGAGTGAAGGAGCATTGCAGAGAGAGTGTGCATGCAAGGATTGAAAACTTTTCTCTCAAGAAAGCTTTTTCATCGCGCTCACAAAAGCTTACGTATTGATCTGAAAAATATTTGTAACTTTTTAATGTTCTACGTGGCACATCTTTATACTATATTATCTTTGGTTCGGTGCTTTGCGAGTGGCATGGACACTCTAAAATTTTTAAAACATTATTAAAATACATGTAAAATTATTTGTTAAGAAATCGTTACCACCTGGTATAATCTCGTTATCTGAATATTCAAATGACGCCAATTGATTGCAGGCATGGTGGTTCCGTAATTTTGAATTTACTCCAATCTATCATTTTTGAATAACATTCCCTATAAAAATTTAATACTCCCTGTTTTGGAACATAAAACTCTCTAACCGATACTGGTGGATCGTCTTGCGCTGTTATTATCTGAGCGATTTCTTAGCTGAATACTGTTTACTAAGCGATTACATAGCCAAGACTGATTACTGAAGCGATTACCAAGCGATTACTTAGTTTAATACTGTTTACTAAGCTATTACATAACCAAAGACTGATTACTGAAGCGATTACAAAGCGATTACTTAGCTGAATACTGCTTATTAAGCGAATACATAACCAAAGACTGTTTACTGAAGTGATTACCGAGCGATCACTTAGCTGAATACTGTTTACGAAGCGATTACATTACCAAAGACTGATTACTGAATCGCTTACCAAGCGATTACTTAGATGAATACTGTTTACTAAGCGATTGCATAACCAAAGACTGATTACTGAAGCGATTGCCAAGCGATTACTTAGTTAAATACTGTTTACTAAGCGATTACCAAGCGATTACATAGCTGAATACTGTTTACTAAGCTATTACATAACCCATACTGATTACTGAAGCGATTACTTAGCCGAATACAAACAGGCGCAACAACGACAGCATTATTAGCCAAAACACTCTTCTGACACAGACACCCACGCCCCGGTTATTTAACGCTGCATACATAGGATACTATCATAAGAATGAATTGTTCAATAAAGACATAACTTGAATTACATTCTCAACTTGCGTCTTTTATTATAAGCTTTTATTTAACTTGCTTCGTTCGTATGTGTGTCTTCCAAACTTGCAAGCCATTTTTCTACAACTTGTTGGTATCCGATTAAGCTGAAATTTAACATACATATGTAAGTCCGGTGACAATGCAATATTATGATAACATTTTTTGCCACACCCCCTTTTACCGCCCACAATTCAATAAAAATGCTATATCTCTAGAACTACTAGGCCGGTTCAGCTGCAATTTTGTCAGTAAATTTCCTTCGAGTAGAGGATACTTAAGGAAAAATTTTGCCACTCCCCCTTTTACCGCCCACAAATCCATAAAAATGCTATATCTCTAAAACTACTTTATCAATTCAGTTGAAATTTTGGCAGTAAATTTCCTTCGAGTAGAGGATAAAAAAGGAACATTTTTTGCCACTCCCCCTTTTACGCCCACAAATCCATAAAAATGATATATCTCTAAAACTACGGGGCTGATTCAGCTGAAATTTAAACAGTAAAGTTTCATAAAATAAGCATGGGCTTATGAAAAACATTTGGCCACACCCCCTTTTACCGCCCACAAATCCATAAAAATTATATATCTCCAAAACTACGGGGCTGATTCAGCTGAAATTTAAACAGTAAAGTTTCATCAAATAAAGCATGGGTTTATGAAAAACATTTGACCACACCCCCTTTTACCGCCCACAAATCAATAAAAATTCTATATCTCCAAAACTACGGGGCTGATTCAGCTAAAATTTTGGCAGTTAATTTCCTTCAAGTAGAGGATGGCTCAGGAAAAAATTGTGCCACGCCCCCTTTTACCGCCCACAAATCAATAAAGATGCTATATCTCCATAAGTTTTGAAAATAAAAGATGTTAATAATAAACCTTTAAGACTTAAAAGTAAAAATAAATAAAAAGTAAAAAAATTTTAAAAAATAAGCTTTTTTTTATATAAATTTAGAATTTTTCAAATACATTTATATTTAAAAGCTTAAGGCACTGGTATTGTGTAGTAAACCTGTATAACGGATCGCGGACATCGATGCCTCAAGCTTTTAAATATAAATGTATTTGAAGAATTCTAAATTTATATAAGTCCTTAGAACTTACCAATTTGCGTACGTTTATACTATGATGATGAGTAACCAAGAGAGGGGTTCTTCCTTCTGCACCTAGAACATACCTACTGTATACATTTATGACAAATGTCACTTAAATTTATTTTTTTTCTTTTTAGTTCACGTCTTTTTAAATAAAAGCTTATTTTTTACTTTTTATTTTTTAAATATTAAAATTTTTGTGAGAGTTACCGGATCCGGACTGATCTTTATTTAAGCCTGTGTATAAATCCATGTCAGAAAAGGTAGATGTGCATGCCAGTATTAATGGGTCACTGATTTCAAATCTGATGTAAGAATTTTAAAGTTTTTTGACACTACGATGGACACTAAAAATCCTTTTGAACGTATTGATTGGTCCGGGTCTGTAATCATGGACACAAGAATATTTTCAGAGTGGCGAAAATATGTATTATATTCTTTTGATGGACGAATTAATATTTGCAAGTCCATTGGCAGCTGACGTATCTAACTTTTGCGGTATCTTTTTAAAGTTAGAACAACTACACTGCATTTTTAACTCTATACCGCACTTGCATTTAGAAATCTTGAAGATATTTTTCCAACCTTCTTCGTAGAATTTAGTCGGATGTTTTATAATCGCGTAATGCTGTTGTACAAGGTTATGAAGGTTCCTTCGTATTGATGATTTTCCAACTATTGGTATGCTTTCGCGGTGCTACAACATAGAAATTATTGATATCACTTCACTAAAATATTTTGTTAATTTTTCTTTCTTTTTTACACTTGCTATACCTTCACGTTTAAGAAACACTAAATATTGAATAACATCACGTTTTGTCGGTAATTGCGATTTATTAATATCACACGCGACGAAAATCATTATTATTGGAGGGAATAACTTTTGATAGTATCACGGTACATTTAGTAAGGTAGTTGCATCGCTGTTCTCTCGGAACCACATTTGTCAAAACATACCAAGAAAGTGACAGCAAATAGAGGTAGCATGCATCATATTTTGTATGGTTCTGACAGATGTGGTTCCGAGGATAGAGAAAAAGAACAGGAATGCAACTACCTTATTAAATGTACCTTGGATAGTATTTGGAAATAATATTTAAATAAATGATTTGTTACTTGTCAACATATGATTCGTTGGACACTGATTTATAATTTAATATAAAAAAAGTTGAAGGTTTATGTTTGTAGGGTAAAAAAATAATATAAAAAAATACAGTTATTTTATTGTTTCGAGTAATTTGACCGTTCCAAACTTTGATCAACTGTAACTTTTTCAATTATCACTTTTTTTAAATAACTTCAAGGACAACGAAGGAATATTATAAAAAACAACGTTCCGACGAAACAATTTGAGCGTTCCAAACTTTGATCGACTGTAACTTTTTTGATTCTCAACTTTTTTAAATACTTTTAACGACAACGCTTATTGGGTTTTTAGTGGTTTTTTTTTTATAAAATAATTTTTTCATTTTTGGGGGTAGAAGTCTGTGTAACTGAAATAACTTTACGAATTTGATGTTTTAGGTCTATGGCAATTGAAAGGCTCATCAATACCTTATCAACGATATATTGCATTTGATGATCGGACTCAAGGGAGCCAAGTTATGACGAAAAAACCGTTTTGGCGGTTAATACAGGGTGCCTAAAAAAAATTTGTGTGTCCACGTAACTCTCTCGAGGTAAGCTTTCATATGAGGGGCGGACTTTTGAAACTTTTTATTTTGTATTGGCACCGACCCGGTCTAGTGTACAAGATCTAGTGTACATGCGCAAAGAATTTGCGTAAAAAGAGAGAATTTAAGCATGAGTGTCATTCATGATCGCTAATGTGTACCTCGCTTAAAAATAGTCTTTAGCATAAAAATGATTCCACAAGCGAAATAAAATTAATTTTATTTGACCAACTGAATCACATACTGCAAAAATCAGAAAGCTTCTCTTTGTTGTTCACGAAAACGAGCGCTAGATAAGTAATTCATTGAACATAATAGCATGAAATTGGACACAGTTGTCAAAGACAGTGCTACAAACTTTAAAAATAAAATTGTTGTATCTATAAAGCGTGCGCGCAGTTTAAGTTAACAAGTTCCGTTTACATTTGAACACAGCAGTTAATATAAAGGTACCCTGCAAACATTTTCATTCGCCTCAGAATCGCCAGCTAATCGCTTGAAAGATGAAACAATCGCTCATTTAGGAGTCTTCCGGTATTACCGACTGTAAGCAGCTGAGGCCATAAAAGCGATTTGCCGGGAAGATTCGTGAACGAACCGCCTAAAGACTTTCTAAGCGATTCGTTGGGAAGAGTCGCTAACGAATCGCCGAGAGGGGTCTTAAACAATTTGCCGGGAAGAGTCTCGCACGTCTTCCAAATATTTGCAGGGTGACCAGGTTCTGTTTCCTTGCACTTCATGCAGTTGTTGTACCTGGTGATGGTCCCGCACAGAGAAAAATAGTGCCACATATTTTCATTAAGATTTCTCCTTAAAATGTATTTAGAACAAGAGGTATGAAAGACGCAGGAAGAGATTGAGAGTTTTAAAAAGAAAACTTAAATTTTCATCAAAAATCTTCTTAAATTTATTTTAAAAAAATTTCTTATTAATTTCTTATAAAATAGCTAGTAGCTTCATGAGATTTCTTCTTTAACAAAATTGAGAAGAAAATCTAGTACAAATAAGACTTAGCCAATAATTTTAAGAAGAAAATCTTTTTGGGTAAAAACCATAGAAAAAACTTCTTAAATTTGTTCTATGTTATTAGGTTTTTATGTAGCGATTTTTCTCTGTGCGACCTTTCAAGTTTTTGAGTACTTCAGTGACAACAAGATTCCATAGTTGTGGCGAGAGGACCCCTCCCTGGGGTGTCCTATTGCGAGCTTCCCTTTCCATGCATCTGTTGCACGTAATTCGTTCAGAATTGCTACAGTTGGTACATTGTTGAATGCACCTGAGATGTCTAGAAAAGCTCTAAGTGAGTATTCTTTGTGGTAGAGAGCTTTTTCTATGGGTACACAGAAAACACACAATTTTGGCCAAAATTACTGTTTTTTCTTCCACATCTCCACATCTTTCACAGCTCGATACACTTATTTCAATGATTTTCTTACATTGCGATGCCCTTTGAATAGTCAGATTTCTCAAGATCTCCGAAATAGGCTTCAGTTTCCAATTCGACCTGTTCATTCGTAGCAAATCTCCTTCCCTTCTTTTTAAGTTTGGGAACAGATAATAGTCGCTGGTGGCCAAATCTTGAAAATATGGTGCATAAGGAAGCAGTTCGAAGCGTAACTTGTTCAATTTGGCCATGGTTTCGATGGTGTTAGCTGAAGCATTGTCTTGCAAAGAGATGATTTTTTTCTTCTATAAATGGGGCCGTTTGTTTGCGATTTTGTCCTTCAATCGGTCCAATAGTTTGCAGTTATAGTCGCTGTTGATTGTTTTTCCTTTTGTTCAAATAGTCGATGAACAAAATGCCACTTGAATCCAAAAAAACAAACCTTTCCAACACCTTTCCGGCCGTTTGTTGAGTCTTCACTCGCTTTGGTGCACTTCCACTGGGACCTTCCCACTCTTTTGTTGATTGCTTAGATTCTGGTGTATAGTGGTGGATCCATGATTCATCCATGGTCACTATTTTCCGCAAAAAATCAGTCGGATTTTTTAAACATATCCAAACATTGTTGGGAAGTACCAACACGTTCATGTTTTTGATTGATTGTAAGCGAACGCGGCACCCATCTTGCAGTCAGCTTTCTCATTAACAAATGTTTATGTAAGATTTAACTACCGACCCACTTCATATGCCTACGGCTGTAGCTATCACACGCACTTTCACTAACCGATTGTCCAATACGAAATCGTGGATTTTTCCAATACATTCTGTGGCGACATGTTGTAACTTCACTATCGAAGCGAACATCGAAGCGAAGTTTTCGATCTGGCAGTATGTTGTAATATTTTCGTTCGACAGGCGATTTGGTTTGTTTCGAAGTTATGTTCGAACATTTAACAGCTGCCCGCAAGCTTTTTTTCTGATAGTTGGCATGCTAAATAACGTGAATCAATATTTTAAAAAATTGTTTTATTAATAAAAAATGTCATTTAAACTAAAAATTATAAATTGATTATTTATTAATTATAATATAACTATAATTATAAAAAACATTTTTTGGCAAAACTAAGGGTAACTTATTTTGAACAAACAGTTCTAAGGTAACCATATATATACTTTTATTAAAGCCAATACTATTATTATTCCACTAACTTAAAATCATTATTTAACTCATCTATGTTATATAAATAATGTATAATAAATAAAACCATGCTTAAATGGATAAATATTTCCGTTTATATTTACTTCGCTTCTCGATCACTACCACCAAAATAAAGTGATATTTTATCGCAAATATCGCCTGTCGAAAGTGTTACAACATACCGACTTTCGATAATTTCGACATCTTCGAAACTTTCGAAGTTATAACATGTTGCCATTGGAATGCTCACTGTTTTTAGTGCTCCGGCGCACAGTGATCTCAAAGTGAAATTAAATCATTTCTTTCATGTTGTAATTTTTATTAATTTTTTTTTTTAATTTAAATTAAAAAAAGTTTCAATAACATATTAAAAAAAATCTATGTCGTCAAAAATTTTCCTCTTAATAACAGCCATGATTTTAAGCCGGTTTCCGGTAGGAACTGCTCCGACATAATGTGGGTGGATTTGCAAAATTGTTCGTAAGTGATCTTATATACCAGGGGTGGGCACGAGTGAGGCCAATAAGAGCCACATTAAGATTTTTAGTACCTTCCAAAGAGCCACACCGTACGCCAAATAAAGAGAAAATCTAAACAATTTTTAATAAACTCCAAACGCCAAAAAATTATGCGAGCAGAAAAATTTTTAGTTTTTTTACTGACATTTGGTGCATGGGAATTTTCCAGGAAATAGTTGAGCTGATGAGCTGGCTAGAGAATGTACACTGGTAATGCTGCTGCTTGACATGGAAACATTAGGCATGCCACTTGCGTCGTGCAAACTGGCTCTAAGGCAGTGATTGGGCACACACATATTATCATATTCTTTGCTTGTGTGTGAAGCAGAGAAAAACGAAGAGCAACTTGGCGTTCGTCAGTTTTAAGCTGGAAGTTCATCGATGCAGATGTGTTTTGCGTCCGTCTACTCGGTGGCGCAATTTTATTAAGTATGTGAAAGCTAATGGGAGCGAATTTAATGCTTGTCAACTTTTTTGCGTAAATTGCGTTTTTGACAACACGTTACAAATACAAATCATTTTCCCATTCGTCAGGCATAATTTTTATTTGTGCATTTGTAAAATTGCGCAACCAGACCTAGCTACAGCAAGTGCTCAACATCAACTGACTTGATTTGCTTACACAGCGTCTCCACGGGCAATATGGTCGGCAATGAAATATTGCCAGAATGGGAATTTTCTAAATATTGCCCGTGGAGACGCTAAATTGCCAGCAAAGAAATATGTCCGGCAACATTGCCAAACGCTTGCAGGGCAATATTGCCATGCATGGAATATTGCTCTTGCGAGCAATAAAAATGGCGACAAATGAAGATTGGTGGAAAAATAAAACTGTGAAATAAATAAACTTGTATAGAAAACGAGAATGTTTGTGGAAAATAAGTAATAAAATGCATGAAAGCATTTTATACAACTTTTTAAGGTTTTGAAGAGACTTAAATGTTTTAATGCAAAAATGTCTCTCATTCAACGCCATTTCATATATTACCCATTGCGGCAATATTTTGTCCCACCATCGAAAAATGGCCAGATCAAGCAATATTTCCTTGCTCGCAATATTGCGCGAAAACTTGCTCGTGGAGACACAGCGTTAGCAAAAATCGAAACAAAGCAACAGCCGAACGCAGACGATTGAAAGCCACACGAAGAAGCTTATAGTGTACATGTGTCGACGTCGCTCAAGCAGCATTTTGTTTCCAAACACGTGTGTTTGGAAAATTAAAATGTGCCCGACACTGCTCTAAGGCAACATGCCACAGAAATGGCTAATTTCAGGTGGAAGCATAGACTTATAAACCACCTTTAACTCAGCTAGACAGATGTAGCCTGGTTTCACTGAAAAAAGAACGACGAAGCTCACTAAAATGGCGAGGAAAGATCTCTCCATTCTGATAGGCGTTATAATAGAGCACTGTTTTATATGTAGGCATGCCTTAAGAATGTGGGTTCATGCGAATGACTTCTGTAGGAGTTGCAGGGATTAGGAAGAGGAAGAGACGGTATAGCATCTCCTCTGTTCATCCCCCGCTCTATCCCGCAGAAGACATAAGCGTCTAGGTAGTCACTTTTTTATGATCTCAGGGATCTTGAGGAGGTAGACGTTAAGCGTCTACTGCTATTTATTATAAGTACAGGTTGGTTCCACGACTGTGCCTAAGAGAGAAGGAGGGGGGAGTAGATCCAATGTGGCATCACAACATACCACATATATGTGGGCTGGTCTTAGACAGGCCGTCACCTAAACCTTACCTAACCAAACCTAACCTAGTGATATTTGCAAGGGTGTAACTTCTTAAACAATTATCGTATCGGGATTTCAAAAAATATTTTTAAGCATGAAGTTATTAGTTTGACAGTCTTTTGACCAAAAAATATCATCAGCTACGATTGCCGCACAATCATAAGAAAAAACTTGAATTTTCTTTTTTTTCAATTTTTTTTTACTGTGGTCCACGGGCTTCAGAAAAAGTTAAACCACAATAAATGTTAAACCGTCAATAGTTAGCTGCTTCATTTAGCTTCAATTCGGTTTCTTTTTTATTTTTCGAAGTCAAATTTTTGCTGAGATATCCAACTTTGAATGGAAAAGGATGACTTGGCCTTTGAGCATCGATATCTCAGCACCTAATGATCGCATAGAAAATTACGGTTCTGAACACAAAAATAAATTTCTTACCAAAGATATTCATTCGTTTTTGATTTTTCATTTTTGAATACTTGATTTCGGGTGATTTAAAAAACCTACCTTAATTTGGAAATTATTGCCAAAAGTTAGTGCTTATGTTTCTTGAAGCTCTCTCCAGCTCTATTTTGAAGCTCTCTCCATATCCTAAAAGTTTTGACTAGTTTTAGTCCAATCGGTTGAGCCGTTTTTTCGGTCCGAATCATCAAACTTTGAAAAAAAATTAAGGGAACACAGGTATTGCTTATTAATAATGATTGAAGAAACAAATTTTTTTTATGTTATTTTTGTTAAAACTTTGCATCAAAGAATCAGAAATTGCGACCGTCGAACTAGAAACTTCAACTTTTAAAATCCCAATATGATCATTTTTCAAGAAGTAACATTTTTTCACAAATTACAAAAAAAAATACAAATTTTTTGCTGCCTTAATTGTTTTTCTGAGTATATAAATAAAGGTTTTATTATTAAAATAATCGAAATCAATTTAAATGATGGACATAACATATCGAACTTTAACTACAATACGGGCACAAATTAAAATTTTAAAATTTTGACTTCTATGTAAATAATATAAGGCTGTGTGTCAAAAGGAAACTTTTCAGTCGTGGTAGGATAGAAAATATCAAGTTCAATAAAATTTGTGTGTGTTGAAATAAATTTGTCTTTTTTGCTGTGTCAAATGGACGATGAAATTTTGACAATTACATATTTTGACGTTTCACATTTCGGTCGTGTTTCGGTCGTAACTCGAGTGCTTGTACTTGCAACTTATTTCGTAAACTTGTAATATTGTAAACTTAAAAAATAACAAAATAATAAAAATAAAAAAACGAAAGTGCTTTTTAAGTTTACAATTTTACAAATTTACGAAATAAGTCGCAAGTATAAGCACTCGAATTAAATACGTCGCGGAAATTGATGTGCTGTTTTTTTTTCTTTTTTTTTAGAGTGCGTCAAAAATTCGCTTTCAACTGTCAAAATTTGTAGTAGCCCCTGAGGCTAGCACAAATTTCGACAATTATATTCACCTCACAAATGCCAAATATTGCTCTACCATCTGTCAAAATTTGATCATCCGACTATAAAGTTATAATAGCCTAAAACTATTTGTAGTGATTATCTCCATCGACTGTAAAAATTTTGAACACATCTTCTTTCTCTTTAAAAAAAAATTGTTTTGTCTCTTTGTTTTGTGTGGAGTCCCCTGAAAAACCAAATTGTTTTTGCTTCTACAAAAAAAAAAATTAAAATTTAGAGTTTCGACTCTTTTGTAGTTAGGGTGTGATATGCACCCATCCTTTTATTACAAACTAATAACAACAAAAGAAATAACTCATTTCAAGTTTTTTAACGCATAACATAACAAAACAAAAATTAAATTTAAACAAATCTTTTGCCCATATTTGAAAACTTGGTTCTGTCTTGGTTAAAGACATAGTTGCAACAACAACCAAAAAAACTACAATTCGAACAGCTGACTTTGACATCTAGATCATTTTTTGTCTGACTTCTCGCTAATCTGAGCTTACGTATCGTGAAAAAAGTACAACATAATTAAAGAGAACGTCAAGTAAAGAAAAACAGGGTTTACATTATCAAATTTTTCTTTAAATCGTTGGTCAAATAACGATAAAACAACAAGGAATTCCATAAAACTTGACAAAAGATATAAAATTTGTCAACTTTTTAAAACATTTTTTAAAATATCAAATTTAAAAAAAGAGCCACACTTTACTTAACCCATTAAAGACTGCTCATAGATTCCGCCGTAAGATTTTTTCAAAATTTATCAGGAAGCTTATATAGGACATAGAAGTTGCTTTGCAAAATTTCAGGTTTGTAACTGTCACCGTATTTGAGATCTGCTAATCCGGGTTCTTGGTATTAATAAAAATTTGCATATATGGCAACATTCTTTTGTCATAATGAACACCTGATAAATAGAGGATACTAGAGGCAAACTGACCACGAATTTTTCCCTCGATCTTTCCATTTTCTAATTTTTTACATAGCTTTTTATATGGATTTTTTCATATTTGAAAATCACACATCTTCGATCTCGAAAAGGAACATTTAATTGTATGAATTTCGTCTCACATTGCAAAGACAATAAATAGTTTCATTTTTCCGTAATGTTTTAAAATAAAATTATTTTGATATCTCCCACCACTTTCGAGATATGGCCTTTTTCGTAAACACTGTTTTATGGGTATTTAAATACCCATTAGTAATGGGTTAACAAAGAGCCGCATGAGGCTCTATGAGCCACATTTGCCCACCGTTGTTATATATATAGCTCATTTTAACTTATATAAGTTTATTAATATTGTATAAAAAGAATGGGAGGTGGGTGTGGCAAAATTTTTTTATTTTTATCAACATATATATTTTAGATTCTTTAGATCTTTTGATATAACTTCAATACGAAAAAATACAGGGCAGATTTAAAAATTTTTTTAATATCTTCTAATAGAGGTAACTTGAACTTATGTACCAAGTTTTATCGATCTAAGACGACAATATTTTACGGTTGAATACAACGAAGCAGATATATATCGAGCGTTTCTTTTTTTGCTTTCGCACTTTTGTTACCCAAAAAGCAATGCTTAATCAAGGCACGAAATTTTTCTTTATCCATTTTAATAACAATATCAAAAGTTGTTTAATTTAGAACACTGTAACGTCACTATTCATTGACAGATCAATCTGGCATTTATGGTGTTAAGGTTGCCCGTCAAAAATGTCAAGCATTTGAAGAGAGTTAGTGACGTTACTTGGAGACTGACAGCATCTTAAACGATCTAGTACAACCCTTGCTGTCTTCCAAACCACAAGCACATAGTTTAACCTGATACATCCGTTATATCCGTGTCTTCGTATTGCGATAATGTTTGGAGCTTTAGTACCATTGTCTTTGCATAGCTGGCTCTGGATGAAGGGCTACTTTGAGAGAAGCTTCCTGAGCCTTGCTGTGTCCTTGGTTTCTTCTATGCTTAAGCAAAAGTCCTTTTAAGAGTGTATTTTTACCCTGTGCATCTTTGTTTTACAGTTTGTTTTAACAGTTTGAGCCTGCTATGATACTTGCCCCACATCTTCTTGGTCAGCTATTTTGGCTAGCTTGAAAAAATCGTTTAAGTCGGGTGTTTGCTCTGTAAGATCCGGACTCCACCATGGTGGTCTGGTCTGACGCTTCGTTTGCGTGGGTCTACAAGAGGAGTAATATGCTTTGGCTGTGGACCGAGAGAGTCTTCAGGGACCTCTCATAGCCCTCTTCCGTATTAATGTTTTTGGGAGAAGGAAACTTGGTCTCAATGATATTTCTAAAACGGTTCCAGTTCTGGGTTTTCTGAAGATCTTTTGAGTTGTATTGAAGTTAAGTCTTATATTGAAGCTAATATATTTGTAGTCCGAGAAGGAGGGCTGTTCTAGTACCCTCCCATATTTGACCAGAGTGTTATATCTAGCACATTCGACGAGGTGAGGCCTACATAAGTTGGTTCCTTGCCTATGTTAGTTACTTTTAGGTTATATTGAAAAAAATTTGATATAAAAAGTAAATATAATAAACCAATTAAATAATATATTATTATATTAAGAATAACTTTTTTCCTTAAAATCGCAAAATTTCGCCAATCAATGCCAATAAATGAAGAAACAATTGGGTCTCCCTGGTTATAAAACTGGTGTGTTTTATCTCACTCAAAAGTGAAAAACATATTCATCCTTATCATTTTCATCACAGCTTCACACAATTTGTACCATCGATCAACCCAGCAACGCCGCTGCCTCAATCCTCAGTCATTGGGTCAAAATTTTTGCCGCTTTTTTGATGTTCTTCCAACTCGATGGTGCACGGTACAAAGGGTCGTTTACAAAAGCTTTTCTATTCATCACAACAAAAAAAAAATTAAATTTATTTTATATTTTGATTTTGCATTTTACACTTTGTTTATATGCTTCTGCTTGCACGTTTTTATTTATATTGTGATTTTCTTCATTCATTGTGTTTATTGTTGTTTTATGCCATTTATACTACCCACGATACGAAAGCAAACTGTTGTTGAGGACAAAATTAAAAGCTAACTATTAACAAATGTTTTGTACTAAAAACAATAAAATTTGTTAACATAAAAATGAGCAGAAATTTTTCAAACTGACAACGTAAAAATGCTTTCATTGTTTTATTTCCTGTTATCTTTTTGCAAACAATAAATATTATAAATAAATTCTTCATTATTTTTTTTTATTACATTTTTGTGAAATTTGTCTGCTCCTTCTTTTTCTTGCCTGTGCAGATGCAACAACAGCCGATTTACCACCTGGTGTGCTCTATCGTGTTAAAGCCACCTACGCCTATGTCAAGGAAGACGTCGATGAGCTGAGCTTTGAAATTGGCGATATGATCCGTGTCATAGAATACGACGATCCAGAAGATCAGGTAAGAGCTGTACTTGAAGAAAAATCGTGGAATAGAATTGTGCTTTATTAACACTTAAAAGTAAACGCATTTTGCTCTACCTTCCCTTAATAACGTTAGATCCTTTAGTGACCTTTACTTCTGCGTGTATTAATGCTATGAAATAATTTCGTGTCTTTATTAAACGCAGTTTTTTATTTCCAATTTACAGGAAGAAGGTTGGCTGATGGGCCAAAAAGAGGGCACCGATGAAAAGGGCCTCTTCCCTGCCAACTTTACACGACCAGTCTAAAGTGTCAAAACAACAATAAAAACAACAACAACGCCACAACGATAGCAGCTACAAACAACGTGTGCAGAAATTCAAAATGCAACAACAAGAACAACAACTACAAAATAATAATATTAAAATACAACAAATTGTTACTTCTTTTTTATATAAAAATTTCTGTAGAAAAATCTTTTGCTTTTTAATACTGTTATATTTTGTTTTGTTTTAATACACATACACACACACACATATATATATATATATATTTAACTTTTAAAATAAAAACAAAATATTTAGTAATCAAAAACGTAAACACAACAAGAAATAAAAAAACTTTAAAAAAAGCAAAAAATTATTGAGCTTCCATAAAGAAAATTTTATTCTTGTAAAAGTCGTTTGGATTTTTGAAATTAGTGGTCTAGCAAAATTTAAAGAAAAAAAAATATGTATTGTTATTGCTATGTTTACAAAAAAAAAAAAAAAAAAAAAAAAAAACGAAAACAGCAAACACAACAAACTGAACAAATTGTATTTAAAATTTAACAAAAGCTAGCAAAAAGAAGCATTCAATTAACGCTCATTTTAGCAAAAAATTCGTAGATAAATAAAAATATTATCTTAATTTATGCTCACACAAAATGTCGAAAATTGCAAAAATGTGTCGTTTTGATTTAATTTTTTAAGGAAATTTTAAAAATAATTTCAACCTGTTTTCAGGCAAAACATATGTTTTTAAACTGAGGCGCCATTTAAAGTAGAAAATTATATTGAAATGTGAAAAAAAACTTATGAAACTAACTATTGTATTTTATTTAAAAGAAAAAGATTGTTTTTTATTATATATTTTAAACAATAAGAAGCACTTTAGCCAGTGTCACGCACGAATGTTTGATTACGTTTATTTAAATCTTTTTATTTTCTTATTTTCTTAAATCAGTTATTTACAACATATTCTTTTTCTGTCCTAGCTTCTTATTTGCTTGTTTTAAGTTTTTTAAATTGCGTTAAAAATTGTTTGTTTATTCAACTTTTATTCTTTCGCGTTCAAATGTGTACGTAATTTCTTGTCAAAACTGAAGAAATAAAAAAATAATCTTATTTTGCTTATGATGTTAACAATTCAACCAGTTTTTAAAGAGTTAGTCTTGCAAGTAACGAAGTTTTCTATTCAAACGATGTACGAAATCAAACCAATGTATTTAATTTTAATTTTATTTTATTATTTATGATTATTAATATTATTACTACAACTATGATTATAACTACAACAACAATAATTTACAATCAATAAAAAATAAATAAACTCAGCTGTGTGCATATTATTGTTTTGATTCTTGGCAGGGGCACATAAAAAGGACACATTTTTCATCATTTTAATTTTTTTTTTCTACTAGATTTCGAAAGTGGTCGAAATTCGACCTTTTCGCATACATTCTCTGTTGCATCGATAGAGAATTAATGTCAAAAACATATATTTTTCACAATAATTTGGCATAACTTTTACTATCGTAATGAATTAGCCACCAGTTCTTTCGCTCAGGAGTGAACGGCAAACTGATTGAAGAAATAGAGTCGTTTTTTCCCACTTCCTACGATCATCTGAGAGCGTTAACGAAGTCGTGGAAAGAAAAAAACCTAACGAAACATTGCAGAACGTTTTTTCTCTTCTTTTATCTATATATATAAAATGGAATGTGTGTTTGTTTATTTGTTTGTTTGTTTGTACCTTATAGGAGACCAAACCTCTGGACCGATCTTCCTGAAATTTTCACAGCATTTAACTGGAACTCTGGCATGATTAATAGGGTACTTTTTTCGACCACGCCCACTTTTACGCCCACTTTTTTAAAATTATTTAATTGCTCCCATATAGTTTTTAACAGATTTACTTCAAATTGTATACACATTATACTCCAGGCGAGGTAGAAATAAACATTTCTTGCGCCACGCCCCCTTTCACGCCCCTTTTCACGCCAAATTTAAGTTTTAAACTTTTTGTTCTCCGTACAAATTTGTTCCTTCCAACAGATTATTTTTTATTTGGTAGTATATTGCTCTTAACCTTTAACTTAGGAGGTGAATTTTTTGGACATAGTCTGTGGGGTCAAATTGACCCCATTTTGATTTTTCTACAAAATTCTAATAAAAAGAGGCTTTTAAAATTATTTCTTGTTTAAAAACAAGTTTTAATATTTCTGCTTAAAATAAATACAAATTTCAATTTGTTTTATTTTTCAATTAAATAAAACTGGCACTTATTTAACTAGCCTTCTTTTAAAGACGACAAAAATATGAAAAGAGGAGGTAAAACTTACCACCACCTCCACAGTTAAAGATTAATACTGTTAACGTCGCCATATTACTATGAACCACTCCCACTTCACCGCCCCCTTTTTTTTAATTCAGATACTTACTTATACCACTAACAATGTTTGCTATACAAAATACTTTTTTGTAATATGTATTTACCTAAAGTTTTATATAGTTTTTATCTACAGGTAAGGTAGCCATAGATTTTTTTATTACCAAATCCCCCTTTTTCGCCCCATTTTACTTTAATTATAATTAATCTGCTTTCAATCTATATATATTAAAATGAATATCTTTCTGTCTGTTTGTTTGTTTGTGCTTTATAGGAGGCCAAACCCTTGGACCGATCTTCCTGAAATTTTCACAGCATGTTAGTGTGACTCTGGAAAGAATAATAGGCTTTTTAAAGTTTTCATTGGACAAAGGGGCGTGGCACCGCCCATATAACCCAAAAATTTAAATCGCCATATTTTGGGCATTTTTTGACCTACGTCGATGATATTTGGTACATATGGTATTGGCATAGTTAGGAATACGTACCAGGAGAAAAATGGGTGGGACCACGCCCCTTTTTTGGAAAATTAAAAATCGTTTTATAGTTTTAACTACTGGACCGATCGTCATTAAATTTTCACAATAGGATATTCTTACGAATTAATAAATTCTTGACTCAACATCAAGGGCTTCCGAGACTGCTGTTCAGCGCGAAACACGCTTAGAGATTCAGCGATCTCGAACCTCAACATCAAGGGCTTCGGAGACATCTGTTCAGCGTGAAACACGGTTACGAAGCGACCGTTCCCGAGCCTTGACATTTTTAGACTAATTTTTCCATCTTAGGCTCCTATAACTTATAAACTAATTGAGAGCGAGCTGAATATTTTTCAGATAACCACTCCTAGAAAACTTGTATACAGTTGCTTCAATTCGTCTAAGGTCAAAATTGTTCACTTCTGGATATTTTTTTTGTTTGTTAGAATAGTTTTATTTAGAAATCAAAACTTAAAATGAACTATAACATAGTATAAATATGCCGAGTAGTAATCTATGAGAACTTTATCACAGCCAACGATTGATATTAATTCAGAGTAGCTTAAATTTATAAAAAAAGTTTATAGGCAAAAATTAAATAAAAAACCAATTGGAAATAAAAGTTTACAACAGTCTTGCATATGAATCATAATTTTTTAAATAAGGTAACTAGTATTATACACTAGCCCGGGACGATTATCTTACCTGGTGTTAAAAATTGTTAGTTCATCGTTTATAACAAGATTTCCAGTAAAATATAATCAAATTTAGGGTCAGCAAAATTTAGGCATTTTTTATAAAAACCGATATGCGACACAAGACCGCAAAACGATCAATCCTCATACAGCCCGAGGTATTGTAAATTTGAGAGACACGAACATGTTTAAAAGAACCTCGATTTCGTTTTATGTTGGCAGTAGATCTGAGACACCCTCTCTCAAATAATCTTAATAATTCCATCTGGTGACTAGAAACCTGCGGTTGCCGACACCAAACAGGAGAAGCGTACATAAGAATTGGTCGAATATACAGCTTGTACATGTTAGTTTTAATTTTAACCTTAACTTTCGAATTTTTTTAAAAACGGTTTAGATGAAATGTAGCCCTTTGGCCTTATTTAACCTGATGGTAATGTGTTTGGAAATTCTATTATTTGTTTGCAACTGCATGCCAAGCAGTCTTATGTCATTTTTAGCAGTCAATAAATAACCATCTGAAGTAATTTTCATGTTTCTAACTAACTTTCTTAACTTAGGATTTGTATCACGAACAAAACCCATGATATGCATGAGCTCAGTCTTATTCTTATTTAAGGCCAACTTCCAATTTTTAAAGTATTGTAATTGGATATTTTAACAAGAAAAATATTTAATAAATTTTGAGTACGGGCAGGGTCATTATGAACTACATGAAGCGTGGTGTCATCTGCAAATTGAGAAATTTTGATAGTATTATGTAAGGGAATATCATATACATAAAGTATGAATAACAAAGGACAGAGCCTTCGGGCACACCAGCTTCCATGGTATAAATATCTGACAAATGCCCATTTAGCCGAACGGTAAAACTTCTGAATGATAGCATTGATTTAATAATCTTAATAATAATAATCGGAAAAGTAAGTATTAACATTTTGTGTAAAAGGCCATCATGCCAAATTGTATCAAAAGCAGCCTTTAAATCCAGGGCCACAACCGTAGTAACTTTATTTTCATTTAAACCATTATTTATGTCAGCCTGTATTCTGGCAAGTGCATGATTCGTTGAATGACCACCAAGAAACCCAAATTGATTTTTGTATAATTGTAAGGTATCACGATGTCTATTTAATCTAGTCGCCAAAATTTTTTCAAAAATTTTTCCGATGCAACATAACATTGAAATTGGACGCCAGTTTTCAATAAGTGAAGCATCTTTACCAGCTATGGGAATAGGCGTAATAATAGCATATTGCCAACATCTTGGGAAAAAGGAACTAGCAAGCAAATGATTGAAAAAAATAGTTAAAATCGAAATGATACGTATGTCAAATTTTTTGATAAGAGAGAACGGCATGTTGTCAGAGCCAGTAGACTTCTTGTTTGGCCGAGAGTTGATAATTTATAAGACTTCATCAGTTGAGGTAAGAATACCACGTACATTTTCCGGCAACCTAGCATTTATATTACATAGAAAATTATTATTATGAATAAGAGGAGATGTGTTTTGGTCAAAATTGATAACTGAATTTGAATTTTCAAGCGAAAGTATGGAATTTTCTACAATGTTTTTGTGTTCAGAATCGAATCCAGAGGTAAGTTTGTGATTAGCCGAAAAAGTTTCAGCAAGCAGATTTGCAATGTTTAAATCACCAGAGATAGCATAACTTTTTACTCATCCAGGAAAAGTGAACCATTTATGGTTGCCGTTTTTTTGTGCCCAGTAAAATTTTTTATGATTTTGTAAGCATCACGATTTGTTTCCACAGTGTTAAAGGCATTTGTAAAGAATTTCCCAGTTTCATACCGAACACTATTTAAAACCATATTTTTTAAAAGTTTTAAACGAGCTTTTAACTGATTTAATAGTAGAATCGGAGGAAAAGGGCCAAGAGCAAAAATTTTTCTTTGAATCTTTTTGGATTCACGTTGGAGAGCTAAAGTAGTTGGAGAAAAAAGCACTCTGTGTTTCGTGCAACTAGAAACCGGTACATGCCTATCAATGGCTGAGTCAAAGATTTTTTCAATATTTATGGCTACTTGCTCACAGTCACCGTTCATCAAATTTTGATCGAGAGGCAGAGTCAAATTGTTCAATTTACGCCAAATACAGGAATTTAAGTTATTTATATTTACTTTATTGAACAGTTTAATTTTAGTGTGAAAATTTGCGGTGTCTGAAAATTCAAGTGGAATTGTACATTTAATTGCGAAGTGATCCGAAAAAGACGGTATTGAACTTACGACACCAGATGGTACAATGCTAGAGTTTGTTATAAATTTGTCTATAAACGACCCAAAAACAGATTTTAAACAAGTGGGCGTAATATAATTAAAAAATTTTTCATTTGTGGTATTCGCTATATCATGAAGAAAATTGCCATAAATATTATTTGACACATCACCAAACGACACATGCCTAGCGTTAAAATCATCACCGAAAAAAATGTTTGAATTTTCACAGAAAAAAGTCTTAATGCCATCAGCTTTCCATGTGGAAAATATACTGAAGAGAATCGATGCCACGTTTTTGAAATTTTACACTCCATTGAGGTAGAATGAATAAGATTTCTGGTGATTTTTAAATTTCTAACCGCAATACAATTACTAACACCGATAGCTGTATCACCCCATCCCCGCAATACATCACCACGAAAAATGTTGTAACCGGGTATTTTGATTTTACTCTTCGAGTCAATTTGGGTTTCCTGGAACATAAAATTATTTGCACGTGTCGCTTTGTATGTACAATGGAACACAAATTTAAAGAAACAACTGTTATCATTTAAAGCAATTTTTCCATTAATTCACAAAATTGCCCAAACACTTTACGCAATTTTTCTTTATTTATATTTTCAGAGCTATATCCAGAATTTTTACCGTTAGACTTACCCGATCTTTTATTTGAAATTTTATTTGATTTTGACTTCTTTCTATCAATTTTTGGCTCATTTGCCGGAGTACGAATATCGTCCAGCGTATTTTGATTGAAAAATCCAGAAGAGGTTGAATGTTGATTAGAGTTTGAAGATGTAGAAACACAAACTGGATTTTGCATACTGCCGAGTTTCGCACCTTTATTGAGCACTCCAGTAGCCGCAACACCACGTCTATTTTTGAAATTGTTGTAAAATTCACAATGCGAAAAGTCATTTGCAGTATGCCCATTTTGTTTAAAGCCAGCAGTGTGACAATTTATACAGCCGATTGGAAGTTTTTTATCATTAGCTCTCGGACAGTTTCCAGGACCATTTTTATTTAGACACTGAACGAAGCGATAATTGAAAGCACAAGAAGAAGCAGTGTGAGCGAACCGTTGACAGCGCCGACATTGCACCACTTTTGAATTATACATTTTTTCAAACTTGACACGAAATGTGTCAATGGTTTTAATTTGTGCAACGTCAGCATAGTTGTCCAGAACCAACTGATATAGCGGAGTTGAATTTGTGTTTCGCTTCATTGTTGGAGTTTCAAACGGCAAAATGCTAGCAATACCACCAATGTGATACTCCAACATAGTATTTGCAACAAAATTGACGTTTTCATCACTGTTTCCATGAATTAGACCACGAACAATGAAAGCTTTCCGCTTGCACCCCTTTTCGGCAAAAGTGTTGAATTCATAGCCACCTTCACTGAGACAATTCATGATATTAGCTTTTATATCCAGGTTATGACAAATAATTCGAGAAGCAACATTTTTTCGCAGCTGCAACCATTCATATCCAGCAGTGTCAACTTGGTTTCTAATATTTGTAAGTATGTTGCTATAGTCACCATTTTGATTAAGACCAAGCTGGATTGGAGTTCTTTTTTGCAAAATTTCCGGCACTTTTCCGCTTGCAACAATGTCAGCCCAAGTATTTGTAGTGGGAGTAATTTTAGGCTTTGAGTTTGGCTTTTGTATTAAGCGTGCGTCATTTCAATATGCTCGCCTTTTAAATTGAGGTTGGATTGAATCATAGAAGTATCATGATTTTGTAGCACTTTATGCGTACAGTTTTCGTTTTCACTCAAATTTCCAGCCACTGTTTCCATGACGTTTTCAACTACACCAGCAGCCTCAGCAACAGCAGCAGTCCTTAAGACACCTGCAGCCACAGCAACTACATTTTTTGATAGAATGGATTTGTTTAATTTAGCACAACTAGCTCCGGATACGAACATATCAGCAAAGATTTCAAGACGACGTTTTCCAAATGCTCGATTTACATTTAAAGATACATTTATATATGACACATTTAGTGCTGATGCAAGTTCAGCCACATTTTGATTTAACAATAACACATTTTTGTTTGATTTTTCAATTTGTTCGGTTTGTCTTTCAATTTGAGATTTTAATTCAGCAATGAGCCGATCTTTATCAATTAAGATTTTATTAAGTTAATCAATTTCACATTTGTTTTAATTTTCCTCCATTTTTGAGGCAATTCACCGAATAACAAAAATATACATACAAGAAGATAATTTTTTTGCGACCGTTTACAGCAAAGATGGCGACAAGAATGATTCACTTCTGGATATGTATAACTAGTCTATCTGACTGGTTGTCAATGACTTAAACGAAAAAAAATCTAGAACGTCAGAAATACATAAGTTAACAATAGGTCTCTTTCCTTACTAACTTCAAGTAATTGTAATAGATTAGAGAGTGCCATTTTGCATGTTATTCCTCTCTCTCGATCTTTAAAAATTTGTAAAAAAAGCTTTCAAGCTACTTGAATCGAGTACGGGAACAGACCTAATATATCCTTAAGGATAACAAATTTAAAAAAAATACTTTTGACTTACATCAGGCTATATAATTTGTTTTTTAGACAGGATCGTCCTTTAATTCATCCTAAACAAATAAAATTCAGGAGTTCGATTTGTTATTTTGGTTTTAGGTTTACCACGAAAGCTAGGCTTCCTTAGCTCAAGTAGACTCCTCTAGACCCTAAGGTGGTGAGGAAATGATTTGGCAAAATAGTCAGATTTATAACGCTATCACTAATTACGAACCCCTTAAGATTCTATTTAAAAACTGTACTTTGATTTATTAAATAATTTAATAAATAAATTAATTCATTATATAGTTATTTATTTAAATCTGTCGCATCAGCGGATGGATAAAACACAATTACCGTTGGCTGGTAGCACGTCACGAACCGAGTCGAAAAGTTTGATTTATATTCACCAAAAATGTATTTTTAAATCTGTTACTAAATAAAGAACTAAGTATTTTCAAAAGTTTGAACCTTTTGATAATAAACATACCAAGTTAATTTACCAAGTTGAGGTGGCAACTTGCAACCTATTCTTGACAAAACTGCACTACCGACACATGAATCGTGCTGCCACCTACTTAAGTTTTTAAAAACATTTTATTGCTGCGAAAAAAGAAACTAATAGCGGGGTTGACATGGTCCTACATGTTGTCACGCATTGTAGGACAAGCCTCGTATTTGAGGTTCGAACGCTCGATACAGCCGTCTGACAGCATGTTATCTTGAATTTGAAATATTTCAAATTCAAGGCCATCACGCCAGGTGTGACAACATGTTGGATCATGTGAACCCCGCTAATGCGCATTCTTTTCTAGAAAAAAAGAACCCCGTTACCCCTTTCCCTTAAGTTAAGTTTTCTTGCTAGCAAGTCTGCGGTACAGGCAAGTCTGCACTGGCAAGTTTTTCTTCTGTGCTATTCTTTCTTTGATGCTGTGCTCTTCTTTTTTTATATTTTCGACTTGCTGGCAAGAAAAATTGCCGTGGGGAAAAAGGGTACGTCTTCAAGAATTCTGCATTTTTTCTGTTATTTAAAATAAAAATGTGCAATCAATATCAAATGATAAAAACATGTTAATGGTATTCAGTAAAATTTGTTAAGTCCTGCTAAACTGCTAAATTGTTAAAGTAAGCAGCTGTTGATGTGAACGCACCTGCTACCACATTTGACAATCATGTGCTCAGCTGATATGTAAAAACCAGCTGATAGACTTCTACAGCTAAAAATCTGTTGTTTTAATTACTCGTGTAACCAGAAATCAGTAACGAAAAATGTATTTTAATTTTTATATTACAGTGCGTTTACACTTTCGATACATTTGCTATTCAGAAACTTTGAAATGTTTTAAGTCTCTACCAACCCCATTACAAAATTTTATTTTTTTAATAATAAAAGGCAGTTTTTTTACTTTGAAGCTGCAAATCAAAAATAATTTGGTACTTTTTAGAACTCATTCCCAAAACGATTCATCACTACACTCAATAAGTTTGACGTTTCGGACTTAACAAATGGTATCTGCTAAACAAAAACACGGTGCTGAGCTTGTCAACTTGCTAACAAGCTGCTAAGTCTTTTCCCATAGAAAATTTTGACAGGACTTAACAAATTTGTTAAGTTTAGCAAGTTAGCAGGGCTTAAAAAATGTAGCGAATACCATTGTTGATTTTTTCCGTTCTTTTCTCAGCTCAAAAGTGGTTAACATTCTATAAATTCAGGTCAGAACCAATGATGTTCCTCGACGCGTCGTATTTAATTGTCGACATTTTGGTGTCGATAATGCAGAATGTGTCGACAATGTAGACTATGTCGAGAATTGTGTAAACAATGTCAACAAAATGCAACACTGCGAAAATGCTAGTTCTATTTAGATTATGTTGATTCTTTAATTCTTTTGAAAAGTCGTTTAATAAACACAAACTAACCAATTTTACAATTAAGCAAACAAAAACCATGCCCAGAAGGCGTAAAAATGAGGAATACTCCGAACTTGGACTCAATTTAATTAAATTTCATAATAAACATGCAGCCTCTTATATTAATTATCTACACGTCGTTAAAAGCAATTGTCTACACGACATTGTCGACACCGTCGACAATAGTTTTGTTGACATCAAGTTGTCTACGATGCACATCACTGGATAAAAGTAATTGTCTACACGACATTGTCGACAATAGTTTTGTTGGCATGAAGTTGTCTACGCCGCACATCACTGGTCAGAACCTTAAAAATTATTTTTGTTTCAGAGAAGAATATCAAAAATATATTTGATTTAATTTAAGAAATTTTTCAAAATTGCAATTTTTGCTTTTCACAACTGTCACATCACAAAATATCAATGTCAAAATTATTTTATTTTGTTTTATGTTGATATTACTAGAGGACAGTATGCAGAATCATCGATCTTTATAGATCAGAAAATTCTGCAATTATTATACTTTTACTGCCAACATTTTGAAGAAAAGAACACGATTTATTTTAAGTTAACCTTTTTTTTAGAAAAGAATGGGAAAAATGCAGAATTCTTGACCCAAGTAATATTGCTGGAGCAACTACGTGCGAGTGAGCTCTAATAGTGTTCTATAGGTGTATAATATGTAGTTAAAGCCTTATTGCAGCTTTGTTTGCTGCTAGTTGCTTTTAATTTTAAAGAAAATGCTCGATATATGATTTCTTTATAATTTTGAGCTCTAAAAGGGCTTCTGCACGATACAACGGCTGTACAATTACTTATTGTATAGCATTTGGCATTTTCAGCCATTCGATCGTGCAATATTGCAACCAACTCGTCGCATGCTTGCATCCACACAACACAATAGGGGTATTCACGATTCAGTGCACTTGCCTGTGCAGTTGAGGACTTGAGGACTTGTGCAGTTGTGCAGTTAGGCTTTCGTGAACACACCACCATCACCATTTCAAAGCTGTCAACATTTTTCAATAGAAAATATAGTAGAAATAGTAGAAAAGTAGAAATAGTAGAAAAGCACTTGTGCAGATTTTTGACGTACGTACAATTTGTTTTTGTAAAGTGCACAAGTCCTCAAGTCCTCCACTGCACAGGCAAGTGCACTGAATCGTGAATACCCCTAATAATCGCACGCAATCGTCAAATAGTAGCCGATATTGGTATAGTCGTTGTTTTGTGTGGAAGCCCCTTAATACTTTATTTAGCTCTGTAAAAGATTTTATAAAATCTGCAAAAGAGCAGAACACGAAAATTTACTACTTGCTCTACACGTGAATTCAGTATAATGTTTGCTTTAAAATAAATTTTTTTATTGCATTTTTAAAGCTAATAGATGTAAAATATTGTAAGTTAGTGCAATCAATTTTTTGGTAATAAGAAGTGATTGAAAAATCTGATAAATCTTTTTCTTTGAAAAAATGGCGATCTTGTTAAGAATAGAAAATCTTGGGAGTTGGAAAAAGTTAAATACTTTAGTTTGCAATATTATTTTAAGCAAAATTGATGATTTGTATAATATTTATATTTCAGAATAAAGTATTTAAATCATTTTTAGTTGATTTTAAGGAATGTTAAAAATGTTTGAACTTTTTTTAAGTAATAAACATTTCTTAATTTTAATTATGTAATGTACTTTTATTATTATTTATGTACATTCACGTTTCCAATAAATTTAAAATTAATTTATTAATTGCTGTGTTTCAGGCTGTTGAGCTGTTTAGTTGTTCTAGCTTTTGGGATGTTTAAGTTGTGTTTCTGTCTTATGTTATGGTGATGTATTGTATTTCTTGTAGTTAAAACCATTTTTGTTTTAAGTATTTTGTTTTTATCTTGTAGATGTATTTACTGTATACATGAGTTGGTTGATGCCCATTTGTTTTGTTGTATAGGTACTTTGTGGATGTTGCTATGCTTTTGTTGAATAGGGTTCTGATTGCTTTGTTCATCAGCCTTCCGATTTGTTCCAATTGAAACTTGCTGCATTGACTCCAACTACAAATGTTGTATCTTATTTTTGATATTATATGCCCTGTATATATCGGGGCTGCTTTTTCTGGTATCAATCCAATTCTTCTTACTGCTCTAATAATTGGAATTATATGGTTTTTATTCCTTTAATGTGGTGTTCGTAATTCAGTTTCTCATCTATCATCATGCCTAAGTAACTGATTTTAACATTTAGGGTTTTCACAAGCTGTCGTATTATTGTATGTTGTATTGTGTTTTCAATAAAAAAATACAACAACTGTGAACATATCCTAATAGCTTTGACACATTGGCATAGGTAATCTTGGTTATCTTTTGTAGTTTAAAATATAGCCATTGGAGAAGACACACTCAATATTTATCTTAACTAGTTTAAAAAAATAACGAAATATATAGAAGCAATGGGCGAGCAAACAACACTATAATCGTAAAATTATCAGTGTAGCTATCAACGTAACAGTAGCTATCAACGAAAGTGTAGAAAGAAGAATATAAAAATCAGCTATTAAAACTCGTTTAGCTGCGATAAACGACTTTCGGAAACTAGTTTTGACTAATTCTAAACATAGTTTATCAGAAAATTAAACTAGAAAAGCGATTTAAACAAGTTTAAGTCTGCCAATGTGTCACAGGTAATAGGGTTTATTTTGTTATATGTCGTATTTATACAGCTGACTGAAGAAACAGACAGATGACTGGAGGAAATAGATTTTTTAAATGCCTAACAAATCGAAAATAATGAAATAATAAGAGCTTTCCACATTGGTTTTTAACATTTCCGTAAAGCGTTTATAAAATGTTTGTGTCATTGGCACTTTAAAACAAAAACATGAAAAAACTTTCAAGTTTGTTTTGTAAAGCTAAAATCCTCAAACTTCCTATTTTCCACTAAAAAGTCAATGTTCTTTCTTCTGCGACTGTCTATTTTTTATATGGATTACGCTTGGCTAAAAATATATTTTATTATTGAAATTAATCATTCTTTTGTCTGCATTATAGCTTACCTCAGAATCAGAAAACCACGTCAAAACTTTCAAGAAATTCCATTTCTTCTCCAAACATTTTTGCCCCGCAAAAGAAAAGTTGTTATGGTAGTGATGTTGCTTATGAAATGTAGAACAGATTAAACATCACTGGTGAAATATGACAAACAGTTTATATACAAAACGCGATTGTACTGTCGTAAATTACATTTATAATGAAGCCAACAAAAAAATATTTTACAGCTGTTGTGAAAAAATACACTACAACAATACGACAGCTTGTGAAAACCCTAATATATAGTAATGTCCGTGTAGTTCTGCTTTTGAAATATGTCATTTGTTCGCATAGGTGGCAGTACTCTAAATGTACTGCTGTCGTGCTCGTTCTTATTTTCCAAAGTCTGTCGTTTTGTTTCATTTCGTTTTGTGTGTCTTTTCTCGTCGTGCGATCGTCGTTGTGTTTGTGTGTGGTAATGAAGAAAATTTTCTAAAAATTTACGAAAAAATATAGGAAATTATTAAATATTATAAAGTGAAAATAAGAAGAAATTCTGGAGTGGAAAACCTTACAACTATATGCAATATTAATTAAAACTGTGTTTTTCTTGCGACTCGTCGGCGCTGCTGCTGCTGCTTAGTATCAGCTTGAAATTTTAATTTTCTCTTTTTTTTTCTTTAATAAGTAATGCAGTGGAGGAAAGAACCCCGTTCAATAAAAGTCATGAACTGCAAATAAGGAAATCAAATGCAATTGTTGTAAAACTGCGTTATTTTGCAGATTGTAAGAAAATGGGAAAAAATTGTGAAAAGTGGATTGATTGCTTTCGGAAAACTGAATTTTAGCCGGGTTCCTTGACAAATGCGGAAAATTTTTCCTACATCTACACCGTAACCTCAGTGGTGGGGGTGCGCCTTGAGTCGAGTCAAGTCGTCTTTGACGGTCTTACGCCCTGCTAAATATAAGTGCAGTTCATCAACCTATTTTGTAAAATTAACTAAATGTGTTTTTTAAGTGCTTGTTTCGAGGCAAAATTTTTGACCAATATGTACCTAAGAAGAAAAAGAAACTGCGAACGATAGCAGTGCAAATGATATGGAGGGTTTTTCGTGACCATTTGAAATTAAAACGTTGTTGAGAGGAAACAATTGAGCATACATTTGGCTAGGTTTTGATGGCATAGCGTAATCAATGCATTAAGGGCATAAAGTTTAAAATTGAAAGTTATTTTCTGCACCTGAAAATGTATATTTTTCATATTGGACCTCGCCCGTCAAATGTACATCGTCGCTGCTCGTTTGCTTGCTCGTGTGTATTCGTTCGCCGGTAATAGAGTTTTTCACCTTTGTATCGACCATTGCAGTATACTAATTAGAATTTGACATTTGCTTTGTAAAGCATACGTCGAAGAGAGATAACACTAAGTCAGAGTAGCGAAAAAAGCAAGCGAAACGTCATAAGATTGTAGCTATTCTACTGTGCACTGTTCGTTAATCAAATTTCATTGATAAGTGCGAAACGCGAAGGAAAAAACAAATTTACAAAATCTGCAAAGATTTGGCAGATTTTCTGCAAAATTTTTCAACTCAACCCCCACCCGCACAACTCGTGTACCATTGATTGGCGAGATTTTTTGTATTGATATTTTAAATTTTGGCCTTATTGCGGCCCTTCCCTATTTCTAAATTTTTACATGCTCCTTTTTTCACTTTATTCAATTACAGAATTCCAATGAAAGCGCAAAAAACGAAATGCATTTTTATAATTTTAAATTGAGTTGAGTTTGTTGTTAAGTCCAAAAAATTATTGGAATTGAACGAAAATAGTTTTGGGAAATCTCTTTCCAAACACAACAACAACAACAACACGTTCCTTATATTCAAAATGCTAGAATCTTACTGCTGAGCATAAAGAAACCAACATCATCTATGCCAACGACTTCAACAAAAAACTACAAGAAACAAAAATAAACGAAAATTATTACCAAACACCAATTAATTGCCGGATTACAAACAACAACAATAAGAACAACACAGCAAGGATATCTCCGTATGCCCCATTTTTATACGATTTTTATGTTGATATAAAGTGTGCAACCAAAATAGTTTTATTGGTAAGTTTATTTTATGCAATAGATACAATTATTAAGGAAGAATTTATAAAAATTTCTCAAACTAGAAGCTAAATTTTTAATAATAGTTTGATATTTTAAATGTGAAACCTTCGGAAACAACCTGACGATTTTCGAGCCCAATACAAAGACGTAGCTTAAGGACTTTTAACCTTTTATCGCTTTTTGCAACAGATCTGGGAATATTTTACCGTTAGCTAAAATGAATTTTTTTCACTTTTTTTCGTGGAATATATTTATAAAGGCCTTCTAATTCCAAATCTGAACAAATTAATGGTCGCTCTCATCTGGTTTAGAAGTTATATGGGTCCAAAGTTGAAAAATGGGCTAAGAAAACTTGCTATATCTTTGCTATATATAAACAAAACTAAGCAAAATGTGTATTAAAAGAAAGGCTATTCTATTACCTATTCAATAAGCTATTATCCATTCCATTAATTACTTTCTAAGATATAACTTATTTTATGTACCAACTATTTTGCATCAAAATTTTAGATTCATTTCAGATTCAAATAAAACCGACAAAGACAAGAAAAATTGTTATTAAAAATCGCGGCGATTTTTAATAACAATTTTTCGACTGCGGCGCTTTATTTATCCACCGTTTATTTAACAGTTCCTAAATAATTCAAAAATTCTTACAAAATTAATAATATTTGATACCTTTTAACTGTAACTTAATCTGTAAATGCTTTAAAAATTTCTCGAGTGTGGCCCTTTCTTCCTCAATCGTTCATGTTACTATTTAACTTACTTCGAAAATATTCCTACATCATATATGTTACATCATTTACGTAACTAGTTAAAACCTTAGTTACTTAAATTGCAATAATTCCTTTTTTTATATAATTTGGACTGCCAGCTTAAAAGTGTTTTGCCCTTGTACGGAATATTGTTTTTAACACTACAAAACGAAAATATTTAAGTATAAAAGAAGTTATATCTTAAAAAGTTATGCATGGATTTTAATGTTTGATACCTCGTTGAATAGGTGCTCGTATTACCTTTCTTTTGATACCCATAATACAGAAAAAATTACAGCATGTTTTAAGGCAATTTTTTCTAACTTTGAACCCCTATAACTTTTAAACGTCTTGAGAGCGACCTTTAATTTTTTCACTATTAGCTCCAAATACACATTTAGAAAAAAAAAATAAAAAAGTCCATTTTAGCTAAAGGTAAAATGTTCCCAGATCTGTGACAAACCGGTTTTATGCTCACAAATAGAGATGGGTCGATATTTTGATAGCAGTGATTTTATCACTGCTACTCGAAAATAGCAATCACAGTCTACTAACTGTTAAACCTAAATAAGAGCGTTAAGCGGTGCGTTGCCAGCCGCTTTCCGCTAACGCTGAATTTTCATCCCTAAATAAGAGCGGCGGCCTTATGTCAGATGTTGTCAAAAAGTGTTTGGCATACAAGCTGCATTCAGCGGAGTCAACACTTGTGAGCTGTTATGGTGGCGATACCTTAAGGCCCCTATAGACGAGCAACTAATCGCACGACTGGTTGATAAAATGGTTGCTGGTTGATGAAAATAAGCAGTGTGTAGGTGGGTTTTTGGTTTTTTTTCAGTTTTTCAACCAGTTTACCAACCAGTTGCTGAAAATCAAAAAGTTTTGATTTTTTCGGCTGAAGCTCATCGAGTTGATCAACTAGTTGTCGTGTTTTTAGCAACTAAACGGAAAACTGAATTTTTTCTTCGTTTTTTGTTGAAGTTCTACTATGGGCATTTTATAAATAAAATGTTTTGAACTGAATTTTAACATCTGCTATCAAATGAAAGTTGTGTCTGTAGGAAAAACATTACAGTTGATCAATCAGTTGTTCGATTAGTTGCTCGTCTATAGGGGCCTTTAGTGAGCGATGTTTTTTTCTTAATATGTTGTTACTCTTAGGGCCGCTTTCTCAATGTCCGGTTAAGCACTAATCAGAACTTTAACCAGCAGTAATCAAAAAAGCCCTTTCTCAATGTTCGGTTAAGGTTGAACTGTTAGTTAAGTGCTGATTAAGTTAACAGCAAGTTATGGTTTCGGTTAGCGCCATTTTAGGGTAAATGATTTCGAAGATGCCGTCAAACTTAAAAATTTAAGATGGCGGATAGAGTTGCCACCTGGAATTTTTTTTTGCGAATTCTTGTAATTTTGAAATTCTGACAACGGATTTAATTTCGAATATAATGTCACAGTTTTAAAATTAAAGATGGAGGTTAGGGTTGCCACCTTAATTTTTACCACAGCATTGCCACCTAATAATATGTCTTTTCAAGAGTTTTAAACGTCATTCATCAGTGTTAAGGGGTCGCTGATTTCGAATCTAAAATTAGAATTTGTCAGAATTTGAATAATATGTCTTTTCAAGAGTTTTAAACGTTATTCATCAGTGTTAAGGGGTCGCTGATTTCGAATCTAAAGTCAGAATTTTAAAATTTGCCAGCCCCGAATTTATAAAACTAAAAAAATTAAGGTGGCAACCCTATCCACTATCTTGAATTTTAAAATTCTGACCTTAGATTCGAAATCAGCGACCCCTTAACACTGATAAATGACGTTTAAAACTCTTGAATAGACATATAATTAGGTGGCAACCCTATTATTTCAAAATTTTATAATTTTGAAATTCTGACAACGGATTCGGATTCAGCGACCCATTTTTGGTATACCATTTTTTTTGCCAGCCCCAAATTTATAAAACTAAAAAAAATTAAGGTGGCAACCCTATACACCATCTTGAATTTTAAAATTCTGACTTTAGATTCGAAATCAGCGACCCCTTAACAATGATTAATGACGTTTAAAACTCTTAAAAAGACATATTATTAGGTGGCAATACTGTGGTAAAAATTTAGGTGGCAACCCTAACCTCCATCTTAAATTTTAAAACTGTGACATTATATTCGAAATTAAATCCGTTGTCAGAATTTCAAAATTACAAGAATTCGCAAAAAAAATCCAGGTGGCAACTCTATCCGCCATCTTAAATTTTTAAGTTTGACAGCATCTTCGAAATCATTTACCCTAAAATGGCGCTAACCGAAACCACAACTTGCAGTTAACTTAAACATCACTTAACTGACAGTTCAACCTTAACCGAACATTGAGAAAGGGCTTTTTTGCTAACTGCTGGTTAAAGTTCTGATTAGTGCTTAACCGGACATTGAGAAAGCGGCCCTCAGTAAATTTTAACACAACAGTTGTCAGCTGTTGACTCCGCTGAATGCGGGCATAGTGATGAATGACAAATTTTTCGCAGAAATTCCAATTTCATCGTTTTCTGCAGCCAACTTTACTTTCTAAGGCTGCGTTCATAGTAAGCGCTTTTAGCTTAACCGAGAGGTTTAGCTGAAAAACGCTTTGTGTATAATCATATGGAAAAAGCTCAAAGTGTTCATAGTGACAGCATAAAGCTTATTTTCAAATGCTTTTCAGCGCTTATATATCCATCTCGCTTACTCTCACAGCAAAATAATTTTGTTTGTTATGCTTTGTTGTAGAGTATTTTTAAAATGCTTTTCGGCGCTTTATTCTTGTTTGATCATATAGTTTCAATTTGTTTGTTTAGTTTTATTATTTATTGCGTCGTTCTTAATTTTTCATTACATTTTGGCACTTGTTTATCAATTTTGCCTGTTAATAATATTTTCGTTGATTTTTTTTTTATATGTTTGACATTTTTTTCTGCTGAAGATTTAACCGTTGTTACGTTGTTGTTGCGTTGCAGTAGCGTTTTTGTTGTTTCATTTTGTGATGCTTTTCTGTTTTATGCACTTCTCACAAGTGACTTGTGTATTCTATCTCGTTTGTTACATAGTTTTCTTTGTTCTTGTGTCCTTTTTGTGCTCAACTTTCTACCGTTGTTATGCTTTGTGTGTTTCAAGTTCCTTTGGACTTTTGTTTATTATTTGTTTGATCTTTCGTTGGTTATAATCGCGAATCTACTTTATGACAAGTTAAGTTTCAAAATGGGTATTGATCAGTTGACAACTGAAGTTTATTCGCGTCGTCCTTTATGGGAAACGTCAAAAAATTACCCCAAGCGGTTAATAATTGAAAAGTTGTGGGATGAAATAAATCAGCAAATGAAAATACTGAGTAAGTTTATGAAACTTTTTGTGTTTTAATACACATATAATTACAAAGAAAAGCTTTTATCGAAGAACAAATTTTTTTAATACAAATTTTTTAATCCATTTAAGTGGAAAACTTTTAAGATAAGAACAAAATCGATAATTTATGTTATTTTCAGAAAGTTCATTAAAAAAGAAGAAAATTTAAGTTTCTCACTTCCTTTTTAGCGTAACGACAAAACGAATTCTGCGTTGAAAAAAAACACTGCCTCTACGTGATCACAACACTCTTAAAGAGCTTAAAATCTACCAACAAAACTACAAACAAAATATCATGCAAGTTCTTTGCTTCCTTCCCTTATTTCCTCTGTTTTCCTATCCTGTTTCAAAATTGTTGACTTCGATACAAATCAGAAATATAAAACTTCGAACTACTTCTTGGAATGCAAAACAGAATTTGAAAATCAAAATTTTAAAATAAAAATCAACACAGTTCTCTTTTCCCTTTCTCTTTACTCTTCTCCACACTCATTAAACAAAAAATCTTTCAAAGACTCCACAAAACGTAATTGAGGCCATATTTCCAAAGAAACAAATGAAAGCAAAGCATCAGTCAGCGCAAGCATAAAGCGCGCACTATGAACACCAATAAGCTCAATAAGCTACTTTGTGCAGCGTTGAATAAGCGTTCACTATGATCAAAAAAAGCTAGACAAAGCAGCTTTATGCTTCAGCTTCAGCCAAAGCGTCCACTATGAACGCGGCCTAACGCTCTGTCAAAATTTAATTTTCCAACCGCTGAGCGTTGCCGCTGCGTTATTATGGTTTGCTTCATATAAATCGTATGGGCATGAGAAATTTTTGTTTCTCTGATTTAGGTTTGACTGTAAAATATTTCAATCACAGTGATTGCTTATCCTAAAATTTTTTTTATACAGGAAATGTATTAACCACAGTAGCAGTGACTGATTCCTTGCAGCTTTGAGCATCGAAAAATCTTGCTCCTGGTATTCCCCTTTCACACAATCACAGTAGCAGTGATTTCTGTTTGAAGGAATATACGTAAACTAATGTGCTCTATTTTATTCGTGTGGTTAGTTTTGGGGGTCATTTGCAATTGTGAGTTCTGCGCATCTTTTCAAGTTATTTAAATGACCGTCAAAGATTTTAATTATTAAAAAGATATATATTTAAACAAGGATTTGAACTGATATCAGGTAGTTTTTATATAATGTGAATACCTAGCAAACATTAAGAATCTTTTAAGACTTTTTTACCCTTATTTATGAGGCTTTTTCATCAATATGCGCTCAATTTAATATTTTTACAATTTGCTCTATGCTCCATTACCAAAGGTTATTAAGGAGCTTGCTACATTGGCATAGAAGTTAATTTTCTCTTAAAATTACGTTAAGTTATGATAGTAATTTTTTAACATATTTATAGGAATGCATTTGTTAACTATTTATTTACAATGTGTTAATAACACAACAATGTACAATTTGTTATAATGTTATTTACAATGATCTTTTTTTACATATTTTTAAAGCTTTGTAAGTAATTATGATACATTATGTACAATATTTGTTAATAAATATTGTTTGATTTTAGCTTTAAATAGTTGTACTGACTGTAAGTTTCTAAGTTCAAATGGTAATATATTATACGCTGTCGGTCCTGCATATCCATAACGCTGCTTGGTAGTTTCCAATCGTTTACTAATCCATGATGATTAATGACTATAATGACTCATAATGGCATCTCAAATAATTATTTTATTTATTTTTATAATAATCATAAAACTCGCATAAAAAGAACTGTTTTATGAGTCTTTTTTTATGAACACTCATGATACACGCATAAAAAAATTCTTTTATGAGTCCTTTTTATAAGCACTCATAAAACACGCATTAAAAGAATTATTTTATGACTCATTTTTATGAACACTCATGAAACACTCACATATTGGGGGTTGGAATTAATTTTAAAGGTTTTTTTTCGGTTTTTGAGCATTTATTTAGAAACAACGGTACAACGTATATTATTCAAAGTATTGTCCATCGTTAGCTACAACATTTTCCCATCTTTCTGGCAGCATATGGATTCCGCGCCGGAAGAACGATTCGTCTTTTGAGGCAATCCACGAATCGACCCATTTTTTGGTATCCTCGTAAGAAGTGAAGCGCTGCTCAGCCAAGCCATGCGTCATCGATCTGAAAAGGTGGTAGTCGGAAGGGGCTATGTCTGGGCTATAAGGCGGGTGGGGTAGCACATCCCAATTCAGCGCCTCCAACGTGTCCTTGACGGTTCTTGCAACATGTGGCCGTGCGTTGTCATGTTGAAAAACCACTTTGTCGAGTCTTTTGGCATATTCCGGCCGTTTAACCTTTAATGCTGGGCTCAATTGCATCAATTGTTGTTGGTAGCGTTCCCCAGTGATGGTTTCGTTAGGTTTTAGCAGCTCATAGTACACGACACCCTTCTGATCCCACCAAATACACAGCATAAGCTTGGCGCCATGAATATTCGGCTTGGCCCTCGATGTTGATACATGGCCGGGTGGTCCCCACGATTTTTTTCGCTTAGGATTATCGTAATGGATCCACTTTTCATCGCCAGTGACAATACGATGCAAAAAACTCTTCCTTTTATGCCGTTGAAGCAGTTGTTCGCACATGCAAAATCGCCGTTCAACGTCTCTCGGCTTCAACTGGTACGGCACCCAATTTCCTTGCTTTTGAATCATTCCCATGGCCTTCAAGCGTTTGCCGACCGTTGATAAGTCGACTCCCAATGATTCTGACAATTCTTGAAGGGTTTGACATGGGTCTTCATCGAGCAAAGCCTCCAATTCCTCATCTTCAAACTTTTTCGGCTGGCCCGGACGCTCTTTGTCTTCCGTATCAAAATCACCACTTTTAAACCGACGGAACCAGTACTCACAAGTAGAAATCGATGGAGCATAGTCCCCGTAAGCCTCAGTAAGCGTGCGTTGTGCTTCAACCGCTTTTTTCTTCAAATGGAAGCACAAAAGTAAACCCTCCCGCAAATTGCGTTTTGTTGGAACGAAAGTCGACATGTTCACAGAGAAAAAAATATATGTTGTTTACACTTCAGTGGAATGATACATACTGAAAAATGAAGCTTAGACAATGTGCTTTGAAATGAATATAGTCACAGGTGTGCCCGATGCGATCTATTGATAGTTACGCCATCTCTTAGAAAACCTTTAAAACTAATTCCAACCCCCAATAAGTGACGTTTGCGGATATACGTTTTAACTATTAAAATCAATTTAATTCTTACTTGTTTTGAAAAATTAGGATAAATTATTTATTTTTGACCAAGATGATTCTGGATCGAATTCAACATTGTGCGATATATTTGATAGGGGATGAAAGCATTTCATCCTCTCTCAACTCTCTTGGGCATCGACGTAATGTTGGTTGCCTCAGCTTTCTGTATAGCTACTACCACGGGAAGTGCTCAAGGGAGATACATGGCCTGACGCCACCAGTTCGTGTGTTTTCCAGGTCTACTCGGGCAGCTTTTCAAGCACACCCCTTTACCATTGCCTCGATGTCCAACAGAACCTCGCATTACCGATATAACTCGTTTTTTACTCGCACGGTAAGGTTGTGGAATAGTCTCCCTGCGAGCGCGTTTCCCAGCAGTTTTGACCTGTGCAAATTTAAAAGAAATCTTCACCGACACTACTCGATCTATCCACCCTCCAATTAACTATCACCCATCTTCCGAATCAACATAATGCATATACATTTATAGGAGGGCATCCCCTGAGCGTTGGTTCAATCTAAAAAAAAAATTTTTTAAATTATATAGAAACTGCATAAGAATCAATCCCTTTAATATACTAAAGAAGCAATCACAAGTATTATTCACTGTAATTCTAAAGTAGCAATCATAGTGAGTAGCAGTGACTGCAACGAAGCAGTTTTGCCCATCTACTACCGAGTTTTGCCCAGAATTCCACAAATCCACTACTCACAAATACCAATTTAAATTTTAAACATCGCTAAATATCAATGCGACAGAACTGGTTCATACCGTTATACTTTTCTGTTGTTTTACTTATTCTAAGAAGCGTTATCAGATGATCAAGAGTTTTGAATTGAAGATTTTGCTGATCGTTTCAAGACGCTTGCATTGCAGAAAAAAATAATTACATTTTAAAGTGGAAATTGATACTTATTTTTGCGAAAATATACTGGTAAGTTCCTTGCGGTGTAAAACACTGTGTGTTTCCAGAGTACCTACAAGATGAGCTTGTTTATGTCAGAGACATACAACCGTAAAACTTAAGAAGAGCAAATGACTTCAACAAAAGTAGTACGCAGAACTCGATAATGTATAATGGCTTAAAGTTATTTAATACACTTGCGGATATAATAAAACATGAGCATAACATTCATCAATTTAAACGGCTTATAGTAGATTTTATAAAATTAAATATACACTGAATTCGTTAGTATGAATAATAATTGAAAATAATGCTGTACAGTATATAAATGTAATAGTTATTTATCAACTAATAAACTAAACAATAATAATAGTAAGTGGATTCCCGTACAATTTTAAGAGCGTGAAGATAAATTCGTCAATCCGACGCTAACTTAGCAAAGACTCAAACCAAAATTTTTGCTCCGCATGTTGGGAAGAAATTTCCTCCCAAAATTAAAATCGTTCTTTTTGCAAAGTACGAATTTAACTGTTGGGAGGAAATTAAATTCGTTCTTTTTACAAAGTACGAATTTAACTTATGGGAGGAAATTAAATTCGTTCTATTTGCAAAGTACGAGATTAACTTTTGATTCGAATTAAGCTTTTGGCAAAGTTTTGAGTGCACAATTATGACTTTTGTCGTAACCATTTTTTAAAAAGTAGTGAAATTGGAGTTCATGGTATTAAGGTTCAATGCCAAAATTCTCAAAATCTGTCTGGACAATGTTTTTGTTATGCATATCATTTTACAGGTAATTAAAGCTTCTTTCCAACGATATATAGCCTATAAGTGCACAATTAAGACTTTTGTCATAAACATTTTTTAAAAGTAGTGAATGTTAGGACCAAAGTCCTGAGATTCCATGCAAAAAATGTTTATAACAAAAGTCTTAATTGTGCACTTATAGGCTATATATCGTTGGAAAGGTGCTTTAATTACCTGTAAAACGATATGCATAAAAAAAACATTGTCCAGATAGATTTTGAGAAATTTTGCATGGAATCTTAGTACTTTGGACCTAACATTCACTACTTTTAAAAAATGTTTATGACAAAAGTCTTAGTTGTGCACTCAAAATTGTGCCAAAAGCTAAATTCGAATCAAAAGTTAATCTCGTACTTTGCAAATAGAACGAATTTAATTTCCTCCCATAAGTTAAATTCGTATTTTGTAAAAATAACGAGTTTAATTTCCTCCCAAAAGTTAAATTCGTACTTTGCAAAAAGAACGATTTTAATTTTGGGAAGAAATTTCTTCACAAAATTAAATTCGTACTTAGCAAAAAGTACGAATTTAACTTTTTGCGGAGCAAAAATTTTGGTTTGAGTCTTTGCTAAGTTAGCGTCGGATTGACGAATTTATCTTCACGCACTTTACAATTTTTAGGTTGATTCTGGTGCAGAAAATATTTTGGGGCCTGGTTAACCGCTTTGACAAATACTTCACGTCATTAAAGTTGCTTGAATTTTTGGCCAATCAAGGAATACTTGGAACTATCCTGCCTGCTGAAAAAGATATGTTGAAAAAAGAACGAGGATATTCAGAAGAGTACGTGGGTTATATTGATGAAACAGATTTGTCCGTTGTCGCTTGGAAAAACAATAAAATCTTTAGACTTGTTTCTTCTTGTCTTGGTAAGCTACCCAAATCTCAAGTTAAACGGTACGATAGTAAAACCAAAAAATATATTATGATTGAAAGACCACAAATAGTTTGCGAATACAATCGTCACATGGGTGGCGTTGATTTAATCGATAGCATAATGGGTAGATACAAAATATTACTGCGAAGCAAACGTAATATCAATATCTCAATATATCCCCCCAATGGCGGTAATACTCAAATTGGACATTGAGTAGAATGAGAAGAAAAAAGAATACGTTGTAAGCTACTGGTGTAAATGGCATTTCGCAAACGATATGCATGAAGTGTGGAGTAGTTTTATGCTATCACAAGCAAAATGATTGCTTTAAGAAATTCCATACTACATAAGCAACCATATTAACGCAATGTTACATACATATATGTTTATAATTAAAATAATAAAAAAGCAGCAAACACGTATTTTTTTATTTTCGTCAAGCTATCAAAAGCAGTCGTTATTTTATTTTTTTGTGACATTGAGGGATAAAGGGTTAAAAGACTAGGCCGTCATATGCAGTGCCGGATCTAAAAACTATGCTTCTCTGGAGGCTAAATTATTATAATCGAATTCATAAATTTCACATAAGAACAGTAAAAATTTGCAGAACATATGAGTATATATATGGTTATAATTCAAAATTAATATTGCATGCAGATTAATTAATAATCTTAAATTGTTCGCCATCTAGTCGAGTTTAGAAATTATAGGCAGAAATCTAATTTGCTAAATTCGTTCATTTTTCAACATGTTTGGCAAAAATGTAACAAATTTAAACTTCTGCCCTTATAATAGAATTATTTGACGAAGCTTGAAAGATGTCGGCTTTCAGAGTTGAAAAATATTTCAAATTCCGCATAATTAATTTGCATTTTGAAAACACTACATTTTTTGGTATTGTTTTCAAAAACTTACTTTAATGTCATGAAAACACATTTGAATATTGTAAAATTGAATTTTTTTTTTAATATATTTGATATTGTTGTGGATTTTGCTAGGTGGAGATTTAAAATCTAAATCGCCCCCGATCTATGGGCGATGTAATTGATAATTGTAATGTCAAACTTTTTTACATGACTTTGTTCGGATCTCTGATTCAAAAACTACATATCCAAACGGCTTTTCGTTTTTGGCTCAATTTATCATAAATTCCAATTTAAATAACTTAATCCAAATTATCAGACAAACATCTTCCCATTTTTTCAGATCATTTTCCTTTTAAAATTAAAATTGATACTTAATGATTTTGAGAACCTCCAAAATCCTCCACGTTTTTTAACTTCTTTTAACACTATCCTTAATATTTCGCAATAGCTTTTTCGTGATTTAAAAAAACACTGCAAATATTTTACAATAAGTATGGAATGAAATACGGTTATAAGCTTTATTGTTTATAAAACACGTTTCAAACTGAAATTTTCACTAATGATCATTATTAAATGGTTAACTTTGATAATTTCGTTGAGAATATGATTTAAAGCATAAAGTTAAAAATTGAGTACATTAGAGTAGTTTTTGTTTCTTTTACTGTTTGAATGCATTTCTTTTGGTTCTTATTATATACCGTTGCATTAAGAATTAATAAAGAATTAAATGACAGAACTTTTTTTTTATTTGCCTTGCTATTGCTGATTTATGTGTCTAGAAATGCAAGAAGTTGAAACATGTACTCATTTGTGCTCCCCACTGTATAATATACCTACTATATACAGTTGCGAACAAAATAATAGCAGTCCTTTCATATTCAGATATGTTTGGATAAATAATACTAGTCTAAAATTTCGCATCCGGCAAACGCATTATCATTCCTATATGTACTTTCAACCCTGGTTTCAAATCTGTACTCAGTTTCCTTCTAAATTGTAACATTTTCAATATACAGGATGTTTTACGTTTTTGGCACGTGTTTAGTATTATTGATATAGAATCTGAACTATTCACCATAAAATAAAAAATAATATTAGAAAAAATATCATCTTTTCAATCAATATTTTACCCATTATCGTGTCATGTGCGGTAGCGGAGCAAAAATTTTGAGATTATCCAACGAAATATTAACAAATTTTGTTTCTTTTGTTTTAGCGGAGCTGTAATCGTCGTTGTATATGTGGGCGGTAAAAGGGGGTGTGGCCACAATTTTTTCCAAACCCCATCCTCTACATGAAGGAAATTTACTGCAAAAATGTCAGCTTAATCAGCCTAGCTGTTTTGGTGATATAGCATTTTTATTCATTTGTAGGCGGTAAAAGGGGGTGTGGCAAACATTTTTATCATATTGCATTGTCACCGGACCTACATATGTAAGCTTAATTTCAGCTTAATCGGATAGCAACAAATGTTCGAAAAATGCTTTGCAAATTTCACCATTCCGGCATTATATGAGGGAGTTTAACTTTTTAGACAGATTCTTGTATAAACAATATATTACTAATTTTGAAAGAAATATCAAAACCAATCCAAAAGCTTTTTGGCATTTTATAAAATCTAAGAAGGGTTCGTCTAATATTCCTTCATCTATGTTTTTAAATGATTTGACTTCAAACAATATTTCAGATATTGCAAACATGTTTGCTGATTTCTTTCAATCGAACTTTGAAAATGATACTAATAATAATTTTGGTTGCTTTGACAACGTACCTCCTGTAATTGACATTGGAGCTATTTTTCTAAATACTGCTGATGTTGTAAATGGAATACGTAGTCTTAAACCTTCAACTCGATTGGATGCGGATGGTCTCTGTTCTATTTTGTTGAAAAATTGTGCGAGTAGTTTAGCTTATCCGTTAACCCTTATTTTTAATAGTTCCTTGTGATCTGGGATTTTCATTGATAGTTGGAAAATAGCGTTTATTACCCCAATCCTTAAATCTGGATGTAAACAGAATATTGAGAATTATAGACCAATTTCTAAGATCACAATCTAAGCTGATCACTGTATCTAAGCTGTTTGAGTCCATAATTAAAGAAAAATTATTCTTTTCATTAAAGCGATTTATCTCACCGTGCCAGCATGGCTTTGTACCTGGTCGCTCTACTACTACAAATTTAGTTTTGTTTGCAGAACACTGTATATCAGCTTTTACTGAAGGATGTCAGGTGGATGTAATTTATACTGACTTTGCTAAGGCGTTTGATAAAGTCTCTCACCTTGTTTTAATCAAAAAGTTAGAAAAATTTGGTTTTCACTCTAGTTTTCTAAGTTGGCTTGAATCATATTTATAAACAGACAATGTGTAGTGGCTTTTGATAACGTGAAATCTTTTCCTTATTTGGCAACTTCAGGTGTTCCTCAAGGAAGTATCCTAGGCCACTTCTCTTTGATTTATTCATCAATGATATTACCTCTATTTTTTCACACTGTAAATATTTGCTTTACGCTGACGATCTGAAGATTTTTCTTAAAAATTAGTAATATAAATGACATTGGACTTTTGCAAAATGATGTTGATAAACTATATAGTTGGTGCTGTAATAACGGTCTTTATTTGAATCTTAAAAAATGTGTTTTTATAATTTTCTCAAAATCTGAAACTTTCCATCCGTCCGCCTATCATATTGCTCACTCCCCATTGGCAGCCGTTGATCAAATCAAGGATTTGGGTGTAGCTTTCGATCGTAAATTTAATTTTATTTCTCATATTGACTATATTATTCCCAAAGCATATGCCAAGCTAGCTTTCATCCGAAACTTTTATCGGAAACAGTGCTTGCTTTTCAGATCCGTATACTTTGAAAGGTCTGTTCAACTCACTTGTGCGATCTGGATTAGAATATGCAGCGATTATTTGGAATCCATTTTATGAGTCACACAAAATTCGGCTGGAACGAATTCAAAAATCGTTTACGAGGTTTGCCTTGCGTTCTTTTTATACTTCTGGCTTACCTCTCTCATATAATACCCGGTGTCTTTTAATAGGATTAAAAACTTTGAAGAGTAGAAGAAGTGTTTTGTCTTTGCTTTTTGTCTTTGATATTATCAATGGTTTGGTGGACTGCCCAGCACTATTAGAAAAGATTGATTTTAATGCGCCTTATAGAATATTAAGAAATTTTGATCCTTTTTATTTGGAAATGCATCGTTCTAATTATGCAGCTAATGCACCAATCAATCGTGCTTTAGTATTGTTTAATTCTATAAACTCTATTCATGATTTAGATTTTTCTGTCTCAAAAAATCAAATGAGATCTAAGTTAAATTCTATTTTTTAAAAAAAACTTAAAATTACTATGTATAAGGTTTTTTATATCTTTTAGTCTGTAAATAATATTATTGCATAGACTATTAATTTTAATAAATACAATAAATACATAAATACAAATTTTGACGGACATACGAACGAAGCAACTTTAAGAAAAGCTTATAAAAAAAAGTAATAAACACAAACTCAAAATAGTCAAAAACCAGCTGCAACAAGTCAGCGACTTAAAGCAACTTACAGTGACTTAAAGTGCGTTTCAGCATCGTTTTTCGCATTTTTGTTTTTTCACTGGTTGTCCGCTGGTTTGAGGAAAGCAAAAAGCACATACAAAATCACGTGACTTTTTTAATGCTTCGATTGCAAAAATAAACAACAACAAAAAGTAATATATACAAACAAACTCAAAATAGTAAGAAACCAGCTGCAGCAAGTTAGCGGCGATAAGCGCGCACTATACGCACTACCAGCTGCTTTTAGCACCTATGTGAAGTTGGCAACCCACTTAACGGAAGGGGATTTATTTTTTTTTTTCATTCGATTGTACTCGGTGTGTACCTGATTGTACCACCTTAATTTTCGTTTGTTCCTTAAGGGGAAACAAATAAGGGGTAAGAAAAATTGGTCCGCAACTCATGTTGAGATAAATTATTTTTGTTAACGCTATTGCGAAGAGAATTGTTTGTACCGATGTTATTTTTTTAGAAATTTTTTTAGACTTAAATTTTTTTTTCTTAACGAGTATGAACGATGATACAAATATATAAGTATGAAAGTTAAAGATGATTTATCGGTGGTACGAACAGGTACAAACAGTATAATCGTTAAAACGAAGGGGTACAAACGGTTTCTGGGTGATACAAACAGGTAAAACCGATATAACCATCGGTACGAACGAGTGCAAACAAGTACAAACGATATAGTCGTTAGAACGAAGGGGTACAAACGATTACTCGTTGGTACAAACGGGTACAAAAGATTTATTGGTGGTACGAACAGGTACAAATGATATAATCATTGATACGAGCGGGTACAAACAGGTTCAAACGATATAATCGTTACAGCGACCGAGTACAAACGATTACTCGTTTGATACAAACGGGTACAAACGATTTCTTGGTGGTACAATCAGGTACAAACGATATAATGGTTACAACGCACGAGTACAAACAATTACTCGGTGGTACAATCGGATACGAACGATTTATCGGTGGTACTAACAAGTTCGAACCACATAATCATCGGTACGCACGGGTAAAAACAAATATTCGTTGGTACAAAAGATTTTTTGGTGGTACAAACGGGTACAAACGATATAATCGTTAGAAAGAAGGGGCACAAACGATTACTCGTTGGTACAAACGGGTAAAAAACATTTCTCGGTGGGACAAACGATACCATCATCGGTACGAACGAGTAAAATCGTTTATGCGTTGGTACAAACAGGTACTAACGTTTTAACGGCGATACAAAGCGGTACAAATGATTACACGTTAGTGATACGATTACACGTTATTGGATATAATATCATTTCTACCACCAAAAAGTCGTTTGAACCCGTTTATAACAAGATGTCATCGTTTGTACTCGTTAGTATAATTTCGACAGATTGCAATTAATAAATATTAAAAAAAAAAGAAATTTTTTGGGATGTCCCTGGAATCTACTCGAACCGATCTTAAAGATTATTAGTAAATTGGAATGCAAAACTCTTTTGAAAGCTTTTAAAATTAGATTTGAAATACTCATGTGGTTGCTATATCAGCTATATCAGGTTGCTATATTTCGGTTGCAATAACTGAAATGTTTGATTAGAAAAACGTGCCAACTTTTACAGAGATGAAATCCCACAGTACGTGTTCGGATGCAAAAGCACTTATTATTTTTATTTTGTCTCCATACATTTCTTGTTTCTAAATTTGTTATTTATAATAAAATTTGAGCATTCGTGGGGGAGGCTTGGCTCCCATATCCACTCCCTAAATACGCGCCTGGTCATATGTATGCATTTCGAATTGTTGTTAATTTTTTGCGCTAATTCGATATGAAAGACTTCGCATTGAGGCTCAAAAAGCTCTAAAAGCGCGAAAGTTTATTCCCAAAAACAGACAAGAATTTATGGTGATTCATTAAAAAAAAAATAAGAAAAACAGATATCTTAGCCTTGACTTTAAATTCTGAAATAACTAAACTACAATTTTCTGCAATAAATATTAATATTTTTACGTTAGTGACTACAAGCATTTTCAAGCAGATTTCCACTGTTAAATTTTCCTTAAAGCGTCTGTTTCTAATCTACCTTATTTGAATTTTTGAAATAATTGTCTAGAACACAAACTTTTTCATCCTTATGATTTCATCGTTGCTTTACAGTTTAAAAAAAAAATTATTTAAGTTCATGGTTTGGCCAAAAAGTAGGGAGTCATCAATGATCACATGGTTTTTCGCTAAAAAAAATTACAGTTTTCACTATACTGACGACATTTTTTGGAATGAGATCTCCAAGTGGCCGTCAGAAATACTGCTTTCCGTCCTACTGAAAAGATTTTAAATTCGATTTATCAAACCAGTTAACACGTTTCCATCTATCTGCAGACCAATTTTTGTGTTTTTTGGGGCTCTATGTTAAGCAAACGGTTAATGATGGTGGAGGAAACGTACTAGTTTGAAGTATCTTCACGTTGAACTATTATAAAGTCAATAGTTATATAGTTACCCATGCTCGCAATTTTGTTGCGATGAGTCCATATCCTGGAGAGGGAGTTCCTATTTCAACTGCATGTCGAACAGAAACATTCATCGAAAGTTTTAAATAAATGGTTGACTGGTTAAAATGCTAAAAAATTCTAGTGCTTTCGAAATAACAAAAAATGCAACGAATGTGTAGAAATGTGGTTGTTCAAATCTCCCCGTATTTACTATAGTACGAGATCCGGCTGCAAGTTTACTACGTTCACTTAGTTTTTAATCGAAATCAAACTTTTATGTATAATTATGTATAGGAGACTTTATTTTGGATAGGTTGCCAATCAAAATGTGGCCGCTAGTATTTTTAATTTAAATAATATCAACTGATTTTTCGGGCGAAATTACACTCATCTGTTTTTAAAAAAAATATATACCAATACACAGCTACATATGTATAGAACTTAAAAAATTAGGGTTGCCTTAGCGCAACTGGCTGCAGCCTCCAGGCAGCCCGGTGTAAACAGGTATGGTTTCGAGACATTTATACGTTTATAACGTATTTCGATTAATCATATATTAAATTAAAGCTATTTTTTTTATGCATGGTGGAATAGGGATGCCTGTGTTAAAGTGGCCGCAAATATGGGTTGCCTGCTGTTAAAGATAGTTTAGAATGAAAAAAAGTTTGCGCGCTTCATCGAACAGTAAGTAGCGGGAACGACTTTATAATACCTAAATAAATAAAAAAAAAATATAATTAATAACTTATTGCTTATGGTTTTTAAAATTACTTAAATACAACAAAAAATCCATTCTTAAGTGAAAAACTTAGTTATCTTTTATTTATTAAAAAAAAAAATATTTTTTATAAAAAATGAAAACCTCAATTATTGTGTAAACGAACATTATATTTTATAAGCAGGTAATGTTTGGGAAAATATTGGATTTTTTATTATTTTTTTGCACGATATTTTCGTGCCATTTATTGCACATCCTATTCATCACTGCTCTCACTTCCATCACTTCTCTCACATTAATCATTGCTCTCATTTTCAGCGCAGCTATGGCTTTCATCGCTACCAATATTATCATTATCGTCATTATCAGAAATATTGTTCGTGGAACTACATAGCACACTCTTAACTTGCATTGGCGTTGAGTCTCCTAAGAACCATGTTGGTTTTAGAAAACCATCTAGAATCCAGCTATTATTTTCCGCGCCAAACTTAATACAATTCGGCATTACACATTGAATTAACACAGATTGTCCGCAATCGAGTCATTGGATTTTGTCAGATGACAAATTGTTGGATGACTGATAATGATCATCTTCCTCAGAGGATGTGGTAATAGGCTGCTCGTTTAAAGCAGTCATTTTATATAATATATTATAAATATATTGCTGTTATATTGTATATACTTACAAGATCACAACTCATAGCAGAAGTACTTTCTTCATGAAGATCCGAAGGGAGGCTTAAACCAGTAAATTACAAGAAATACAGCGTTAAAGCTAAATGCTCTATTTTCATTCAACAATATAATAACAGCGAACTTTCCTTCGTATTAACCGCATTATTATAGGTAGAGCTCCACATTTTTTTAAGGCAGATATGATTTAGTCTTTACTCAAATATAAACTGAAAAAAAAATTCATAGTCCTTGGTGCCCGGATTCGTTAGTTACAGGATGTTGCTTATTTGCAACGTTGGGCAGTTATTGGACAAACTAAACACTCTTCTCTGGTTTTTTTTTATATAGCGCTCTCATTTTTTATGTATTTTTTGTGCACTTGGTTTTACATGTAAGCAATTAGTTTTATGTTTTTAAGCACTTTTGTATAAACACTGTTTTTTCGAAACGATCCTGATCTTTATTTCAACTCTACGGAGAACAGCTACTAAATGGACACGTGCAAAGCTTTCAATAGAACAAATAGCTGTAAGCTTGGACTGCACAACACATAAGGCTATATAATGCAAAAACCACTGAAAAAACATGAAAATTACGAAACTTAGAACCCTTTAAGTACAATGTTGCCTATAGGCATGAGCATTGGGCATGAAAGGGTTAAGGTGGCGATACATAATTTATATAGTAACTAGAAACTCAATTTATCTAAAGTTCAAATAAAAATTTAACTTACGGTTTGAGTTTTACAAAAATTTTCATAATCCCGCTTATCTCCTTGTTTTAAGACTGTCATTTTTTCAAAACATTTCGTATGATATCCGAAAACGTCTAAAGTTTTTATTGTTAATAAAATGTCATGGAACTTGTATTTTTTTCCGACGAAATAATAACATTAAGTCACACTTTTTAAATAATGAATGATTAAACTTTAGGACATTATTTGAATTATGACAGAAAACACTTTATTTTTTGTAATTTAAGCTTCTCTTCACGAAGAAGAATTTGACACAAAATAATAGCGAAGGATACTAGTATGTTTAAAAACTTGTTTATATCAATCAAGTTCATTTTTCATTCATTTCTCATGTAATCTATCTTTAACATCAGGCAACCCATATTTGCGGCCACTTTAACACAGGCAACCCTATTCCACCATGCATAAAAAAATTAGCTTTAATATATTATATGATTAATCAAAATACGTTATAAACGTATAAATGTCTCGAAACCATACCTGTTTACACCGGGCTGCCAGGAAGTTGCGGCCAGTTGCGCTAAGGCAACCCTAATTTTTTAAGTTCTATACATATGTAGCTGTGTATTGGTATATATTTTTTTGAAAAACAGATGAGTGCAATTTCGTCCGAAAAATCAGTTGATATTATTTAAATTAAAAATACTAGCGGCCACATTTTGATTGGTAACCTATCCAAAATGAATTCTCCTATACATAATTATACATTAAAATTTGATTTCGATTAAAAACTCGATGAACGTAGTAAACTTGCAGCCGGATCTTAGACTACTACTATTGGAGTCACATGTATGAGCTGGTTTTATAATTTTTTATTTCCAACATTTCTTCTCAACATACCTACCCCTATCTATTGGGTTGTTCGGAAAGTAATTTCGAGGTTTTTTTTTTTTTAAATGAAAGACGAATTTACGAGTACAGTCAAACCTGTTTTCGTGCGGTCTTTTTTTACAATTTTTTTTTACGTTATTTTTTGTGCGATTTTTTTTTTTATTTGTCCGATGTTTTTTGTGCGGTATATGAAAATGGAAAATATTGACGAAGTTATCGGCAATTTTGTTTTTTCGATTGATGATATGTTATGTAATATTGGGGGTTGGAATTAGTTTTAAAGGTTTTCTAAGAGATGGCGTAACTATCAATAGATCGCATCGGGCACACCTGTGACTATATTCATTTCAAAGCACATTGTCTAAGCTTCATTTTTCAGTATGTGTCATTCCACTGAAGTGTAAACAACATATATTTTTTTCTCTGTGAACATGTCGACTTTCGTTCCAACAAAACGCAATTTGCGGGAAGGTTTACTTTTGTGCTTCCATTTGAAGAAAAAAGCGGTTGAAGCACAACGCACGCTTACTGAGGCTTACGAGGACTATGCTCCATCGATTTCTACTTGTGAGTACTGGTTCCGTCGGTTTAAAAGTGGTGATTTTGATACGGAAGACAAAGAGCGTCCGGGCCAGCCGAAAAAGTTTGAAGATGAGGAATTGGAGGCTTTGCTCGATGAAGACCCGTGTCAAACCCTTCAAGAATTGTCAGAATCATTGGGAGTCGACTTATCAACGGTCGGCAAACGCTTGAAGGCCATGGGAATGATTCAAAAGCAAGGAAATTGGGTGCCGTACCAGTTGAAGCCGAGAGACGTTGAAAGGAGATTTTGCATGTGCGAACAACTGCTTCAACGGCATAAAAGGAAGAGTTTTTTGCATCGTATTGTCACTGGCGATGAAAAGTGGATCCATTACGATAATCCTAAGCGAAAAAAATCGTAGGGACCACCCAGCCATGCATCAACATCGAGGGCCAAGCCGAATATTCATGGCGCCAAGCTTATGCTGTGTATTTGGTGGGATCAGAAGGGTGTCGTGTACTATGAGCTGCTAAAACCTAACGAAACCATCACTGGGGAACGCTACCAACAACAATTGATGCAATTGAGCCGAGCATTAAAGGTTAAACGGTCGGAATATGCCAAAAGACACGGCAAAGTGGTTTTTCAACATGACAACGCACGGCCACATGTTGCAAGAACCGTCAAGGAAACGTTGGAGGCGCTGAATTGGGATGTGCTACCCCACCCGCCTTATAGCCCAGACATAGCCCCTTCCGACTACCACCTATTCAGATCGATGACGCATGGCTTGGCTGAGCAGCGCTTCACTTCTTACGAGGATACCAAAAAATGGGTCGATTCGTGGATTGCCTCAAAAGACGAATCGTTCTTCCGGCGCGGAATCCATATGCTGCCAGAAAGATGGGAAAATGTTGTAGTTAACGATGGACAATACTTTGAATAATATACATTGTACCGTTGTTTCTAAATAAATGCTCAAAAACCGAAAAAAAACCTTTAAAATTAATTCCAACCCCCAATACATATACATAACTATTGCGTCAGCCAATTATGTACTAGTCTCATCCTTTGGTTTGTTTTTTTTTTGACCTAGTTTACTTGAAGGGAGCAAAAAGTATAAATTTTTTATTATTCTCTGATCTGCTGAATGATTCAGGATGAAATTGTAAGGGATTATGATATTATAAATTACGTAACAGATATTAATGATGGGCAAGAAGAACCCTATAAAATGACAGCAGACAACATATATGCAGGACTCCAAATTTGCCATAAATTTGAATGTCATTTTCTTGCAATGGATGCCAATTCTGAAATAACTTCAAAATTCCAAAAGGATATATATACAAAGGATACATATACAAACGTCTAGTGAAACAACTTACTCACTTACTTACTTAGGTCATAACAACCCGTGTTCGTGTTTCAGCCGACCTCATCAGCTCTCGCCAGGCGCCTCTGCTTTGCGCGCGCCTTCTCCAATCAGATACACCAAGTGCGGTTAGGGCTTCCTCGATCTGGTCCATCCATCGGAGGCATGGTCTCCCTCTTCGTCGTCGACCAACGACCCTCGCCTCGAGCACCTTTTTCGCTGGAGCTTCGTCGTCCATACGATGGACATGACCCAGCCAGCGTAGTTGCTGCACAGTTATACGCTGAGCTACGTCAATGGCTTCGTAGATCTCATACAGTTCGTGGTTCATTCAGATGCGATTGTCATCGCCGACTTGAACAGGACCGAAGATTTTGCGAAGAACTTTTGTCTCGAACACCACCAGAGCAACTGCGTCAGTTTGCGAAACGACCCATGCTTCAGCGCCGTAAAGAAGCACAGGTAGGACGAGCTAGGTAGAGTGCTAGTTTTGTCGATCGAGAGAGGGCTCTGGAACTTAGTTGCTTACTGAGCCCGTAGAAGCACCTATTAGCAATTTTTATTCTTCGCTTTATCTGCAGGCTGACATCATTGTTGTTGCTTATGGCGGTGCCAAGGTATATAAACTCTTTGACTACATCGAAGTTATAGCTGCCGGATGAAAAGTGGGAGTCTAGACGCCGCGCTTCCCTGCTTGTAGACATCATTTACTTTGTTTTGCCCTCGTTTTTTGTCAAACCCACTTCGGCTGATTCCTTTTCGATAGCGGTGAAAGCAGCGGTAACATCTCTCTTGGTTCTGCCGACAATATATCATCAGCGAACACAAGGAGCTGGACACTTTTGTAGAAAATGGTGCTATGCGATGCAAACCGGCTTTTCGTACGATCCCCTCCATGATGATGTTGAAGAGATCGCAAGATAACGGATCGCCTTGTCTGAAACCTCTTTTGGTATTGAAGGTTTCGGAGAAATCATTTCCTACCTTGACGGAGCTGCATGTGTTGCTCAACGTCATGCTGCAAAATCTTACCAAATTTTGCAGGTATACCGAACTCAGACATTGTTGCATATGGGCAATCCCTTCTCGGGCTATCGAACGCAGCTTTATAATCGACGAAGAGATGATGGGTGTCAATTCGGTTTTCGTGGGTTTTTTCCAGAATTTGTCGTAGTGTGAAAATGTGGTTTATTGTGGATTTTCCAGGTCGAAAGCCACGTTAATAAAGTCCAATCAGTGTTTTTGTAATCGACTTTAATCTTTCACACAGTGTGCTTGAGAGAACCTTATATGCGTTGGATATAAGACTGATATATCGATAGTTGGCGCAGATTGTTGAACTCCTTTCTTAAGTGAAGGGCAAAGTACGCTGAGATTCCAATCATCGGGCATGCTTTCATTTAGCCATATTTTGCTGATGAGCTGATGTTCCGACAATTCAGCTGGCAGGCCGTCAGAACCCGCTACTTTACTGTTTTTGAGTCGCTGGATAGCAACTCGAACCTCTTCATGGCTAGGTGGGGGTACTGCCATTCCGTCATCGTTGATTGGTGGCGCTGCACTGTGTTGTCCATGGGCGAAATTCGTGGAATCATCGCCAGTGAGTAGATTGTGACAGTGACTGTGTCCTGTCTGCGTATCCGTAACCAGATCTCAATTTTCATCTCTACAAGAAGATGCTCCGGGCTTGAAACCTTGGGTTAGACGCTTAACCTTTCCATAAAATTTTCGTGCGTCCTTCTTGCCCTGGTACAGATCTAGTTCCTCACGCTCGAGCTTTTCCTGCTCTCTTTTTTGCGTCTGAAAAGGCTCTTCTCTTCCTTCCTCTTTTCGCGGTAATTTTCTCGCACGGCTCGTGTTACAGCTGACTGCGTTTTTCTGTATGCGGCGTTTTTCTGTATGAGGCGTTTTTACTGCTATCGCGATGCGACACTCCTGATCGTACCATTGGTTCCGAGCTTGCTGGCGCCGGAAACCAAGGACTCTCTCAGCGGCAGCGCGCATGGAATGGGATATGTGCGCCCAAAGTCCGCCGGCATCGTCGGGTTCAGAGGTTGTTTGGTTGAGCTTAACCGAGTGTTGAGCGGAAAAGGCCTCGGCAGTCCGTTGTAATTGCAGCTTCGAGACATCTAGCTTTCTTTGCATTCCTGTGCGTATGTTCTTCGCATTGCACAATCGCATGCGGATCTTGGCTGCAACAAGATAGTGGTCGGAGTCAATGTTGACCTACCGACACGTACGCACATCTAGAACACTAAAGGCGTGCCTTCCGTCGATTACAACGTGATCAAAAGCCAAGTGGCTTTGTGGATATCGAGGTGTTTAAATCTGGTGCTATGTTTCGTGCCGCGGCGAAGTTGATCAGTCTGAGGCCGTTATTCGTGGAGGTCTCATGAAGACTGAACTGACCGACAGTGGGGCCAAAGATGTCTTCCCTTCCGACTTTCGCATTAAAATTGCCGAGGACTATTTTCACGTCATGGACCGGAAGGTGATCGTATACGATCCTTGCCCTTTCCATCGCATTTCCTAGATGGCGGTGATGTCAGCCTTTATTGTTTTCAGGGCTTCCGCCAGTTGGATGGATAGTGGCACCTTCCGTAAATCTTTGTCCGTTTTTCGTTTGCGGTGGTCGTCAACGTAATTGAAGTTTTTATCCGAGGCTGGTCTGGTTTTCATTGGGCAGTAATAATGTGGCGGAACCCAAAACCTGCGAACATTCCATACTTAAGGTCCACGGAACGACCCCTCAAGTTTAACGTCAAGAGGACGACGACTAGGGAGTTTTGGACAAAGGTGCTTTTTTAGGCGACACCTACATATCTGGAGGTCGTCCACTATCCGCAGCCTGTGACCCGTCAAAAAAAGTCAAGTGTAAACAAGTGCGAGGTAGTATCTTCAAGTGACGAAAGCGATTTTGAACCAGTTTACAACAAGAAAGTTTGCGTATTGTCAGACTACGAAGAATAGTTAATGAAAACTTTTGTATGCATAAAATAAGTACATACGTAAATAAAATATTTAAAAATGTTCGCATGTGTATTTTCTAAATAAGAATAATCTGGTTTTAAATTATTTTCTACGTGAGACTTTTTTATGCGGTTCCTATCCACTGCATAAAAACAATACTTTTTGTTTTCTTCGAAAATGGTTTCTTATAGCAACTCGTGAAGCTTTATACGATTTTATTTTATGCGTTTATTTTTGCGCGGTCCCTATCCACCGCACAAAAACAGGTTTTACTGTAGTGAATAAATATTTTATTGAATAAATTATTTTCCATTCTGGTTCAATGACTTTGGCCATCTTTCTGACAGTAGCATGATTCCACGATCAAAAAATATTTATTGTTTAATGGCAAAAAACTGACCGAGGTGATTTTTGACCTCCTTATTTGAAGTAAAAGCTTTACCGTAAAAAATTTTTTGTAGAGACCGGATCAAATAATAATCAAAAGGCAACAAATCCGGAAAATATGTTAAAGCATTAATATCCATCCAAGCTGTAAAAGATTTTGGCGAGTAAACGAACTTGTATGAGGTTCTTGCATTATCTTAGTGGAACGCTACACCTTTTCTATTGATCAACTCTGGCCTTTTCTGATTATTTGTTTCTATTTATTTATTTATTCAGTTTACTGATTTAAACAATTCATTTAAATGCTTAACAGTTAATTAAAAAGAGTAAATAAATAAGTTTAATCTAAAACGATTTTTATCTACATTAAAGTTTAAAATGGGAGAAATATTATTATATACAACTGTAAGCATCGCGACTGATTCGTTGTATGCATAATTTGTTGCATGTGTAGATTCACAAAATAAAAGGTTGTTCAATTTTTACACTAATAAGTCTATAGACAAACATAATGTAGTAAAACAAGCTTCCATCCTCTAATGATTGCAAACCTAGTAGTTTGCGCCTCGCTACATAGGAAGGCAGTTTAAGTCAATCAGTCATTGAGCCGATTAATTTTTTTATTCCCTGATCTCTTGTGTTTAACATTGTTGTAGAAAATCCACTTCTCGTCCCCAGTAATGATGCGCTTCAAAAATGAATCATTTCCTTAAAGCAAAGTATGAGCAAAGAACATGAAGAATACATATGTCAGGCTTGGAGATTTAACCTAGGCATTCAAAAAATTATGAACTCGAAATAGATAAATTTAATCCCTAAGCGATTTCACGAGTTGTTATTCGCCGGCTTGCATCGATTAATGCCTCAATTCTGTCTTCATGAGCTTTAACTGGGCTTCAAGAATATGGCACATCTTCGGAAAAATGTGCCGAATCAAAATTCAGCAAACCAGTTTTGGCACTGACGTTCTGTCAATATATCTTCTTCATATAAAGGGTAATTTTTTTGCTATTTGTTTTTTCAGTGTAAATTTTTTGACACCTCACGTGTGATTCGTAACATGTGGCAAAGCCAAAAATGCACTTTATTGGACATTAATTCACCAACTCGTATGCGGAGAGTGCGTACCGAGGAAAATATTGCTGTTGTATCAGCCAGTGTCAAAGAAGATTCGCGATATGTCAATTCGTCGCCGTTGTCCTCGGTATGAAACCATACAAAATACGGTTCAGGGAAATACCGCCCAATGAAATAACGTCCAAAATAAAAAATGAAATAAAGCCCAAAAAATGAAATAATGTCCAAACTGAAAATGACAAACTGAAAAAGACCCAAAATATTTTGGGCTTACAAAAATGAAATAGCACCCAAAATCAAAAATTAAATAAAGCCAAAAAAAAAAAAATTAAATAACGCCCAAACCGAAAATAAAATAGGACCCAAAATCTTTTCGGAAAAAATTTGGGAACATTTTACCGGTTTCGCGAAATAACTCCTAATGAAATAAGTCCTAACGAAATAACTTCAAATGAAAGCACTCTTAACAGCAAAAGAAATAAGTCCTAACGTTGAAAAATTAAATAACTCCTATTTCCTGGTGAAATTAGACCTAAGGAACAGATGAAATAAAACCTAGCATTTAGGAGTATGTTCATTATGAAATACAACCTAAACGGTAAATGATAAATTAAGTCCTAATTTTCAGAATATTAAAAAAACAATTGTGGTTTTTCTGGCCGCCGCCATAAAGCGAGCAGGGAAGGCTCTACACCTCTGGAAAAATGAACAAAAGACGGAAAAGTAAATAAGGGTCCAAATTTGGGATCTTTTTTTGTCTGCTTCAAACGGACATAATGTCCATGGACATTATGTTATGTCTACTTCGCAAACGGACATAATTCGAATTCGGATTTAGCGATCCATTTTTACCTAGTGCTCGCGCCAGCACCGACCCTATTCACCATATTGAATTTTAAAATTCTGAATTCATATTCGAAATCAGCTACCCCTAACACTGTTAAATGATGCTTAAAACTCTTAAAAATACATATGAGGTGGCAACCCTATTAAAAAATTACATAATTTGAATTGGATTCGGATTTAGCGACCCATTTTTAACTAGTGTTCACACCAGCACTGAATTCGTAAAAATAAAAAAATTTAGCCCTATCCACCATATTGAATTTTAAAATTCTGAATTCACATTCGAAATCAGCGACTCCCTAACACTGTGGAAGGATGTTTAAAACTCTTAAAAATACATATGATATGGCAACCCTATTATAAAAAAATTACATAATTTTGAAATTCTGACAACGAATTCAGCTACCCATTTTTACCTAGTGTTCACGCCAGCACCGCAGGTGGTAGCCCTATCCACCAAATTTGAATTTAAATATTCTGGATTCAGGTTCAAAAGCAGCTACCCCCTAACACTGTTAAATTATGTTTAAAACTCTTAAAAATACATTTTACTAGGTGACAATACTGTTGTAAGAATTTAGGTGGCAACCCTGACCTCCATTTTAAATTTTAAAACTGTGACATTAGATTCGAAATCAAATCCGTTGTCAGAATTTCACAATTACAAGAAAAAAAATCTAGGTGGCAACTCTATCCGCCATCTTGAATTTTCAATTTTAACATTAATTCCGAAATCAGCTACCCCCTAAAACTGCCAACCACGGAGTCTACAGAACACTTAAAAGTCCTAATACGCTTAAGATTTTCCTACACAAGCTCATTGAAGTTTTTGATACTTGCCTTTAATTTCAAGCTTTTCAAGCTTTTTGCCGAATGCATCAAGTTTTCCTTTACTTTAGACTTCCTGCCGTTCGGTTGTAAGCTAGCATACTTGCAAGTCGCAAGTTGTCGTGGGCTAATTTATATTCAAGTACAAGTTATACTTGATTGAAAATTATCAAGCGCAAGCAAGTTTGAACTTGTATTTTAAGCAAGTACTTGAAATAGACTTCAAGTAGGCTTATGCAGTTCTCTGGTTGGTATGTTATTGTTTTTGAATTTATTTGTGTTTTTATTTTGTCATAAGCGCAGCATGGAAAATAGAAAAGATGTGTGAAGACACATCACGGTCATATATTTGATAACAGGATTACAGATTAGAAGATATACAATGACTTAAATTCATACCAAGAGTTATTTAAATTCTTACTTTGCAAAGAGTACGAATTTAACTTTTTGCGGATAAAAAGTATTGGTTTGAGTCTTCGATAAGTAAGCGTCGGAGTAACGAATTTATCATTATGCACTTAAAAATTATCTACGAAATTCAATGAGTGAAGAGCGATTAAATGCTAATAGTAGATCTACTTTTGATTAATACTAAATGGACGAAATGGAATTTAAGGAAGTTAGTTTAGTACACTTATTTTATAATTGACTGTGACCTTTCGATGATTTTTACAAGAATTAATTTTCAAGCTCTAGGTCAAGTAAGTTACGAAGAAGACAACCAACATTTGTAAATGAGAAAAGCAGGAAAAAACAAAAAACCAAATTGAGTGTAACTAAACCATGTAATAATACAAATGTAAATATTTTGCACACTTTATAAGATTTGTTTGTTTTATTAAGTTTTTTGTTATATGTATCTTAAAATGAAATCATCAAAATTTGTATTCAGAAGTTAATTTTATCAAGCGCAAAGCTGTATCTCTGAGGGCCTTTGAGACCTGCTTGGGCTCGCTAACATTCACTATGCAGATGTTGCACCTACGCTCTAGTCGACGTGTAAAGCAAATGGGTTAATTTTAATCACTTTCTAGAATATAGGGTATATATTCACTCTTATATTTCATATATAGCCCAATATGTTTTGAATAGACTTTTATATAAATTTAATATTTTTATATCTATACAAAATTCAACTTTGCTGTTGTTACTTTATGTTGTGACCCTTTTCATTAATAAGATAAACTATGTCTAGTTGAGTTGCTTTTACCCACAGTATGTGTGTACTTAATCACTTATCTAGTTTTATCTACGACAAGAGTAAACTATGCGCCATGTTCATATGAAAGTTTGCGTCTTGACGTTAATTTAAACATTATCTTAGTAACGCTCTATACAAATTCATATATATATATATATATATAGCTATTATATCTCTAAAATAAATAACAGCAGCACAAAAATGAATTTAATAACCATCAAAAAGCCTGCATTTGTTCTAAGGAAATAGACAATTTGTGTACTTCAAAGTAAGAAGGGAGAGAACATCCTCTCTTTAAACAGCGAGTTACACTCATGTAATGCTGTTTCACAAACTTTACGCAGATTAACTAAATTATAATTGAGAGGAAGTGTTGTCGCAACAACAAAACTGCATTAATTCGTGTTGCAGTTCTACTACACTCAAGCTGAAGGCTAGAAATGATTCCAAATACAATGTCAATACAAATCAATATTCCAGCAATGCAAAGTCTAGAAAATCAAAGTCTCTGTCAATGTGTTTAAGCATTAGTTAGTTTGTATTTGCAATATGCTGGTGTGACAAACCCACCCGCCCTCAGCGGCATGACAAATCCTTATAAAAAATACAAGTTTGTTATAATTGTGGTAATAAAACGTTTTGTTTTTTACTTTTTAACTATTTGAAATAAAAATTTGAGTTTTCATTAAATCAGCAAGCAACTAGTTATGTGCTTTTTGGCTTGTTTTTTTTTCTTTTAATTCCAGAAAAATTCACAACTACACGCTAAAATAATTGTTTTCCTTTCGCATAGAAATCGAGATTCTCTTTGAATAGAACATTTTTGCCAACAATGTATTGATGTGAGTCGTTAATTAGATTTGGCTGTATCTAATTTTGTGGGTCACCTCGTGTATAGTTTTTTCTTTTTATTCTTTTACTTATGAAATGCACTATACACAGAAGTGGAACAAGAGTTACTGGATCATATTACAATGTATTTAGCTGCAATAAATTGTAAAAAACTCCATCTAGTTATATTTATTTGTAAGAGCTACTATTTTGACTACTTTGTGTGCGAAGAATAAATGTAGTTTCTTGGTCCTATTTTATAAACCGTCAATTTATTCTAATTGGTTTATTGTGTATTTTATAGCAGGGGTGTAAAAGTATGAAAACTCTGTTTCGAACACAAAAATGTGAACTTGTGAAAAGACAAACTTCTTGTGACGAAACTAGAAATCACTAGTGCAAAACTAGTGCAAAACTAGTGATTTCGCTAACTCCTAGGTAGCCAGTACCAGTTCCACTGCAATCTACCTTCTTTGCATTCAACTGGCGAATTTTACAATAGCATGTCATTGGAAAGGGTCAATGGACATGAGGAGCTAGCTTTTTCGCTAGTTGATATTTAACACTAGGATGGACAACTGGACCTAACTAAGCCCATTTTGAGTTTAAACATGTATATCTTTAATATTTTTTTGACGCATCGATTTGAAACTTTATGACTTCTTGCGGTGATGCTTCATGAGTTCAGTTCGTAAAATAAATCACGAGAAACGATTTCATATTTTGTGTCAATAAAATAGCTGATATATGTCCGGTGCCCATGTCGGTAAATGTCCGACCTCTGCCTTGGGCAAACACAATGTAAGAACGAAGACCGAAAAAATAATATTATATAATAATAAAAAATACTATTTAAGGTGACCTTTGAGGTACTTGTTGGGCATGTTTCGGGTACTTTATAAGTTCCCTGTAGGAAAATCAATTTAAAAGTAGTTGAAAAAGTAGTTTTTTGTCAACCACAACTTTAAATTCTTTAAATTAGTTAAATTCTGACTTTTTTACATAGAACGAACTAACATATTTTGTATGGTGATGTCCGCTAAATAAGTCAATTGACTTTCGTCTGCATATGTTTTCAACTACTTGTTAAATTAGTTGAATTTAAATTGTTTTTTAACTACTTTAAAATAAATCAATTAAAAACCGCATATATTTTCAACTGAAGGGTGGTTAAATTTTAAGGGCCGATGTTGAATGTGAACCACACCTAAATGTCAAGTTTTTTCTGCATTTCATTTGACATTTCTCAATTTCAGACTAATTCAATTTGAACCATGGAAAGATACACAATCGAGCAACGAGCACCTCTCACGCTCGTCGTTGATGAACATTATGCATAAAGACTTGCATTTACACGCTTACAAGGTGCAATTGACTCAAGACCTAAAGCCTCTTGACCATTCCAAGCGTCGTCAATGGTCAGGATGGTAGCAAGAAATGGCAACAGTGGATAATCAATTTTCGAAGAAAATCATCTTCATGAGGCACATTTTCACCTCAGTGGATTCGTCAATAAGCAGAACTGCCGTATTTGGTCGAATGATAATCCAAGAGTGATTGTCGAAAAACCAATGCACCCACAAAGAGTGACTGTTTGGTACGGTTTATGGGCTGGCGGCATCATCGGGCCGTATTTTTTTCCAAAATGAGGCCGGTCAGGTAGTTACTGTGAATGGTGTTCGCTATCGTGAGATGATGACGAACTTTTTATGGCCCGAATTGGAAGATTTGGATGTGGACGATATGTGGTTTCAACAGGACGGTGCCACTTGCCTCACAGCTAACGAAACAATGGCTCTTTTGCGCGACAAATTCAGTGGCCGTGTTATCTCACGTGGTGGCGATGTCAATTGGCCGCCAAGATCATGTGATTTGGCACCGTTGGACTTCTTTCTTTGGGGTTATTTGAAAGAAAAGGTGTACGTCGATAAGCCAGCAACAATTCAAGAGCTAAAGGATAATTCGGAACATTAACGGCATATAACCTCAATTATGCCTCGGCGTCATCGAAAATTTGAGGTCGAGGCGGCCATTTGGCCGATATTTTGTTCCATACATAATTGAGCCATACCAATATTATCATAATAAAAAAAATGACAATAATTTCCTAAATAATTTGTGTTTTATTCAAAATCAACATCGGCCCTTAAAATTTAACCATCTTAAATTAGTTAAATTTAAATTATTTTTTTGCTTACTTGTCGGTCTTGGCCTCATCTAAGAATTTGCGCCAGCCATTTCTGTCTTTTGCTTGCTGGCGCCAGTTGGAAATTCCAAGCTTCGTCAGGTTGTCATCTACTTGGTCTTTCCAACGAAGATGCGGTCGTCCTCTTCTGCGTTGACCGCCGCTGGGTACCGAATCGAATGTTTTCTTCACGGGAGCATCGTATTTCATGCGCTGAACATGACCAAGCCAGCGAAGCCGTTCGATTTTAATGCGCTTGACTATGTTGATGTCAGCGTACAGCTCATACAGTTCATCATTCCACGGTATTCGGTACTCCATTAACGCAGATTGGTCCGTAAATCTTACGAAGAATCTTTCTCTTGAAAAGTCTTTTCATCTGAACTGCTCAGCGTCCAGTTTTGTGATGCATAAAGTAGGACGGGCATGATAAGCGATTTATAGAGCGTGATTTTCGTTCGTCGAGAGAGGGCTCTGCTTCTCAATTGACTACTGAGCCCAAAATAACACCTGTTGGCAAAAGCTATTCTTCGTTTGATCTCAATGCTGATGTCGTTGGCTAAGTTTATGCTGGAGATCCCAGATAAACGAAGTCCTTCACAACCTCGAAGGAGGTATTGTCAACGGTAACGACGCAGGGACTGTTTGTTTGTTGACACCAAGTATTTCGTCTTATCTGCATTCACTGCCAGACCCATTCGACTTGACTCTGCTTCTAGTTTGGAGAATGCTGCACTGACTTCGATCATATTATACGCAAGCAGCATAACACTCTTGTAAAAAATTATGCCTCTAGATCAGCAGCTCGGTTGATCTTTTCCATCATTAGGTTGAAAAAGTCGCACGATAAGGAATCACCTTGTCTGAAACCTCGTTTGGTAACAAATGGTAGGGAGAGGTCCTTCCCGATTTTAATTGCGCTGCTGGTGTTGGTCAGTGTCATCCTGCAAAGTCGTATTAGTTTTGCAGGAATACCAAATTCAGAGAGTACAGGTGCTTCCTTATTGGTCTGTCAAAGGCATCTTTGTAGTCGACAAAAAGATGGTGGGTGTCGCCTTGTTTTTCTTGGGTTTTCTCCAACATTTGTTGTAGCGTGAAGATCTGGTCGATGGTGGACTTTCCAGGTCTGAAGCCACACTGATAAGGTCCGATCAGTTCGTTTACAATGGGCTTCAATCTTTCACATAAAACGCTCGACAGGACCTTATATGCGATATTAAGAAGGCTTATCTCACTGCAATTGGCACAGCTAGTGGGATCGCCTTTCTTGTGGATTGGATAGAGCACACTGAGATTCCAATCGTTCGGAATGCATTCTTCCGACCATATTCTGCAATGTTAAATTTAAATTATTTTTTTAATTACTTTAAAATAAATCAATTTAAAACTAGTTAATATTCCACTTACTGAAGATAAATTTAAAAGCATAAACATTTTAAATTTCTAAACATCAAAGAGATCATTTATTTTATTGTTTAGAAAAAAAAGACATAAATTCACATTAGAGAAAGCCTAAAGTTAATAATATTTGATGAAATAGCATGGTTAAATACATATAAACTTGTAATCTAATAAAAATTTGCAATAAAAACATGCCAACATCAGAGTAGTTGCCGTCTTAATATATTCAAAGTAGTTTTTAAGCCACTTGTTTTGAAGTAGTTTTTCAATTAATTCAATTAAAGAGCTGGAAGTTGATTGAACTGACCCTTTTATGCATTACTTTGGGTCTAAAAAGAAGCTAGTGCGTATACATCTATTGATGTAGCTAGCGTAAATGGGCCAATTGATACTTTCGATTACTGACGAGTTGTTTTTCAAAATATTGTCCATGAAAATCATTACACTTTTGCATGCGAACTAATTTTGAACTAATTTTCAAAGCTCTTTTCCCCATTTTGATTGAGGTAACTTCAAGACATAAATTTTGAACGCATCAACCGTTAAATCGGGCATCAAAAATCGGTAACTACGTTTTTTTTATGTACGGGATTATATTCATTGGGTGTTAAATCATGGGATGAATCGCTGCAGTCGTTATCGAGTAAAAGTGTTTGAAATTTTTATTTTTGAGATCATGGTACTCGTTGTCACACATAAAGTATCGAAATTTGGGATGATGGCTATCGATAACGAGCAAACTTCACTCAATAGCTAAAGTGTGATCGAAAACATTTAAAAAAGATAAAATATAAGAATATTTTTTGTTTAAAATCTATAATAGAATCTTATACAGGGTGTCCAGTGTAAGAGTACGAATATTTACGGAGGTGAGAGAGGAGTTCGAGATAAGCAAAAAACGTATAGGATGGGTGGGGGTCTATTTTCACACTTTTAGGAGTGAAGGGGGTTAATTGTTATTTCATGACTTTAATTCATACCATTGTTTCTAGCAGAAAAACGAACTCATGGGAAACTTATTTTAAGATCTCATTTGAAAGGCAATGAATTTTTTCAACAGTGTATCAACGAACCCATCTGATTTATTGATTAAAGTGCCTCTACACTATATGTTTCATACATATGACACGTCAAAAATTACAAATGGTTTTTAGCTACAGATAGTGTGGAACATATAAAACTGTGATTTGAAATGTCGTTTGTATTTGCGTCTGTAAATTTTTGAATTAGAACCGTCTCTAATTTCGTATGTTTTTCCATCTGTACAAAATGCCAGTTTGATAAATTTTTTTTTTTGTAAAAATGGAAGAAAGGTTAAATTTTAAGGCATTTATTCAATAAATTTATTTATAATGAATTTATTCTTAGTTTGAATGGCCAAAGGAAGACACTTTAGAGCTTTACGGTTTACAGAAATTTTAAAAGCTGTTTTTTATTTTCAAATGACGTGCCAGATACTGTGGAGACAAAAGAAAAAAACTGTCTGACAAAAACTGAATTTTGACATACAGATGAAATTCGGTATGTACATTTTTTGGCATGTCATCTGTATGACATGTTGTCAGGGGGGGGGGGGGCACCTTTACCGAGCTGTGCTCTTGTGAAGATGAAATAAATACGTTCAAACTACAAAATTTCAAGTTTGAGCGCAATTTTCTCAGAATTTCGCGTGATAATTTAAAATTTTTGTTAGCATAAAATTTGTGATTTATTTAATTTTCTTTCTAATGATTTGAAAATTATAAACATATCTTTAAAAATGACAAAGTTGTTGTTTTTCAAAAATTTCACTTTGGACAGTTCTTATATTTTTTTTTTAACAAAATACTATTACGTAGAAGATAATATCGTTTTGTTTTCAATTTAGTGACATTTTTGAAGTACAACTAACTCTGTTATTTTTTAAGATATGTTTATGATTTTGTTGTCATTGAAAAGAAAATACAATAAATCACAAATTTGATGCCATAAAAATTTTGATTTATTACGCGAAATTCTGAGAAAATTGCGCTCAAACTAGAAATTTGGTGGTTTTAACGGATTTATTTCATCTTCAAACGAGCACAGCTCAGTAATGGATGAATAGGATGGGTTTATTGATACACCGTTAAAAAGGTAAATTCATTGCCTTTCAAATGAGTTTTCAAAAGAAGTTTTCCAAAGTTAGTTTTTCTGCTAGAAACAATAGAATGAATCAAAGTCATGAAATACCAATTAACCTCGTAACTCCTAAGGGTGTGAAAATAGACCCCCCTCCCAAACGATTTTTTGGTTAATTCAACCTCCTCTTTCACCTCCGTAAATATTCGTACTCTTAGGCCGCGTTCATAGTGGACGTTTTGGCTGAAGCTGATGCATAAAGCTGCTTTGTCGAGCTTTTTTTGATCATAGTGAACGCTTATTCAACGCTGCACAAAATAGCTTATTGAGCTTATTGGTGATGATGGTGCGCACTTTATGCTTGTGACTGATACTTTGTTTTCATTTGCCTCTTTTGAGTAATGAATAATGCCTTCAATTGTGTTTTGCAAAGTAGATGAAAGGTTTTTTGTTTAATGAGTATGTAGATTCGAATAAACCTTATGCATCACCCGTGAGCAAGCGAGATGGAGATATTAGCGCTGAAAAGTATTTGACGACGATTTATAAGACGATTTATGCCAGCTTTATGCTGGCGCTATGAAAATTTTGCGCTTTTTCCATTTATACTATTATATAAAAGGCTTCTCACGTATCTGCGACGACGCTAAACTTAAAAACTACTAAACCGATTTTAGTAATTCTTTCACTAATAGAAAGCTACATGTTTAACTTAAAATCTTGTATCCTATATTTTTTTTGAACCACTCTTAAAAGTTACTAAAATTTAAATTTATATAGTAGCAAAAAAAACAAACAAAAATTATTGCTTCATTAAATTGTTAGACACACAAGCTGCATAAAGCTTTATCTCTCTTTTCCTCTGCTATAGGCTATTATGCTGGCGCTATGAACATTTTGCGCTTTTTCCACTTATACTATTATATAAAAGGCTTCTCACGTATCTGCGACGACGCTAAACTTAAAAACTACTAAACCGATTTTAGTAATTCTTTGACTAATAGAAAGCTACATGTTTAACTTAAAATCTTGTATCCTATATTTTTTTTGTAACCACTCTTAAAAGTTACTAAAATTTAAATTTATATAGTAGCAAAAAAACCAAACAAAAATTATTGCTTCATTAAATTGTTAGACACACAAGTTGCATAAAGCTTTATCTCTCTTTTCCTCTGCTATAAGCTATAGTGTTTTTTATTGTTTCTATTGCGGTGTCGGGTAGCCTTGCACATTTATACTCTCCCATATTCAGGAAATTCATTAGTTAAATATATAAACTAAAATTACATAGTTAAATTAAACTTAATTTTACTTAATTAAAACCAAAACTACTTATTTTAAAACATGATTTCAGAAAATTATAAATATTTCAAAAACTTTGTTTGTGCTAATAAAACAAAATGAAAACTTTGTTTTTTATATGAAAGGAAAATAGATTCTTGAGGGAAAATATTATCGGGATATAATATATCTATACTATTATATAAAAAAAGACTCACGAAATTTGATGCCAGAGAAGCTCGGTAACCCTTGAAGCGTTTTTTTTTTTTTTTGATAATTCTTTATATTAATTCTTTGATTTCAATTTGATAATTTTGATAATTCTTTATTTATTCAATTCCTATGATAATTTCCAGTGTCATAACTTACTAAGTTTTTCGAAAAGTCTATTCTTTAATTATTACAAAATTCACGTATTTTATTTGATGCTTACATTCAACAAGCAGCACAATACAAAAGCAAACAAAGGTTTCCTCTCTTTGTCATGAGAGCTTTCAATACAACACGGCTGCCATGTTGTGGAATTGCTTTCAGCGAGATTCTTACTGTCATACATTCTTGATTAGATAGTAGATTTAGACAAGGTAGTGTTAGGGCAGGTTAGGGCAGGGAAAGGTAGGTTCTCTTTCTTAGTGCCCTTAGTGCCATTTCAGTATTTTTGCCAATTTTTGCTTTCATTTGCATTCTCATTGGTTGCAGATTTTGTATGAAATGTCAACTTTGTTTTGACAGCTTCGGTCACAGGCTCTCCGCCCTAACACTACCTTGTCTAATTTTGGGGAGTTGCCAGAATTCAGCTATAAGCATAACTATACTATCTTTCCATCTATACCATTAAAGGCGTTGTGGCATTGCACGGAAGTTGACAATCACGCGAGAACCTCTGAACCGATTTAGACGATATAAGTACCAAGCTATTGCTATTTGCCACTCCTACTTTTCACGTCTACTATATGCTAAAAATGCTATATTTCAGACGGTTTTGGTCGTACAAGACTATAATGTAATGTTATTTGTATGGTTACTTTCGGCAGCTGTACTAAAAATAGGTTTCACCGCCCCCTTTAACCTCCCAAAAATCAATGAAAATGCTATATTTCAAACGGTTTTGGTCGTTTAATACTACGTTTAAATTGGGCCAAATGACTCATTTGGAATTAGTCATTTAAAAGTGCTTACATTGGTTTTTTTTGCGAAAGTATCTCATTTAGTTTGACAACTGGTTCTTTGTTTTGTTTTTATTGGTAGATGATGATAAACTGTAAAAAATGATTTGTTGTTTGACGTTTTCCTTTGTTTTTAGTGTGTTAGTACAAAATAGTTTGTAATAAGTTTTAAGAATGTATCCAATATCATTCATTTGTTTTAAATGAGTTGAACTGCAATTGAGATTTCTAATTTAATTTTAAGATTTCTAATTTTGACATGGTATTTAATATTTTTATCGCAGACGAAGCATCGGGTATTTGCTAGTATGATTATACACAAAGCGTTTTTGAAATGTAAACTTTTTTTTAACACCTTGCATTTTGTTTTACATTTTTTTTTTATCTCAATTAAAAGAAACAGCCATTTTTTACTCACTCGTGTCTTTATTTCACTTCGATCTCACTTCAATTACTGTATTTTTTTATTTACCGATCGAGCTAAAAATTTCGAGTAAAAAATTAATTAAATTCGAAAAAATAATGAAATTTTCATTCAAATTGAGGTAATTGTCAAACAGAGCATGCTAGAAGTGAGAAAAACTGAAATGTAGCTTGAAGACTCGTCTAAACTTTGAAGGAGACCTTTTGAAAATTTTTCCACAGACTACGGTTTTATAGCGATCGGCGGTAACCCCGCCTATAGGCGGACCTGGGCATTAGAGGGTTAATATGCAAACATCGAATGTTGTCGTACACTTTTTTTAATATTCATTTTAGAATAAGGGCAATGAAACTTATATCATTCGAAAGGCACTGCACCATAAATGTGTCGAAACATGTTAGATTTTGAATTGATGACCTATGACCCGAATTATGAGCATTGAAAGCTTATATTAATTTACTAAAATTATCTCAGGTCTAGGAAGAGGTAGCATAGTGAATAAGGCATCGGATGAAAGGTCTGGATAAGGAAGCTTGCACAGAATGATTCGATTTTATATTGGTAACCTTTGACCTGAAATATGAGCGTAAAATAGAATTTCTTAAATAAAAGCTAAGCTAGAAGAGATGGAAGAACATGATGTAAGAGTGAATGTTAGACATTGATAAAATATGGGCATTTCCAAACTGTCGTTACGAACGATTTGTACGAAGAAATATTAAAAAAAAGGATGAAAAAGTATAATTTTTAAGTACTTAATTAAGTAGCACTATATTAAGTACAAACAATGACAACAATCTACCCTAAGGATTTAAAAATGTAAGCTAAAATATGTGCTGGCGTTACGTTATAAAAAACGGATGTAATTTTTTACTTGGATTTGCATAACGCTCTGAATTGAGCAAGAATTTTTTAGAAGGGTTTGAAATATCATAAGTTTATTTTCCAAGTGATTAAATTTCAAAATCTCTGGTTTTTTTATTAGGCTTTTTATCTGGCGTGTCGTTACTTAAATTTCCATTGTAGTTCAATTGAGTAATTAAGTAATTAGGTAGCTAAGTAATTATGTAATTTAGTAATTAAAAAATAAATTTAATATATTGTCCTTTCCTTGCCTCAACATTTTTTCATTGTCTTTAGCCAATGCCTTCCATTTTTACTGAAACAAAAAGTTTACGAAACATTTTCTAAACATTTACGAAAAAGAAAAACTACAGTTGTGAAACAGTGGTAACGATTTAATCATCATAGTAAATGAATTTATGTATAAATTGCTTCAATTAATAAAATTAAAATGTTTTCCTTATATAATATCATAAAATAATAAGGTTTTAATAAGTTTTAATTTGTTGGTCACGGTAGACTTTTCTGTGGAAATGCTGTTATGCAAATCATACTTCAGACATTTTTCGCCATCTCTTACGTATACCTTTAAATATGCATTTTTTTATGTGAGTGTAAATATATATGTTTATGGTGAAATTTCTAACAAATAGTAAAGCATAGTGCTATGTTTGCGTGAAATTTCGCTGACAACATTCGTTTATTTGATGCGTGAAAATTCTGACACATATTTTGTTGCGAGGAGTTTCTTTTGCAACGTTTCTCAGACAGACTCAGAGAATGAGTTGGGAAATTTCATATGATCTTTCGCTTTGACTTCAAAATAAATAGGCAGCACAATGAAATTGTAGTGAAAAAATGTTGCTCAATGAAACAGAGTACTGCTCTGGCGAACATGTTGTGAAAATGTCCACGCTTGTTTCGCAGCTGCCATATTTTGTATGGGATTTTAGTGAAATTTCACATGAAACTGGACAGAGTACTATGCTTTAGTTATGAAAAATTCCCGTTATTTTGACATCAAAATTATTGCGATGTATCGAAAACTATAGCTTTTCTCAGTACAACGTATTTTTGTATGAAAAGTCGTTGATTAAGAAAAATAACCATATACTTAAGCTTTTTTGGTAATATATTTTACAGATAGTATTTTAAAAAAATAAATAAATAAATAGACTGGCCATTTCAGCCCTTTTTTTAAATTGATATACTTTCAATCACAACTTTATTTTAAATAATTTATAAATGTTTGACCTCATGAAATTATCAAATTAAAAATTAGAAAAAAGATTTATAGCGATTTCTCACTAACATTTTTCAGCACAGCTTCTATGCACATGCGCACTTAAACATTACAAAAAAAACAACAAAAATATATAAAAATTAAGAGAAAAATGGTAAGTAGTTTAGCAATTGCAAAAGTAATGAGTTCAATAGTTATTGAAATGTTTCGTTAAGTTGTTAGATTTTACTTTAAAATAAATCAATATGCACTTGATTTCCTCGATAAATAGAGAAGAAAATCTACAAAAATGGGCGTTGCCCAAACACATGCTTAATCGTCAGATACTTTTTTCTTTTTGTCCCCATTACGGTTCTCGTGACCGCCACGACGCTTACGATTGCCATGATGATGATGGTGATGACCACCCTTGTTTTTATTCTGATGACTGCGACGATTTTTCATGTTTTCTATTGCTTTGGCTAGGAACTCCTTTTCCTCCTCTTCGGTTAGTGTGCGCAGCGTGAGCTCACGATCATCGACTGACAATTTCAACTTATTGTCTTCCAACTTTTCCAAGAACTGTGCAGCACTGTTTTCCTGATGAAAACGTATGTGTCCAAATAACTCGCCTTTGCTATAATCAACATAGGCCACTTCCCAGTCACCCTCAACCTTCTCTACGGCTTCACGCAAGATTTCTCGAGTAACTTCTTCACCACCACCTTCGAAGTGTAGAACAGTTCCTTTTGGCAACTGTAGTTTGTCCTCCTCGGCAGCTGTTTTTTGCTTCTTCTTTGACTTCGCCTTCATTTCTTCCTTCTTTTCTTCAAGATAGGCATCCTGCCACTTACGAGTCAGCTCGCGTTCCTTGAACATTACCTTCTCTTTTTCAATGAAATCCTTGGTTTGCTCTTTCTTCTCGAACGTTGCAAATACGCTACCCTTGAATTTGTAGGTCTTGGTTGCTTTGTCCAAATACTTGCGCATATTAATATTGACAACTTTGTCGTACGAGTTGAAAAATTCAATCAACTCAGACATATCGATATCGAGTGGGAAACCTTTGGCGTAAGCTGTGCGCGACATAATTTCCTTGCGGTGTTCCTCATTATGTTCTGGAATAGGACGTTCTGAATGTCGTCGTAGCTTCTGCTTATCTTCACTTATTTCGATGAGCCCTTCGTCAGACTTTATCAAAGCATTTATAATGACCTCAGTATCTGTGCTGAGGGAAGACAAGCGCTTGAATGTCAGCAGAACAGATAATGGCACCCAGCCCTCCTCATCCTTTGAGATTTGGCCAAGCAAGAATTTATCGCGGTTCAAATTGGCATCGCCAAAATAGTATTCGAGCTGTCGTATGATCTCAGATTCTAACTTTGATGGTTTATCTCCCGAAGCTGGTGTGGCGACAGAAGTCTGGTCTGGCTTCGCGTCAGTAGTTTCTTTTGACTTCTCGTCAGTAGTTTCTTTTGACTTAGCGTCAGTAGTTTCTGCTTCTTTTGTTTCCTCCACCGCTTTCGATTCATCCGCCGTTGGGGCTTCTACGGCCTTTGTATCTTCTACTTCAGAATTTGTAACCTCCTCGGTGGGCTTTTCAGCTTCAGCCATATTGTGAAATCTGATTAAAGCTTTAAATTTCGGGAAAAATTATGAAAATCTGCCAATAAACACGTGCGCAACACCAAACGAATCGAAACACGAAGTCCCTTGGAAGGACTTTGATCTAACTTCTATTGATCAATTGTGTTGTGCGTGTTATTAAATGTTTGATCACAAATGACCGAGAACTTGACCTACGTGTTTAATACCGACTCCGAACGGCTTATGTTCTCAAGAAGCTTTACATGGAAATTTTTACTCTCTGAGGTTTGCCATTGTCTGCAGAGAGGTGACGACCGAACAGAAAAATTAATTCAATTGAAAAAACTTTCTGTCTGAGCTGAAATTGAACCCGGGCTACCGAGGTTCTTTAGCTTAGGGGCCACGCACTCTACCCACTAGGCTGCAGCCGCCACACAGATTTTCTTAGTACCAAGCATTTTCTTGAGGCCACTCGTCAGAATAAAAAAAAACTATTGAAAATACAAGTTTCTTTGACTAAAAGTTTAATTAAATTGCTATGGAAAAATATTTACCATTACCTCACCAACTCTTTGTGACATATTGTTTTTGAAAATCTCTAAAATATTCAATGCTTGCTCAAAAAATAGGTCAAAACTTGTTTTTGTTTTTTTTTTTATTTAATTTTAATTTCTCTCAATGTTTTATATGACATATCATTTACAGTTCAACCTAAATTGGTGCAAATGTTCTATGAGCGCTACCAAAACTGAACGCTGCGTGAACTTCAAAAATCATTGCATTTGTTATTGTTTTTCTTTTCGTTCTCTTTGTCGCAGCCAACTTCACTACCAAACGCATTGTCAAAATTGAAAATTCGAATTGAGTTGCATTAGTGCGTTGCGTATTTCGGTAGGCTTCATACAAAATGTATGTGCATAAACCAATTTTGACAGATAAATGTCGCTGACGCACCAATTTTGGTTGGACTGTTATGAAAATTGCTTCGTTTTGAAACAAAACTCAATAAACAGTTTCTATCATTAAAAATCATGGGTATAGGTCTGAATGTGTTTGGCGAATTTTAAAGCTTTCAAAATAATTTTAGTAATTTATAATTTTTGAAAATTTTTTAAATATCTCTTACCAATCAAAAGCTATAAGTAAATATATATTTTCATACCATTTCACTATATCTACATCCATCTTATTATTTTACTAATATAAAATACGCTAAAAACGAAAGTTGTCGTACACTTTTTAGTAGCCATTCGTTATAAACTAGCTTTTACCCGGCGCGCTTTGCTTCGCCTTATAACAGCAATTTAAATGTTTTCCGACAAAGTTATAGTGCGACTGCACCCATTTTTATGAATTTTTGACAGAAACCATTTAAACTGAACTACCACAATTCATTCTTATACGACTTTTACCATCTGAAATATAGTAAAATTGGGCGTGGCAAAATTTATATTTATAGTAACTGCCTGTTTGTCCATAGAATCACCATTGAACCAAAAAAACTGATTAGCTTTAGTTACAACTAGCTGGCCCGGCCGACGTTGTTCTGCCCTTTCCAAACTGAAATATTGCATTTTTATTTATTTGTGGGCGGTAATAGGGGGTGTGCCAATTTTTGTATTTTTTATTATTCGAGATATTAGCCTTTTGACAACAAATGCTGTAAATTTGATGCTCCTATATGTTACCGTTCCAGAGATCTTAAAGGATTTAATTTTAACCAATAGCTTTTAGTAGAATTTTTGGTTTTAAAAACCGTGTCTGATCGAAAATGAATAAAAAATAGCGTATAAAACGGAAATAAGTTTTTTGTTTCAACTTTAAACAAAACTATTCAAAAATAAAAAAGTTTTACATTAGGTCTGTTCCCGTACTCGATTTCAAGTAACTTGAAGTTGCTTGAAAGCGCTTGTTTACACATTTTTCAAGCTCGAGAGGGAAGAATAACAAGCAAAATGTCACTCTTTATTATGTTACAAATACTCGAACCTTACTTGAAGTTAGTACGGAAACAGACCTATTATTAAACTATTTGATCGCATGCTATAGTCTGGGACTATAAGCCAAAAAATAAATAAAAATATTTTCCATAAAAAATAATGTCATTAATATTGTAAAATTCGTAAAATAGTGCCTTATTAATTAATATATTAGGTAGGTGCCAAAAGAATGATTTAGAATACATTCGACAGAACCTTGCCAATGGACTTGTAGTTCAAGACAATTGGATTATAATGAACGCAAAAGAAAAAAAATGAACAAATCAGTCAATAGTTTTTGTAGTAGTATGGGTCATGTTTGAGCCATAAAAAAGAGAAGCCCTACAGTTGTGCATCACGAAAGCAAATTAAAAAAAAAACACCTTTTAAAGCAAAACAAAAAAAAATCGCGCAACACAAATGTGTTCATTTATCCTGCACTTTAGTTCGCAGCAGATTATTTGCCACATAAGTTGTGAAAATGACATGAAAATTTTTAATAAATATTTTTTAATTTTGGCATTAAGTTGAGAACTTCGCTAGAGTCAACAACGGCTGAGTTTGTGTTAATTTTGGCTTACACTAAGTTTATCTTTTAAATATTTTTATATCAAAATATAAATTACTACACATTACTAGCTCAATTTTATCCTTAATTTTTTATCTTTTTTTCAGATATTTATGGAATTTTTTAACAAATCGTTACAATATAAAAACCGTAGTCATCAGTCGTACGTTATACTGTTCAACGTTATATTCTGGTCATAAAACTAAGTAATTTTTTACTGCTCCTGGATAAATAAAAACTAAAAAAAAGGAATTAAGACTTTTAGAGCAAATTCGTTAAAATACGTAAGGCATAGAAGTTTGCATGGACAACAGCTCCATCATCATCAACAACATAACTACAACAATTTTATACTATAATTTTTAATAGCCCAAAAATAAGCAATTTGCATGTTGCAGTCCAGCAGTAGTCACAGCAGGAAGAACACTAACGAAAACCATTGCAGCAATAATACTGGAACTCCTCAACTTTACAACAAGAACAACAACAAAAACAACAGAAACAGTAAAACACACTACTTGAGCCAACAAAGCGGAAATTTTCTTCAACGTCTTCTGTTTTTAAAACAATTTATTAAATACTAGCAGCTGAAACAGAATAGTAGGAAGAAGAAGAAGAAGCAATAGACGCTGTCAACAGGCGGGCAGACAGACAGAAAAGTGTGGCAACAGGGCAGCAGCAGCAGGAGCAGAAGCAGGACAGTGTAGTAAAGTGTTTATTGTCTCGAGACCAAAGTTAAGAGCAGCGAAAGCAGCTAAAAATTAAGTTAGTATGGAGTGCTGCCTATCGGAAGAAGCTAAAGAACAGAAGCGCATCAATCAGGAAATCGAGCGTCAGTTACGTCGCGACAAACGAGATGCCAGAAGGGAACTTAAGCTACTTTTACTGGGTAAGCTATGATGAAAAAGTTTATGTGCTTAAAAAAGTGGAAGAACAAATTCTTGAAAGCAACTTCATAGCATTGCAATATGAACAATTTAGAAATTTAACATTTCAGTTTCTTAACAAATTAGTATTCTTCTCAGACTAACATTTCTTTTATATTTTAATATTTAATTTCAATTTTGAATTGACTACTTAGTAATGCTCACTTGGGGTTTTTATTGTAACGTCCCTTCTTATCACACCTTACATATGTCTTCTTAATTAATATCCACTGATGCTTAAAAGACACAATATTATATTATAGTTAGCTTATGGCAAAGGTTGATACTAAGAGGTAGTGTCTGAAATTATGCCTTGTTGAGAGTGAACAATATTTTTTCATTCAAAGGGTAAGATTTTAAAAATGCCAATATTTTAGTATATAACTACAATCTATAGTCTGAAGAATGGGATTTAATTTTTTTCGATATCCTTAAGAAAAACATCAAAGAAACAACCCTCTTAAATATTTTCTTAAAATTTTTAATTTTTTTTAAATTTATTTTTCTCATAATTATGGACCAAATACGCAGGTGCTTACAATATATCTCCATAAGCATAGCCTTAATTACAAGTTTAAAAATGTTTATTACTATTATAAGAAAACATCTTTTGAATCTTACAAAATGTTACAACAGTTTAAAATTATAACATATATATTTTGAAAAAACAATGAGTTAATAAACCTAATTTTTATTTTTCTTCGACATTTTCGATTAGCAAACATTCTCATAGGCATGATTTAAAATCAGTCTATTCAATTTCTTTCAAAAATTTTTGGGTTTTAATGATCTTGCACTTTAAAACTAAAACCTGATTTTAAACCGTACAGTACTAGTCAATATGCACTTGCTTAGGCGTTACGCTTGATTTAAAAGTAATCATTTGAAAAACAAAAATCCCAAAAATTTTAGAGCTTAACCAGACAATGCAACCTTAGCCAAGAATAAGCTACAAACACGATTTTATAGACTTAAAACAGAGTCTCTTTATAGTCATATAATTCTCTAGTGGTAAATGCGCCACATTTTAAGCAACACTGATCTACATGCAGTAAAATTAAAACTCTATTCGAAGCAAATTCTGTTTATAAAAGTTTTACAAATATTGAAAGAATATCATTAAGCATATTTTTTAGAAAGTTCAATCTGTGGGAGTAACTCAATTATTTGTGAGGTATGTGAGAATATGCAAAAAAGTACGGAAACGACTTCAAGCAAGTTTCGAGCAGAGCATTTCCTGTTGACAGCTGACTGACAATAAATTGAAGCATTTGGAAGAACAAGATTCGTGCTCGAAGAAATTTTTCAAGTAAAGTTCAAGCTAGTTTCGGGTAATTGTAATAGAATTAAGAGAGCGATATTTAGCTTATTCTTCTTTTCTCTCGAGCTTGAAAAATGTGTAAAGAAACGCTTTCAATCAACTTCAAGTTACTTGAATCGAGTACGGGAACAGACCTATTAAGTGTAGTAAAAATAAATGCACTCACTATTTTACCAGCAGATGGCTTTAGTAATCTGTATCCCAGAAAGAGAAATAACTGGCTCTTCTGCCGTATTTCTGATCTTCTTAATGTAAAAGTGCCGCTCTGATTTAAAATCTCGGATCCTCAATTGCTCTGAATTTCACATAAATTTAAATTTTATTTTATAGCAACTGCGAATTAATTTCTAGAATAACTCTTTTTATCGCATACAAACCATTGAGGCTCTTAAATTGTGGGAGTGAGAGAATCGCGAGAATATTGTTATTTGAAACAATTGATTTAGTTTGACTTGAATCTTGTTGCAATAAGCATTTCGAATTCATATAAATTTATTTTATTCACCCTAAAAAGTAAGAATGAACGCAAAATGGTGACTGAAGAAAGAATGTACTAATTTTCACATTTTTTCGCATTTTCGATTGTTCGCATTTTCGATATTGAATTTTTTAAAAAAAAATTGTTTTTTGTTAATTTTTTTTTTGCGGTGTTTTTGGCTCTGATTCTTTGAAATCTAGTCTTTCTGATTCTTTCAAGTCAGTTACTATTTTGTTCATTATCGGTTGTTCACTCTTTAGAGTAGTCAGTGTAAAAAACTTACGTTCACTATTTCGAGCGTTCACTATTTCGGGGGTTCGTTATATCCAGATTTGACTTTAGTAGCATATTTTGGAGTTTGATCATGAGGAATCGATTTCATACACAGTAAAGCGTAAAGTTTTTTTAGAAATCATCCGCGATGCCATGTATTGCTTGATCGTTTTCTTTTAACTTGTTTCTTTTGCGAAAGTTTCAATAAATTCCATGCTGCTCTCTACTCTTCGCTTTTTGTGCTCAGCTAGCGCAGCGCAATAAAATACCCTAGCTTCATAAGAAACCAAAGAGTAATATATTCTCGATTTCAACAAAACAATGTTATTAAATACTTTAGATTTGATTGAAATGTTTATTAATATTTTTCGTTGAATAAAATTTAACATATAGTAATAACAATATACTTTACCGATGTTGGTTTTCTTACTAAAAATGCTTAAACAACTGATTTTCGGATCTTCTACAACAAAACCGCGGATATTCTGAAAATTCCTTATATCCTTCTCTGCTGTATCCGTTGTATAAGTGCTAGATGGCGCTTGAATGAAAAGATTTCGTACTACAAAACTTGTCAGACGATTTTGTGATTGCCTGTCTCAGTATTGTTTCAGCGCGTGTGAAAGATGGACACCAGCAAATTGAAAATACTCCTTATTTAACGGTTTTTCTTCATTAAAGGCAAGCCAGGCAGCTGCAAATGATTCACATGTTTATAGTCCTAAAACTGTAAAAGCCAATTACGCGTAATTTTGGTTTTATCGATTCCGTTCCGGTAATTTTTAAGATGCACCACGCTTTTGAAGGCCAATTGTCGAAAATGTCGATAAAATCATAGAAATCGTTGAGTCCGACTACCATCTGAGCAATGTTTCGATTGCACACAGGGTGAACATTTCACAAAAATCTGCTTAGAACCAAAAAATTTTTCCGTTCTCTTCGCAAAAAAAGCTCGATGTAAGTGTGCCACACGAGTTAACGAAAAAAACTAATAGGCCTATTACGGTTCACAGCAATAAACTGCCGTTTCTTCTTACGAGTAGACATAACATTCAAGAAGACACAACAGTTTCGAGCTAATATGGCTCACAACAATACGTTGTTGGCACGATTGATTGTGGAACGTATGTAGAATTCGTTGCTTGACTGGTCCAGGGTTGCTTCGGAAAAAAATAAAAACGTACTCTCTAAAACGTATTTTCTAAATAACAAAAAGTACTACCACGATAATAAATTTTTTGTGAAGTGAACGGAAAAAATTGTGAGCCCATATTTAAACCCGTTCATTTCAACTGGCGTTGAAAAAAGGATCAACTCTAGTTTAATGAAATAACTGGATTTCAAAATGTTTTTAAGTAGATACAAGGAAGCATTTTTTACGAAGATTATAATGGTGTTGAAAAAAATCCCGTTTCCCTTACCCCTTTGGCCGGGAACAAGGGCCATTTTTATAGTAAAAAAAACAATAATATAACTTAATAATAATATCAGATAACTTACGATAGCATTTTGTAAAAATTTATTATGTTGATTTTATATGATTTAAATACAAATTCTAAATGTTTGATAGTTTAAATCATACTTGATTTTAAATACAAATTGTAGTTGTTTGATAGTTTAAAATCGCTTATTGAGCTTTAGGTCAAAGTTAGAACAATTAATTGTTTAAATAAACAACAGCAACAACAACGTTTTTTCAATATGAAAAGGAAAAAATCACTAGCTGATTTTATTGCAATTTCGGACCTGCTAAAGGCTTCATCAGAAATCTTTGTGATACGCCATGTAAGCGCGTACTAGCGCACTGCACCACAGAGGCGATGAGATTTAGAGTGTCAATTTCTCAGCTAGTGATTTTTTTCCTTTTCATATTGAAAAAACGTTGTTGTTGTTTCTTTTGAAAAGATTCCTTAGAACAATTAATTGTTCTAACTTTGACCTAAAGCTCAATAAACGATTTTAAACTATCAAACAACTAGAATTTGTATTTAAAATCAAGTATGATTTAAACTATCAAACATTTAGAATTTGCAATTAAATCATATAAAATCAACATAATAAAAATAACAAGGTCATTTAGAAAAATCTTTAATTTTGTAAAAATTTTATTATTTCAATTTGCTTGAGGTACTTAGAAAATCCTAAAAATGGGATAAGTAGTTTGGATTTTATGGCGACAAAAACAAAAAAATAATTCACCAAAGAGACCTCAAAATAAAATTTCGGCTACGATTATTTTTCCAAGGATGCAGTTTTGTCTAGAGTAATGACAAACATTTTGGTTTATAAATAATCTTTGTTTGATGTATGGTTTTGAAGTTATTTCGAAAAAACTATATAAATTTTAAAACTCTTTAAATGCTTCTTACTAGTTAGTAAGCTTAATTTGGATAAAAAAATTTTCGTTCATAAGGAAAAAAATCTATAAAATAAGCTTATTTCATTACCAAAATAAAATTTTAAGCTTTGTTCTTCGGCTCTTATAATATAGTTTAAGTTTTTCTAGCTCCAAAAAAATTCAAACGGCTATCTCCTAAGCTATAAGAGATAGAGCAAAACGTGTTTTGACTTTGGCGTAACCCAACTCAAGGACAATGTAATGGCGAGCATTTTGGTACATTTAATATTCAAAAAGTTAGAGGAATGGCAATAATGGAATATATTCACATTGCGAAGATTTGCTTTACAAAATGAGAATACTCGGCAAAATACCGAAGCCGAATATTCGGTTCTACACTAGATATTTTACAAAATATGGGAAGTGGTCCGAATGCTTGAAGATCAAAATCTTGAAACAGCCACAATCTTGAAAAAAAAAATCTAGAAAACCCAAAATATGCATAAATCTTGAAAAAATCTTGAAATTTTAAGAAATGCTGTTCTTTCGAATAAAATGTATAATATCCAGAAAAAAACGGAAGTGTCTAATTTCGAAAACAAAATTGTCAAATTTTGGCAAAATTAAAAATTTTTTAAATATTTATGGACCCACACTTAGCGTCATTCAGACAAACGACGAGGACTTAATCAAAATTAAATATGACATTTTTTGCAAAACTTTTACATTTCGAAATTTGACACTTATTCAAAATTTGAGGATTTTTTTTCTTAATTTTGGCACTTATTCCAAATTGTACACTTTTTTCGATGGAAGCGGTCCGAATGCTTGAAGGTCAAAATCTTGAAACAACCAAAATCTTGAAAAAATATAATCTCGAAACGAAAATCTTAAAAAAAATAATCTAGAAAACACAAAATATGCATAAATCTTGAAAAAAAAATCTTGAAATTTTAAGAACTTTTCTTTCGAATAAAATGTATAATTTCGAGAAAAAAAAACGGAAAAGTGCCTCATTTCGAAAAAAATTTAAAATTTTGGCAAAATGATAATTTTTTAAATATTTATGGTAGCACACTTAGCGTGATCCAAATTTCATAATTAACTTATATAACTTATATTTTATACATAACTTATATTTTATATATAACTAATATTACATAACTTATATTTTCATAACAAAAATAAATCATAAATTATTAATTTTGAATTTATATTTTTTAAAATTTGACATTTTTTTTGCAAATTTTGTCACTTTTCGAAATTTGGCACTTATTCAAAATTAAATATGACATTTTTTGCAAAACTTGCAAATTTCGAAATTTTACACTTATTTAAAATTTCACAATTTTTTCTTTTTGAAATTTGAAACTTTTTGAACTAATTGGACAATTTGACATTTACTTAAAAATTTGACAATTTCTGTGACTTGACAGTTATTCATTATTTTGATTATTTTCGAAATTTGACATTCGAAAAATTTTATACTTCTTTTGAAATTGGACACTTTTCGAAATAGTGTCAAATTTTCAACTAAGAAATCTAAAGGTAATCCACGCGCGCGGATTACAGAATACATTCTATGCGTAGGTTTTTCAAGATTTTGAGTTTCAAGATTTTTTTTTCAACATTTTGATTTTAAGATTTTGAAATTTTGCGAAAAGAACCCAACCCCAAAATATGCTAGGAGTCTAAAAAAATACATTTTTATAGTGCCAATATAACATAACAATAGTTTAAGAATTATGGCAAATTTAAAATGCATATTGTTTTTAACTTAAAAACCCTCTCTCGACCGCATGGGGAAGGGGAGCGGGATTTTTGGAACACCATTATAATATACGCAAAAATGCTACCTTGTATTAAACAACAATTTGAAATTTCAGCATTTACATAAAATAAAAACGTAATCTAATTAGTACGTTTCGATGCAACTGTGAACTGGTCACTGTCAAAATAAAAAGTAAACAAACAAACATTTTCGAATTCAATTGCTAAATTCAATATAATTCTGTTCACAAGGAGACGTATTATCAATTTTTCTGTAAAATTTTCATAGTTAATTGAAAAAAACGCAATTTTAAATAACATTTTAATTTTTAATCCATTTAGTTTCTCAACACAACACCAAATTAGCTGTTTTCAAAATTTGGTAGATAACAAGACAATATAGCGCAACTGCTTTGTTGCGCAGTAAGTTTATTGCAGACACAGCATTGTTGACAGACAACAGTAGAATGTATTCAGTTGCTTTGTTGTCTACCGTAATATCAATTTACCGTAATAGAACCGTAATAGGGCTATAAAACTCATGGACCTGATGCGCATTTGCGAATCGCAACGAATTTGACCCATTTCTGAAGCGGATGGTGACTAGTTATGAAAAGTAGTGGGTCACTTACGACAACGCCAAGCGTAAACGTTCATGGTCGAACTGCGCTAAGCAAACGGTGGCAAAGCCAGGACTGACGGTCAAAAATGTTTTGCTCTGTTTTTGATGGGATTGCCACGGAATCAGCTACTATGAGCTGCTCCCCTGTGCCTAAACTCTTAATTTGAACCTGTTCTGTAAACAATTGAACCGTCTGCAGAAAGCAATCGCCCAAAAGCAGTATCCTTTGACCAATAGGAGAGGATTTGTATTCCATCAGGACAACGCCAGGCCACACATATCGATAGTGACTCGTCAGAAGCTCCGGGAGCTTGGTTGGAAGTTTTTATGCATTCAAATTATAGTTCATACCTGCTACCTGTTCCTGTCTGGCAATTTTGTTGGTAAAATATTCGTCTCAAGAGAAGCTAGTGGAAATCGACCGTCACAGTTTTTTCCCAATAGGGACAAAAGTTTCTATGAGGGAGGCATAATGAAATAACACTCAAAATGGCAACAAGTTATCGAAAAAAACCGAGCATATTTGAACTAAATCTGATAACTTTAACTATGCTTAATAAAGCCTTCAATCTCGTGCGAAAATATTGCATTTCTTTTTACCACACCTGATATAAAGATCATATGTCTTAAACAAGTCTTTTAACTTACTTATACAGTGACTCACAACGAAAGTCGAGCGCATTGGTTTCAGAAATGAAAATGTGTGAAGAAAATCGAAATATATATTTTTTTCAAAACGTTATTTTTGTTGAACAAAATAAAACAAAAACATAATTAAAAAATTAGAACATATCGGTGAAAAAAATTTAAATCGAAACAAACCTATAAAAACGAGCTCACATTAAAAGTAGGGCAAGTAAAGAAAAATGCAAATCGTGGTCTTTAAACCGCTATTCCTGCTTACAACTTTTTACTACTGTTGGAATAACTTCAATCAAATGCAAAACTTAAAAAAAATAAACATTTCTCGAAAAGTGAATCAATCAACTTTGGCAGAAAGGCAGCTCGTGATAGATCATTATTTGAAAGGAAACCTCGAACGACAAATTTCACAAATTGCCTTAAAAAGTAAATCAACAGTGCAGGATATAACAAGCGTTATATACAAGATAAGAGAATATGCATTAAAGAACGTACAGTAGCTAAAAATAAACTAAGTTCCAAAGATGAAAGGTATGTTTTAAGAGAAATAATAAAATACCCATTTTTATCTGCACCAAAACTAGAGCTCATGCTAAAACTCAATTTGAAAAATTGTGTACCCTCAGAAACAATTTGAAGAGTTTTGAGAAAAAATTGTTGAAATTGAGAAGTATCACGAAAAAAGCACTGTGTTAGCAAGAAAAATGTAAAAGAACGCCCCATTTCGTGCATGAGCAAAGAACCGAAGACTTTTCATTCTGGAGCAAGGTTAATAAAACATAATACATTAGGATCTTCAGCACTTTTAAACAATAAACATTTATTACAGGTTTTTTTTTACCAATGAAAGATTATTTAATTTATATGGGTCAGATGGAAAGCGAAAACCAAATGAAGAATTTTACAAATAAAATTGGTCATGGTTTGGGGATGCGTCTGATGTTGGAAGGATTAATTTTATTGAAGGTATAATGGACAAAAATATGTTCCTAGACATTCTCATGGCGCACGTAAAAGAAAGTGCGGGTAAATAAGGAATTGTAGACAATTTTGAGTTTTACCAAGACAATGACCTGAAATATACGACGCTCTTGGTAAAGAATTGTGTACTTGATATTTGTCCAAATGCCATAAAAAGAACCTCACAAAGCCCAGATTAAAATGTTATCGAACATCTATGGCATGAACTTGAACCCGGAGTGCAGTATCAGAGATGGGCAACTAAAGATCTATTAAAAATTATCCTAAGTGAAGAGTAGAATCAGTTTGGAGCTGATGTTTGTAAAAATTTGGTTGCAACCATGCCAAAAAGGCTGCAGGTAGTCATAAAAGAAAAAGGACTAGCAACAAATTATTAAATTCTTAGTTTTAGCATTGAATTCCCTATCTGCCCGAGTTTAAATGTGCGCTCGTTTTTAAGGCTTTGGTTTGATTTAATTTTGTTCCACCGTTATGTTCTTATTTTTCAACTATGTTTCTGTTTAATTTTGCTCACAAATAAATAACGTTTTAATAAAAAATAAATACTCCACCGTTATGTTCTTATTTTTCAACTATGTTTCTGTTTAATTTTGCTCACAAATAAATAACGTTTTAATAAAAAATAAATACTTCAAGTTTCTTCTTACATTTTCATTTCTGAAACCAATGCGAAGGTGCTAATAATGTCTGCCCGACTTTCGTTGTGAGCCTCTATACATATTTAAACCAAGCAAAAATTAAAATTGAAAATCTTTTTAACCTTCTACTATCTGGCAACGTCTTTTGATGATTTTTACTAAAATAATAAATTTAAATTATTACAACAACAATCTGTCAAAAAATGTGTTGACAACTCTTCAAAATTTTATATTCATACTTGTTTTTGACAGACTAACGATTTTTATACAAGATGTTTTATGTGAAAGTTAAAAAATTCGGGAAAGCTGAAAAACGCTGCACATGCAATCATATGAAATAAGCTCAAAATACGTATAGTGTCAGCCGAACAAGCAGCTTAAAGCGACTTGTATTTAGTTTTTGTCTTGGGATCAAAAGCAAGTGGATGAAAAAAATAAAGCTCTTGTTTCTTTCTAAATTTTATCTTTTGTTGTTGCAAATTAACAAGCAAAGTTTAATATACCAAAAACACAGCAATAACAACGAACATGTTTTTCTGTTGCGATCTTGCTGATCCTTTGCTTTGGTTTTCTTGTGTGCAAAAGCAAGTGTGTAAATTAAGCGCACAATAACGCAGTTTTGTATTCCTTTTGCACCTATGCGCAAAAAAAAAAACGATTGAGAAATTAAGTGACAAAAAACGACAAACATTTTTTTGTATTTTTCCTCTGATCACTTATAGCAGTTGATCTTTTCCATTTGTTACAATTTGCGTTTTTCCGTTTCAAAAGACAGAGATGATCAAAAGACAAAATATCATCTTGGCAAAAAATTCTTCGTCGGACAAATTTATTTGGATTTTATAGTCGTACTTGACCCACGCAAAAAGTACACACTAAAAATAATATATAAAGCACTTTTGAGCTGCAAGCGGTCGCGATCGATTGTGCATGGAAAACAATAGCAATATAATATGAAGCGAATCGAACTTAATTCCTTGAACTCCAACACTCGCTGGCGAAACGCAAAGAATTTGCCTCTCCACTGAAAAATAGTGATGTGCGTAAAAAAACAAATTGCAGCACACTTGAGCTACCAGCGTCCCGATCGATTGTATAGAAAACAATAGGAACTTCCTATTAGAAAGCGAATTCTTTGAATTGCAACACACGCCAACAACAAAGAAGAGCAACATGAAAAGAAGCATACAGGTATAGGAAATTGCGTTCAGACCTTATTACACGGTAATCAGTCATATGTGTTTACAAAATATCAAAATATGTTATAATATTTTGGTCAATGAAGCCCTTAACGAGTCTGTGTAATGCATACAAACAAATATTTACTATCATATATAAATGATTGATTCCAAATGATTGACAGTGTAAAGTTTTGAAAATAATTCGAAATAAAAACGTAACAACAAAAAACAATTGCAAAAAAGGCGAAACAAGTGACTTGAAGTGGCTTGCAGTAGCTTCAAGTGCGTTTCAGCTGTAGAATAGAATCGACTAATTTTGGGTCAGCAGTTCATGTTCTTTTCGAAAAAAATTCTATATACAAAAAACAAAAAACTTGTAAATGACAAGGCAACAAAAAACCGCAGAAAACCATTGCAAAAAAGTCGAAACAAGCTGGAAAAGCAAGTTACTTAAAGTGACTTAAAGCAACTTACAGTGACTTAAAGTGCGTTTCAGCATCGTTTTTTAGCATTTTCGTATCTTCACTTGTTGTTGAAAGCAAAAAGCACACACAAAATCATGTGACGTTTTAATTCTTCGATTGCAAAAATAACCAAAAAAGTAATATATATACAAACAAACCCAAAATAGCAAAAAACCAGCTGCAACAAGTCAGCGGCGGTAAGCGATCACTATACGCACTACCAGCTGCTTTTAGCTTGACGCGCTTTCAGCTCGGCTCGGCAAAGAAACAAGTCGCCATTATAATCGTCAAGAACAGTTTTTCAGGTTTTTTCATTATTATTATTAATAAACTGACAGACTGTTTTGTTGATAGCTACATCAACTCTTGAGTAGTCTTCTGTGGCTTCTGCAGTACCATCCACTTTGATAAGCTTATACGAACACCTTCTGTTAAATCAAAATATAATTATTGTACTGTAAGCCGCCTTCAAAGCAATGTTTTTCTACTACTTTGCATAAGCAAAGGTTCAAAAAAGCGACTGCATTGATTCTGCAAAGATTTGTTTGTTGTGCTCTATGTTTACTTCTTTATCACAAATCAATCTAGGCTCCAACAGTTTGCTGGTATAAACCATAGAAGGTGCGAATAAGTTTTTTTTTTACATATACAGTATAGTTTCTTCACCTAAATCTTCTACATCTGTAATTGCATTGCTTAAGATATTGCAAAGCAATTTTAAATTTAAAAAATTTAAAACTGAAGTAAAATACAAATTTCCCTTCTAGGTACTGGTGAATCCGGCAAGTCCACCTTCATCAAACAGATGCGAATTATCCACGGCAGTGGTTACTCCGAAGATGATAAACGAGGTTACATCAAACTAGTGTATCAAAACATATTCATGGCTATGCAGTCAATGATCAAAGCCATGGATATGTTGAAGATTTCTTACGGCAACGCCGAACATGGCGTAAGCAAGCATATATTTTTTTAGCAAATGTCCCTTAGACTCAATTTTATTGTATTCTCTTACCAGGAATTTGGCGAACTAATAATGAGTATTGACTACGAAACAGTCGCAACATTTGAGGATCCCTATTTGTCAGCAATTAAGGCGCTCTGGGCAGATACTGGCATTCAGGAGTGCTATGATCGAAGAAGAGAATATCAATTGACAGATTCTGCTAAATAGTAAGTATTCATTAAGCTTTTTGTTTTTTGCTTCGAAAAATACTACACAACGAACGACTAAAGACATAAAATATCACATGCTTTAAAAACAATTTGAAATCAGAACGGACTAATATATCAACTAATCTAATATTGCTAATTAAAAAACAGTTATCTGATGGATCTCGATCGAGTGGCTCAACCCGATTACTTACCAACTGAGCAAGATATATTGCGAGTTCGAGTGCCGACAACGGGGATTATTGAATATCCGTTCGACTTAGAAGAGATACGATTTAGGTACCTTATTTCATTCAAATAAGTTCAAAACGATTTCTTACAAATTGTCTCTGTTGAACTGTGCATGTTTTGTTTCTTCTTTTAAATAATAATAACTAACATAATATGGAATTTCATTAAGCCTTCTTTCGTTTTAATAATTTAATGCATGTAATTACAAAAGCGAAGCATATAATTCTTAATATAGCATAACTATGTTTATTTTTTTTTCAAAGTTAAACTGTCTGAGCAGACATTTGCATTATATTTCGTTTTATTCAAACAAACACAACAACTTTCTCAAATTCAAGTCTCTTCAAAGAAAAAGGAAACTATTTGCTACTATAGGTTTTAGATATATTAAATACTGTTCAGATTTAATTTTTCCTTGTAGTGTCACATTCAAACCGGATTAAAGATACTGTATTACCATTTGCTTAAATATTTTGTTGGAAAGTCAGTGTCAGCAGTTGGAATAAAAAAACTTGCGAGAAGGTTCTCAGCTAGCAGGTTATTAGATATTGACTCCTTCAGCCAACATCACACTAAAGCCGTTCCTGTCAAACGAAACTATTGCTAAAAGAACCATCTTATACCAATCGAAAAACGCAATGTGCTAACAGTATTTTTACCCTTTTTTCCTAATGTGTATAAAGCATTAATCACGAAAAAAATTAATCACACTTAAAGCAGCAAAACTACAAAACTTGCAATAAACAGGTTCTGTAAAAACAGAAATGTAGTTTTTTTTTTTATTTTTAACCATTGGAGCATTTTTGTTTGCTATATCACAGTTCTGAAAATGAACTGTAAAAAAGAACAAATTAAAAAATTGATTGTGCACAAAAAGTTGCAAAATACAAAATAATTACAAATCCCAAAGTCTATGGTCACATATACTTTAAAGAAGGTCCACGGAAAAGAGGATTGGCATGCAAAGAACGGGCTGGAGCTGTGGAGCTCGCTTTCCAAAAAAATCTAACTTCTCTGTTCGAGAAGTGGCCACAACGGTGGGAATGTCTGCAGCATATGTCCAAAAAGTCCGTAAAATGAAAGAACTAAGGTCATTGAAGGTAAACGTAGTACCTAATCGCACCGACCAGCAAAATAAATTAGCCAAAAGCCTTGCAAGAAATCTGTACGACAAATGCATCAACAAATGATCATGTGTTGTTATGGACGACGAAACATATCTGTGACATAACTGAGTTATTGATGAAGATGTGTTCCACGCATATATTTTTATAAACACACAAAATCTGGAGCTTCTAGCATGACTTACGCTCCCATCCGTCCTGTATTTCGCAGGACAGTCCTGTTTTTTCGAGCAAAGTCCTGCGTCCTGTGTAACGGGCTCAAAATCCTGCTTTTTATTATTTTGTCCTGTTTTTTATTTTTTCCCATGGTTGCAATTTAGTCCACTTTATTTATTATTTATACTTTTTTTAGTAATAAATCAAAAGTTTTCCTTAATACACTTTTCCCTTTTTTGCGCCCTTATTAAAAGTGTTTGTATAGCTCATTTTTAAACTTGTCGAAAAGTCGAAGCGAAAGTTTGTGTTGAGCAATCAGCTTAAAAAATATTCATTCCTGAAAAAAACAAATAGTGATAGTGAAGTGTTCTGCTCAAAGTGCAAAAGAGTACTTGGAAAATTAATTAATATGCCATTTTAATAAAACAAATTTGTTTTTTTATTTTTGTTATAGTTTTGTTATATTGAATATAATTAAATATTTAAATAAGAAGATTGAATTATATGTTTATTTGAACAAAATTGCATATTCAATACAAAAACATAATATTAATTGATATTTCAAGCTTATCGTCGTTGCGTATGCAATACCTCGTATCAACCTATGATTATAGGCGGATACGCGGTAATGCACGTGCAACGACATTATGCTGCAATTTCTAAATTAAATAATAAACCATGCTATGTTAGTGGAAGACTTCCAACAGACTGTTGGACTTCATAATAATAACATAAGCATAAAGACTAAAGCAAAGCAAAAATACAACAACAAATGTGAAAATATGAAATGAGAAAAAAACTGAGAAATTGACACTTAAAATCTTATCGCCTCTTTGGTGCAATGCGCTAATGCGCGCTTGCACGGCGTATCACAAAGATTTCTGATGAAGCCTTTAGCAGGGCCGAAATTGCAATAAAATCAGCTAGTGATGTTTTCCTTTTCATATTGAAAACTTTGTTGTCGTTTCTTTGGAAAGATTCGTTAGGACAATTAATTGTTCTAACCTTCACCTAAAGCTCAATAAACGTTTTTAAACTATTAAACATTTAGAATTTTTTTTTTTGATTTGGGTAGCTCCAAAAACTAGGCTTCCCTATCTCAAGAAGAATCCTCACTGAAGAGGAAATTATTTGGCCAAATCGTAGATTTATAACGCTAACACAAATTACGAATCTTTTTGATTCTATTTAAAACTGTACTTTAATTGTGTCGGTCGCATCAGCGGATGGACAAACACAATTGCCGTTGGCTAGTCGCACTTCACGACCTCAGTGATGAAACGACACGAGTCGAATGCATTTAGAATTGGTATTTAAATCATATAAAATCAACATAATAAATAATAAATTTGATAATATTATCAATGAAAATGCTTATTTTAATTCTTTGAACATACAAGTAATAATAATTTTTAGACTTTAAATTGCGTCCTGCGAAAATATCCTGTTTTTTGCGTGACATCCTGTAAATCCTGTAAAATCTTCAAAATTTTGACAATTTGTCCTGTTTTTGGCAAAAAAGAGATGGGAGCGTTAAGCATGACCTTAGCCAAAGTTATGCACAAACACAAAAGACACTTTCATATAACTCATATAGTAATAAAAAACTTTGAAGCAAGTTTTCTCGAAACTTTGAAATCAGACTTAAGCTGTTATCGCTTATCAACACAGATATGTTAAAGCGGATCAGAGACAAATTTGAAACCAACAGTTTTATTTCGCTAATAAAAGAGGAAATGTTGTTGAAAAATTTAAGTGCCAGAAACTTGACAAATTTCCCATCTGGCAAATATTATCTCATCTGGCAAGCTATTTGCCAATGCGGCCTGAAAAGGCTTGTTTTTGTTACAACTGGGACGATAAATCAAAAAATATATGCTCGAGAGTGCCTCCAAAAACGTCTGCTGCCCCTTATCAACTACCATTGATGAAAACCACTCTTCTAGCCTGATTTGGCTTCATGCCATTATGGTAAATTGGCGATGGAGTGGTATGAGCGAAGCTGATAAAGTTTCTGTGGTCACGAGGGATATGAACACACCGAACTGCCCGGAATTTGGACCAATTGGGAAAATATTGAGCTCAAATCAAGCGAAAACTTCTTAGGATTATTCTTAGGACGCAAACAAAAGACGTGAGTACCTTCAGGTATTACGGTGCAAAATCTTCCGTAAAGTTAATAGATGTGCTGTGCAAACTTTGATAAAAAGAGTTAGACTTAAGCTCTGATAGCTTTATATTCATATTTGGTTTCAATTCCTTACAAATTATTAAAATACCATTCTTTTCACTGCTCAACTGTTAAAAACGAATTAAAACTTATTAAATTATAACAAAAAATGTGTGATTAGTTTTTTCGTGAATATGCTTTCCTTCAATTTAACACGGACTTATTTTAAAATAACGCAACGTTATTCCCTTGATGAGGGAATAAGCGACCAAGCCAGTTTTATAGGTGTAAAATACTATTCAAATTAAACTAAATGAGGAATAGTAAGGACGCTCATAACGTGGAAGAAGTTTTAAAAGACTTAGCAGGTCAAGCGGACCCGTTCTGCAAGCCGATCTCAGGCGATTCTAGGTGCATTCCAGCTATATTATTAATATTTTGAAGCAAGGATGAGTAAGGAACATCACATAAGGCACTCCAAAAACAAATAACTAATTAAAATAACGTATTTTATAATGCAATAATTAGTGGTTTTATAACACCACTTGTGACAACTTGTGACATGAACACCTTTTGAGGGAAAGTTTTTGCAAAGACAAACAGCGACATCTATTGGAATTTTTCATGATTTACAGATGATTTTTAGACGAAGCCAAAGTACGTAATGTATTTTTGAAATAATTTTATAGAAAGCTTTTGCATATAAATATTGTATTCTAATGATCAGTAATACAGATCTCGTTTTTACTGTTGCAATCTAATTTGGTATATCATTTGACCATGAATCCATGCCTCATGGTATAAATTCAGGAAGAACCAAATTTTTTTAATTTTCAACTTCTTTTAAAGCTAATATTTTAGGCTTTCTTTTTTTATATTGCCAAAATATAAAAACTTCTTTGCATATGACGGTGGCTTGGACGATTGAATAATTTAGCATTTTGTTTACAATTTTAAATTCAATTTTATGTAACTTAATTATTTTGAACGCATTGCCAGTTATCTCAGCGACTTGGAGCGCATTGAACAGGCTGACTATCTGCCAACAGAGCAGGATATTCTACGTGCTCGTGTGCCGACCACTGGTATTCTCGAGTATCCTTTTGATTTAGATGGTATTGTGTTTAGGTATAACAACTAAACATATAATGCGTTAAATAATTTAGAATGTATTATTGCTAAGCTATGTAAAATACTGAAATTAAAGTTTTATTTTTTTATAGCTATCCGTAAGAGGCTTGTTTTAAGTACATACAAACAATTGTGATCTTCATATAATTTTATTGATTTTTTAATTCTTTTGTGTTATCAGTTCTATAATTGTCTGCTTTGCTTTTTTTATTTTCGACTGCTTCTAAAAAAATGTTTTGCTCTTTTGTGTAAAAATACTAACTAGATTTTTTCTTCTTTTTTTTGTTGTTGTTAATAAAACAAATTTCATAAATAGAATGGTCGATGTCGGCGGTCAGCGTTCGGAAAGAAGAAAATGGATTCATTGCTTTGAGAATGTGACATCCATTATTTTCCTAGTTGCATTATCGGAATACGATCAGATTTTATTCGAATCTGATAACGAGGTCAGTTGCACATTCCACACCTTCCTTCTATCTGCCGGTTCCATTTAATAACATTTTGTTATTATTTCTCTTTGCTTTACAGAATCGTATGGAAGAATCAAAAGCTTTATTTAGAACTATTATCACGTATCCGTGGTTCCAAAACTCATCGGTTATTCTCTTCTTAAATAAGAAAGATTTATTAGAAGAAAAAATAATGTATTCGCATTTGGTAGACTATTTTCCCGAATATGATGGTAAGCATAAAAATCATTGTTATAATCCAACAAAATATTCAATTTCCATTTGCCAAAATTTTACTTATTTATAATCGTTGTGTATATTAAATTTATCGCAATTGTCGCAAGGTGCAAAATGTGATATTCCTGCGGCCAAAGCGTTTATTTTAAAAAAATATCTCTCCGCGAATCCTGATCCGGATCGCCAATGTTATTCTCACTTCACGACAGCAACAGGTTACCGCCTTGACTATTTTGGTTCATGATATATATATATATATATAAGAACATCACCTATTTCATGTTAATAGCTAGTTTAACAACTGTTAGCTTGGTCCAGACGCAAGCGCATTGCTAGCTTGTCTTTGCCAAGTATTGCTAGATTTAATTGTAGTTTTAATTATTGCTAAACTATTGCTTTTGAATATTTTTACTATTATTGCTTTGTTGTGTATTTCTTTGCGCTTTAGGTCCACAAAGGGATGCAATAGCCGCCCGTGAATTTATACTTCGTATGTTTGTAGACTTAAATCCCGATTCCGAAAAAATTATCTATTCTCATTTTACTTGTGCTACAGGTGAGTCACATTATGAATTTTCATATGTATTTAATAATGTAAGTATTCTTTTAAATTGTTTGATTTAAATTTATTTTAAATGAGAATTTATTAAAAAAAAAATAAATACTAAATTACAGGCTCATAATGATTGGGAGTTGGGAAAATGTTTGTATAGGGGCTGATGCACATAATGTTTTATATCCTAATCAACACACAAACTTATATTTAACTGACGGCAAGCTTTAAGGAAACTTTGTTACTTCAACAGGCACTTGTTTTGTCTCTCACAAGAGCCATATTTTTTAAAGCTATTTGTACTTTTAAATTGCTTTCAAAAAGAAGTTGCGTAAGGCTGTTCCGAAACTATTAATGGAAGATTTACCAAAGCTTCATTCGTTTGTTTTGTTTTTTGCAGAAGCCAAAGTCGTTATTTTTATTGGGTTATAAAATCGATTTTTTAAGTTCTATAAAGATAAATAAGTTCCTAACTTACTAATAATTATTTGTTCATGCTAATTATGTAGAAAAAAGTATGCTTAGAGATACTGTATACTGTAGCTTCTATTACAGTCGTCATACTATGCGGAATAGAGGTTAAAGCTTCCTGTTCTCTCAAAATCTTTGGTAAAATTTCCATAATAAAGTAAATAAAGTTTATAAACAGAGATGAAAAGTTCGTGCGTTAGTTGGGATATTTAAATACAAAATCTATTTATTGACTTTTTTGTTTAACTTGTTTTTTATAAAATGGTTGAAATAAATTTATGAAGTTGGTCGTCAGGTAAGACTATATCTGCTCTAGCCTTTGCCTTGCTTTACACCTACACTCAGTTACTGCTAGTCGTCTCGTCGCTGTAGTTTTGTGTTTGCACACATTTTTAGTAAAGTAATCTATTGGATTTCAAAATTGTTAATATTTTCTAACATTGTCAATAAAATCTAATCTCCTCCCTCTCTGGCGCACAACATTTGGACTATTTGGATAAATACTTGCACAGACACTGAAAACATTAAGCTTGTGTTCTGCGCCGTCAAAGATACCATCATGCAAAACGCATTGAAGGAGTTCAATTTGGGCTAAAATTTCCTCACCACCTACCTACCTACCTACACGAGTAAAAAACAAACCATTAAAAAAATTATTGTTAACAAATTACATTCTACTTATTATTTTCATTAACACAATCAAATTAAATAAACCGCTATTCAGAAAAAAAATTAAATTGCAGCTAACGAAAAATTCCTTTTGTCCGTAGGAATTTAAATCGAATTTCGTTTATAACATTTTAATATCACTACTATACATTAAATTATTTACAAATATTTTAAGAAAAAGAAATAATATTTTAAACTATTGGTGTTTGTTGTTTTATTTCAAACCAATTTTAACCTTAGCTCTTAAATATTATTTAGATAGGAATACAAATAAGTATTTAAATTTTTTTAAAGAGTTCTATAAGTATAGTCCGACCAAATATTCAGTTTCGGTTTCGGTTATGGCCAGTTTCGGCTAGTAGTAATATGGCCATATTGAGGCCGAATAGTCGAAACTTTTGGTAAAAATTTCTTGCATCGGCCATTTAATTCAAATATATAAGTTTGGTTAAATAAAAATATTTACAACGCATTGTACAAAACAAAAATTATCTATAATTTGATTTATCGTGTTAGCGCAAAACATTTTGGTTAATTTTTTGCGTTCGATACTATCTTTATTGCAATTAATATTAAAGTTTTAAAGATACTGAAGCCAAAAATTGATAATTGAACTTCCGAACGAATTCGGTGTGTGTGGAATAAAGGAAAAGAAAAACGAAGTATTTCTGTTTTTATAATACTATACCTTTAAAAAAACAAAAATACTTTGTTTTGTAGTTCTATAAAAATGTTCATTGTAGGTGCATACTATTTTGCGTGTGTACGGAAGATATAAAGTATGTAATACTTTTGTAATTAAAAATAAAATAAAAAATTATCTCATTTATTATTATAAAGTTCAATTAATTTTTACAAACTTCAAAATTAAAAAAATACTTTTCTATATTAAATTTTTTCTTATAAGTGAAAGTATTTCTCTTTCCTTTTAATAAAAAAAAATATTTGTAAAAACTTAAATTTTCATATTAATAACCAGTTTCGGTCGAATATTACAAAATGGCCGAAAATTCGGTTTCGGCCAAAATTCCTGTTTCGGTCGGACACCATCTATAAGTACTTATTCTTTCAGTTTTGTTGCCAGTGCTTCTTCGTTTGATTTGAATCTAGTTTCACGAAGCTATTTATTTGTTTGAAATCTGTAAAGCAAATCTTATGGAAGAAAATGTGCTAAATACGTGCTATACAATAAATTGAGTAGGACATGATATTTTTCAAAATTTGAAATTTTTTCACATATGCTCTGATTGTCTGTTGTGTGAGAAATGTGTTGTGCCAAAAATATTTGTAATAACGGCAGTTTCCCTTTTGTGGCAAGCGATCAGCAGGACGTGCACACATTTTTGCCACGACATTTGTTTATGTGCATTTGAGTAATTTGATGTTTTTAGTGTGAAAAAAAATAAAAATTAATTAATTAGTTTTATGATCTATTAAATTATTACATGAATTAAATTGCGAGCAACAACTACAACAACAACAACTCTGTATAGAGTCAATCACATTTATTTGTGAAAATATACACCTTTCAGTTAGAACACTAGCTTCTTGCGAAGCAAATAATTCGTTTCATTTCTATGGTGCATTTCGACAAACGTCGAACACCAATGAATATTGAAATAAATAAAGAAGCAACTAGAACAGATGGCAACCTTGGTAGAGTTGATGGCGGTGATCTATAAATAGCCTACTGCTTTAAAGTGTCATATGATTAGAGATCAAACGAAGAATAACTCTTGCCAACAGGTGTTACTTTGGGCTCAGTAGTCAATTGAGAAGCAGAGCCCTCTCTCGACGAACGAAAATCACGCTCTATAAATCGCTCATCATGCCCGTCCTAATTTATGCATCACAAACCTGGACGCTGAGCAGTTCAGATGAAAAGACTTTAGGAGCATTCGAGAGAAAGATTCTTCGTAAGATCTACGGACCAATCTGCGTCAATGGCGAGTACCGAATACGGTGGAATGATGAACTGTACGAGCTGTACGCTGACATCGACATAGTCAAGCGCATTAAAATCGAGCGGCTTCGCTGGCTCGGTCATGTTCAGCGCATGAAAGACGATGCTCCAGTGAAGAAAACATTCGATTCGGTACCCAGCGGCGGTCAACGCAGAAGAGGACGACCGCATCTTCGTTGGAAAGACCAAGTAGAGGACAACCTGACGAAGCTTGGAATTTCCAACTGGCGCCAGCAAGCGAAAGACAGAAATGGCTGGCGCAAATTCTTAGATGAGGCCAAGACCGACATACGGTTGTAGCGCCAACTAAGTAAGTATGATTAGCAGCCATACAATTCAAAAGAATGAATTCCTAAATCTGTGAAGTCATATACAAAATTTAAACAGTGAGTAGTTGATCACAGCTTAATCACTCAAAAGACTACTGAAGAGGAAAATGTAGCGATTTCCGAAACAGACTGTCTAGTCAGCTAAGTGATTGACTCTATACAGAGTTGTTGTTGCCTTCTTAAAAACTTACTTGATCTAAATCTCTCAATTTAATTCATGTAATAAAAATGAATGTTTTATTTAAAGATAAGTGTGGCAAATTTTTCTCCGCTTTGTTTTTCCCCATTAATTGATTTTATAGCCATGGGTAAGGTAAGGGTCCAAAAATAACTGTCCAAAATTTATTATTTCGTTAGGGTGCAAAAATAACTACAGGAAATAAACAAAATTTTGAGAGAAGAGAATTGTTTCAACAAGCATGTTGCGAACAGAATCTGCAGGAGTTAGGGAGTAATTCGAAATTTTTTTAAAAAGTGTCAAAATATGGCGTTAAAGCTCTAACCAGAGGAAACACGAAGCTTACATTGCGCCATAAAGGACACATGCATTTCGAAGCAATCCAGAATTGGTTACCTGCTCTATAAATAAGGGGCAAATTGGATTTTCCTGTCACTCCTCGACATTTTGAACGAGTTTTAAGCACCATACCGTCAATGAAATGGACAAAACGGTAGGGAAAAACCAAGCTGTACTGATGTGCATAAGACCAAGTGATTGAAGTTGGGCCGCAGACACATGTGCTGTGAAAAAAGTTTGGTTGGTTTTTTCAGATGACGGACCAGCCTGTTACAGCTGAAGCGCCGCACAGTGGGAGGACTTCATACAAGTTTTGGCCATAAAAAGTAGAAATAAACGTACAGCTTTGATATTCGGTATGAGTGCTATGTAGATTTAAATATGAAATATAAGTTTGGCTAATATATGAAATATGTATAAGTTTGCCCACAGACACGCCCACCTTCCATACGGATTGTCACTCCGTTTGTAACGTCATAAGGAGGCGTGGTAGGTATAGAAAAGTATATGCAGTGAAAGCTTTCATAGACGGACGCTCTAATAAGCGGACACATTCTTGGGAACGATAAATTTTTGGTTTTTTCCATAGAAAATGCTCTTCCATACACGCACTTTCCGATAAACGGACGCGGACACCCAAACATGAATATTTATGAAAAAAATCTCCTATAAGCTGGCAATTTTATATTTTTTAGATCACAAATATTACTGCTTTCTTGTTTTTTTTTTTGTGTTGTCGACAGTTCGACGTGTTTTTTTTCTCCTTTTACGAATTTACTCTGAATGAGAAATCACAGTTCAAGAAACTTACTTGCCAGCTGGGTCATTCCACGGTAACGGTCGGGACATTATTACTAATTTTTGAGTACTCTTTCGCAATACACTCGGTTACTAGTACAAATAACAAAAATTTAATATGACAAATTAAATGTTTTTAAATATGGCAATCAAAAATATTTGCGTTTTAGTTGCGGCTGTGTTAAATTCCTTTCCAAATCACTGTGACGGTCTGGACAGGCAAAAATTCACTTACCAGTTATAAGAAGATAAAACATTGAAATTCAGTCCAACCATGAGGCGCAAACCCAAACTTTTTTGGTATGAAAGACCTAAGAAGTGCTGCAATATTTTATTGTAAGAAAAAACTCGTAAGGAATCGCCATTTTTTTTACATAAATTTGCAAAGCTTGTGATGGTCGGGACAAGGAGTTGTGACAGTCGGGACAAGTAAGAAAACCATATAAATAAGTGCCAACCAACTGAAAGTTTTATTCGAAATTATTATTCATAAGCAATTTTTTTTATAGTAAAAAAGTTAAAAACTAAAAATTAATTTGAAAAAAATTAAAATACTCAAGAAAAATTTTTTGGAAGAACGGTTAGCGATTATAATTATCCATCGTTGCATCTATGTTGGCATCGATGTCCATTTCGTTGGACGTGTTGATATCCTTGTATGCAATCAAGGGCTGTTTCTGAGTTAAAAGCAGTTTGTTATTTTTAGTAGAGTTAGAAGTTATGCCATATGCTATACAGTTGCAACTTAGAGCCTGGAAATGGTGTTTGTGCTGAAGATATGGGATATGTTGTACATAGTCCCACCTGCGTTGGAGATTTTCATGGTGCATATCAATATCTGCTATAGAAATAAAAAAAAATGTGCATTCCTATGTCTTTGGTTCTTAAATAATCAAAGCATTCCCAGCTGTTTTTTATTATTGCCTTCCTGCTCATAATAGCTGACCACAACAAACGTTTTGCTGTGGCCCCGACTCCATCGACTGCCCCATTGGCATGACTTGATGCAAAGAAATTCCACTCTACACTGACACCCCAGTCAGACTTCGCGTAGCATATATTAGACAAAGTATATCTATTTTTAAATTGAACAGCGCAGCCGTCTGTTTATAGGAAAATTTTGTTGAGTGCCGGGTAATGGGTTTTTAAATCCTTAATTATTCTTTTTAAGAAAACCCAAACTGCAAATTTGTCGATGTTCGATGCTCAGGATTACATACGATTGTTTTTTTCACCCTTGCTGCCCCAAGAACATCCTGTAAACAACGTTGTTTGCGAGTGAGACCAATGCGCGCTTTGAATCTCATCTTTCTCAATTTTCTGCAAAGTCGACCTGAAGTACAATTTCCGTTAAAGAGGTTTCCTTCTTTTTGTTTTTAAAATGATTGGATTGCTGGTTTTTTACAAAAAAATGGTGCTTAAATTTTGGTACTTGTTTGTTTATCTCTGTAAGAAGGTTTGTAAGTGTTCCGGTTACAGTCTTTATCTGCAAAAAGTTTTCCTGTTTCATCCACTGCTTCCAGTTGACTCCACCCAATTCACGTATCTTTAATTTAATTATGTCGTGAACATCGAAACAATTTCGGCATTCGTTAGACATGCATTTTTCGGAATATATTTCGCATGTAATTTCATTTAAAAATTTCCATGAAGTCGCAGGAAAATCTGGTATATATTCGTACAAAGCCTCAACCATGTATTCAAAGTTTGCATGGTACAAGCAGACACACACATTGTGAGGCATTTCGCTCATAGGCCTAACATGGGAGGGCCGCAAATCAAAAAATTTGCTTTTACCTATTTTACCTAGTTGGGATATAGCTCTTTAAATAGATAGTAAGCTTCAGAAACAGTCATAACTAAATGTAGTTTCGCCACATGGGTACGTTTACCAGTAATTAAATCTTTTACTGAAATTGTGTCTTTTCTGCCAGGTGCTGCTCGACTAATGTCATCTCTTTCGAAAAATAACTTCACAGTGTTAACTCTTCATCTAATAACTTATCAGATCTATGCTTTCTAGCTTCATGAGACATATTCGGCATGATATCTTTTAAAAGTCCTAGCATAACAGCTTGTTTTTGCCTTGGACTCTCTGGCATTGCCTTTTTTGCTTTCATTACAGCATTACGCAATGTATTTTTGCACTTATATGAACCTATATAGGTGTTACCTGATATGACTTTAGCTGGGCGGTATTTTTCCCTTCCCTATATTTCCTTTTTCTAAGTTTTTCTTTTTCCTTCCACGATTTTTTATCATCATCAAAACGTTCTTCTTTAGCTTTTTCTCTTCTTTTTCGACTTCGTTCTCTTTCCTTTAACAATTTCTGTCTCCAAACCTCTGGATTTTGCTTCATTTTCTCCACCGAACGACGTTTTCTCTCAACTGCATCCATGCTATAAAAAAATATTACCAATCAATGCATTAGCATTATGGTATTAACACATCCCCTGGAGAGATTTCTGCTCCACTGAAAATGCCCACCTCAAATTTTTCTCATGAAATATTCAATGGCAGCAGATATCTCAAGTGAAGTAATTTTGTGGTGGTCGGGACAGAATTAAATTTCCAATTAAAATACAAAACCAAGCCAAAGCTATGTGTTCTTAGTTCCCTCTTACTTTGCAATGGTTTTTTGCTTACTTTCATGCAAAATTTTTAGTTTAGGAAAAACTAATGTCTATTTTGTTGTGATGGTCGAGACAAGAAACACGATTGCTTCAGACGACGATAAATTTTGTATTTACCTACCTTTTTAGAATATTTGTTCTGTATAATAGTAAACAATATTATATTAATACGTTATCAACAAACACTCGCTACAATTTTAAAGCAAAATTTAAATAAAATACGTAGCTAACTTAAGTGTAAAATTTCAATCTTATCGTAAAAAAAAATCGTCAGTGTTAAATGCGAAATATTCTAATAATTGCTAATTTTTTTTTAAATAATGAAAAATTAGTAGAATGTAAACTAAATAAATAAATAAACTGGCCATTTCCACCCTTGGAAGAAGGACTTTGACCTAGCTTCTATTGATCAATTGTGTTGTGCGTGTTATTAAATGTTTTTTGATCACAAATGACCGAGAACTGGACCTACTTGTTTTATGCCGACTCCGAACGGCTTATGTTCTCAAGAAGCTTTACATGGCAATTTTTACTCTCTAAGGTTTGCCATTGTCTGCAGAGAGGTGACGACCGAACAGAAAAATTATTTCAATTGAAAAAACTTTCTGTCTGAGCTGGAATTGAACCCGGGCTACCGCAGTTCTTTAGCTTAGGGGCCACCCACTCTACCCACTAGGCTACGACCGCCACGAATGTAAACTATTTAGATAATATTTAGTTTAAATAGAATCGTTTTATTGGAAAAAATTTTAGATTTGTGCGTTCTTCTTTACCGTGGAATGCCCCAGCTTATTTTAAAACTAAAACTATTCTATGTTCATTTCTTCTAAACTTTAATTTTTAAATTTTTGTAATTTTTTCTGACCCAAAATCGAAATTTCCAAAAAGGTACACTTCTAGCAAAAAAATTCGTAACGACCAGGTAATTTAATGCAATCTCATAATTTTTTGTATATGTTTTAAATATAGTTTAAGGAAATATTTCCACAAAATTTCAACAGTTTTTTTAAATTTGCAACTTTTTTAAATACAATTAAAAAAAAATAGATTTTTTGTCGAAAAGTAAAAAATTACAACTCTAGTAGTTTTTGCCTAATTTTAATATTTGATAGCTCATTTAAAAAAGAAATTAAATAAAAAACGGGGCGAGTACTGGTTTTTTTAAAATTTGCACTTAAAAACTCTTTTTGGATTTTTTTTAAAGCACTTTTTTCCAAATAAATTAGATTTTCAACTTAACGGTCGCAAACGGCACGTTTAAATATCAATATATTTTTTTTAATTTTGCAGTTACTTCTGTTTTGTGAAGGAACAAAACCCCGGTCCGTAATTCATTACTTTCGAAAGAAAAAAAGGACCACTCTTATGTACTTATTAAAATTTTTATTTATTTTGTAGTAGTTTTGTTTTTTGTCTATTGAAGAATAAAAATGATTTTAAATTAGAATATCGTTATTAATGACAATTTTTTTAATTTGAATTTTAATATTATTTTTTTATGACATTCCCATAAGCGGATAACTCTCATATGCGGACAAAAAGTAGATAACCATCGGTGTCCGCTTATTGGAGCTTTCACTGTATATTCTTGATCAGCATCACCACCCGAGACGATTTAGCCCTGTCCGTCTGTCCGTTTGTCCGTCTGTGATCACGATTACAGCCGCAATTTTGAAGCTATCGTAATGAAATTTGATATTTAAGCTTGCATCTGAAAAATACAAGTCAAGTTCAAAATGAGCAAAATCGGATGAAAACTACGCCTAGCTCCCATACAAAGTGACTTTATCAAAACAGTAAAATCTCTTCAAATTTCACAAAAACTAATATATGGACTTGAAATTTTGCATATGAGCTTTGATATTTAATATCCACTTTAAGTATGAAATTCAACTAAATCGGATGAAAACCACGCCTATCTCCCGTACAAAGTGACTATCAAAAGGGTGAAATATCTTAAAATAACAAAAAAAGTAATATATCTCCGTCATCATAGTAGTAGGTAGACCCTTCATCAATTCCTCAAAAATTAATTCACTGCATAACATGCGTATTTTTAATATTTAAAATTTTCTCAGAGTTTGATATTTGGAGAAGTTGAAAGAAAACAAACTCCTAACATCTATACAAAATAACGTCATCAATGTAACAAAACCTTAAAAAACTTCATATATACTTACACGAATATAAGTGGCTGTGGGGTTTTTAACTTCGGCTCAGTCAAAGATAATTCCTTACTAATTAAATAACTATTTTAATAGCATATGTACCAAATATTGTGAGCATTAAACACATACATACATACATATAATTTATATATATTCTTATAATCTGGGGACTACATATCCATTAAATCAAGACATAAGAGAAAAAAAAAGAATTGTAAGTAGACTTACTGCACTACTATTTTCTAAAAAAAATTTTTGTCTTGCCTAAAATTTAACTGTGATTATTTACATCACTTTTTGTTATTTTTAATTTAATTTAGTTTTGAAGATACGCAGATACGCAAATAATAGAATAATTTGCTTATTAAATTATATTCCACGAAAAAAAATCACAAATAGCCCTTTTGGGCAAGTTTGGGCGGCAAGAACCATATTTTTTATGAATATACTAGCTGATATTACTCGAGAGTCATTTATATAAACATTTTAACATACACTTCTCGATTAAATGTTTTTTAAAATCAGGAATAATGAAAAACATGTTGAATTTTATTTGAATTTTATTTTATTTGATTTTATTTATCCACCGTTTGCTAGGTAATTGAACGAACATTGATCCAAAAAAGTTTAGGAAAATTTTTGTTGTTGGTGGTTCCATCTCTTGCGGTGAGCTAATTGAATTCAAAGAAACGGTACGAAAAACAGATTTTAAAAATTAAAAAGAATTTTTATATTTACTCAATGTTAAAGCAAGCACAATTACCTTTTCAACAAAATAAAAATTATGATGGGACTCAATGCGTCCTTGAGATATGGACATTTTAACGTCTAAACAAAGATTTATATTAAAAAACATATTGAACTTTTTAACAAAAAAAAAATGTTAATGAAATATATTAAAAACAGCAGAGTTATTGGCATTAAAAGTAAATACAATGGCCCTTATTCTTGAACCCTCGCTCGCTCTCAAAACGACGTCGAAACAAAATTGTTATATTCTTAAAACTTTCAGTTTCGACGTTGAGACCTGCAGTGATTGTTCATGTTAACTATTGAGCAAATTTCGTCAAATAAATGTTAACATTTTAGATAGTCGAAATGATCTTCGACGACAATTCATTGGTGAAAGTGAGCTCTCGACGACGACATTTACTCGACACGGATTCAAGAATAAGGGTGAATACTTTGATTTTCATATAATTTTTTTCTCATTATTAGCTATCAATGTTTTATGAAAATTCGTTGTGCTAAAAATGATTGTACCTACTAAAATTTCTAAAAAAACTGGCAGTACTGCATTATTTTACTTTTTAAAAGTTTGGTAGCAATAGCATTTTCGCAAAATATTTCGCAAAACTTATCTGCTAGCTGCATAAGAACATCAGATATTCTTCTGTAAGCAGAAAATAGCGCCACCTGTCTGTAATCCCAATCGTGTGGGGTTAAATTTGAAGAAACTTTTGCAAAAACATAATTCAGCTATTCAACGCAAGGTGTACGTTTAGTTTGTACCCACACATCTTACACATGTGGCGCCATCTAGCAAAATATAAGTAGATGATCACTATAAAGAAAATTTTGTATAATCCAAAATTTTCGTAATTACTTTAGACACACAACTGCATTCTTAGAGATATATGGGGACGTTCAAACTATATAGAGAATTTTAACACAAAACTAAGTTTTATTAATAGTCTGGTATGAAAAATAGATTTTTAGCCATTACTTTTGATTGGAAAGAGATATTGGGGTAATTTTTTCACATAAATTATTTTTGAGACTTGACTTTTTTGTAAAAAATATAAAAACAACATTTTGGAAAAAATAAATTTCGCGAAAAAAATCAAAGGGGGTACCCTTGTTGTTTTGATGACAAAAACAGTAAAATAATTTTTGCGCTTAGCTGGAAGAATTTTTGCAAATAAATGCTATGTCATATGAAAGGTAGCCAGATGTGCAATTTTTAATTGATTTCGTTTTTACAACAACAACAATTTTTGAGTCATTTTTTGAGTAAAAAGTCAATATTTTGGACCTTTTTTGACATAATCATAAAACATATATACACTGACTTAACGGTACAGTTCAACCTATTTTTGTGAAGTGATTTTATTGAACTTTTGAACAAAAAAAATTTGAATGAAATATATTAATGGACAGCGGAGATATTTGCATCGAAAGACCAAACTTTGATTTTCATGTCGTTTTTTTCTCATTCTTAGGCAACGATGTTTTATGAAAAAGTCGTTATACTGAAAATTTCTGCAATTTTGAAGATATGTGAATGTTTTTGATGTCAAAATAACAAAAATTTTTTAAAATTAAATACAAAAAAATCTCCGATACTAAAAAGTTTTATAATAACAAAATTACCGTTAGTTGAAAAATTTTAAAGGGGGCGTGGCAAAAAATAAGTATGTAACATTTTAAGTTGGAACGCACTTAATATGTATACCTAGTTTGAGCAAAATCCGTTGAGCCGTTTAGATTTGTATAAAGGCCAAACAAACAAACAAACAAACAGAAAATGAGTTTTATTACTATATAGATAGTCAATTGTATGAAAAAATAGATTTTTAGCCATAACTTTTGATTGGAAAGAGATATTGGGGTAATTTTTCACAGAAATTATTTTTGAGACTTGACTTTTTTGTAAAAAATATAAAAACAACATTTTGGAAAAAATAAATTTCGCGAAAAAAATCAAAGGGGGTACCTTGTTGTTTTGATGACAAAAACAGTAAAATAATTTTTGCGCTTAGCTGGAAGAATTTTTGCAAATAAATGCTATGTCATATGAAAGGTAGCCAGATGTGCAATTTTTAATTGATTTCGTTTTTACAACAACAACAATTTTTGAGTCATTTTTTGAGTAAAAAGTCAATATTTTGGACCTTTTTTGACATAATCATAAAACATATATACACTGACTTAACGGTACAGTTCAACCAATTTTTGTGAAGTGATTTTATTGAACTTTTGAACAAAAAAAATTTGAATGAAATATATTAATGGACAGCGGAGATATTTGCATCGAAAGACCAAACTTTGATTTTCATGTCGTTTTTTCTCATTCTTAGGCAACGATGTTTTATGAAAAAGTCGTTATACTGAAAATTTCTGCAATTTTGAAGATATGTGAATGTTTTTGATGTCAAAATAACAAAAATTTTTTAAAATTAAATACAAAAAAAAGTTTTATAATAACAAAATTACCGTTAGTTGAAAAATTTCAGAGGGGGCGTGGCAAAAACTAAGTATGTAACATTTTAAGTTGGGATGTACTTAATATGTATACCTAGTTTGAGCAAAATCCGTTGAGCCGTTTAGATTTGTATAAAGGCCAAACAAACAAACAAACAAACAGAAAATGAGTTTTATTACTATAGATATATATTAATGCACATCATTTGAAAAATTTGGAAAGATGATTTTCGATGTTTTTTTTACCTGCTAAAGTTTCCAAAGTTTTCAGCTTTTATGCACTCAAAATGCTTAATTTTAAAAAATCACAAAAAATATATTTGTTGTTATAACAACAAAAAAACTACAGTTTTAGAAACATTAAATGTCATATTTTTATTATTTCTTCATTTTAATTCCATTCTCTTAAAAAGAAAAAAGTGGAATACTTACAACTGCAGGTAGTAAAAAGAAGTGATATTAAAAAAATGCTCATTAAAAAAAGTTAAAACTGGAAGCCATTTTCTGACCAAACTTTAAAATATTTCTGAATAATTTTTTTGGTTTTCCTTATCTGATCTGATTTACTGTCGAATAGTTAAAAAAATTTTTTCAATATCAAATTTTTTCTTTTTTTTTATTTGTATCCACGATCTCCCATTGTGCGTCGCCGCTAATAATGTATTAACCCTCATAGGTCCCCTGTATGCGCACGCATACAATTTTGATCTTTAACCTTGAATAAAATAAAAACGATTCAGCGGAATGACCTTGTATTTTGCAAAGTAGAATTATTTTGCCTGAACAACCAAAAAAAAACCCGTTTTTGAATTTGTACCCTTACTGTATTTGCCTGTGCATTTATAGTTACGAATCGGTCTCTGTGTATGTGCGCGCATACACATAAGCAGGTACCTGGAATTGCCGCTTATTTTTGTGTGTGGATTATAGCACGCTCTTATTTTTTCGTTTTATGAAATTCAGTTTGTTCTGGAACACCTATAAGTGAAGTTTGTTTGCGCATTTATTTTACTTTTGGTTGTGTTTCGAAGTATTTGATAAAAAATGGATAGAGTTTTACGTGAAAGAAGGCAGCGAGATGAACTAGAAATGGATTTTGATTTGGAAAGCGAATCTCCGTGCAATAGTGACGATGATTTTGCATTATCAGACGAGGAGCATGATGAAAGTGAAGTTAGCGTGCATTCGGATGAAGACGACATTGAGCAAAATTTAGCAGAAGAAAATGCAGCAAATCCTGAAAATAAATATTTTTCAAAAAATAAGAAAATTAAATATTCATCGCAACCATTTTAAATAAATCGAAGAAATTAATTTCGACGTGCAGAAAATTTCACTTCAGGTAAAAACCTACCCTCTTTGTTATTGGTTCGTGTTCATTATATGTTTAATTTTTGTTATAATTCAGGTCCAAAAGCATTAGCAGCTGCTAATATAGTTGATGTTTCGTCTGCATTTCACATGTTCCTTGAACCGGTTGAGAATATTATTTTGAACATGACGAATTTATATGGTGTGCGAAAGTACAAAGACGATTGGGAAAACATTGATTTGGACACTCTGCACGCATATTTTGGATTGTTGCTGCTTTCTGGTGTGTATCGGTCATACGGTGAATGTGTCACTAAACTGTGGAATGACGAAACCGGTCCGCCAATATTTAGAGCAATGATGTCTTTGAAAATGTTCAATCGTATCCATGGTTGCATTCGATTTGATGACCGCGAACAACGTATGGCCAACACTGCATCTACAAGTACTTCTGTACGTGACAAATTGGCACCGATTCGAAATGTATACGATAAATGGAATCATAATTTGAAAGTTGTATACACACCAGGAAAAAACATTACCGTAGATGAACAGTTAGTTCCGTATCGTGGGCGATGTCCGTTTCGTCAGTATATTCCATCCAAGCCAGTGAAATATGGCATCAAAATTTGGGTGCTATGCGACTCAAAAAGCTGGTATGCATACAACACACAAATTTATGTTGGTCGGAATCTTAATGCCACTCCTGAACGTAATCTCGGACGGCGTGTTGTTTTGGATTTGGTGGAAGGACTTTCTGACAGAAATGTAACGTGTGACAACTTTTTCACTTCGTATGAATTGGTAGAAGAATTACATAAGAATCGCATGACTATTTTGGGAACAACAAGAAAAAATAGGACTGAAATTCCTTCAGTTCTACTCGGCATGCGTCAAAAGCCAATTTATCATACAGAAGTTGTATATGAACATAAATTGCAAGCAGTTATGTTGTCATATGTTCCTCGCCGGTACCGATTTGTGACATTGCTATAATAGTGAAAAGAAAAAACCTAACATCATTAAAGACTATACCAAAACAAAGAGAGGAGTTGATACTATGGATCAAATGCTACGTACACATGCTACGTACACATGCAAACGAAAAGTCAATCTGTGGCCAATGGCAGTATTTGTAACATGCTTGATGTTAGTGCGTTGAATGCATTCGTGACGTTCATTGCATTGTTCCCGAATTGGAAAAATTCTAAAACGAACCATAATATTCGTCGTCGCCTTTTTATCGAGGAGCTTGGATTGAATCTCGTTGAAAAACAGATCACTAAACGTAAAAAACAACCTCAAAGTAATAATGCTTCCAGTGATATTCAAAGAATTCGGGAGATTCGCCATTTACCAAGTACATCAAAACGAGGCCGATGCTACATCTGCACATATAAAAATAACAAAAATCTTTTTGTTTCTCGCTGTGAAAAGTGTAGATATTCACTTGATATCTACACTCTACAGTGTAGATATTGTAGAAATATTCTAATTAATTTCATTCTAAATCTACCTTTATGAAATTCAAATGTATTAAACAATGTAATAAACATAAAAAATCTCAAAACATAAATGGTTGTTAATTTTTTTTAGCTTTTTCACAATTAAAAATATATGTGTATGCGCGCGCATACAATGGGACCGATTAGATGTATTTCTCGAGGGACCGATGAGGGTTAAGCGACAAATGACTCAAAAATGTTTTTTTTATTTACTACCGTTAAAAATGCCTCTGGCTTGGATCTGGATATTTTTTTTTATATATATTTTGGCAAATTTCTTTAGAACATTTACACCAATAAAGTGAAAATTGAAATTAAATGGTTCTAAGTGCGACATTAAAAACGTTTTTTTCAATTTCGGAACACTTATAATTTTGTTGCTTACAACGTTATTCGCAACGAAGCTTCAGTGTTATTAGCATGATTTGAACAAACACGGCGTAGTGGGTTCAAAACGCAATTTCAGTGATGGAACTGTAATGGTTTGGGGAGCCATTTCGTACTTCGGTGCAACACCAATTTGCTTCATCACAACGAAAATTAACTTCGAGATATACACGGAGTTATTAGAAGATGTGTTCGTGTCTTATTATGAAAACAAGCCCGAGAGAGAGTTCATTTTCAAGCAAGATTATGAGTCCATACAAGTTTTAAGGCACTTTGATAGAATTTGGATCGGGCTTCTTATGATCAGCAGTGTGAAGTGTTAAAATTTAATGTTTATGCAGAAATGACGTAATTTTTTTGCCGACTCTGATGTGGAATGAATGGGCTTGTTCGATACACTCAATAATTGCACCAATACTGCAACACTGTTACTAATTTTCAGCTCTGTTGCAGATACTCAACCGTAGTAGAACCATGGCAGAACTAGACAAGGTAGTGTTAGGGCTGAATGTGCTCTCTTTCTTAGTGGCCATAACTGTCAAACTCAGCCATTTTGCTATTTTTGCAAATTCTTGCTTTCTCATTGCATTCTCACTGGTTGCAGATTTTGTATGAGTTGTCAACTTCGTTTTGACAGTTTCGTTCACCGGCTCTCCGCCTTAACACTACCTTGTCTAATTTTGCCATGAGTAGAACTAGACAAGGTAGTGTTAGGGCTGAATGTGCTCTCTTTCTTAGTTACCATAGCTGTCAAACTCAGCCATTTTTATATTTTTGGCAATTTTTGCATTTATCTGCATTCTCATTGGTTGCAGATTTACTAATTTTACTTGTTTACTAATACATAGAGACGTGTTCAACTGATACTTACCTAAATATTTTGCGCTGCTTTTGCGATTTAACTTTAAAAATTAATTTTTTAATAAATTTTAAGCCGACATGTGACAAACAGTTAAGTTAGTGATTGGCCCAATTTTTAATATAATAAATAATTACCATCTAGTATAAATATATTAAACCGACCCAAAAAAAACGAAGTGTGATTTTTTTTGTGAGCACAGGGATAGCCCTTACAATTTGGTACGAAAATATTGATGTTTAGTACTCGACCAAAGACGTTAGGTGGCGCTGCACCCGTTATAAAAATTCAGTGAACTAAACCGGATAATCATACATGACACAAGTAATAATGAAATTTTTTAAGTCTAATCTTACGTTGTTAGAGTCGCTGCAGATGGTGAAATACTTTTTGATTTGATCCGCTTGCTAGATGTAGAGATATTTTAGAAAAAGCTGCAACAATAAGAAAAAATTTTAAATTTGGTAGCATCATAGGTACTCGGTGGTAGTACCTATGATGCTACCTTATATACTGAACATATGATGAAACGTGAGAATAGCCAAGCTAACGAGTTCATGAAGAGCCAGTGGCACGGAAATTTATTTATAGAAATTTTTAGTACAAAAACTTTTTCACAAAACATCGTTACCGGAATGCGAAAAAAACGACATGAATATCAATGTTTAAACTTCTTGTGCAAATATTTCCGCTGTTTTTATATATATTTCATTAAAATTATTTTTGTTCAAAAGTTCAATAAAAGCTCTTAATGTTAAATTAGTGTATATATTTTTTATCTTTTTTCCAAAAAAGGTCCAAAATATTGACTGTTGAGTCAAAAACTTACTCAAAAGTTATTTTTGTTGTAAAAATTAAAACAAGTAAACATTTAATTTTTGACTTCCTTTCATATAGTATAGCATTCATTAGCAAAAATTCTTCCAGTTTTGCGCAAAAATTGTTTTAGCATTTTTGTCATCAAAACACCAAGGGTACCCTACGATTTTTTCCTGAAATTTATTTTTTCGAAAATGTTTTTATATTTTTACAAAAAAGTCAAGTCTATATGTTGAAAATAGTTTATGTGAAAAATTACCCTAATATATCTTTCCAATGAAAAGTTATGGCTAAAAATTTATTTTTTTCCATACCATTGATTTTCTATATTAATTATCTATATAAATAAAACAGTTTTATCTTGGAACAGGTTTTAAGCATGGTATAACTAGACAAGGTAGTGTTAGGACTGAATGTGCTCTCTTTCTTAGTGGCCATAACTGTCAAAATCAACCATTTTGCTATTCTTGCCAAATTTTTGCTTTCTTTTCGCATTCTCATCGGTTGCAGATTTTGTATGAGCTGTCAACTTTGTTTTGACAGTTTCGGTCACCGGGGCACGGTATCACACATTCAACCCAAATTTGCGCTATCGTCCACAAACCAAAAACAAGGGTTTATTTATCAAACGGTTTTGATCGTAAAAAATAAATTTTAGTAAATTTGTTCAGATGATTGCTGTCGGCCACTGTACAAAAAATGGGTGTGGTCGCTTTATATTAACGCTCACTTTTTCAAAATCATGCTAATTTCTGTCAAAAGTTGTAATTGTCAAAAGTTGTAGTAATTACGTCAAAAGTTGTATGGCGCCACGCACATAGCGCGATAGAGGGTTCAAAGCAAACGTTATTTGCTTATTTTAAGATAGAAAAGTGGTTGTGGGGAAGATATTATATAGCATGAGTGTTTGAAATGATTTTTATTGTTATGCTTAGCAGCCCTACTTTTTGTTTTTGCGTTAAAGCTAAGTTTTGCGTAAATAGTTAAAAAAAACTCACAGCATTCAACAAATTTACCACATAACGCAACGCCCTATCCAATTCAAATCAGCCTGTGCTGTTTAACATCTTCGTAATATGATATCTATATAGTATTTTAAACTACATCATGACGCAGTTGCGTTAACGCATTACGTTGATACAGTAAATTGCGCTTGGGTTATTGTATCAGCGCAGCATTTTTTGCTGCGTTACCCATGTCTATTATACACTAGATAATCACAAACCACATAGAAGCAGTAATCAAAATCTGAAGAAAAAAAAAGTACCAATGATATACATAAATGTTAACACCAACCGCTGAATTAGTGTTGGAAACTTTTTTCCGAAATTTATTTATTAATCTTGAGCGATATTACTCTTTAATGTCAAAAACTCCACACGCATTGAAAAATAGTGTCTATAATTTTATTTTAATCCTGAATAATTTTATTATTTAAATAATGTGCAATATTTAAAGGCAGATACCAACGTTAAACTTTAGCAGTATTAAGTATTGCGTGTGTTTGTGCGTTTTTTCTATTATAATAAAAGAAAATTATTTTTATTTTTGGTCAAAATTGTTGTTTGTGAATAACTTTATTTTATAACTAAAACAAAATAAACACTTATCTCTCTCTGTCTCTCTCTTTCGTTTTTATAGATACTGAAAACATAAGATTTGTATTCGCAGCAGTTAAGGATACTATACTTCAATCAAATCTTAAAGAATACAACTTGGTCTGAACTGGATTTGGATCGATAAACTATTTTTGTGATTTTATTATATGCATAATTCCTTTTTCGCGTAAAAGAATATAAGTGAAAAATATTAATATAAAGCAAGAAAATAATAATTATACTATAAAACAACTAAGAATTATAAATCTTAACAATTTTATAACGCAACAACAAAAACAAAATAAAAAACAAACAAAAACTATTTAATATACATATTATATTAAAGAGAACAAACAACAACAAAAATATCTTTGAACTAAAACCATGAATGAAAGAAGGTATAAAAACAAGAGAAGAAAAGAAATAGAAAGAAGGAGCTAAATAAAATGATGAATAATAAGTTGTAAGCATGTACTAAATTTTATATATGTTAATTATTTTATTATATTGACAAGATTTATGTATGTAAAATACTTGTTGCTTACGAGTAAAGAACCAGAACAACAACAACTGAAGAGAGCAAGACGATTTATTTGATTGATTAAAACAAAAAATTAATGGTTGCGGTTAATTCGAACACCAACAACAACAACCATCACAAATACTAAACAAGAGCGTATTTTTTGCGAAAGCGATTCTTATATAAAAAGAGAAACAAAAGATATTTGCTTTTTTTACTTTTTATCTGTTTCTAAGCGTCTTATTTAATTAAACGTTTTAAGCACAAAATGTTAGTGTATATTGGAAAGTAATTCTGCAGAAATATAAAATGTATCAAAGATAGCTTTAATAAAGGTTTTTAAATAAAGCTTTTAAAAGTAGCAACAACAATAAAAAATAAAAACTCTTACAGCCAATGCTTACTTTTTTCTTTCCACTATTTAATTTTTTTTTCTATTCATACGCAATGAACACTTAAATTAAGCATAATAATAATGTATAAATGTTAGATTTTTTATGAGAGCTTTTATGTTTTATTAATATTTATATAAGTTTTAACTATGCGATAGAAAACTATTGTTTTTGTTTTGTTTTTTGTTTTCTTTTCTGTAATTATCCTAAGTTCAAGTTGCAAAATAAAATTTCAACAAAAAAGAACAAATAATGCCATAATAATTGTGCCTGCGTAATGGTAAAATTCTTAAATATTAGCAAAATTGTTTAATTTTTTATTTTATAGCGTTTATGGCAAACATAGCAACATGTTGTCAAATGTCTAGCAACAAAAAATATTTTGTTTCGAATTTGAAATTAACTATATCATGCATGGCAAAGAATGAAGTGATGAAGAAATTCTTTAAAGCTTTCAATGTATTTTATTCAATTTAATTTGTTCACTAATAAAATACATGTTTAACTTGCGCCATTCCTTGCCAGAAGTTTCAAAATTTTGCAAATACTAACAAGAAATAAAAAAAAAACAAAAATTTTTAAAACCAAGAAATAAAATTAAACGAAATAATTCTGTGCTGTAGTTGGCGATCTAACTACGCTACGTTAAGCCCAAAAGCTTGCGCATAACAAATAAAACTCTTTTTTAAGTAACTCTTTTACAGAATTTTCTGAATTTTCTACAAAATAAATTAAACTAACAAATAATAGTTTTAACTTGAATACAACTTTTGGCCATGCAATTAAACCTTGCTGATAGATTCAAACACAATCCATTGCTTAACGCAATCTGACAAGGTTTAATTGCTGCGACAAAACTTGCACACATGCGCACATTTGTATAGAAGAAATTATGTTATGATGAAAATAATAAATAAGTACTTTAATGTTAATGTAAGCGCTCATTTAAACCTTGTTGGCTGTAATGAGTTGCAAAAGCGATTTGTTTTTACTCATTACACTCAACGATGTTGGGTTGTTTCTAGTTATTCCATTTATTGTGTGAATGTTAACCTATTTCTTGTTCTCTCCTCAAATCGTTTTGCTGCAAAACTTTTCCGAAATTAAATTAAATTATATAAAGATATTTGTAGTTTATTATTATATATATATATATATATATATACATATATAGCTCACTCTCATTTAGTCAAATATATTGAATTGAAGCACGAAAGCTGTAAAAACTAATTTTTTAAAGTACATATAATTCTTTGTCTACTACTGCTACTACTTCGCTGTTTCTCACTTATATATACAGGGTGTTGTGTTCGTGCAAACCGTTAGTGTGTCTGAAATTTGTGCCCCATTTCACCAAGTCGCTACAATTCATTAATTGTAAGAGTATGCTAACCAAATTGTAAAATATGCTATTGATTTTGTTTCATTAACAAATAAATTTGATTTTAGCTCTTGCAACGTAAATGTAATATCAATACAATATTGTAATTGTTAATTGTATTTGGTTAAATGGGGCACTGCTCTTGATTACAAGCAAACACCCTGCATAAATAGTTTTATTATACATATATATATGAAATTAATTTAATTTTTGAAATTTAATGCAATTTTATTTAATTAAACTGTTCTTTTTAAATTTATTGTTTTTATATTCTTTAATTGTAACTTAAGTATGATATAATAAAATACGTAAATAAATAAATGCAAAAACACCATCCATTAAACTAAACTACAAAATAAAAAGTTTGTCTTATTTTTGTATTTTTATGTCTTGTGTTTGTTTTTTTTTATTATTGTTTTTATGTAATTTTTTTTTTTTTAGAAGAATTTCATTTTTCAAGTATATCCAGCTTGTAAGAAACATCCCAAAGGGCCGGCATGTCGGCAGTTTCCTTCAGGATCAAAACGTCAGCACTTTATTTGTTGTTGTGCAAGCGAACAGTTAAAAAAGCTTGAAAACAAAAACAACTGCTGACCCAAAGCTTTCCAAGAGAGGCCTTTTAAAGCAATTCAAAGTTAGCTAAATTGGAGTACTTTTTTCCAATGACATGCAATGTTAAAATTACAATAGTGTCATACGTCGAGTCGGCGCTTTCACGCTTTCTTGTAAGCACTCAAAAAGACCTTTCGGAGTGCTTTTTTCTCGATGGGATATTCAGCCTAACAGGAAACAAATCTTCTGGTTAAGGTATTCATTTTCTCCTTTTTTGCGAAAGCTTCGGCAATAACTTTATCATGGTAAAATAAGGTAACATGAAAGCTTAGAAGATTATGTTGCTTATTTCAATAGCACGTAACAACTTGGTGAAAAAGCAAAATACAAGTATATTACAACGATAAGTAAATGGAAATTGTTCAAATTTCTTTGGAATTGTCAAGAATATTTCGGTTGTTTTAATGGCCAATAGACATTGTTTATAGCATTTGAAAGTAGAAATATATGTAAGTGGTCCATTTTTGGAAATGAGATTTGAGCCACGAATTCTCTCGCGTTTCCATATCATTGTTGCTGAGGCATTTATTCATAATAAGTGAATTCATAATCATCGAAGAATGAATGTTTTTGGTAGCTGCATATCCTGGGAGACTTCATGTTTAGGCTGATTTTATTTTGACTTCATTTTATAAAAGAAAATTTAAAACAAAATTATTATAAATGCCAAGGAAAATATGCTTGTCACTTTGTGTTTTTTTAAATATCGCTAGTAACTTTTATTTGAGGTCAAGGTTCCGGGATTTCGAGTTTTGTCAGAAAGGAATAACTTCAGCAACTTCCACACAATTTTCTTGCAAATACGATAGAAAGGATAGAGATCCAATGTTTTGTAATGTCTTTGATAGTTAAAAATCTTGAAAGACTTTTGTATTCAAGCCTTTGCTTCATAGACAAAAGGACTTTTAATGAAACTCCACTAAAGTTTAATGTCACATATTTGAGTCCTGACGAGGTCGATCGAAAATATTATTTATTTATTATTGTTGATGAAAAGTGAACTTCGAACTTATATGTATTTTTCTTGAAACAAATTTAAATTTGATTCAAGGGTTTTTTATCCATAATATGCTACCCTAGCCCCACCCTAACTACAAAAGGACACAACTCAAAATCTTAAAATTTTCAGGAGGAGCAAAAAACTATTTTTATTCTTCAAGGGAATCCAACCGAAACAAAGAAACGAAACGATTTTTTGCTGAGGCATTTATTCATAATAGGTGAATTCATAATCATCGAAGAATGAATGTTTTTGGTAGCTGCATATCCTGGGAGACTTCATGTTTAGGCTGATTTTATTTTGACTTCATTTTATAAAAGAAAATTTAAAACAAAATTATTATTAATGCCAAGGAAAATATGCTAGTCACTTTGTATTTTTTTTAAATATCGCTAGTAACTTTTATTTGAGGTCAAGGTTCCGGGATTTCGAGTTTTGTCAGAAAGGAATAACTTCAGCAACTTCCACACAATTTTCTAGCAAAAGAGTAAGAATATCTCTGTGCAAAATTAAGACAGCCGATGACAGTAGATGATCATAATGCGTTCTTAATAAAAAAATCTTTGAAATTTTTATAAGAAATAATATTTTGTAAAATTTTTTCAAAATGATTTTATTCTTACACACAGAATATTTTAATTTTTTTTTTATTTGAAACAATATCAAAAGAATAAAAATATTTTTTGGATTAATCAATTTTTTTATTAAGTAAAGTGAAATTATTACTATATCACTTCAACTATCACGTATAGTTTTACATGAGCAAGTAAACATTTTGACATTTTGAGTTGTGCCCTTTTTGTTGTTAGTGTGCGATAAATATATTTTCTGTTTTCTTTAATAGCATATGTAATTGTTTTACATTCAATAAGCATTTGCCAAATTTTTCTAAAGAGCTGGGTGTATAATTTTTTTATATATATACATTTTATTGTCTTTTTTTTTTTTGTTTTTTCATTTTTTTTTTTTTTATTAAATCTTACTAGGAAATAATTTAGGAAAATTTAAAAAAAAAACTTTGTTAATTGTGTGAATGTGTCTGTTTTTATTTTTTAATTTAAAAAACATATTAAATTTATCACTTATAACAATTATTTAAGTAAAAGTTACACGTATTTGTATTAAAACTTTTTAAAAAAATAGGTTTATTAATTTTGAGGCAAATTTGCTGGGTAGATTTTGTGATTCCTTTTATTTGAATAAAGGCACAGCGTATTAGATCTAATACATTTTTCTACACTTATAAACAACCTTTACTTTAAACTTCTTATCCGTCCGTTCGTTGTACAAAGTCTATATGTATGTACAGCTTCGTGCAACTAATTAGGGACACTATATAAACATAGAAATTTGAGGAAAATTCGTTATTTTGTTTACGAAAAACACTGAGTTTTGGTCTAATTTTAATTGAAAAGGTCCATTACCTTAATGTAAAAGCCTGTTTTTTAATTGTTCAATAGTAATTTTGAAAATCTGGAAATTATAATTATAAATACATAATCAAATCTAAGGTCGCTAAACATCTGCGAGGCATAGACTAAACTAAATTTTCACAAACACTGTTGGGAAGCGCTTCACAAAGCAAGCTCTCTTCTTTGTTTACAACCTGCCATAAGTTCTCAATTGGATTGGATTGGAGATGGACAGGACTGCGAGATGGCCAGTCCAAAACAGTAACTCGATTATCTGTAAACCACTGCTGTACTAGCCGTGCGGTGTGCTTCGGGTCATTGTCCTGCTGAAATATACAAGTTACGGGCATATTTCCAACCGAATAAAGCAGCATCGCACTGTCCAGAATTTCAATATATTGGTACCGGTTCATAAGACCCTCAATTTTTTGCAGTGGGCCGACACCACGCCATGGCAGCACCCCACAGCATAATGTTTCCTTCCTCCTCCATACATCAGTGTAGCTCGGGTGTACTTTGGGTCGAACTCCTTGAACTTGGGCGGCAGACATATTTTTTTCCATCGGGTGGCACTCTATTTATTTAAGTTTCGTCGGAAAACAATACTCTTTTCCACTCTCTTGTTCCCCAGTGACGATACTTTTTAGCGAACTCAAGCCTCTTCCTACGGTTGCGTTCAGATAATAGAAGCTTCTTCCGTGAAATCCTTCCAAAAAGCCCGGCTTCACGCAAATGCCTCTTAATAGTGCCTACGGATGGTGCTGCTTTATTTTCGTCATAGATAGCCACTCGTACTTCGTTTGCAGATTTATGCGGACTTTTTTTAAATCCCCGGACAATGAGAGTATCTGCTCGAGCGATTTATCGACATGATCTTCCATCTTGGTTCATCTGAATAATGATTTGTCGGGTGTTGACGTCACAAGATTTACTTTTGCCCATTGTAAACTACCAAAAATAACTCTAATAATAAATTGTAACTATAAATGTATATAAAACACTTTTTTTTATTTGATAAGATTATTAAAAATTTTATTTTGTCACTGTCCCTAATTTTTTGCACGAGCTACTTTTAACAAAATTTCAAATGGCTTCACTGCTAAAGAATAACGGTAAAAACAGTGATGCCTACGTGGTGTTTTCGAAAGTACCAGAGTTGCATTTTCTAAAAAGTATTGCTACTACACTGTCCCTAATTAGTTGCACGTAGCTGTGTATATAAAATATTTAGGTTACTTTTGAAAACGAATCAAGTAACTGCTATTATAATTTTAAACATTTTTTATTATGTTGCAATGCTTTTCTTCTGATGTTTTGTTGCTTTGAAAATTTAAGGTTAGATATAGCACGCGCCTCACCACCTGTCTTTCTCGCTTAATAAAAACGTGTGCAGTTTGAAGTTTATATCAGGTACCGAAAATAAGAGTTATTTTTAAAATTTTAAAGAATAAAAATCATTATGTAAAAATCACTGCACAAAATAAGTTAATACACCAAAATATTTTTTTATCTCTTCACTATTCAAAAATATGAAGAGTTTAATATTTTAAAGTTTTATTTTTTCCTCACAAAATAAAACTTATTTTTTAGTTTAATTTTTCCCTCACAAATAATAGTTATCTTTTAAGTTTTATTTTTGAATCACAAAATAAAACTAATATTTGAGTTTACTTTTTTCCTCACAAATAACAGTTATTTTTTAAGTTTTATTTTTTCCTCACAAAATAAAACTAATATTTGAGTTTTATTTTTTCCCTCACAAATAACGGGTTTTTAAGTATTATTTTTTTCTCAAAATAAAACTTATTTTTTTAGTTTTATTTTTTCCTTCACAGACAAAGGTTAAGTTTTATGTTTTGAATCACAAAAAAAACTTAGCTATATTCGAGTTATAACTTTTCAATTGAGCAATTTCTAACTATTTTGTATATCACTAAAAAGCATTTTTACACCTGTGAGGGAAAAAATAAAACTCAAATATAAGTTTTACTTTGAGGAAAAAAATTAAACTCAAAAAATAGCTGTTAAATGTGAGGGGAAAAAATAAAACTTAAAACATAACCAATATTTATTTGTGAGGAAAAAATAAAACTTAAAACATAACCAATATTTGTGAGGGAGAAAATAAAACTTAAAAATAATTTTTATTTTGTGAGAAAAAAAAAATAAAAGTTAAAAATAAGTTTTATTTTGTAAAAAAAAAACTTAAAAAAATAACTGTTATTTGTGAGGGGAAAAAGTAAAACTCGAAAATAACTTTTATTTTGTGAGCGAAAAAATAAAACTCAAAAATAAGTTTTAATTTGTGAGTAAAACAAAAAACTTAAAATTTAGCTATATTACTAAGCAGAAAAATAAAAGTTGAAAATTATAAATCAGTTACGGTCCCTGGTTTATATTTTAAAAAATGGTGAAGGATTAAAAGAATCTTTATATACTTTTTTTTTTAATTTATTCATTTTAGCAAACAATTGTTTGGCTAAAATGGTTTGAAGACCAAGCGATCTTGCTTTAAATATTTAAAACTGCGATTTGTTTCATTGATGTAGAGTTTTAAAGGAGCAAACGCTATGTAATGAATTGAGTTATTAAGTTTTGGTGAGAAAAAAATAAAAATGATAAAATCTATTTCGTCTAAATTACAACTAACAGAGCTACGAACAGGTCACGCATGCTTGTTGCATAAATCACAACATTTCGAATGAGCCACGTTTGGAATATGTAACCAACTTGTGTGTGTGTGTGTGAGCCTATTTGTAAGTTTCTGTTGGTCGCTTCTGTAATTCAATGAAATAAATTGCATATATTTTAGTTAAGAAATCGCATGCTAAATTAAGATTAATGAATAATATTAAATAATTTAATTAGAAAGTATTGAAAAAAAAATAATAAAATAAAAACTAAATGATGCATTACTTTAAGCTCTAAATTTACAATATTGTAAGTTTTCTGAAAATAAAAGTAAATCAAACACATTAAAATAACATAAAAAAAAAATCAGAATTCATTTTGAAAAAACCCATAACATATACATATATTGCATCAATTGGATTGTTTATAATTGCATTATTATAAATAATTAATCCACCTATACCACGAAGAACACACACAAGCATGGCATTTACTAATCTATACCTACATAAATACATACCAACATATAAATCTTCAACACTAGTAAATAACAATATATATGTACATTTAAGATATATCTTCTAATGCATAAAATAAAAACAAAGATATACTATATAATTTTTTTTATTATAGAAACAAAGAAGAAGAAAAATATAATTATCTAAATAACTAATAATTATGATTATTATTTACTATTTACTTTGAAAACGTGTATGAAGAAAATAAGAAAAATAAAACAAAACATGCATACATAAACCTTAGTTATTAAATAATATGTATAACATCAAACCAAATAAAATAAAAACATTGATAAATAAGTAAAACAAAAAACACTGAAGTTTGTAAAATGATTTAATATATAAACTATATATATGAATAATGAGAATAAAATCGAGTAAAATATTCAACGCTTTTCAATAATTGCTTTCTTTTATCCATTAAATGCAGAAAGGAGCCTCCTACATGGATTCCTAAATAGGATCGTTTCAAAAAAGTTGACGTTGCTATGTTTCGGTTCTGATTTAAAATTGTACACTTTTGTTTTATGACTTTCCCAGCAAAAAAGTGCTTCCAGAAGAAGCTTGAATTCCATCCCTTCCACTTTCATACCCAGAAGGCATTCGTTACTCATATGCATGTCATTGGGAGAAATGCTTTCTCTAGTCTTCTCTAGAAGTGCTTCCAGAACTTTTTCCATGGAAGATTTCTTTGAACCCTTCAATGCTAGGATTCTAGTAGGTCTTTCCAAGAAGAACTTTAAGAAGGCATTCCACGGAATGGAATGGTTTTTGTGGTTTTGGGGTTAAAAAAAATCCCTGGAAAAATATCCCTTCTCCCGACATTCTCGTAATTTTTGTGTTAGAAGTGAGAAGTGTTTGGGGTTTGTTGGGTTTTTATGGGGTTTAAAAAAATTCCACGTAAATATCCTTTTTCCCGATTTTCAAAGCATTTTGGTGTTGGAAGTAGTAAGTGGTTGGGTTAAAAAATCTCACGGAAAATATCTAAAACATATATGTACATTAAGGCGCCTCACGCTCCATAGAAAAAAAAAGTTCGGCACTAATGCTCAAAATAATCCTTGGATTATATTATGCTGATTCCCCAAATATTTCGACTCTAGCGTTAACCATCCGTGAGCTGGAATGGTTTGACCGAACCTGGTATGATAACTAAAAATAAAAAACCGTCAGAAATAGTGGTTATAAAAAAGTTCATCCAATCTGCATCAAAAAATATTAAATTTTTTCCGTGGGACAAAATATAATGCGGTTTTTCATGATTTTTTTTTTAATTTTTTTTTTATTAATTTCACTAAAATTCAAATAACTTAATTTTTTATGCAATTTTCGTTTTCGAGATACCATTGTAAAGGTGTTGGCTGTTTCTATTGCAGAATTGTTAAAATTGATTACCATTAAAACTGATCACGATTATAACTACACGGATAACGTTAGAGACATGAACTTTGGTACATACTATTTTTATATAAATAGGGTGTTTGGGATTTAAAATTTGCTGGATCGGTCAATGACCACGCCTACCTCCCATATAATATAATTACTTAAAGTGCCGGAACCATTTCTTTATATTTCGATAATATTTAGTAAGTCAGTATTAATTATAAGTGTCATTCATCGTGCCAAAAATGGGCGTGATCCGCCCACTTTTACAGAAGTCATTTTACAAGAAGAAATTTTAAAAATTAATTTTACATATTATTAACCAAATTAAAAACATGCATTTTTAATTAGATAAAGAACGAATACGGACGCGACATCATGTACGCGACAAATTTTTCCAAGGGGAATAACACTTTTTTAATTAAACTCAAAAAATTTTAATAAAACATAAGTTAAATTCAAGTTCGCTCATTTTTTGCATTTTGTTTTATAATACTTTTAGCAAGCGAAATGTCGAGTTAAATCAAAATATATTGTACGAGTGAAATGTTGTAGCGTTTTGTATGCATTCTTAAGAAGCGGTTATATTGGGCACTTCTGCGGATTTTGGAAAAAAAAGTCCAAAAAAATCATGAAAATCCGCATTTTATTTTGTCCCACGAAAAAAATTTAATATTTTTTTATGCAGATTCGATGAACTTTTTTATTACTACTATTTCTGATGGTTTTTTTTTTATTTTTAGTTACCATACCAGCCAATATTTTTGCAAAAAACTCGATTTCTAGAGGTTCGGTCAAACCATTCCAGCTCACGGATGGCTAACGCTAGAGTCGAAATATTTGGGGAATCATCATAATATAAACTAAGGATTATTTTGAGCATTAGTGCCGAAAAACTTTTTTTCGTGAGGCGCCTTAATGTACATATTATAATTATATATAATTTGTTTACTTAAATTGAATTTAAATGCCATTTGAATGTCTTCCAGAAGTAGGTTATCTTGAAAGAACTTCTGTATACGGCTAAGAAGAAGCCCAGTTTAATTTATAGAAGTCTTTTGGAAGCAATGTCCCTAAGAATGCATGTCACATTTGCATACAAAATTTACCTAGGTTGTGGCTTTCTTATTTGAGAACTGGCAGAACCGAACGTCACATCCTTGGTTGGTTTTTTTAAGTTTTTGTGAACTTCGAGTAATTGCAATCTCAGATAAGGTGAGTGATTTTTACTGATCTTTTTTTACTGATTTTATTGATAGATCATGATGAAATAATACTAGCCGTTGCTCATAACGAGCGATGAATAAATTTTAATGGTTAATCAAGTAACCATTTACTTGGATACCTTTTTTTGACAAATTATTCGAATCTTGCTTGATAAGATATTGACCCATAAAAAAGTTTGTGAAAACCCAAAAACCTCTTTCCTAGAAATTTGAGGCTTACTGTGGTACACCGTACCATAGGTGAAATGTGGTATACCGTACCATTTTACCTGAAGTCATATTAGGGTTGGGTCCTTTTCGCAGAATTTCAAAATCTTGAAATCAAAATCTTGAAAATAAATTTTAAAAACAAAATCTTGAAAAAAAATCTTGAAACGCAAAATCTCTTCTTAATTTCATAATTGAAAATTTGACACTATATCGAAAAGTGTCCAATTTCGAATGAAGTATCAAATTTTTCGAATAATGTCAAATTTCGAAAATAATCAAAATAATGAATAATTGTCAAGTCACAGAAATTGTCAAATTGTTCAATTATTTCAAAAAGTTTCAAATATCGAAAAAAGTGTAAAACTTGGAATAAGTGCCAAAATTCGAAAAAAATTGTCAAATTTTGAATAAGTGTCAAATTTCGAAATGCACAAGTTGTGCAAAAAATTTAATTTTTAATTTTGAATAAGTGCCAAATTTCGAAAAGTTACAAATTTTGCAAAAAAATGTCAAATTTTAAAAATATGTGAAATTTCAAAATATTGTTAAATTTCGAAAAGTGTCAATTTTTTAAAAACTGTAAAATTCGAATAAATGTCAAAATTATAATCGTTAAGGGAATACCATAACTTTACATGAATTCAAAATTAATAATTTATGATTTTTTTTATGTTATGAAATCACAAGAGTTCATAAATGGACAAAAAACCACCACGTCCTCGTCGTTTGTCTGGAAAATAGTGTTAAATTTCGAAAAGTGTCAATTTTTTAAAAAGTAAAAAATTCGAATAAGTCTCGAAATTATAATCGTTAAGGGAATACCATAACTTCACATGAATTCAAAATTGATAATTTATTATTTTTTTTATGTTATGAAAACATAAGAGTTCATAAATGGACAAAAAACCACCATAAATATTTAAAAATTTTAAAATTTGCCAAAATTTGACATTTTTGTTTTCGAAATTAGACACTTCCGTTTTTTTTTTCTCGAAATTATACATTTTATTCGAAAGAACATTTCTAAAAATTTCAAGGATTTTTTTAAGATGTAAGATGTTAAGATGTTACCTTTAAAAAATATTTTAACAAACTCACTTTTAATTTTTTTAAGTTTTTAATACTGAACGAGGTTTAATTTTTCTTTTTAGATTCAATATACATTTAAATTTGTATTTTGATTTGAAATTTTTGTAGATTTTAAAAAAATTGTTTTTTTTTATTTGCATGTTTGGAAAATAATAAAAAATCATTAGTTTTTCAGGCCAGTTTTTACATTTTTGGACCCCTATAACTTCTAAACGACTCGAGAGCGGCCTGAAATGTTTCCAGAAATAGACTTAGAAGGCCTTAATACATATGATTAAAAAAAAAATTAAAATTCGAGTTTTCATTAATCTTCAATTGTTCCCATAATTTGTTATTGCAAATTACGCTGCTGTAAACTTACCGAACATACGATGTTGACATCGCCAATAGGGCGTTCATTGAATACCACTATTGTTTTTGCTTTCAATTATACGCAACTAATTATGCCATTTGTCGTAAAAACAAACATCGTGTAATATGGGCAAAAACAACAACAAAATATTTTGATCTTCGTACAATCATGGCAAAACTAGACAAGGTAGTGTTAGGGCGGAGAGCTGGTGACCGAAACTGTCAAAACGATGTTGACATTTCATACACAATCTGCTACCAATGAGAATACAATATGAAAGCAAAAATTGGCAAAAATACCAAAATGGCAGTTGGACAGTTATGGTCACTAAAAAAGAGAACACATTCAGCCCTAATACTACCTTGTCTAGTTTTACTATGACCCCTTTTATATTGGTCAAGACTTGAAGTCAAGTTTCAGAGTTTGTAGGCAATTCGCCGCACATCGGAAGCGACGGAAGGGAAAAAGAAACTTGAAGCTGTACCGGCAATTTTTCGTGTTTTTTCGTGTTCCTTTTGCTATTTTCGTGTTGTTGACAGTGCTTTTTATTTTATTTTTCGCATATCAATGTGAGTTTGTTAGACTTCGGTTGCATTAAAATTTTTTTGCATCCAATATAATTTAATTTTGCATTAAATTTTTAAGCAAAAACGTTTTGTTAACTTCCAACACGGTAAAAAAATAAAATTCAGTTTGCAAATTTCTATAAACTATAATTCATTTGCTTGCTACCTATCTCGTTTTATTTTTAGAAAACAAGGAAAGAAGACAAGAACTTGAATTCAAGTCTTGACCAATGTGAAAGCTTTCGTCAAGTTCAAAAGAGAACGTCAAAAAAACTTGACTTCAAGTCTTGATCAATGTAAAAGGGGTCTATGCGTGCAATCATCGTGTGATATGGGCAAAATAATATTGAAAGCAACTACACAACATGGCTGCCGTGTTGTATTGAGAAAAGCTCTCGCGACAAAGAGAGGAAAGTTGTATTTGCTGTTTTGCTGCTTGCTGAATATAAGCATCAAATAAAATGCATGATTTTGTAATAATTAAAGAATAGATTTTTCGCAAATCTTGGTAAGCTATGACAATTTAAATTATCATAGGAATCGAATAAAAAAAGAATAATCAAAATCGGTTTAGCGGTTACCGAGCTTATTCTAGATCAAATTTCGTGAGTCTCCTTTTATATACAGCCCGATTCTAAATAATTTTTCCCGGGAAATCGGAAAAGGTAGTTTTAATTTTTAATAAAGTTCAATAACATTTTGCAAATTTTTAATACAAATTTGTTCATCAAACGTCAATATTCATGAGTGTAAACAAAAAGAAATGAGATATCTCTGCAATCTTAAAAATGAAAACTCTCTTTTCCGATTCTCCAGGAAAAGTTATTCAAAATCGGGCTAATTTTCTTTGTTGAAGGTCTGCTTTCCAGTACAAATTACTATGAACTTCGTTCTAAAATTTTTTATTGCAAAACAGTGCAAACTCACCCTAGCACATACATTTTTATTTATATGATGAAACAGCAAAATTGTAAGAAATCTTTCTAAAATAATTTATTAAAAGACAACAGAATAATTTTAAAATTTTACTTAATCTAAGAATACAAACTTGAATTAAAAATAGTTGATTATCACATTTTTGCTGTATCGCCAGCTAGTATAGCAGCTAGGTAACTTGTTTCCTAAAATAAGCAATTTGTTAACAATAATTAATGCGTATATAAAAGGCTCACATTTTAAGTAAATATCAAAGATACTTTATCATATTAATCAAGTTTTACATTTTTAGTTTAAGAAACTACAGAAACACACTTTTAAAGAAGAATAGATTACTACAATAGGTCTGTTCCCGTACTCGATTCAAGTAAGTTGAAGTTGCTTAAAAGCGTTCTTTTACAAATTTTTTAAGCTCGAGAGAGAAGAATAACACGCAAAATGTTACTCTCTATACTATTACAATTACTTGGAGTTAGTACGGGAACAGACCTAATAACAGATAAATGTGCAAAGTATCGTTGTAAAGTTTAAATTGATAATCTCTTACAAATTATGCACTCTGGAAATTACGGCACTTTTTCAAATAGTAATAAAATCACTGAGATTTCTTTCCGGTTGCACCATATGTTCTGGCATCAATTGAGCAATTTTATTAAAAAGATATGCTCGACGACTTTTAATAGCATGAGCGTAGTCAGTTCGAGGACGTTTCTCGGCGTATTGTTCAAATTGTTTATTTAATGCGACGTTGTCGGACATGGAAGAGGTGGAAGTGTAGCTTTCGGAGGATTCAATTGACAGATTATTGGCGGCATTTGTCTCTTCAGCAGAATCTACAGCTATAGAGCCAGTTAAAGCACAACCATCGGCGTCGGTATGAGTGCCTATTGGAGCAGATGTTATGAAGCAACGTTCAGCTGTTAAGTCTTCCGGCATAAACAGCAGTGATGCCAATTTATGGAACTTAAAAAAGTATGGAACTAAGAACATGAATACTATTTAAAATGACAAAACAAAAAATACCTTTTTCAATTGCTCGGCATTAGAGTGATCAATAATTTCCGAAATATTCTTGCGTAGATATTGCATGGCTTTTATGGGATCAACTTTCGTCATTTCCTCATAGTGAAGTTTTCGTATCAGATAGCGGCATTTTTCTAAAATTTCTGACCGTTTTGGCCTTGGCGCGTTTATAAAATATAATTTTATAAATATTTTATGAAACTATTTATATACATATATTACTTTTCTAATGCGAGAACCCAAAAATCATCCAAACGTAGTTGAGTATTTGATTTACCAGGATTGCCACCAAAAAGATAATGAATCTACGATAGTAACGTTAAAGATTTTATCATTTTATAGTAAAAGAAGAATAAAAATATACCTTAACTGCATCATCATATACCAGTTGATGTGCATATCGCGGACACGGTTCGAGGGTTTCCTTGTCTGCAGTCGCTGTTCTCTCGCCATCGGCAGTATGACGACAAGTATAGATGCGTGACCATCTATTTTTTCTCAAAGAATAAACCCAAAAGGAGTTGGACGAATCAATTTGAGGTATATCACGACGATCTTTCTGCTTGCTAAGGCTCTAACGAAATCAGAGAAAAATGCAATTTCAATTTAAATTTTATTGAGACTTAAAAGGAGAGATCACAAACATTGGCTGTATAAAGATAATATTCGATGTAGATAAACTTAAAACTATACAGTATTGTTACATTACAAGCTTCGGAAAACGCTACATGCTCATTTGTATTTCAGTTCAAGAATTACAGATTATAGTTAAGAATTACAGATTATAAGTCAAAAGATAAACATTTAAGATTATATTGCTCAAAAATATAATAAAACTTTACAAAGACTGAATGATAGTCAAATATGAGATCTTATAAGAAAACTTAAGAAAAGACTAAGACTACTGAAGCATATTTACAAAAACAAACTATTCCCTATTGGAATATGGAAGTGAATGAGAATAAAACTCTGGTAGACGGTATTAAAAAAAAATAAAATAAATTGGCCAATTCAGCCCTAGAAAGGACTTTGACCGAGCTTCTTTGATCAATTGTGTGTGCGTATTATTAAATGTTTGAACACAAATGATCGAGAACTGGACCTACAAGTTTATGCCGACTCCGAACGGCTTATGTTCTCAAGAAGCTTTACATGGCAGTTTATACTCTCTGAGGTTTGCCATTGTCTGCAGAGAGGTGACGACCGAACAGAAAAATTAAATCAATTGAAAAAAACATTCTGTCTGAGCTGGAATTGAACCCGGGCTACCGCGGTTCTTAAGCTTAGAGGCCACGCACTCTGCCCACTAGGCTACGGCTGTCACATATATAGACGGTAGACGGTATTCATCAAGTCTATTAAGGAATATAAGTTTTCTTGTAAAACACTAACTGGAGAGATATATAAACTGTTGGACCAATTTAACCCAACTTGAGAATGAAGAACACTTGTCCTCAACCTGTTCTCGTGATATTCAAGACGTTTAATAAAACCGTTTGAAAGAAACAAAGCATACGAAGAAAGAGATTGCACTTCGGCCTTTTTATATATAACTATATTTCAAAACCTCTTAACAAAATATTCATAATTCGCGTTAACGCAAAGTCTTATACAACTCCGTTCTAAAGTCTCCAATTCCAACATTACCGTAGGAGAGATGGAGAACCATATGGGAAAGCCATATAGCAAAGCCGAACGGATGCATACCTTATAGATTAACAACTTTGCCCTTGGACTCATGTGTCTGTTTATAAGCAACCTCAAAAAAATGCCCTTAATGCGCAATCCCTTACTTTTGGCCATTCGTCCATGTTCGTTAAACTTAAAGAGTTTATTCGAAGTTACTCTAAGGTACTTTATTCGATCTCTAATAGGAATATTTACATTACGCAAAGACAGATTCAATCCTTTACTTTGTCTTGCAACGTTACGCGGACCTTTTCCCGAAGCGTTTCTGAAACAAATAGCTTCAGATTTGAGAGTGTTGATCTTAATACCCCAACGTTTATAGAAATTATCGATTACCAAAATGTGACTCTGAACCATTCCCAATGCGATCACAGGGTCCTTGTCGTGATCATAAATAAAAGAGTCATCCGCAAAGAGGATACTTTTAGAACCATTGTAAATATGAGGGAAGTCATAAATGAGAATATTGTATAACACTGGGGCCAGAATCGCTCCTTGTGGGACACCACAAAAAATGTTACCCATTTCCGATCTTGAATCATTAATTTCTACCAGACCTGTGAAGTACTAAGTATATACGTTATTCAGTATCGTGTAAGTACAAGTACCTAGGTACTTAAAAAATAAGTACCAAGTACAAGTACTTCCACACTTATACTTGAAATTTTCAAGTACAAGTTCTGTACTTTCAAGTACTTTGTTAAGTACTTGGTAGTTTTGGCAACACTAAAATTAAAATTATTTTAAGTGCACGGTTAAAAAACCATGGACTAAATTAAAGTCCCACTAAAATATTATTGCATATTTTTAAACCTTGCGGTTTAAAATTTTAAGCAAATACTTATAATTAAAACTTTTCTGTACTAAAATTTAAACCAAAGAAATATAACAGCGTTCTTTTTAGCTTTTTGGTTTAAATTTGAGAACAATTCTGTATTACTTTTTGTTTTTGAATGAAAATTATACTAAATTCTACTACATTGGATACTAAATTAGAATTTGGACCCGTAAAGAGTTAGTCTGGCAATGCTGAGACTCAATTGCTTCTTTTACGTATAGCGCAATAGTCCAGTGGTTATAGTAGTGAGCTCACAAACTTAATAATTTAATTTAATTTCAGCAAACAACTTAAAATATTTAAATAGGATGGCTTAATATATTTAAATAGATTTGAACTTATTTTAAACTGTCTGCTGAAAACCATGATGCTCTGATAGCTGCTGTCCTGTGCCCAAACATTACAAAACTGACGATATTTATCGCATAGTTGTTGTAGAAGCCACTCGGCATGCAAGCTTCTTCTTGATATATCTTGACACAACAGTCACTGGATATCAGGAAGAGTTTTTGATTTTGTTAACCCAGGTAGCCCTTTAAAAAATAAAAAATTTTTCTCTTTCACATTTCAACATTTTTATGTATGTAGATGAATCGAGCGAAGATTTTACGCCAACTCAATCCACATCATTGCAAATTGCAGACTATAACAAAATTGCAGAGGAGCAATTTTTTAAATACATCAATGATAAATCTTCACATTTTGAGATGTTGCAAGGTTACCCTCTTATGAAGGACTAAGCAATCAAGATGAACACACCTCTTACATCTTCCGCTCCAGTGGAGCGTTTCTTTTCACTGGCTAGTTTTGAAAAATTAGTTTTTATGAAGGACAACACTAACAAACTTTAAATGACATTTTAAGGGTTTTTTACTAATTTTTTACAATTAAAAATAAAAAAAAGTTGCAAACAAACTCATGCATTTTTATTTTTTGAAAGAACGTTGTACAAAATTCATCAAGTACTTTACAAAGTACATGAGGAATACTTGAAAATGCAGTACTTGTACTTGAAAATTTCAAGTATAAGTATGGAAGTACTTATACTTAGAACTTATTTCTTAAGTACCTAGGTACTAGTACTTATACTTGTACTTATTTTTACAGGTCTGATTTCTACAAACAATTTTCTGTCTTCGAAATAGCTTTTAAACAATTTAATAACAAATAGATCACATCTCAGATTAACCAGTTTAAAAAGAATACCGTATTGATAAGCTCTATCAAACGCCTTTTCAATATCTAACGATACTGCAACAGTACATTTTTGATTCTTTAAATTACAAGTAACTTCATTATGAAAATACAACAGTGCATCAATAGACGAATGACCACTCTTAAAACCAAATTGATAGTCTGGAATTAAGTTCTGATTAAACGAATTTTCCCACTTAATTTTAATCACCGTCTCAAATAATTCAATTTGAGAAAAATTCAAATTAGATTCAAAACAGTTTGGTTTCACGTCATTTTTAAAAAAATCTTTAATAATCCTATAGTAAGATTTAGGACAAAAAATCAAATTTCGAAAACTTACCGAGAAAACATAAATTTCATCCCGATCACAATCGATTGTTGCTCTTAAAGTGTAACCAGGTGAGGGCTCGTTTTTCATTTCACTTGCATTTTGATCTTTATTGATGGCACAAACGGCTTGTGTATCGACGTCATATGTAATGAATTCATCAATGTCTTCTTTGCCACGCTGTCCACCATATATGTAAAGCTTTCGATGTTTCTATTAAAAAAAATAATTCCATAAACAATTACCAGCAACAGAAGTTTCATTAAAAAGTTTTGGGGGTTCTTACGTTATGAAAGACCATGCAGTGTGTGATTCGTGACTTGATCGAAAGCACATCTTCATGTGCTGCACTGGGATGATGACAATCCACCAAAATTTGTGTCCACGTATTTGTAGCAATGTGATATGCAAATAAGCCCGAATACTCCGGCTCATTTGACGTTGTGTTTGTAACGCTACGTGGTGTCAATATCTTGCCACCAAACACATAGATTGTGCGTTTATCGACATCTATGCACATCTGATGATCGTAGACTAAGTGTGGACCACCAACTTGACTAGTGTCATCGCATATTTGCAGCCATGAACGTGCGCGCGTATCGTAAAGAAAGAAGTCACTCTGGAGACAGTGAAATGTTGCACACATTAATGTTAATTAAACTAATTTCATCTGTACTACCTTTATATATTCCGTCGTGCGTATCGAGTTATCTAAATATCGGCCAAGCATAAAAATATTCTCGCTCACTGGATCGTAAATCATTTTATGACAAGATCTTGGTGTTGGGCCGTTGAATTGTTCGCAATTTTCGAAAAGTAAGCTCCAAGTGCCACTCTCTATGCCAAATACCCATAAATCGCTTAAATCTCTAAAGCCATCCCAACCACCGAATAAGTACACCAGCCGCTTTTGTATATCGATAACAAGTTGATGACCACCACGGGTGCCTGTATTGAACGATGAATCGCATTTTATTGGAGAAAACAAATTTAACACTTTGATATGTTTATTTTTCTTAATAAAATTTTTCTCTGAACCTCGGAATGCTATTTCAAAGATTTTCTTTTGTTAAGTAATTGTACCAGACTTCCAAAATTCTTCTACACCATTTCTAATTGTAATACAGAAAATATCAATTGAAATTCAAAAAAGATCAATTGAAATTAAGAAAATATCATAGAAATTCAAAATAGATCAATTGTAATTCAGAAAATATCATTTGAAATTCAGAAAAGATCAATTGAAAATTTAAATTCAGAAAAAAACTAATTTATATACAAATCATTACCATAATAATAACCATTACCATAAGCATTACCATTGCCGCTACCATTACTGTTTACGCCAAAAGTAAACTCAGCTCTGGATCAGAGGCAACACTTATATCGGAGCACCTAAGAAGACGAATTGGTCACCCAACCCGAACATTAGGTACGCAGGTAATTGATCTGATCCAGACAGTTTCTGTCAACCCAACAAAGTGCTGTGCGCTGACATTCAATCAATCCAACGTGTGATTTACCCACATTCGATTGACTCGAACATATTGCTCATTTACTTGAAGACCGTCATAACTCAAAAAACACGTTTTTTGGGTTAATGATGCAGAATTGTTCTTTATAACATATTGTGTAAAAACTGCATGTTAATATTTGGAAAACTGTCCGCGTGAGAAGATAATTTGCTTTTTTTTTTTCGTACAAGGTGGAAGTCAATTGAAAACTTCAAATGCATTTTCTGCAAAATCACGTTTTCTCAGTTATGTGATATGTGAAACCCTGTCTGTTCACAAATTGCCAGACACCTAATTTTATATGTCTCGACCCGTGGATATGATAATTGGCTGTGATTTATATCCACTTATTATTTGCAGTAGTGTTCAGCGCCAAGAATGATAGAATACAAAGATTGCGCCGAAGACAAGAAAATGAGTACAACAAAATTGTCGTTCTGCGCATGTACGTCATAATATCAATGCTGTTTTGGAGAGCGATCACTTTGCATACGATTTCTACACAGAAATGAAAATTGCATACATTTTAGTTTGTATAATTAAAATAAAAGAAGTAAGAAGCAATTTATTGGAACGAGAAGAGGTTTATTTATTAAGTACTCCTTTGCAAACATTATTTTTACTATTCTTTTATTACAGCCAGTAAGCAGCTTAGTCAAAAAAAAAAATTGTCTGAGAAACCAACTTCAGTGAGCATTATTTTTTGACTTGGATTTTATAAAAATGTTTATTAAGAGTTTAATTGATGTAGTTTAAACATTCCCAGATATTTTATTTCCAATAATTTACCTGTGAATTGAAAGGACAAATAAATGATAGTTCCAAGTTTTTAAATAATGAAACCAATTTTGTTAAATTAATATATTTTTGTATTTTTGTTTTCGTTTGTGTGCGTTTTCTTCAATTTCTTGGTTTAATTTTTGTATTTATTGCAAACATCAGGTTTCTGAAAAATATTTGTTTGCTACTGTAACCACAATTAGCAGCTGCACACTTCATTTTTTAAATTTTAAGTTAAAAACTCTCAAATATACTTCGATATATTACTTACTTACTTAGTTGGCGCTACAACCGTATGTCGGTCTTGGCCTCATCTAAGAATTTGCGCCAGCCATTTCTGTCTTTCGCTTGCTGGCGCCAGTTGGAAATTCCAAGCTTCGTCAGGTTGTCCTCTACTTGGTCTTTCCAACGAAGATGCGGTCGTCCTCTTCTGCGTTGACCGCCGCTGGGTACCGAATCGAATGTTTTCTTCACTGGAGCATCATCTTTCATGCGCTGAACATGACCAAGCCAGCGAAGCCGCTCGATTTTAATGCGCTTGACTATGTCGATGTCAGCGTACAGCTCATACAGTTCATCATTCCACCGTATTCGGTACTCGCCATTGACGCAGATTGGTCCGTAGATCTTACGAAGAATCTTTCTCTCGAATGCTCCTAAAGTCTTTTCATCTAAACTGCTCAGCGTCCAGGTTTGTGATGCGTAAAGTAGGACGGGCATGATGAGCGATTTATAGAGCGTGATTTTCGTTCGTCGAGAGAGGGCTCTGCTTCTTAATTGCCTACTGAGCCCAAAGTAACACCTGTTGGCAAGAGTTATTCTTCGTTTGATCTCAATGCTGATGTCGTTGGTTGAATTAATGCTGGATCCCAGATAGACGAAGTTCTTCACAACCTCGAAGGCGGTATTGTCAACGGTAACGTGGGTTCCAAGACGCTGGGACTGTTTGTTTGTTGACACTAAGTATTTCGTCTTATCTGCATTCACTGCCAGACCCATTCGACTTGACTCTCTTTCTAATCTGGAAAATGCTGCACTGACTTCGCGCGTATTATGGCCAATGATATCGATGTCATCAGCATACGCAAGCAGCATAACACTCTTGTAGAATATTGTGCCACTACGTCTCAGATCAGCAGCTCGGATGATCTTTTCCATCATTAGGTTGAAAAAGTCGCACGATAAGGAATCACCTTGTCTGAAACCTCGTTTGGTAATAAATGGTGGGGAGAGGTCCTTCCCGATTTTAACTGCGCTGCTGGTGTTGCTCAGTGTCATCCTGCAAAGTCGTATTAGTTTTGCAGGAATACCAAATTCAGACATGGTGGAGTACAGGTGCTTCCTTATTGGGCTGTCGAAGGCGGCTTTGTAGTCGACAAAAAGATGGTGGGTGTCGACTTGTTTTTCTTGAGTCTTCTCCAAGATTTGTCGTAGTGTGAAAATCTGGTCGATGGTGGACTTTCCAGGTCTGAAGCCACACTGATAAGGTCCGATCAGTTCGTTTACAATGGGCTTCAATCTTTCACATAAAACGCTCGACAGGACCTTATATGCGATATTAAGAAGGCTTATCCCACGGTAATTGGCACAGATAGTGGGATCGCCTTTCTTGTGGATTGGGCAGAGCACACTGAGATTCCAATCGTTCGGAATGCATTCTTCCGACCATATTCTGCATAGAAGCTCGTGAATGCATTTAAGTAGAGCTTCGCCTCCGTTCTTAAACAACTCAGCAGGTAAGCCATCAGCTCCCGTGGCTTTGTTATTTTTAAGCCGAGCTATAGCTGTCAGAACTTCATCATAGTCGGGCAGCGGAACCTCAACGCTGTCATCCAAAATTGGGGTTTCCGGAATATCATCTCTATTGGCGGGATTGTTGTCAGCGTCGCCATTTAGAAGCTTAGAGAAGTGTTCCCTCCATAACGTCAGTGTACTCTGGACATCTGTCACTAGATTCCCGTTTTCATCCTTGCAGGAAGAGGCCCAGGTTTTAAAACCATCGGCAAGGCGTCTTATTTTTTCGAAAAATTTTCGGGCCTCATTCCTGTCACCATACATCTCAATCTTCTCCTGCTCGCGCTTTTCTGCCTCTCTTTTTTTCCGCCTGAAAATATGTCTCTCTTCCCTCCTCTTTTCTTTGTATCGCTCCTTAGCAGCGCGCGTTACAACCGACTGCAGGGTGGCTTTGTAGGCGGCGTCTTTCTCTGCAGTGGCGTCGCGACACTCCTGGTCGTACCACTGGTTTCGGCTAGGGCGTTGGTAGCCAATCACCTCTTCAGCAGCCGCACGCATGGAGTTGGAAATGTGAGTCCACTGCGCGCATATATCATCGATTGGAGGAGTGCTTTGAAGCAGGAGTGAGAGTCGAGTGGCGAAAGCATCGGCTGTCTGTTTTGATTGCAGCTTATCGACGTCTAGCTTTCTCTGTGTAGGGTTGCGTGTATTCTTAGCTGCGCATAGACGTGTACGGATCTTGGCTGCAACAAGATAGTGATCCGAGTCAATGTTTGCACCACGGATCGTGCGTACATCCAATACACTGGAAGAGTGCCTTCCGTCGATCAAAACGTGATCAATTTGATTTTTTGTTTTTTGATCAGGGGACATCCAGGTGGCTTTATGAATATTGAGATGCTTGAATCTACTTCGATATATACACAATTAAATAAAACACAACCGATCGCAGTACGTTTCTCAAAGAAATAAAATATTGTGACGTAGTCAACTGAACATCTGGTTGTCAGACTCGATTAGCAGAAGTAACGGACCCGCGCAAAGCGTAATCTCTTATTCTATCATTCTTGGTTCAGCGCAGTATAGGCGGATGCCTACTAGCGCAAGAATCAGAATTTGTATCGATTCTGTTGGGCCCGGTTCCTGGGTCAAGACCCTGTAAGGTTGTGTCGTTACACAACACCTTACGAAGTAATGATGACTTGGCTTATTTAAAGATAACGAAGGCAGAACCCAACCCAAGCAACAGAACTCGCTTATATAAAATGGAAGCGCAAATTTAATGTTACCACTTCACTCCAAATGTGCTTGGCCGATTTTCATGAAAATAGCTTAAAAATATCTTATTTGTGCTACAAAATTTTTTTGGGGTATTTTTTCGAAATTTTAATAAATAGTATATTTAATTAAAGTGTTTGGTTTTTTAGGAAACCATCCCAGCTGCTACGCATTGCTTAATCGTTTTCTTTTTCCGCGGTTGTGTTGGAGAGTTTTAATAAACTCCATATTTCTCTCTTCACGTTTCTTTTTATGCTCAGCCAGCGGCGTCAATTGGGTAGGGCTGGGGGGCATTGGCCCCCCTCAAGGATGTGATACTATTATTTAATAAATGAATTCAATAAAACCATCTAATCGTGGTACAATTATACACTGAAAAATTTCAATGCACTGTTATTTTGTAAATTCGTCTAATTTTTACAAGATTTATTTAACTAATATCCCAATTTTATCGAATACTATTAATTAAATAAATCTGATTATAATTATAATTATTACGTTACATAATATTTTGGCCCGACTAAAGTACAGTTCACAGCAATATTTAACCGTTATCGTTATTTGTATCATGGACTAGAGCGCCACCGATACGAAAGGCGATGGTATTTCTACTAATCTTCTGATTAAATCAGTTTTATAAACAAAACACGATTGTTCTTCGAAAATCACCGTTGCCGCGTATTTTGACAAAATCCTATTGTACTTTAAGCTGCGTGGCATCACCGCTTTTAGAAGAAAGATTGTGTTTGCTTATAAGACATGCGTGTCTGAGCCAGAGGAAACCAACGAATTCATTATTATAGAGTTTCTTGAGAGTTCACAGTGCAGTATTTAACATTCAAATTTCAGCAAAAAAGCAACAATTGTGTACTCATAATTTGCTGTTCAAGACAACGCAGAGCTAATGAATATTTTAGAAGCATTTGATCCGGATTCGGAAACATTTTTGTACGAAGATTCAATAATGGAACCAATTGAGTGCGGCGAAAGAATATTTCAAACAAAATAAAACAAAATCAATTATAGATATGGTACAGAGTTTAGAAAAAATGCCAATAGCTTTCTCACAAATAATACGCAACTGCCAGCAAAATTCGACTTTTCAACTTTTTTCGACTTATTTTAAAACATTTTTGTACCACTTTTGTAGGGCAGCTAAGAAGCAAATGATTCAATATGAAAAATGTGTTTTATTGTTTAAAAATAAACAAAATAATGGTACTTCAGTAAATAAATAAAATAAAAAAAAAACAAAATATTGCAATTTTAGTTCTTATACAGATAATCAGACTTGTGATAAAGTTTAAGAACATTTTGGAAATTTTTAATGTAAATTTCTTCATTAACCGTCAATATTTATGAAAGTAAAAAAAAATGTGAGTCTCTTTCTGCTTTCCTAAAAATTAAAACTACCTTTTCCGATTCCCCAGGAAAAATTATTAATAATTGGGCTGATTGCCCTAATTGCCGAATTAACGTAAGCGTTATAAATCAAATTTTGCAAGAGAAGCATTTTCCTTGTTTTTTTTTTTTGCATAAGCGGTGCATGTACATTTTATTTTTGTGCTAGATATAATTTTAGAACAGTTTAACGTAGAGATGTGAAATTTTTGGAGTTGACAATTTTGCTGTCGTACTATCGTTTGCCATTTAAAAATTTATTTCGAAAAAGTGGCGCTTACGTTAATTCGGTGGTTAGGGCTCGATATATTTGTGCACAATTGAATGCACAATCAAGGGAACCAAATGTCTTCACCAACTGAATAAAAAAACCAACATGTTAAGATGTTCTGGCGAAAGCCTGTTTCGCAATTGGTTTGCTATGAGACCAGCATGAGAAAACAACCTTTCGGATGGCACCGAAGTTACAACAGTTGATGAATATTTTTTGCAACGGCCCAAACAAAAGGAAATTCAGTTTTCATGCATTTCCAGACAACAAGCGGATTTTTATTAAGTTTTCGATCAACAGCTGGGCGATCCAGATAAAGGCGCAGCTGAGTGGGCACCCCTTCAATTTCATCAGTTGTAGAGTCCATGCTTGTTTTAACCACCTCATCCAAAAAACATAATATGTCACTGTTATCGGATTCTTGATTATTAGATGTTGATGCCGCTATCACAACCTCTTCATTTGAAATTCTTGCTTGTCTCATCTCGGTATTCACAAGATCTCCTAAATGGAGGGGGTGGGGGTAATTATTTATTGCTTTTTGAACCTAGGATCTAAAAGTGTTTAAGAAACGTATGGTTTTACCAATTCAATATCGTTAATTTTTTATGTAATTTCAATGACTCGTTTTAAACTCTTGCCAATTTGACTTCAAGCAGAACATTACTGTTTTCTATAATAAAAAGTTAATCGATTTGAGCGTAGTTTGAATATTGTGAATATAAATTGGTATTAACAGCCAAAGGCAAAGTAACAATTGTTAGCCAGTATTCTTGATATTTCTATGTGTTTGTTGTAATGTTTTTTTTTCAAATCAAAATTTGAAGCTCAAAAATAATAAATGTTGATAACAATTGTCACCTGCGTTTCAAATAGTGACAATTTCATCAAAATATTTATCTACGCGTGTAACGTAATCAGATGATACGCAATTGCTTTGTCGCACTTCCACTTACAGTCTCTTTTTTTAATTTTGCCGACCACTATTTTACATTTATGGAATCAAGAGTTGCCAACGCAGCTTTACTTGTTGTTAGAACAGCTTTTTTATTAGTTTAGAGAAAACAGTTCTCAGATTAGCGTTAAGATTTTTGTTTTGCCTAAAATGAAAAAAGTCGAGAGTAAAAGTCAAAAGAAAAAGTCGACTTTCGACTTTTTTCAATATCAGAAAGTCGATGTCAAAAGTCAAAAATTATCTAGCAAAAGTCGACTTTCGACCTATTTCGACTTAGACTTACACATCCCTATTTTGACACTGCCAGTGACTACCGCATCCAACGAAAGATTTTTCTCCACTTTATAGAGAGTGAAGTCGTATCTTCGTACAACAATGGGAGATGACCGTTGAAGTCACTTCATGCTGATGGCTGTAAATGGTAAAAAAGTTCAACAAGGAAGATCTCCTTCCTTGTGAGCCCTCAAGCGTCAACGTCGTTATCCACTGGAATAAATCCAATATATATTTTCCCCGTTAAAGGATTAAAAAATTTATTTTTATTTTTAAGTCCATGGACTTAAAGTGTTCTGTGTGTATATTGTAATATGTATCAAATTCATATATGTGTGTATAAAAATGTGTATAACTATGGTTTTATTAAATGTTATGTTTTACGAAAAAAATCTTATTATATCATTTAAATTTTCGCTTCCCCCTAAGGTTTTGGTGAAATGACGCCACTGTGCTCAGCTAGCTAGCTCAAAGCAGCAAAAAAAAAAAAGAAAGAAAGATCAGCCTCGAGCAAGGCGAAAACTGAGATACATATATGGAGAGCGGCGCTCCAAAGCAAAACAAAACAAAACAGAACAAAACAAAACCAAAAAAAAAAAAAACGTGCAAATCCAAATAAACCAAACAAAACAAAACTTTTTTTAAAAAGAAGACATATTTATATTTCTTTGACATGCATTGTCTTAATGAGATTAAAAAAAACTTTCGTAGCGAAAGTTCGTTGTTTTTAAAAAATTATGGAGAAATTTAAAATAAATTTTGGTATAAATAGAAATGAAACGTTATTGCTACAAAAATGTGAACAAATTGCTAAAAGTCAAAACGGCACAAGTATCTGTAAAACCGTCAATTAACAACAAATCGGTCTGGAATTCACTCAAATTAAAGATATGATAACAGTGCATATTTCTGTATAATTAAATAAAAAAACCCAAATTTTGAGTTGTGAGGGTTTGCACGAAATGAGCGATATGTATAAATATTTTATTTTTTTACTGGTCGCCAGGAGCGCACTAGCATTAAAAATGCTTAAATAAAATATGTATCGGATTTTAAACATAATTTTAAATTTTATTGATCCCCTCCTTTGGAAAATCTTACGAAATTATATTTCTACTAGTTGAAACCCGGAGCGTTGATGCCACAACATCCTAATCCAACATCCATTAAATGTTATCAGTGAAACGGCACTTGTAAATTGTGGTCGAATACCGAATTCCAAACTCCAAAGCTATTCGATATTGCAAATTTCGGTTGTATGGAAGGTGACACGCCCCCTTGTCCAAAGGCCATAAAATGTTATCAGTGAAACGGCACGTGTGAATTGTGTTCGAATACCGAATTACGAAGCAGTGCGATAATTCCAAAGAAATTCGTATTAAATATTTCAGCTGTATGGGAGGTGCCAAGCCCCCTTTTCAATGTTAAAACCTTCCTTGTGTGTTTAATAACTTTCTTAAGTGTTCTATATTGCATACCTTTGTAGTAAAAGTGCCTCTACACTATGTTTCATGCATATGACACGTCAAAAATTACAAATGTTTTTAGCTACAGATAGTGTAGAACATATGAAACTGTGGTTTTGAAATGTCGTTTGAATTTGCGTCTGTAAATTTTTGAATTAGAACCGTCTCTATTTCGTATGTTTTTCGATCTGTACAAAATGCTAGTTTAATAAATTTTTTGTAAAAATGGTACATTTTAAGATATTTATTTAATAAATTGATTTATAATGAATTTATTCTCAGTTTAAATAGAAGTGCCATAGGAGGACACTTTAGAGCTTTATGGTTTACAAAAATTTCCAAAGCTGTTTTTTATTTTCAAATGACATGTCAGATAGTATGGACACAAAAGAAAAAAACTATCCGACCAAAAGTTAATTTTGACACACAGATGAAATTCGGTACGTAATTTTTTTTACATGTCATCTGTATGAAACATATAGTCTGGGTACATCTTAAGGAACATTCTTGGTTTAGATCTCTTTTATTATAAAAATTTAGTTTTCTATGGGAACATGCAAGTTGCTTAAAATTTCCAAGAAATTGACACCACAAAAACTTTCGTACCTGAAGCACACAAAAAGTTTTTAGTACTAATTTTATTTTTTTGGTGAAATAGAAAAAAAACCAATCAAAAATGAAAGTGCTGGCTTTGAAAGTGAATACCTCGGTCATGTTACATTCATTTGTTTGTTTGACATTTTGATTAATTGTCCGTCCAATCGCGTTGCCATCTTTTTAATTTTCGTTTCTCTTCTATTATTATTATTTTAAAAAAAAACCTTAACGAATTTCTTTATTTGGCAAAAAACTTGGTAAAAATATTTGTTGCTGAAAAAATATTCAAAACCAAAAATGGCTTTTTTAATGTTCTTTCATATGGTATGCATACATGTAGGGTTGGTTTAAAATTTCTATCGCAAAACTTTAAAAAGGTTTATACGATCGAAAAATCAAGCCTAACTATCATAAAAATTTGTTTGTTTATTTTTATTCATTTTGTAGTTTTTGTAATTTCTAAATAAGGCCCAATATATAACGGTTTTAGAAACAACAAAACAGTCAGAAAATAATAAAATAAGGACACATATTGTTATTACAAATGTTGGTTTACATTTATACTAAACATAAATGCTATTCATAGCTTTTTTTTTATAAAAACTTTTTCGAAAAAATACTTTTATTGCCAAAAGTTCATTTTGAAAATTAAAATAAAGTTACTCTGGCTTTTTAAAAAAAATTTTGGTAATTTGCTGACCTTTATAGTTGAGGGCTTTCTTTTTCGTAGTTTTTTTCTGCCAGGTAGATTTAGGTGTGGACATGAGTTGGAAAAAGAAAGCCGGAAAGAAAAAAAATGTTTGGGCCTTTTTAGGCGCTCTCAATATAATTTCATTAATCAAGTTTTTCTCGGAATACACCACAGTTAGATTTGATCAATTAACCTTTTTGTTTTCGTTAAAATACCTCTCTTAATTTTTAATTCAAAGCTGGACATAGGCAATAGTTAATTCGTAGAATAACGGAATTTTACTGCGAGCACAATATTACATCAACCACGTTGTTGACGCTACCGCTGACTTCGTTCGACTGTCACTCGCTTCACAGATGCGCAATCGAAGTAATTTTTTTTTGCATCGTGATGCAGATATGAACATGTTTAAACGTGCAAAAAATCATTTTGCAGGGAATGCAATAAATGTGCGTATTAGAAATCGGTCCTTATTAAGGCTTGGGCCTTATTTGGCGAAGGGACCTTACTTAAGCTGAATTGCTTGGGAGTACATGCTATTAACGTTGAAGTCCACCGAAATGAAACTGGATGTGCCAAATTCAAGAAAGCATCTTAAAATAATTATGTGTACTGTGTTGCAAGTAACTGTGCTCTGTGTAATTTTCAAATTCTAATGTTGAAAATGTAATTAATAATTTGGTGGGATTTTGAAAAAATAAATGAAATTAATTGTCCTTAAGATTGCAGCTACATTTTTAATTCGATCCGATCGGCAATAAGGAAAATGCGAAATTACTACATTAAAAGCAACAAACTTTTACATTTATTTTACATAAAATTTTTCCAATAAGAATGTCAAAATTGATAACATTTTCAAAACAGCTCATTTTGACATTATAACGATCGAATAACTACGCCTTTTTATTGTTTTGTTGTCGGAGAGTGCGTATTTCTGAGAGAGTGTAGTGAAAGAATCATGACAATTTCTGAATTCGTTTCTGCGTTATATATTCTCAAATACCCCTTTTAACTCTGCCACAGCAACAACAGCGCCACCCACCGGGTTAAACTTTAGACCTAAACCATCTACAGACCCAGCCGCACACACACACACACCAAATTTAAATAAAATCGGTCCAGCCGTTTAGGAGGAGTTCAGTGACAAAGCCATATACAGAAGAATTTTATAAATAAAGATTAAGGCACCTCACGAAAAAAAGTTGTTCGGCACAGTTGCTCAAGGTAATCCTTGGTTTATGATAGGATGATTCCTCAAATATTTCGACTGAGCTGAAATGTTTTGAAATAACCTCTAAAAATCTAGTTTTTTTTTTAACCATATTGGCTAGAGTAATAGTTTTAAAAAATAAACTGTCAGAAATTACAGCCCGGAAAAGCTCTTCCAATATGCATAAAAAATGCAAATTTTTGCATTCGGATTAAAGATTATGGTGTAAAGATTATGTATTTTTTAAAAATTTATTTTCACCAACTTAATTATTTCTAATGCGATCCTCACTTTCAAGATATCGTTGGAAAGGTTTTGAGTGCTCGCATTGATTGTAGCCATAATTACTTAAATTTATATATATTAAAACTAAAATATTAATTATAAAATAAACACCTATTGAAAAAATATTGTAAGAAATTAAAAAAAATAAATAAAAGTAATGAACTTATTATTTGAATTTTGAAAGTTTTTGTATAGAAATAAAATAAGAAAATATCAAAATTATGCTTGAAAACAGCGTTATCTTTAATCTGATTGCAAACATTTACAATTTTTTGACGCAGATGGGAAGGGCGTTTTCCGGCTTATAGTTTCTGACAGTTAATTTTTTGCAATTATTACACCAGCCAATATTTTTACAAAAAACTCGATTTATAGAGGTTATTTCAAACCATTCCAGCTCACGGATGGCTATCGCTAGAATCGAAATATTTGGGAAATCATCATAACATAAACCAAGGATTATTTTTTCTATGGAGCGTGAGGCGCCTTAATATAGATAAGCACATAACTAGAAAGAACCTTTGTCAATTTTCTGTATACATAATTCATGTTTAAATATTCTTTTGCATTAAAAAATTTAAATAAATTTATATAGCAGTTATGTAATGTAAAAAGGTTATGTCTATTAAGTATTTAATTTTTTGTACCTGGTTGCAGGCCGCCTTGAGTATGTTGTAAGCTCCAGACATGTTTATAATCTTGTCTATTCAGATAATCATCCATCAAACCCTCACTAATGTATTCCGAAATAATTTCCTCAGCCTTATTGAAGTTGCCATCTGTCACAAGACACTGGTGAAATTCACTGATGAGTGGATTTTCCAGACAAACTTTCGTTTCTTCCTGCAGTGCCTTGAAGGCAGATTCGTAGCCTTGTTGGCGAAAATGTTTAAGGCAAAGTTTTATAATTTCTACCTCACGTAACTGTTGATTAGCTCCATTGTACACCATTAACTTTGTCATTTTAGAAATTTATAATCATAATTACCATATTATATTTTCTCATGCTGACACTTGTAAACATAGGATCATCTTGACCAAGTAGTTCAATATACCATATGCTAAAATTGAATGTGGGTCCCCAGGACAAGAGTGGTACAATTTTTAAATAAATGATCGGCAAATTGCCAGAACCGTCTTCGGTTATGCAGCGTAAATTGAAAACTTCAGATTTAGAATCGTTCCTTAGACCACTTTTGTGAATTAATTTCAAGAAACAAAGAAAAAAGGAAATGAAAATATGTAAACTGAAGCTAAGAACACTAACCTTTCCAGTAGCAGTACCATTGGTTCTTCCTCGAGACCACCATATATGCGGAATTTCTTTAAATTACATACATGCGATTTTTCAAACTTTCCAAATTTGATTTTCTTTACTACTGAGGGTCTCTTCAATTTCAATGTTAGATATTGTGGCGGATTATTTGTCTGCGCTGACCAGCGCGATGTTTGATCACTGGGACAGTCTACGAGAACATTTCTTAAAAGTGAAATGAATATAAATTAATAATAAAATTATTGTATTGCAGATATCAGTTGACTTAAAATAAACCGAAAAAATAAAAGGTCTACAAGCTAATCAAAAACATTGTTATTGGTTTTTTGACCCTACAGATTGAGAATCGACAAAGTCTTTAAGGTCTACAAACGTATCAAATTTTTACAAATATATTTATAAGCCTGCATAACAAATATGCATCTAGATTGTACCTGTTTAATTGAATAAATATTCAAAATTTTAATGAATTTTTTTATAATGCATTTCAGTTTTTCAAACTCAAATTGAAGGCTCAGGTGTACAGGCAGGATCAAAATAATGAGAACAACCAAAAATGCAAATTGAAATTGTTATTTACAATTTTTAAAATGATAAAATTCTGTTTTGTTATTATTATTATTCGGTTATTAAGAATTAAAAACATGAGCTAAACACTGATCAAATGAGTCCTAATTTTTTTTTATGAGTTAAATATTGTTTAATTAAATTATTGTTAAAAAAATTACCAACAAATCTTACTAAATTGATCTCCAAAACTCACAACAGATTGTAATAAGCCTTGAGTGTAGCACCTTGTAACAACAAACTATGAAACTTCATAAAATTTACTGTTACAGTAATTTCGTTTAAAAATCATCAACATTTTTTGGAAGTGTAACCTAGAGCACTGTAAACTGCAGGAAAATTAGCACTTACACATCGCTACGTTAGTAAAAAAGGACCTAACACTCCTTTCTTAAAATCTAGTTTTTTGCAGATTTCAATATATTAATGTGTGCAATTAAGTAGATTTTGATGGACTTTCTATACGGCGATTGTAGCAAAGGCATGTTATGCAAAACTTTGATCTGAGCGAACGTAGATGGTAGTAAAAGGAAACTGCTTCATCACTTACTCTGGAAAATAAGATGGTGAAAAACTCGAGTAACGACAGATCTCATAATCCAATTTTTCATATTCCGACAGTGGTTTCCTGCGGCGAGTGAAAGATTCATCTTGGAATTCAGGTGCCGACATTTCAGGTTTTCTCTTATCGCTCAGCTTATAATGGTTGAAGTAATTCTTTTATTATAAACAAATTAAACTGTCGTCTTGGTTGCATCAAGAGAATAAGTTAAATCCTAGAAGCAAAGCCAGAATATCCTGCCTTAGGATTGGATTTAATATTCCACAAAAATTGCAAAAATTATTGAAAGAAACGTCAAAACATTGCGAAAATTTTTTCGACAACTGCTTTACCGATTACCATTGCAGTGTTTCTTTATTTTAGGCACGAAGGGCTAAACTAAAGCTTAATGAGTTTTTAAAACTTTAATGAATTGAAATTAAGTAACGAGTGAATTTTTTAACTCATATCCAGCTATTGGTGCATTTTTGCACCAGTAACTTCAGAATTTTCTCCAGGTGATTATGTTTCTACCTTGGCTAGATACGCTGTTAATAATTTTTGTATTTAATTAAGGAAATGGACTCGATTGCGTTGTTTTTCGATTTGGAAGGCTATTGTGTTAAAAATATTTGCGATCATATTTTGCAAAGGCTGTTTGCCCTATATTGGGAGTACCCCTAATATAAAATTAAAACCATTTTGACGATTAAAAAAAAATTGCGACACGTACGAATATTTTTATCACCAGATTCAAGTTTAGCGACCTCAAACTACCCTGAAATCATGTATCGCATTTATTTTTTTGAGAAATTGTCTACAAATCCGCACAGATCCGCACCAATTTTAATGCGTATGAAAAGTGAAAAAAATTTTATGATGTGCCGATGGACTGCGTTTTCAACAATAGCCCTTCTTCACTCCGAATCCGCAAAATTTGCTACCGATTCACTCCGAATCTACTCGCCGGATTCTGCAATCGATAAGCCAACGAAAACGAGTAAATTAAAAATTGATTCACTGTCATAGTTCAACTTTCACTATCATCGTTTTGAGTGAATTGTGTAAATTCGCCATAACACACTGTCTCCACTTACAATATTTAATTGCATGCGAACTGTCAAATCGAATTTCATGATATCCAGATTTCATGCTATAATATTTTGGTGAACACTTCAACTCATGAAATTTCATTTTGGAATTGTTTGTAAAAGTTTATTAACTTAATAATTTCCATTTGGTGTTTTTTCACTCTGTTAATGCTTTTGCAATATTTTATGCTTAAAAAGTTCTTAAAAATGCACACACTTATTATATTTTACTGAAAAGTGACAGCTCATCTCATGAAATATATCTCAAGAAATATTTCAAGAGATAAATTTCATAATATGAACAATTTCATGATATGAGTGGTCTACACTTGAGATATATATTATGAAATTTAATTTGACAGTTCGCATGCAATCAAATATTGTAAGTGGATACAGTGTGTTACGCATTGGCTGTATTTCTTTATTCATTCCAGATGTTCGAAAGGACTGTTTTTGTTTCTTTATTCAGTTTTGATTATCCGGAATATTCTTTTTGTATTTCTTTATTCTAACGGAATATTCCGAACGCGTTCTTTTCATACCATCAGCTAATGTATAATAAAAAGAATATTCCCTGTATGTGAGGTTATATTCGATTGTTTGAAGTAAAATTTCGTTAAATGAAAATGGAAAATTTTTTTATATTATATGTTTTAGATTGCTTTGTTGCATTTTTATTTTTAAAATTTTATCTGGTGTATTTGTCGTCTTTAATTAAATATAATAAAGAAATACACCCATAGTTTACAATATCCAGTAAAGTTAAGTCAGTAAAGAATACGTATTTGATGTCAAGAATGTGACATTTACTGTCTGTGACGTAGACGTCCCAGTAGCATAGTGTAATTAAATTTCTTACACCGTGAGACAGTAGTAAGAAAGTATTACGACAGTTGGTCAAGTAGTTCCAAGCTAGAACTGGCATTAGGTGCACTTCTCAAAGGCGGATTTTCTTTGAATCTGGACAAATGAAGCATAATCGCGAATAACGTTGTAAACGAAATTTTTTTTAGTGTTTTTTTTTTGCGAATACCTGTTAGAATCACTCTCTTATATTATATACAAACAGAACTGGGTAAGCAGTTGAGCAGTTTGGGGTATTTTTATAGCATACCCAAAAAAAAAATTAATACAAATAAATAAAAGTGCTTGTAAAATTAATAAAAGTGAACAATTACAATTTTGTCGTTTACAACGTTATTCGCGAGAACGCTTCAAAAGTAAATTTTTTAAAAGGAAACAGAATATCTGAGTTCAATGGTAGGTTTTGGAATAATTAAACCAAGTGTGCACAACATTAAAGCACTTGACGATACAAAATCACCAACAAGTGAGTTCTTCAATTTATGGGTCTTGCTGGTTTTTTTCGACGATTTATTAAATGATTAACTATACTAGCTGCACCGATTATTAAACTTTTGCGAAAAGATATGAGGTTTAATTGGACAAGTGAGCATGAACATGTGAGACAGAAAAGTATCAATATTCTAAAATCAGCCAGTTCTTCGAATATTTAACCCCAATTTGAAGACTGAACTGCACACTGATGCGAGTTCATTGGGGCTAAGAGCTGCTTTAATGCAAGAAAAAGACGGCTTGACCAGACCTGTGGCATATTTTAGTCGGAAAACAACAGAATGTAAAAGTAAATACCATTCTTATGACTTAGAGACTTATAATTTTCGACTATATTTGTATGAAATTAATTTCAAAGTTTTAACAGATTGTAATTCAGTAAGGGCAACTTCTTTAAAGAAAGAATTACATACGTGGGTTGCTTGATGGCGAATGAAGCTTCAAGATTTTGATTTTGAAATTGAGTAGCAACCTGGAGGGAAAAATGGCACATACCGACTATTTAAGCAGAAATCCAACCGTTTGCAGATTACAAATTATGCGAACGCTTTTTAATCTAATGAGAAATATTTTAACAAGTGAAAGAGAAAGCACATGGACTTCTGTTCTTCCTCAGATTGAAGCTGTTTTAAATAAAACTGTCAGTTCAGCAACAGGATTTACACCCAACGCTCTTATGTTTGGTTACAAAAGTTCACTTCCAACAGAAGAAAATATGTTGAAAGGATTACCTGATTTGGAATTAAAAACCCAATAAACAATGATATCAGAAGCAAATAAAAATTTTAAAATTATTAGAGAAAAAAAAAAGCAAAACTTTTTGATAAAAAAAGATTGGTAGCTCAACAATTTAAAATTGGTGACATTGTTGTTGTCCAAGATACACTAAAAGCTGGACGGGGTAAACTGGGAGCCAAATTCTTGGGCCTTATGCAATTTTGAAACTTTTACCTAATGAACGATACCTGCTTCAAAAAACAAATAGAAGAACAAAAGTGCAAAAAGCAATTGAGATTGTTGCCGGAAAAATAGTAAATTATATTTTATAGGACCTTAAATGGTCGGGACTTTAAATGGTTGGGACCTTAAATGGTCGGGACCTTAAATGGTTGGGACATTAAATGGTTGGGACATTAAATGGTCGGGACCTTTAATAATGGATGTTAATTTGTGATTTTTTTATTTCAGATTCTACTGATATTTGAACACTTACACTGAACACTAACACTGCAAGGCCTCATTAAGAGCAAAATGGCCGTGTTATTTGCAAAATGCTATGTTCATTTAAAATTGTTTTTTATTATTTATTATTACAGTCTTTCTTATTTTTTGGTCAAGCCATAAACTTTATTAGAGTTATGTATGCACTAAAGTGGCTCCTACTTCTTTTTCACGATACCCCTCTTGGTTAATCGCTTTTTTGGCTGAATTCCAGGGGGCGTGACTTTTAGCTTAGCTTAGAACTTTACCATCTTGGTTAATCGCTTGTTTGGCTTATACCGGGTGGCGTGACAATGTTTTTTATTTAAGCTTTGCTTGAAACTAAGAGTCTATTAATTATGTGTTTGTATATGCACACAAGTTAAGCAATTTTACTTATATTTGGTCGGGATCTACCAGAAGTTTTATAATTAAATGTGTGACCTTTTCATGTTTTTACAAGGTTATGATTTTATGAGTTTTAGGTCAAGTAATTTTACAAGTGAACGAATTTTTAAGTTTTTCACAACATATGGCAAAAATAAAATGCGTTTAGAGTATTTTTCAGTCGTAAGACTAACTACGTTAGCAATTTTATTTAGGCTGTGTGCGAATTGATCTAAATGCGACCTAAACTAAATAGTGTCGATAAGGCAGTGCTTCCTAATTAAGGAAGCATTAAGGCCCAGTTATAATAGACGTAATGCAAAGTAACGTAATGTTGTCAACTGTCATCGTGACGGGACGTAATGTAAGAAAACGTTGTAGCAATTATAATAGGCAGTAGCCAGGCAGTTGTTTGTCGTAAATAATTGCACGTTCCTGTACAAATACAATTAAATCTTCGTCATCCATAGCTGTGGATACATAAAACTATCACATTAATAACGAAAACTCAACAAAAAGCGTAGTTCAACAATATAAAATACCGCAATAATCGAATCTAACCTCAATGTTTAGTGGTTCTTTGAACAGACGTGATGTAAAGTAACGTAGAAATCGAAATCCAACGGATCTTTACGTCCCGTTACATTACGTTATTTCTTTTATAATCACTTGTATAAGAAAAGTATTGATTGAAACAGTAAGTGACAGAACACACTGCTGCAGTGGCATTTCACTACATTACGTTACGTCTATTATAACTGGGCCTTTAAGGTAGCTCGAGAATTTCCTAAATTATTTAGATGCACTGCCTTATCGACCCAATTTAGTTTAGGTCGCATTTAGATCAATTCGCATACAGCCTTAGTACACTTTCAGGCATTGCTTGATATACCAAAGACTTTGAGTGAAGCATAATTACAACTTGCAAGCCATATATGCCACACGATTTGCGCTCGTTTTATCACACTACCAAAAAGTATGTTCTTAAATTTTTAAAATGTTGCTTGTGTCAGTCTTTCAATCAGAAATAATTTGCTGCAAATTGTATGAGGTTCACTCCATTTTTTTGTAAAAAGAACGAAATGGTCAGCTCTTTTTGTATGATTTTTTTATTTTTCTTTAAACTAAAATAATTAAACTAGAAAAAAATAAACTACTTAATTCAGCTGTTTGAATGCTATGCCTCATTAAAGTTGAAAATTTAAAAATCACATATACTGAAAAATTTCTTATGGGAGGTGGGAGTGATATAAAATATTTTTATTCTACACATATATTTAAGAGTTTTGAGAGAGTGGTTTTTATATAGGCTCAATAATAAAAATATATAGGCTTGTATTATATGGGAAGTAGGCGTGGCTGTGAGCGGATTTAAAATGTTTTTGTGTACATGCTCATATAGTTAATTAAAACGTATGCAGCAACATTTATTTCCTTCTATTTATTGAAACTTTTTGTACCTACTCGGTTTTGTACTTATTATAGAGCGTATACAATAGAGCGTATTCAGCTGCTTTCCTTTGCCCAAAAAATAATTTTGCTTTCGTGAATGTGTTCAGTGCATCATACTTTTAGTATCGATACAGCAGTTCGTCTGACGTTCATATTTTATCAATACTTTCACCTGGCAGTGCTATCACGGACTGTCAATTCTCGGTTGCAGTACGAAATGTACACTGTAATTTCGACGATGATGCTGATATAAAAAAAATGAATAGTTTACTGAAATGTACCGAGAAACCTGCTCATGCAACAGAGCTAATATTCCGTTTTTTCGCCATTTTTGTCATTCGCCAATTGGGCTGGTTTGTGTGTATATCGCGTATCATATAGAACGAGTAAAAGTAATAGGAATATTTGTGTAAAAAAATCTTATTTGGCAAAGAATTTCGATAGACGTGAAAATAGTTTCAAAAATTCTTATTGGTCACAAAATTAAGCAATTCAAAAAAACCAAATCAATTATATGGAACTTAAAATAAATTAGCATATAAGACAGAAAGTGTTATACTTATTAAGAAAAAAGTTAAAAAATCTAGCCGTGAAATTTATTTGGTAATATTTAGTGACTGAATATCAAGAGAGGAATATACAAAAATGGTAATTTATATAAATAATTTGCAATGTTTAAGCTATACGCATTGGTGCATTCGTAATAGTTTAGAAAGGATGAATATTCAGACCAATTTATGGAAAAATTAAGAAATGTACACTGTTTTAGGAATAAAGCTGAAGTTGCTCTCTTACCCTCTGCCCACTTGAGAGCTATGCCTGCGCCTAGGGTCAACGCAACCCCCCACCTGACCAGACATCGTTTATAATCTTCTTTAATTTCGACTATGGATATTCTAGTTTTGTATATGTGCATATTAATTAAATCCTTCAACCATGCACTAAATGCAAAGTTTACTTTTAAATAAACTTCCTTCCACCCATGCAACAGTTGTAGGCAAATGTAAAAGGGTTCAATCACTTCATGCTTGAGCACTTCTATGACATTATAGACAAACTTTATCCCTGACCTCGTTTGGGACCAAAAGCTTCTATTATACTGATTCTTAAAAAATTTGTTTTCACTGCTGTTGGTGGTGGTAATCTTAGTTTAAAGAATGTTGTTTAACTATAGTAAGTCAGATGGTGGCAGGTAGCCCCCTAAGCTGACACTCTTAGGTCATTAAGACCATTGCTTAACAGTGGTCTAACCAGTGTGACCAGAGTGGAATATAATATTCCACTTTGGCATATTTTAGCTTCGGGAAGCATATTTTTTTTTATAAAAATATGCAGCATAAAAAGTGGAATATTTTTCGTATGATTATATTTTTCAAAATTCACAAAAATTGCAATAAAAAAATGTCTATTTGGTTACTAAATGGGTTTTTTTGGCTATCGACATTTTTTTTTGTTTATCTTTGAACCACCTCGTAAAAAGCAATATAAGGAATTCATTTTGTGGTTAACTTCTTCGTTGTCAATTTTATTGCAATTCATGTAATAACTTCACGCAGCTTAAAAAATGAAGTAAATTTGCTTATATGTTTGTTTGATTAGATTTTTTATGAATTATGTTACAGCAGTAAGTAATTTACTTAAGAAAACATTAGGGGTATTCACGATGTGTTGTATTTTCCCTTGTATTGTGTATTTTTGATAAATTTGATATTTGTAGTAAATTTTTTAATATAACAAAAACAAAATTCAGTTTTCAAAATACAACCCTGTGGAAAATATTCAAGTTGTGTATTAGATCAGCTGATTGTGCAAGCATTTCTACTCAGCATGGAGTAAGCTAAAGGCTACACTGTGAGTTTATTTAATAAAAATTAATATAATTGATTTTAAAAATACAATATGTACTTTGCTGAAGATTCGATCACAATAAGTTGTAAGTATTGTAAATTTTGCAAAAATTTATCACAAACGCACCACATCGTGAATACCACTATTATTGATAACAATAGCTATTTTAAAATGTGGATTCAAAACAATAAAGCAGAAAAAAAAGTAATTGATTAAAGTTCAGAATCTGAAGATTTATCAAAATTTGTGCTTTTCTCGCTTAACTTACTATTTAGCAATGCTGAGGTTGAGAACATTTTAGTTATATGAACCTTTCTTATTTAAACGAAAATTCGAAATAGAATGCAAGAAAAACTCTTAAATAATTTGTTGAATGTAAAAACATGGCTGCGAATTTCTACAACAATTTAAGAATTGACCTCGAAGATGCGCCTGAATTTTAGTTTTCTATATTGTATATCGTTACTTAAAATTAAAAAAACCATAACAATGTTTATAATTTTTTATAGGAGAAGAAAATAAATTTAAGTGCGATAGTAATCAAATAAATAAATGGTTTTAAACTTGCTTCTGTATTTTTTTATATGCATATTTAGACTTACTTAGACATATATCATTGAAATTGAAGGTGGAATATTTTTGTGGAATATAAAAATTGAAAGTGGAATATTTAGCATATTTTTTTTTAAGAAAAAGCTTATTTTTTCAAAAATCTTCTGGTCACACTGGGTCTAACCATCAAATTTGTTCTTGAAGATTGCAATTTGAGTATTTTATAAGATCCAATTTTTACTAAAATGAGAGATTAGTTTTTGTTTTTAATTTTCTCGTATAGTTCGTATTAGTAGTTTCATCCAGTAAAAAAGTGAACCATCCTATGAGCGATCTAGAGTGCTCCTTATTGATCCAAGCTAGTTGTATTTCGTGTTCTCTTTTAACATTGCGTGTTCTTGGAAGGGTAGCGCTCCCTTTAACATCCCAGAAGAGCTCAAAAGGTGCGATCAATAAATGATGCAAATGGATCAGCAAAGGAACATTTATTTATTTTTTGGGATTTATGTTTACTCCGAAAGCTTGGCTTCCTTTTCTCAAGTATACTCCTCAAGACCCTAAGGTGGCGAAGAAATTATTTGGCCAAATCGTGATATTTATAACGCCATCACAAATTACAAATCGTTTTTGATTCTATTTAAAAACTGTACTTTAATTGCGTCAGTCGCATCAGCGGAAGGACAAAAGGCAATTACCGTTGGCAGGTCGCAGGACACAAGTGCTCACTTTTTGATCCAATAAAACAGCATAAGAACGAGTAATTTTTTTACTGGAATGTGTAATTTCTACTTGAATGTGTAGGAAAACTTTTGCCAATATTTTTGCTGTATGATTTTGAGTTTAATTCGGGCTCAAGGCCACTTTTTAAATAAAAAGCAATCTTATATTTGTTTTTTAGTCTTGGTTTTATTGCGTCCGATTCATTTTATCGAAAAAAGAAGAAATTTCTTCTTCAGTATTTTGCATATACAGTCAAGGACTAAATGTAACGACTTTTTTAATATGTAACAACATATAATAAAAAAAAGTGATCAGTTTGATTACATATGTTTATTGATTTATAAAAAAAAAAACAAAAAAGAATCGAATTCAAGAACTTCTTTACAAAGAATTAAAAAAATACCATAAAACTTACATGACAAAAGTCTAAATACAACAAAGTTTTTGACTTAACATTATATATTAAAAGATACTGGAGATGGGTAAAAAAAAATCAATATTTTGTTAGACCTCCTTGGGCATCTATAACTGCTTGGAAACGTCGCGGCATGGAGGCAACTAAGTTTCTGGTCTCTTCCTCTGATATTTTACTCCAGGCATTAATTAACTCCGACTTCAGCTTTGTCGCTGAAGATATTTTGGTTCGGTTAATTTTACACATGCTCTATTGGATTTAGGTCCGGGCTCTGTGGTAGTGTATTGAGATGCCTCGGTGCGTAATAGAGTAGTTACTCCTTGATCAGCTTAGTAGTATGCTTGGGGTCGTTGTCCCGCTGGAAAATCCAGCTACCCCCAAGTCCCAAAGCTTCTACTGATGGTTTCAAATTGCCTTCTAAAATACTTTTATACTGAAAGCGGTCCATATTACCTTGAATAAAAGTAAGCTTCCCAACGCCAGAAGCTGCCATAGCTCACCAAACCATAACACTACCGCCTTCATGCTTTACGGTTGGTATCAGGTTTTTAGCTCCATTGCAGCGTTTTTCTTTCTCCAGATTTTGGACCTACCATCACTTCCATATATATTGTACTTTGATTCGTCCGTGAACAAAACCCTATACCAAAAATCTATGCTTTTATCAATCTATGCTGTAGCAAAGTTAAGTCGAAGGTAGCGATTTTTTTCAGAAATGAATGGCTTCTTCAGCGGTGTTCTACTGAATAATCCGTTGCTACGTAAACATCTTTGTATAGTTCTGGGATTAACACATTTATTGGAAATCGCAGAGATGTGTTCAGCTAATTTTGGAGCACTTACACTAGGGTTTTGGCTTACTTCTTTCAAAATGGAGCTCACATCTCTTCTAGAAAGTTTTTTTGGACGGCCTGACCGCTTTTTGTTTTTGAAGGAATCATTGTTATAATAGTTTTTGATTATTGTCTGAACTGTTGCACGACTAAGGTTCACAATTTTTGCGATTTCGCCATATGATCTTTCTTCTTGTCGGTGTTTAAGTACCAATATCCTGACGTCAACAGTGATTTATTTTCTCGTCGACATTTTTTAGTTCAACTGATCAGCACAACTTCAAATAAAAACTAAATAGATATTAATTCTTCTTATTTAGATCTAAAAATGCAAAATTTTTCGTCTAGTGATAATTTACAGTTATTTTTTGCAGCTTTTGCTTTGTGCTCAAACAAAGGGCGCTTGCTGTATGTAGACTATTGTCATGTATGTTTTCCGTAATTTTTTAATAATTTGTAAATATGTTCTTGAATTCGATTTTTTTTTTATAAATCAATAAACATATATTCCTTCAAACTGCATCACTTTTTTTATTATATGGTGTTACATATTAAAAAAGCCGTTACATTAGTGCTGTATGTAAACTTTAGTCCTTGACTGTAACTATTAAACTAATGAAACAATTTTTATCAATTTATACTTATTTAAAAGCTAATAAAATTTTCCATCTAATGCCATAAGAAAAATTGCCTTTTGTTCAGAACATTTTTTTATAAATCTCTGCAAAGTGAAATTTTGGTTAAAATTTTTCCGAAAATTTTTTAACTTCAACTCACATTACCCCGCGTTACAAGAGAATGAGAAAGAAGTCTTTTATTATATAAATTTTGTATTTTGAGGAATGTATAATTCGAAGGTATATGATAGAGTATTTTTTCAAAAAAGAAACACAACTGCATGTAAAAAATATATTTATATGATATTAGCTTTAATTGCAAGACAGTCAACGTTACTTTTATGTGCAATTATTTAAATGACTATTTCTGTGGGCACAATTAATAATGACTAAACTCAAAGTATCGTATAAAACGATATTTTTATTGCACTAACTCCGACCTTTTTCCCGAAATGTATGAACCGTTACAAACGAAATATGTGCAGACATAAGTGATACTTTATTATGTGTAAAAAGTTTTTTCCTGCATCCTTCCAAAGATTGGCCATAAAGAAAATGGCGTATCGCTTTTTTACGATAGCTTGAGTTTAGTCATTCTTCCTTGTGACCACGGATTTTATGCTATTGATCTGATATTGATCATTCTTCGAAAAAACAACAATCTGACAACAGCACGTACGTTAATGCGCTTGTTTTTTAGTAAGGCAATTCACAATTTCGTGTATTTTGGAAATTTGTGCTTTTGCAAGAAATTTTCAAAATTTCCTTTCAATTGTGAACGGTCTTTTTTATATAATTTGCTATAGTTGTTGCAAAACATGAAATTCACAGCTTATTGATGAAAAACAAAATTATTTTTCTCTGGAAATTTTGCTTAACTCAATTTCATGTCAAAACAAATTTTTAAGCACAATTAATTGGTTTTTTTAATCGCTTATCTTCCATATCCTTTCGCCTTTATTTTTTTTATAATCAGTAGTCAGTTTGCAATTTAGTATTGCAATGTTTAGTAAATCTTAGGTATGGATTTTAGTGTTGTATATAAGCAATAGCATAGTAAATGCATTCCTTTTTATTTTCTTAATGTAGAGTAAATATATATTGTACCATTTTGCAAATGATATGTTGCAATACCATTTGCAGTGGATTATGAATAGCCCTAGTATGTTCTCAGCACTACGATGCAGTGTATTGCATTGTACTGTTATTTTTTTGATGTTATACAGCTTTGCTGCTATGAGTTGGCCTTTGAGACCTTCGCTGGCTTTACTATACTATACAGTTTTCAATATTTTTTCTTTAAGGAATTAATTAAGATGCATCCTTCGATGTGGAGTACGAATTTAAAGTTTTTGGATATTAAAGAATTGTTAAAAATTTAACTATTTTAAATGATCCAGCACAAAGAGACATAGGGCTTTTAAATATGGTAAATAATACGTGGACAATGGATCCAGGACAGCGAAATTGTGATATCCAAGTAATTGAACATCACAATAAAATCATCCGGACTACAAAAAACGAATAATTTCGTATAATTTTTTTCTTATGGTTATTTACATAAATACTTATGTAGCTACGTTTAATAAAAATAAAATTTAATTTTTTTCGAAAAATTCACTGTGCAGTTGTTGCTTTTTGGTAAAAATACCATATTATATATCTTCGAATTATATATCAAAATTTTTGTTGTACAATTCCTCAAAATACGAAATTTCCTTATTAAAAAAACTTTTTCCTCATGCTCTTGTAACGCGGGGTAATGTTAGTTGAAGTTATCAAATTTTCGAAAAAATTTTAATCAAAATTTCACTTTGCAGAGTTTTTTAAAAAAATTTACTGAACAAAATGCAATGTTTCTTATAGCATAAGATGGAAAACTTTAAATTTTTAAACAAGTATAAATTGATAAAAATTGTTCGATTAGTTTCATAGTTATATGCAAAATACTGAAGAAGAAATTATCGTTTTTTTGAAAAAATTAATTTTTTCAATGACTATTTAGTTAATATTAAAGTTATATATACCAAAATTCATGTTTTTAAGAGTAGAATCAGAAATCAACGTGTTCCGGAAACTTTTGGAAAAACGTTGAAAAGTGGGACGCCGCTCTAATAAATATATTTTGTGAAACTTTATCCATTATACTCTGATTATAATTTTTTCTTTTCAGGGTAATGAAACATCTTTGCCCATGGAGATGTGCTCAAATTGTAAGTAAACTTTTCATATACATATTAATACTATCTTGATCATAAAAAATTATTTTGGACATGGAAATTATTGACGTTATCGAAAACGTAACTGACTTAATTGAAAAAATTAACTGCGATGGGAATAACAGTTTTACGCATGAGTCAACGCTAAGAATTAGGTTTGGGTACGGGATCTACTCTAAAGAGCTAATAGCATAACTGACATGTAGGCTCAATCGTCACTAGAGTTTTTTGTGGTTAAAATAATAAGACAAAAGAAAGCTGCATCATTGATCTTAAAAAATAGAAATTTTTATATTCTACAAACAGCTAGGTGCGATCAAATCCGCTAGAGACTGAAGCTGCTGAGCAAAATTAATACTAAAATGAAAGCGAACATCAGACGGACTGATCTCTTCATGTAGAAGAACCCAGTAAAATAATTGTAAATCTCTCTTATCAGAAGCATTGATATAACTGCTTCTAAGCAACCACTCTACACATTTTATAATCACTCTAATTGCATTGATTCTGAAATTTCTTCTCAAATGAAAAAAAAAGAAGCGAGCAGAATAGTCGAACGCATTTTTTTTGCATAACGCATAGTTTACAATAGACAGTAAAGTTAAGACAGAAAATCATACGTATTTAATGCCAAGAATGTGTCATTTTACTGTCTGTGATGTAGGCGTCCAGACAGTAGCAGGAAAGTGTCACACTACTTGGCCAAGTAGAGCTCTATAATATTTATAATTTCTTGTTTTGAAAGTCGTTTTTCTATTTTATTCTATTGTATTTATTTTTAAGCAACCGCATAGTAAAATTAGAGAATGTAGAAGCATTTCGGAGAGACAGACTGCCGAAACTGTCAAAGCTTATAGAAAATCTGAAACCGATGAGAAAGCGAAAATTGGCCGCATTCAGCAAAGTCAACTGTTGCGAACTGTTATGATAGCGATACCGTAAAAAAGTTGACAGTTATTTAATTTAACTATAATTATTTAATTATGTAAATAATTTAATTGCAAAGGTTTCTCACTAAAGTTTGCAGCGTTCTTTCAGTGTTTCTGCGAATTTCAACACAACAGCCAGTTACCAACTGTTGACTACGCTCATGGTATAAGGATAGAGGAAGCTGCAGCGCTGACTGTGCTCTCTTTCCATATTGCCATGTCTGTCAAATTCACCTGTGTGGCGAATGGAAAAGAAAATAAATAAAAAGGTTTGCTTCCTTTTGACATTTCCGGCAGTACGCTCTCATCTGGTGCATCTACCTGTGTTCTTATAATATGACTCCGCTGAATGCGCCCACTGATTTCCTTTTGTTCTCATTCGCTAAAAAGCTGAATTTGACAATTTTGGATATGAGAAAGAGCACACAGTCTTAAATGTATCTACCTTCTCTAGTTCTGCCATGAGCAAACGCGAATAAGAATTTTCAAAATTGTTGCTTTTTCAAACGTTTCTGACATGCATGTCATTTTACTGTCTGAGATGTGTCTAGCGTTGTGTCTACGAAAAAGTTAAGACATTAACTGGGACAGTTGCAAAAATGAGAGAGTGTTAGTAAAAAGTGGAAGTGTATGATTACTGTCTTAACTTTACTGTCCGTTGTAAACTATGCGTAAAGGCGGGTTCACTGACCACCTTCAGCAAGTTTTGAGAGTTTTTTCAAGGCATATTAACCAGGTAGGCTCAATAGAAGAGACGCTCTCAAAATTTGAAATCTTGTTCTTCTTCTCATTGTGAATTGAAATGCGTGTCACAATCAGCTGTTTCACAAAATCAAGATCAGGGTGTCGTGCAGTATTTTGATTGCTTATTTAATGTCTTAGTTCAGTACATGTGTTTATATGGGTTGCCGTTCATACTTTGTATGTTTAAATTTAAATATGGGTATTCACGACGAAGGAAGTCCACTTAAAATAATTGCGAATATTATTGATTGGGGAGATTCCGATAATCGGGGTGCCAAGATCTGAAAATACCGTTTTGAAGTACTAATTGAGAAAATAAGATTCACCTGAGTTATCGATTTCTTAAGACAATTTTTTATAAGATCTTTCTGGCTATACTTATCTTAATATACAACAGATATTGATGGTTATGCTTTATTGATGCTATTAGAGATATGTAATATAATAAGTTTTCAGAAAATTTTCAAATTAACCAAATCCTTAGAGTATTTCACATTTTATATCTGTTTGTGTGTAAAAGTAAAATATTTTCTTACATAAAACCGTTATTTTCTCAAAAACTACCATTATTACTACGAATTATGGAGAGTAAATTATTGAAGTCTGAAAATTTATCTTTCATTTGGTATATAATATATATGATTTATTTATTCTCGGTTGAAATAATTTCATTATTACAGAAATATTTAATATTCATGCCAAGAGAATCACCATTTCATATTTTACGGAATATTTATTTAAAACATATTCTATTTTTATCGTATTGTACCATATTTGGTGAATTTACACTATGAAAAAAGTTACAATTTTTTTTATTTTTGTTTTTTTTTAGTAGGGGACATTGTGGAGCTTTGTTGTTTGGGGATCAAAACTACCACTGAAATAATTTTTTCACATTTTTTCGGATCGAATCTCTAGAGCATCTTAAAATACACTTGCTAGCTGAAGGATTTGAATTAAATCCAAAATAATTTAGAATTTAGGTTTTTAAAGTTTTAAAAATCGTGGGGAGTTGTGAAGTACGACTAAAAATCGCAGAAAATTTAATTTTGTGGTGAAAAATCTTTATAGGGATCGGAGAAAATGACAAATTATTATGATTATTATGTATTAGAGTTAATAAAATAAAAATAAAAATTAAAATTTAATGAAAAAAATGTGAAAAAGAGCAAGTTGCTCAATAATTCTGATTCGCAATGAAAGCAAGTTTTCGAATAGTTTCCAAAGTTTTCTCATAGTTTTCAAAGTTTCCTAACAGATTTAATAGTTATCTTATATTTTTTATATCTGTCAACTCCTCGAGTTGAAAACTATATTAGGGAAAAGACAGAGAAATGACCAAATTATTCAAAAAGTCCTTGGAATTGCACTAAACATTCGAATTTCTTACAAATAATCCAATACAATACTCATGTAAAATACGATTTCAGGTTGATATCATTGATGTGCTTCATTTCTCCCAATTCGCTACAATTTTAAAATTGCCACCGCGGCAGTAAACATCGAATGTTTTTGCATAAATCCATTTGAACGTCGAAAGCCTTATCATTGCTGAGTACGCACCTCACTAGGACTTTCAATCCCGAAGGGTTTTGGCAAATCCCGGGATTTCGGGATATGAAATTCGTGATCCCGAAATGCTAAAATTTTGATATAAAAGCTTTAACCTGTATTAAACAGGGCCATTATTAACTCTTTCTCTCAATTTCTGCGTTTTGGCATAAAGTATTGCATATTATTAAGTGTTTTTTATTTTTTTTTTAAAATAAATCTAAGCACAATCGTTATTTCATCTTAAAATATAAAAAACACTCAAAAGTTTAAAAGACAACACCAAGACGAAATCTTATGCAGACAAGGGTTACGAGACAGCTGAAGTACAAAGAATCTAAGGAAAACAATTCAACAAAAATTGAAAAATAAAGTCGAATTCTCAAAATCCCATTTTTTATTTTCAAGAGAAACACTTGTATTTTAATTAGAAAATAACGATGATGTATGATGACTTTTTTAATAAAAATCATAACCTTTACGGCCTTAAATTAAAGATATTTGCTTAATGCTTAAGCATTTTAATTATATAAGTAACAACAAAAAACGTTATGATTTTTTATATTTGAGAAAAATTAAGCATTTTTTTCAAAATGTAAATAAAAAATATTTACAAATATTAAACATTATTTCACTTTATTATAAACATAAAAATACAAACGTTAATAATTAAATCAAAACAAACAACATTAATTTATCTTTAAAAAAATTTAAAAAGAAAACAAAACTTCATATTCAAATACAATAGTTAGTAAAAGGTATGATGTCAATAAAAAATGTTTTTTATAGTAAGAACTACTATACTATAGAGTAATAAAACTATTGCTAATTAAAAAATTCCACGAAAGTTTTACAGCCTAGTAACCAGAGTCTTTTAAGATCACAACAAAAAAAAAACTAAAAAATTTACTTTCAAAGCACATAGAGAGATAAAATAAGAAAAGGGTGATTTCTTTATTAAAGAAAAACCATCGTTTACATTACAGTTGCATTTGTAGCTGCTGAAAATTTTTATATTTTCTTGTGAATAAAAATCCCGGGATTGAAAGCCCTACTACTCACCTTAACGATTCGCTTGAAAATGTTTATGAAAATGCCACAAACACGAATGCTCAAAAAACTTTTCAAACAAAATGTTGAACACACTGTCTGGAGAGATACAAAAAATGTGTGCTATCGGGACTAGTAAAAAATGTTGACAGTAGGTAAGAGCTTTCAAAACCACTGCTAAGCGACATCTATGGCTGTGCTTCGCAACTCCCCATGCTTCAAAACTCCCCACTGTCCCCTATGTAGTCTAAATTTTGCCTATTATTTTTGGATACTTTGTCAAATATCTTGTGATATGTAAAAAAAAAATATGTGTACATAATATTACATATCAACTGATAGGTTTAATTATAGGCTTTTTTAATAAGATATTATTTTTGCATATTAATAACGCGACTTCCAGAGAAAATAACGGGTTTACCTGTAGTAGAAAGTAAATATAATATGAAATCTCTAATAAAATTAAATTTATTGCTAAAATATACATGGTTTGTATTTTTTCTAACACATAATTTATTTACCTTTCAAATAACGTCTCAATATTTAAGATTCATTGGTTATTGGCAAAGATATATATGCTTTTTTTAACAGATATTTCAGCAAGAAAAAATTTTAAATCGGTAACTCGATAACTAATCGATATATCAATAATTCCTTTCGTAAATTTTATTTTCTCAATGAGTACTTCAAAACTGAATTTTCACATCATGGCCCCGTTAATCGAAATCGTGCCTATTGATTTCTTGCAACTATATGATACAAAATAGTAGTGTAATAGTATTGATACTTAACACTAGATATACGGACTGAGCCAATTTAACTCATTTAAAATTTTATTGCTGTGTATATATAACATTGAAAAATTCTTTTTTAAATACATATGTTGGTTTTTAGTTACTTGATTATATAGGTAAAATATAGGTTAATATAGGTTACTTCCTTCCGCTGACCCCATCATTTCGCATATTCGAATGTGGTATACCTATTTTTACGGCTATGAGCCAAATTGACTCATTAAATGAGTTAACAGTTAATTGCTTTAAGCAAATGAAACTTATGGCTTAAGTTCTTATCAGAATTGTAAAGAAAGCTGATGCTTGCATATTCATAATCAATCTTGTCGATCAATGAATCAATCTTGCCATGGGCAATCAGGGGGGAGCAGTCTGTATCCAAACTTGAAAGCTTTAGCCAGCCAAATTGAATACCAAACAGATACAAGTCATATCCATGCTTGCTCGTTGGCTTGGCTTGTTTAGACTTACTTTGTCGGCCAGAAAGTTTAAAAGCTTGAAATCAATTCGAAATCAAATTTTTTGAAGATCGCATTATCAGCCGCAGAGCTGATGTCGTTTGGCCACCTCGGAGCTGCGATTTGACACCGTTGGACTATTATTTGTGGGGTGCCCTCAAAGATAAGTGTTACGCCGACAAGCCAGAGACAATTGACGCTTTAAAGGACAATATTCGTGAAGCCATTGATGAAATACAGCTGCACACAATCGATAATGTGCTTAATAATTGGACTGATCGTGTAGGCTACTGCATGGCCAGCCGAGGCAGCCATTTGAATGAAATTATTTTTCATTATTAACCGGAAGGATTGTACTTTCAAATAAAAAAAGAAATTTGAGAAAATATCTAGTAGTTTTTTTTTATAGAATTTTATAAAAAAAAAATTTATTTGGCGGACCCTTTACCTTTTATAAAAACATTAATGTTTTCCCAAAAGTGTCTCGTTTTTCTATCATAAATATGATTTCATTTGGATTTTTTTTTTAATTTTTCCTAAACTAAATAAAATGACAAACAATTCTGTAGCATCTAAATTTAAAAAAGTTGCAGCGATCTAGGCGAGAGCAAAGCTTCTAATTCAAAAGCGAAAGAAAAAAAGGAAATTTAATAAAGTAGGCCAATTTTGGATCAAGGACTAATTTTTAAAAAAATCTAATATCATGTTAAGCAAACGATTTTACATTAGAATTTATTATAGTCAAAAGTTTTTTATGTAATAAACGTAAATAAGAAACTCGATTTAAAACAAAATTTTTTTACTTTTTAAAATTCACGTTATTTAGCGGCGCCCACCCAGTTTGAGAATTTTCTGAACTTTCTGAACTTTCTATAAGCGTCACGTGCTTATATTAATCCAGGATTCATAATCAAGCCTTGCGGGGAGGTTCTGGAATATGTTAAGAAAATGTATGAAATCCAAAACAAATCTAATATACATGCACATCTTTATTTATTTATTCATACGTTTTGAATTAAAAAAAAATACATTTTTTAAATCATTCAGATAATAGGTTTGTAGGTATGTTTCCGTACGCGATCGTAGGAATTTGCAAGCAGCTAGAACTGATTCATGTTAGAAAAAGAAATAAGTAGATTGGTGTCAATGCAGTGTGAGATACCGGTGAAAAGTTCTCTCTTAGCATGCGGGGAACATTTCGAGAATAGCGACTACTCAAACTTTGAATTTTTCCAAGTCTGAAAAATTACAGTCCGCTTAAAGTTGGTTTAGGAGTTAAAGGCTTCCAAAGTTAAAAAATGGCCTAAGAGTTTAGTTTGTTTTTTTCTGTTTTGCAAAAAAAAAAATTGTTTAATTTTTGGAAATTTTTGTATTCTTTTTTAAAAGTTAAAAACTAGGGGGCTCAATAGTAATTAATGCGATTTAATTTATGGATATAGGCCTTACATTATTTAATTTATTAAACTATTGAGAATATTTGCTTTAGCAAAAATTACTAAATGCATTACATAACAAACAAACAAAAAATTAAATAAAAATTTTAAATATTTCGGACATGATACGAGAAAGATGTTTACACTATCTTTAAAATATATTAGATTTTCTTATGTGTAAAAGCGTGTGTCAACCGGTGTAGTGTGCGTATCATGTTTACAAAATCAGTACCAAAAATCGTAGTAAATAGAATTATATAGATTACATTTTGTTTATGTTCTATCTAGATTCCTTTATGCCTTTGACCCTCCCCTAGCACAAATCCTGCGGACGCCTATGAATCTTGCCGTTCCCGAGTCGAAAATTCATGCTGTTGACGTACGGAAGAATTGTCAAGTTCAAGCATTATGCAAGAGAAATAGATGTAAGCTTTTGTGCTAATTGCAATAAAAATGTTTGCGGGAAATGTATATCAAAAACAGAGTTTATATGTAAAAATGTTTTCAATTAAGTTTTTAATAATAAATCTTTTATTTCAATTTAGTTGGAACTGTTTTTGTTTGCAAAAAACTTAAATTTTGTTGTATGAGTCAAATTGGCTCACTTCAGTAGAAATAGGTATATAATCAACACCCGTAAATCTAGTGTTAAGTACTAAAGTATAACTACAATAGTGCTACACTACTGGCAACTATGGGTGTAAGCTCAACTTTTTTCGTTTGACATGATTTTGACAGAATTGTAGGTATTGTCAAAAAGGAATCAAAACAAACACAGAATATAAGGGGTATTTTTTAAAGTTCTCCGTATCGAGCATACCTTTTTATTCTGCCATGGTTTTTTTATAAGAAGTTTTAAAAATTTTTGTGCTCTATCTCTCTCCACACTCATTGAGAGTAAGTCCCTTGTTATGTTGTCGGTCATGGGCTCGACACGGGCATGCATTGTTGTTGTTGTAATGTAACTTAAAAATTTGAGAGCGAGAGAGTACATTTTAACCACCACGGTCACCAAATGATTACTACATATTCATGTCAAACTATTATTTTTCGTTAATGTTATATAGGTTTCGTTATTTAAATTAGTTATTATAATTGCTTAGTTATAATTTATTTTATATATATTAGTCTGTTAGATTGTTTGTAATCAGTAGACCGGAAATAAATAAATAAATAAATCTGCTTAGTAGCAACACTCATCGGTTGAAAGTTTGACTGAGTTTGACAGTTATGGTCACTAAGAAAGAGAGCACATTCAGCCCTAACACTACCTTGTCTAGTTCTACTATGCAAGGGCATAACAAAAACTTACTGCACTCTCTTCGACTTGATTCAACTCACATACGTTTGCGAAACTTTCACTTTTCGCTGAACCTTCGATTGTGGTTCAATGGTATCGATTTGACATAAGTATAGCTCCGAAGTCCTACATAATTGAGTACTTATTTTGCTTCTTTGCATGATGCCGACATTTTCGCCCTTTGTATGATGTGTCACCTGGCTACAGAAAACAATATAAATCCGTATGCAATGTGAATAGATTAACAGATTAAATACAAACAATAGCATTCTGTTCACTTTACACTCTTATTATTGTTCAATCTGTCTGCCTGTTTGTCTCCACCTCATGAACGCAAAAATTTCGAGTATAATTTTTTGTTTTGTATAAATTCAAGACGTTTATAAATAGAAAGTCAACAAAAAAAAAATACAAGAAAATAAATTCTAAATTTCAAAATCAGCCCTAGTTATGCTGAAAAAGCTATGTGAGTGCGTCTGTGTGTGTTTAAGACCACTATCTCCCCCTCTTTTTATTTTTGTGAATGTGATATATCTCAAAAATTTGCTTTTTTAAGTTTAATTACTTGGACGCAATACTTGTCTAGTTTTTTTATTAGGATAATTGGGTTCGTTTGATTTTCGTTTATTTTCGAGTGGCATATTTTTAAAAGTAGAGGTGCGTTTAAGTGTTTGCAATGAACTAAGCAGAAATTCTCTTGGCCAGCTTCTTTACTTTTTCCTTCTATTTTGCTTCATTTTATTCATTTAATAGAGAAAACAAATACAGGTGCTTGCAAGGCTGAAAATTAATATTTGCATAGAAATAAACGTTTAATAAAATTTAATATTGTTATAATAACTCATGTATAGAGTTTTTATTTTTGTTTACAACAAATAAAAAGAAAGCAAGATTTTATTAAGTTGTTTTTACCGGTTTGTATTTTTGTCATCGGTTATGTTGCATTTAAAATGAAAATTATTCACAGTGCCATACTTTTACGCTATGAGATGCATTAACTCTTAAGTGGCGATCTAAAATTGGTTGGCATAAATTACATTTTCATTTATTCACTACTTAAATATAAAAATGTCTCCAGTTTAGGACAAGTTATACTCCAGCTATAAAGCATACGTAATATCTTTCTGATTGGCGAAACCAATTGAACACAATAGCTTTGGCATTTAAACACCTGTGCAAATGCTCAATGCTTTATGTTCAATTTGGTTTTTGTAAAGAAACTAGACACATTGTGGAGTAAAAGTGAACTAGATATCAAAGTCAGCTGTTTGAATTGTTGTTTTTGGAATTGTTGTTGCTGCGGAAGGGGTATATAAACTTTGACCTTCTGTTTGTAATGACCATAAGGAGACTTGAAACTTTTAGACAAGTATAAGTATATATTCTCGATCAGCATCACCCCCTGATCGATTTAGACATGTTCTTCTGTCCGTTCGTCATCGACACGATTACAGCCATAATTGTGATGCTTTCGTAATGAAATTCGGTCTATATGATTATGTTAAAAAAACCTAAGATAAAGATCGAAAATGAGCAAAACTGAATGAAAATCATGACTTACAGCTATACAAAGTGTGACTTTATCAAAATAGTAAAATCTCCCAAAATGCCACAAAAATTAAAAAAATTACCTTAACTTTTGCACTTTAGCTTTTATATTCATCGTATATATAAAATTTATCAAAATCGAATGAAAACCACGCCTACCTTCTATACAAAGTAACTTTATCAAAACTGTAAAATCTCTTTAAAGGCCACAAAAATTATAAATTAATTGATATTTTTTTAACCAAATCACTCAATTTTAAATTGAAACATGTTAAAATATATGGAACTATATCCAAAAAAATCATATCAAAATTTCAAAAATATATATATCGTAATTACATCCATAGAAAAAAAAAATTGTATTGCTATTTTCGTGTTCAACACATCGCTCACAAAAATGGTGGCGCACAGTGTAATTTTCACCCAGTTCAATGAAACCTTCTAGTGTATAGCATAAAAGTGGCCTGAGGGATGTGCATTAGAGTGGGTCAGTTTGTATGGATTAAAAAAATTCACCGAGAGATTGTCAAAATCGTAATCTACGACAAATTCTAAGAAGGTTTGCCCAAGAAACCATGGGTCTAAAATTAAAATCAAGCTTCCCGTTTTTATCGAGAAACTTTTCGTACTTCATATTTTTTAAAATATGCTCAAATTTTATTGAATCTTCTAAGAATTTTGACAAAAGTGATTATCAAGGCTCAGATTTTGGTGACCTAAAAAACTGAAGAAAATTAACTAAAAAATTACAAAAATTACCTAAAAACCGCAAACAATTATATAAAAAATAAACAAAAAATAAAGCTTTAAAAATAATACTTTACCAAACTTAAAATTTATTTTTTATAAATTTTATACATAGCGTTACTGTATATTACAAGGTACATTTTTAAGTTATTAAAATTAAAAGAACGTCAATTGTCTGGAAAAATGTTTTTGTAAATAGAAAAACTTCTTTCTACTTCTGCACTGACGAGAGGAACATATTTAAAAGACGATATGTCATCGGATTTAAGTTCCTCTTCTAATTTCATAGTATTAAAATTTTTACCCCTCTTATTATTAAGAAACAGCGCATAAAAATAGAGTTAATAAAAACTAGCATATTCTGAGTTTTTATCGAACACTTGTTTCATCTTTCTACACAACCTTACTTCAGTTTCACCACGCGCAGAGCTATTTTTTTCATCGAAATCTGTAAACAAAGCTACTCCTTTGTCGAGAGGTAATGTTTTTAATTGAAGGGACTATTGTTAAAGAATATATTTAAAAATTTCAATGTTATATATTTAAAAATTTCAATGTTACATTTTTTAGTACGAAAAAAAAGAAAAAAAATCTTTTAAAATTACACTAAAATGACCTAAAAACCGAAAAATGCTCTAAAAATTAAAAATATCAAAAAATAACAATAAAATAACAATAAAATAACCTAAAAATCGCTAGAAATTACCAAAAAATGCCCTAAATCTAGTAAAAATGGCTTGAAAACCGATAAAAAAAACGCAAAAAATTGCATAAAAACTTTTCATATTTGGAATTTAAGAAACATAAATGGACGTTCTAAATAAGCAGGAAATGTCTTAGAAGAAGCAGAAAAAAAGATGACATGTCATCGAAATCCTATCCCTGGTGATTATGTTTGAGCTTGTTCCAAGGAAATTTCATGAGCTTTTGAAAGCTGTTTAGATAACTAAACAATTTTGATCAGTGTCGGGCAGCTTTGCATACTTGAGATTGTGTTTGTGCAGTAAAATATGTATTTATCTCATGAACCAAGAAATAAAGATCATGCAAAGAAAAGAGCCGCCATATTGTAAACAAAAACAGCTGATAGGTCTGACGTCATCGGTCACAAAATCTTTTGTTTACGATTAGTGATTGGATGTTGAATGTTATTTGCTAAAATTTTAAAGAGTTATCATATAAATGTAATGTGTTTTTATATTAAAACGAAGTGTGCTGTAGCGACATGCATTAATTGCAACAGCAAAAAAAAACAAATACGTTGGTTTCTACCGTTTCCCCAAGGCAAAAATTGCTTGTAAGCAATGGGAGATTTTTTGAAGACTTCGAAAGAAGGGTCCAAGTTCAAATGGGTAAGTACTTCTACATTTCCACGTAAATATTCTTTTAAAAAATGTTACGATAGGTTTTGGCAAAGCTATGCGCTTAAAGCCGGGCGCTGTCCCAACAGTTATGACCAAGGAGGTGCAACCAGCAAATGCAGAACGATGTCAGCGAATTTTAAAGCGCGAAAACAAAAAAATCGTAAGTGCTCTGCTTCAGGAGTCGTTGGTCATGGAGAAGTTTTTCCTGTAGAGGAAATAGAAAAACTAAACAGGGACGCTTCTATTTCTAACCGCTCTTCAGAGCAGTTACTTCAAGCGAAAATACGGCAGCTATATTCGCAAGTGTAAGTAAAATTTAACAATTTTATGAATTTAATATTTTTAATCTTTTTCTTGGAGTGAACAGCGGTTTGGAAAACCTCGCGTGATACATCTGCCACAAATTGCACAAAGACGTTCCGAACATAAGGCTGGAAGAAGAAGCGGCAGCATCACTTATTTAGGTATATCATTTAAGCGAAGGCGGTTCGCCAAGCCAACGGAAGAGCTCATGGTGCATATGACTGAGTCTGAAAAAGTGTTCAACGACGCAAATGGCGACGGGCTGCTAATAAGCAAAAATTATTTGCAGACGCACATTACTAGTGCAGAGCGTGTTATTTGTGACAACAAAATAAAGAAAATGTTTTTCCGCGCACGAATGTTTTTTAAAATAAGATTATTAAATAAAGAAATTGTGAACAATTCGATGCAGAGGAAAAGAAAATTGAACAAAACAGTTTAATAATAAAAACAAAGTGAACATCCAATTTTGTATTCTATTTATTTGCAGTTTTTCTTTTTACAGCGTTCTTTACATTTAGTTACTGCATGGAAATATAAACAAACAAAGTATTCAAACACTTTTTTCGCGAATTAAACTTATTAATTTTATAATTTTTTACTTTTATCCGAGTTTTCACACGTTTTGCATGCAAAACATATGCAAATTGACAGTTTTATAGCATGCTTGTGACCGATGACGTTGCACGAAAAATTACTTTTTTCTCGCACTGCTCTTTGCGTGATCTTCTCTTATTGGTTCATGTATTTATCTCACCTACAGAACGATCAAAGCTTCAGTGTTCAAGCGAATGTCAAGTAGATGAGATCTGCGCTTGCGTGTTCCTTGAATATATTATATTATATCTGTGTCAATTAGCAATAATAGCTTAAGTCGATTTAAGACAGAACTGAGTTACTGATATAGTTGTGTTCCACGTATATATCATTATGAACACACAAAATCTAGAACTTCTAGCATGGCCTTAGCCAAAGATATGACACAAAAACAAAAAAACCTTTCATATAACTTATATGGCGATTGAAAACTTTGAAGCAAGATTTCTGGAAACTTTGAAATAAGACTTAAGTTGTTATTGCGCATCGACACAGATATGTATAACGTAAGATTACACTGTATAAAATTGTATGTATGCAAAATTTTTGGAAGTAAGTGTGAAAATTTTTTTATTTTTATAAAATAACGGCATGGCGCGGCAACAAAGAAGTAAAAAAAAATGCATAACAAGGCATTACGATAATTTGCATAGCCGATATAAAAGCGGCATGTCCACATATCATATCATATAGTGATCAGTTCCAAATACGTATAATAAAAGCATCTTACGCTGTCAGTTAAGTCTTGGCAAAACACGATAAGCAACATAAGCACAATAAAAAAACATATTTGTTTTTTACTACTAGCAGGCCTTTTTACATTTCCGTCTGCTTATCTGTATTTCACATTATCCGTATGTCGGTTTGTTTCCTTTTGACATTCCGTCCACTACTTATTTATTTAATTTCACAATACAAATCCGAGCAAAAAAATTTTCCATAATGCCTGGTAAGATTTCTGCAAAAAGCGCTTTAGCACTACTTTGTTTTCAGTGTGAGCTTTAAAGCGCTCATTAATACATACTCAAGATAAGAAAGTATAGGTGTGCAAAGCTGCCCGACACTGATTTTGATGTTTAGGTTAATTTGAAAAAAGCTTTTAATGAAAATTGCCATTAAATCGTGGGAAAACCCAAAAGTTTAAAACATCGCAAAATTGTTTATTTTAATGTTTATGAGCGGAGAGGTAACAGAACTTAACATAAAAAAAGCATTCCAATTTTAAAATTATTTTGAATATATCTAATACATAAAAATCTCGTGTCACGATGTTTGTTACAGAACTCCTCCGAAACGGCTCTACCGATTTTCATGAAATTTTGTATGTATATTTGGTAGGTATGAGAATAGGTAGCAAAGTATATTTCACCCTCCTACCCCCAGTGGGCGCGGCACCTCCCATATAACCTTAATTTGCGATATCGAATATTTTTGGAATTATAAGCCGCTTAGCCTCAGAATTCGGTATTCGACCACAATTTACACGTGCCGCTTCGCTGATAACATTTTATGGGAGTTGGACAAGGGGCCGTGGAAATTTGGTGGCTGATAACGTGGTGGAGTGGCAACTCCCATACAACCCAAATTTGCGATATCGAATAGCTTTGGGGTTATAGGCCGTACAGCCTCTGAATTCGGTATTCGACCATAATTTACATGTTCCGTTTCACTGATAACATTTAATGCGCGTTAAACAAGGAGAAGTGGTGCCTCTCATACAACCCAAATTTGCGATATCGAATAGCTTTGGAGTTATAGGCCGCACAGCCTCGGAATTCGGTATTCGACCAAAATTTACACGTGTCGTTTCACTGATAACATTTTACGAGAGTTGGATAAAGGGGCGTGGCACCTCTCATGCAACCCAAATTGCGATATCGAATAGCTTTTGAGTTATAGGCCGCACAGCCTCGGAATTCAGTATTCGAACGGAATTTATACATGCAGTTTTACTGATAACTTTGTATGGAGTTGGGCAAGGGGGCGTGGCACCTCCCATACAACCTAAATTTTAGAAATTTAACAGCTTTTGAGTCAGGTCGCACAGCCATGGAATTCAGTATTCGACTACAATTTAAATATAGTTTCATTGATAACATTTTATTCGCGTTTGTCAACTGGGCCGCGGCAGCAACGCGCCGGGTTTAAACTAGTTTGCTTATAATATTTTTCTTTTTTATGTCAACCCATTTTTTGCCGCACCATGATCCTGTTCACCGATTTGCATAAAAATTTATTTCGAACCCATTTTGATGCTAATTAAGAAAATTCCAAGCTTTGGAGTCAGTAGTGTTACCCAAAAAATGAGCGGTAATTATAATACCATCGGCGGAATATGTATATAAGTATGAGATTGTCAAGGGTAAATAAAAAGTATTTTAATCGCTTTACAATAATGGGCTGCATCCCTTTGGTTCATTTTGATCTTGGCTCCTATACTTTCGGTTGCATAACATTTCTTTCAGACAGCAGTCACATTAGGTAGAAGGACTAAATTCAAACACCTAAATTGAGATAACATACTCAATGCTTGATACATTATTAGAGTATTGGGGTCGTTTTTGTGAACCCAATTCAGCGAATGTAATGAAGATTTGGATCTATAATTTATATTTTTTTATTTTTGAAGCAATTCCAATCTGTTTACTTTATTTGAGGCACCAATATCTTCATTTTGTACCACATATTATAGCCTCAATTCATTAGCTACTTCATCTTTCGTATTATTTTCATGATCTCCAAGGATTGTTACATCAATATATTTTCGTCGCTAACATCGTACGGAACTCGGGGCGGAATATATAAAACATTACAGGCATTATCGCGAATCTGTGTCTTCTCTGATTCATCTTACAACACATCGAGTATTTCTCTCACGGATAATGCACGCTTTACTTCAAAGCCAAAACTACAAAAGTTTGATGCTTGTTTTTTAAAAATATTCATCTACTAGTACAAAAGCCTGTCCTATGACAGGTCTTCCGCAGACTTCCTTTTTGAAGCCATTTGCCGAAAGCACTTTTTTCTCTTTTTAAAGCTTGATTTTTTATTCACTTGATTTTTACAAAACACAAATATACCGCTTTAAATAACACTTTAAGTATTGAAGCAGTGTTAAACAATTAGTTCAAGTGTAAAAAGTCGAGTTTGGTAACAATCATATTCAAACACAACTTTACAAACTAGCTTTGCTACCATCAAAAACGTAGCAACTCAGATGTTGTTTCGCAGCTGATGATTTAATTTCATTAAATTCGTCATAATTTTTTTATAAAGGATAAAAAAGATCCGTTGCCCTTATATGCAGTACAAGGTCCCCAGGGACCTATTTGTATTTGTATGGAATTTTGTACGAACACATTTTTTTAAAATTTTTTTTTGTTTTGTTTTTATTATTTATTAATTATTAATTTTAAATAAAATTCAAAAATTTTGTTTTTATATACTAACACTATGAATTTTTTTGAGTTTTATATGAAAAAAACTTAAATAACTATTGTTGAGTAGATTGTCCCTCGTCCAAAATATTTTCTGTGCAGGTGTTACATCGATGCATGAGTGTAGAATGCTCTGCACAAACTGGATTGTTGCAGGAATTGCAATAGGACCTAGTTTTCCGCTGTCGTCCGTACTCAGAACGACATTGGCTACATGAAGGTCTGTTTCCTCTAGGCGCAAATGGCGGTGCAGCTGCTTCTGCTTCTGTAGGTCTTGATTATATCTAAAAAGAACAAAAAGGAAAAGAACACAAATATGTAGTTATTCTGCTTTTGAACATAAGAATTGATTTTTCTCACCTTTACATCGAATGCATCCATTCCGTATCCTTGAATATGCGATTATGCGGTTGTTGAGCTCTCGTTCCTCTATGTTTGGTACTGCCAATTGTTATGTAAGCATCATCAGCAATTACCGTCGTCTGTCACTTCTTCGAATTGGCTGCATTTCATTATATAAAATAAATGCCGTTAATGTAGCAATGTCCACCATATTATAAAACATGGCCAGTGGCCAGCGGTTTGTTGAGAGCTTGCATGTATACGTGCCAAGCATCTGGTCCATTGTATCAACGCCTGATTTGTTGGCGTTGTAGTCCAAAATAGCAAACGGTTTCTGATTCTTAGATTGCATGACCGCAAGTATAATGGTGTGTGGACAGCAAAATGAAAGCTTTGTTCTTTCACATATGAACACAGCGCTACATCACCTTCGTTGAAGCCGAACAATGTGCTGTTGATAGGACGCATACGATTTTTTTGGAACTCCTGTGGCACAAATGTCTCATTCGAGCACACTATTCCAACAAATGCAGTTTTCTTCCTGATCAAAATAGCACCAATTCCAAAGTGGAGAAGAAATTGTCCGCATAAATTGTGCGGCCTGCTTCCAAATAACTCCGCGCAAGTTGAAGTACAACATTCTGCCCTTCATTGACCTCTCGTGTTTGGTCAGGCAATTCACCAGAGTAAATTATTCCTTTGACAAGATAAAATGATTTCGAGTCGCACAACCACCATACCTTTATACCATACTTGGCAGGCTTCGACGGAATGTATTGTGTGAAGCGGGTAAGACCTCTATGGGAATAACTGCTCATCAACGGTCAGTGCATCATGCGGAGTGTAAGCTGCTGCCAAGTTAAACTGCAACATTTGCCAAACACCATCAATAGCCGCAGTTTTGCTTCTGGTTAGTCGCTGCTTTCGCGTATTTCCATTCTCGAATCTAAGACATTGTAGCATGCATCTGAAGCGATCATAAAAGAATCTAAGACATTGTAGCCTGCATCTGAAGCGATCATAAAATAATGCAGCTTTGTATATTGGACTGCGCGTTGTGTCCCATAGCTCTGAAGTGGGCTCACTATTCGATTTGGTGAGTCTTGCATACAAAATAATAGCCAAAAAGGCATCGAATTCCTTCAAAGTGATTGTTTTCCATTCTTTTGTGTTCGTTGGATTTGCCAAATTCCATGCAGCTGCCACTTCACGGCCTTTTCGATTTGTTTCACGTATTATGATGTACGCCATGTCTTCGGTGAATATCGAGCGGAAATTGGTAAAGGGATCATGTGTGGTTCCTACTGGCCCCGGTTTCCTCCTTGTGAAGTCGACCACGTTATGAGCTTGAGTGTGGGAATTCGGTGGTGCATTTTTACTCCATTTGGTGCCATCTTTGGAATGAAGTAATTGTCACTTGTTTGCGGAGCATCAGTTTCTTCCTCTTCATTATCGTCGTCATCACTAAAATCTTCACTGATCTCTACATCTGCTTCACTTTCGGCATCAGAATCATCAACATGAAAATTTGGTTGATATATCAAGTCATCTTCCGCATCCTCAAGATCAAATGCAGGAACATCAACTTTATACTTCTAACTCATGAAGTCTGCAAATCTCACATCCACTGTATTTCTTTATTCCCCACTCACTTGCTGGTAGCGTGTACTACGACGTACCACCATTTCAGCAATATCTAAATTTCTATCTGCCATTGTTTTTTCTTTATGTAATTCAGTATAAAACTTAGCTCACGATATTTTCTGCTCACTGTGTAAATTTTGTATGATTCGGTTTACGAAACTGAAAGCAGCTTTTATACTCTTTTTCTACGTTTACCTGTGTTCATCCATAAAGCAGGCAATAAAATTCAAAAAGGGATGGACCGTTTGTTATATTTTCAAGCAAAGGCACAATAAAAATAGTCCAAAAGGTACCTTAAATTCGAAGAATACATTTGTGATGTGTTTAAACCATAAAATAATTCAAAATTCAAAAAGGGTTGAATTTCCCCAGACAGGTAATTATGTTTTCAAGAAAAGGCCAACAATAATCTAGAAAGTACCTAAAATTCAAAGAACACGTTTGTGATATGTTCAAATAATAAAACAATTAAAACCAAGCCAAAATAAATTGTATTTACTAACAATTCCTTGCAATTTCAGTACAAGGTCCCGAGGGACCTTGTAAATCTTTCCCGTACTAAACAGCTTTAAACCCTTATAAATCCTAAACTATTGGTCGGATCGCCTTGATTTTCTTTTTAAACGATTCTGCATAAAATACCCTTGGAATACATATAAGGGTCGGGTATATCCCATGGACCATCAAGGAGTAATTTCAGTTTGAAAATTAAAAAGGACCTTCTCACCCATCGGAGGGTTAAATCAAAAACGTACTATTGTAAAAACCCAATATTGTCACTGATAAGTATCAAATATATTTTCTGTGCATACTTTCAGGCTGAACATTTTTGAGAACATTTTGAGAGATATTGGGTACGGAGCAGCGTGCTTGCCTTTTATATATTAAGATAAAACTTATGTTCGGGACATTTTTGCATACATGTTGATCAACTTATTACATAAAAATAAAAATTTTTGTAATTACGTAAACTGCTTAGCATAACATTGGACTGATGTAAAAAAGTTGGCTTCCAAAATTTTTTGCGAATTCCACTCAAAATTCGCACACATAAACCGTTATCATAGCAAAACTATGCTTTGTATCTACTTCTGTCAAAATAAATATGTACATAAATGTTCATAAACAGAACTATAAGGAATACGTTATTCGCCAACGTTGATTATAATTACCACAATATGATCATTAAATTTGACATTATATTTTAATATTAATTGTGTTAAATATGGTTCTAAAGTAGACAGTAAAAGTAGACATTTTCTCTTATAATTATAGACGTGGTTGTTAGATATCATAAGATCTTGGCACTTTATCTCCACATATTTGATGACCATTTAATACTTATTTTTAAAAGCACCACAATAAATAATTTATATTGCGACAGGAACTAAACGTAGTATATAATAAAGAAACTAGGACCCTAAATAATTGACAAAAAATGTAAATTAAATAAAAAAAATTGTATTTGTCAGTTATGGAGAGTAAAAGTGCTGGTAAATATAATTACCCGTCGGTGAAAAATGGGTTAACCCGAAACACCCTGTCGTTGCCATATAGCAACGCAAACACAAACACTTAAAATGTGCTTATTTTAGTTTAAACCATTTTATATTTGCGTTAACAGGTCATTCTGAAAATTTAAAAAAATTTACACAGGATGATTCGGGTTGATTTTTGCATGTTTTAAAAAATATAAAGTACAAAAAGTTTACGTTAAAAACGGGAAGAGCTCGATTTTGATATTAGTTAAGGTTTGCACACTTTCAGGGGCTGGAAATTTTTCAAGACATTATATGTTGTAAAAGCACTGTAATAATGGCAAAATTAATTACAGTTTGAGCGATATAGGTGAGGAGCAGCATGCTTGCCTTTTATGTATTAAGATTGTGATCTGGTGCAACATCGCTTCAGTTAAGGTAGTAATCCAGTGGGAGGTATTTTATTTACGGCATTATAGCTTGTTTTTCCTCTTGAGGCCTTCTGAATAAATAAAATCCCATCTTATTATAAAAAATTAATGTTATACCTCGTATTTTCCACTTTTTTGGAAGAGCCAAAAATTACGTCCTTAGAAAATTGGCCGTAGAGGGTTAAATTTTCATCAAAACGCTTATCTGTCTGAATATAAAAGTTGCGTTTTATTATTTTAGGTTGTAACACCAAAATTGCGTTTTATTTTCATCTTTCCAACGGTATCTTGGATTATTCGATACCTTTATTCTGTAAAATGTTACAGCCCAAAAACAAAACCCGGTTCACAACCCAACCCTTTCCGCTACTCCAAAAGTTTAAGACTAAAATTTAAAATATTTTTAAAGTTACAGCCAAAAGAAGAGAGCACGCCGTAGTTTGTATGAAAGTTCTGTAAAAACTTTAAATCGTCTCGAAACTACGTTTTCGAAACTGCAGGGAAGCACTGACTAAAAACTATTCAACAGATTTGGCTAAAAATTTTACACGTTATTTAAGACATACATAGCGAGGCCCGTAACCTTTAAAACAATCAATTTTTGAATAAGCTATTTTTTTAAACAAATTTTAAACAACTTTTTTTACAACACAGTTTTTTATTTTTTTTTAATGTATGTATATTTATGGTTAGGCAGGCACTACAATTATATCTACAGAACGATAATCTCTTTGAATTTTTTATATCAGATGATTACGAAAGGCTGGGTGCTTCCCCGCCACAATTAACCTTTTTTCGAGGACTCGACTTTGAGATAAATAATTATAAACATATTAATGTAAAATGAAGAAAAACAAAATAGTTTTTGTACACTTTAAGACGCAAATAAAAACATGTAAAAATTTCAAAACGATCGCATTTTATTTTCTGATTTAAAAAAATTAATGAATATACGTAAAAATTTCGGTCGTCACACTGGAATACTACCTTAATTGTTAATATTAAATAAACTACCCTACGCAACAAAGGGTTTTGGATCAGTGGGTAGGCTGTAGAACTTTCAATCGAAGTTGTATAAGTTCGAATATTAACGGAAGAGTTCTCCGACGGTTGTCGGAAGAAACGTCCGAAAAATTACGAACAACGGTGTCCGAAAAAAGAGTAGTTTTTGAGATTTCACACAAGCAAAGCAAATCACAAAACGAGGCGTAAAAAGCTTCGCTATAAAAAATTCGTGGCTCGGCCCGTAAGCTAAATAACCGCGCTTCAAAACCTAATGGTCCAGTTAGCCTCGCATGGCATAGCAGTGCATGGCTTAGCAAGCGTCACATCGAAATCTGTTTAATAGGATTTGTGTGCATCTGATTATGCACAACATGGCAACGCATGGCAATGCTCAGATAAAAACAGAAATGCATCTCTGACTACATAGATAAACATGGAAGATCTATTTCATTTTAATATCTGTGTATTCTTCTATGTATTTGACGTTTTGGCAAAACAGATATGAAGTTGTAAAATTGTTTGATCAAGTGCGTGTAATTTATTAAAATAAAATCGTTGTATTCTTGTTTTTATTGTTTTATTTTGACTATGTGACTAGGCGTTGCATAATCACCATTTATTTGGCTGTGTGCTAGCTGCTTATCTGCGTTGCATGTGCTGCTGTGCCATGCGAGGCTAACTGGGCCATAACTCAGACAGATAATTGAATTAATATTTGTTTTCGGCCTCTCTTGCCTCTCTGCAGACAATGGCAAACCTCAGAGAGTAAAAATTGGCATGTAAAGTTTCTTGAGAACATAAGCCGTTCGGAGTCGGTATAAAAACTCGTAGGTCCAGTTCTCGGTCATTTGTGTTCAAACATGTTAAAGTTCTTCCAAGCTCTGGAATGGCCATTCTTCAAAAATATTAGTGGACTGTAATTCTGATATTTAACAACAATCAATTGATTTCGCAACCAATACTTATGAAGTTAAGAAAACGAATGTATCAAACACAAAAACTTATACATAACTGAGGACTTTGAGCTTCTATTGATCAATTGTGTTGTTATGTATATATATAAGCTTTGATCTCAAGTATTCACCATATATTTTAAACTTATCAAAATAGGATGAAAACCACAATTTTAAAATACACTCTGAGTTTTAAATTTGACAAAATCCTATAGAAACTCCGCCTACCCATACAAAATGACGTCATGAAAATTGGATAGCCTTTATAAAATCAACAAAAATGTGTGTATTGTCCTGATGTTTAGCACATAATCTTCCTTCGATATCTTTAATCTATTCTGCATTTGAATTTTGGCAAAGTTGGATGGAAACCACGTCCATCCTTCATACGAAGTGACGTCATTAAACTTTTAAAACATGCATAACTTAGAATGTACTGTGGGGTATTTTGACTTCTTTCAATTTGAAATAATTCCTTAAAAGTTATGAATCGAAAGCATTGGCGTCGGAAGCGGGGAAAAAGGGGGCAGTTGCCCCCCACTTTTTTAGCTAGATAAACAATTTAAAAGAAAAACTTCAAAAGTTATTCAAAATATCAGTTTTTTTACAACGATAATATTTTTGTATTATATATTTTCCTCTTCTTTTTCTCTTCTTCATAAGCATGCTTGCGGATAACCATTTTCTTTCTCTGTGTTTGCAAAAAGATAGAACAAAATATAGAGTTTCTACTGCAAACCCACCACTTCAGTTTAAAAGCACCCTTAAGTATGTAGCTTAATGCTTGTTAATTTTGCAACTCTGGTAAGAAAAAATTTAACATGTTCTTAGGGGCTTTCCATATAGGACGACATGTTGTACGAAAAGCTAGATGGAAAACTAATGGGACTATTTGATTGAGCGTTCGAACGATCCAACTTGTAAAGCAACATCATTAATTGCAAGCTCTCGAGCAGAACACATCCGGCTAATAGCTAAGCAACTTTTAGATGCCCTAACAATTGAGCAGTAATTTTACATAGTTGTACAATATTGTACAATCGGCAGAAAAAAACCAAAAATTTCGACTATCGTTTTAGCTTACGTATGGTACTACATGTTGTACAATCTTCCATGTAGGTCCAATGTTTTGGACCATGCGAAAGCCCTACTGTGAATTAGCTGATGAAAATCCACCTCGACGCTTTGAAGAAACATTAAATCCGGTTCCTTCAGTACAGTTGCCATTATATGATCGGCTACGAAAAGATTATTTCGAAATTAGATCTTCTCTCAAATGAGATAACGGCTAGATTCGATCAAACAGGTTGATATTTTATTTTTTTTTATTTTTGCAAGCTTACACCAGCTTCACTCAACCGACTCACTTCGATTTAACATTCGGTAAGTCGGTTGAGTGAAGCTAGTGTAAACTGGTACTTTGTAAATCTTATTGTATATTTAAACAGATCTTGACACTCTGGAATCGTTGGAAAATATTGTAATCGAAGCCTTCAACGGAAAAGTGCCTTCTGAACAAAATCTAAAAACAAAACTTGATCTTTATGCAGATGACTTTTTTGCAGATGAAATTGCTAAAGCAATTGTCTGGCCAAACACCTTCAAATTGTAGTGGCATTGTATCCCAATTTGCGAAAAATTCGGATACTGTAAAAAAAAAAAACTATTAAAAGAAGTTGAAAAACTGATTGCTTTGCTTTTGACTGTGCCTGCATCAGCAGCTTCATCTGAGCGTTCTTTTAGTGCACTAAGACGACTTAAAACGTATCTTCGAACAACTATGACACAGAAACGACTCACTCATGCGGCACTTATACACATTCACAAAGATAAAACCGAAGAGTTGAATTCGATGGAGGTGGTGAAAGAGTTTGTTTCTTGCAAGGACAGAAAGAAACACTTTGGAATAATTTAAATTGATTTAACTTTTTGTACCTTATTGCATTTAAACCATGTAAAGATATACCTAGTCTTGCTTTATAAAAGCAACCATTATTTCTTATATTTTCATATTACCATATGAAAGATCCTTTAAAAAATTATCTTTAATATTGAAATTGGAAAAACTTTTAAAATAATGAAATTTTAATATTTTTTATATATTTTTATATTTTTTTTGATTTTAAACTAAAATAAAAAATTTGTTTATTCACGTTCATGTTTCTTTAAAGAAATTTTGGTGAACTTTTTTTGCACCACCATTTGTACTGCCCCCCCATTTGTACTGCCCCCCCAGATGAAATTAGCTTCCGACGCGCTTGATCGAAAGAAATGTAAAATATAAAGCCTGTTAAAAATGATACCGAAAGATGACCACCACTTAACATGGATCATTTTTAGCTATTCATTCTCAGGATTTAGATAGATTTTAGAATTTTCGAACAAAGACTAAGTATGACGAATAAGTACTTGATCTGTTTACATGGTTTTAATTACGTGCTATTTAAATCAAGTAAGTTTGTTACTTGATCGGTTTGATATCATTGTAAAAAAATTGGACCAAGAGTTATGCTAAACTCGCTGAATTAGCTCGCTGAAACCTTGGGAGAGACTCAACAAGTGATTGCGAACCATTACAAGGCCATGGGTATAGTACAGAAGAAACAAGGAAATGGGGTTCCGTATGAACTCAAGCCAAAAGACGTCGAACGCCATTTTTTACACGTGCGAACAACTGCTTCAAAAGCAAAATCGAGGAGACTTTTTGCATCGAATCGTGACGGGGGAGGGGGGAGTAGATTCACTACAACAAAACCACGCCCAGAAAATCGTGGGATAAGCCCGGCCATGCATCAACTTAAACGGCCACACCTGTTATGGCAAGAAGCTAATGCTTTGTAACTGGTGGGATTAGCTCGGAGTGAGTTACTATGAGCTAATCCAGGCTAACGAAACCATCACTGAAGAATGTTGCCAACAACAATTGATGCAATTAAACCGAGTATTGAAGCTCAAACGCCCCTATATGCCAAAACGCATGACAAAAGTGAACTTTCACGACAACGCTCGGCCATATATTGTAAAAAATTGGAGGCGTTTTAATGGGATGTCCTTCCACTCCTGCCGTGTTCACCAGACATTGCTCCTTCCGACTACCACTTGTGCCGGTCGATGTCTCATTTCCTGGCCGAGCAGCGCTTTACTTTTTACGTAGATGAGGTATTTTTCAACGTTATCCGTTATGCTGGACAATACGTTGAATAAAATTCATTGTATCAATTTTTCTGAATAAAGCTTTAAATGTAACAAAAAAAAAAACTCAAAACTTATTTGTATACCAATAACAAAGAGCAATGAACAAAAAAAAACAAATTTCATAAAAAAACACATTAACTACTTGAACACATGCCAAGTTATCATACATATTTGTTCGCTTGAACTTTGATGCAGATACAAAATTTGTCACAGCTACACTTAGCATGGCCATTTAATTTGACCAAATTCTCTTTGCGCTTTACAAGTATGGCAACATTTAAAATACTTTGCCATCCCGGCTATTTAATTGCATGTTTTTGACTAATAATAGCTGAGCAAAAACAAAAAGAAAATAAAACATATACAAATTCTTTCATTATTTATTTTTTATAAAATGTCTCATTAAAAATGTGGAATAATTTTTCGATAAAAATATACTGTGTTTGATGAAATATTTCGATACCTTAGAATTGCTTTGCAATAATCTTTGCAATTGAGGTGTGCTCTTAACCCTGGAAGGACATGCTTATTTTTTATACATAAAAGTCATGCTTCGTCGAATCGACTACGCCATTTTTCAAAATAGTCCTACGGACTACCTTTATGTCATAATGTTTCAAAATCACTTGTTTTTTATTATTAAGCTTATGAAGAATAAATAAAAACAACAGTTTATTTAATATATAATATTTTTTAATAAAAATAATAATTTTTCACAGATAGTTAATTTGGATTGTTTTACAAAAGGTACATTTAAAAAACAAAATAATTATAATTAAAGGCACATATTTAACACGGAATTTGTTGTTATTTAAGAAATAATGTACTAAATTTGAATAGATCATATTTTTATAGGGTTGAGAATATATTATGGGCAAAAGGCAAAAGCTGTATTTTATGCTCCCCACACAAGCTCATATGACATTTTTAGCACTATGATTTCCTCATGCGACGGTTGGAGGGGGGACAAAGAGCACATATTTTTCTCTTCTTTTCAGAATTTAATTCTGGAGGGTTTCGATCATTCTTCAGCCATAGACTATTGATGCTGTTTCGCACCGCTGTCGGCAAAGTTTGAATCCGTATCCTATTATATAATTAAACTATAACAAGTGAAAAGTGTTAATTTTCATTAAGCCGGCACGATTGAAGGTCTTTTGATTTGCTTAGAAAATGTTGCTCGTATAGATAATAAAGCATTAATGAAAGCCATATTCAGAAAACCATAGAATTGACATATTGGCTATCTATTAGTGAACAGCACATAACGCTACACATGTGATCAATTGTATCGACGCCTCCTTAAGCAAGCGGTACATCGTCCTCGTCCAAGACACTTAAATCCCCTGACGAGTTTTTTTTTTCAAAGCTCTCATTGAAAGGGACCTCTTGACCAGTCTCCTCAATGTTGTTGTAGGGCTCATCGTCCAAGTCGTTGTCCAGTTTATTTTGAGAGTCCTCTGTACCTAATCTATCGTTGTTGCAATCCAATTCTTCTTCGAATTCTTTGTTGTCGTCACAAATCGACATAAATTTTTCTATTTCTTCAACTTTTATTAATTTTTTGCTGCACAATTTCCATTTTAACTGGACAGATCTGATATTATTACAGAAAAAAAGACAAATTTTCATATAAAAAGAATGACATAAAAATGCAAAAGTCACACAAAAGACATGCTTCGTCTTTTCGACGATGACAATTCTTAAAAATCATACCTGCACACTATTCGGCTGTACGTTTGCGCACACCAACAGCTAGACTACGATTTACGCTATACGACAAATGAGAACAAAACAAACAAACACAAGAAAGAAAAACGATATAATATGACCATGCGTCCTTCCAGGGTTAAGTACCTGTTGTTGTTGTTTATTTATTTCTATCACAAATCCAATATTAAAAAAAAAAAAAATACAAAGTTTGAGATTTAATCTTAAGATATTGCAACAAATAGGTTCAAGGTATATAATTAATAAAGATAAACGCTTAAAATAATCTTAATTTATAGGAAAAGGATAGTAAAAAACCTATATTATTATCACTTGTTAAATAATGGGGATGTTTTGAGATCAGTCTCTTCGACTTCTCTATAAGAATTGAGACAGAAGCCACTGACTATGACAAACTCCTCAAGAGGGCATGGGCTGAAGTCCTGCATTTATAGGAGAATGACAGGGTCAATTCGTTAAAGTACTGGGTATTTATCTTGTTTGAGTCATGGTTTGCAATTCTGAATTTGGACATCTACTTGGCAAGTCAAAGATAGTCTTTAGATTCTTGTTTTGTATTACTTGAAGGCACTTTAAGTGAGTATTTGCACAATCCTTCCAAACGGGACAGGCATAAGTCAAGAGAGGTCTAATACACATTTTATAAATCAATATTTTGTTCTTCAAGTTAAATAAACTTCAACTTTTTATTTAAAAGGAAATACAGAGCTTTACTACATCTTGTGGCTTTAATGCAGATGTTATCGATGTGCGGTTTAAATAACAATTTATCGTCCAAGAAAACTCCTAAAAATTTGACTGATTTTGAAAGTGGTATCAAGTTAGTTTGAACTATGAACGGTCTAGTGGGAACACGTTTTGGGGACTTATTATATGGAAATATGATAGCTTGGGTTTTTTCATCATTAACTTTTATTTTCCATTTATTAAAATATTTTATAGCCAAGGATAAGGCACCTTCCATATTTTTGATAATTGCGTTTGAGACCTTCCCAGAAATGATCAGGGCGCTATCATCAGCGTAAAAGGCTAAGTCTATATTAGCGGACGACTTGAAATCAGAAATATATATAGAGTATAAAAAAGGTGATAACACCGAACCTTGTGGAACTCCGGCTGATACTTGTTTTTCAGTGCAGTTAAAACCCTCAATTTGAACTACAAAACTCCGATTAGATAGAAAACTTTAAATAATCTTTATAAGATATAGAGGACATTGTAGTGTTTAATTTGTACAGAAAACCTTTGTGCCATATAGAATCAAAAGCTTTCTCAATATCTAAAAGTACCACTCCAGTGGAATACTTTTTAATTTTATTCGCCTTGATAATATTAACTACCCTTTTGACCTGATGAGCAGTACTATGTCCGGCTTTGAATCCAAATTGAAACTGATTAATAGCATTGGTTTCTTCAGTGAAACTTTTAAGTCTATCAAGAATAATTTTCTCAAAAATTTTGCCTAGACAGCTCAATAAGCTAATAGGCCGATAGCTTGAAGGTAATTTCGGGTCTTTGTTCTGTTTTAGGATTGGTACAACTTTAGCTTTTTTAAAACATTGAGGAAAATGGCAAAAATGCAAACAAAAATTAGAAATTCTAACTAAAACGTTTAAAGCAGAGTCTGGAATATTTTTAAGGATTATATTGTTAATACCATCGAAACCTCATAATGCTTAAGAATACAAAATTTTAATAACATATACGAATAAAATAATTTAATAAAAATTTTACAAATCCTTAAGTAAAAATGTTTTAAAATACAGTCATGGATTTGTGTGACCATGCACAAATTTTTATGATCTCAACAAATCTTGTTTATATATACTTTTTCCTTAAAAGGATCGTTCTTTTAATGTAAGATATTTATTTTGAATATAATGTTTTGGATAAACAAAAAACATTAGCTTTTAGGGCACTCCATTGTGACTACTGGAATTGTGACTACTACTCCGGAATTTGACCTATTTGACAATTAGTTTATCAATTTAAAGAAAATGCAGACTTTCTCCAAATTGGTGAAATTATACCTCTCAACAGTTTTGTAAGAGGACATAAGGCACATCCGTCTCCTATGTGGCAAAAAACTCTGCTTTATTGCCCAAAGTCGATCTTAAAAACAATTTATTACTTCGTTTTCCTCTTTTTCATTTTGAGATCTTTTTTACATAAGACGCCTTAAGAGTAACTTGCAATACCTGAATTGGCTTTTGCGCTTATACTTGACTTAACCATATCCTTAGGTTCAACATTAAATTCCTGTTCGCTGTCTCTTAAGAACACATCAGGGTAGTTTAACAGCCTTATTCTGGCAAATTAACATTAGTTACCTAGTATTTTTAATATATGTATGTGTTTGTTGTAATTTTTTGATTTCAAAACAAAATTTGAAGCTCAAAAATAACAAATTTTGATAAAAATTTTTACCTGCTTTCAGATAGTGACAATGTCATTAAAAAATTTTGTTTTAGAAACAAAAATCACAACAAAGCTTAAATCAAAATTACTGTCGCACTTGTTTTATGCCAAAAATAAAAAGCACTGTGTAAACTTTATTAAACAAAACTTTTTATTTTTTTTATTTTAAGCATTCTTTATAACTCTTCAGCATTCAATTTGAATCTTTCACCATTAACTCTTTTTAAAAATTAACAACAATTTGTGAAAGACGATCATGCGGCTCGCATCTGGTTTTCTGATATATCATCTGATATTTTCATTGATCATCGCTTAAATTTATCTACCGTCATGTGTTTATGTTCGTTAATTTGCTCAGCATTATACCCCAAATACAATGGTCGCCTTAACTATTAAAAGAAGACGTTTAAATTACACATGCTTATTAATACTTAAAGGAAGTATTGAATTTATCAAGTCGTGTTTTAGGTTAGGAAATCAACTTTTATATATTTTTGGGAGACTACTGGGACATGCGACTTGCATCTGTTCACAGAAGAAATACATAAAAACCGACATACCTTTGCGCTTTATTTCTATATAAATAATTAGTTTTTTCAAGCTTTCTATTGAAGATACGCTCCAGGTTTCTACAGTTGACAGAACGACCGACAACTGTGTTGCAGACATAATCAAATTTTTACTCCCTACCAACTCCGTATGAAACAAAAGTTGCCATATACAATACAAAAAAGTATTTTTTGAAAAATTTGTCCAAATTTTTTTCACAGATTAATAAAGCACAGACATTTACTTAAAGCTTTTTACCAAATTAAAAATTATAAATGGAAAATGAAAATTTATCTCATTCTCATCTTTTACTTCGAATGCCCCTTTTTCTTGTATTTTCTTGTTTCTTGTGGCTGCCGCGTTCGGTGGATGTGAAATCTTCAGAAAACATCATAACCGAAGAATACTTGAAATCAAAGTTTTTACTTTCATGCAATTGTTTCCGCTGTTTTTAAATAAATATATTTAATTTAAAGGTTTTTTGTTCAAGAATCCAAGAAAGGAAACGGTAATTTAATTTATTTTTAAATTCTTCCGCTAGAAAACGCGGTTTCATTTGTGCCAATGTCAGTTGATCCTCCTTCAGGTTTTCTAGCGCTGTCACAATTTCATCATATTTTTCTGGGAGTGTTAGGAAGAGCTGTGAAACTGAATCAGCTTCTTCTATTATTGCTCCAGTTCTTAGATGCCTTTGCAGCGAATCAGATTTGAGAAAACGAGCGCTAGAATCCTAACTATATCGGAAACGTAAATTTACAAGTTCCTACGAAAGGATGGTTTGATTTTAAGGTGCCTTTAAGGTGATTTTAAGTTAAGGTGTCCCACATACCTTTTGCTGTTGACTGATTTCGAAAATAATCCAAATAATCATCGTGAACTTAACTTGTGCTTTGGCATTCTTACTGCTGCTGCACCCGATCTTGAAGATGATTTGTACTGTTGTTGTATCTGGACCTGATTGCTTTACAGCGTCCAAACAGCCCGCGGTAGACAAATACTTTTCTACGCGAAACTTCCAATTCTCAAAATTTGATGCTGAAGAAGGAAAATGCGAAGTACATAACATATTAAGTATTATACATGGTGTTCAACAAAAACAGATCGAAGTTATTTGAAATAGATTTAAGATAAGGGAAATTCTATAAAATATTCGTAAAAGATCATGCAGTTTAAACGAAAAATAAACAATACTTAAATATTTAAGTAAGTTGGCGGTTAGAATTATAATTGGTCAACTTAAAATACATTTATTTAGTACTATATTAATCTATTAAAAAAATGTTTGCTCTTTCAGTTGACGCCGATGAGATACGTCGTTTGGGCAAACGTTTTCGCAAACTTGATTTAGACAATTCTGGAGCACTCAGTGTAGATGAGTTTATGTCGCTGCCAGAACTGCAACAGAATCCACTAGTACAACGTGTTATCGATATATTCGATGCTGATGGCAATGGCGAAGTGGATTTTAAGGAATTCATACAGGGCGTTTCACAATTTAGCGTTAAAGGCGATAAGCTATCGAAGTTGCGTTTTGCATTTCGCATATACGATATGGATAACGATGGCTACATATCGAATGGAGAGTTGTTTCAGGTACATGTGTAAACATAATATAACTGTTGTACATATCAGAATTTCCATTTTAAACGTACCGGCCTTACGGAATGACCATATCTGATTTGGTATCAAATTTTGCATGGAGAGCATCACTGACGGAATTGACCATATCCAAAATAAAAATTTCGGAATGACCATATCTGATGTGGGCCAAATTTTGCATGGATCACCACTGACGGAAATAAAAAAATTAATTTGGAGGAAAAAAAATTGGCGTGATTTTTGGCGGATTTAAAAGCTGGCAAAATTAAATTTTCCACAATATCAAGTACAGGGGACTCAATGGGTTTATGAGATATGGTCATTTTGACATCTAAACAAAGACATTTTTTAATTTTAATTTTTGAAAAATTTTGGGCTTAGATTAAAGTCCGCTGAATTACTTTTCCAACAGTAGTTCAAACTTAACATTAGGTTAAGAGATGCTTGAGATGTGAATTTTCGAAAAAATCAATTTTCTACGCTTTTGTCGATTTTGGTCAATTTTGTGCACTCCGCCAAAAATTACGCCAAACTTTTTTCCTTTTTTATTTCCAAAGTTTTTTATTTCCGTCAGTGGTGCTCCATGCGTTTGGCCCACATCGGATATGGGTCATTCCGTAATTTTTATTTTTCCGGTACGTTAAAAATGGAATTGCTGGTATAATATTTTTTGCCAAAAGAGATTTTTGCCAAAAGAGTGCATTTCTTTTTAATTTTCTTTTGATTCATACTATTATTGAAGTTTTCTTTTGTCATATTTCTCAGGTGCTGAAAATGATGGTCGGAAATAATCTTAAGGACACACAATTACAACAAATAGTTGATAAAACTATTTGTTTTGCCGACAAGGATGAAGATGGCAAAATATCCTTCGATGAGTTTTGTTCGGTTGTTGGTAACACTGATATTCACAAAAAAATGGTTGTTGACGTTTAAGTGCATAAAATTAATTGTAGTTTTCCCTCTTCTTCCCTCCCCTTCAAATCTTTTTTTATTTTTATATACAAACATATATATACATTGTTTTCTCATCTATTAAATCTTTGATATTTTATATTTTTTAAATTTACAATGGTTTATTTTAACGTTCTTAAAATTTAAGTAAAAACATATTATAACTTCCCTTCTACTTAATAAAAAATAACACTTAAATTTGTAAGTTATAAAAACTAAAATAATGATTGAATATCAACAAACATGAACTGCAATACAAAATTTAATAAAGGAAAACGTTGACCCTTCAAAAAACCTAATTTAAAATTTTATGGGAAATTTAATAAAGTGTAATAGATAGAGGCTTTCCAAACTCAAAAAATACCTTTCCAAACTCTTGGAAAATGTCACGACCTGATTAATGTTCGTGAGAGTCCGTCGGAGGATAAAGTTGAAAGCTGACAGGATTTTGAAAAATTGACCAATTGCTGTACAATAGTGTTAAGAGAAACCATGTCAATACTAATGATTTTTTCAATAAGGACATAACAATGTTGTATTTAAATAAAACACCGAATTATTGAGATATGGAGCGGAAATTTATTAAAGCATCAGGACACATGTTACATTTATGAATGGAATTCGATCTCGTTTATCATCCACCGCGAGAACGTTTGCAGCGTTTAATTCTGTAAAGCCAATTTTCCACCCATGGCGGCCAAAACGTTAGCATTTTCGCGTTCAATATGTTTCTTGAGCTCCTTTAATAATGATTGCATAAAACAACGATTTAACGTAAACCCATAAAAGAAATCGGCATTAAATCGCATGAGCGAGGTGGCTCTTATGGAACCGAACCATTTCGCAATATTATACGTTTACCGAGCTTTCTCTTGAATAGCTGGTGAAGCTCTGTGATATGTGGCACCATCTTGTCAAGTCCATCCAAATGTGTGTTTGTTGCTATTCAATAACGCATATACGAGAGAAAGTGGCAAAATATGAATGGCACACTTCTTTATCATCTACAAAAAATCTCCGAGTGATGGGGTCTTGCTAATAGAGTAGAGTTCAATGCAAGCAAGACCCAGTGCTGTCCGTTAACCCACAAGCGGATGGATTGGCTCTTAGCTCTCAGCTCACCTCATTATGAGCGGTATGTATCTTGTGGAATTAGTCGCTCTTGACGTTCTGGGCATATCGATCCAATCAGATCTTCGTAGGAATGATCATATTTTCGAAAATATGATCATATTGTCGAAAGAAACACGCAAGTGGCAAAGGTTTTTAAAACGGTGCAAAAATATTTCACTTTAGCTGATCTTCCCATGATCTACAGCTCATATATCAGGGGCTTCAAGACCTTATTTGGAGCTTCTGGAACGAACTCAACGTCGTGCGATATATTTGATAAGGGATTAAAATACTTTCTCTTAGTTATTGAATTAATATTGGTTGCATCAGCCTTTTCTATAGGTACTACCATGGGAATTGTCGAAGGGAGATATAAGGCCTGACTCCACCAGGTTTTGTGTTTCGCAGGTCCATTCGGGCAGCTGTATAAGCGCACCTCTTTACCCGCATTACCGAAATAATTCGTTTTTTAGTCCCACTGTAAAGTTGTGAAATAGTCTCCCTACGAGCGTGTGTCCAAGCAGTTTTGAGCTGTGCAAATTTAAAACAAATGTTCACCGACACTACTTCATCGATTCACCCTCTAACTAGCTTATCATCCATCTACCGAATCAACACAATGCATATTTGTGCATACAATGCATTTATTGGGGGCATCCTCTGAGCGTTGGTTCAGTATAAAAAAATATTTTGCTTGTTGACGAATCCATTAAACCAAAAACGAGCTTATCGCTGATTGAAGATGATTTTTTGGAAAAATATTTTCTCCAGATATGTTGGAAGGTTTAGCGACCTTTTGAGTTAAATTCCGTGTTAAGTTTAATACGTTCATTTCAAGTTTAAAACAACTCTTGTCATTTTCTTCAGACTTTTGCAGCGCCTAATCGGGTCGCTTTAAATGATCACGAGACTTCAGTTCTTGAGTCTATTTTATCTTGTAAGGGTGTTGGCCAAGATATTTCTACAAGAGAGATTCTTCCATTTCCGGTGAAGTCGATTCCACTGATTTGGCACATTTTGAACTGAAGCAATTACGGCTGCGATATTTTCGGTACTTTGACAGGTGCGTTGTCTCACTGACACAGGAACATTCAATAGTGAATTTATTCTCGAATTTATTCATCAAAGCACTCACATCCTGTTTGGTGGGACTATTATTACGACCAAAAATTAGAGCAAGCGCTCTAAAGTAGCAGCCAGAATTTCGGTAGTAATTTTGAATAATTTCTTAACCTTGCTTGTTTCGGAACTTTATCATGATGAAAATATTAACCTTGACTGACGTTTTCACATTACCAAATCTAAACAAAAAACATAAAAGTGTGTTCGAATTAAAATACAAAATTGTTGTGTCCCTATTGAGAAATAGGTAAAAACACACATAAAAAGAGATAAAAAATGCGTCTATTTTGATAATTAGTCCAAAGTTAATATTAAAAATCTTATCATGCCCAATTTTATTTTATCCTCAAACGTGTTCCCATAAGATTAAAAATTCTAAGAAAAAAATGTTTCGTTCTGTTTAGAAAGAATATCATAATACAAGAATAAAATAAACAAAACACGCCTGCGCTTCGTGGTTCAGTGCATTGCGATTTGATTACTGATAAGAGACAAGTCTTTACCTTCAACTCGAGCGTCCATTGCATAGGTGGACACTTTATATTTTTTCAACCCAGCTTGGTTGCCATAATCTGTTGTTGTTATTGTTAGCTATAATTTAATTTTTTTAATTTTTTGTTTTTATTAATGTTTTTCCTCTACTTGTAATTGTAACTGTTAAATGTTCTGTCGAATTCTTTGTGATTTCATGGGAATTTGTGTTTATTTATTATTATACTGTGTTTATTCTTTACATGTTTATACATTTTCTACTGCTGTAGATTTTATACTAATTCTTTAAGAAACACGTAGCAAAATATAAAAAAATACTAACAAATTCGGCTTACTATAGTTAGAAGTTTGTTAAATAAAAAAAATATTATCTTAATAAAAAAAACCATTGTATGTTAGTTAAATAAATTTAAAGAAAAATAAAAAAAAAACTAAAATCTATTTTAAAAAGTACTTTACAAATGCGTACTTAACTCCCAAAATGACACTTTTTAAACCTACAATTTATAAAAGTAAAACATTTCTAGCGAATGTTATCATATTTATTTTTTATTATGTGTAAACTTTTTTATATATAAACTCTAAACAACACTTATGACAAAGAGGAAATGATAAGATTTAAAAAAAAACAAAAAACAATGAAACCACAAATGTACGTTTATATACTATACAACTTTAAAACATTTTATAAAACTATTTATTACACAACCTTTTTTTCAAATAAATCCTATGTATATAAAAAGCATTTGTTTGCATAAAATATATCTTCTATTTTTAAGTTAAAGCAAATTGATATTTAAAAATAAATTAAAAAAATGTAACTATGGTTAAAATACAAAAATTAACTATCTGCAAAATACGTTAAAAAATTTATTAGAAGTAAAAAACCCGTTATTAATCGCTTTATACATTTACTTAAACTAATTAAACTGTTTAGAACCTTAAAATATAAATAGTTAATAAAACGAAACAAAACAAAATATATTTCGTATGTTTTACCTCTTTTTCAAAACTGACATTGTTTGTTGGACAGTTGTAATAAGAAAGAATTTTTAATATAATCAAGCCATTTATGAATTATTTGACAACCGCTTTCATCAAAAAAAGCTATTTAAATGATCAAGTTCATAGATCAAGATTTTGAATCTCTTGGCAATTGTTCTCAACAAGGCAAGCCAAGTTGACTTATTTTAGCACTTCAAGTGTAATGCAAAATAAAACTGTGTACCAAAAGCATATTTTTTTAATTAATTTTTGAAACTGTTAATTCTGTATTAAGAAAAGTACACGTTTTCGCCACATTACTAAAATGCTTCAGAAATCAATTTTTTTGTTCGTAAATGATTTTTATTAAGTGCATTTTGATCTTAATCAATCTCAGTTTGGCATAAACTAGTGAATTATCTTCATTAGAATATTGCTAAGAAGCTATATAATCATTATTATTGCTTAATTCTGCGATCATAAAAAAGCCAGAATATATTTAGAACGAAAGAACTTATTAATTATATTATTTCGAATTTTTTCTATTTTATAAAATATAAGTACTTATGTCATAAAAAGATTTAGCGAAATAACTATTTAAACAGCAACAAATACTTTTGCACTTAAAATTTAAAAAATAGAATGATAATAAAAAAATCAAATTTGCACCCGCATGAAATTATAAATTTAAATTAACTGATAATACATACTTTAAAGGCACCAACACTTTCTCACAGATACACATACACAATCTATAATATTGTCAAGATATGAAAAAGTGCATAGTTACGACTTGTAATAGTTAATCTTCCCAAAAAAGTGCAATAATTTAAATAAAAACTTTTGTAACAAACGACAAATCTATCTGAAATAAGTATCAACCAATTGTTCGAGATAAATGAAAATTCATACTCTCACACACACACACACACACATACACACACACACACACACGAAGAAAGTATTTGATATAATTTAAAGCATTTTTGTTTGTATATCAAATCTTCAATGCTCTAAATTAGTTGAATATTGTAAGCCATACCGAAATTAAATTAAATAACTTTCTAATGTCTAACTCTAATCTACTTCATTAAAATAATTTAACAAAATACAAATAAAGTGTTAAAAAACATTTGATTGAAAACAACATTTTTAAAAAGCTTTTGACAAACGAAATAAGCCTAAACTCATTGAATGAAAAAAAAAATAAAAAATTTCAAATCAAGAAAACATACAATGCAGTTTTTATTTAGGTACTATGCAGAAATTTACAAAAATCTTGTTTCTTTCCACCGATTAAGTTTCTAACCAGCCTCAACTAACCAGTCAACTGGTTGTTGTAAAGGCCCGGCACGCCTGAACGAACTTTTAATGTGTCTTTCGAATCTCTATTATGTTTTGTTTAAAAATTCTCAATTTTTCTTTAAATTTTGTAAAATCATGTAATACAAAAATACAAGAAATGAATTAAAAAAGGGCTCTAATGATTTTACAAATAACATATGGGCATCCAAACTGGAGTTACGAACGATTTGTACGAAGAAGTATTAAAAAAGAAAGAATGAAAATGTCCAATTTTTAAAAAGGCTTTTTTATATTTGCGTAGAGTAGAGCGAGGATGATTTGACGAAAAAATATATTTTTATAATTTTCACTAGAAATTTAACGCATCGCTAAAAATTTAATAGCGGATATTGTTCCTTATGAGATGCAGTGAAACAGAGGAAATAGAAAAAGTGTCAAATCTTCCTACTTGTGAGGAGTATTTGACAGAGCCTTAGGAGTATTTAACAGCATGAAGTATGAACTCGCTTCCCACTCGGTTCAGCCGATCTTCATACGATAAATTAATGTTGATTTATGTATGTTATATTTTCAGGCTGTGCTTGTAAGCGTTTCAATCTTTTTTTTAATGTAGAGCAGTGCTTTTTGATCGAGAACCCTTTCAGAGTGCTTTCTATGTATATCTTAGGCATATTATACTAAAATGATAATAATAAATAGAATAATAACAAGAAAAATATAAAAAACAGCTCTTAGAAAATAGTATGACTATTTTAATATTTGATAAATCCTCCTACTTGGTAAATATCAAAGCATCCTTTAACCAATCTTAACCTTATATTTTTAAATTTAATGATACTATTATAAAACTGATGATATAATAATGTAATAATAATAATAATAGGAGTAAAAGAAATAATGGATAACCATTACGTTTCAGGCATGAATATAAGTAGGCAAAATTAAGAAGAAAGCACCACAAAAAATTAAAAAGCAACAAGCACGTTAATTGGCACGTCAGAGGTGCGACTGGCATTTTCATATGTAATGCTCAACGGATGGCACAATAAATTTACATGTATGTGCCATGGCAGAATAAGAGAAGGTATATGCATTTTGGAGAGGGAGACTGCCGCAACTGTCAAAACGAAGTTGACAGCTCATAAAAAATCTGAAAACTATGAGAATGCGATAAGAAAGCGAAAATAGGCAAGAATAGCAAAATGCTTGAGTTTAACAATTCTGGCTATGAGAAAAAGAGAGCAGTCTGAAATGCATATACCTTTACTAGTTCTACCATGGTATGTGCGCTCTGTACGAAGCATGGTTGGCATTATATTTGGAAATGACAAAACCTTTCGTCAAATCATCCTCGCTCTACCCTAGTAATTAAGTAGCATTATATTAAGTGGAAACAATGACAACAATAGACCATAAGGATTTTAAGACAAAAGCAAAAATATGTGCTGGAGTTAAATAAAAAAAACCGAAGTGTGTTTTGACTTGGACTACAAAATTTGCAAAACTTTGAATTGGGCAAGACTTTTTGTACACAACTTTTTGTAGAAGAGTTTAAAATAACATAAGTTTATTTTCCAAGTGATAAAATTTGAAAATCTCTGGTTCTTTTTCACTAGGCTTTTTGATCTGGCGTCACATTACTGGCGTTACGTTAGTTAAATTTCCATTGTAGTTAAATTTTTTGTAAACACTTCAGTATGGTTATTAGTTTTTTAGTACACAAAAAATATTGTATCTATTTTTATGTTCTTTTTTAGCATTTAAATTTAATATATAAAAAAATATCGCTAATTTTGTGCAAGATTGTCACAACTCAAAATTTAGTATTTTTCAGGAGAGCCTTATGAAATTTTGAAATGACATCACGACCATTAATTGTAAAGATATACTGAAAATTGTTAAGAATGTTTGTAGGCCATTGTATTTTCTATCACAAATATAATAAATTGTTCATTTTGAGTCAATAGCAAATTTTTAAGCAATATTTTACTGACATTACTACAAAAACTCCTTTTACAAAATGTTTCATTCTGAGTTGTGACGATTTTGCTACAATATGATAACATACTTTTGAGCTAGAGAGATGACACGTTTTGAGTTGGTACTTTATTACTACAAAAATATTGGGTTACTTGCTTGGATTTTTATTTAAAAAATGGTTTATGATATAATAAGTCGTTTTTGAACAATGATTAGGGACATGATATCGGCAGAAATAAAAACGATACCTACTTTTTTGGTATCGAAAGAAAAGTTTCGATGCCACAAAATATTGAAAGAAATCGATACCATGAATATCGAGTACTTTTTCGTATTTTTTGCATGGTTGATTAAAGAATGTAGTCTCGTGGTTCATCAATTATCATACGATTTCGTTCAAGAAACGCCGTTATGAAATTTTTTGTTAGAAGAGCACCATTCCAGAAATGCTGAATTTGAGTATTTTAATGAAAATGTCCAAAAAACTCAAAAAGAAAAGCTAATATTATTTTTTATGCTATTATTACTATAATAATATGTTGTGATAAAAACAAAACCGATTAAGTTATCATAAGTTTTGGACAAATGACTCTAAAAATTAAGATTAAGAAATTACTTTTGAATAATTGTGAAAACTGTTATATTTGTAAAACGTGCTTAACAAAAAATTTTAATACAAAAATAAAAGTTATTTGGAAGTCTACCCCCCCCCCCCCCCACTCGGCCACTGTTCTCGATGATGTTTTAGGTACTTAACCATATTGGTGGTTACTTGTTTAAAATAAACAAATGCAAAATTGTACGTAGCATTGCGTTGTAAAAATTCCTTGGATTTGATTTTTTGTTGCCATTTAATTTTCTTTGTATAATGATGAACATTTTGTTTCGATACTAGGTAAAAATAATCAATACCATCTAATATCCAAAAGACCCGTAGCATCGAAAAATTCTCGTATCGGAAGAAAAAGTATCGATACGATCGATATTCGTGTCCCTAACAATGATGCAGCAATTTAAAATAAATGTTGGTATAAATATAAATGAAACGTTATTGCTACAAAAAGTGAAGAAATGTATTTTTTTGAAGATGGCACAGAGATATTGCTAAAATTCAAAACGACACAAGTATCTGTACAACTGTCAATTGACAGCAATTCGGTCTGGAACTCACTGAAATTAAAGGTATGATAACAATCACAGCTGTAAAATCGGCATTCAAATTCAGAATTTTAAGTACAACTGAATAACTACATAAGAATGTATTCAATGAATGCAAAATTGATTTATAAATAAAATTTTTAATTTAAATTAATTTTTAAAAAAATGATTAATTATTAATTTTAATAATTTATTTTCGTTATTCAGAATAATGAATACATTTTTTTATTTATTTGAATGCTATTCACAAAGAATGCAATTCACAAAGAATTTCAGAATTTTCAATTATTCTTTTGTTATTCATTATTACTTTTTTATTCATTACTAATTTTTTATTCATTACTCATTTTTCATTAATTTTTTATTTATTTTTTATTCTTTATACATTTCAATCAAAAAATTATTCATTATTCTGAATAACGAAAATGAATAATTAATAATTTTTTAAAAATGAATGAATTAAAAATTTTATTTATAAATCAACTTTGCATTCATGAATGCATTCTTATTACGTTATTCACAGATTCATTTTTATGTGAGTAAAATCAAATTCAATGTATTCTTTTACAGCTCTGATAACAATGCATATTTAACTCAAAAAACCCAAATTTTGAGTTGTGACCAGCATTGCCATATTCACAGATTTAACTGTAAATTACAGTGAAACAGGCTTACAGTTTTCTTTTTTGGTGAATCGTAGTGCAAATTACAGTTTTATAAAATTTCAGATTTAAAAAATTAATTATAATAGGTTTGGTTTTTATTTTTTAATTTGTTATAGATCCTTAAACCTCTGAAAGATATTTATTTAGGTAGTGATATATCTATAACATTGACGTAAATTCATAAATTAACATAATCGGAGGAAATCGAATTCAGCAAACATTGCGTAAAATTTTATGTTGTGTTATGTAATAAACTGTTTATTAAATATTTATTTGAAAATGAATTTTTAAAAGATGTGGAATTTATGTGTCCAACTAAAGTTTTATATACATACTTATCAGATGTTATAATCATTGAAAGATTGCAAGAAGGTGATGATGAATAGGGAAAATTACATCAATCTATTTTTAAAATAAAAAGAAGCGATAGTTTCCGCTTTTGACAAAAATGGTTTCTACTGCTCTATGCTTTCCAGCATTTCTGAAAACGTAGAAAGAACATTTTCAGTATTTAATGTAAATAAAACAAAACTTAGAAATCAGTTACAAATTCTCAATAAGTATAAAATTGTATATAATTTGATAAATCAACTAAAATGTACAAAGAAATTAAAGTCAATTTACAAAAATTGATACAATCAAATTTCAAAATGAAAAAGCAAAATGTGATCAAATGCTATTCAAAAGTACAAATACTTACTAAGGGTATTCATCTAAATATGCAAAACCCTCGTATACTATGCAAACTGCATTTTCCACCCTCGAAAAATGAGCGGTCAAAAATCGTACAATTTATAAATTTTTGATAGCAATTTTTTAAAAAAACTGATAAACATTTTTAAATTCATAATAACTGCTCAAAATGCCTTCCATGAGCAGGAATACATGCTTGCGCTCTCTTTTTAATATTTTCAAATACATCAAGCTGGGGCAATTGATGTTATAAAGAAACTCGACCAACTTTTTGAAATTTCAATAGATTTTTATCATTCTGAGGCATTGATCTTGCCTTTTGAATATTTGCTGTACTAAGATCATCTTAAGTTTCAATACAAAAATGCGTTGTATTGAGAAAATCTATAAATATCGAGATATCGTCATAACTTTGATGTCAAAATAAAAGGAATTTTCCAAAGTTTACTACTTGTAAGAAATTTCACCTTCACAATATATATTAACCGTCACAATATAAAAATATGCTTATTGTAAGGTATCCGTAATGCCGTGGTTATGCTAGCCAAACATGTTCGCCGAACATTTTTTGTTGTTATTGTTTCACGTATAAAATGAAAAATAAACTTTTTTTCATATTCATTCCCTTGCTCTCAGACCGAACATTTTTGATTGCTGATTGAAACACCAAACATGCCGAACTTTCCGGTGGTGCCTTTAGTCATTTTGCATAATACCATCAAAAAAGTAGCAAAAAGTATTGGAAATTGAAATTAATTGTGTGCTCAAGTAACCCTCAATAGAAACAGCAAGCATTCTTTTGTTGAACTAATTTTAATGACAAAAAATCGTGTTAATTGAAGTAATCTAATGATATTTTAATAGAAAAATAACAAATTCATGAACACTAATAGCTCTGAGATTCCCTACTAACCCTTAACGTTAATACTTCGGGTCAAAGATCATTAATTTAAAATTTAACATGATTCGGCACATCTTTGGTGCAGTACCTTTCGAATGATAATACGTTTCATTGCCCTTATTCTAAAACAAATATCAAAAAAGTGTACAACATTTGATGCTTGCGTATTAATATATAAGATGTAGCTAAGGAAATTGCTTAAAACATAGATTTGTGTATATAGCTTTGGAGTTTAAAATATTTGAAAATTTTTTCACAGAACTTATTTCTTGAGCTGTAGTACTTTGTAAAAAATGTAAACACATCATTTAGAAAAATTGAATTTTCATCAAAAAAATCATGCTTAAAAATCATGTATAGCTCATGAATTTCGATTATAGAAACTGTTTATTGCATTTTGTGTCAAAATGAGGCAATTTTTGCAAAAAGTGATATGCCATATGAAAGAGTGTAGAAAAAGAAAATGTAATAAGGAAAAAAATTACAAAAAAAAAATTTGTCTTATTTTTTGAGCAAAATCTAAATATGTTAGAGATTTTTTTTTAAAACAATATAAAACATTAAATTGATGGGATAGCGGTTAATCTTTTCTTATTTCTCTAAAGTCATTTAATTGATCTTTCAGACAAGAAAATTTGTTGAACATCGATTAAAAAATGACTGAGATATTTGCTTGCAAAGTCAAAACTTAAAATTTCAATAGTTTTTTCTCATTCTAAGGATATACATTGTACTGAGAAGATATAAATTTGTCTAGATATCTAATTAATTTTAATGTAATTTTAAGGGGATTTTTCATTTTGAGCAATTATTATGAATTTAAAAATGTTTATTAGTTTTTTTAAATAATTTCTATCAAAAAATTATAAATTCCTGGTTAGTTATTAACTAAACGTAAGAACATATATATAACAAGAGCTTTAAAAACAACACTCAGGAGGTTCAAAGTGCATCATTAGAAAAAATAAAAACTCTCAATACTGAATATCTTCTTCTGATTCTAGAAATAGATTTGTGAATATAAATTTGCTATTACTTATGATGTAAATTTTTTTTTATAAATTAAAATAATGTTAAAATTAAGATAATATGAAATTTACCAAGAGCGCTTGTAACAATGCGACGAACAGAAAAAGATGCTGAAATTTCGTTCTTATGAACCCTTTTTTGGAAAAGATTACTGCTTTTTAGCGACCTTAGCTGATTTAAATATTTTGAATATATTTTTCGTTTAGGCGCCTTTCTTGCCTCCTTAGAGAAATACACGCTATAATATATCAAGTAGAAATAAAACTTATTACATGATTTTAATTGTGAGCTATTTAGATCAAGTAAGTTTGAAGAAAGCAAAAACAACAACTCTGGATAGAGTCAATCACACAGCAAACTAGACAGCCTGTTTCGGAAATCGCAACATTTCCTCCTCAGTAGTCTTGAGTAAGTCTTAATTATCAAAACTTATTAATGTTTTGAAATAAAAAGAAAATACTTACAAGAATCTCGTTGAGAAATACCGTTATCATTTGCTTTGCTAGTTCCTCTGCTAAAGAAACTGTCATTTTAATGTCATTCTGTATCAAGTTATTGATAAGAATGTCTAAAATTATCGTACGACAACCATCGTTTAATTCAACATTTCGGTTTCTTCGATCAATAATCAATCTTCCCTGGCTATTATATAATATAATATTAATATTTATTTGAGCAGAATTATTTTTAAACGTTTCTGTGAAAGCAATTTGTGTTGTGCTTCCAGTTGTTTCATGCTGGGGGAAAAAAGCAGTTTTTTTTTTGTAAAACGCAACTAAACGCAACATAAAAGCAGCTTTTTCCATACAAATAACACTAGAAAAAAACAACTTAATGCAACTTTTATTCTGCTTTTTCGTGTGTGTCACCCTCTGTTTCGTCGATACTTCTGAAATACGAAGTTAATTTTTTGTCATAAGTCAATAACAAATATAATCAACAAAGTCAATAAGTAAAGGATTGTAAGTGTTTCTATAAAATCGTATTGGAAGAAGAAGAAATTATTTTATAAATTATTTGCAACAGTTATTTATTATTATTATTTTCTTCCGCTCCCTCTTTTGCCACGATGTGCTCAGGTTGAAAACGTTTTTGAACTGAGAAAATCGTACTACACAATTTGATGAGTGTTCACGCTGCTCAAATCGTTTGTCAAATGAGCAGAAAAATTAAAAATTTTTGATTTACATCAAACGAGTGTTCACACTCGTCAAATTGCCATCAAATCCATAAGGGTAGGGTGAACGCACTCATTACATAATTTTGCTACACTTACACTTCTGTCAAAATTAGATTATTAACTGACAACAAAAATATTTAACACCGTACCAACACTCATAACAATAGGGTCGAGGTATTGTTAGAGTGTTGTGTTGTTGAAATATGATCAGACGTGTTTTTTGTTGTTGGTGTTGTTGAAATAGACAACACTTCAGCAATCTAACACCGCAACAAGACTACCTCTGAATACCATTCATATAAATTCTGTTGGTCAAATCATTTGTTAAATCAGTTGATGATTGATTTGATGATCGATTTGAAATGTGAACGGCCCTAATGCTAATAAAAGCCAGCATGAACGCAGTTCGAAAAAGTATGTTCGAATATGCAAAAAGCAGCTTTTTTCATGGTAAAAGAATACTGATATATGCACCAGAGGAGAGCATACTGCCGGAATTGTCAAAATGAAGCAAAACTTTTTCTTTATTTTCTTTTGTTTCCATTCGCCACACAGCTAAATTTGACAGACATGGCAGTATAGAGGTGTTCACACGTCTGTCAAATGATTGAAGTATATTGCGATTTTTTACTCTCTTTTACTCACTCGAAAATTTTTGATTTATTTCTGCTCACACATGATTTTTTGATTGAAGTACCGATGCAGGCATTTGTTACTCTTCTGCCTACTTTTTTGCCTACTTTTCTATCTACTCTTCCTTTTTTCTCTTTTAAAAAAACTGCTTGTGTGTTCAAATAAGTACTTTTTTATAAATAATTTGCTACTTAACAACAGACAAGTAAAAAAATGCAACCCTTTGACTGATTGATGCAGGTCTGGAGCTCAATCAAAATTTTGACTGATTTGATGAAGAGTTTGAAGTTCATTTTCGCTCTCGCAGAGAGTTCATTTTGTTAACATAGGAAAGCAACAACAAATTTTGATTGATTCAATCATTTGACAGACGTGTGAACACCCAATATGGAAAGAGAGCACAGTCAGCGCTGCATATACCTTTATCCTTCTACCATGCTTTTTTTATTAGCATGAACATGGCTTCTTAATTATCGAACTGGTACGAACATGGCCGCCGTTTGATGAACATGTTTGCTAATAGCGGGGTTCACATGGTCCTACATGTTATCACGCATTGTAGAACAAGCCTCGTATTTGACCGTTCGAACGCTCGATACAGCCGACTGACAACATGTTATCTTGAATTTGAAATATTTCTAATTCAAGGCCATCACGCCAAGCGTGACAACATGTAGGATCATGTGAACCCCGCTATTGAGTAAGGCCTCTAACGATACCAATTACAACATTATCGATAGCGCTAGTGATACGTTCGTTATCCAGTTCAATGTTTTTAATGCAGTGTAATCACCTTGTTGCGAAAAATTTAAATTGTGAAAACAAATTTAAATTGTGGTGTTAAAATTTATATTCCAAATATTTTCAGAATTATTTTATAATTTATCTGCATCCGGAGCAATAAATGGATGATTCAGTGTTTTTTATATAAATTCTTCGATTAGATATTGTATGTAGCACAAGCAATAAAATCAATAAAAAAATAAACAAATAGTAATCAGTGATAAATGCCAACTGGAATACGAGGTTGCCGCTCCCTTGGCACGTCTGCAGCTCTATGTTTATGGTACTAAACAGTAAGTGACTCACGGCAGTACGCTTGTGGAATCTAGATTTTCTCTTCATATCGCCATCGATTGTGCTTATTGCTTGAATAGTGTGTGCTGGCTGCTGCTGTAGATTTTGTTAGAATTTCATTATTCTTGTTGATGTTCAGTGCATTTAACATTAGCCTAGATTTTCGCCAAAAAGAAATGTTCGATTTTAACTTGCAATTTGCTCGGAATGGTGCTCTCCTGACTGTTGAGCTGTTTCGTCAACTGACAGAGGGTGGCGTAAAGCAGAACATTATATTTTCTCCGTTTTCGGTGCAGAGTTGCATTGGTTTGGCTTTTGCCGGCGCTCAAGATGAGACCGCTGAGGAAATAGTAAAAGGCTTACAGTTTGTGTCGGATATACCAAGTGAAGTGGCCGAGTGCTTCCAGTTTGTGTTTGAACAGTACAAAAACAGCGAACTGCTTAAGATAGCGAACAAAGTCTACGTACAAGAAGGCAAAACTATTAAGCCTGAATACGAGGCAGCCATCACAGAGCATTACAAGTCCGAAGTGGGTAATTTGAACTTTTGTGAAAATGTTGCAGCTGCAGAAGCTATTAATACTTGGGTGAAGCAGAAAACTGGTGGAAAAATAACAGATCTCATTACTCCAGAATGCGTAAACAGCCTTACTCGTCTAGTGTTGCTTAATGCGATTCATTTCAAAGGGAACTGGGAAAAAAAATTCGACGAAGCTCAAACCCAAGAAGATGATTTCTGGGTCGGTGAGGATTCATCGGTTAGAATGCAGTACATGCATCAAAAGGCGAAATTTGGCTATGGCTACTTTGAGGATTTAGATTGCACTGCCTTAGAAATGCCTTATAAGGATTCGGACCTATCTATGTTTGTGTTATTGCCCAACGAACGCACTGGCTTAAAATCACTGGCGGAAAAATTAAAATCTGTAAATCTAATAGATTTGGCCGAAAATATGAACACTGAAGAGGTGCTTGTTAAATTCCCAAAATTCAAGATAGAATATTCGGTGGAATTGAGCGAAACTCTGAAAAAGGTATGTATGAAAACTTGTTAAATAGACACCCAAAATTATGCATAGGTTTTGATTAGTCAGCGATAATAATAAGAGAATCCGAGCACTATACTTAAACATTTAAAAGCGTATTCTGGAAAACTACATTTTTCGAGCAGGCGACTCTCATGACTCAGTCAATTTTTAACGAATCTTAATGCTTTAATTTAAATGAGAGTAATAAAATTGACCATGAAATTTTATAAATAAATAAAATTTCATATTGTATTTATCAACTAAAAAGTAAAGAAAATTTGCAGTTTCAAATAATTTTTCAAACGCCGTCATTTTATTATTTTTTAATCAACTGCATTAAAAGTGGTCTATTCCATAATCATACTCATAATAAACAGGAAAGTCTTTTGATTTTTGTTTCAGATGATTTATGAGACCAAGCTCGGTTCGTGTTTTGCCGCACTGGCCCATGTCGCCTCGTGTAGAGGACACTCATTAAGTAATCTAAAAATTTTATACAATCCTTTTAAAAGTACTATAAATATACCTGAAAAGTTTTGAGTACCTATATTTTTCACTTTATTAAAAAAAAAATTGTCTTTTTGTCGCCCTGATTAACCGGACTGGACAATTAAATGATATAGTTTATTTATAATTTCGTAAAAAGCTTGAAACTGTGTACTTCATACTCCGAAAATATGTAATGTTCAGTATGAAAATTTTTTCCTTTATCTGGATTTAAAATTTTGTGTGTTTACTTAAACCATGCTAAAAGCTAAAGAAAAAAAATTATTAGAATACAAAAAAACCGAAATTAGAAAAAAGGAAACAACAATGTATTACAGATTAGATTAAATCAAGACTCACGGGTCATAATGCTTACTAAGTGACTGTCTGCAAAAGTTATTCTAAAAATATTTCTAAACAATATTGAGGTGTTTAAAATTGCATTGGTTTTCTAAATACTGCGTGCGATAGGAATATTTTGAATTTGCGATAGGAATAGGAAAAAGAAAGTCTTTGTAGAAGCGCTCAATAAATCAGCATGTGTTTTCTAGTCAAAGTAGTAAAAAAAAACTTCCCAGGCCCAGAAGCCCAGGTCTTTTTGCCTTATGTAATATTAATACCTTATGTAATAATAGTAAACGTATAAATAAATCCCTACACAAATTTTTAATGTAGGATTCCATTTTTTTCCTTAAAGTACCTACACTTAAAAATGAATTAAAAAATAATAAAATATCAACGTAGTCTAATTTTTAAGCGGCGTGGCCACAAAGCTAAATAACATAACGTTTTATAGAAAGTGCAAAAGCAATAAAATTAATTTAAAATTTAAAAACATGTGTGCATATCCACAGAAAAGTCTACCGTGTCCAAAACATTAAAACTTATTAAAAACTTCTTAGGGGTCGTCCATAAACTACGTTACCAATTTAGGGGGGGAGGGGTTTTGAAATGCACTACGATAAGTAACGGTAGGGGGGAGGTGTTTAGATATTGTAACGTTACCAAAAATTAAAAAAATCGACGAAAAACCTCTAATTAATAACACAATCATTTCAAAAATTTTTAACCTTACATGTTTATGTTTGATCGTCTAAATTGATGGTTAACTTTTGTTACAACGATTTCTTCCACCACCTTTTCCCTCGACACAGGAACCTTTTGGTGTTCCTTCACCATCTCAGCACACGTCTGAAAAATTTGGGTCTTTGCTTTTGCGACAGGCTTTGACGTTAAGGCCTGAATGTTCTTGATCAAAGGAGATAACGTATGACATGTACTGTCCTTCTCAGAAAGAAGAAATCGGTTCAAGGTCGTATCCTAAAACACAGAACTTGGTGCAGCTCGGGTGCAGCCTTTAAGGGTACTCTGTCAAAGACCAGGTGAATTTCTTTGCGTTAGAAATGAGGATTCACCTGAATGGGTCGACATAGAATCCGATGAAAAATTCTATTTTGTGTTCTATTCTATTCTATTCTACTCTACCTAGTGATTGAGTGCATCGAATCTTGGATCGCAGATGGAATAGCTTTTACAGATGATATTAATTATTGATTTTTTTCCAATTGTTCCTTTAACGTATCTAGTCATACTAGTCACTAATACTAGTGAAAATTGACAGAGCTAGTCAAAATATATAATCATTCGAATGAATTAATTTCATATGTCACGTTACTTTATAAGGGGCGGAGGGGTTTTGAAAAGCACTACGAAAAGTAACGCAGGGGGAGGGGGGTAAAAAAAACCGGAAAATCAGTAACGTAGTTTATGGACGACCCCTTGTATTATGACATTATCTAAGAGAAACATTTTAATTTTATAAATTTAAGCAAATTATACATAAATTCATTTACCATGATCACATCGTCTGCACTGGTTCACGAAAGTAGTTTTTCTTTTTCGTAAATGTTTAGTAAATGTTTCGTACATTTTTTTGTTTTAGAAAAATGGAAAGCATTGGCTAAAGATAATAAAAAAATGCTTCAGGAAAGGAAAGACAAATATATAAAATTTGTTTTTTAATAACTAAATTACATAATAACTTAATTACCCAATTGAACTACAATAAAAATTTAAGTAACGTAACGCCAGTAACCAGAGATTTTTAAATTTGATCACTTGGAAAATACACTTATAGTATTTCAAATCCTTCTAAAAAAGCTTTTACACTAAAAGTCTATCCCGATTCAGAGATTTTTGAAAATTTTGTAATCCAAGTCAAAAATCACTTGTTTTTTGTAACGTAACGCCAGCACATATTTTTGCTTCTATCTTTAAATCCGTAGAATCGATTGTTTTCATTGTTTTTACTTAACATAGTGCTACATAATTACTACGAAAATATAAAAACGCCTTTTAAAAAATTATTGTAAATATTGTAAACTAAACTAAAGGGTGACCAAATAAGAATGATAAAAAAGGGAAATAGATAAATATTAAGTTGAAATAAAGCAATACTTTCTAACGGGCTCAAGGTCCAAAATATTAAAAATGAAAAACTTTAATAGTTTTCATTTTTAATTTTTATTTCCATTATTTCGATTGCCGTCGGCAATCATCATCAGAGAAGAAATTTAAATTATTAAAACATTTTTACAATTGAAAAACATTTAACATCTAAGGCCGACATTAAACATTAATAACACAATTTAAAAATTATTGTTAGAAAATAATATTAACTTAAAAAAAGTCGTAAAACAAATAAAATATTTAAATAAAACTAGTAAGGAATTATCTTCGACTGGACCTAAGTTAAAATACCCCACTACCGTATTTTAAATTATTTGAAGTCTTGAATGTTGTATTATTTTGATGACGTCACTTTTATTGGTTGCGTTATCCAAATATATCGCATTTGAAACTCGTTTTTAAAGCTTTTGTGTACAAAATCAAGTTCAAATATTGTTTTTTAATTTATAAAGGTTTTACTATTATGATTACGTCATTTTGTATGGAAGGTGGGCGGAATTTTCAGTTCTGAAAAATTTTAGGCCATTGTAGTAATTTTTGTGGAATTTAGAGGGATTTCATAAAGTCATTTTGTATAGTAGGTAGCCATGGTTTTCATTAGATTTTTCCAAATTTCGTACTTAAAGTACAAATTAATTGTTAAAGCTTATGTGCAAAATTTGAAGACATTAGATTAATTTTTGCGGAATTGAAAGAGATTTTATCGTTTTGGTAAACTCACCTTGTATGGGTGGTGGACGCGATTTTTATTCGAGTTTTACAAATTTCTTACTCAAAGAGCATATTAAAAGTTAAAGCTTATGTGCAAAATTTTAATTAGATTGATTTTTGTGGAATTTAAAGAGATTTTACCGTTTTGGCTAAGTCACTTTGTATGGGAGGTAGGCGTATTTTTCATCCGATTTGGTTCATTTTCAAACTTCACCTCCATTTTTTAATAAAAAGCTTATATATTGAATTTCGTTCCGATATCTATAAACTGACGGCTGTTATCGTGATTACAGACAAACAGACGGACAGACGGACATGGCTAAATGGACTCAGGAGGTGATGCTGATCAAGAATATATATACTTTCCTATACCGGCCACCGGTGACCAAGTTAATTTACCCCTATTACGTTTTTTAAACGTGGAGGTATAAAAACAACGGTGTGAGATTATTGCGGTGTGTTATTCCGGCAATAGAAATTTAAAAACATACTGCTTGAGAGCTGGGGACTGTACCCGAGTTATCGCGGTTCTTCAAACTACGGGCCACGCATTCTACCCAGTAGGCTATGGACAAGAATTTTTGTTAAACTAAATGACAAATCTCACAATGTGCGTTGTGCCAAAAAACTTAAAAAACAAAGTATAAAACTTTTACATTAACATTCGAAAATGATTTCATCTAATTTTTCAAAAAACATTTTTTTTATTCTTAAACGATTTTATATATGAACTACGAATATGAATGATAGCATTTTGCATATTAATATGAGTGAAAATTTGTCTTTTTTTTATACATGAAATCGGAATTATACAAAGTTATTATTTTTTAAGTACATTTTAGAATTTGGTAAATAAACGTGTTATACTGAATACAATTGATATGGCCAAGTGGTAGTTACAGTGGAAAAATATCAGAGAGGACGTGAGTTCAATCCCCTGATCTGCATTATTTTATTTTAGATTGTTTTGTAAATCAATACAGCTTTATATAAGTGTATATTTTGATATTAGCGTTCGATACTTGAAAAATCACATTTAAAAAAAGGGCGTTCGTAAAACTATAATTTTTTAGTACATACTTTTAAAAACTTATTTCCGAAAAAAATAATTCGTTTTTGAGAGACAAATAAATGATTGATTAAAAAGTGCTGAGTGTTGAAAACAAAAATTTCTATGCTTTTTTTTCAATTTTGTCATGGATCATCGCGACGGTTGAGTTCCGAAAGCGTATTTTTTTTATCCGTAAAGGTTCACAAATTAATTAATAAAAGATATTTTTGGTTCACTGGGTGCCCTTCTCATTCTCCCACAACCAATCACAGGCAATCATATTTTTTCTGAAGTTGTGCAAGAATCGGTAAATCCTTATTCGCTTAATCGAATGAAAAAATAATCATATTTATTCGTTGTGAAAAGATGATTCTTGGATTCTGTAACTTTTTTTATTGAACTCTTTAACTTTTTCATTGAAATCTTTCTTATGGAATATATTTAACTTCTAGGGGGAGGAGCAGCTACTCCACTTTGTCCCACTATACGGCAATGACGTTAGTTATAAGCTTAGTGTTGAAAAACGAACGTAACATGTCTTAAAAAACTTGGGTCTTTCAAACAATTCAACCATTTTAAAATATAAAAAAAAATGTTTTTTCTTGCTCCTACTTAAAGTAACCAAAAAAATTATTTTATGACTAATATTATTGCATTTTAAAAAAGGCAACCTTAAAAAGACCATTTAAGCGCAGTATTAATTAAAAAACATGAAGGCTGGGCATTTCAAAGTTGAAATTTTTTTCGAAAAGATAGATAACATCGAATAAAATCACATACATATCTCATTAAAGTCATACAAATTATTAACTTTTACACATAAGAATTGTGAAAATAAGTAAAAAGTGTCCTTTTTCGAACATTGTTGACCTTAAATTTTTTCTATTTGGTTTTTGGGTTTGGATTTTAAATCTTTTAAGATATATATTGATATCTTAAACAGCCATGTACCGAATAGCGAGTTTGTATAAAATTTTTTTGGTTTTTTACTGTCAAAGTGAATTTTCTTTAAGTGAAGTTTGACCTGGTGGGTATAATGCAGAAGAATTTATTTTTGAAAGTTAGATGTTGTGCAAAATGTATTAAAGAATCCCTTCATCTAAATTAGTTTGAATATGAAATTTCATATGAAAACACAAAATAAAGTTGTAACTATTTTTTTAGATGGGCATAAACAAAATGTTCACCAAAGATGCTGAGTTTAGCAATATGTTGGAATCTCCAGAAAGTATTTTCGTGTCGAAAATTATGCACAAAGCCAGCATTGAAGTTAATGAGGAGGGCACCGAAGCTGCTGCAGCGACAGGTATTTAATAATTAGATATGTTGTTACCTAATTAATACTTATAACTTATTTTTTTTTTCAATTCAAGGTATAATCATGATGACACGTATGATGCTCATGCCAATTGAATTCCAAGCTGATCATCCTTTTTTGTATATGATTTGGAATAAGAAGAACATCTTGTTTGCTGGCGCTTTTCTTGATGCACCTGCAGCTTAAAAAGAAGTTAACGAAATTGTAAAAGTTCTTAAATTGTTTATGTTAAATTATTTATGCATATTTTTTACTTTTTTCGAAAGATTGTATGCATTTAATTGCAATTAAAAATTTAATTGACTAAAACAATAACTCAAGAAGCAAACATTTTAATTTCTCAAACATTTGTTAAAGACGAACTGAGTTGATTTAAACTTATTTCGCTGAGTTTGAACGCGTCATAGTACAAAATAGAACCATAACGATTGACAAATTATAACATTAACAAGGATGTTGATGGCATACTAGTTTGGATATCATGGTTTGGCAAAAAATCATCCAGATTTTTTTAGGACGAGGTGGAATTTAAAATTTATTACGCATTATATGTTATCACATTTTTCCAAATAAATATTTATGTTCTTATTGTTGATATCAAATGGGACAAAATATTCTGGCGAACTTGCCTATAGCGAATCCGGAAGGGACAATAAAATTAGTTCATAACACTGCAACTTATTTGAGGTCTTCGTTTTGGGACTTAGGTTTGATAATCTCTCGTGAAAGTACTTTCCAAAACTAGAAATTCTGCATCATCTTGCTTACTTACACGTTCAAATAATAGATTAACGATGTCATCCATTTTTGGTTCAAAGTGGATTTTAAGCACTTTTTCGATATTTTGACATGGCTGTTTCGCGGTTAACCGTAAGGAATATTGTTTTGGTGTCTTAAGTGTCTTAGTAGATATTGAAGTAGAGAAAAAAATGCAAAATAAACTTACCCGAAAAAACTACATATTGTGCCTCAACATCGTAAAAATTTTCTTTTTTTTGTTGACATCCTTTGAACTTGACGGCTGTGATTCTGATAACCTCAATCTCTGCGTGGGTGGTTGTAAATCATCGTCTGAATCTGAATAAGATACAGTATTCAATGGAATTTCTTCTTATGTGTGTCCTTTATATCTAGTGGTATTATCTGGGTCTTCGGTGCCTTCATCTTCATAACCGCTTAATTTACTTGACCACCAACATACTTCTTCTACTACAAGCAGTGCATCCAGTTTTTCCCCAGTTCGCATTTTCATTGGCTTAGTTATCTGGTGGAATCCGCTACCTTGTTCGTCCGGTTCTTGGGAAAATTGTCGCAAAAAGCTATCAAGGTGAAAATGCAGAAAATGTACTTTTAAAGTTATGTATGCATTGATTTTATCGAAATAATACAATAGAGCATCGACTCTTTTCTTTATATCGTTTGGCTGCACCCGATTTTTTCATAAAACACTCTTGATTACTTCTTTTAGAGCGACCCAGGCATTCAGGTAATTGTTTTTCAGTAAGTTTGTAAGGGCTTCGCTTTTCATTAATTTCCGTGTATCTGATCCATTAAGTATGCCTGGTTAAAATGAAAAAAGGCTTTGCACAAAAAATTTATTTGCAATAGGAATAGAGGATAGCTAAATAAATATAAATATGAAAAAATTTACAGTGTGACAAATATGTGTTGATACAAAAACAAAGTAGGCTTTTTCAATAAAGCTTCAGTTTATTTTAAGAAATATGAATGCACAAATTTTAAATAAAGTTTAAATATTTGATTTATATGGCAATTACTCGATGGCCAGCCCTGTTTTCTCACCGAAGTCTGCAATCAAAATTGTTACACGCAGCACGCACCACTTCCATTTTAGGTATTTTGTTCCATACATTAATAATAGCAGCTTTAAAATCCTTCAAGCTATTGTACTTATATTCCTTAAGTCGCTGTACCGTACATCCCCATATGCAAAAGTCCAAGGAATTGCAGTCTGGTGAGCTAAGAGGCCATTCATCTTTAGGTATAAAATCTGTTAAGTTTTACTCACACCAGTCTTAAAACATTTTAGGGGTGTGAGCAGGTGCACCATCTTGCTGGAAGCTAGACTTCTTCTAGTTAATATTGAGCGTTTATTTTTACACCTTTGTCAATAAAGACTGGCGAAAATTTACCTTTTCTGGATATCGCACCCCAGACCATAATGGATTACGAATTTTGGTATCTGGGCACATGCTTTTTGTCATTTGGGATGTCCTTGTATGATACTGCTCATAATCTGTCATTTTGCGTGTGGTGCGGTGCCTCCAGAACGAAAAGTTTTTCGTCAGAAAAAAGATATCATCGCCAACGTGCCAAGAAAGGATAAGTTTCGTTCTTTGCAATCGCTTGTCCATGGTTGTGTTAGTAAGGCCATGCATTTTCTTCTTTTTAAAGGCTTTCATATTGAGGTCGCAACGAAAAAGGAGCCTTAAAGATTCTCGGTTCATTACTATATTTTTGGCCGTCTTTCGTGCTGAACGGTCGCAGTTTCGTCAAATTCGGTCTCACTATTTTAATCGCATTTGCGGTATAGACTTTCCTTTTCTCCCACTTTTCTTACGGCCTTGTAAGGAGCCAGTATCCAGAATTCGCTTAATCGTATAATATACGTAATTTTTCTTCAGTCCTAAATGTGACAAATCGCGGAAAATTACTCCACAACTTAAACCGCTTTTGTATTTATTTACAATTAGCTGAAACCAGGCGCGTTGCTGCCACGCCCCCGTTGCCAAACTTCCATAAAATGTTATCAGTGAACCTGCATGTGTAAATTGAGTTCGAATACTGAATTCCGAGGCTGTGCGACCTATAACACTAAAGCAATTCGATATCGCAAATTTGGGTTGTTTTGAAGGTGTCACTTTCCATTTCACAACGCCCATTTCGTCAGTGAAACGGCACGCGTAAATTGTGGTCGAATACCGAATTCAAAGTCTGTACGACCTATACTTAAAAAGCTATTCGATATCGCAAATTTGGGAGGTGCCACGCCCCCTTGTTTAACGCTCATAAAATTGGATCAGTGAAACGGCATGTGTAAGTCGTGGTCGAATACTGAATTCCTATGCTGTGCGGACTATAACACCAAAGCTATTCGATATCGCAAATTTGGGTTGTGTGGGAAGTGCCACGCACCCTGAACGGCGTGTGTAAATTGTGGTAGAACACCGAATTCCATGGCTGTGTGAACTATAGCTCAAAAACTATTCGATATCGCGAATTATGGGAGGTTGCCACGCCCCCTTGTACTATGCCCATAAAATGTTATCAGTAAAACGACATGTGTAAATTGTGCTCGAATACCAAATTCCGAGGCTGTGCGGTCTATAACTCCAAAGCTATTCGATATCTCAAATTTGGGTTGTATGGGAGGTGCCACGCCCCTTGTTAAACATCATACAATGTTATTAATAAAACAGCATGTGTAAATTGTCGTCGAATACTGAATTTTGAGGCTGTGCGAATTATAACGCAAAATCTATTCAAAATCTCAAATTTGGGTTGTATGGAAAGTGCCCCATTTCCCAACTCCCATAAAATAATATCAGTAAAACGGCACGTGTAAATTGTGGTCGAACACCAAATTCCATGGCTGTGCGAACTATAACTCGAAAGCTATTCGATATCTTAAATTTGAGTTGTATGGGAGGTGCCACGCCCCTTTTTCCAACGCGCATAAAATGTTATTAGTAAAACGACACGTGTAAATTGTGGTTGAATACCAAATTCCATGGCTGTTCGGACTATAACTCAAAAGCTATTCGATATCTCAAATTTGGGTTGTATGGGAGGTGCAACGCCTCCTTGTCCAACGCTGTCCGTACTACGACTAAAATCTGCGCATGAATGCAAACAAACAATTTGCAATATATTTGCAATATATATATATATATAGATTAAGGAGCGTATATCAACCATAGAGTAACTTCGGGTATTGTGATATGGTCGGGTAATGTGATATACCTGCATATTCGTGTGAAAATTCACTGACAAGTCATGACAAATCAGCATGGATTTGTTACTGGCAGATCCACTGTGTCTAATTTCCTCGATTTTACAACGTTTTGCTCAAATTCATTTTATTCAGGTAACCAGGTCGACTGTATTTACACCAGTGTTTGGCAAATACGAGCACACACGAACAAACGTAATGTATGCTTGTGTTCGTTTGCTGAGAGATAGACTGAACGCTGTTAAGCTTTACACCTCAGCTATGCACCCACCAGGAAAATGAGAATTAATTCTTAAAAAAATCGGGAATGGATTCTTGTGCTTGCATTTCAGAATGTATTCCAAAGAATATATAAATTTAAAGCAAGAACTATGGATTAGAATCAATAAACAAAAATTTTACTGATTCGTTTTTATTGCTGCAGGATTCGATTATGATGTCTATAGTAATATATAATAAAGTAAATGTTGTTAGATTCTTTTCTTGCTTTTATGGTAAGTGAAAAACGAATTAATTCTGAAACAAATTCTGCTGTAAGCGAAAAAAGAATCAATCTGTTATGATTTATATTTTCTGTTTGTTGTTGTTATTTTTGTTTTTTCAGATATTTTTGAAAAACGGTTGTTCTATTGCTTTCCCTTCACGTGTTTCTTAAAAATTTTACTTTCTGTTTCATTTGTCAGCGTTGAAGGAACAAACTGCTTCAGAAGACCCGAAAATTTTAATAATATATTGTTTGGTAAGTTATGAAAAACCATCGCTCTTTACTTGTTTAAATCATTTTTTAATGTTTTTTTTTAAAATGCAGAGTGCCTTTGCACGGAAGGGTAAACCAGGAACAGTCCAAAAAAGATATCAAGGAAGCTATACGCAAGTCAAAATCTATATACTATAAGGAAATTTGAAGCAAAACGGAAGGAACAGCCTACATCATAAACATCAATATTTTTGCATTAAATGTGGTATTATTATAATTGTTTGGTCGTCTATCTAAATATTATTTATTCTTTCTAATTTCATTATAATTATCTGTATTAATATGAATTATTCTAATGTAATTTTTTATTAATTATTTAAAAAAGAATAAAAGATTTTCAATTCTGCCATACAAACCTATGCATTATGGAATTCATTCATGTATATCTTCCAAAAGGGCTTCTTAGCGATTCATACTTTTCTCATAATCGAAAAATGCATACTTTTTTCATTTAAAAGTATCCATGATATAAGCGAATAATAGAATCGATTTCAGCAGTGATTCAAGTGGAAGGCAGAAAAGAATGTACGACTTTTTGTAGGACATCACTATGTTAAAAATAATCAATTCTAGAATCAATAATTGGAAAAGTGAATTGATTCTTTTTTCATACACAATTGATTCTTTTTTCCCGGTGTGCAGTATTTCTCTGCTACGCCGTATCGTTTGTGTGCTTTTCCGATCATGTCTGTGTGAAAAAAACGATTTGTGCCGAGCAAGCGTGCCTATGGCATGCCAAACACTGATTTACACTGATTTTAGTAAAGCATTTGATAAACGGCCACACAACTTAATTATATTTAAAGTAAAGTTAATGGGTTTTCCACAATTTTTCGTAAGCTGGATTCAATCGTATCTGTCAGAGCGATCTTATCAAATACGATTTCGAGGCGCATTGTCAGCTGAATTTATTGCTGAATCAGGTGTTCCTCAAGGTAGCCACCTTGGTCCACTTCTGTTTATTTTAGCCATTAATGATGTAACCCTTACTTATCTATGAAAATGATATGAAAATATACAGAACAATAGATGCTAAAGACAATTCAGATCTGCTCCAGTCTGATTTGAAATCCTTTGAAATTTGGTGTTCTAAAAACAATATGTTTCTAAATCCAGATAAATGCCAAACTATGACCTTCTCGCGAAAAAGGAATAATTTAATTTTTGAGTACAAGATAAAAGATACTGCATTAAGTCGTGTAGATGCTGTCAAAGATCTGGGTATATGCATGGATTCTAAGCTATCGTTTAACGTTCATATTGATTATATTTGTAAAAAAGCATCTTCTATGCTCGGGTTTATGAAACGCTGGGCCAAAGAATTTAATAGTATGATCACAACTACAACGCTGTATTATGCAATTGTGCGACCTCACTTAGAGTATGCAAGTCAAGTTTGGTCCCCAAGTTACAATGTACATGTTGAACGTATAGAGAGAATCCAAAACGTTTTGTTCGGTTTGCTCTAAGGGGCTTAAGTGCAACTGACACTTTAAACCTTCCTCTTTATGATGATCGTTTAAAACTATTAAAAATGCAATCTTTGAATGAGAGCAGGAAGTCTGCAGATATCGTCTATTTACACCAACTCATAACTGGTGTATTCGATTCACCAGAACTCCTAACTCTTATAAACTTTCACACTAACCGTAGAAGCAGTAGAAATGCTAACAATTTAATTTACTAACCTTTTAGTAGAACAAATTATATGGCGACTGCTCCTTTACATCGCATGAGTACCTTTGTTAACAACTGTAGCTTTTTTGATGTTAACTTATCGAAAGGTCAACTCAAAAGTAGATTGGAAACTAATGTATGATTAGATCTATGTAAACGCATGGTTAGTTGTTATGTCTTGTGTTGTCCCTGAGCCCAACCCATATTATGGTGGGTAAATTTTTCTCACTTTAGATTGTTTTGGACTGCTTTTATCGATATCATTGAGATATTTTAATGTTATTTGGGCTGGTTCTTAAGATGATCTAATGCGGAGAAAGCGTCAAATTTTGTCAAATACACAAATTTTGATTGTAATATACATGAAAACGTAACGGTAACGGAAAAAGACACATGCTGCAGTTTTATGCGCGCTCTCATTCGTTGGGTTTATAAATATTGTTAAGAAATTGTTTCATTGGTGTAGTCGATATTTTTTTTGAGTGTGCTTTGTTAGTGAGATACTAGAAAACTGAAGCAGACTATGTCGGCGATCAATTTTTACTTGGGATAATGTCACTATGGAAGGGATGACATATTCCCAAATAAAAAGAAGTCAAAATTCCAAATTTTGTTGGGATTATGTCACTAGTGCACCGGTTTTTTTATAGTTTTTTCAAGCAAAACAATTTTATAGTTTTTTTACAAACTATTTTACAAACACACGAAGCAATGTGTTTGTAAAAGATTAAATGAATACAATGGAAGGTTTTACATATTCATATATCACTGGAGCGCGCAAAAGTAGTAATTTGGTCTATACCGAGAGTGACAAACAAATTTATTCATATAAAGTAATATGGAAAACTAAAAAAAAACGTTACAAACATTATCAGTGCTATCAAAAAGGACGCAAAGCTTCTGTGGATAGTTTATTGAAAAACGTTGGGACTTACATATGTAATAAAAGTGTTCTATCTTGAAAAGTAATGCATGGAATTTAATGGTTAATAGCTTATTGAATAGGTAATAGCATAAGTTCTCTTTAAATTTTCTTGCTTAGTTTATAAAAATAGCAAGTTTTTCGATCCCATTTTCTTTAATTTGGACCCCTATAACTTTTAAACCAAATGAGAGCGGCCATTAATTTGTACAGATTTGGAATTTAAAGCTCTTAATACATACATAAGTTCCACGAAAAAATAGTCAAAAAAATAATTTTAGCTAAAAACAAAATTTTCTCATTTTTAGGCTCAAAAATGACATTATCCCAATTGAGGTTATGACACTTTACAAGCACTGAAATTGCCCCAAGTAAAAAATTTGGGTTTCTGTCACTGTATAAGAAGTGACATAATCACAAAATTAAAAATTGGGATTGTGCCGCTTGGGGTTATGTCAGGGTACCAAAAGATTTTATGAAAGTCTTTTGGTGACTTTTTTATGAGCCTATTTATCCAAATATTATGGAAGTCCATACGAACTATTCTTAATGTTTGGAACAGAGAACTGCACAAGCCTACTTGAAGTTCAAGCTTTTTCAAGTACTTAAATTCAAGCACGTATCCAAGCTTGAAAAAGCAAGCTTTAGCCAGCTTGCAAAAATACCAAACAGATACAAGCCATATTCATGCTTGCTCGTTGGCTTGGCTTGTTTCGGCTTACTTTGTCGGGTGGAAAGTTGAAAAGCTTAAAACGATCGGCAAAAGCTTGTAAGCTCGCAAGTATCCAAATTATTGAATTAAAGCAAGTATCCAAAAAATTCAATGAGCTTCTTTAGAGAGAGCTTAAGCGTAATAGGACTTTTAAGGATTCTGTGGACTCCGTGGTGTGAAGTTTTAGGATAAATGATTTCGAAGATGCTGTCAAACTTTAAAATTTAAGATGGCGGATAGAGTTGCCACCTAGATTTTTTTTAATTTTTGCGAATTCTTGTAATTTTGATATTCTGACAACGGATTTGATTTCGAATATATTGTCACAGTTTTAAAATTTAAGATGGAGGTTAGGGTTGCCACCTAAATTTTTACCACAGTATTGCCACCTAATAATATGTACTTTTAAAAGTTTTAAACATCATTTATCAGTGTTAAGGGGTCGCTGATTTCGAATCTAAGGTCAGAATTTTGAAATGCAAGATGTTGGATAGGGTTGCCACCTTTATTTTTTTTAGTTTTATGAATTCGGGGCTGGCAAAAAAAAAAAGGTACACCAAAAATGGGTTGCTGAATCCGAATCCGTCGTCAGAATTTCAAAATTATAAAATGTTGAAATAATAGGGTTGCCACCTAATAATATGTCTTTTTAAGAGTTTTAAACGTCTTTTATTAGTGTTAAGGGGTCGCTGATTTCGAATCTAAAGTCAGAATTTTAAATTTCAATATGGTGGATAGGGTTGCCACCTTAATTTTTTGTAGTTTTATGAATTCGAGGCTGGCAAAAAAAATGGTACGCCAAAAATGGGTCGCTGAATCCGAATCCGTCGTCAGAATTTCAAAATTATAAAATGTTGAAATAATAGGGTTGCCACCTAAAAATATATCTTTTCAACAGTTTTAAACGTCATTTATTAGTGTTAAGGGGTCGCTGATTTCGAATCTAAAGTCAGAATTTTAAAATTCAAGATGGTGGATAGGGTTGCCACCTTTATTGTTTGTAGTTTTATGAATTCGAGGCTGGCAAAAAAAAAATGGTACACCAAAAATGGGTCGCTGAATCCGAATCCGTCGTCAGAATTTCAAAATTATAAAATGTTGAAATAATAGGGTTGCCACCTAATAATATGTCTTTTTAAGAGTTTTAAACGTCTTTTATTAGTGTTAAGGGGTCGCTGATTTCGAATCTAAAGTCAGAATTTTAAATTTCAATATGGTGGATAGAATTGCCACCTTAATTTTTTGTAGTTTTATGAATTCGAGGCTGGCAAAAAAAAAATGGTACGCCAAAAATGGGTCGCTGAATCCGAAACCGTCGTCAGAATTTCAAAATTATAAAATTTTGAAATAACAGGGTTGCCACCTAATAATATATCTTTTCAACGGTTTTAAACGTCATTTATTAGTGTTAACACGTCATTTATTAGTTTAAAACTGTTTAAAACTGTTGAAAAGATATATTATTAGGTGGCAACCCTGTTATTTCAAAATTTTATAATTTTGAAATTCTGACGACGGTTTCGGATTCAGCGACCCATTTTTGGCGTACCATTTTTTTTTTGCCAGCCTCGAATTCATAAAACTACAAAAAATTAAGGTGGCAATTCTATCCACCATATTGAAATTTAAAATTCTGACTTTAGATTCGAAATCAGCGACCCCTTAACACTAATAAAAGACGTTTAAAACTCTTAAAAAGACATATTATTAGGTGGCAACCCTATTATTTCAACATTTTATAATTTTGAAATTCTGACGACGGATTCGGATTCAGCGACCCATTTTTGGCGTACCATTTTTTTTTTGCCAGCCCCGAATTCATAAAACTACAAAAAATAAAGGTGGCAACCCTATCCACCATATTGAAATTTAAAATTCTGACTTTAGATTCGAAATCAGCGACCCCTTAACACTAATAAATGACGTTTAAAACTGTTGAAAAGATATATTTTTAGGTGGCAACCCTATTATTTCAACATTTTATAATTTTGAAATTCTGACGACGGATTCGGATTCAGCGACCCATTTTTGGTGTACCATTTTTTTTTTGCCAGCCCCGAATTCATAAAACTAAAAAAAATAAAGGTGGCAACCCTATCCACCATCTTGAATTTCAAAATTCTGACCTTAGATTCGAAATCAGCGACCCCTTAACACTGATAAATGATGTGTAAAACTTTTAAAAGTACATATTATTAGGTGGCAATACTGTGGTAAAAATTTAGGTGGCAACCCTAACCTCCATCTTAAATTTTAAAACTGTGACAATATATTCGAAATCAAATCCGTTGTCAGAATATCAAAATTACAAGAATTCGCAAAAATAAAAAAAATCTAGGTGGCAACTCTATCCGCCATCTTAAATTTTAAAGTTTGACAGCATCTTCGAAATCATTTATCCTAAAACTTCACACCACGGAGTCCACAGAATCCTTAAAAGTCCTATTACGCTTAAGCTCTCTCTAAAGAAGCTCATTGAATTTTTGGATACTTGCTTTAATTCAATAATTTGGATACTTGCGAGGCTTACAAGCTTTTGCCGAAGGGCATCAAGCTTTCCATTGCTTGAAACTTCGTGCCGTTCGCTTGTAAGCTAGAATAGGTGCAAGCTGTGCGTGGGCTTATTTATATTCAATTACAAGCTTTGCTTGATTCAAAATTATCAAGCTCAAGCTAGCTTGAACTTGTATTTTAAGCAAGCGCTTGAAAAAGACTTCAAGTCGGCTTGTGCAGTTCTCTGGTTTGGAAGCAAATACATTTGTGAAAACTCGTTTTCTTATTTAAAAATCATTAAAAGCAATATTCGTAAAAAATTATAAGGCGAACATCTCTCGATGATGATGATCGAGAAGAAATAAATGTACACCAGCTGATCGAATGGAATCATAAACACAACAAATGATAAGGTTTGCATGTCTGTTGGAATTTTAAGTTTTATTTATTATTTTGCCTTTTTGCGCAACCGTAGCTTTCAGTGTAGCAAGCTGACCCAGTGGGCAATTGGAGGAGTCCGAAGGCCTTCTAGCAGGCCTGCGTTAGGTTTTAAAAGGCTTTCCACACTCCTTGCAAACACCGCTTTGTTGCTTGTATGAAATGGGAAAATTTGTCAGGCCTTCCGCTCTCCTTGCTCAAAAGAGACCTGCCAGAAGCTTTCTTTCGAGCAGTCACGTTAGAACATAGTAGAATTAGAGAAGGTATATGCATTTCGGAGAGACAGACTGCCGGAACTGTCAAAACGAAGTTGACAGCTCATACAAAATCTGAAAACGATGAGAATGCGATAAGAAAGCAAAAATAGGCAAGAATAGCAAAATGCTTGAGTTTGACAATTCTGGCTATGAGAAAAAGAGAGCAGTCAGAAATGCATATACCTTTGCTAGTTCTACCATGCGTTAGAAGGAAAAGCGATATAAATATCAACTTGAAATAAAAAACGACTAACAATTTCAGATTTGAACCATGATCCTCTCATGTGGCGGCCCGACATCTCATTCACTCGTCTATCGTAGTTGTTAAGAATTAATATCTTATTTTGCATCAATACAAATGAAAGTAAGCTTTCGGGAGCCCGGGTTCAAGACCCAACTTGGAAAAAAAATATTTTTTTAATTAGTTTTTATGATCTATTGAATAATTACATGAATTAAGATTGTGAGCTTTAGATCAAGTAAGTTTTCAAGAAGGCAACAACAACAACAACAACTCTGTATAGAGTCAAGCTGACTAGACAGTCTGTTTCGGAAATCGCTACATATTCCTCTTCAGTAGTCTTTGAGTGATTAAGCTGTGATCAGCTCACTGCGCAGAATAAATTCCAAAATCTGCGCACTCATATACTAGTTTAAAGCAGTGAGCTGATCACTGCTTAATCACTCAAAGACTACTGAAGAGGAATATGTAGCGATTTCCGAAACAGACTGTCTAGTCAGCTAAGTGATTGACTCTATACAGAGTTGTTGTTGTTGTTGTTGCCTTCTTGAAAACTTACTTGATCTAAAGCTCACAATCTTAATTCAAAATATTTTTTGTTTTTTTTAAATGTACATTTTTTTACAAACTGTTCTGTGTATTTAAAATTTTTTTAAGTTTTTTTATAAATTTTCTTCATACAAAAATATAAGAAAAGACTTGCAGTTTTTCCAAATAAATATTTTCATATAATATAATATAATATGTAATGTGTTAGTTTTCGAACCCGGGGTTCGAGACCCAACTCGAACAAAAAAATTTTTTTTTGTTGTTTTTTTTAAATCTAAATTTTTTTACAAACTGTTCTGTGTTTAAAATTTTTTTTGTAAATTTTTTCATATAAAAAAATATGAAAAGAATCAGAACCTTCAAAAAGTAGGCCTTACAGAAGTACTCATCAATGCAGTGATCATGGAAGGTGTATTGACGCCAATAATAGCAGTGCTAGCATGCCTTCTTTTGCGGAACACTCGCTAAAATGCCGATTGGGGAGTGCGCAACCTATATATTGACATAATGTTATTGTGTGGTGTGCCCATCCCTTCTCTATACAGAGTTGTGGTTGCCTTCTTAAAAACTTACTTGATCTAAAGCTCGCAATTAAATTCATGTAATAGTTTTGTGAAAACAATATAAAACATTGAATTGGTGATATAACAGTTAAGTTAATATTTTCTTATTTCTCCAAATTCACTTAATTGACCTTTCAGACAAAGGAAATTTTATGAACATCGATTTGAAAATGGCCGAGATGTTTACTTGCAAATTAAAAAATTGAAATTTCAATCGGTTTTTTCTTATTATAATTCTAAAGAAAATGTGCTATATTGAGAAAATCCACAGTTTTCAAGATATCGCATTAATTTTTATGTCATAATAACGAAAATTTTTAATATACTAGATATAGTTACACAATATTTTCGAAAAATCTCTCGTTTACCGTTGTTTTCATAAAAAATGCGTTGTACTGAGGAAATCGGCATGATTACGATTTCCGTGGCCCCAATATCTGAATATGCAGTTTTGAAGAGCTCATTGAGAAAATGAGATTCAAGGAAGAATTTATCGATATATCGATTAGTTATCTAGCTATCGAGTTGTCGATTTTTCAAAAATATTTTACTAACAGAAGTCTTAATGTAAATTCGACTATATCTATGCGAATATTTTTGACCGATCAGGATAATTTGGGTATCATTAAAAAAAACAAATAATTGTGCAATTTGTAAAAAGCAGAGCCACTTTTTTTATAAAAATTAGGAAAAATATCAATATGTACTTCAGAATACAGCAAACAACCTTTGATAAAAGTCTATCTCGTTCCTTTTACAGAAAAAGTATATTTTGTAAAAGGTAGAACCATATTTTTTTAATCCATATCAAAAACATTTTAAATATCTTTCGAATGACACCCAAATCATTCAGATCGGACAAATATTAGCAAAGATATAATCGAATTTAAATATTGGTTCCGTTGAGTAAACATTTTTTTGAAAAATCGATAACTAAGCGATATATCGATAAATCCTTCGGCGAATCTTATTTTCTCAAAGAGTACTGCAAAACTGCATACTCAAATCGAGGGGCCACGGAAATCGTAATCACCCCAGAAAATCTATAGTTTTCGAGATAAAGCCAAAAGTTTAATGTCATAATAATGAAAATTTTTCAAAACATAAGATGAATATATTTATATTCAGAATCTAAATTAAAAAAAAATTACATTTTTGAATTACAAATTTAAAAAAATTTTTACCAATATTTTTTATAATTCTGTTATGCAGGACTTATTAAAAATCAAAATACAGAAAAAATCAAGCAACTTTAGTCACCATAAAAATAACTGTAAGAAGGTAAGTCAAATTAAATAAATTAATTTTTTTTTTAAATTTATACGATTTCTTAATTATTAAACAAACACAAATATTTTTATGTTTGGCATGTGAAGATAAAACAAAATACTTTAATTTTAAGATTTCAAATTTTTACATGGTATTTAATATTTTTATCGAAGTCGAAGCAGCACGTATCCTCTATTATTGGGTCATTATGTAATCTTTATTTTTGTTGGTTTGTAGGAGCTCTCAGAATCCAATTCATCCACTCATATTTGTTAGCTTTGTATCGCGAATCCCAATTACAATGGAAACAAAAGTATTTTGGAAAAGTGCCCTTTTCAATAATACCTTGCAATATGCTGATAACCTTTAGATGACAACAAATCTTCCATTTATCGAAGGCCTATATTTATTTTCCTCTGTCTGCATTTTGGGCATTTTTTGTTTTAATGCCAAAATGATAGCTGGCCTCGGTTGCATCTATTTTATTAATATTAGAGCGAAAAACCAATCCTAACACCTTTTTTTAATCAATTAAACTGAGCCTTTATCTACCAACTTGCTTCTTACTTACGACAAAAACCTCTATCTGCATTAAAAACAAGTAGTTTTGAAAAACTCTATGAAGATTTTTTTTACTTTGAAACGTTGTTGATACAAATATTTTCTAGTTACACTAGGACAAATGTTTTAGACTTTGGTGCAGCTCTTGCTTTAGATGTTTTTTTATGGACTCCACATAAATAACGAAGAGTTTTTAGGTACTATAACTGGGAGCATTTAACCGATATCTTACCACCCTACGGAGAAAACAGCGTCAATTGCCCTTAAATGACTGGTCCTGTGACAGCTCTAATGGAAAGCTATCACAGAACAGGTCTGATAGAACTTGTCACGGAACAGGTTTTTTGTGCCTGTTACGGAATAGATTTCATTTTCTATTTTTCAAGGCCATCCACTGGATAGGTTAATAGGCAATTGACCCCTGTTAATGACAACGCCATGTAAAAGTGACCAGTTGGTGGCAGAATTGGGACAGGTTTCTATCCCTTGGGCACCTATCACGTGGTAGGTTGTGAACTGGTTCCTTTTTCGTCAAAAACGGTCACCAATCTACTCTTCTGGACTGGTCACTGGACCGGTCCAAGGTGATGCAGCAGGTGGCAATTGAGCCCTGTCAATGACAACGCCATGTAAAAGAGACCGGTCGGTTTCATATGTTGGTGGCAGAATTGGAACAGGTCCCTATCACTTGGGGACCTATCACGTGATAGGTGCAGAACCGGTTCTTTTTTCCGTAGGGCAATTTCGACCTTTTTTTAGCATGCATATATACTCTATTTGCCCAGCCTTCTCACCGAGTTTCGTAAAGATCGGCCAGTTTTTGTATGTGTACCTCCCATGTAAAATCATGTAAAAACTAAAGAGAGGTCCAAAGCAGCGATTCCCAGCGCCTAACTCTTTCCACTCTTTTACAACAACTTCAATATTTTCAAGATTGTTATAATTCGCCGAACTCAGTTTGCAATTTCAGACTCACTTCTTAATGTTATTGTTTTTGTTCTTTCGAACCATCGATAGCTGGTCTGCGTTTGAATTTTGTTGTTTTTGTTCTTTGGCACCATCGATCGCCGCTGTTTTGCACTGTTTTTGGCATTCGCATTGTAGATGTTAGGGGTCGTCCATAAACTACGTTACTGATTTTCCGGTTTTTTTACCCCCCCCCCTCCCCCTGCGTTACTTTTCGTAGTGCTTTTCAAAACCCCTCCCACCCCCCATAAAGTAAAGTGACATATGAAATTAATTCATTCGAATAATTATATATTTTGACTAGCTCTGACAATTTTCACTAGTATTAGTGTCTAGTATGACTAGATACATTAAAGGAACAATTGGAAAAAAATCAATAATTAATATCATCTGTAAAAGCTATCCATCTGCGATCCAAGATTTGATGCTCTCAATCACTGGGATATAAGAAGCTGGTAGCTTTGTTGAGGATTCTTCAAAATAGAATTTTTCATCGGATTCTATGTCGACCCATCAGGTGAATCCTCATTTCTAACGCAAAGAAATTCACCTGGTCTTTGACAGAATACCCTTAAAGGCTGCACCCGAGCTGCACCAAGTTCTGTGTTTTTGTGTAAATGCTTCTGAAAATTGATTTATTTAAATAGTATTTTTTATTCCGATTTATTGTAAACGATATAATACAAACTTATGGCAGTTCACAGAAGTTTAAAAAACGAAATACAAGCCGCAGGTAGGACACGACCTTGAACCGATTTCTTCTTTCTGAGAAGGACAGTACATGTCATACGGTATCTCCTTTGATCAAGAACATTCAGGCCTTAACGTCAAAGCCTGTCGCAAAAGCAAAGACTTTTCAAAGATTTTTCAGACGTGTGCTGAGATGGTGAAGGAATACCAAAAGGTTCCTGTGTTGAGGGAAAAGGTGGTGGAAGAAATCGTTGAAACAAAAGTGAACCATCAATTTAGACGATCAAACATAAACATGTAAGGTTAAAAATTTTTGAAATGATTGTGTTATTAATTAGAGGTTTTTCGTCGATTTTTTTAATTTTTGGTAACGTTACAATATCTAAACACCTCCCCCCCTACCGTTACTTATCGTAGTGCATTTCAAAACCCCCGCCCCCCCCCCTAAATTGGTAACGTAGTTTATGGACGACCCCTTAACAGCATGCACCGCATTCATTATATTTTTCGTTGTGCGAATACACATAGGGAAAAAGTTATTGAATATTTTCAGGTGGGTACTTTTTTATATTGCATCAGAATAAATTATTTTTATAGGGGTGAATAAATTATTTTTTAACCCTTGAAAATGGCAAGAAAAGAATTTGCGGAAATCTATGAGTTTGCCTATTTTTTCATAGATAATAAAAGATTAAAAAGATTTTAATTAATTGAACAGTAAGGTAATAAAAAATATAAAAAAATTAAGGGTAAAGCAAGTTAAGATTAATTTTAGATTAAAAATGAAAAGAATGTATAATAATGAAAAATTCAAAAAAAAAAAAAACATAAAAAAGAAAGTTAAAAAAAAATTTAAAAACTATAAAACAAAAAATAAAAAGTGGATATCTCAAAACCTCCAAATTTGGAATTACTTGATTCATTATTTTTACAGTATGCATATAAGTTCGCTGTCGCGGACTCTGCCAGCACTCGTGTTTCTGGTAATTCCTCATTGCTTTTGCACTCTTTTAATAATTTTCGTGGGCATCGCTGGTCCAAAGCATACAAAATTTCATGATCATTTTATGATCACTCCTTCTATTTTTCTTTCAATTTTGTATGGGATAAAGGCACTGTGGCACCGTTGTAAAAGTTGCTCCGAAAGGGATATATTAAATTTGAAGAAATTACCTATATAATCAATAATAATTTCAATATCTTTCCGATTGCACCAATTACCGTTACAATATATACAAAGCAAGTAAAGTCATTATCACACAAATGCAAAATAAAACGCATTAATGTGGGTTTTTTGCAACATTATTACTGCTTTCGTAGGGTGCAAAACACATCATGCTGGTCTGGAACCGGTATTTTTGTCACATGGTGATATCTTCAACATCGCACAGGTTCATACATCTGAACATACATACATTTTTGTTTTATTTATTTTCACAAGTATTCTTTATTATCAAAAACGACCTCATTTAGACATTCAAAGAGTATAGAAGAATAAATATATAATAGTATATAAAAACATGGATACTGAAAAAATAGAATAACAGAGAAGGAAAAATAAAGAACTCCCTACAACGCATAAACCAGTTGAGAAAATCAATTCAACGCGAGTGGTTGTTCAGACTCAAACTAAATACATACCTAATACGTTTCTGAAACAAAAATAAACAAAAGTAAAAATTTAAAAAGCCGGCTACCAAAGTATTTGGCTTGTGATCAGCAAAATTTTGTGAATATTAATTTAAGAAAATAAAAATAAAAAATACTCAATAAATGTGAGTAGAAATTACATATGAGAAAATTGCTATTGTATATAAATATGCGTATGTAAATTATTAGAAAGATGTTAGAGTCACGTAAGCCAATAGAGAGTAGTAGAGAAATAAATACAATTTCAAGTTTAATATTAGAAAAAGTATCGATACCAGATACTTTTCTTTTGAGAAAAATAAAGTGGTGATTGATATTTCAAAGATTTATTTTAATCTATTGGTATGGTACAAAACAATCACGTGTTTTGTTAATTTCCCAAAAAGTCTTTTTTTATGTTTACGTAAGAAAGGAACTAATTTTTATACTTTGTTGCGTTTTGCGCATCTAATTTGCTTTGAATTGAATATGTTTAATTACTTTATAAAAAAGAAAAAAAAAAACGGACCAATACTAATAACTCTAGAATATTCTCCCAACTACATATCTTGTTGCGCTATAAAATGTGTTGAGCTGAGCGGCTGTTAAAAAGAAAGGCAAAAATCAGCTGGCGGCTGGCACTGCTGCAGAGCACGTATTTTAGGGATGGTTAAAGTTTTAGAAATATCGATATAACATTGTATTGGCTAATGTGTCTGCAAATCTGCTAAGAAAAAAATCATTTCATTTTAACCCTGCTGTTAGATTAAAAAAATGTACGAATGGTCCCTAATCCAAGATAAGTAAGTTTTAATTTTTCTCAGTCTTGTTTTATGACAGACAGCTGAATTTATGAAAACAACACTGTTTTAAAAAAAAGTCACGTGAGCCTAAATTTATTGGCAATATATGCCTCCATTCAAAAGTTATAAAAGAAACAAGCCAAAAAATGGACCAAATTGTTCTAATCTAACAGCAGGGTTAATTAAAAACTCAGGCATTTTAATATGTATGTATATCAACAAAGTGCTTGATTTTAAAATGTATTTACAAATGATTGACATTTAATACATAACTTCGGGGACGTCACGTTGCAAAAGGTCTTCATCGCCTTCTATTTATTTATTGGAGCTTGAACCTATAATATCAATAAATAGTTTAAAATTACTAAAATGACGGACATGCATATTTTTAGTAGCGGTTGTTTCACATTTTTCGCCATTTAAAGTGCTCTAAAAACAGAAACAACCGGCAAATATTATCTGAATTTAGATTTAGGATCCAATAAGTTTTATCTGCTTTAAAATAAAAACAAAATACAATTCAATCTATAGAGTATTTCTAGAGATATCGTGGAGACCACTTTAAAATATATGATTTTACAGAAAACGTGTTTTAGGATTTGTTTAATGATTTTTCGACTGCGTTTATGAAAATATTGGTTCCTTTAACCCTGGAAGGACTTCGAATCGACGACGCATGGTCTCATTTTATCGTTTTTCTTTCTTGTTTTTGTTTGTTTTGTTCTTTTGTTGTATAGCGCAAATCGTAGTCTAGCTGTTGGTGTGCGCAAACGTACAGCCAAATAAATAGTGTGTAGATATAATTTTTAAGAATTGGCGTCGTCGAAACTACGAAGCATGTCTTTTGTGACTTTTGCATTTTTTATGCTATTTTTTTATTATGAAAATTTGTCATATTTTCTGTAATAATATCAGATTTGTACAGTTAAAGTGGAAATTGTACAGCAAAAAAATAATAAAAGTTTAGGAAATAGAAAAATTTCTGTCGATTTGTGACGACAGCAACGAATTCGACGATGAATTGGTTTGCAACAACGATAAATTAGGTACAGAGGGCTCTCAAAATAATCTGGACAACGACTTGGACGATGAGCATTACAACAACAATGAGGAGACTGGTCAAGAGGTCCCTTTCAATGAAAGCTCTAAAAAATAAAGCTCGTCAGAGGATATAAGTGTCTCGGACGAAGACGATGTACCGCTTGCTTAAGGAAGCGTCGATTGACAATTGATCACATGTGTAGCGTTATGTGCTGTTCACTAACAGATAGCTAATATGTCAATTGTATGATTTTCTGAATATGGCTTTCATCGTAAAATTTTAATAAAATAAAACTTACTTACTAAAATAAATAAATCGATTACAGGCACCTACATATAATAAAAAATAATTACGATCAAAATCACTAAATTGTAAGGTGAATTAATTTTTTTAATATAATTTTTTTAATTTCATTTCAATTTTTTATGATCTTATGAAAGATCTTAAATTGATCACGTCTTAATTTCAATCGACGATTTCTGAATTGCAATTGCTCTTTTCTGAATTAAGATTAATTTATTATGAATTTCAATTGATTTTTCTGATTTTCTGAATTTCGGTGGGTAAAACAGCAGCGAGCATCTCATTCAAAATAAAAAAAAGAAAAGATTTTGTTGAAGTTATTTTATAAGATATTTTTTAATTTTTTTTTTTTATAAAGTTTTTGAAAAATATAATCGTGGTTATACAGATATCTCAAAAACAAATTTAACAATCGATGCCAGTGTTTGGTGCAGTTGCTAGAGTATCGAGAATTGATAATTTCAAAACACCGGTTAACACAGTGTCTTCACTTGCAATATTTTATTGCATGCGAACTGTAAAATTGAATTTCATGAGCAATATCGCAAGTGTAGACTGCTCATACCATGAAATTGCTCATATCACGAAATGTATCTCTTGAAATATTTCTTGAGATATATTTCATGAGATGAGCTGTCACTTTTCAGTAAAATATGTGAGTGTAAGCATTTTTTAAAACCCTTTAAGCAAAAAATATTTCAAAAGCATTAAAAAAGTGAAAAAAACATGAAATGGAACGACGAATGCGAGAAATTATGACTTTAATAAGCTTTTACAAGCAATTCCTAAAGGCCGCTTTACATTGTCCTACTGTGTGTTACCACATGTGAGATAGAAAGTATTATTGAATTTCATCATGCTGTCATTTTTAATTTTTGTATGAAGAAATTAATTTTTCGCTTTTGGACTATCTCACAGAGTCGCACCACATTTTTATACTTTACACTACACTAAAACGTGAAAATTTGAGTAATGAATCGGTTTTTAATGAATTGAAAGCCCCTACAAAGTTCAATAAGCTGTAAAACTGCTTCCTTCTGTTATTCCATTTGAAAATACATTACGAGTTAGAAATTTTATCACTTAAATAATAAATTTCAAGTAAGTTTATGGTAAAATGCATCTCTGGTGGGATAGAATGTGTGATGAAATTAGAAACAAAACAAAAAATAAAATGTGGTACGACATGCCAAAAAAATCAGAACACACATTGCTTTCCGTTGTTTACACCATCTCACTTTCTATCACACATGAAAATTTTGACATGTGTTAACACACAGTAGGATAATGTAAAGCGGCCTTTAATGAAATTTCATAAGACGAAGTGCCCACGTAAATATTATAGCATGAAATCTGGATATGACTAAATTCAATTTCACAGTTCGCATGCAATCAAATATTGTAAGTGTGGACACTGTATTAAGTTATTGGCCGCATTCCTGCCGAAAAAGTGCTCCGGTAGCGAAGTAGCATGAAGTGATACTTTCTGCTGAATAGGTTTTTTTGCGAAACGTCAAACGGCAAACAGCTGTTCCCCATTCGTTGTTTTTTGTTAACATCTAAAATTTGTTTATAATATTGTGCATTCGATTTACACAAGAAACCATTTATTAACAGCTTTATTGAAGAATGATAGAATAATCTTCTAATAATTATTAATTATCTATTTTCACTTTACAGCACAACTTCAGCAACAATTAACAATTTGCAGCCATGTTTTTTTAACTGTCAAAATGAAAAGAGCTAAGATGGCTCTTATTGATTATTTTTTAGGTAAAAAATAACAGTTATTTTGTGCCTTTTATTTTTTCCGTCAAAAATATCAGGCAATTTGTATTTTTTCAAAGGCCGCTTGACCGAATAAAAACTATTAAAACTAAAAAAATGTTTAAATCTCAAAATGTGAGCGATGATGAAATTCAAATTGCCTGATATGACCAAAAAATAAAAGGCACAAAATAACTGTTACTTTTGATTTATAAAATAAAAGTAAAAAGTAACCGTTATTTTTGCCCGACAAATAAAAGGCATAAAACAAACAACTAGTATTTTTGTCAGGAATAATAAAAGTTAAATGTTGATTTGACTTTTTTTTTGATAAAAATTATAACCGGTATAATTCATAAAACTCTGGCTTATAATAAAGTGAAATCGTATTTGATATTTTTTAATATTTTTGGTTTTCATTCTGAAATAAATGTTTTCTGAAGTTTTAACCAAGTTTATATTTTAGTTTTCTGAAATATAAGAAATCAGAACTTTTTTATTAAATAAAATTATAATTATAATTTAAATATTTAAAAATTTAGCAAATATCTTTAATTAAAGACCATAATCGTTATTTCTCATTTAATTTTTTTTCGATCTGGTTTAATCAGATATTTTTTCAATCATAAATTTACAAGTGAAATTTAAAATACAAAATGCAATTTCAGAAAAAGGCTTTATCTTTCAGTTATAGTTGAATTGTTTTCATTACAACTGTGTGTTAACCCTTGTCTGCATTAGAAATTATGACTACGTCTTATTAACTTTTTAATGTTTTTGAATATTTTAGGTATGAATAACGATTACGTTTGGATTTATATTTTACAAATATAAAAATGAAAAAGTAATATGGAATTCGTTTTGACAAAATGGAGAAACTAATAGAAAGAGTTATTTACTGTCCTTGCTTTACATTACAGCTAAATGCAATTATTTTAAAATTTTAGCATTTCGGGATCCTGAAAAATCTCGGGATCCCGTGATTCGCCAAAAACCTTCGGAATTAAAAGTCCTAGTATGTAAGTATATAAACTTATTTTATTTTTTTATTTGTTATTTGAACATTTTAAACCATGTAACAACACTTAAATTTAGCGATAGATACAATTTCGATATCGAAACGGAACAAGTTGTAACAAAATTTAGAAAAAAAAAAATTAATTTTGAATATTCGTATTTGCATTTATTGGATTATAATTGCAATTTCGTGATATGCTATTAAAAAAAACTTAATGAAAAAGTGTTCTTGAGTATTGAAAAAAATTATTTTCGAAAACAAAAATCAACTGTTTCAATTTGCGCCGTGTTTTGGGGGCATTTTGGTCAAATACTTGAGCTACCCCAACTGTGGCAAGTATATTTCAAAACTGTGCTATACTGTTATTCTGATGCAAGAATGCTGTTGGATTTTTTTTTTTTCGTATATTTTGAAATTTTATCGAATATTACTAAATAAGTCCTCGTTACTTACTTTAACATAATAAATTTTCAATAACGTTGCACCACGTCAGAGTAGCAAGTGCGCTGCTAAACATAAATGGCTATCGCTCTTCCACTAAGAGTGGCCAGATAACTCTAACGAACAATATTTTAAAAATAGCATTCACGTAGAATAGAAGATATGTTTAGACAAAAATGAAACAGTTTTTTCGATTTTGTTTCTGAAATGTACTTACATTAATTAAATGTTTCAAACCAGTGAAATAAGAATAAAAACGAACTTTGTTTCTAGATTAAACCATGAGCAATAGATTAAGCACGAAACTTCTGACATTAGAAGTTATTTTTCGTATTTTCATATTGAATTAAAATTTAAAAAATTAACTACAGTTTTAAACTAAACAATCAAACGAATTATAAGAAAACAAATTTGACTAAAACTCTCTGAAGAAAATTAGCAAACCAACGTGGCTACACCGATGCCAGTGTAAGATAACGTTTGGTATTCATCAAGAAGAAACTGTGCGAAAAATGAATAGGAAAATAAAGAGGGAAAACTTCAAGCCGACTCGGAGAAACAAGTTAAGTTGTGTAGGTACCTAATGGCAAAGAAAATAGCTGTAGAAAGAAAATTTTGCCAATGTTGTCAATCGATTGAAATTTAGTGCAGCTCAAAACGCAAAATACGTAAACTTAAACAATAAAATAAAAGAATTTAACAACTAGAAAATACAGATGGTTTGCATTTTGTTCAAATGAACGATTAAATTGACGAGAACTACGCTAAACAGAAAACTGATACATATACATAAAACACAAGCTACCTTATGTACAGTAATTTGTATATTTGTTGTAATGTGAGTATTTATTGTTAAATGTGAAGAACTATGAATTAAAAATTTAATATTCTTTTAAAACAAATCCAATGACAACAAGAAAAATATTTTTCAAATTAAAAACATGTATGTTATATGCAAATGTAAACGATCTGACAATGTAAGGCTACCTACCTACATAGAGATATTTTAAATAGAAAACTTAATATGTGCCAATGTATGTACATATGTATTGTACTTGTTGTATTGTATTTTTGTATGTTGTATGTGCCGTAAACTAACAATTAACCGGTTACCAAGCGACAGTTGATTGATTTTTTCGTTTCATAACGCTGCCCGGTTTTTTATAAAATCCGTTAAATTTTTATTTTTTACCAATCTACCCTTAAATCACCCCCTCACCAGCTGACTATATAATTCTACATGTATGATAAATAAAAACAAACATATAACTTATGCATTTTGTTTTTATCTTTCTCCTCTTGAAATTTGTGGGTCAACAAAAACAAATCAAATAACAACAACGCGCAAGTAGTCTCACCGGTGTGTTTTCATAAATAGAAATAAACAATGTATGTATTTATTATTAAATTTTATTGCATAAGTGCTTGTTTTTAATGGTAGCAGGCTATTTTGTATTGTCTATAGAAAATTTTTTTCTGCACTAAACCAGTAAGCCGGGTTTTAATTACATACTGTTATATGGACCTATTAAATTTCTAAAATCCAAATTTGCTTATTTGGAGGTAAAATGTTGTTATTTCAAAATTAGCTGTCATGAAATGAAATTTTTTTCAAAATTGGTCACATTAGCAGTGTGATCAAAAGAATTTTGAAGAAATATGCTTTTTTGTAAAAAAAAACTTCTAAAATATTCTACTTTTAATTTTAAAGATATAGTTATACTAAAGAAAGACAAAAGTATATTTAGGGACATTATTTGTTAATAATTATCAAACTTCAATTTAATAAACATGAACTAATATTAATAAGATGCAAATAAAAAAAAAATATATATCAGTTTATTTTTACTTTACAAAACTATTTTCAAAAATTATATTCTGCAAATAAAAGTTACTTTTTCTCATAAAGAAAACTTAAATTTAAATTAAAAACATATAGATATTACATATAAATGGTTAAAAATCTTGAAATAAAATTTAAACTTTTCTGTACTTTTTATATGACCACACCAGCTTTGGTTTCAAATCTAGCATTTGGAAAATACTAATAAAGCGATTTAATACGGCTATGGTTTAAAATTTAGTACAAGCTTGGATTGAAATATCTATACAAAAAAAAAATAACAAGCACAGTGAGATTCGAACCAGGGACATCCAGTTTGTAGGGTCACTACGTTAACCACTAGGCTACTGCGCTATACGAAACAAGAGCAAAAAACAAGCATATGAACCTAATAGCCTAATATGGGCATTTCCATAGTCACGCACGTAACGTTCGTACGTCTTTTTTGTTGTTCAAAATTAAAAAAAGCAAAGTCTGTCGAAACTGTTTTAATTTTTGTATAGCATTGTAGTAGTACTGTATTTAGTGTAAAAGGTGGAAGCGATCGAAAGTTTTGTCCAAAGATATAAGCAATCAAAAGAGGACGCGTTACGATACAAAAAATGGAAGTGGTTTTTCTCTGCATTAATATAATCATAAAATCTGGGAAGTGCGCACGAGTTTTTTTATTAAAAATATTTTAATGTTTTCTGAAATGAAGCTGCTATATATTCATAATTGTTTCGCTGAAAGTTCTTTTTTAACTATTTTTATACAAGTCATAACATAATACGTTACGATACAGATTTTTCACTTCAAAGAAGTAAAAATTTGTATAGTTTTATTTATTTAATTGAACTTAAAAATCATATAAAGTGTAATTCAGGTCCGTAAAAATAGAATACTGATAAAATTTAATTAAACTTTGTAATATACGAGTATTATACTTAAAAATTCCTACTTTTGTTAAAATTTTATAACTTTTGTCACCATTTTTCTACTTTTGTTGCCATTTATCATGTTTGTTGCCATTTTTTCAAAATTCAAATTGACATTAGGTCTCAGTACTCTCACAATATAAATTTAAAATTTTTTTCTCTGTTATGAAGGTTTAAAAAAATTTTCAGTAACATTTTATTTTTCAGTCGCGGTAGACCTTTTGGTGAAAATGCCCATATTGAGTTTCAGCATTGCAATATCTCTTTGACTTAAATTTTAGTACAGAAAAGTTTTGATTATGGGTTAGTATTTGTGAAAGTTTAAATTTTAAACCTCAAGGTTAAAAAATATGCAGCAGTATTTTAGCTGGACTAAAATTTATTCCAAGATTTTGAACCGTGTATAGTTCATGCAAGGTGGCGTTCGCGGAATTTTAAGTTTTTTTTACCAAATTGCAAACATCGATCTATTCAGAATTTGAATTGATCTCTTCTTTGAATTACAATTGGAAGAAGTGTTGTGTTTCAGAAATACGTCTTGCTCGTTTATTTGGTTGCTTCAAAGAGATTTTTAATTTATTTTGCAAATCTTGTTGAATACATAAAGTTAACAATTTATATTTCAAACATTGTATTTGTTTTATTTGTATTTGAATAGGGTTAATAAGTTATTGCTTATGGACTTAGATAATATCTTTAAAAAACCGAATAGGCCATTTCAGCCCATGATAGGACTTTGGCCGAACTGCTTGGGATCAATTGTGTTGTGCGTGTTATAAAATAATTGAATCAAATAATAATATGCTTTTAATGAGTTTTGATTTTTTGGACACGGCAGACTTTTCTGTGGAAATGCCCGAATGCTTTTTTTTAAGTGAAACTTCTTAGGCGGCGATTTGTTGAGTAAAATTTTTCGAGTCTCGTAACGAAAAAGTTTCTAATTTCGTCATGATTCGAGCCTCGTCACAAAAAATTGTGTTGGTGCAGTGTGAGGGTGCAGGTTATTTTTTGTGATGTTTGTATTAAAACCTCCAGAAGGGTAACAGATAGAATGTAGGTGTAGGTGTGTACGAGATAGTTTAGGAAACATTTTTGCCACACCCTCTTTTACCGCCCACAAACAAAAAAAAATGCTATATTTCGGACGGTTTTTTTTTAGACTAAACCAACGCTCAGGGGATAAACCTACCCCTATAAATTCGTAAGCATTATTTTGATTCGGAAGATGGGTGATACTTAGTTGGAGGGTGGAAAGATGGAGTAGTGTCGGTGAATATTTGTTTTAAATTTGCACAGCTCAAAACTGCCGGAAAACACGTTCGCAGGGAGACTATTCCACAACTAAACTGTGCGACTAAAGAACGAATGATCACTGTAATGCGAGGTTCTATTGGACATCGATGCAATGGTAAAGGGGTGGGCTTGGACAGTTGCCCGAGTGGATCTGGGAAAGACACGAGCTGATGGCGTCAGGTCATGTATCTCCCTTAAACACTTCCCATGGTAATACCTATACAGAAGGCTTAGGCAACCAACATTGCGTCGATGCTCAAGAAAGTTGATAAATAATGAAATACTTTCATCCCCTATCAAATATATCGCACGACGTTGAATTCGATCCAGAAGCTCAAAATAAGATCTTGAAGCCCCTGCCCAAATGTGCGAATTGTACTCCATTTTCGGTCTAATATATGAGGTGTAAATCATGCGAAGTTCAGCTGAGGTGAAATATTTTTGGCACCGTTTTAAAAAACCTAGGCAGTTGCCCGCTTCCTTCGACACATCGAAAATATGATCATTCCAACTTGACCGATATGCCCAGAACGTCAAGAGCGGCTGATTCCACAAGATCCACACCATTCATATTGAGGGGTGCTAAGGAGCAATCCATCCGCTTGTGGGTTAACGGACAGCACTGGGTCTTTCTTGCATTGAACTCTACTCTATTAGCAAGACCCCACTCGGAGATTTTTTGTAGATCATCTAGGAGTGTGTCATTCATATTTTGCCTTTTTCTCGCAATCTCCATAGAGCTTTGGCGTTTTTTAAATGAATATGAATGACAAATGCTGCTGTCGTCCGCAAACGAATGTATTAGGTTATGCGTCAACGACAGAAGGTCGTTGATAAATACCAGAAACAAGGTTGGCGATAGAACTGAACCCTGCGGTACTCATGCGTTAATGGCGTACTCCTCGAACGAAATAGCGTCAACTACGGCTCGAATCGTTCTGTCCTTGAGGAAACACGTTTTGACACGAGCGCTTTATGCCACACTCGGTCCAACGCTTTAGAAATATCAAGAGCAACAACCCTGCTCTCACCGAAAAAGTGAACGCATTTATTCCATTCTTCGGTTAAGAACGCCATAAGGTCACCAGTAGAGCGAGCCCTACAGAAACCATATTGACGGTCACTGAGCAGTTGGTTGCGCTCCAGATAGTTCACAACGTTGAAGTTTATTACGCTCTCCATAACTTTGGAAAGCGTAGAGCGTATCGGAGGGTCGGTAGTTTGCAGGGTTCGTGGCATCACCCTTTTTAGGTACCGGCTGGACATTTGCCACCTTCCAACAAGATGGAAATACTCCTGTTCTATAGGAGACGTTGAAAAGGTTGCGCAAAGGCCGAGCCAGCGAAGAAGCACACATTTTAAGCACAATTGGCGGTATGCCGTCAGGACCAGAGGCTTTGTTTACGTTGAGATTTGTATTTGGGTTTTGATTGTATTAGGCTAAAATTTGGCAATTTAGTTCTTATGCTTAGTTTCGGACTCTGTTCTAAAAATGAGCGTGGTCACCTTATAGTTACGACCACTTTTTAAAGGATAAGAGTGGAGTGAAACAAAGTGCACAAGGCATAACCTGAATTGAGCTGGAATTTTGGCAGTCGATTTGCTTCGAGTACGAAATGGTTTAAGGAAAAAGGATTGCCGCACCTCTTTTACTGCCCACAAATTCATAAAAATACTTTATTTTGGACGGTTTTGGCCTTACTAGACTAAAATTTAGTAATTTATTTCCAATTTTTTGTGTGTTGTATGGCAGATAGAGCGTAGGTGTGTTTAGAAGTTTCACTTCTGTACTGTGTACACGCTATCTGTGATTTTTTTTTAAATGTAACTTGAATGCAATTTGTAAACTTTTTGAAAAAATTAATATAAGGTTTTATATCTAGATAATATCTTGATAATATAAAAGATAATTTTTACAAATATTTCTGAATAAAATGCTGTCTAAAAGCGTCTATATAAAGCACCTGGAAAAGACCAATATTTTTTCCTATTATAATATTTTGAAAAAATTCTTAGCATGAAATTTAACAATTTTGTTCAAATCTGTTTTTGCTAACAATTGTTAAATCGAATGGCATGCTCAGAAACTCAAAATTTTAGTTTGACATTTTGTCAATGCTGAGGTGCTGATTCTTTAAATTGACGAAATAATAAACTTCATGTTAGGAAGAAAAATGTTTTAAAAAATTGAAATACTAAAAAGAATTGTGGTCTTAACCTGGTGTTTTCAAAAAAGATACTTTCAGACAGTATTTCGTTCATAAATATTTGAAGAATCCAAATTCAGGATACTATCTTCGGTACCACTTCTGATGCCCGAGATATAAACCTTATACTAATTTTTTTGAAAAAAACTATGAAATTGGAGTCAAGAATACAGTTCTCAAAAACAAGAAAAAGTATTTGCGAAAAATATGCAAATTTTTATTTCGCCAAATTTAAGGAAAACGTAAACACTTTAATGGGGGTTAAGGTTTTTTAACTTTTTTACCAATTTTTTTATTTTGTTATATGAATGCACAACATCTCAAGAATATTGTGTCCAAATTGAAGTTGATCCGAGTAAAACTAATACCTGTGACACATTGGCAGACTTAAACTTGTTTAAATCCCTTTTCTAGTTTAATTTTCTGCTAAACTATGTTTAGAATTCGTTTAGTCAAAACTAGTTTCCGAAAGTCGTTTATCGCAGCTAAACGAGTTTTAACAGCTGATTTTGATATTCTTCTTTCTACACTTTCGTTAATAACTACTGTGCTCTCACTCAAGCACACACGCTGAAATTTTACGATTATAGTGTTGTTCGCTCGCTCTTTGCTTCTATATTTTTCGTAATTTTTATAAACTAGTTAAGAAAAATATTGAGTGTGTCATCCCCGATGGTTATATTTTAAACTACAAAAGATAACCAAGATTATCTATGCCAATGTGTCAAAGCTATAACGGAGATATGAATTTTTAAGTAAGTGTACCTCGATTGGATTTTTTGACTTTTAAGCAGGGACCGTACCGGTTATGGTTTTTATCAAAAAAGTCAGATATTAACAGTTATCGTTTAACTTTTATTTTTTCCGACAAAAATACTAGTAAATTAATGTCTTTTATTTTTTCGGGCAAAAATAACTGTTACTTTTGACTTTTATTTTTTTGGTCAAAAATAACAGTTATTTTGTGCCTTTTATTTTTTCGGTCAAAAATATCAGGCAATTTGAATTTTTTTAAAGGCCACAAAAACGCCAAATAAAGTTTTATGCAATTTTTATCGTCTCATCAGCGCGCACATTTTGAGCTATAAAACTTTTTAGTTTTTAAAGTTTTTTATTCAGCTTTTGAAAAAATAAAAATTGCCTGATATTTTTGACCGAAAAAATAAAAGGCACAAAATAACTGTTATTTTTGACCTAAAAAATAAAAGTCAAAAGTAGCAGTTATTTTTGCCTGAAAAAATAAAAGGCAAAAAATAACAGTTAATTTTAATTTTTATAGGAACAGCCAAAAATTTAAAAGGCGTTTAATATTCGCGAGGCTGCTGCCGTTACGATAATAATGGTATATTTAAACAAGTCCTCCGGCAACTTTTTCGTTATGCCTTTTTCATCTGAAAATTGTAAAATAACAGTTATTTTCGGTCCCTGCTTTTAAGTGCTGCCAAAAATCTAAAAAAAAAATCAAGTTACTACATCAATTCAAGTTACTTCCACTAACAGTAACGGGTCAAAAAATTCGTAAAAGTGGGTAATTTTTATGCCGAATTAATCTTACCACCTCCTTAATCAAAACCACCAAAATTTAGACAATCAAATAACAATCAAAAGTTCTGTGATATTTCGAGTGTACCTTTAGATTCGAATATCCTTCACACGAGACACTGAGGGTAGAAATCGAGAGTGGCATCTTGTTTTGCGAGATATTGTTAGTTCAGGTCTATATTTACTTTTGCTTTAAGACATATGTAGTTTTTCTACCAAATTCAAACCATTTTTATTTCGTTATTTTTTAGTGTTTTTCTCTAAAAATAACTTTGTCCTTGCGGGAGAGAAAGACATTTTTTTTTTTCTAAATTTTTTTTTTGGTAGATCTTGAGTGCTCTATGTAACTTTTGAGACCTCTTAGAATGCGAAAATCGAAAAAAATTGTAATTCGATACGCAAGAGGCAAACTTTCAATGCTTATATCTTTTAAAAGCGAGCAAATTTTGCAAAATCCTTTCAGAGTTTTCTTACAATACACTAGTACTATAATCATGTGTTGTCCGCTTTTCCGTTAGAAAAATGTGCTGCACAGTGTTGTAAAAAAACATTAAAACAAATCTTAGATTTGTAAAATGTAAATAAATAACAGCTATGTAATTTATCAATGTTTTACTTTTTACACGAGTATTTCTCATATTTATTAATAAAAAAGTCACTCTTAATAAATTAATATTTATATGCTTTGTTTCGTAATTGAAAGATAAGAATTATCTATAAATAAATTATAAATAACTACCATATATACATACTATATAAATAAACTACCAATACTTAAGATACATATTTTTTAATATTTTCATATCTTTTCTTTTCCTTTTCAGTTACATCAACTGGAAAGTTCTCAAATAAACTGTACAAAAAAAAAACTTAAAAACCTGTGACTTCAATTAAAAATAGTTAAAAATTATAGAGAAAAATCTATCAAATATTTTAAACAAAATAAAAGTCGGGCTTAAAATTCCAACAAGGATTGCTTGCTTCTCTAAAACAAATCAACGTACTGGCAATTCTCGAAAAAGAACGTTTCAAAATCCAAACAAACATTACACTCATTATCTGTAGCATAAAGTTTTCGAAAAGTGCGTGTGTGAGTTTTCGTATACACCTGTGTCTGTTTTGCTTCGTGAGACATGTCCGCAACCACGTCCAAGTCCACTGCGCGTAATAAACATTCATCTCACAATATCGATATAACGAAGGAAGAGTTCTCGCGTATCAGTGACGCACTTAAAAAAGAAGAGTTTCGTAAGCTTTTTCTCGATTATTGTGAGGAAATTCAAGATCCGGTCAATCGTCAACGCTACGAGGACGAAATAAAACAATTCGAGGCTGAACGCGGTGTTGATGTGCGTTTCATAAAACCTGAACCTGGTTTCGTGATAAAAACGTCTATCGATGGCGAACATAAGTGCTTCGTTAACGTGGCTAAGAGCGTGGAGGTTGCAAAACCTTCTAGCGAAGCTAGTTTCGATTCTTACACCGGTACAAGAGGATTAAATTGGTCTATTCCAATGGCACAAGCAGCACCACGCGATGATGTGGATGCGCATGGCAAGCGTTGTCGTGTCTTTGATGTAATTTTTCATCCAGATGCTCTCTACTTAGCACAACGAAATTCTGCATTCCACAAGTGCCTTGTGGACACTGCGCTGGATGCTGTGGAACGAGAGTACCAGGTACAAAGTTAACATACTTTCATTATCAATGCTATATATTTATCTATATCTATATGTATATCTAGGTTAGGCTAGGTTAGGTTAAGGTGGCGGCCCACATAGACCAGATATTTAGTCCGTTGTGATACCACAGGGGATCTACTCCTCCCCTAAATAAAAAGTAGTATACGCTTAACGTCTGCCTCAAGATCCCTGAGATCATCAAAAAAGAGGCTACCTAGATGCTTATGTCTTCTAGAGAGGGGCATGAACAGAGGAGATTTGATACCTTCTCCTCCTCTTTCTTATCCCGGCAACTCCTGCAGAAGTCATTTGCATGAACCCCTTAAGTTATGACTACTTATAAGACAGCGCCCTGTTATAACGCCTATCAGAATGGAGAGATCTTTCCTCACAAATTCAGTGAGCTTCGTCGTTAATTTTTCAGTAAAACTAGGCCACATCTGTCTAGCTGTGTGAGAGGTGGTGCTAGGCTTCCACCTGAACTTAGCCATTTCTGTGGCATGTTGCCTTAGATCCAGCTAGCACGATGCCAGTGGCATGCCTAATCTTTCCATGTCAGACAGCAGTGTTACCGTTGTACCTTCTCTAGCGAGCTCATCCGCTTTACAATTTCCAGGAATGTCCCTTTGCCCTGGTACCCAGACCAGATGAATCCCTGGAAACCAAGGGATTTAATCGCTGCTTGGCTGTACGTAAAAATGTCGATATCTCCAGTGAATATCTCACTTTACCTCAGCCATTCCACAGCTCTATAAATGGCCATTATGTTAGCCTGGAAGACCTTGCAATGATCTGGCAGTCTAAATGAGGTCCTGATGTCCAGATTCGTTAAAAAGACGCCTCCCCCGACTTTGCTGTCAAGTTTTGATCCGTACGTAAAAATATGCGCGTCAACTTGGTTTAGAGGCAGTACCCGACACATTCTACTCTGGTTAGGATTACTGTGTGAAAGCCGTTCTCGAATGAGGGAGTGGAGTGGCAATAGTGTAATCGATGTTGCTAGGAATTGCTCCTGCAAAATCGATAATAGAGGAGTGATCTGTAAGAGGGTTAGCTCACTGCGAGGTTGCTCTAATGCCGTGGTTATGCTAGCCAAACATGTTCGGTGTTCATTTTTGTTAATTTGTTCTCTTCAAGCGCGTCGGAAGCGAATTTCATCTGGGGGGACAGTACAAATGGGGGGCAGTACAAATGGTGGTGCAAAAAAAGTTCACCAAAATTTCTTCACATGAAACATGAAGAAGAGAGAAAGAAGAGGAAAATATATAATACAAAAATATTATCGTTGTAAAAAAACTGATATTTTGAATAACATTTCCTTTTAAATTGTTTATCTAGCTAAAAAAGTTTGGGAGGGGGCAACTGCCCCTCGACCCCCGCTTCCGACGCCAATGGTTCTCTTCGCTGAAATGTTTGTTTGGCTATGCTATGATTGGTGGCACCGTTGCATTATATGTAATAGTATGTCAAAACACAAAAAAGCACAACCCTAATTTGCATTTTTGTATTGTACTTAAAATTAACGAATTAAAATATACGAACTGATATTACTTACTCTGAATTTAAATTATAATATCTTAAACAAAATGGTTTGCATATATCTAACATGCTAGCTAGCTGTTTATGTTAAGGGTTACTTGAAGACACAATCAACTTCACTTTTTAATACTTTTACCTACTTTTTTGATGCAATTATACAAAATGACTACAGCCAACACTGGAAAGTTCGGCATGTTTGGCGTTTCAATCAGCAATCAAAATGTTCGGTCCGAGAGCAAGAAAATGAATATGAGAAAAAGTTCATTTCTTCATTTTATACGTGAAACAATAACAATAAAAAATGTTCGGCAATCATGTTTGGCTAGTATAACCACGGCATAAGGCATATGGCCAGTGTGACCATCTCACTTTTGCAGCATTTGGGGACAATCGGCCAAAAATTAGGGGACATTGAGCCAAACTCGGGGACATTTTTCGATATAAACGGGGACAATTTAGAAATTTTTTTCACAGCCTTCAAAGTTGACTTTAACATTATCAGCACCAAATCCTCCCACATTTTGTAAAGAAGCTGGCTGACACACACTTCTTGTGTTTTTCTGTTTTTAGGTGTTATTCGATAAAATTTTTCCCACTATGCGCAAAATTAAAATCTTGATGGCAAAAATTACAACTAATGTGATTACTGTGTTCCATTTTATGTTTTCTTATAAATTATTTTCTTTGTAAATCTGCGGTAAATAAGCATTTACGTTTTCTCATTTATGCGTTTTATTTGAACACTTGTTGCCGTGAAAAACGTAAACTATGTAATTTATTTATTGAAAACCTAATAAGATAGTTCGGGATCGGAGAGAAAAGTAACCTTTATTTGCATTAGGGGTATTCACGATTCAGTGCACTTGCCTGTGCAGTTGAGGACTTGTGCAGTTAGGTTTTCGTGAACACACCACCATCACCATGTCAAAGCTGTCAACATTTTTCAATGCACACAAGTGCACAACTGCTCAAGTCCTCAAGTTGAAGGTAATAGTAAAAAGCACTTGTGCAGATTTTTGACGTACGTACATTTTGTTTTTGTAAAGTGCGCAAGTCCTCAAGTCCTCAACTGCACAGGCAAGTGCACTGAATCGTAAATTCCCCTATTGTTTTCTTTCATACTCTGCAATTCTGTCAAAACAACGTCAAATGAAAGCACATGAACTCACACCCAGAGTTGCCGAAAGTAGTACTATTGTAGTAATATTTTGGTACTTAAGTAATCTAGTACTAATCTTAACACATAAAAGGCAAGCATACCACTCCGCACAGACTCACTCAAACTGTAAATATTTGCCATTATTACAGTGCTTTTACAACATATACCGTCCTCGAAAATGTTCAGCCTGAAAGTATGCACAGAAAATTCATTTGTCAGTGACAAGATAGGGCTTTTACAATAGTACGTTTATGATCTAACTACTTTTTCATCCTTTTATAAATAAGTTATGACGAGTTGAATGAAATTCTTTTGATGGATTGCACCAAACTCGACTTTTCACACTTTTACACCTGAACTAATTTTTCAACACTGCTTCAATACTTAAAGTGTTATTTAAAATGGTATATTTGTATTTTGCAAAAATCAAATGAATAAAAAATCAATCTTAAAAAGAGAAAAAAGTACTTTCGGCAAATGGCTCCAAAAAGGAAGTGTGCGGAGTACCCGTGCTAGGACGGGCTTTTATACTAGTACTCTTATATTTCATACTATAATATAAAAGCAATCATTTGTATAAGTTTTGTAAACGATAAAACTTGAAATAAGGATGATGAAATATTTGATGCATTTTAACAAATTTTTGCCTATATGGATAAAATATTTTTTGTGTGGCAGAATTTCGGGACATTTGGTTCGATTTGGGGACAACGAGACAGTTACCAAAATTCGGGGACATGTCCTGAGTAAACGGGACAGATGGTCACACTACGTATGGCTGTTTTCTGTGCCATCCTTTTCCCCATAATATCAAGGGGTATTAAGAAAAGAATCGCATTTAGCGCTTCAGATGAAGTGGACCAAAGTGATCCGCTGATACATACGGCCGCAGTTATTTGTACTTTCCCTAAACATTTGCAATCAAACTGTGTTTTTATTGCTGTGTAAATCCAACGTGCAATATTCGGGGTTAGTCCCCACGTTTTACCTACAGCTCTCTAACAGGCATATAAAGCAACATTGGCTTTCCTAGTTCGCTCAAGAATATTCGGTTTCCAGCTTAATTTTCTATTCTAAATAGATCCTAAGTATTTTGCCTCTTCCACGAAGTGTAGCTGAGTGCCATCAAGAAGAGGAGGAGTGCGCGGAATTTTGTATTTTCTCGTAAACCCAGCCCACAACTTTTGGCCAAACCATTGAGATCGGAGAGCACTCACCCAAGCAGCTCCAAAAGAGTGTTTGGAAACTTTCCCTGTGCAGCAATAGCTACGTCATCCGCATAGTAAATCAACCAACCAACTTTTTCTATTTTCCTCAGTAGTTCATTGACTACCAAGTTCCATAATAAAGGTGATAGAACACTCCCCTGAGGAGTGGATCTACTCACAAATCTCTTGGCCTTTTAATCACCTAGAGAGTGACTCATCCACCCAAAGCTTCATGAGTGCGCTAATGATTGGCCCGGAAGAAAATTGTTAAAGGCACCTTAGATACCTAGAATACCATTATGTATTCCTTGAGAAAAAAGTCATTTTCTATAAAGCTTACCAGGGAGTGCAGGGCCGTTTCTACAGACCTACCTTACCTGTAAGCATGTTGTGTAGCTGAAAGCAAATTATAGTCGATATTACAACGAATTTGAGCTAGGCTTGGGCATTTTAGTTCACTAAAAATATCGCTCTATTTAGTTCAGTTGAGTTCAATGAACTAGTTCTTTCATATGGTTCTGTTAGTCCTGGTTTATATTCGTCAAGACTTGACGGTCAAGTTTTGCATGTTCCCTTTTAAACTTGACAATTAAATTTACACTCGCCAAGAGTTGACGGTCAATTGTTTCTTTCACTTCTCCCTTTTCCTTCAGAAGTTTGCGTTGATGACGCCGAAATAAAATAAAAAATAACGGGACAAATAACGAACACAAAACGAAATGTCTAAGAATTGACGGTACGTGCAAGTTTGTTCTTTCCCCTTTCCACATGCGTCGATTGCCTTGAAATAAAAGACTTGACCGTCAAGTATTGACGAGTGTAAACCAGGACTTAGTTCATTTAGCTCGTTCGCTCTTTTATTTCTTTTCGTGGACTCGTTCATGTTGTTAGTTCGTTAGGTTTGATGGTTTGATTGCCAATCAAAGAATCTACGCGTTTTGTTATTGCTTTCAATGGGAATCTGTCAAAAGCACTGAGAGCGTGAGCGGCTGAACACAGATTACAGCAATCAAATTTGTTAATTTTTTGATTGCTGTACATGAGGCTGTTCAAACATGCCTCAAATGAGGCGACTCACAGTGCACCCTAAACAAGTGCGCGTTGCGCTGCGTACCCAAGCGCCACGCAATTTTATTTTACGCTTAACCTAAACAAGTGCGCTGCGGAAAGAACTGCTGCTCTCGAACCAGCTCAGTCTGATGGTTTAAAAATCTTAAAGAAACTTTTAGAATTGTGTAAAAATCTATTAATATTGCAAATACTGCCATTTGCAATTGAGATTAATTAATTAAAAGCAGCTGATTGCTCTTTGTTCTAATACTTTGGTTTTATGCAGCCAACTTCACATCCGTACGCACTGTCAAAATTGAAAATTCGATTCATGTTGCGGTAGTCCGGTGCGTGTTTCGGTAGGCTTCATACAAAATGTATGTGCATGAGCCGATTTTGACAGTTAAACCACGCACGCGCACTTGTTTAGGGTGGACTGTCACTTGCCTCATTTTGACGTCAACAGGCAAAGGGAAAAGCGGGAAGGTAATATGTTACGTGAGGCAAGAATTTGAAAAATTTTGCAACTCATTTTGACGTACATCAAAGTGAAGTTTGTTGTGTTGAAAATTTTGCTCTTTTTAGTTTGTTCTGGCGCGAATTAATTTTGTTTATTCATTCTTGTTCGCAAATTAATATTCTTTAAATTGAGAAAACTTGAGCATTTATAATAATTGAAAAGAAAACAAACGAAAAAAAAACAATAAACGCCAAAATGATGCAGGCTTTTAAAGTGAGGCAATAGTTTGTGTGTGAACACCTGATAGCTAACTTATGTCAAAATGAGGCAAGTCTGAACAGCCTCCATGAGCCTGTTCTCACGCGCCTTACGTTAGGCGGATCATCGGATTAATTTTGACGTCTACAGGTAAGGTGGGAAGTGGGAAGGTGACAAGTTACGTGAGGCAGCATTTTCAAAAATTTTAAAAATTTTGCGATTCATTTTGACGTCTGTTACTTTGAAGTTTCATTGTGCCTCATTTTCCTCGTGGTTCTCTTATGTTTTAGCGCAAATAAATTTTGTTTTGCATTGGTTGGGTTTTCTGTTTGCGTTGCTGTTTAATTTAAGACTTACAAAGTAATGAATTCTCCGAAATTTAACACCACATTTATGGACTGTTCTCGGAATGCAAAATAAGGCGGGCTTAAAAAAGTCGGTAGTAAGAACACCTGGCAGATGCATAGTGTCAAAATAACGCCATTACTCTGCCTTTTTTAAGGCGAGTGAGAACAGGGTCCATGGCAGAATCAGCAATCTGAAGTGTTGCTGGGTGGCGAAATAAAATTTTTGCTGCGTTTAAGTACCTAATAAGTACTTTTGTTGAAGAAACGTAATATTTTTTACAATAACACAATGGAAAAATCGTTGCATGAAACCCTTATTATTAACAAGTGAATTAATGAAGTAAATAGGGATGCAACATCGTTCTTAAAAACATCGATGTTTTCAAACATGTTTTCAAACATCGATGTTCACTTGACAATTATTGATGTTTAAAAACATCGTTAATAAGACCGATATATCGATGTTTTTACGATGTTTTCATTTTTGTATTAGGCCTAGTATTGGATTCGAAAAATATAAGTATTATTTTTATAGATTACATTTTTTTTATTTACACTCTATTATAAAATATGAAGGAAAGAATAATTTCTTACAATGTATGGACGTATAAAAATTTACAAAAACAAAATTTTAAAAAAAGGAATCGACAAAATTTCTGTATTTTGTATGAAAAATTACTTTTTTGTCATTTTTCTTTCGACTTCAAAAAACGGGCTTTTTTTCTTCATACAAAACACGGTTTTTTTATTTACACAGTTTATTATTTTTTTTTTAATTTTGTGAGAAAAAATTTCATATTCGCTTTTGTAAACTTTTTTAAGTCCGTTTTTTCAATTAAGTATTTTTTTTCATATTTGCCGACCGCAAAATTAGGCTTTATAGCAAAAATGAGCATCGATGGCGTCAAACGATATTTTTCGGTGGTAAACTTCAATAGTTTTGTTTCAATACTTAGCCTTCCTTTATAGCACGGCTAATCTGCTGGCATCACTTGATTGCAACAGCAGGATGGTGTCTTATACCTATAGACCACCTACCAAATTAAAATCTATATCAAATAGAAAACATGTTTTCCCATTTCATAAATTTAAATCATTTATTTGTCGGAGTTTATCAATTTGGAAATTAAATTAAGGAAAAGAAGCTCGTAAGTTTTGAAAAAAGAGATTTCATGTCATCCTAAATTTCGATCGCATCTTTTTTATTGGGGTAATAGCAGACTACATGTACGTCTGCGCTTCTGTTTCGCTTACATTTGCTATTGAATATGCATCAGAAAATTTATTTTTTGTGTTATTGTGTGTTAGTTTTTTGTGGTATTTCCAGATGTCAAATTGTGAATCGGCAAAAATGAGCAAACAATATCGATGTTTTTCTTTTCAGACCGATGTATCGACGATGTATTGCTCATAAGAACATAGATGTTGACATCGATGTTTATGAACGATATATCGTCGATGACGATACTATCGATGCATCGTTTGCATCCCTAGAAGTAAACAAAAAAAAAAAGCCGACAAGAAAGTGTATTCAAAAATGTTTTTTGTCAAAATATTTTTTTTATTTTAATACAACACAATATTGAAAAAGAAAAATTTTGCTCAGCGCTCGTTTAAAAAAAAAGTTAGTTTTATGTTTTCTTTTGTTTGACTTTCGTCATCCGCAGCTCATGAAAAAATAGGTTGTGTGCGCGGGTTCCTGATAAATAGTTGTATCATGATTGCCAATCAAACAATCCCGTGTGAGTTGGCCAATATTGATCGTGGACCATGATACAAAGAACTACAGATAAAGTATTGCGCATGTCCGCCATCTTTGCTGTGACGTGCAAGGTGCTCCTTGGTTAAAACGTAGTCACAATTTATTCATAGGGTATAAAGATTTTAAAATGCCTACATTTTCTTATGAAAACTTGTTTTACTGATATGAAATTAATATTGTTATATAAAGCACATGTCCAAAATAAAGTAAATATATTTTTAAGTACTGTTTGTGAAGAAAAATTTGCATATTTTGTAGGGGTGCTTTTTCCCCTTTTTACCGATTTACACAAAAAGCGGCTACGTTACTTGACAGAATTTTGACTGTTTTTTCGTTTTCATTTTGCTATCTTCGTCACTTTTCTAAATTTTCTTTTGAATGTTTTCATCAAGTGTCACATTTGACGAGCACCGATGACGAGGTGCGTAGTAAATTTTGTTTGTTGCGCCGGGAATACTTTACCTGTAGCTCTTTGTATCATGATCGTGGACAGTGAATCAAATATGAGTGTATAAGTAAAAATGTTTAAATGTATTGAGTTTTTCGGACTTGCAGAGTTGCCAGTTTTTTCGTACTACTGGCCCCCATTTGGTGAAAACTAAACCGCCATAAACTACCAAAATTTTTTTAGATAATATTTTAAGAAAATAAATAAAAACATAATATTCACATAACGTCATAAATATTTTTATTATATTTGTACATATGACCAGAAATTGCAGCTTAGAGCTCTTATTAGTTATAGTTAAATATATTAACATGTACAAACCATACACAAAACAAAAAAAAGATCCACGATCAGAATTTATTTTTTTTAAATTAAAAAAAAAAAAACGGTAACATAAGGACAATAAATAAATTAATAAATAAGTACATGCTCAAAAATCTTGGACTTATTTTTAATCCAGTTGTTGGATTTATGCATTTCTTATTACTTGTTCTATTAGAATTTAAAAGGTTCAAATTATTAGTAATTTTTAATAAATCCAAAAATAATATTTAATACATGTTGGAATACTCTAAGAAAGCAGAGTTCGGCTTGGTTCGGTTCTTATGCATGTTTATCATTTCTCTAAACATGTGGCTTCAAAGAGCAATTAGTAGAGTCGTAAACTTATAACCTAAGCGTAGTGGGCTCGCACCCCACAGGTTTAGTTATTTTTTATTTTTGCCGAAAATATTTTAATACAATTATGCATTGAGATTAAGTCCCATTAGAGAATAAAACTCAATTTTAATATTTGGCGTTGATTAAATTTTAATGCAGCTCGTTATATGTACAATACAGGATTTACAAGAATTTAGTCCAAGATTTTTTGAGCGTGTAAAAACTTCGCATAGAGAATACCAAGTCTATATTATCCAAAAAAATATTGATGGTTTTTAACAAATTGTAAGCAGGACACAATATACTTCGCTGTCTTTCAGTTCAGAATTTCCTGGTTTTGGGTACATAATTTCCGACTTTTAACATTTCTTTTGTAGGCTTAAAACTTTCGCAATATATTTTAACATTATAAGTATAAATTTATATTCGTAAGAGAGCCTAATTTAGCTCAAATTGCATTTTATTTCGTTTCTTGATTTTTATGTAGTTCATAATTGAAAAAAATTAGTTGGTATCAAAAGCATTTTAATTACTACTTACGCGAGTTCTCTGAAAAATTTGTTCCCTACTCTATCCTCATATTTGTAATATAAATACTCTATAAAACTTTTTACCATAAACCCAACTAGAATTTTCAAAGTCTTTTCTAGATTTTGTTGTTCCTTCCAGATTTTTTGGTATTTTAGCGCTCAAACTGAACAAATTCAATCAGCTGTTCAAATGTCTTATGTTGTGGTAGCATCGTTGCTTGGCGAATTAAGATTTAGAGACAGGAAAGTGTTGGCTTTGTAAAAAGTGTTGTATAACGAAAAAAAGGTTTTAGTCTTTTTCTAGGAGAATCTCGCCAAAATATCTCCTAAAAATTAGTGCGAATAGAGGCTTTCGCATGGCCTAACATATTGAACCAACATGGTAGATTGGAAAACATGTACTACCATGCGTAAGCTAAAACGACAGTCGGTCCAACATGTTGGATGAAAATCAAAAATTTTTGATTTTTTCTGGCGATCGTTCAACATGTTGGACGTGTTAATGCATGTTGATCCAACTTGGTGCATGTTTTCATTTCAATTATAGTGTCCGCGATTAAACAGATATAATAAGAAAACATAAAAATAAGTGGAAAACGTTTACAACAATGAATTTTGCATATAATTAATTAAAATTTATTAATGTTTCTTTGAAATATGTAATACTAGTGCTCGATTGTAAGAGCATCTAAGAATTGTTTAGCTATTAGGCAAATTTGTTCTGCTTTAGAGTTTGCAATTAATGATGTTGTTTCAAAAGTTGGATCGTTCGAATGATCAATCAAATTATACCGTTAGTTTCCCATCCGACTTATCGTACACAATGGCCGAATTCAGCGCAGACAACTTTTGTGAATGGTAGCGCTACCTTAGTAAACGATGTTTTTCTCTGAATGTGTTGCTACTCTACACGTCAGAAATTAAATTTAATTGAATTATATATAATTTGTATGTAAATTTAATTCAATTGCAATGGTTTCTCACTTCAATTTGCTTCGTTCTGTCTATATTAACAGCGTCAGTAGCAGCATCTGACAGTAAATTCAACAGTTGTGTTCATGTAGCATATAATTTTTCGCTACTTTAAATGGTGTATGGTACCGGATCAGTTTTAGTGAGCGCTACCAAAATTTTACCATTCAGCGAATTTTTACACAACAGTTGCCAAGTGTTGTCTGCGCTGAATGCGGCCAATGTCCTCCAATATGTTAGACACATGGCAGAATAACCAGGTAGGGCCTCTGAGAGGAATGAAGTAGAAAGCAGAGAAAAGCGAGATAGTTGTCAAAATCACCTCTTCATCTCGAGTTTCTTTATGTTCACTCTCTTCCTAGGTATTTTATATTTTTATTTACACTGTTTTTAAATTATTTTCACTCAAATTAACACAAATTTAACACACGTGTCCGCACTATTTACAATTTGAAAACATAATATTGTTATTTCATTTGACGTTTTTGCGAACTTCGTCATTTTGACGACTACTCAACCTTTTCATTTTCACTCTTCGTTAATGCGTGAGAGAACTAAGCGAGCCCCTACCTGGTTATTCTGCCATGTGCTAGACCATGCGGAAGCCCCTAATCGTTCAATTGAACTAGTTCGTTCGTGAACTACCCAAGCCTCATAAAGGCTCATTTATAAGGTTGTGGCACTTAAGAGCGAGCTCGGTCAAACTGTCAGAACTGGTGAAAATAAATCAAGAAAATGAATGCATAGAACAAAGAAAAGCACAGTGACAGTTCAAGCAAAGTCGAAAAAAAGGGTGATTTTTTCAAGTGCCACAACCTTATAAATGAACCTTGCCCAAGCCTAATATGAGCGTCAATCAGTTTTTTGAATATTTTCAGCAGGAAAGATGATAAATACTACGTTTACCTACCTCCATTTGGATAATATGTATGTTATTACATGGAAAGAAAATGACAAGAAGTCATGAAAGGATAATGGACGCCGTCTGCTGTAAAGCAGCTGGAACTTTGCCATCAGGCCCAGCAGACTTATATGGTTTGAAACTAGACAGAGCCCATTTCATTATTTTCCTTGATATGATTTTATTATATCAAGGCCTAAGCCTCTCACACCTAATATGAGTGGGAACCACAGAGCAATCCGGGAAGTGGGTACTCATAAGAAGATCTAAGGTCCAAGTATCGTCTGATTTATTTAAATCGCTTGTCCAGCTAAGATTAGAAACGAGGATCTTACGGAGTACTGATGCTTCGGAAGATTCCTCTATATTATAGCCGATTTGGCTCATTATCGAACTTGACCTAGATTTTTTAATAAAAAGCTTATATATTGAACTACGTTACGATAGCTATAAAATTACGGCTATTATCGTGATCACAGACAGACGGACATGGCTTAATCGATTCAGGTGATGCTGATGTAGAATATATATACTTTTCAATGCTGGCCACGCCTCCTTATCGGCGTTACAAACGGAGTGACAAAGTTAATATACCGCTATTTATTTTTTAAACGTGGGGTATAACAATGACAATAATAAACCCCAAAAATTTATTAAGATTTTTATTATTAAGATATAAGCAAAAATATGTGCCGACGTTACGTTACAAAAAACGGAAGTGATTTTTGACTTGAATTACAAAATTTGAAAAACTCTCTGTTTGCTAAACGAAAAGAAAAACTACATTTGTAAAACAGTACAGACGATTTGATCATCGTGGTAAATGAATTTATTTTAGAAATTGCTTAAATTAATAAAATTAAAATATTTATCTTAGATAATATAATAAAATAAGTTTTATATAATTTTTAATTTTTTTTTAATAATTAAAATTTTTAGCGTTCATATAAATAACTTGAAAAGTTCTCGCAGAACTCACAATTCAAATGAATACCAAAACTAACCACACAATTAAAATATAACACATTAGTTAAAGTATATTCCCTCAAATAGAAATCATTGCTACTGTGATTTTGTAAAAGGGGAATAACAGGATCAGAAATTATTCTATACTTAAAGCTTTTAGGAATCGCAGTCACTGCTACTGTGATTAATACCTTCTCTGTAAAATAAATAAATATAGGAGTAGCAATCACTCTAATTGATATATTTTAGTAGCAGACTGTGATTGCTACTTTCGAGTAGCAGTGACAAAATCACTGTTACCAAAAATTCGACCCATCTCTACTAGTTGAAGTAAATACTAATTTTATTTATTTTTCTATATGTATTAATGAAGGTTTTTAAAAGATTTAAAGTTGAATAAAGGTGCATTTATCGTTCATCAAAGATGTTAAATGTTTTACATGCTTAGATGAGAACCCTTTGTGTATTAAAAACAGGGACCGAAAATAACTGTTATTTTATAATTTTCAGATGAAAAAGGCATTACGAAAAAGTGGCCGGAGGACTTTTTTAAATATACCATTATTATCGTAATGGCAATAGCTTCGCGAATATTAAATGCCTTTTAAAATTTTTGGCTGTTACTATAAAAATTTAAATTAACTGTTATTTTTTGCCTTTTATTTTTTCGGGCAAAAATAACTGTTACTTTTGACTTTTATTTTTTACGTAAAAAATAACAGTTATTTTGTGTCTTTTATTTTTTCGGTCAAAAATATCAGGCAATTTGTATTTTTTCAAAGGCCGAATAAAAAACTTTAAAAACTAAAAAGTTTTATAGCTCAAAATGTGCGCACTGATGAGACGACAAAAATTGCATAAAACTTTTTTGCCGTTCAAGTGGCCTTTAAAAAAATTCAAATTGCCTGATATTTTTGCCGAAAAAATAAAAGGCACAAAATAACTGTTATTTTTGACCAAAAAAATAAAAGTCAAAAGTAACAGTTATTTTTGCCCGAAAAAATAAAAGGCATTAAATAACTAGTATTTTTGTCGGAAAAAATAAAAGTTAAATAATAACTGTTAATATCTGACTTTTTTGATAAAAACCATAACCGGTACGGTCCCTGATTAAAAATCGATAATGGCCTTCAGCCATTCCTATTTTTATTTAAAGTTCTTCACGATTCCATTCTTTAATCGCGGAGCCCCAATTAAAATTGTAATCTACCCTGCTGATTTTTATTAATACTTATCGAACTACTATTACCTATAAGGTAAAAATTTGTTCAATAAAGGTTAATTTTATATGACTGTATCTAAACTTTATTGGGTTACTGTACGACATTTCATTCATTTAGAACTCGCTGCCGGCGAAATTTGGGACTACATATTGAATTTTATTATTTTTAAATTTACAAAATTTCAAAAGCATAAGTTGCCAAATCAAGTTAATTTATGTGAAGTTAGCAAAATAAGCCATGTCTTTAATGTTGAAGTCAGAGATCTCTGGTTGAAATTGAATTCGAAAAGTAATGTTTGGTTTTTTAGGTTAACTTGGATCGTACCAACCTCAAGTTTCCCAAAATGCAATTTAAGGGAATTGCACGCCCTACTGTGATACGAAGACTGGCTAAAGACGCGCCTGCAGAAAATTGTGAACCGCATCCACTGGAAAACATCTATCCAGCGAAACCCACCGCCGACTCGTCGGCACCAAAAATAATACCAATCAAGACTAAGCCTACGGAGCAACCTGAATTCACTATACCCAAGTACACAATTAAGCATCGCCGCGATGTTGATCTCACAGAGTTCACAAATGAACTTGATGCCAAACTAAATGTCACCGTGCCACGAGAGTTGGCAGTTGAGATTGAACTGCCGCTGTTACATTCGACGGCCGAGTGTCAATTGGATGTGACTGCAAAATCCCTGTATTTGCTCAGCGAGAAGCCGGGTGCGCGGTATCGATTAAAATTAGATCTACCCTATAGCGTACGCGATAAGGAGGGTACGGCTCGTTTTGAGTCAGACAAGCGTCGTCTTTGCATAACACTTCCAGTTGAACAGCATAGTGCGGAGACACAGCGCAGCATGCATGACATGCTCATCCATTTGAATCGTGAGGATAGCGGTGTGGAAAGCGATGTCCGTGACGAATTGAACTCAAATAGTGGTGAATCACCGGTAGAGGATGTGTTAAGTGATGCCGTAGAGGATAGTGCTGTAGGTGATGACCCTAAAGACGAGAACGAAGACGAAGACTGTAAATTTAACCGACAACTGTTAAGTTCAATATTTTAAAAATTTCTTTCTCTTTCAGTAGCTTCTGTTGTAGAAACTAACACAACAGCTGTTGTTACACCGGTCACATTTTTGAAATCGTCTATACATTATCTTTTCCCCACGAAGTTTGACTGCAATGTCCTTGACAATGTTATGTCCTTGGTACTGCATGTGCGCAACGTTCAACACGAATCTATATCCACAATTAACACTGACAAATCAATCCATGTGCAGTTTACCTCCATAGGTTCAGGCTACTATCCCACCTTCTATGCATTCTACTTACAACTGCCGTCAGAATCAAATTTCAAAATTGAATCATTTGCCGCGGAGGCTTGGGAAAATAATGTGGTGCTTAATTTAAATTTGGCAGCTACTAGCGAAAATCTTCAAAGCTATTTAGCCGGTCTTGATGGCAATGATCTCAAAGTCTATGAAGTTCAGGGAAAGTTCCAAGTGCTGCACGGTTCAAGACAGCGCAAAAAGTCTCCGCAAGTGCCTCAAATTGCTTTGTCGTCCTCTTTGGACATTTCCGTGGAACGTTCCGATGGTGAAAAGTCAATTGAAATCGAGATCAAACCCAAAGATGAACTGCTATCGTCTGCATGCACAGCAAATACCACAACTGATGATGAAGAAATACATCAACGCAAAAAATCTAACAAGAAGCATAAGAAGAAGAACAAGAAGCGCAGGTCGCTTTCGGAATCAGCTTGCGATGATATCAAGGCTTATCAGAAGAATCAGCAGGAGTTTGGAATTCAAAAAAATACAACTAATGAATGCAAAGAAGTGCCAACTAAATGCGCTGATTCTGCATTTGCACCAGTAAATGAAGTGGAAGGAGTGGGAACATGTGTAAAGCATGAAAAGCTGAGTGCATCGTTGGCTGTGCCCACAGGTGCAAAACAGCGCATCAAGCAGCGCAGCTTTTCGGAGTGCAGAGATAGTGTCACCAGCAGCGGTGGTGGTCAGGCTTCTTCATTTAAGGGAATTTTAAAGCATTTTAGCCGCTACGATCCACGACCATCCATATCCGATAGCAGCTCTTCCATTGACGACTGCTGCTCATATTCGTGCTCAGCAGAAGCTGGTGTCGCTAGTTCTCTGGGCTTTTCGCAGTCATTTAGCGATATTCCAGAAGAGAACGCCAACGTAGAGCTATCGGAGAGTTGCAAAAAGACTGTCAGATTCAATGAGGTGATCAAGGAGCAGATATTCCGGTGAGTTAAATTTTAGTTGATAGATGTTTTGCTCGAATTAACGGCCCGATGGATTTTTTTTATTAATAACTCAAATGATTCCCATTAATTTGTAAAATATCTACTTATAGACATTCTCAGTTAATGCTGATTATATTTCATAATTTTATTCAATTGCTACATCCTTCCATGAACTCAGACAAAGTCATTCATATTCAACTGACTGCATCAGCTTTCATTAAAACAATAAAAACCGCAATTTATTTCAATTCACTAAACTATTTCTTTCATATTTGATCTTTTTGTTTTAGACTCAATTCTAGCATCTTGGGTCAACGCAAAAAGAATCAAAAACGTCGCAATCAGAAGCAGCGCGCTTTACAGCGTCGACATAGTGAGGGTGACTCCGCGGACTATGATGAAATTAAGGTGAGCATGCAAGTAAATTTTCACAAATTGTTTGTATATTAATTGCAGCATAATCCTAAAATTGTCCATTATATAATCCACATATATGATCCTTGGTTTAGCTCAAGTTACCAGAATTTGTTTATAGACAGCTTTTTTGTGTACATATCTCGGTTACGCAATGAGATGTAGAAGCAAAGTGAATATCTTTATTTGAATTTCTTTAGCATTTTTCTTTTCATCATTCTTTAAAATCAAATTCGTCGATGTTATTTATTATTTAATTGTATCTGTTTTGTTTGTTTGTTTAATTAAAGCATGGCAAATCGCCAGTCGCAAAAATAATCAAAGAATATAAACAATGCTTTGTTATTCTTATATTATTTACTCGCTTTGTTTATTTTATGAAAGTGACATAATTAATCGGCCGCTTAGAAAAGATTACAGCTTTTATGGTTCAGTAGATTGGCGAAATTTTCATATATTCATGTTGTCCTAGGACACGGTATCATGCAATTAACAATCTGCTAATACAGCAATGAACATTCTTACAAAGCATTTGTATCTAGAGTTCTTAAAACATGTTCCTTGCTTCTTGTGTAGGGTCTTTCAAGTTTGAGTTTATTTTTCAAACTCAAATGAAACATTTTGAATGAAAATTCATCATCTGCTTATTGATATATGATGTAGAGTGTCTACAATTTAGTAATGATAGTAATGATACCTTTCAAATGTTCCCCCAGTGCACGTCTACAGATGTGTATTCTATTGGAGTAATTTTCGATCACATTTCGGCATATTTGGGACTTTATTTCGGCAATTTCTTGCCGAATGTTGTCTTTCAAGGCTTTAGTTGTTAGTTATTGGCTTGCATAAACCCTATCTTTGAGATGGCCCAACAGAAAATAGTCGAAAGGCGTTAAGTCTTGGCTACCAAATTGCTTCAGAATTTTGTGAGATTATTCTTCCCGGGAATTTTGCATGCAATAAATTCATTGTTTTAATGGCTGTGTGTCATGTTGAACCGTCTTTTTGATACCACATGTTGTCAATATCCATACCATCAAGAGCCCCAAATATGCATATGCCGAAATCGTGATCTGTAGTCGTGCACTAGGTTGACATTGGGGAGGTAACATTTATTATTTCTAATTTTGTAGACCATCTACAATTCATATATCAATAAAACATATGATGAATTTGAAAAAGAAATTCAAACTTGAAGAACCATGTATTTATGCAAAATACTTTTTTAATTTAGTCATTGACTCAGAGTCCAGAAATACTTATGATCTTATTTTATAAAATGTACATAATCTCTACTTGGAATTTTTTTATATGAGTCATTCTTTTACAAATCACACGGATTTTGCAAAAATTTAATTTGACATTTTTAAATAGTCTGACATTTTCTTTACGCAAAATAAGTTTACACGTATATCGGGATTTCTCTCGAAATTTATTTTTTTACGGAATAACGTTATGTCAAAATTGTGAAAAATGGCAAAATTTTTTATACTTTAATCGTACAGTAAAGTTTATTTTTTAACAATTTAAAATCTACATATATAAAAATCAATTGCTGTGCGTTAGTCTTGCTAAGGCTCGAAAATGGCTCAACCGATTAAAATATTTTTTGTGTTTTGTTCGCCTCATATTAGGGAAGATTTAGAAAAAAATAAAATTTTGCCACACCCTCTTTTACCGCCTACAAATCAATAAGCTTTTTGTATTTTTTATGTGAAATATTCGAATAGCTTTGCAGTTGTAAGCCGCACAGCCTCAGAATTCGGTATTCAACCACAATTTGCACGTGCCGCTTCACTGATAACATTTTATGGGAGTTGGCCAAGGGGGCGTGGCACCCCATACAACCGAAATTTGCGATATCGAATAGCTTTGGAGTTATAGGCCGCACAACCTCGCAATTCGGTATTCGAACTCAATTTACACATGCAGTTTTACTGATAACATTGTATGGCGTTGGACAAGGTGTCGTGGCACCTATCATACAATCTAAATTTGAGAAATTCAACAGCTTTTGAGTTATAGGTCGCACAGCCATGGAATTCGACCACAATTTACATATGCAGTTTCACTGATAACATTTTATTGGCGTTTGGAAACGGACCCGCGGCAGTAACGCGGCTAAGCAAGACTTAAATCGACAGATTTAAGTTACTGTGAAAACAATTCCGTGCAGTTTTTATGTATTTATTACAATGCCAAAGAGAGGTCGAGTAAGTCGAATGCGTGGCGAGATACTTCACTTGCAAACCGTTATTAAGCGTCATAATCGCTTATTAAGAGCTACAATCATCAAAGAGGTGTTTTCGGATACGGCAAATGTTCACAGGTTCGAGAATTGCTTTGACTTGATCTTTTTTGCTATATCTTGAACATTAGAAGGAGGTGAACGAACTCATGAAACATATTGACCGGGAAAGTTGGTTCATAACTAATACTTCTTTGAAATATAGACTCTCCCAAACTGAGTAATGAAATGAGACTTGGAGTCATAAAGTCAACTACCGGAAAGGGGAGAACAACGTCTACATGGCCAGCTAGTAAATGTACAAAAATTAAATGAACTTTTCAAACGGCTTTTTTGTCCACAGTGGTAAATGACATATTTGACAGCATCAATAAACGCGCCATACATTTTTAAGAATAAAATTAAAAATTGTCAAAAGAATTGATCGATTTTCTTTAGATTTTATATAAATTTTTGTTTGCCACGCGCTATGTGTGTACGGTGAAATTTGCGAGCTAGCGGGACAGCATGCATAAATACATACATGTTCCATGCACTACTTAAATACGATGGACACATGTCTATAGAATCACGTTACAAGTAATGATATTACCAGTGGAGGAATACCTAACAAAATTGCAGACAGGCCTAGAAAAAGTTATTTTTCATTTATTCAAAACCTTTCCTACGATATTTTAAAAACGAGGATAGCATTAAAAATAATTAAGTTAATTAAATTTTAGAAAAAATTAAAAAAATTTAGAAAATAACACCGCCGTGACCATATTTCTCCCTATGTCCCTAAATTTTTTAAAAGTTTCCTTTATAATCTTCATCATTCGAATTTTTTTCTTTTTCTATAAGCTTGCAGTTGCTCATGTACCACGCTATTTGATGAACAAGTTTTCCTTTAGCCGCTCATTCAGAAACACTAAAATAATCATTCCTAGAATATCGTCGTCATTATTCAAACGATCCTATGTTGTTATCACTGCTCGTTGTTGGAATAGGTTATCTTGATAACTTTTTATCTAACACCTAACGCATTTAGAAGCAAGTTACTTGAATACCTTTAAGTTTAAATTTTTTAATCTTTTTATTTTAATCTTAATTTTAGTTTAATCTTTACTTTCCTAATTTTAAACTTAACTTTATATACTTTTATTTATAATTCTTTAAATACAATTTTATTATTATTTATTATTGAAAGGATTTGTCTCACTGACGTTTTTCCTTCAGTCTTTCTCTGTACTTTCAATGATTATCGGTCGGGTAAGCGATTTAGGCACTTACCTTTATTTCTAGTTTGTTTTCTTTCGAACATTTCTTAAAAATTTGTAATATTTTTATTGACCAGAAGGCTTTTTATTACAACTGATTGAGAGTAAATTAATAAATAAATAACATAAAAAAATATCAAAACAAAATCCATAAAAATTAGCACACTTATTTCTGACCGTTTGTTTTTTTTTAACAACGACACGTGCTGATGATGTTTTTACGAAACCCGTGATTTTTTGACGCATTTCAAAATGGCTCACTGGCGGTTAGTTCAGGAGCTATTTTATTAAGTCAATACTATTCGAATCTTCTTCCAATTTGACAAATTATGTGCTTGGCCATTAACTACAATAGGATGCTGTCTATTCGGTTTTTAGAGTCTTCTACAGGATTAGTTGTAATCGTTTCATATACAAAAGACTAAAGTTAATTTTTACACAGAAGCTCAGCAGGTGGAATTTTTTTAACTGAGCTAAAACTGCTTGAACTTAATTATAGCCAAACATTGAAATTTAACTGTAAGAAAGGTTAGCGGAAAATCATGTCTATCGGCTTAATTTTTGTAAACGCGCCATTCAGTTGCTACTAAAAGTGTACCCTTATTATTACTTGATTTCCTTTCTTGTTTTGAAAAGGACCTGGTTTTAAAACAGTGTGCCAGGCGTTTTCAAAGAATTTTCTGCTCTTGGCCCTCTTTCTATTACCATCAATAACTTTTCTTGCATTTACGTTTTGCAACAAATTTAGTATAAATTCAATTTAACATTTTGATTCAATTTTCTTTTTAGCCTGTCTCAGCCGATGATGCAAATTCAGCACAGTATTTCAAGCAAAAATGTCAAAATAGAAACAAGTCTTATACGAGTAATAATAACAAAACAACACAACACGATAGTGGTTTAGATCTGTCTAACGGCAAAGAGTTTGTTGCTGACAAAAAGAAATTAACTAAGAAATATGAAAGACGTTCTCGCTTGGAATCCGAATCGTCTTCCGACATTGATCACAATAAGAATTCCATGATGTTTGAAATGGATATGTAAGCCTTGGTTTATTTTAGCAATTATGCATTAACTATTAAATTATTTTAATACATTAGTAGATATAGAGAACACAAGAACATATATTACTCTTACAAATATATCGCTATTTTGGAACTATAAAGGCACAACTATCATTGAAATTTGCAATAGAATGTGCCTCAGTCCAAAGCAGCAATATATACATTTAAAAAATAATAAAACTTGATAAATTTGTATGTAAAACATGATTTTGCCTTATGTGAAATGTATTGCATTCGGAGCAAAACATTTAAAAGATATCGAATACAAATAAAACATATTTATTTCAAGAAAAAATATAAATCACCCTGATAAAATTTTTATACTTTATTTGGCTATGAAGCAGCGATTGTACCTATTATTAGAAATACTTTAAATTATAAATATTAAAGATATCAATTAAAAATCGTATGAAATTTTTGAATAAAAAGTCAACGAATTTTTTATCTATTTGAGGAATCCAGTCCCAAGTTGCATGTTTTATTTTATTGCTAACAGAGACATTCATTTCAAAAATATGTATTAAATAGACTTAATGATTTTAATCATAACAATAACTGCATTAAAATATGTGAAGTGTGTTTATTTTTTTTAACCATTTTATTTAAACACAAACAATATAACTCTACCTTTTTAATATGCCTACATAAAGGGGGAGTTTACAAAATGTTTAACAATTTATTGCAAAATGAATTTAAGTAATTTTTTAAAGAATAAAGTATAAATATTATTAAATCTTTAACAGTTTCTTTATTTCTAATGAGGCTGATTTTATTATTAGGAAACGTATTTTGACGCTTACATTTTAAAATCGTTCTTCTAATAAATTTCGAAAGTGTACAATCTGATACAAGTCCTTGCGCTTCACACCAAGCACAAACAGCACAGGACAATCCAGAGAAAAGCACTTAATATCGCCAATTCGCCCACAACAAGCTTGACAAATCTGTTGAGTTGAATAAAAACCACGTTCAATTTTCGAAATTTTACTATGGAGAACAGTAATTGATTTTGTAGCATTTTGATCACAGGCACTGCAAATGCCATTTTTTGTATGACGACCACAGTCAATGATGCAATTTGTTGTCGAGAAATACTGCGAAATAGTACTCTTTTTTACTTGTATTAAATTTGCACTGGTTGAAATAACTTCATTTGCATTTGAGAGTGCAGGTGTTGTAAGAATTTTTCGAGGCAAGTTAGCAAACCTTAAAAGAGTGCAATGTTTTTATATAAAAGTTTAATAAAATGGTACAGAAATCTTACCAGTCGCTTACATCAGCACCAATAAGCAGCAAACAGCGATTCAATGGCGGAATAATGGCTTTGGTTATGTAATAAATAGCATTTATTTTGAGGCCCTCATCTGTCAACACCTCGTGTGGACTGCGCACTAGGCGTATAAGAGGCACACCCGGTGGACCGTTAGTAATTATGAATGGAACTCGTTCGCCACGTCTTGGAATACGTCGGGGATCGCTTTGAATCCATTTGCTGTAAAGAAAATTACAAACTTTTTGTTTAATGTTATGTAAAATGTTCAATTGCCAACTCGACTTTTAACAAGGTTGGTATTGTAAATCGCATAAAAATTGAACTCTTTAAAGTCTGCTTAGTCATTCAATTGCTTAAATTTTATATAGTTGTAAAGATTTTCTTGTTTATGTAGTTGTGAGTTCATGTTAAGTCTACAGGTTTCAGCTTTCTGCATGCTTAGGTACCACGGAGACATTCAATCATGCCGAATGATGCACTAAACATTCTGGCACAACTACTAGCTGCATTTGACAGCTGCAGAACAATCAAACTGTTAAAGACTTCAGAAGGATTTTCAGCTTCCACTGTCCACTAGATACAGAAGCTATACAAAAAAATAATACAAATAAGACTAAAGCACATCAAAGGCCCACACCAAATTTTAAGTTTATCGGTCCATCAAAACTTGAGATATATCAAACGTGTTGAAAAAAGTATTTGCAATAAAAACGTGTTTAAAATTTATAAGTTAAATTTCAGACAGTCTCACTGACGACACTAAAATGGCTATAACTTTAAAATAATGCGAAATTCGAAAAATCCTTTCAAGAAGATATTTTTGAATATATGAGAAAAGTTTCTGATTTGTTCAAATTTTCTATCGGCAGATTGCATAAAAACCCAAGAGCGCTGCCTCTGTCGCCAATATCGCAAAGAGTAAAACTAAAACAATAATAAATGGGTATTCTGTAAAGAACAAAAGAAAAAACTGTGGTGCAAAACCAAAAATTCAAGGGCGGACAGGGAACAAAACCGACGAGGGAAATTGTTAAAGAAATAAACGATGCTAAAATTTTAACGGGTGTTAAAATTTCACTAAGAAGCGTTGAAAGTATTTTCGTAGCAAATAATTTAAGATGTAGACGACCAGCTAAAAAGCCGAAACTGACAGACGGAATGAAGAAACAACGTCTTTTGAGGGCAAAGATTTCATGTTAATTATCAAGAGAAATATTGGGAACAATTTTAAAAATGCGTTGTTATAGTTATACGTAATTTTTTGTACATCTTGGTTAGCATATACAATAACATAATATTCCAATAATTTGTAGGTTATATTTAGTGACGAATGCCGGCTGGAAGCTGTGACGGAATCAATAAAATTTGTACGGCGAAAATGAGCGATTCTTCTACGAACAGTGTGTTAAAAGGCGGGTGAAACGTCAAACGTTCCTAATCATTTGGAGATACATAACCGAAAAAGGTCCAGGTCTGCTTTATTTTGTTGAGGGTACAATGAAAAGCAGTCAATACATAAACGTCATTGAAACAGTTTTACTACCATATATGGAGAACCTTTAGACAGACATACCTTCATGCAAGATGGAGCAATCTAACTAATATAGATATAAGTTGGCTTATATATTTTCTTCAGATACAGATGTAAGAAGAGTTTCTATTTCGGGAATGTTAAGAAATGTTCCTATGCGCTGAATTTCAGGACAGTTTTTTATAATGTGGTGTATTGTTGTAGGTTCTGCGAAAACAATATTGACATAGAGGTGGCGATCGGCGTTATAAATTATTTATAAATAATTGTGATCTTATATGTCCGCCACCAGCTGACCGAATTAAAAGCACGATAAATACAGTGAAAACGATATCTGGGACATGCCAGATCGTACCGATTTCATTTTCGAAGTTGAAATCGCAGAAGCGATTTGTAGAACATGGGATTTTGATTTCACTCACAATTTCATTTACAGAACATGCCTGATAATTCTTAATTCGGATAATTTGATAGGATAAAGGCAAAAAAAAATATCACCTCTTTTTCAAAAGTCCCATAATCTTCCTATAAATATTCAGCCCAATCATGAAACATTTTCTCCCGGGAGTTGTAAAAGGGAGTTTCCGTTTTAGATAGCAGATAAAGACATCTCATTTTTTTATTTTACACTAATGAATATTGACTGTTGACAAACAAAATTGCATTAAAAATTTCCAAAAAGTTTTTAAACTTTATCTTAAAAACGGAAACTCCCTTTTACAAATCCCGGGAGAAAATGTTTCATGATTGGGCTGATTATGTTAGTACCAAAACATATTTACTATTAAAACCCTCTCATGGAATATCCTGGCTATGTTCTTGTATTGTATTGTATTTTAGTATTAAAATCATCAGCAAATATTAACTTACCGTGTTAATTCTAAAGCTGGCACACATGCAGTGGGTTTATAACCATTCAAACCACGAAACTCTTTTGAAAATATCAGATCTTGTAGATTGGCACGCCCCGACAAAAGCTTGGTAAATTGACGGCAAACGTATTGTTTTACTTGGCTCACATCTTTGGTTTCGAAAAGAATGCGTAACACTTTTTCCAACATCTATTAAATAAAAATATGCAATTTTTTGTCCAAGCTCAAAGATATAATGGAGACCTTAACTGCTGCTGGGCAACCGTCGCGACGCACAGTCTCAATGCCCTTCGCCTCATAGATGGGTTCTGTTTGATCTGGAGTTTCATACATGTAACCAACATAACGTTTCTTTGTCTGCGTGATTGGGGAAAATGGCTTTAAAAGGTAATCAAAATCTTGGAAATCATTTCAAGTACCTGCAATATACAAGGTTGATAGACCTTCTCCAACTTCAATTTCACTGGACGTGGGTTGGCTTTGGTTATGGCTTCAGCAATTTCAGCGCCAATTTCAAAAGCTTTCGCTCGACTACGACCTGGAACTTGAATGAACATAGAGTCGGTGTCACCATATACGACTTTGACATTCCATCGGTCATTGCCTTCTACCATTTTAATTGCACGTTCAAGTGTTTCACGTCCTTTAGACACCACCGTATCACCAACCTCTACTGAGGGCATGCGTCCACTAAAGTTAGCAGCGGTGTAACCGTAGGTTACGTTCGCCATTAATTTTAGACCCAACTGGCGTGAGTGTAGTATCCGTTGAAGAGCAGTGTTATTTTTATGCAATTTCATTGATTGCTTCACCATTTGACGAGTGTCTAGAATTTCGGTCAACATGCGAGGCAAGATACCCTCACGCACTGAAGATTTTACAAAAACCACACCGCAGGGTGATATTGTAACTAAATCTTCATCTAATAAATGACGCAACATGCTGGGTGAGACTTTTAATTGCGAAGCACCAAATTCAAAAGGCCCAGTTCTAAGGAACGGGAAATCGTAAGAGTGTAATTGAAAATTCTGAACAAAATCTTACGTACTGTCCCAAATGCTCCACACGACCCAAACATGTCGAGAAACAATAGTTGTAAGCAATAATCATGCTCGGATATAAACTTTGAAAGTCCAGCACTATTACAGGATCTACATAGAATCGTGATAAAGGTTCCAATATCAAAGCCAAATATTCTGGTGCGCGCATGTGAGCTCTCTGTTGGACACTGGGTGAAAGCGGAACCAAATTTCTAGGTTTTGCTATTCTGTTGAACAATAACAACAATGTGTTAAAATAGGGAAATTAATTTCTTTCTTCCATATAGCAGTTGTAGTATTCACGATAAATTTTTTGAATGTTCTAAAAGTTTTTTACCTTAACATCATGCTTTCTACACGAAATTGTGATCCCCTGGAAAGCACTTCATAAAATTGTATTCCAATTAATTTTGCCATTTCGCAAGTGCGTCCAATCAAATCTAACTGATCCAGCAGCGCCAAAGTACCGCGCACTCTCTCCAAATAGTACTCGATAGTTATCCAACGTGATACGGGCGAAGCAAACCATGCAGTTAAATCCGCATAGCTATGACAGGGACAACGTCTGTGCATAATGTGATACATAACATTTTCAAAGGTATAAGAAGTAAGTGCGATTTCGGAACGCATAAGACGCCAAACGTCAAGTAGAATACGACCACATAGCTTCATCTATGAAAAATATAAAAAAATCATCATCCCAATACACATTATTCGTGTTTACAATAACTAACTTCTACATCTAAATCTGTGAATTGATCACGATCTTCGTCCACAAAATCGCTAACTTTTTGTGTAGGCACGCGTGAGAGCAGCGAACTTATGTTGAAATTTAAATGTTTGGCTCGCTCCATTATGTAGCCCCACGAGCTCATTTCAATTTCATATCCAGCATAAATATCCGGATCCCAGAGAGAGCATAGCTCAAGCAATGCATGCATGGCCTCAAGCTCTGAGTGAACAACTTGTACATTTATGTCTGCATCAATGCCATAACGTTTACCTTCTTTGCCAATGATATCTTTAAAGTCATTGACTATAATGTAGCCACATGAATTTCGGGGTAATTTTTTGCTATAGTTTTCAGCTGTTTCCTGTGCTGGAATGCTATTGACAATAGCATAAAATATGCAACGTATTTCATCGCAAAAGGGATCTGGAAAGTAATCACCACGTGTTGGTACAAAAACTTCCAGTGTAATAGTTGTCAGGTAATTAAACTAGAGATTATTTATGTATTGTAATGAATGGGATAGAACTAGTTCATCGATGAAATGGTACCTCAATGTTTGCTTTTGCCTGGTTTAGATTTTCCAAGTTAACCTTGAATCCAAAAGTATTGTTCAATGTAGCATTTGTGAGTCCGAAACTGATGTCATGTTGTCCAGAGGATGTCAAATTTAGGTTATTCATAAATGAGGCACGCCCAAGATCGATCAAAACCTTTAAGCAGCGGTAGATAAGTTAAATGTTTACTCATAACTTCGAAATACTTACCTCCTGACTTGAAATACTGCTCGGCTGGCTGGCTTGAGAATCTTTTGGTTTTTCCTGACTTGAATTTGTTTTGCCACTACCACTTCCTAATAGGCGCCCTGTGTCAAGGCATTTTATTTGTGGTACATCCGTTAATGACGCCAAACAGTCGGTATTAGTTTTTGTTTCTGCTGCTTTGGCTAATTTGCTTGTAAGCGACAATCTTGAACGTTTGGAACGTGTTCTGCGCTGCTTTGCCGATGATCCATTAACTTTAATATGCGTTGTTAGAGGTGTCAGAATATCACCTTGGCCACTAGCCAAAAGACTAACGACGCTAGGCTCATCAGCTTTTCTACTTTGTGGACTAGTTGGTGTCATTGGTGTTAGCCTTAAGCTTCGACCAGAACCATCTTTATCCTCATCGCCACTACTTGCTCCACCATCACCAATTAGCATCATGGTAACCTTTTTTCTTTGTATCTTGATTGGACTATCTTCGGTGTAATACTCAGAGCTTTTCTTGGCATCCAATTCTTTTTTGTTACTCACCAGCTCTCTGACTTTAAGCCATAATTTAGCATCATGTTTGCTGGGTGGAGCCATTTGTGGTGCGATACAAACACTTTTTTGAGCTGCAAAATATTCACGTATTTGTTGTGTGCTTCGGAAACGATTGAGCATCACTGGTCCGCCAATGTTTTGCAACTGTTTTTTGCGCCAGTCATTGAGTCCTTTTAAATCAGCTCCTAGAATGCTCTGAAACTCTTGAAAATCGTTTATCTTATTGCTTGGTATGGATAGTATAGTTGAGCCGATTTCTTTTTTCTGTGTGACATCAGCTGGATTATTATAAAAAGGCTGTTGAAACTCATACTCTGGGATTTGAAATTTTGTACAGCCAGCTAACACTTCATCATATGTAGGAGCGAAGTCGAGCGGAGTAAGAATTACAGAGTTGGTTGGAATGGAGATATTATTTTTGTTTGCAGCTGTCAATAATGGAGACGACGAATGATTATGTTTTGACGGCATCGCTGGACTGTGCGGAGAAGCATCACTGAAAACTGAAGGACTGTGAAACGTAAACGATTTTTCATAAAAGCTATGTGCCGTTAGGTCATCGCCAAATGCCATTTCTTGTGGACTGTCGAAGGTGTCGTTGAACCTACTAGTTGAAGTTTTCGGCGTTAAAGATGATTGGGTGGACGCTGTAGACTTCAATTTGGTTACATTGCCGAAATCTTTTTGTGTTGGCTTGACAGCGATGGGAGATACTTTTTTTTTGGCTGCGACTAGAAAACTTCTGCGTAAACGTTTTAATTTTCCACTTCTACGTTTTAGTTTGATTGATTCATTTAATTCATTTTCGGATTCCATTATTTCTTCTTTATCGCTGAGCTCTTTTATGTCACTGGTTGACTTTGTAATAGATTCTTGTAAATCAGTTTCTGACTCAACTTTTTCTGCTTTATCGCATTTATCGAAAGCAGCTGGTGAAGCTTCATAAGCTAATGATATTCTTTCGCCATTACAGATTCTAATGGTATAGTCAACAGATTCTTGTTGAAATTCTGTTGGCATTTTTTTGACCGTATGGAGTTCGTTCTCCATCGTAGCATTATCGTTACAATTATTCTTGTCACTTTTTCGTATTGCGGAACTTTGAGTTTTTCCTGTTACCCTTTTATGTGATATTTTGTCGCAATCAACCGCTCTGTAAGTTTCTTTCGCATTTGTATGTTTTAAATTCAGTTCAAAATTTTCAGGAGTATAAACTTTCAGTTTCTTTTCGGAGGTTCGACGTGGTGTAAGGGCACAAGTAACGTGCGTTTTGTCCAAATTCCTCAAACGTCTTGACCGACGTGTTTTAGTTCTTTAACGATAGATTTTAAATAAAAAATAAATTTCGATTTTTTTTAATTGAATCAGTAATTTCAAAAACCTCATAAGTCACACAATCAGAGTTTTTCAGGAATCAATAAAAACTGTTTCACGCACAAACAATCGAGTTTTAAAGGACTTTTGTATGCTGAATTTAGTATTTGAGTTGTAAAAAATTTAAATATCGAATAACCTTCACAGTTCATTAATAACTAGAGTATACCCGAGAGTATCGGACTCCATTTTATTTTTAAAAGCTACGAAATAAAATAAAATAATGAAATAATTGATATTAAGCCGAATGGAATCGAGCTTCAATGAACAAACCCGAGAAAAAAATTATATATTGTGTCCATAAAGTAGCTGATATATACCTTGAAAGGCACCTGAAAAAGTACCGTAGTAAGTCTGTATTAAGCCAATAAAGTGTTAAAAAACGAGCGACTATTTTCGGACACAATCAACTGAGTGCCCGAATCAGTCTTCGTTCGTACATTGTGCCTGCCCAAGGTGTTCCAGAACTAGCACTTCTTTTGGTGTAGAGGTTGGACATTTACCGAAACGGCACCGGACATATATCAGATACTTTATTAGCACAAAATATGAAATTGTTTTTCGGGATAAAAGCCTGTCCTACGACAGGACCTCCGCACACTTCGTTTTTAGAGCCATTGCCGAAAGCCCTTCTCCTCTTTTTAAAGCTTGATTTTTTTTATTCACTTGATTTTTGCAAAATACAAATATACCACTTTAAATAACACTTCAATTATTAAAGCAGTGTTGAAAAATTAGTTCAAGAGTAAAAGTGCAAAAAGTCGAGTTTGGTAACAGTCATATTCATACAAAACTTTACAAACTGGCTTTGCAACCATCATATACGTAGTAACTCAGGGGTCGTTTCGCGGCTGATACAATTATAAAGGCCTATTACGGTTCACAGCAATACACTGCTGTGTCTTATTTTAAGTATTATATATAATAAGTTGGGGATTTGCCGAAGCAGACCACAGTGGGTCCCTTTTCGTCCCCTATTGGACAAAGGGTACTACTGCTCGGAGTACTCGTACGTGAGCATGCTCCTCGTGTAAGCATCCTTTGTCACCTCAAGCATATCCTTATAGGTTAGTTGACCAATCTCGGCTTCGCCAATAAATGGGCGTCCCAGAGTGGTCAATCTTATGCTTGCCAGCGCCGGACACTGGCACAGAATGTGTGCTGCTGTTTCCGGCTCCTCTAGGCATAACCTACACGCATCGTCCTCGGTCAGAGTCATCTTCCCGAGATGGTACATGAAGGGACCGTGTCCTGTGACCAGTGCAGTAAGCCAGCTTAAAGTCCTTCGATTGTATCGGATAACTTTTGCTGCCTCACTACGAGACCACTTCACGGCCGCCTTTGATTGCCTGCAATTAACAGCTTCTTCCCACCTTTTACTGTGTTCCGAGTCCGTCCATTGTTTAATAAGGCCTGCCACCATATTGTCGCCTAAGGCGATACGTGGTTCTGGTCCACAGAATTCTTCTGCTGATCCTGTTCTTGCTAAAGAATCAGCTTCTTCATTCTGTTCTATGCCAGAGTGTCCTCTCACCCACATAAGTGTAAGCTCATTTGTCTGGGCGCACCTATTGAGTTTTGTAAGACATTCTATGGCCAACCTGGAAGTGATGTCTGTCCGTTGCATACACCTAATCACAGACTGATTGTCGAGAGCGATGACAATTTTCTTGCCACTGATCCGGCCATCTATCAGGTGGTCCAGCGCATGCACTACGCCAAACATTTCTGCCTGGTATACAGACACAAACCTCCCCAACCTCAGTACACAGGATAGGCTTAACTCTTTTGAGTACACGCCTGCCCCGGCCCTGCCATTCATCAGAGAGCCGTCTGTGAATATACTGATATCGCTACCAGCGATTTCTTCACAAACGGCTCCATCCGTTATTAGTATTAGCAGAGTACACAATAAAAACAGAAATTGCTGTTGTGTTGTGAACCGTTTTAGGCCTATATATTTTTTGGTACAATCCATTAAAAGAATTTCATGAAAAAGTGGTAGTTAGATCAAAAACGTACTATTGCAAAACCCCCAATATTGTCAGAGACATGATTCAATTATTATAGGTTGTCCATTCGTTTGACAACACCCGTAAATTTGTAAAAAAAACATATTCTCTCTCAAATATAAATGACAACCAGGGTTTTGTGGTTTTCTATGAAAAAAGTTATGTTTCAGTGTTTTGTTGTGTATTTTTTTTGTAAAAAGTACTTATTCAATATTTTGCTGTTAGCAGCAAAAAAAAAATAGAGTGCATTGCGCTTATAATAATTATTGCTTTAATAATTATTATTGAAAATTGTTTTCAAATTTTGTTGCGAGCCTTTTTTTCAAATAATATATAAATCGCGACTATTAAGTTGTAATTATTAAAATAAACTTCAACGTGCGGTATTGGCAAAACAGTTTATTTTGGTGATGAAATTCAAAAATATAATGTGCCAGTGGATCAATAAGCCGTCAGCGGTGGAAATATATTTGCACAACAAAATATTGAAATTGGCTTTTTAAAAACTCATTTAAATTTTCTATCAAAACAAACAAGCAGTACAAAAACGTAGTAGAAAAAGCAGCAGTGAAATGTATCCTTGGGTATTTAGTACTGCGAAAAAGTATGATATTCCTGCAACTGATTACTTTGATGGGATTAAAAAATTACTCTTTTGCTCTCCTCTTCAATTTTAAGGGTGTATATCTTCATTCTTGTGAGTAAGCGTCAAATGAATGGACAACCTATAGTAATTGAATCATGCCTGCAACTGATCACTTTGATGGCATTAAAAATTACTCTTTTGCTCTCCTCTTCAATTTTACGGGTGTATATCTTCATTCTTGTGAGTAAACGTCAAATGAATGGACAACCTGTAGTAATTGAATCATGGTCAGAGATAAGTATCAAATATATCTTTGAGAACAGTGCCTTGGAAAAGTACTTTACTGTAAAAAAAATACAATTTTAAGAAATACTGCGGTGCGTAGCAGCATGCTTGCCTTTTATGTATTAAGATGTGCATTCTTGCAGGCTGAATATTTTTGTGAACAGTTTGATGGAGCTCGAGACAACAAACGTTATTTACTTTACATGATTTGAAGTTTTTCATGTTTTTAAATATTTAACAATAAAAAATTTATAGATTAATGTAATAGGTCTGTTCGCGTACTTTTCTGGTAAAAAAAAATGAAAAACGTCAAAAGTAATAAAATTGAGAGAGAATTAACTTCAACTTTAAAAAGTAAACAAACGCTTTCTGGTAAAATAATGAAAAATGTCAAATACGTCTAAGAAAATCTAAAAAAACTCAGCTGCTACACACACATAGCTACCATTTGACAGTTTTCATCTTTTTACAAGATGAAATTCTTCTTGTAAAAACTTTAAAAAACTTGAACGGAGAGAAAATGTGATTTCCATTCTATTACCCAATTCTCTTAGTAAACGAACGCTATTCAGGCACTTTCTAGTAAAAACTTTTAAAATATTTCGTTTGCATTCGACTACGCGACCAGACCTAATAGAGGCTTATCTTTAATAATACGATTTTGGTTCCTGAAAGTTAATTTTTTTTTCTATTTCGACTACTTAGAACATGAAATATCGAGACTTATTGTAGCATTAATTCACCTGGTTACCTTAAATTTGCTTCTAAATTTGGGACTTCATCGATTGTTTTATTTTTTTCATTACTTATCGAAATAATATTTCTTCGCACTTCCCGCAAAGCATATTTTCTGTTCAATAGTTTTGAGCATCTATGTGGAAAAACAAATATTAAAATTATGCTTTTAACGAAAAAATAGTACTACCCTGCATATGCTGAAAAAGAAGTCGATGGAGCTTCAGTTTGCAGGCTAAGTCCAACAGATTTCGTTGGCGTTATTTGCCCATGAGAGTTTTCATTAGGTTTTTCTGAAATATTTATGTAAAATAATTGTTCCATAATTTTAAATTTTATAGGAATGCTTACTTTTTACCGACTGATTCTTTACTATCAGAGGTAATGGAGCGTACTTGGATGCTGCAGATGATTTAGGCGTTCTTGGTGAACGTGAAGGCGAACTGGCCAAGGATAAGCGCCGTGTTTTACTTGCTTTGTTCGGAGTATGTGGAGAAATGGGTTGCACCTTAGTGCAAGTAGTGGCGGGTCTTTTGTTAAGTACTGCTTTTTTTGGTGTGCAAAGGAGATCATCGCTGCCATCTATTTGTGGCACATCCTCTGTGTCAAGTCTCGAAGTTGTCTGACTTTGTGTAAGTTTTGTTATAAAATCATCAACATCCTCCATAACCATTGTGAAGTCACATATATTTTCGACTTCATTATCTGATTCCGGTTCTTTATCACTGTTTGGGTGCTCAGCGGATATAGCGACAGCTGCTTTATCATGTAACTCTGGAGAGCAGTCCACTGTAAAAAGATTTATTTTATATTTATATTACTTGTGTTGAAGCGGAGAGCGGTCCAATGTATTAGAAAGTTTTTTTATTATTATGTTAATAATGTTAATGTTAATTCCTCTAATAATATTTCTAAGTATTTCAAACATTTATTTGTCAAGTTAAGAACATTTTAACTCAACCTTTTCAGAAATCTGTGGCTTGAATTAAATAATGTTCTGGGGTGTTTTTTTTTTTGCTTACAGTTTTTATGATTTTGTGAAAGTTGAGCCAAAGAACTGTCAACATCGATATGATCCTTGTTTGCGTCCACCTCTTCCAATTGCGCAAGTACATCAAGTAATTGAAAATCTTGTTCACGCACTGAATATAAAAAAGGGTCAGTCTTAACTATATATATTCGATAAACAGTTTTGCATACAAGTTGCATTCATAGGCACATGTTGTTGTGTCAAACTCAAGACCAGCTCTTCATCTAAAACAGTTTCATCCAGAAAAATTTGATCATAGTTTGTGTATGACTCCTCTACTTTATTTTTATTAAGGGTTGTTTGTAGGGAGCTAGTATTTGATAAATGATTCTCCACACATGAAGCATTTGTTAAGAAGTCATGTTGAGTGCATTCCTCCGGATAAACAGCATTAACTAGGAGATTTTTTAAATTAAACGTGCGTTTCTAGAGTAAGTAAAACAATCAATGAAATTAAAAAAGAAAATATCTAAAAGTTCTGAAAAAATATGCGAACCTTCTCTTTGTAGCTTGGGTTTGTGAGATTCGAAGTTGTCATCGGTGAGTTTGTTGAAATTGTGGAATTGAGTGTGTGATTGTCTGTTTCGCCGCTACCCGATATAGATGTTTCCATGGCCAGCAACCTGCTCAGCAGAGCGGTCCGATAAAATATGTCACTTTCGGCTGGTTGCACATTAGGGCGCTCTTGTGTTGCAGGTATCTCAAGTGGTGGAATCTTTACAGATTAGAATCGAGTTAATATGTTTTTATAAGAAATTATTTAGATGGTAAATTTTGAGTGAAAGCTTACTTTTTGTAATTTTTCGACATCATCTTCTAAGCTCGCACCCAATTTTTGACGCCTTATTTGCTCGTCGTGCCATATCGACTCAATGCCTGGATTTTTGTGTGTGCTATTACTCTGGGATATCAAGAGGAATCGGTTTAATATAAAGTTAGCGCTAATATCTACTTCTAAGGTGCTGTTTGATTGCTTTTTAGCAACCATTTCACTAAGAATTTGTTCCGGTTGAATGCCAGGATAGCTTACTACTGTGAAGAAGCAAACAATTATCAAATACAAAATTTTCGGGTTTGAGTTAGTACCTTTTTTATCATCAGATTGACGAAATTTTATGATTTCTAAAGGTGCATGCAATAAACTCATGCCGTAAAGATTAAAATCAATCATAAATTGCAGTATATAAGGCACATGCGACTCGTGTGGATGAAATATTTTACCACCTAGAATGGCACCATTCTGCAAAAGATTGGCGGCGCGTCGCACGAATCTGGGATTGAACATATAAATCTTGAGGTACTGATGCTCTCCACGATGGTAGCCATAAAAAGGTCTACAGAGGTGAAACAATAGCATTAATTACAACTCTAAACCGTAAATCACTGCAGTTACTCACATGCCTTTGACCAATTGTATTTTAAAGACATGCTGAGCTGTTGAGCTGGCCTGTCCCAGCGATATATTGATGGCTTTGTCCAAATTAATTGCAATCTGATAGAAAGCCTGGTTAAGTGATACAAAATCCTTTTGCTCATAAGGTATATACAAATAGGGAAAAACACCGTGGACATGCATGCAGGTTTTCTGTCCACTTGTATTCGAGCCAAAGATGCGTATTATAGGCACCTTATTTAAAATAAACATACGAAATAATACCGATTATGTACAAGCTTTTAATCTACCTTTTTAATTTCCTTGCCGCGAAAGTCGGAGTAGCATGGATCCAAGCCAAAAGCCGGCTTCTCCATATAAAAATCTGCAACAACTAGCCTAATTGAGAATATACCTTCGTCGGGGACCATCATGTATAAATATTAAAGAATAAATGAACACAAGGCTCTTTAATTTACAGATATCAATTTATCAAACGGTATTATGATGAAATTAAAAATATACATTTGTTTATATTAAGCTCAGTCACGGCTGCCACCTTTGTGGGAAAAATCCCATTTGTGGTTATTTTTAATTGCCGTGGGAAATGGGAATTCCCATAGGATTTTTTTAATTGAGTGGTTTTTTTTTTAATTCACTTGGAATTTATTTTGTTTTGTGGGATTTTTTTGTATTGAGGGATTTATTTTTATTTTTCAGTTAAAATATGTATAAATATATATACATAAAAGTGTATATTTTTCAATAGTTTGTTAATTGTCAAAATCGTCTTAACCCAAGATGTATTTATGAAGGTGGAAGAAGTAGATGACGTCTATCAAATCGGCACCGTAACAATGCCAAAATTTTTGTTCAAGTGATGCCACTTTCTATTATTTTCTTTTTTGTAGGACAAATACTTTGCGTGGGAGTTTTGAAGTCAGGAGAAAAGATTATGTTACGGAGCATCACAAGGAGTCAAATTTTAGATGTTTTTATAATAATAAAGTTAAGCAATGTGGATTGGTGGCCTTTTATTCTACTTAGTATACATATATTAATATTTTTATTCCAAAAACATATGTTTTCCTTGCTCCAAGTACTATGGCAGATCGCACAGTTTTCGGCATATTTTATATTTTTTCCATCACAATATTTGCACACTTCACAAAAAAATTACAAAATAAAAATAACACGCGTTTTTTTTTTCCTCAAACCAATAGGATAAAGTATTAAAACATAAGATTTTTCATTGGATTTTTGTTCAAAATATGGCAATATTGATTTTTTTTTTAATTTTGACATTGCTACGGTGCCAATTTGATAGACGTCACCTACTTCTGCCACCTTCATAAATACATCTTGTCTTAACCCATCTATATGATTTTCGCAACGAATTCGTTAAGATTTCGGTTACTTTGGTTTGGTGTCATGGGCACCTGCATAGAGGGAATAATACCTTTCGTGAATACCCATGGTATTTCCACTAGCGCCCTCTAGCGTGGCCGTGCACACATTTTTTTTATTCATTTAGATGTGGCATCTCGATGAGGTTCGAGAACATTCGGAAAAAAAAATGGCGAGAGACATGCTTGAGGTGGATAAACACCAACAACAATAGCAAAATTAGTTTCGGCGCGAATAAACCGGTCTGGAAAATGGCGTGATCCGACACGCGCTTGAATCGGTAGCCAATGAGAATACCGAAACAAGCGTCGGTTAACGGCCATTTGTCGACGTGTCATCCAAAAGTCCAAACCAACCATTACCTACTCCCCTCGGTTATGGTCGATTCCACCGAAAAGGGAGCGAAGTTGGAACAACATCGGTAGTTGGCCCGTCTGAATGCCTAAAAAGGGAATGCATACTAACCTTAACCGATAACACGTGGCAACACTGCCAAAGTACCTAAAATCATTGAACTGGAAAAAAATACAAAGCTGGGGAGACGTTGCTGTTGCCGACACTGCAAAAGGTGAACAAATATCATGGAGCGTTGGTTGTCGTTGTTTAGCAAATTTAGTGATTTCTTTACGCGATCGATTAATTTCAATAATTTTTGTGTTTAAAACTGATTAAAATATATAAAGATTCGATCTTGCCATTGCTGCAAACGTTCGCGCACAGAAGCAAAGTTCGAAGTCAGCAGCTTTCGTGTCGTTTGGGCCAATATTTGGTGTTGGCTAATTTTCAACGCTTGGAGAGGTAATAAAAATAAGATTTTAACTTGCACGTTTAGATGTGAATTGTTATGTATCTATATATATATATATAGATAGATTTATCTAGATGGGGATATATGAAATACTGATTGTAACCAATTTGGAAAAGTGGATGGATAAAATGTTAGTTTGCTAGAAGCAACAACAGCATTGACTGTAACACAAGAAGATAGAATATATGTACAAATACAACACTAATATCGGCGAGCGAAAAGAAAAAAAAAAACCAACGCAACCAACGACAAACAGCGCTACCGTCAACGACCACAGCTAGCGACCCCGCATGTAACTAGCCGCTACCTAACCAGCCACAACAAATCCATCACCAGTTAGTGCTTTAGCGTGTCGTCACCACCTACTATCGCCTCGTCAGCTAGCGCACCGCAAAGGACCAACGCCACCAACGCCAACCTCATCGGACAAGTCATCACCAGCAGCCAGGTAAGCAGGTGTTCTTGGGCACCGGGTATTAAAAAAAAAAAATAAAGGTATCCGACTAACCTTCCCGCCTCCAAAGCACCCAGCCAGCCAGCTCCAACAACACCAGGAGAGTACAACAACAACAACAACAACAACGACATCACCAGCCAGGTCATCACAACCAGCTCCACCATCGTCAACCCACCAACCTTCAGCGTTTGCCAGCATCAGCTAGCGGGTGGCCAACGGCATCACCAGCACCACCAGTAGCGACAACACCAACTACCTCCACCATTACGGCACTCACCCCAGGTTTGCGAATTGCGGCCTGGGATTGGTAAGCGTGTATTCGATTAATTAAATAATGGCAAACGCAACATGTTGGGTGGCGGATGCTAAATTTTGGCAAGAATGCAGTGACCTTTATATATTTATTTTGGTAGAATTCTTACTTTAGAATTAAGTCTTGACTTTTGTTTGTTTTTGGCTAAAATCCCGAAATCGCGGCCCTTGCTCTCTTGCTTGTCACATGTAAAGAAGTTTTTTTGCTTTTTACTATTACAAAACTTTGGCTTTCCGTTCGTTTTTTTTTACATCTATATTTTTACAACTGGACTTTTGATAATTTTGGATATTAATTTAAAGGGAGAATTTGTTGTAAAACGATGCTAATTTTTACCTTTAAGGCATACAGTGTAGAGCAAATTTATAAAAAATTTTAAACGGCCATTTTTAATACTTGTGTAAAATAGTATAAAGTTGAAAAAAAAAGGGCAGGTCATACAAATAAACTAACAGAAATAAAACAAAAAAATTAACCATTTAATAGGAAACTAAACTAAAATCAAAACAACTTAATTAGAAACTAAACTAAAATAAAAACAACTTAATTAAAAACTAAACTAAAATAAGCACGGTAGAATTAAAAACAACTTAATTAAGAACTAAGCTAAACTAAAACTACTAAGAAAAAAAAAATTTAAACTAAAAGAAAACTACTTAATAAAAACTTAGCTAAAATAAAAACAACTTAATTAGAAACTAAACTGAAATCAACGCAACTTAATTAGAAACTAGACTAAAATAAAAAAAAAAGGTTAATTAGAAACTAAACTAAAATCAAAACAACTTAATTAGAAACTAGACTAAAATGAAAAAAAGGTTAATTAGAAACTAAACTAAAATAAAAACAGCTTAATTAGAAACTAAACTAAAAGCAATACAACTTAATTAAAAACTAAACGAAAATAAACGCGAAAAAAAAAACAACAAGAATTCTATACTTTCATCAATTATTATTTTTCGGAAAAGTTTTGCCTATTATCGTTACGGTTATTCCTTAATTTTTTTTGTATGCGACTATTTTTTATAATCTAGAGAACATCGAATTAGAGTGGAAATAGTTTCTTGATTTTTTTTTTTTTTTTTTTTTTTAAATTGTAAGTTGAAAAGTTGTAAGTTGAAAAATGCCTTTGAAAAAAAAAAAAACGCATTGCGTTTAAGTTTAACTACTGTAATCCTAATGGTATATTGGTCCAGCGCTTAGAAAGAAATTGTTAATTTTTCTATGCGGTATTGCAAGAATATTCTTTGACTTAGTATTTGGTAAATATTTTAAAATAGCTCTAATAATAATCTTACCTTCAATTGTATTAGTTTAAGTAATAAAAAAAAAAAAGAATGAGACAATGTTAAAGTTGGTTGTTATTAAATAAATGTTAAATTGAAATTGGATATAGCAACCATGTTTCCTTAATTTAACAAGGGCAGGTGGCGTGAATCGTAACGGAGGGGCGTGAGTAAAGAAGTATTGGGGTGACCTAGACACAGGCGAAGGGTCACCGTGGCTGGTCTTTTGTGGCCAGAAGGGGCGGGTTAGCCAAGGGCGATCAACCGACAGCGAAGATCGACCCACGAGACGTGCCAAAGGGGCAACCGTAAGCAACCGAGTCTTATTCCTTCGTCGTGTTCGTAAAAATAAGCGGGTTTTTATTTATCGTTTTTCGAGATTTTACGTTGGTTATGGGTTTTTCCGGGTTTTTTTCACCAGGCGGTAATTTTCTTTTCAGCTGGTACGATTTTTATTCATGTGTAGTTTCCTGCTGTCGGACCAGGCTGGCAAGAACACCACCCCATCCGGCGAGCCTTAGCCGCGCGATACGCCAGCGTACCAGTGCTGCCAGAGGGACGACAGTGATGCGCAACAAGGGCTACCTTGCCACATGACGCATCGACCCCACAACCAAAGGTAGGTCGGAGGGAAACATGACAGAATTGGCGCCCAACGTGGGGCCCGACAAAGGTTAGGATTTTGATTGTTTTTTTTGGTTTGGTCTCCTGGCGTCTAGCCACGTAAGTCCTGCAGCGTTTGGGTCTTTGAACCTTGACTGCAGTTGCGACGGGGTCTAAGGCAAAAGGGAGCCAATCAAGAAAACAATGAAGTATCTCGTTTCGGGCCGTAGAGTAAGTTGTTTTTGTATAAGTTTGGTTAAACCTGAAGCAGGTCCTGGTAGGGTAAGAACCCGTAAGTCCTGCAGCGTTTAGGCCACAGCGCCTCGACTGCAGTTGCGACGTGGTTCGGTTTCCTTTTCAGTGGGATTTTTTTTTACTGCTAGGGTGAAAAATAAAAATATTTTGGTTAGACCCCAAGCAGGTCCGAATACGTAAGACCGCGTAAGTCCTGCAGCGTTTAGGCCACAGAGCCTCGACTGCAGTTGCGACGTGGTTCTTAACAGTAGGATTTTTTACTGCTAGGGCTAATAGTTTAGAAATAAGTTGAGGGTTTTTTTTTTTTCTCGCACCAAGTTTTCGGTTTTCCGTAAGTCCTGCAGCGTTTAGGCCACAGAGCCTCGACTGCAGTTGCGACGGATACTGGAGGCCGATGAGTGTTAATTAACTTTTTTATTTCTTATAATTTTTTATTTTAAATATTCAAACCCGCAGGGGCATCCTGCGTGGAATATGTAGGATGACGGGAGTAGCGCACCCGCGTACCCCAGCGAGCCCAACACGCGTCTGTTCCCAGATTGGGCGGCGTGTTGGCCAGCGTCTGTTCCCAGATTGGGCGGCTGTTTTTTTACACCGTAAAGTGAAAAACCCGAACATGCCGGGGTTTGTCGGCATGTAAACCAATTGGAAACTATATAAATCTCGTTTTGAAAAATACTCCTGACCGAGAAGAGCAGCCTGACCAGAGGGGTCATAAATGGGACAGGCTAGCTAAGAGCAAAAATACCTCGACTCGGAGGGTGAACCTAGTGCACAAAAAAGGGGGGTAGCGGCACTCTTAGGCAGCGCACACAGTGAAGCATATGGGCTGGACTGTGAGCAAAGCGTTTTGCTTATGAGTGCAACCGCGAACATCGAGCGCATCTCGTTTCTTCGCAAGCGTTTATTTTGCAGTTTGGTTTTTGCGCACAGTGCGGCTCATATGCTTCACTGGGTGCGGGCTTAGAGTAAGGTTAAATTAAAATTAAATTGTTTTGTTTTCGAATCGCATTTGCTTTTCGAGTCGCGTTGCAGAGTAGGACCTCAGGTCAGTGGGGTCATCAATTTGACGGGCTAGCTAAGTTAAGAAAAAAAAATTCCTCGATTTGGAGTTAGGCGCTGCTGAATTAAGGGGGGTATAGAGTTGCCAAACACTCTTGAGTAGGGATAAATATAAATAAAAAAATAAATTTTTTCGTTTTGAATAAATACTCCAACTCGGGATGAACTACCACAACACCATTAGGTGAAGCGAATATGCCTGAGCGACCTCAGCATAGGAAAATATTGTGGGAAGTTTCGGTTAAGAACCTCGATTTGGAGGGTGCTATTAATGCACAAAGAAGAAGGTTGTTTTCGCTGGTCTCGTCGAAGTTAATTTTTTACGCCACTCTTGTTTGTTTTACGCCACCATCCAAAGTTAATGCCTATATATTTTTTTGAGTTATTATTATCAGCTATTTTAGTATTTTGCTTATTGGATTTCGGAATTATAATTTTCTTTTTTGTGTTTAGACTATTCAACTTCACCGAAGTTAGTCTCCTTTTATTTTACGTATACATTTTTCTGAAACGATAGCCAAGTTCGTCTGGTTATCCAAACTATTTCCTCTTTATATATATATCATCTATAGAAACCAAATACCTTAGAAAAAAATATATCTATATATATATTTTGATCTTCGGGTAGAAAAAATATATTTAAGTTTACTTTCAGCTACGCGCTTTAATAAGCCAATTTTCCTATATATAGATATAACGATATATATCTATATATATATATATATATATATATATATGTCTATATGTATATGTGTATATGTCTATATATTCAGTCTTTATATATCGATATATACATATTCAAATAAAAATAATCTTAAACTTTTAAAATTTTTTTGATAAGTTGCGAAATTTTAGACAGTTAAGATTGTAGCTCTAAAATAGTTACACAATTTTTTCTTTTATATCACTTCCCCACCTTTCTATATTACTACATACTACGAGAAAATCTCTTTGACCTCTATGGAGTTCAGTTATTACTATGCTTAACCTTTATTAATATACTTACATCTTATCAACTTCTCGAATATTTTTCGAATATTATCTTTATTTCCTTTACCTATTATAACTATAATTATTATTAACATTTCTTATATTACTATTATTATTTAAGAATTTTTTTTTGCTAAGTTTTGCAACCACCATCCTTAAAGGACATTTATTTTGATCTTATTTTTTTGGTAATCGTTTTCTTTTCGTTTTGGCATTTGGAGAACAACAGTTTCGTAAACTGTGGTGCCTTTAACCATCGGCCTATATATATAAAAATTTAACTTTTTCATTTGTGAATAATTTGGCGAATTGTCGTTTGGCTATTTAAACCATCTTCTTGCTTTGAAATGTTTTACTATTTTTTGATCATTTTTGCCTTTCTTATTGCGATTCCTTTGGGCATGGTACACACTAGACAGCAGGGCCAGAGGGCCGATGACAGTGAAACCAATCCAAATCCAGCCGAAAGTGGAAGTCTAGTACCCACAACAACCACTAGTACAGGGGCAATTCCAAAAACAGGCCTGACGAGAACCACCATACCGATTTTTACCACAGCTACGACGACGATTACAACACCTATGGCGATGCAGAGTGCACTACCACCAGCACCTAGACGTACCTCGGAAGAGCTTAACTTCTCTAACAGCAGCATCACGTCTCCAGAGTTTAGCAGCCTAGCCGCTCTAAACGTGCGAAAGCAATTCCAGCAACATGCGCAGATGGGAAGCGTAAGAGACAGGTCGTCAGGAAGAGCACCAGCGTCCCAAGGTGTGGTCAACTCGAGCATCAATATAAGGGATTATGTCAAGTCAGCAGTGGGCTTAGCCCAAGTGGATCTGATGTCGGGAATGGAGGAGCGTTTGCGGGTGTTAGTCCCACAATTAATAGCCGAAAGCTTAGGGTCGATGACGCCTCAGTATACAGAGAGCCGACCAGCGGTTACGAAGTTAGTGACTTTACAACCACCACCTCCACCACCCCCGTCGATCGATTCACAGGCATGGCCAGATCGAAATATGGAACAGCACCAACAAATCGGATCACAGGACACCAGGAGCATCTCGCAAACTTTCCCAGACTTTTCGCAACCACCACCGCATAGGCCGCAACCGACGATTGTACCGCAGCCGCAAGTTTTTTCTCAGTCGCAGACGTATCATGTAGAGACCAGGAATCGACACCAAGAGCAACGAGCTGGACCCTCGATACGTCAGCCGAGTGCCTTTGCATATACAGGGCCTGTACAAGCGCCGGTTACACATTACTATCAGCCTGAACAACCGCGACGTGTAGAAATGGACAAATGGGGATTTAAGTTCGATGGTACAAATAAGTCAATCAGCGTGGACGAATTCGTTTTTCGAGTAGAGACCTTGTGTAATGATTACCGATATCCATGGCCTGAAGTAATTAGAAATTTTCATAGTTTGCTAACTGGAAACGCAGCTCAATGGTTCTGGGGATTTCGACGGTTAAACCGAATACCTAGTTGGTTCGCACTTCGAGAAGCGCTTGTAGCACAATTTAAGCGACACGAAAGCGACTTCGAGATCCAAAGACAAATTATGGATCGAAGACAACAACGGGATGAAACTTTCGACGACTTTTATCAATCTGTTTTGACCCTGAGGAACCAACAGCGTAATCCACTGGCTGAACAGGATTTAGTGGAGATAATGAGGAGCAACCTGAGGAAAGAGATGTCACAGCTACTATTTGCCATGCGCATAGAGGGTTTGACTGAGTTTTGCAAAGCCTGCAAAAAGGCTGAAACACATATAAACTACCAACGCCAGGCTTATCAACCGCCTCCGCGTCAATACGTACCTCGCAATGCGCAAGTGCACGAGTTAAATGTAGAGCAGGACTTTTCGACTCAAGCGTTTGAAATAGATGCTATTAATTCCTCTCGAACTTTTCCATGTTGGAACTGCAAACAGCCAGGGCACAATTTTGTTGAGTGTACGGCAGCCGTAAGGCGAATTTTTTGTTATAGGTGCGGAACGGAGGGCGTAGTTACCCCAAAGTGTCCGAAATGTCAGGGAACTGCTAGGTCAAATAGAAATGTTCAGGTGGAGTCTAGATCAGCTCAAACTCAGACGCAAACTCAAACTCAAGAAACGACAGAATGACTAACGTCAGTCACACAGACCGAAGTAGAAAAGAAAATTGTTGTTTTAACATCTAAGAATGAGAGTAATAAAAGTAGTTGTGATCAAGCCACAAATACTGCTGAAGTAAGATTAAAAGAAATTAAGCCATTTCATGTGAGACTCAAGAACTATGAAGAAGTAAGAAAAAGAATATTTTCAGAACAGCCGACAAAAATTGAAAAAGCCAGGGTTAGATATCGTTTGAGGAAAAATAATTATAAAGAAATTTCAGCATCAGAACTTTATGAGGGCGAAGACAGTAGATTTTATACGAACATCGAAATCAATGGACAGCGAATCGAGGGATTATTAGACAGTGGAGCAACAGTGTCGTGTTTAGGGAATAACTGCTTAAGTTTTGTGGAAAAGTGTAAGTTGCCAATTTTTAAGTTTAAATCTTTCGTCAAAACTGCCGATGGGCGAATGCATTCAATCATAGGTCGCGTTAAAGCTAAAATTAAATTCGACAACCAAGAGCACGAGATGGTTTTTTATTTAACACCTTCTCTAAAACGAGAATTGTTTCTTGGTGTAGATTTCATTAAAAAATTCAATCTCATGCAGCTCAAAGTTGATAGCATAACGACCAACAACATTGCTTTGGAGGAAGAAGTCCAAAGCCATGCAACGCCGAAAATGAAAGTTTTGACAGCCCAGCAACAACACAGGCTTAATGCAGTTATAGAAAATTTTCCCTGCTTCACGAAGAAAGGTCTCGGCAAGACGTCTTTAGAAGAGCACTACATTGATACCGGCGACGCAGTGCCCGTGAAAGATAAGCACTACCCAGTTTCACCGGCTGTTCAGGGGCTCATGTTTGCGGAGCTGGATAGGATGCTTTCACTGGGAGTCATTGAGCCGAGCGAAAGTCCATGGAACAATCGAGTGGCCTTCGTACGAAAAGGCGAGAAATGTCGACTGTGCCTGGACGCTCGCAAGCTCAATGCACTCACAGTGAAGGACGCCTACCCACTTCCACACATAGAGGGGTTGCTCAGTCGTCTCGGCGACACACACTTTATTTCAAGTGTGGATCTTAAGGATGCCTTTTGGCAAATTCCGCTTGCCGTCAGTAGTAGGGAGAAAACCGCGTTTACAGTGCCCGGTCGTCCGCTTTGTCAATTTACCGTCATGCCGTTTGGGCTATGTAATGCAGCCCAAAGGTTATGTCGGTTAATGGACAAAGTCGTGCCAGCCAATCTTCGTGAAAGCGTTTTCATTTATTTGGATGATCTCCTTGTTGTGTCTTCCGATTTCGATAGTCATCTCCAAAAATTAGAGCAGGTAGCACAGTTGTTAAGTTCGGCCAACCTAACCATTAATGTGGCCAAATCAAAGTTTTGTTGTAGCGAGCTAAGGTACCTAGGTTATATTGTAGGCGAGGGTAAATTAAGACCAGACCCCGACAAGGTTCATGCCATTGACCGATATACCTATCCAAAAAATCCGAAGCAGGTACGAAGTTTCATGGGAGCCACGGGATGGTACCGTCGTTTTATTCGCGATTATGCGACTATAGCAGCACCTATTTTCGACACGCTGAAGAAAGCGAAAACTTTTGAGTTCGGTGATGAGGCTAAGAGCGCCTTCGATAAATTAAAAACAGCTCTTATTTCTAGTCCAGTCCTGGTACATCCAGATTTTTCGAAACATTTTTATGTGCAAACAGATACTTCTAACATCGGAATTGGTGGCGTGTTGTTTCAAAAAGATGATGAAGGTGGTGAACATCCTATCGCCTATTATTCAAAGAAGCTCACGCCTGCGCAGAAGAATTATTCAGTAACTGAGCGCGAATGTCTAGCGGTGGTAATGGGGATAACGAAGTTTAGAGCCTACATCGAGCTAATGCCTTTTACAGTGATAACGGATCACTCCAGCCTAAAATGGCTAATGTCGCATAAAGACTTAACCAGTCGATTGGCGAGGTGGAGTTTGTATCTGCAAAGCTTTAGCTTCGAGATAGCTCACCGTAAAGGGGCTCAGAACATCGTTCCCGACACGTTATCACGCTACGACATGGACGAAGTAAGTTATGAGGTAAAGGCTTTAATTGACCTAGAGTCACCTGAATTTGTAAACGAAGAATATAAGGATTTGTTAAAAACCATCACCGAAAATCACTCTCAGTTGCCGGACCTCAAGGTAATAGATGGTTTCGCTTATAAGCGTACGGTTCCATACGATGGCACACCCGATGGTGAAGATTTCGCATGGAAACTCTGGGTTCCAGCGCCTTTGACGCATTCAATTATTGCTAACGCACACCAACCTCCTCAAGTCGCTCATGGTGGTTTCACAAAAACTTTAAAGCGTATCAAGGAATATTTTTACTGGCCAAATATGAACCAACAGGTCCTCAATTTCATTAATGATTGTCAAGTCTGTAAGGAATGCAAACCAGCTCAAATGGTTCTAAGACCACCTATGGGGCAAGAGTCGCAAATAATACGGCCGTTTCAAAAAATTTACGTGGATTTTCTCGGTCCATATGTGCGTTCTAAAAAGAAAAATACCTATATCTTCATAGTTTTAGACTATTTCACAAAATTCACCCTGTTAAAAGCAATGACGAAAGCGACCGCGCGATATGTAATCCAGTTTCTAATTGCAGAAGTGTTTCATAAATTCGGTACCCCAGAAATACTTATGTCTGACAATGGCGTGCAATTTTTAAGTAAAGAATTTGCCGAAATGATCGATAATTTTGGAATAAGACATGTACGCACTGCTAATTACGCTCCTCAAGCCAACGCTTCGGAGAGGGTCAACCAGTCCATTCTCGCGGCGATTCGGTCGTATCTCGACCAAGATCAAACCAACTGGGATCAACACTTATCTGACATTGAATGTGCCTTGCGTTCTTCGGTACACTCCTCGATAGGAATGCCTCCTTATTTTGCTCTCTTCGGTCACAACATGATCACGCATGCCAGCGCATATAAAGTAGCAAAGAAACTAAATGTGCTTAGCGATCCTGAGACGTTGGTGATACCGAAGCCGGTTCGGCAAGACTTGATTCGCAACAAAATCCGCGAGCAACTACACAAAAGTCATGAACAGAATGTTAAAAGGTATGACTTGAAAAGTCGAAAAATTAAATTTCAACCTGGACAGGAGGTCTACCGACGAAACTTCCAGCTTAGTGACTTCTCTAAGCAAATTAGCGCCAAACTGTCAAAGCGTTTCCTAAAGTGTCGGATAGTGAGGGCAGTAGGTAATAGTCTGTATGAGTTGGAAGATTTAAGTGGCAAGACGATAGGGATTTTTCACGCGAAAGACTTAAAACAATAATCGAGTTCGAATGTAGGTTGAGAGAGTGAATGGTGCCATCTTTTCCCATTTATCTCTTAAGCTGAGAAGCTTGTCGAGAGTCCTTGGGTTTGTCATGGGCACCTGCATAGAGGGAATAATACCTTTCGTGAATACCCATGGTATTTCCACTAGCGCCCTCTAGCGTGGCCGTGCACACATTTTTTTTATTCATTTAGATGTGGCATCTCGATGAGGTTCGAGAACATTCGGAAAAAAAAATGGCGAGAGACATGCTTGAGGTGGATAAACACCAACAACAATAGCAAAATTAGTTTCGGCGCGAATAAACCGGTCTGGAAAATGGCGTGATCCGACACGCGCTTGAATCGGTAGCCAATGAGAATACCGAAACAAGCGTCGGTTAACGGCCATTTGTCGACGTGTCATCCAAAAGTCCAAACCAACCATTACCTACTCCCCTCGGTTATGGTCGATTCCACCGAAAAGGGAGCGAAGTTGGAACAACATCGGTAGTTGGCCCGTCTGAATGCCTAAAAAGGGAATGCATACTAACCTTAACCGATAACACGTGGCAACACTGCCAAAGTACCTAAAATCATTGAACTGGAAAAAAATACAAAGCTGGGGAGACGTTGCTGTTGCCGACACTGCAAAAGGTGAACAAATATCATGGAGCGTTGGTTGTCGTTGTTTAGCAAATTTAGTGATTTCTTTACGCGATCGATTAATTTCAATAATTTTTGTGTTTAAAACTGATTAAAATATATAAAGATTCGATCTTGCCATTGCTGCAAACGTTCGCGCACAGAAGCAAAGTTCGAAGTCAGCAGCTTTCGTGTCGTTTGGGCCAATATTTGGTGTTGGCTAATTTTCAACGCTTGGAGAGGTAATAAAAATAAGATTTTAACTTGCACGTTTAGATGTGAATTGTTATGTATCTATATATATATATATAGATAGATTTATCTAGATGGGGATATATGAAATACTGATTGTAACCAATTTGGAAAAGTGGAAGGATAAAATGTTAGTTTGCTAGAAGCAACAACAGCATTGACTGTAACACAAGAAGATAGAATATATGTACAAATACAACACTAATATCGGCGAGCGAAAAGAAAAAAAAAAACCAACGCAACCAACGACAAACAGCGCTACCGTCAACGACCACAGCTAGCGACCCCGCATGTAACTAGCCGCTACCTAACCAGCCACAACAAATCCATCACCAGTTAGTGCTTTAGCGTGTCGTCACCACCTACTATCGCCTCGTCAGCTAGCGCACCGCAAAGGACCAACGCCACCAACGCCAACCTCATCGGACAAGTCATCACCAGCAGCCAGGTAAGCAGGTGTTCTTGGGCACCGGGTATTAAAAAAAAAAAATAAAGGTATCCGACTAACCTTCCCGCCTCCAAAGCACCCAGCCAGCCAGCTCCAACAACACCAGGAGAGTACAACAACAACAACAACAACAACGACATCACCAGCCAGGTCATCACAACCAGCTCCACCATCGTCAACCCACCAACCTTCAGCGTTTGCCAGCATCAGCTAGCGGGTGGCCAACGGCATCACCAGCACCACCAGTAGCGACAACACCAACTACCTCCACCATTACGGCACTCACCCCAGGTTTGCGAATTGCGGCCTGGGATTGGTAAGCGTGTATTCGATTAATTAAATAATGGCAAACGCAACATGTTGGGTGGCGGATGCTAAATTTTGGCAAGAATGCAGTGACCTTTATATATTTATTTTGGTAGAATTCTTACTTTAGAATTAAGTCTTGACTTTTGTTTGTTTTTGGCTAAAATCCCGAAATCGCGGCCCTTGCTCTCTTGCTTGTCACATGTAAAGAAGTTTTTTTGCTTTTTACTATTACAAAACTTTGGCTTTCCGTTCGTTTTTTTTTACATCTATATTTTTACAACTGGACTTTTGATAATTTTGGATATTAATTTAAAGGGAGAATTTGTTGTAAAACGATGCTAATTTTTACCTTTAAGGCATACAGTGTAGAGCAAATTTATAAAAAATTTTAAACGGCCATTTTTAATACTTGTGTAAAATAGTATAAAGTTGAAAAAAAAAGGGCAGGTCATACAAATAAACTAACAGAAATAAAACAAAAAAATTAACCATTTAATAGGAAACTAAACTAAAATCAAAACAACTTAATTAGAAACTAAACTAAAATAAAAACAACTTAATTAAAAACTAAACTAAAATAAGCACGGTAGAATTAAAAACAACTTAATTAAGAACTAAGCTAAACTAAAACTACTAAGAAAAAAAAAATTTAAACTAAAAGAAAACTACTTAATAAAAACTTAGCTAAAATAAAAACAACTTAATTAGAAACTAAACTGAAATCAACGCAACTTAATTAGAAACTAGACTAAAATAAAAAAAAAAGGTTAATTAGAAACTAAACTAAAATCAAAACAACTTAATTAGAAACTAGACTAAAATGAAAAAAAGGTTAATTAGAAACTAAACTAAAATAAAAACAGCTTAATTAGAAACTAAACTAAAAGCAATACAACTTAATTAAAAACTAAACGAAAATAAACGCGAAAAAAAAAACAACAAGAATTCTATACTTTCATCAATTATTATTTTTCGGAAAAGTTTTGCCTATTATCGTTACGGTTATTCCTTAATTTTTTTTGTATGCGACTATTTTTTATAATCTAGAGAACATCGAATTAGAGTGGAAATAGTTTCTTGATTTTTTTTTTTTTTTTTTTTTTTAAATTGTAAGTTGAAAAGTTGTAAGTTGAAAAATGCCTTTGAAAAAAAAAAAACGCATTGCGTTTAAGTTTAACTACTGTAATCCTAATGGTATATTGGTCCAGCGCTTAGAAAGAAATTGTTAATTTTTCTATGCGGTATTGCAAGAATATTCTTTGACTTAGTATTTGGTAAATATTTTAAAATAGCTCTAATAATAATCTTACCTTCAATTGTATTAGTTTAAGTAATAAAAAAAAAAAAGAATGAGACAATGTTAAAGTTGGTTGTTATTAAATAAATGTTAAATTGAAATTGGATATAGCAACCATGTTTCCTTAATTTAACAAGGGCAGGTGGCGTGAATCGTAACGGAGGGGCGTGAGTAAAGAAGTATTGGGGTGACCTAGACACAGGCGAAGGGTCACCGTGGCTGGTCTTTTGTGGCCAGAAGGGGCGGGTTAGCCAAGGGCGATCAACCGACAGCGAAGATCGACCCACGAGACGTGCCAAAGGGGCAACCGTAAGCAACCGAGTCTTATTCCTTCGTCGTGTTCGTAAAAATAAGCGGGTTTTTATTTATCGTTTTTCGAGATTTTACGTTGGTTATGGGTTTTTCCGGGTTTTTTTCACCAGGCGGTAATTTTCTTTTCAGCTGGTACGATTTTTATTCATGTGTAGTTTCCTGCTGTCGGACCAGGCTGGCAAGAACACCACCCCATCCGGCGAGCCTTAGCCGCGCGATACGCCAGCGTACCAGTGCTGCCAGAGGGACGACAGTGATGCGCAACAAGGGCTACCTTGCCACATGACGCATCGACCCCACAACCAAAGGTAGGTCGGAGGGAAACATGACATTGGTGGGAAGTTCTTTCACTCTTGACATAATTACATGCATTGCGAAAATATGACCCTTTTATATTGATCAAGACTTGAAGTCAAGTTTCAGAGTTTGTAGGCAATTCGCCGCACATCGGAAGCGACGGAAAGGAAAAAGAAACTTGAAGCTGTACCGGCAATTTTCGTATTCTTTTTGTTATTTTCGCGTTGTTGACAGTGCTTTTTTTTTCTTTTTCGCATATCAATGTGAGTTTGTTAGACTTCGGTTGCATTAAAATTTTTTTTGCATTTAATATAATTTAATTTTGCATTAAATTTTTAAGCAAAAACGTTTTGTTAACTTCCATCGTGGTAAAAAAAATAAATTTCAGTTGCAAATTTCTATAAATTATAATTCATTTGCTTGCTACCTATCTCGTTTTATTTTTAGAAAACAAGGAAAGAAGACAAGAACTTGAATTCAAGTCTTGACCAATGTGAAAGCATTCGTCAAGTTCAAAAGAGAACGTCAAAAAAACTTGACTTCAAGTCTTGATCAATGCAAAAGGGGTCTATGTTTCAGTGAATTTTTTTTTTCAATATACAAAATTGGTATATCTTTAAATTGATTTATGATTGGCCTTTATTACGAGTTGCTTTCGACGTAATCTTCGCTGGTTATGGATCAACGAGTATCGAACGTCAAACCCTGGCGAAATGTTCGTTGTGCATCGAATTTTCAGTCGAATAGAATTTTTAATTGTTAAAAAGATAAGAGCTTCGTGATTGTATTTTGCTTTTAAAGACTTAAAAGCTTTATACAGGTCTAAGGTGAATTAAAAATATTTTTCATTGAATATTATTACTAAAAGACTAATTAAAACACAGAAAATTAAATATACTAGTTCTTTTTAATTTTTTGTTTTATTTTTGGCAATTTTTATGTCTATATTATTTACTGTGGTAATTTTTATTAGAAGAGAGATTTTTTTGTGGTTTTTTTTTAATACAAATGGGAATTATCGTGGTTTTTTAAAATACATATGGGATATTTCATGGTTTTTTTATTTGCGTGGGATTTTCGTGGTTATATTTAATGTCCGTAGAATTTTTTGTGTTTTTTTTTTTTAAATGCGATGAGATTTTTTTTCCATTTTCTTTCATGGGAATTTTCGTGGTTATTAATTTTTGCTATTGTGGGAAAAAGGTTTTTTCGTGGGAGTTTGAAGTGGCAACCGTGAGCTCAATGCAAAAACAAAGCTGCCACCTGTAAGTAAAATACAAGTTTAAATTATATGATGCCACCTTTATTTACATATATGAAATAAATGGGAAGGTTTTTATTTAAAAAAGCTTATGCTATGTTCACACTGAGAGCTAAATGCGCATTTACGAAATCCACATTTGCAAACGGCCTTACTCGTTGTAGGAGTAACAGGGATAAATATATATAGTAAATGCGCATTTAGCTCTGTGTGAACATAGCATTACCTAAAAATATTTACATGAAGTTAAATAAAAATAGGAAAATAAATGGGGCGTTTTGCACAAAAACGGTAATGGTTTACATTCATGTCCTCGATTTTATTCTAATTTTAAGTGTTGATGGTATACCCAAAGTTAGGACGAAATGTAAATTTGTAACTTTTTTAATGAATTTTTGCTCATTTTACAGCATAATCAATGCAAAAAAGCTCTAGTCACATAACATAAACTACTATCGCTTGAACGATACTATCCCATATTCAACTTATATCGCGCCAAGCAATCGTTTCGACAATATCATTTGACAGTCGTTTGCCATCCATGAAGCTAGCAAAACGATATCGCCTATACGATACATAAAATTAAAGGTTACGTGATGTTAAAGTATCGATGAAACAATCAGCTCTATTCTAGAATCCACCGTAAAGTAAATTTTCTTTCGGATTCGTAATGTCGTATTCTGCAATCCGAATCATTATATAGTATTCGAACTTTCGTAGCATTGCTATTCCACAATCCGAACGCATCAACTTTTGAAAGCTGATTTTCGGATTTTTTCACAAAAGCTTTGCATCGACGGGTTTGTTTACGACAATAGAAAACAATTGAATATTTATAGATTATGTCGCAAAATATAACTTATACGTCATTTTTGGTAAATGTTGGTAAAATATTTTTCTTTAACCTGTGAATATGTTACTTAAAATTTATTAATTGCATTTCCTACATTTCGTAATCCATTTCCAAAGTATTGATGGAATCTCACAATATTCTTAGATGAATTTTCACAGCTTCTCTTGGTGAGAAATCTTCCTCTTATTGTTCGCAAATTGCAATTGGAATGAAATCCATTAAAAATCACAGCTAAAAAATACAATGTTGATCAAAAGCACTTCAGTTTTTCAATTTTTCTTTTTATTTATTTGTCTGCTGTTGAAATCAGTTGTTTTCAAACTCCCGAAAGTAAGTTCGAAAAGGGTAAGTTTCGTTCGGAATTTGGATTAACAAATTTGTCGTATTCGTAGCGTAGCTTTACGTTCGGAAATTCATTACGACGGATTCTGGAATAGGGCTGAATATCATCAAATGATTCTCGTCATACGTGTTGAGAGCCCAGGTTCATTGTTTTTTTAATATTTCAAAAATAAAACGAATAAAAAATTTAAAAAACTCACGTGTTGCTCTATTGTGCCTTCTTTCGGGGGAAAAAAAATACATACAGGCATGTTCTGCACTCCACTTCCGAGTGAAAGTGAAAAAAAAATCATGATTAAATTTCACATTTGGTGTTCTATTTATAACTTTTTTCGTTGATACAATTAATTATATTAATAAATTAAATAAAATACAAAACGAAAAAAATTATATGTAGAACACTATATATCGAATTCAACTATGATTGAATTTCACTTCCTCTCAGAAGTGGAATGCAGAACATGCCTGATAATTTTTTTAAAATGATTGGCTTAAAAGTTTATAACTTTTTTAACAAATTATTTTTTTTTTAAATATATCCATTCTCTTAAAATTTTAAAAAATTCACAGTTATAGCCCTAAGTCTTGCGGACATTTTGAATGTTTAACTATTGTACGCTCTCAAATATAACAGGTGTTTATTATTTTAATAAATAATACAGAACGTTACAGAAAGTGAAAAAATGTGGTACATGAATACTTTACACTTTCAGAAAAAATTTGTGAATGAATGTAAGCACAGCCATGTTAATCATAGAATATTTTATTATTTAACTTATTGTAAAATAATAAAACTCTATTCTAACCGTTAAACTAAAAATCGCAGTGACGCAGCAGAACATTAAATTTTGCTAAAAAGAGCAGGGGCCCTATTCTGTAACTGTGAGTTTTAAAGTGAACACTTTTTCTGACTGAATTAACCGCCTGAAAACCAGTGAGTTTTTGTGACAGCCCGTGCTCACTTCAAAACTCACAGTTACAGAGTAGGGCCCCAGTAGATCTATTGTAATTGCAGTAAATTCCGAACACTGGCTCTTTCTCATACTCTTCGTATGCTGTCTACCGTCTGGGAAATAGTAGAAAACACGTATAAAGTAAAGCATACATTTAAGAACATTATGAATTAATAAATAATAATGAAATTAACTCAATTATTTTTTTAATTAAAAAAAAAATATAAATTTCTTAGAATTAAATTTGAGATGAAGCCAATAAAGAAGTAAAAAAAGAACACAACAAACAAATTTCTGCAGAATCAATGCAGTCGCTTTTTCGAACTTGTGCTCTTTGCAAAATAGTAGAAAAGCATTGCTTTGTAATAAACAGAAGCTGTGCGTATAAGCCTATCAACGTAGATGGATTGCAGAAACCACAAAAGACTACTGAAGAGTTGATGAAACGATCAACAAAACAGTCTGTCTTATCTGCAAAAAAATTCTTGTGCTGCAACCTTTTATTTTATGAACATATTCGGAATTAAGCTCAAATATAACTCAAAAAAATTATATAAAAATAATTTAGTAATTAATTTTGCTTTAATAAAATTTGTTTGTTAAAAAAACAGTATTCCTTTTAAAAACACAAAGAAAAGTCTCAAATTATATATAAATAAATGCATGCAGTGAATTTAAATAGTAGTGCTGGATGACGTCATGCTCTCTCAGAGCCTGAACAGAATCAAAAATCGTTGCGGCCGACGATCTTTTTTTTGGAAAACACATGCAAAATGATAAATCGCAGACTTAGAATCTATTCTATTTCAATCTTCGGTCGCAACGATTTTTGATTCTGTTCTGGCTCTCTCTTGCGGAACGCGTAATCTTGTTTCTATCTTGTCCCCCGTGCTGCTTGCTGGAGCCGTTTTTCACTCGACAATTCTATGAGCAATAATTGCTTTCGTTGCAAGCAGTTTGGCGACTACTCGTGTTGAAAGAGGAGTTTCGTCAACCTCCCATGCGGCGAATAATCGACAAACTGCTTGCTAGAAGTAAATTATTACGGAGTGAAAAGCGGGACCTGCGGGCAGGCAGAACGCCATATATTTCGTCTTGGTCCTGTATGAAGAAATGGAATCTAAATAACAGAACTTTGAAATAATTAATGGACAATTCAAACTACTGTATTATTTAATTAATTTTTGATATAGGTATATTTATATAATAAAAAACAAATTAAGTTTATATTATTAGAACAGCAACGATAGTATTGTAGTGTCGAAATATTAGTGGTATTCGCTCTTTTGTGAATTAGGTGTACTGATTATAATTGTAACTATATATTAAATACAAGAGAAAGAGTGAATGTCGAAACATTACACTTAAAAAAATACAACAAACCTACAATTATCTTTTGATGTAAAGATACACATAAAGTGTAACTTCTAAGGCTGTTTTTTTTTGTTGTTGTGTGAGTACTTAGTGTACTTTCTTACAAAAGTACACTGGTGTATGCATAAATACACAAAAGAGCGAATACCCCTATTTATAATTGCTTAATATTGTAATAAAAAAATTAATCGAAGTAATCTTCAATGTCAATATCAGGGTTAAGTATATCGTCACCGAAAGCAGTTATATCCAATCCATTTAATATAAGATTTTCACAAGTTTCTGCCAATTCCGTATTGCCAATAAGTATTGCTCCTCGAAGTTTTCCTTCACATATAACAAATTTTATATATTCCTTGCCCGGTGTGCTGCGTAACAAGATTTCATAATTGTTGCCCAGACCTTGGCCATTAAAGCAACCAAGAAGAATAACTTGAAAGCCAAAGAAGTTCGTAACGTGGCCGAAAAGTTCAAAACAAAAGTCCTGGTAAATTGTCTCTTTTTTTAAAGCTGCCACCATACTGCGTCCAGCCATTGCACCCATTTGACGTGCCTGAGTCCACAAACGCATTTGAAACCAGTTCTCTGCGTTCTTCCAACTGACACTACAAACATCTCCAGCAGCGTATATATTATTAATATTTGTCTCCATCATGGAATTTACAAAAATAAAGCCATCATTTGATAGAGATATCTGCTGATCACAATTAAAATCCATGCGAGGAAAAACACCAGTAGCAGATACCAAAAAATCGCAATCAATTTGTTCGCCGTTTGTGAGCACAACATGTAAGGGGAATTCTTCCCGATTGTCGTTTTTATTGATTATGGTTTTAACTTCAGTGTTGTAATACATTTTGGGTGCAGTGGAGCCCTCAATTGTACCACTTATATCAAAACTTTTGTGCCAATCAGGACCTAGAGCCGCACCACGATTTGAAACTTTCAAATCCTTGTCGAGAGCAGTTTCTGTAAAGCGCATACGCTTTATAGGTTCTGTCACTGCCGGCTTGTCGAGTGGCTGTGCAGCACTCTGTTGAAAAAAATGAGCTGCTCCTGGATCTATAAACGTTGATGCTATATGATTATCCTTGATAACCCAGTGAATTTCAATATTTTTCACTTCATACGCCAGTTCGGTGGCAATGCCACCATTTCCTACCAAAACTATTTTGCGAGAAGTTTTAATGCGCCGTTGAAAATCTAAGACGGAATCCGTGTCCCGTATGCCAATAACGCGGTTATCATGGTTTTCAATCAACTTCGGCCTGCCACCAGTACAAATGCATAGATATTGATAGCCAATACGGCGATTTCCAACTGTACGAATTTGCTTGTCTTTAGAATCAACTGCCTTAAGTGTATCCACTATAGTGGTTATGCGTAATAAACTTGGTGCTAAGCTAGCATCCTGTTCTTTTACATCAAATTTGTTGAGGCATTTTGTGAGGGGCTGCAAATTAGTGACTGTTTTCACAAGTGTCGATTCACTCAATAAAATTATGGATGCGCCTGGACAATGTATGGATATTTCTTCTGCGCAACTAACTCCGGCAATACCACCACCTACGACGACAAACGTAGCATTTATTGTTACTTCATTGCTGTTCTCCATTTTAATTTAGTTTTTTGAACTTTTATTTATTTCTTCAGGCTTATAAGCACTTCCGTAGTATTCACTGTAGTCGAAAAATCTGAATGGTACATCATATGTTATCAATCCATAATCCATAGCTTTGTTAACTGCGACTATTAACTCAATATGCTTCTTTTGACAAAGTCCCGTCTTTGAATAGCTCAGAATCTTTTTGGTATGTGGACAGATAAACTGATTTAATAAATCAACATTTCGAAAGTGCAGAACTAGATATTCATCACGGCAAATGGGACACGGATTTCCAGTCGTTATTACTCCCTTACGAATGCAGGTCTTTCGTGTTTTTCTGGGTGGATATAAACCTTTGTGGTTGCGTCTGTGCATTAAGTCATAAATAAGCATCTATTGAACTGATTATAGAGTAAAATTACATACCTATATTGTTCCCACACTAGTTTATCGCCGTAAGTTGCTTGATAAGCAGCACTCTTCAAGTATTTTATGGAAGTCTCATATGGTATCACCTGTGATCGGTCGTTCTTTAATGTCTTTAATTCTTGTGCTATAGCATTTTCTTCATCGGTTGCAAATTTAATAGCTGATGTTGTAAATGAACAAGAGTTTGCGGCCGCTATTTTTGGTGCAATTTGAACAAAATGCGTTAAAGCTCTTGATATACTTCGCGAAATTGAAAGCATTATTAAATAAATATGTTACTTAACCTCTTTAATTCTAATACCTACAAAATCCATTACTGTTCGGTCAGAGTTTCACATAATACCAGAGATGTAAATACAATGTGCACAAGTACTTGTTTTCGTACCATTTTGAAAACGGTATTATTAAGTTGCCAATTTGTTGTACTATACAATTTTATTTCTCTTGTTTTTTGTGTATTTTTGTCTAGGTGCTGCCAATCGCGTTTGGTTCTACCATCATTATAATCATAAGGCGGCTTTCTCAAGTTTGCTTACGTATGGTATGCAGGGAATCCAAAATGAATGATTTTCATACAAAGTCCTCATCTGCACTAGCAAGTGCACTAAATCGTGAATGCACTAATTCTTTGTTCTATGAGTTATTTTAAGTTCTGTTTTCGCTCTTATCAAATTAATTCTTGAATATAAGAGGGTATTTTGCGTCATCTAGCAAGTATAATGTGTTAGAGAAAATTTTTTGATTTGGTTTACGTGAACATACAAAAAATAAAACCTAGGGCATGGCTGAATTATATAAAGTTAAGTAATCATGAAATTGACCTCTTTGTATGCTCTTTGTCAAAAATATAAAAACAAAATTTGGATTACCAAATGTCAAAGTAAAAAAAACACAATTAAAAAATCAAAAGACAATTTCTGATTAGAAGTCAAAATATATTTTAAAACAATGCGTTCGCCTTTTGTCCAGTTCGTATACCTAGGCTGCTGCCGTGGCTTCGTTAATACTACTGAGCACGTTGAGACCAGCAATGGCTCCAGCATATTTTGTGGCATAACGCTATGAGTCATAAACAGGAACTGTAATGAGTGCATCTTTCACCGTTGTGCTCAGAAATACCTTGGCAGTGTTCTGCATCTTCGTCAACATTATGGAGCTGAGTTCCTAGTGAGCGAATTTCTTCTGCGTTTTCTTTCATTTTATGCTGAGGTTTTGCTTGGTGCAGTCGCTGCCCCTTTTGAATGACCAGTTGCTAGGCGATCTGTTTATTGGGTCGCTTATGAGCGGCTCCGAGTTTGCGAACGTTGCATAGCTGGGTGTTGTTCAGTTACACAGCGGATTGCTGTTTTTTAATATGTATATTTTTTTAAAATCAAAACAGAAACAAAGCTCTATTTTTATGTTTAACTTCAAGCAATAATTTATGTATTGAAATAAAAGTGTGAAGTAAAAACACTTAAGAGAACTAAAGATTTTGATATTAAGGCTGCGTGCGAATTGATCTAAAAGTGACCTAAACTAAATTGGGTCGATAAGGCAGTGCTTCTTAAATAATTTAGGAAATTCTGGAGCTACCTAAATGCTTCCTAAATTAGGAAGCACTGCCTTATCGACACTATTTAGTTTAGGTCGCATTTAGATCGATTCGCACGCATCCTAAGATCGCCGTATGTCAATATTAAAGAAAAGAAACACCAAAAAGCTGCTTTTGACATCCGCTGATAGATATGTGCTCTCAGTTAACTTAGCCTTACATAATTCAGCTCTTGGTAGGATAACCTTAACCTTACATAATTCAGCTCCTTACATAATGAGCTCTTCAGCTCATCGAATGTCAAACAAAAGAAAACTAAATAGAGAGCGTGTGTCACAAACAGTAACCGCATTCAGCGGAGTCTACTCAACCGACCCCAAAGTGAGTCGGCTTAGATAGGATTATTAATTTATGAATGAGTATTCTATACGCTTTATAAAAGAAAATTGTGCTTTTTGTTTTTAGGTAAAGTTGACAACGCGTGCACCACAAAATAAAAAAATAATTGGTCTGTCCGCCTACTATCATCGCTACTTTCCGAAATTTCAGAAACAGTGGATTTTGGCACTTGTGGACAGTAAATGTCAAATAGAGGGATTAAAGTATTAGTTTTGATGTCTTTTGGGGATATTTTTCGGATTTTTCACGATATTTGATATTTTAACAATAAGCAACACTAGTAACTTAGGTACGATTGCAAACAAAAAAGAAAGTAAAGCTAAACACAACGCAAATATTAAAGTAAATTATAAATTATATGTATATAATTAATAGTTAAAAAATAAAACTGCAATTGCAGCGAGAATCTTCGCATTCAACGACATCTTGTTAATCAACTTGCACTTGCACTTGTAGTCGCTTGCAACTTGCAGCTAATTTTGATTTTTTTAAAATTTTTTCGACGACAATATGAATTCTCTTCTTGCAAGTGATTACTGTCCCTTGTAGACGCAGAGTAAAAGGGATGTGTCTTTTTTAAGCGTTGTAGTTGCATTACTTTTCAATTGCTCCATGTGTAAAAGGCCTATTAATGAGTAAATCCAAAACTCATACGGTGATTGCCTATTGAAAATCTACTCGTTTTGTTGTTGCTTTCAATGGGAAACTGTCAAGAGCACTGAGAGCGAGAGCAGATGGACACAGATGGCAGCAATAAAATTTTTTAATTTTTTGATTGCTGTTAATGGCAGTATTTGCCCATATTACATGATACCCGTTTGCTCGGCGTACAAATAATTTTTTGTTGCTTCCAATGCGAAACTGTCGCGTTGTACGCATTGTACGTCCATGTGTACGCCGAGCAAACGGACATCCACTGCCCGAACGAACGAAGAATTCATAGCGAACAAAACGTAGCGATGAATTCTAAGCTCGCTCCAACCGTCACGAACAAACAAGATGGCGACTTACCAATGTTTGCCACTTGTGTTCGTGCATTGGAAACACTTAAATTCAATGTTTGCGATATTGAAAACTTAAGTTGTAAGAATACTTGACACAAATAAATCAGTGTTCTTTTGTCTTAAGTTTTTAATTTATTTTGTTCCTTTTGGTTTTTTTTCCTATGTTATTAACTACCATTTCAACAAATCTACTACTCTATTTACAAAGAAAGACCGGATTCGCCCAAAATGTTCGATCGCGCCGGCCGATCAGAGCGAACGACGAAATCTTCTTTTTTTTCGTGCTGAAAAAGTGTTTGCACTGCACGAATAGCGTTCGCGAGCAATTTGAAAAAACCAATGTTCCGAGCCTTGGTTCGCACCAATCTGTTTCCACTGCCTGAATAGGGCTATTCACATTTCAAACTGCTCATCAAATCGTTTGTCAAATCCAATAGAACAACGTGGAAATTCCATGGAAATTTCACGTTGTTTTAATAGGGCTGTTCAAATTTCAAATCGCTCATCAAATCGTTAGAAATAGAACATATAATACAAATACAATAGAACAACGTGAAATTTCCACGTTGTTTTATTGGATTTGACAAACGATTTGATGAGCGGTTTGAAATGTGAACAGCCCTATTTAGGCAGTGGAAACAGATTGGTGCGAACATTTGATGAGTGTGAAAAGGGCAATTGAATGATGAATTCTTCGTTCGTTCAGTCAGTGAAACGCTCGGTAATATGGGCAAATGCCCTGTTCACACTCATCAAATCGTTTGTCAAATGCAGTAGAACAACGTGAGAATTCCAAGGAAATTTCACGTTGTTCTATTGTACTTGATAAACGATTTGATGAGCGGTTTGAAATGTGAACACCCCTATCAGCAATCTAAGCAGTGTTGCTGCGTGGCGAAATAAAATTTTTGCTGAGTTTAAGCACCTAAAAAGTACTTTTGTTGAAGAAACGTAGTATTTTTACAAGAACATAATGGAAAAATCGTTGCATGAAACCTTATTCTTAACAAGTGAATTAATAAAGCAAACAAAGAAAAATCCGACAAGGAAGTGTGTTTTTGAAAACAAGAAATTGGTAATCATTAATATTAAGTTGCAATACTTAAAGTTTCAAATTTAAATATATTTATATCTCTCATAATTTTGTTTCTGTTTTATCTGTGATACTTTAATATAAATTTCAATATGTGTGATTTTGATTCTGAGTAGTGATGTACAGCGACATTCGATTTATGGAATCAATTGATCGATATTCAGTTTCTGCGTACCAGTTTAAGGGCCCTTTTCTCAATGTCCGGTTAGTCAAGCTCTTAACCAAGAGTTAGCTAACCATATGATAGCTAAAAAAATAATTTTGATTTCAGCAAGTGCTCGTTAAGCAACCGTCGGTTTTTTGTAATTTTGTAATCTTGTCAGCTGTTCCTTCGGTTAGCAGCTAACCGAATCCACAGCTTGTCGTTAACTTAATCAGCACTTAACTGACAGTTAAGCCTTAACCAAACATTGAGAAAGAGCTTTTTGCTAACTGCTGGTTAAAGTTCTGATTAGTGCTTAACCGGACATTGAGAAAGTGGCCCTAAATAACATTAATATCCTAAAGTTAAAATCAAAATAGTAATTTGCCAGAAGGAAAAGAACTAGGAAAAATTCAAGCAATTACAAAAGTTTTTTAGTACGAAATAAAAAGGAGGAGAAAAAGTAGTGTAGTTTAAAGAAATGTCAAACGCAGATTGGCGTGTCGTGTGAACTACTAACAATCAAAATTTAAAAGAGCATAAGGCCCCTTTTCCACACGGAAAGTTTTCTTGCCAGCAAGTCTGCGGTACAGGCAAGTATGTACTTGCAAGTTTTTCTTCTGTCCTGTCCTTTCTTTAAAGGCCCCTATAGACGAGCAACTAATCGAACAACTGGTTGATCAACTGGTTTGTGTTTTTTCATACAGACACAACTTTCAATTGATGGCAGATGTTAAAATTCAGTTCAAAACATTTTATTTATAAAATGCCCATAGCAGAACTTCAACAAAAACCGAAGAAAAAAAATTCAGTTTTCCGTTTAGTTGCTAAATTTGCTAAAAACACGACAAGTAGTTGATCAACTCGATGAGCTTCAGCCGAAAAAATCGAAACTTTTTGATTTTCAGTTACTGGTTGGAAAACTGGTTGAAAAACTGACAAAAACCAAAAACCCACCTACACACTGCTTATTTTCATCAACCAGCAACCATTTTATCAACCAGTTGTGTGAACAGTTGCTCGTCTATAGGGGCCTTAATGCTGTGCTCCCCTTTCCTTTGTATTTTTCACTTGCTGGCAAGAAAACTTGCCGTGTGGTAAAGGGGTGTACGAAAAGTAAATTGATTGCCAACATGGAAAAATAGGACAAGGTAGTGTTAGGGCGGATAACCGGTGACCGAAACTGTCAAAACGAAGTTGACATATACAAAATTTGCAACTAATGAGAATGCAATATGAAAGCAAATATACCAAAATGGCTGAGTTTGACAGTTATGGTCACTAATACCCATATTACACGATGTCTGTTCGCTCGGCGTACAAATAATTTTGTTGTTGCTTCCAATGCGAAACTGTCAAAAATTTTGGAGAACACAACAACATCCATACAACAACCATATTGTACGCCCAAGCGTACTCCGAGCAAACGGCCACCGTGTAATATGGGCATGGGAAAAGTGCACATTCAGCTCTAACACTACCTTGTCTAGCTCTACTATGATTGCCAATCAAACAATCTTGTGTGAGTTAGATTTAGCCGCTGTAAATTTTAATCCTTTGTCGATAAATGTCAAAATCGAATTACTTTTAACCAAAACTAATTTGTGGATTTGTTATTGTGGTAAATCGGAAATTCATACCTTATGAAATGAGTACGTTGTGCCACCAGGAAATACCAATTAATGAAAGAAAAAATTACGAACAACTAAAACAATGCGGAGAAATCACAGCATCAGCAGATGGCTCATTCGTTGGATTAAACTGCATCTTCTGCAAGGATATATTTTTGAAGCTGGAAACATTTGTACCACACATTTTAGAGCTTCATAGCGCTGAAATAATTGGTCTTTATGCAACAAAATGTACCAAAGAGACCGTTTTGCAAGATGTAGCACAACTGGACGGGTTTGTTGAAATAAAAGTGGAAACCGACGTGAAGGTCGATAATACAATTATCACAAACTATGCTGAGGGGGCAATTAAGGATCCATTGGAAGTACAACCGCATGTGAAACATGAAGGAATCGATGTTATGAAGGGAAAGCATGATTCATTGGAAGTCGTTCCGGTTAATCCCAAGGAAACGAGCGATATAATGGAAGTGGAGGCCAGTAAATCGGACACAGATAAAGATTCTACGGTAACTTTATTTAATGACCTATTCTAAACAAGAATAAAATATGTTTTCTTAGATCGACGGCAAAGACGAATGCAATGAACTCAGTACGTGTGGAGAAACGCCTACAGTTATTATTCGCTCAGAGAAGTTAAGTGAACTAGCAGCTATCTACAAGCTATACCCCTGCTTGTGGGATCTTGACCACGAAGAAAATCGCGATAAAACTCGAAAAAATGAGGCAGAAAAACAAATGCTACAGCATGTAAGCCAGGAACTAAATACTCAGCTTACGCTTATAGAACTCAAAAGTCGTCTGTCGGCATTACGCAGAATATACGCAAAGGAAAAACGGCGGCGTCTACAAGCGGAAGAGTCGAAAAAGTTGTTTAAACCAACGCATTTACTTTATACTAACTTGGAATTTTTAGATCACTCAGTTGGCCCGTTCAAGTGTAAGGAATGCTCCAAAATTATACCGTCGCACGATAAATTCCGGATACACCAGGCAGCACATGCTGGCGTTATGCCATTTGTTTGTAAAATATGTGGCAAAGGCATGAACTATCTTGGCAATTTACAACTACACATGCGTCGACACACTGGCGAAGCACAGTTTTTGTGCTCCTATTGTGGCAAAGGTCTACCATCATCCTTTGAGTTAAATCTTCATATGAACACACATTCGGACGCTTGCAATTATGTTTGTGATATATGTGGTAAGGCGTTCAGTAAACCAAAGTTTCTAGATCGTCACAAACTGACACATGACCCTAAAAATAAAGCGTACAAGTGTACGGTATGCTCAAAAGCTTTTTTCCAACACTACAAATATCAAGAGCATATGAATTCTCACCTTAATATACGCAACTGTGTTTGTCAGATCTGCGGCAAAGGTTTCTTCTCGAAGAAGACGCTCTATCAGCATAGAGCAACACATGCAGCAAAAAAAGCCTACACTTGTAAAATTTGTAGAAAAGATTATGCCCGATCGGAGTCCTACTACAATCATATGAAGGTTCAACACTCCATGGAAAAGAAAGATATTGCAAAAATTTAAAAAAGTACGAATCAAACTGCTCCATTGAAGAGTATGTTTTATGCCTAAATGATAGCAAATGATGATAAATAAAAATTAGAACTGAGTGATCATCCGTTTTAAGGATGCTTTGGTGTAGAATTTCAGCTTCGGATTTGGTGAAATCGAATTGAAATTTGATTAATTGATATTGTTAACAATTCTTTTTATGGGTTTATGTGGGGTTTTTTTTTATCTGTATCGTTTTAAGAAATGTACACTTTATTGTTCAACATAAAGCTATAGCCTTAAAGTTAAGTTTATAAAATATAAAACTGTCAAGAACAGAAAGATTAAAATATTTAAAAATGTTAAGAAATAATTTTTTTTTAACAGAACAGAAAGATGTTTGCTCTTTAAGTGATTCTCAATTCTGATTTCAATTGATCTATTCTCAATTTCAAACAGAATTCAGAATTTTTTACTTTTACATTTAGAAAATTAGTAGAAAAAGTGTGAAATTCGTATTCAAACTTAACTCTCAAAATAGCGTTGCAGTGATTTTATTAACCCATTGCTTTCGATCATTACAAGATTGGAATACATTTTAAGTGATTTAAAAATATTATTTAGTTTATATTTAATAAATGTTTTAAAAATGACAAATATATTTTTCTGTTAAACAAAAAAAAAAAAAAAAAAAAGTAGGAAACCATACAAACATCAGTTAAATATTTAAATTAATTTGGAGTGTATGGTTTGATAAGATTTTCTGAAAATTGTTTAATGTTCTCGGCGCCACGAACCTCCTTCTCCACCAGCGGCAATTTAGTAACATGAAAATCTTCATACAAATCGGCTATTTGGTCCAAATATTTTTCTTGAATCTTTGCAATACAAATGAAATGAAAAAATAAAATTTAAGGGATGTAAATTTGTTCTCGATTTTAGGACCTACCTTGTACCTTGATGCACACATTGTGCAAGGTTTTTGGTCGTGTTTCATGAAGAGTAGCTGGTTGACAATAATGTTATGTGTATCAATGCCGCATTTGGTCAGCTCTTGCACCAGACGCTCAGTCTCATAGAGTGACAAAAATTCAGCAATACACACACAAACGAATGTTGTCTGATCCTGTCGCGGAAAAGGTGTAAAAGGTAAGGTATAAATTTTGTAAAATAGCATTTGGCACTAGATACAAGTTAGACATACTGGATCTCTGAATTGCTCATTAACTTGTCGTATAGTTTTCAGCATTTCGTCCAATTTCAGTGTCAATGAATCCGCATTAAAGTCCTGCATGCCCAGCAAGCTGCCAAACTGTGAGATGAATGGAGCAATTTTCATTTTCAGACGCATTAGCTTGCCTAGACCCTTCTCGACCACTTGAGGAAATGAAAGCAGGCGTAGCGTATGGCCTGTGGGAGCAGTATCAAATATGACTGCCGAAAAATTCATAGCCTTGACCAACCTGTAAATAAAGTTTTAGTGCAAGTTCACTAAAATTTATTAATAGAACTTACTTCATCACTTCCGCATAGCTCATTGCTTCATCGATGCCCGGCAATGCGCCAATAACCTCATGTAGCACACCTTTGCTTAGACGCAGCGCCTCGTTATCGCCCTCGAAATACTCATCGGGCAGCTCATTGACACCTGCATTTGGATCAATTTCCATAGCAAATAAATTCTCAAATCCATTAACCTAAGAAGCGGGATTTGATCATTACGCACTTGAGCTGCCGCCTACTCACGCACTCACCTTTGTCGGCACTTTGGTGAACTTTTGATCAAAAGCATCCGATATATTGTGTGCCGGATCCGTGGAAATGATTAGCACCGATTCACGCACTTTGGACAGCTGTACCGCAAGACTGGAGCTGTTTATTTTACAAAATATATTGAAGTTCGTACTTATTTTTTTCCAAATGATGAAATTTAACATTTAATCTTACCTGCAGGTCGTTTTGCCGACGCCACCTTTACCACCAACAAAAATCCACTTCAGCGAATCCTGGTCGATGATGTTCTTAAGACTCGATTCGAGTGGTTCCAATTCATCTCCCATTTTCTATTTCCTTATGAATTATTTTATAAATTTATATTATTTTAATACACGAAGCAATTTTTGTTGGCGATGATGAAGCATGTGTCAAAATTTACTCCTGTCAAAATTTATTATGACAGCAGTTGGCTCCGTTCACTTATATGGTATTGGCTAGACATGGTTCGATATTTTGGTAAGAGTGATTTTACACTGCTACTCGAAAGTAGAAATATTTCAGTCACAGTGATTGCTACTCCTATATTTGGGCCTATTCTGCCAAATCTATTATTCTGTTATGAATTTTCTGTTATGAATCATAAAAGATGCCGACCATAAAAGATCTGTTAAAATTGGTATTCTGCCTTTCGAGCTTTTATCAATCTTCGCAAACAAAAATCTATTACAATTCCGTTAACTTCTGTTATGAAACAGCTGATTGCTGTCAATGAATTAAAGAAAACAACGCAAGTTGAAGTTGTCTTTTTCAACGTGTGAATTGCAAATATTTTTGCAAAAATAGTATTAAAGAAGTGTCGTGCGTTAGCATTACAAACTAGCATGTCCGTTGTGATTAAATTGCTTGTTTTAAAACAATGTTGGACTAAGAGGACGACCCAGAGCCCGTTTACAATGATAACAGAAGCTCAAGTTTAAAATAAAAGTCGTGACGGATACAGAGGTGCCCGTGCAAGTTTCAAACGTAGGGAACAACGGGGAGACGAGCATGATGATAGCGATTGCCGTGGTCAAAAAAATGGTTGTGGACGCAATTATGACTTTACCAAACAACTAGATGTGCGTTCTGATTGTGAATGTATAATTATTGGATGCGCAGGATCTAATATTCAGACAAAACAATCTGATTTTAATGTAAGCGTTGTTTTAGATAAGGGTACAAAGGTGGTAACATCAAAGATGCTACACGGTGGCGATAAAAGTAGCTCATCCTACCAAATGACTTCTACAATATTACAGTAGAACAAATCCAAAGTGGGGGCGGTGGACGCCGAGATCGTTATTAAAAACCAAAGCTGCAGCAAAAAAGAAATTTAAGAACACTAATTTTGTAGCTGATCAATTAAATTTTATTCGATTAAGGAACGAATTTGATTGCCTTCACAAGTTTCTGTTTAAAACTTATGTTTTAAATGTAGAAAGTAATCTAAAAACAAATCCAAAGTATTTTTGGGAGTTTTTAAATTCCAAGAAAAAAACCACTGGGTATCCAACCAGTATGGAATTTGATGGTTTAAAGTCTAATAATGCTTCAGAGTCTACACTACTTTTCTCTAAATATTTCCAAAATGTATATGAAAATCATATTGTAGATCTCCAACAAATCTTAATTATCTCAACTTTGAGGATCTAAATATTAGTTCAATAGATGTCTTCAATATTTCAGCTGACGACGTAACTTTAGCAATTACTCATCTTAAACCAAGCTTTAAATTTGAACATGGGGATCTACCGCCAATGTTTTTCAAACTCTGTGCAGTAAATGCCGCAGTGCCTCTAGCTTTTATTTATAATCTATGCATTAAAAAAGGCGTTTTTTTAGATGTATGAAAAATTTGCTTGGTAGTTCCGATTTTTAAAACGGGTAATCGTTGTGATGTAAATAATTACAGGGCTATTGTGAAACAATGCACAATAGCTAAATTGTTTGATCATATACTTAAAATCAAATTATTTGAGCATGTGAAGTGTGTCATCTCAGAATTACAACATGGATTTTTTCCTGGTAGATCAACATGTTCGAATTTACTGCTTATTTCGAAAAATATTATTAGTGCAATGGAAAATGGTAGTCAGTTAGATATCGTTTACACCGACTTTTCTAAAGCATTTGATAAAGTTGATCACTTTATTCTTCTAAGCAAATTAAAAAAGTTCGGTTTGTCGGATACTTTAATTGCATTTTTCAAAAGTAATTTAAACGCTAGAAAGCTTTATGTCAAAATTGGGTCAACTATTTCAGATGTTGCTATTGATGCTTCATCGGGAGTTCCACAAGGTAGCCATTGCGGTCCTCTCCTTTTTTTAATTTTCATTAATGACTTACCAACACACTTGAAGTTTGCCAGATGTCTTATGTATGCTGATGTTGCCAAATTATTTCTTAATATTTCGAATGATTCAGACTGCATAAGTCTCCAAAGTGACCTCTCAGCCTTGCATAGCTAGTGTATCTCAAATAAACTGTTCTTGAACATCAGTAAATGTTGCATAGTCTCTTATACTAAATGTTTAAATAGTGTTTTATTCAATTACATATTGAATAATTGTGTATTAGAGCGTAAAGTTGAAATAAAGGATTTGGGGGTAATTTTTGATAAACAACTTAATTTTAAGTGTCATTATGATTATATTATTTCTAAATCATACTCCATGCTGGGGTTTATCAAGAGGCATACTCAAATTTTTAAAGATCCTTTAACTATAAAAGCGTTATACGTTTCTTTGGTTCGAAGTATAATCGAATATTGTTCTATTGTTTGGAATCCTTACTATATTGTTGAATCAAACCGAATTGAGAGAGTTCAAAAACTAATGAGCAAATACGCTCTTAAAAAGCTCTACTGGCCTGATGGTCTCCCAACATATGAGGCACGCCGTAAATTACTTTGGTTGCAATCCTTAATAAATAGAAGATCAGTTTGTTCTCTTCTATTTGTTTATAACATATTTACCGGGAAAATTAATTGCACTGAACTGTCAAATCTTTTTCACATTTATGATGCTCCAAGGGATTTGAGACGTACTCGTATGTTTGAAGAAAATCTCCACAGGACCAATTATGCTAATAATGAACCAATAGCTAGATGTATGCACTTATGCAACTTTCTTTCTAATATTTTAAAATTTAATGTATCTGAACACCAATTTAGACTGATACTGTTCACTATTTTTAATTAATTTTAAGGTATTAATATCTACAATAGTCTGTAAGATTGTAACAAATCCGTAGACTGAAATAAATAAATAAATAAATAAATAAAAATCTCGAATTCCAGAAAGTAGAATATATTCCTTTCTAGATATAAGTTAGATTGACATTTATATAATTTTTTATGCTGCATTTTTTACACATACAAATATTGATAATTTTTTATTTAGAAAGTAATATAAAAATTATAAATTATCGTACAAAAATAGAAAATACAATTTATATGCAATTTAAAAAACAACTACACGGATTAAAGTTAGTTTTTTAGTCTTCCAAGTCTTTGTTTTATGATTTAATCATAAAGAAACACAAAACAATCTGATTTAGCTTGACTTATTAAATTTATAGAAATTCGTTATGACAAAGGCAGAAAAATTTATCTGTTATTCTGCTGTATTTGATAACAGATTTCAAAGCAGATTTTGTCTTGCAGAATACCAAATAAAAGATTTTATAAAAGATTTGTTGACAGTCCGAAAAATCTGCAATGATTTATAGCAGATTTCATAAAAGATTATAGTGCAGAATACGAATTTTGGTTTCGTAACAGATTTTTTGACAGCTCAAAAATTTGTATGGGAAATCATAACAGAATAACAGAATTTTTTCATGAAAGATTCCGCAGAATAGGCCGAATTAACTTATAGCGCACTCTCTTCTGGACAAAATTCTGCATTTTTTCTGACCTCTTCAAGAGTTCTCAATTTTTTCCGTTCTTTTCTAAAAAAAATATTAACCTCAAAATAAATCGTGTTCTTTCCTTCAAAATTTTGACCGCAAAAGTATAAAACATGTAGAATTTTCTGACCTGCAAAATTCGGCGGTTCTGCATTCAGCTCTCTAGTAATAGAAACATAAGAAAAATATTTTCGACATTATTATTATGTGCTGCGTGTGACAAACTCGAGCATCCATCTCGGCACGTCATTTCCACAATCCAGATAACGAGGTGCTTTTCTGACTCTGCGGGTCTGCATACCTAGCTATGCTTCAGCTTAGCTCAAGGAAAATGGTAGTGGGCTTGCTTCGTCAGAAAGTCTTGGGATGCGATATGCACAAGTAGTCAGTATGCAGACGGTTAAAGGAACCATACCTAGAAAATTTGAATTTGAATTTGAATTCAAATTCAAATGAGCGGTAAAAGGAAACGGAAAAGGAAGTATACCCTGAACTTTGAACTAGTTGAAATCATGCTGGGCTGGGAAAAGGAAACGGATGGGAGAGAAAAAAAAAATAAACGCGAACCGAAACTGTTACCCATTACTTTTAATTACTCCAACTGTTAATTCTGTATCTGTTAATGAAGGACAAAATTATTTCATTAACACTAAAAATGCACCTAAGTGCAGCAGTACCCTGTGACCTTACCTTTCGTCGTCCAAAAGAAATTAAAACACGTAGTTATGAACGATAAACCATATCAAATTGATATATATATATATTTACAAAATTTAATTTCATTTCAGAAAAAGTATAAGAAAAATTCTTAAGTCATAGGTCGCAGAATTCATTATTTTTTACGTTTGGAGTTACAGTAAACCGAATCTCTTCTTTGTTTTTTCTTACATTTTTAAACTTAACACGCCTGTGATTCGGCTAAGAAAAAAAAAATTTAATAAATTTCTTTTCAGTGTATAATGAACATAAATCTCATTACGTAGACCTTAAATTTTTAGTGTAATTCAACAGATACGTATTAAAATGTTTAAATTTTTAAATTTAATTTTCAGTGTGTAACGAACGTCAGACGTAAATAGACAATTTGTAAAAGTTCCCAGTGTATTCCTTTCAGGTAATTGTATTTTCGACTCTTCTCCAACTTTAGAGCTTATTATTGTTAACTACTCTTCTAGTTTTCGTCTACTCTGCTAGTTTTCGATTTTAATTTTTTTTTTTAATCTACTCGTCTAGTTTTTCCTACTCTTCTAGTTTTCCCTACTCTGCTAGTTTTCGTCTACTCTCCTCGTTTTCGATTTTAATTTCTTCCAGTGACTATTGCCAACTACCAACAAAACAACAGGAACAAACTTAACAAAACTAGTTAATTAATTTCGATTTACCGTGAAAGTTTATTTAGTTCCGTACACGTTTCAATTAACCTCATTATAGTACCTTTAGTTGAGTTACGATTTTGTTTTTAATTTTCTCTTCTAATATTTTTCCACTATTTTATTTTAAGTTTTGGCTTATTTATCCCGACAGTGTTGTGGGTAAATTTGTTGCAATGTTGTTGTCTTGACTTATCTTATCTTGACTTTGTTTAGAATAAATTTGTTGCACTATTGTTGCAGCAAAAAAAATTTTTACGTTTGATTAGCAATTTAATTATAGTTTCGTTTTTGGAATTTTACACTCCGTGATGGAGTAAGATCTCCGTGATCTACGGAAATCGGCTAAGAGATACATTAAATATGGAGTAAAATACAATGACACCTATTTTTAAGCATGGTGTAAGAAATAGAGGTGTTAGTGAGTTTGACACTTATCTCTCAAAATGATAAAATTATGTTTCGCGCTCTTGTCAAAAACAGCTGATCGTGAATTGCAATGAAAACAAATTTTGTTAAATTCGTGTCTTTCTGCAAATTTATAAGATTTTTATTGAGATTAAAGTGAGAATAAAGTGGTATGGAAAAAAATAAAAAATATATGAGACGCCTGAGCGTTATGAAAAAAAACAACGATGTGAATGCAAGACAATTTGCATGCTGGTCAAATCTTCATGTCGACGGCACTTTCCAACGCACGTTTCTGATAAATTCGCAAATCGGCGAAGACAACTGCAATATCTTTTTGTCAACACAACACGGCACAATTAATTGCATTTAATATTTATTTATACTTAATTCGCACAATAAAAACTATAGCACATCATCAGTTACTCAAATGAATAACACAATTTGACAACTATCAACAGTTCCGCTCTTTCGCTCACAGTTTTTTGACAGAAGCAAAGACATTCATAGTGTTGTCAAAAACTCACTGGCACCTGGTTTTCTTACACCATGATTTTTAAGTTGTTCCTCTCTAGTTCCCAAAAGGGGGAGGGGTCAACCTTATCCTTGCATTTTTTACTCGCCTTATCAAGTAGAATCATTACCCGAGGGAATTAATGCTATGTCTGGGGCATCTTGTATATAATTCATGCAGCTTTGAATATAAAAATACTGGTGTCCCTATTTATTTGCACATCACTGTTTATAAAAAGCAAAAGTCTGTCTGTTTGTTTGTCTGGCAGTGTGATGGCTATAGATTCCAAAAGCACTTTACCAATTTATCCCTTTAACCCTTTAACCGCACACAAATCAATTAAAATAATGTATTCAGGTATAAACTAAATCAAGCTGAAATTTTGTCAGTCGATTTGTTTCGAGTACGAAATGGTTTTTTTAGCTTCTTCCTTTTCTGCCTGAAGACGCGTAACTCCACATGGTCTACAAATAAAATGACAGGGGCAGCTGGGATCCTTTCCATTCAGTCTTGAAATGACGGATCGGATAGCCAGCGGTCTTGGAAACGTTTTGTTCGAATACTGAATTAAACGTGTTGGAATATATAATAAAAATATTTATATAGTTACAACTATATTACTGGTATCGCAACCTCCAATGTAGCAGATATGTTATCAATAAGTCTTTCAGGGTTGAGTAATTGGACTTCTTCAGTTGAGCGATTCATCTCGCTCTTGGCAAGTTCTAAAGTTTCATCGTTGGCATTATCAGAAGAATTAACAAGTTTTTCCAAATTTTGAGGATTTAATTCTAACAGAATTTGGGCTGATTTTGTTCTTATTGACGTTGAAGGACAGGCGCATTAATATGTAAACTATAGGGGTATTCACGATCCAGTTAATTTGAGCACAATATTCATGCTTTTATGCACTTAACACGAACAAAATATACATATAAGCACCTGCTTCTCTTTAAAACAAATACACAGCGTCGATTCTGTGCATAAACAGGTTTCGTGCATGTGCTTATTAAACAGCTGACATTTGACGCGTGAAAATGGAAAAAACAACAAAAAACATTTCAGTGCCCTAAGAAATGGACCATTAATTTATTTATTTATTTATTTATTCATTAAATAGCTTCATTATATACATTCACGATAACATCCAAAAAAACTTTATTTTATAATTTATTATTATTTATTGTTATTAATACTAAATGATAACTATCACATATTTCACAAAATTTTTACAAACTTAAAATGATTCGGATACTTGTCTGTAGCTATGAGGGCTAGTATCAGTAAGTTCAAATTTACTTGAAGATTATTTGAAGCAGCCTGAGGTTTTTATGGTATGGTTGATATGTTTATTTATCATTGTCAAGTTAATCAGTAGTTTAATTTTCTCAGATGCAGCAATTTTCACTAAATCATCAACCCTTTTCATGATTTTTCTTAGTATATCTACTTTAACCTTCCAAATAACACTTCGTTTATGTTTGAATCAGCTGTTTTTCCTGCTATTTCAAAGAATTTTTAAATTTACAATGATGTTGCCACTGTGCACGCTCACATTTAGTTGCAAATGCATAGTATTTTCTTTTCAATTGCACAGCCAAATGGTCTGGATCGTGAATACCCTTTATGTATACTTACAAATGTTTTGCAGAAAGAAGTTTGCGGCAAAGATTTTTTTTCCTACTTTTTCCTACAACTGCACAGCCAAGTGCACTGAATCGTGAATACCCCTATTTTATTTTCCCATTCGATTAAACGGAAAAATAATCGTAAAATTAAAAAATTATCGAATGAAAACCATCAATAGTAATAAGGCTATAGGAAAAAGTTGAAAACCGAATGCTTGCAGACTTGCTTCAAAAGTCATGGAACATATGATCCGCTCAGAGCACAAGTGGCGTAAGTGCATTTTTGGTAGTTTTGAGAAAATCGAACATTTAGAAAAATTTAAACGAGAAATTTAAAATAATTTTCAGAGGCTCAACTAAAAATATTTTTACTAATATGCAATATTCTGCATAATTTTTTGTGTATTATTTAGTTTATTTTTTACGATATGGATAGCTCCAACTATGATCTTGACCTAGCTTATAAGCAAAACTGAGTTCGTCATACTTGGAATTTATTTTAAGAATTTTTCTAAATGTTCGATTGAACTACAAAAAATGGACTTACGCCACTTGTGCTCTGAAAAAATAATGTTATTTGTCAGAGCAATAACAAAGTATTGCATTTTGTTCAGAAATTACGTAAGCTAGGAGTTTCTAGCCCGTACTCATAAATAGGTAACATTTTTCTCTTCACTTCTACGTACTTAACTCAATTTCCCTCAAAAATGGACTTACGCCACTTGTGCTCTGAACAGCTCATATAATAAACGTAATTAAATAATAACTCATTTATTCGACTTCTTGAACTAATTTAATATTTAACACTTGCTCATTCACACTGCAAATTTACAAAAGCCTGTGCAGAAAACTAAGTGTTCAGAAAAATTGTTTTTTGACAAGGAGTATTTAAAAATACATGAAGTTGGGGAGGTTAAAAAATCGTTCTACTCTAATGTATATACTCTCTTCCAAAAATATTCCTTCTTAATTGGAACTTCTGTACCATCAGAACGGCTTTTTTTCCAAAGCTGGTGCAACTGCTACGGAAAATGTAATCGCTTAATTACAAAACGCCTTTCAAAGCTCTTGTTTCTGAATTCAATTTTAAACAAATAATGTTAATTTTTTTATATATATTTTTTATTAAATGAAATAAACGCCTTATTTTTATACTCAAGAAAGTATTTTTGTATTCACTGTTGGAACATTTTTTTTTTTATTTTTTACGACAATTTTTAACCGACTTAAAAAAGTAGGAGCTTCTCAAGTTCGTCGGTTGCTGTTTTTACATCGATTTAATGTCTTGACACCGATTAGTCCTAAAGTACTTGACCGATAAAACATTTTAGTACTTTTTCAAATATTCAATAAAAACCTTGTTAATTTTGGAAAAAGTTCCAAATCCGAAATTGTTTGCAATATGGAAATTATTTAGAAAAAAAACCAAAACTTCAAAAGTTTACATTTTAAAAAATACCGAAATGAAAAGTAAACCAAATTCTAAAAAATTAAGAAATTTAAAAACAATTTTGTATTCTAAACTTTATCTTTTTACTCACCGTTATCATATTCACTAAAACGGATAAAATAAAAATTTTTAAAGCTTTTATTCATAAAGAAATTTATTTAAATTATTATATTAAGACATATCAGGAAAAAATGAAAATAATTTGATATTCAACATAATAATGTATAAATTACTTAATAAATAAGATAAAGACTAATAAAAATTATTTTGTACTTTGTTGTGGTTTTACCGTTGGTTTTTAAAAGTTTTTCGAAATTTTAGCGAATAATCGGATATTCGGTTAGTCGGTTCATTTTGTTGCAATTAATTCCAGTTAATAATCGATCCCTTCGATTAATCGTATCACCGATTAGCCGATTTATATTTTTTCCCATCACTAAATATCACCAGTTAGGATGCTAAGTCTGCATTCATTTAGATTTCATGTTTTTGTGAGTTAGGCCACTCTTCATCTCATTACCTCATATATCAAGATGTGTAAAAGCTAAATAAAATGTTTTAATTTTTTATTATATAATAATTTGAATGCCTTAAAAATACCTCTCTAAATTTGCGCAATATGTTAAATGTCTTACGATTATCTTAAACTGGTCGAACACAAACTTAATGTATATATATGGGCATGGTGAGGACATCAAATTGAGAAATCAAAGCTTCTTCTGCCATATCAACTGAAACACAAACTTTTCAGTTCAAAATAAAAACAAAGTTGTTCTCTTTGAAAAGAAAGAGTATTTATGCAAAAAATACGCAAAAAATTCACACGCACGATGTGCTGCGCATGACCGGGTTTTAAAAGGATATAAAGAATCGAATACTGTTAGAAGAGGACTTTGTCGATGACAGTCTGTATTTGAGAAAATTTACCAAGAAGAATATAAACCAAAGGCAATCTAAGGGATGATATTTTCTGTCATAAAAAAATACCTGCAGTAATTTGATTAAGCTCAAAATGCATAAAGATGTTTATTTCATTTAATAGAAAATGAAAAATAGTAAAATTAATAAATTTCGAGGCAAGCAGATGGCGAAATGGTAAAGTTTAAGAGAATGTCTGTTAAAAAGTACCAGTATTTCTCAAGTAATCCAAGTAAGTAAGAAAATGTTGGTAACTGTGAAGGGGTTTAGTTGAAATGAGCCTCATAGTATAACAGTTATTTTCAATATCTAGTTAAGAACGTTTAGATAAATGAAACCAGCTGAGGTTACAAGCTAAAAAAGTCCGAAAGCCTTCCGAATTACTCAAGATACTTTTTTAAATCTCCGTAGGACTATACATTAACCAAGTACTGTTATCAGAGTTAAAAAAAACCACACTAATCTCTGTTAAACTTTAAAAATGTTGTTAATATAACGTGAATCCCTTTATAGTAACTAGACTTTTATTTTTTTGAAAAACTGTTTGATATTATAATGGTTTAAAGTTATAATGGTATTTCAATAAAACGATAAACACGTTGTTTTGTTAATGTGATTCATTCACATTGCAAATTTTTAGTATCGCCTATGGTCGAAATTCGACCAACTGTCTGTAAAGCAGTGAACAAAAATGACACCTAACGTAGCGTATGTTAAGAGGTATGAACAGTGTAAACGTCTGAATTTTAAGTCTGAATCCGAATCCGTTGTCAGAATTTCAAAATGATGAATTTTTTGTAATAGGGAGCTTAGTGTTAGGGGGTCGCCACCTAATAATATGTGTTTTTAATAGTTTTTAACATCATTTAACAATTCTATGAACCCAAGACACCCAACACTGATAAATGATGTTTAAAACACTTAAGAATACATATTATAAAGTGGCAACCTTATTATTTCCAAATTTTAAAATTTGAAATTTTGACAACGGATTCGGATTCAGCAACCCATTTTTACCCTTAAGTTCGCGCCAGCCCCGAATTCACTATCCACCATCTTGAATTTAAGAATTCTGACATCAGATTCGAAATCAGTGACCCCCTAACACTGTTGAATGATGTTTAAAATTATTAAAATTACAAAAAATTAGTTACCTAGTGCTCGTGCCAGCACCGAATTCCTTCTCTGATACAAACCATCTATTGCCAGTGAACAAGTGAGTATCATCCGTTGCCTTCACCACTTAACCCTCTAATGCCCAAATTCTTTTTTCGCAGAAAAAATTATTTTTGGATTTATTATGTCTAAAAAGTAAAGGTTTGTTCTGGAAAAAAATTTTACTTTTGCACGAATCGGGTTTTATAGGACCAAAACCTTGGACCGCCGAGAGTAGAGGTGCATAACTCAGTGCTGTGCTATGGCACTATGCTGACTCTCTGTAGTGTGCCATGTGTGCTAGCACACTACGTTGACTCACATAGTGGCACAATAGCACACAAAGAGCAGAGCTTTGACGAACTTTTGCGCGTAAAGTTACTTTTGTGTGCTGTGTTGGGATGAATAGCAGAGTGTTGTGCTAAGCTTCTTCACTGACACTCATTGGTTATCGCTACTGTGCACTGCGTTGCTTACATTTTTTAAGTTTTTGCTTAGTTAAGTTGTTTTTGCTTTTACTTTGGTTTACTTGCAATAATTGACAATATGCAATTTGTGAAAATTGTAAACAAATCAATAGAAAAGGGTGTTACCACTCTATTTGTTATCGACACTTATATAAGTGCTTTGTTCGATTGTGGCACAATTGTGCTAGCACAGTGTGCTAGACAAAGATGCACATGTGCTGGTGAGTCAACACACAAAAAATTGTGCTATTACCCACCTCTAGCCGAGAGGCGGCTTTGGAAAAAGTAGACAAAAAAAATTTCAGTAACAAAATTTTGTTGTTTACACGTTTTATTATAAAAGAAATAAAGAAAGGCTCAAAAAACAAAAGAAATAACAATTACCAAAAAAATACTCACGTATCCATAAAAAAAAGTAACTTAACTTTACAAAAATACAAAATATTTGTGTACAAAAAGGACGTTTTCTTATTTATGATGAAAATCGTAGAAACAGTCTTTTTGCTGGGAAATATTACATGTAATATATTAGGTTTATATTACATTTACAACATACAATTTGAGTTTCGGAAGTGCAACCAGGAAGCTTACAGGTTTTTTTGGCAGCGCGTGATAGCGTACATCATTAGGCGGTAGGAAAGTTTTCTTCCCTGTGTATTTCTTTTCCTTTTCAGCAACTTGTCGTGTGCGACCTGGTCCTTTTGACAGAGAAGGAGTTTATAGCATGCAAAGCACGTATGCGACCTCTGATCGGAAGTTTGGCAGTTGGTATTTTGCATTATTAGCGTCGGGCTTATTGATTCGGTGGAACAAAATGTAAGCGTTTACCATGGCTAAATCAAGTATATGTGTAAATAGTCGATTTGTGTATTTGTTGCTCTTTACTGGAATTTTATATCGACCAATAAGTCCGTCCATTAAGTCGATGCCACCCATGTTGCTGTTATATTCGTTGATTACATTGGAGCAATCAATGTCAACGTACTTTTTTTCTGAGCGAACAAACGTGAAACCTCACTCCCACCTCACTCACCTCGCACTGCCTTGTTGTCCTTTCAAACCGTCAAAGACATATCGACTCCTGATGCAGATCCACAAAATTCAGTAGAATATCCACGCACTTGTTTCTTAAGGTCGCTGTCAGTTGGCAGCTTACAATTCGGAATGCGATTCAAGCGAATAGTTCCCAAAGAAAATATTCCCGGGATTTGAGATATACAAGAAGGGAAAAGATGTATAATAATTGTCGAAGTAGATAATGTGGTTTTTGAAATCCGGAACATTGCGTGACAATCGAACGACTACATTTGCAGACGCACCAAGATCTGGTCAGCCAGTTTGCACAACGTTGTCTCCTGCGCCGCAATGCATCTAAAAATTATAGCAAAAGCCGAAGGAGTCACATAAATTGAAGAATTTCACTCCCCATTTGTGTGGTTTGTCTGGTAAATATTGTTGAAGGAAGGTCTTCATCTTCATTGCACACATTTGTTCATCCACAAATAAGCGTTGGGTCATCAGAACTGACTGAAACTTCTCATTGAAGTGATTCACGATTGGTCGTATATTGTGTAAAGGATCGTGGTCGGAAGAATCCTTTGAGGGCTACTTACTATTGTCATTGAAATGCAAATTGCTTCGAATTTGTTCAAAGCGATTTTTTGACATTGTGATCTGAACTGTTCCAAACGCATACTCACCCCAATATGAACGAACATTTGGGTAGCGATAGACTGACATAAAAAATAAAATGCCAATAAATTGTCGAATTTCTAAATTGGTCGTTGAAAACGAAGCATTGACATCTTTTTGGGCAGCATACAAATTTGTTTGCTGAGTAATATGCTCAATGATAGTATCATTCAAAAAGTATCCAAAACACTTGAATGGCGTATCAAGCTTTTTGAGATCTCCGAGGTCAATCTCAGTAAAGGAAATCGCAGATTTATCCAAGACAATAACTAAGTTATTTTGGCACCACAATATCTTTTTGAAAATCGGTGATTTTGGATCTATATCCAAAACAGATTCTACAAATTCGGTTATTGTACTTTCTTCAGCATGAGCAATATCATGCTCAGCAGGCGCTTTGCGTTTGCGTTTCTGTGCTTGAGGTGAATTCGATGCAATCGAAGTTGAGGGTGACAAAAATTTCGCCAACGGAGCAGAACTTCCGCTTGAAGTTACACAAATCTCTGAAGGCAACATCGACTCTGACATATTTACCACTCTTTCAATCGCTTCTTGACCTTCATCATTGACAGGAAACGCTGCCTCGCAAACATCATCAGCCAAATCGTCCTCCGATTCTTCTTCTTCATCCGTATCAAAGTCAAAATCCATCGAATTCAAACATTTCTCAATCTCCACATCGGAAAGAGCTGATAGCTTATGCATTTTTCATCGTTCCATGACTACTGAAACAATAATTTGGACTTAAATATGTCTTGAGTTGTTCCACTTTCAAAGTTACCTTATAATTTTTTTCCCGAATTGTCCCAAGACCGCCTCTAGACGGGCTACCTTACAGAAGCAATAAAAAGCTAACGAAAACTTTTTTATAACTGAAGCAGTGGTTTGCGTCCTTGACACTATCAGCAATACGCCAATATTTTTTTTCCAACTGCGACTTTTTAAAATATTTTTTTTTAATTTTTTAAATTCGCACTCTTTGCAAAATAATTATTGCGTCCGAACTTCACAAACTTTCAACTTCAAATGACTGTAGTAACTGACGCAAGCGCTGGCATATATTGCAAACGCAACGAAATTAATTTTTGGACTTCCCAGAAGTAGACAAACGCAAAACGAAGACAAAAAGGATTGCGGAAAGCGAATGAGGCAGTTTTGAATTTTGCCCGTAAAGAGGCGGTTTTGGGCACTAGAGGGTTAATGCACAATTAATGAATAAATGAAGAGCCAACGAACGACAAATAAAGAATTGAAGAAGAGATTAATAGCAACAGTTTCTTCGCAAGAGTAAAAAATATTCTTGTTCACAAACTGGTTTCCTTTTCTTCAGTTTATGAACAAAAAAATCTGCTCAGCTCTTCAGGAAAATGAGCTGTTCACTTTGATCTTTCTTCATATTCTTAAATGAATGAATAGAAGCAGAAATGAGCAGTTCATGAATGAGCAAATGCGAAACCTGTTTTTAAATGGTATATTTTTGCATAATGGTCCTTTGAAAATGGCACCTCTTGAATCTGGCCTCAGTGGCGTTGACTGCAATTCGATCAACTGACGACAAAAAACGAAATAGATTCTCAAAATATATACATATTATTAGCCGGACGTCGGGGATTTTCAAAATATTGCTTAGATAAAAAGTGGTGACCACTTGAAAAAAATAAACATTTTTGCGTGTTTTTCAATAGAAAATTGCTTACAAAAAATAAAAAAAAAAAAGATAAAAGGAAACGTGAGGCTGAAGACGCACGTTTTCTATAAAACCTATTTTGAATGAAATTAATCGGACGAAAACTGTTTTAGTAATGCTGTCAACCAGGTCAAAAAATTGTTCAAAATCTTGTTTTAGTATGAAAAATCAAAGCATTTTTTTAGCTATTCAGTTTATTTATTTTTATACTGTTTCTAACTCCCATAAAAAGGCTTGTCAGGTTTAGAAAAATATAATATATATTCTTGATCAGCATCACTAGCTGGGCCGATTTAGCCGTTTCCGTCTATTTGTCTGTCTGTCGACACGACTCTTTTTTTAACACAGCTGCTAAGAAAATCTCAGTTTATTTTATTAGTGCGTGTTATCACTTTATGCCTGGAGAATTCAGAGAATAAAATATTAATTTTTCTTTGTTACATGTAAGTAAGTTCACTTATATAATTTTTTTATAGAATTTAAGACCACTGTTTAATGTTTATGGAATTGAGTTTCAATTGTACATGTTAAGGTCATGAAATCACGCACTCCTTCGAACAGCCATATATGGCTTCTGACGGAGATGAAACTACTTTTTTGAAGAAAGTTTTGTTTGTGTATCTAGTTATTGCATTTTAAACAAACTCAGAAAAAAGTTCAAATTTGAAATAAAAAACAGGTATTTGTTTTAAAATCTGAAATTTCGTTAGTTTTAAGGACATTATTTCTTTAAACAATATTCATTTATTGCATCTATTTCGCATTAATTTAAAAAATTAAGAATTTGGATTCAAAAGTAAAATTTTATTTGTTTTATTTTTTATATTGATTTTAAAAATGAATTACACACTCAGACTAAAATCAAAGAAATTTATTTGTTCAAATTTTTTTTTGTAAATGGAAATTATTCTTTCAGAAAGAAAGAAATTTTCTTTAAAGGAATAAACTATTTCTTTGTTTTGAAATGTATTTCTTTATTTTAAAGAAAAGTTTCCATTAAAAAAAAATGCTCTAAAACAAATAACATTTTTTTTAATATTGAGTAAATGTTCTCTGATTTTAGTAAACTTCTTTTCTCAGTATATAAGTCCATAAAAAATTTTTTAGCTGGATCATAAACCGTGTAGTAGTGGGTTAAAATTCTATCTAAAAATAAAGATGAAGTTCGAAAATTAGCGGCTCGGGTAGAAACAACGCCTGACTCCCATACAAAATCACTTTATAAAAAGTTTTTTTTTCTCTTAAAAAGTTTTAAAATTTATTTAAATGACTTGAAATTTTTACATACATATGTTTCGATAATTAAAACTGCCCATATTCATCACTATTTTTGTAATGTAAAACAATCTTTTTAAAAAGTACTTAGGTTTTTATAATTAATATTAGAAAAGAGAACATCTAAATGGTTAAAGTTATTTGACTGACGATTTCACTTCAACGTCTCTTAAGTCCTTTCAATGGCTAGGCTAAGCCAAAATAGTATTTTTTAGGTTAATACTCCTATCATAACGGTCCTAAAAGGATGAAAAAACATACCTTTGATTTATCCTGCGCTACTTACTCTTAATTTTATTATTATTTTAAAATCATTTTAAAATTTAAAAAATCCTCTTAATTTTATTATCATTTTAGTGCCATAAAATGTAAAAAAAACATTAATTTGATTTCTGTATGGTTGGTTTTTCTTACAAAATAGGACAAAAACAAAATCAAACTGACTTTAATGTCAAATATCTCTCCAAATTTCTTTTTGTCATGTTGGTACATTGTTTTTTATAGAACCAAATTAATTAAAACAAAACCGTTGCAAAGTAATATTAAAAATTACTTTCTGTCGTGTCCAATACATTGGACAAATTCACTGAAAGAGTTTATATATACTTTAGCGCTCGGCCCTTCCTGTTCAGCAAGATCCGAGTGCGGCCCCTTGTGAATTTTACTATATTAGTGCGAACTTACACAAATAAGATGATTGCTGAGCTTTCATGGAATTACACCGCACAGTGGTTTCATCCCGTATTCATGTAGGAATAAAATAGAAGGATTCGTCATTGACCAATAAAATTATGCGTGTGAGTTATAATTAGAAAACAAACAAACGCACCCCAAACCGCACCTACTTTCCATGTAACTCAAAAACTATGAGCGGTACATATTTTTGTTGTAGATATAGTAAAACAGCTCTTTAAAAAAAGTATACGAATTTATTTATTCTTTTGTTCGTTTAAGATAGGTTCGCAGCGAATTATTTTAAATGTTAATATTACCTTTAAGATTGTAAGCAAAATACAATTTCAATTCATAAGAAATTATATTTTTTAATTTAAGCTGTATGAAAACAACTCTGTCAAAAATAATATTAGCATTTATTTACCCTTTTGGTTTCTTTTAAGCAGGTTCGCAGCCAATTGTTTTAATTTTAATATCACTTTAAAGGCTTAAGGGTTATAACAAAAATGTAACAAAAATTATCACGAGAAAACTATTTAATTCCGCGTTCACACCACTGTGCAACTCTTCCTGATTCTCAATGCTATGAATAGAGAATAATGATGCAATAAAAAAAAACAATTCGACAGTGTTAGCGTCAGTGTAGCCGTTTGTATCCGATAGAATCCATTCTTATGGATTCTTAACTTATACTGAAAAACATATCTACTTTTTTAAGCCTTAATGCAAAGTTTGATTCTTTTTTCGAAGAAATTTTATAAATTAATATAATTTTTTATATATGTGACGTACATATATCCTTCATTTAAATTATAATATTTTGTGCATTAAAAAAATCCTCAACCATTTTAAGAAACAGATTTAAAAAAAATTAAGAAATGTTTTTAATTTTAATTGTTAGAGTGAAAAATGTTTGAAATTCTTCTGAAATAATTTTTTTGAAAAAAAATTTAATATATGCTAGTGTGGTGTTGGCAACACTGATTCTGAGACACAAAATGAGAGAGAATAGCATTCGTTAAAAATATCGTATGCCGAATGTGTTGAGTAGAGAGTATGCAAACATAATTATAATGTAGTGTATGCCATGCTGTCGAACGATACAGAATAATAACATTTATGTTCGTCTCCACTCACATATACGCAACCGAACGGAAATTCATGCCATGCGAGGCACATTAAAATATCGTTAGGTTTATTTTCGTTCACAGCCTTGAACACATTGACGACGACAGCAACAGTGCGTCTAATGTCAAATTATTTTTACATGCTTTTCTTATGGAGGTGAAAGTGGTGAAAATGTTGCAACGACAATGAGTGATTGCAACAAAATCGCTGTCATCGGTTTAGAATTTTTTCTAATTTGACGTGCGACAACAGAGCAATATAAGTGTTTGTGTTTATGTGAATGAAACAATCTAATGATACTTCCAGATTGTTGTTTCTTTCTTCATGTTGTTTCGCACTGTTGCAGTCGTCGTCAATGTGTTCAGTACATGAATCTTTAACGTTCGAAGTTTTACTTGTAAACTGTAGTTATAACATATGTATACATATTTTTTGGGGTGTAAGCTAACCTTTAACGTAATTTTTTTGGGGTCACTCGTGTCTTGCCCTTATTTTACCTAGTTAAATCGCTCCAAAGTTTAACATGATGATTAGTGTTTCTACTAGGCGATTAATAAGTTTATTTACTAATTAATTAATTATAAAAAAATTGCTGCAATAAAAATTATCAAAAAAAACGATTTTTTTTTCAAAAAGTTGCCATTTTTTAAGAATTATAGTAAAATAAATAAGACCAACGAAAAAATAAGCTTAAATACTTCTATTTTTAAGAAAAAAAATGTGAAGAAAAGAAATAAGATGCTTAATTTTTTAACCTTCAAATTGGCTTTTTTTAAGTTAGGAAAAATTTGGTATTTTAGGGCTTAAATTCAGTAATAGCAAGTTTATTTGTTTTGTTTAATACAAATTATAAAAAACTATTTATTATTTAAATTTAACAAACATTATTATACAAATTATAAAAACTATTTTTCACTAAATAAGAGCAAAAACTTTTTTTTAATTTTAACAAACGTTTGCTGTATTGTGGGGTCACTAGTGTCTTTTTCAAAATTCAAACGTTCCTTAGCAACGACCCGAACATAAGCTGATGAAACCAATGCCAGCTGTGAGCGCGCCAACTAAAGTTTTATTTCCGTGCGAGGTAACCCAACTAGAACTGATGGTCCACATTTGGGTTACAGCGACGTCGTAGCGTTTATTTTTGTGTCAAAATTGACATGATGTTACGTATTGGTAACGTTACAGAGACCACTATGATTCGAAAGTGGTGCAACACAATGCCGACATTGGTCGCATTCAGCGCAGACAACTGTTGTGAACTGAAATGGTAGCGCTACCTTAGTTCACGATGTTTTTCTCTGAATGTGTTGCTACTCTACACGTCAGAAGTTAGATTCAATTTCATTTTTATGTAAATTTAATTCAATTGCAAAGGTTTCTCACTTAAATTTGCTGCGATCTTTCTGCGTTTATTAATTTAACAGCGTCAGTAACAGCATCTGACAGTTAAGCAAACAGTTGTGTTCATGTAGCATAGAATTTGTTCGCTCGATTAAAAGGCATTCGCTACTTTATCAGTTTTAGTTAGCGCTACCAAATTTGTACCATTCAGCGAATTCTTACACAACAGTTGCCAACTGTTGTCTGCGCTGAATGCGGCCATTGTGTTAGTGAAAATTGCTTTGAAGTGACTTATCACATTTTAGTATACACATTTATATATAAATGCATTACAGAGTTACCAATTGCAAAAAAATTAATTTTGTTTACATGTTTTGTTTACATTTTGCAGCCATAAATATAATTATTTTATAATTAAAATTTACATAATATATAGGAGTACAACATAATCTTAAGTGTTTTTTGATATTATTTGGAGCTAAATGTAGATGGGAAAGAAGATTTTCGGTAAAATAACAGCCAAAACTTCTTAAGAATTTAAGAATTTATTTAACACTTGATAAATCGTTACCACATTCTTTGACCTAGTGGTAAAGTAGTATCCTAGGAATTTTTACAAACTTTTCCCACAAAATATTTTCCAAATCAGTATTGCTGCAACGTCGTAGTGTAAAAAATGTGTCTTAAATAACCTGTGGTCGCAAAATTATACTTGGGAAATGTCGCTAGCGCTACAAGTTAACGGGATATATACCTAACAAGAAATCACCTGTCTACGAGTGACCCTACTTTACAGGGTTAAGGCTAATTATTAATGAAAAAAAATTGTATTTTCTGACAATTTTTATTTTTTTCTAAGATAACAGACTTTGATTACCGGATTCTCGTAAAGAAGACAAATAAAAATATACGTGTATTAGCGTTTTCAAAGGTTACGTCCGAGTATTTGTAATCTATAGGGATATTCACACTGACTTGGGTAGTTGGGTAGATTGGCAAATGCCGTACATTTTGTTTTTGTAAAGTGCCATTCTACCCAAGTACCCATCTAGCAATCTACTCTAGCTGACCCCCTGACTTGTTTGGGTAAATTGTTTTCTTGTCAAATTGAGTACCTTTTCCATGTGTTACCACCTTTTGCAAAAATATGCAATAATTTGCTAGTGCAAAAAAGGCATCAATCTACAATATTTGTTGTCAAGGCTAATATCTCGAATAAAACACAAAAAATAAAAACGCTATATTTCAGACGAATTCTGTTGTATAAGACTCAAATTTGTAATTTAGTTCGTATGGCTACTACCGAAAATTCAACAAAAAATGGGCGTGGTCGAACTATAACTACGCCTACTTTCCAGATATTATAATTCCGGAGTTGTGCATGTTTTTGTAATAAAATTTGGTTCATATTTGCTATGAGACCAAGTGGTGGTCACTAGATATATAAATTTTGCCACGCCTACTTTTACCGCCTTTCTATATATATAAAATCGTTAGTGCGGTGTCTCTTAAGATCTCAGTAACGGCAACACCTAAGGCAACCAAATTTACAATATCTGTTCATATCTCGGTTAATAAAGTTAATATTTCGGTTTATAAAAAAAAGCCACACCCCCTTTTACAGCTGACAAATCAATAAAAATGCAAAATTTCGGATGGTTTTGATCGTATTAGACTAAAATTTGGTAATTTAGTTTATATGGTAACTATCTGAAAATGTGTTAAAAATGGGTGTCCACGCCCGTTTTTACAGCCCAAAAATCAATAAAAATACTTTATTAGAGACGATTTTGGTCGTATAAGACTTAAATTTGGTAATTTAGTTTGTATGGTTACATTCAGGAACAGTACTAAAAATGGGTGTGGTTGCTCTATAGCATCGCCCACTTTTACATAAATTATTAAAATTGACTACTGGGCCGATTGCGCTGAAATTTTGGCAGTCGATTTGTTTCGCCTACGAGATAGTTTAGGAAAATTTTGCCAAACTCCCTTTTACCGCCTACAAATCAATAAAAATGCTATATTTAGACGGTTTTGGTCATATTAAACTAAAATTTGGTAAATTAGTGCATGTAGTTATTTTCGGAAACTGAACTAAAAATGGGCGTAGTCGCACTACAGTTATCCAGTTCAGATATAAAAAATTTAAATTTTTTTCCGATTTGCATGAAAATTCTTATGTGGCAGTAAGCCGGTATGTGACAGGACAACGTTTTACCCTGGTTTACTAGTAAATGATAAGATGCTGTGAAGTTCACGTTAAAAATTACTCGTATATAGAATAACTTTTTACGCCCAATTAATGGCCTATTTTTTTCGAGCATAAAATGACAAAAAATGATTTGGTGGCAGCCCTTTCCCAGCTGTCACTCATCTACATAAAACGGGGAGTTCAAGCACATATGCAGCACTGCCCAAAACTATTCTACATAGTACTCAATTGCAATTAAGGGTGCTCGCAATAACCAAAAGTACTCAATCTACCCATACCCAACTACCCAAGTCAGTGTGAATGCCCCTTATCTATCTATATATTTAAAATTAAGTGTACATTTTGATGTCACCATTAACTGCGGAAACGAGTCGACCGATTTCAATCAATTCTGTAGATGGTGTATATGAGGTCTGTAGATGGAGTATGTGTAGTTTGCACGAAATCTTTCGAGTGGCTCCGGAGATATGGCATTTTAAAGATTTTCACATATACTCCCATACAAATCGTTCGTGCGGGTTGGTATCAGTTAAGATCTCAGGAACGGTAATACCTAAGGGTAAAACAATCTTTTGTTGCCAAGGCCCATATCTCAAATAATAAATAAAAAAATGGTCACACCCCCCATTGCCGCCCACAAACCAATAAAAACACTATATTTCAGACGAATTCGGTTGTATTGGACTTAAATTTTGCAATTTAATTCAAATGGTTACTTTCGGACATTCAACCGAAAATGGGCGTGGCGTAACTATAACTACGCCCACTTTTCAGAAACCATTACAATTTCCGTGTTAAGCATGTTTTCTAATGATACTTGGTGTATATCTGCTATGAGACCAAGTGGTGGCCACTATATATTTATATGTTGCCTAGGGCGGGTCGATTTAAAAAGCGCCCATTGCTGTGAAAATCGTATTCTAGGGATCAACATAAGAAACTTTGCCCGATTAACTATACCTCTAAAACGAATTCGAATGCCCTAACTTTTATGGAGGGCCGATCCACCCATGCCAGTGGCGACCCCATTTCGTTGATTTTTTCATGTAAAGTGCCAAAAATGGTGATTTTTCGAAATGTTTGTATGGGGAACCCTCCAGGGGGTTGCCACTGGCATGGGTGGATCGGCCCTTCAAAGTTAGTGAGGTCGGTCATACATTTGGGCTCGATTGGGGCACTCTAAATAGGTCAAAGATGGATTTTTTCAAAATTTGACCCTACTGGACAAAAGTCAAAAGTTGGGTCTTTGACCCATTTAGAGTCCCCAATCGAGTCCATATGTATGACTGACCCCCACTAACTTTGGAGGGCTGATCCACCCATGCCAGTGGCACATCCCCTAGAACCCCCTAGAACCCCTAGAACACAATTTTTGGCACTTTACATGAAAAAATCAGCGAAATGAGGTCTCCAATGGCATGAGTGGATCGGCCCTTCAAAGTTAGTGGGGGTCGGTCATACATTTGGACTCGATTGGGGCACTCTATATGGGCCAAAGAGGGATTTTTCAAAATTTGACCCTACGGGACAGAAGTCAAAAGTTGGGGCATTAGAATTCGTTTTAGAGGTATAGTTCCTCGGGCAAAGTTTCTTATTTTGATCCCTAGAACACGATTTTCACTGAGCAATGGGAGAGTTTTTTGCCTCCCCACAAATCGACCCGGCCTAATGTTGCCACTCCTACTTTTACCGCCCTTCTATACATACAAAATCGTTTGTGCATTGTCTTTTAAGATCTCAGGAACGGTAACACGTTAGACCACCAAATTTACAACATCTGTTATCAAGGTTTATATCTCAAATAATAAAAAAAAGAAAGTTGCCACACTCCCATCGCCCACAAATCAGTTGAAATGCTATATTTCAGACAAATTTTGCTGTATTGGAATAAAATTTTTGGTCATTTGTTAAAAGAGTGAAGAATCAGGCATGGCTTCCAACTCCTTTAAAAGGTTATCAAATCTTCATTGACTCGGCTGATAAAGCGAATCTATTAACTAGATTGTTTGCACAAAATTCCACTCTCTCGGATAGCAATCAGTCTTTGCTCTTTTTTGAGGGTGGATCTTCTGCAATGCAGTAGATTTACTTACGAACGAGAGCAGTTAAATGGGTCCTTACACACCTCAACATAAACAAAGCCTCTGGTAATTATGGCATACCACCAATTGTGCTTAAAATGTGTGCTTCTTCGCTGGCTTGGTCTTTGCGCAACATTTTCAACATCTTCTACAGAACAGGAGTATTTCCATTTTGTTTGAAGGTGGCAAATGTCCAGCCGGTACCTAAAGAGGGCGATGCCACAAACCCTGCAAATTACCGACCCATTGCAATATGCTCTATGCTTTCCAAAGTTACTTAGAGCGTAAAAAACTTCAACGTTATGAACTATCCAGATAGTACAACCAACTACTCAGCAGGGATGATAAAATAATTTTTAAAGTACTGAGTTCAGTTCTTTTAGCTTTTCAAAAGTATCGCATTACTCCCTCGATGATTTCAGTACTAACAAATATTGTCTAAAAACAGTGCTATTAAAAATTAATTAAAAAATTTTAAGATGGCAGAGTTTTGGGCTAAAATTGGTGCAATTAAAAAAAATTCGTTGGCTAAAGTTTAACGTGTATTTTCAAATAAAAATTTAAATAAAACAAAATGTCGAAATAGGCTTCAAGTAAGCACCCTTTCAAGATAAATACAAACAAAGAACCTTTACAAATAAAATGGAAACACTGAAATTTCTCAGTTATTATAAAAAAAAATCAAAAACATTGATATTAAAGAATTATTGGATTGAAAAAATGCATACCTGGTATAAACTTACATTTTATTTATTAGCAACTAATTACGTTACTAATTAAAAGTTTCTTGCATAAAATACAATATATTAATAATTAAAAAATGACTTTATGTTTCTTATGTATATTTCGTAATTTTTTTAATTCAGAAACTTAAAACTTTGATATATTTGTTTTGTTTTTTTTTTGTTGGAATAATAAAAATATATAAAACTTGAAACTTTTATTTTATTTCTTTTTTCAGTACTTTTAGTACTTTTTGAAATCCGCTAAGTAGACCTAAGTACCGCTAAGTAAACCGAAATTTTGAATTATCATCCCTGCTACTCAGTGACCGAATTCAACGTCGTGCGATATATTTGTTTGGAGATGAAAGTATTTCATCCTCTCTCAACTCTCTTGGACATCGACATAATGCCTAAGCCTTCTGTATAGGTATAACGATGGGATGTGTTCGAAGAAGATACATGGACTGACGACACCAGCTCGTGTGGTTCTCATGTTCACTCGGGCAGCTGTCCAAGCCCACCCCTTCACCATTGTCTCCATGTCCAACAGAACCTCTCATTACCGAGATAATTCGTTTATCCCTGAGCGTTGGTTCAGTCTAAAAAAAAAATTACCACTGCCATTACAATCTGTATACCAATTGATCTGTTCTGAACTTAAATTTTTCCTTTCTGAGTATCAATTTATCTATCTGAATATCAATTTATCTTTTCAATTAATCTATTCTGAATTTCTAAATTTTAATTGATCTAATCAATCTAATCATATTTTCAGAATTTCAGTTGATCTATTCTAAATTTCAAATGGAATTTCTGAATTTCAATCGACCTTTTCTGAATTTTAATCGACCTATTCCGAATTTAAATTAATTTTTACCTGAATTTCAATAGAACGTTTCTGAAAACTTCGATTGATCTAATCTGAATTACAAAAAGAATATCTAAAAATTCAATTGATCTTTTCTAAATTTCAATCGATCTTTTCTGAATTATAATTGATCTATTCAGAATTACATTTGGAAATGGTTCAGAATCCATTGATCGAAATCTGAAAATATTTTGATCGTTGGAGTGTGTAGTCCATTAATATACAAGACATATGTTTATGCCGTTTTCCCTTTTTCAACTATAGTAAAATCAAAAGAGATAAATTTTATTGGCAAAACAGGTTTTGTCAATATCAAATTGTTATCATTTATCTAATTTGGTTAGACAGGCCGAAAAATAGGCATTTTTCAATCATGAATGTTACATCATTTTTTGGGTGTAGCAGAGTGCAAGATTTAAAAAAATCGTCCGAAGAAAAATGCCGCCGTTAGAAATTTCACTTCCGTTAGATGGTGGCCAGATTAGTGCAATTTGAAATTAATTTTTTTTTTCACATTGTCCTCTATGGAAACTGTGCGAATGGATACCACCATATCGACTGGTAGCACGTACGTTAACGTAAAAAACACCCACACAAGCACGCACACACCCAAGAAATTTTCGGAAATTTCCCACTATTTGGCCTTTTCCGTTCTCTATCACATGCGTCGTCGAGGTACGTATTTGTGTGTGTTCGACTGTGTGTATTTTGGTCCATCGACATCGTCTACCTCTTCCAATGTTGAATGGGGAAAAGTCAATTTTTCATCTCAGCGCAATATGAAGGGTGCTTTTCTTTTATAGTGCTCAAAATTTTTGACTAAACATTTGGTGTTCTTAAAAAATCGTGATTTTAGACAATTAAACGCACAAAAAAATTGACGAATCTCTTAAAATCCACTAAATAAATGTAAAATAATTTATAATTGCTCAAAGTGTTTGCGAAAAAACCAATATTTAAGTGTTTAAAATGCAAAGAAAAATTGATGAAAACTAAAATGAAAAGAAAAATGTTATACGAAGGAATGAGTGTGTACGGGGGCAAAAGGTAATGAGAAAATCTATTTAGTGAGCACGAAGGGACGGACGGCAGCGAAAAAATGTGCCATATTTAAGGAACAAAAGAAAAAAACACTAAATCAAAAACGGTTCGGTTGGATTTTCTGATAAGCTATGACAGAAAATTGCTCGTAATGGCTAAAATCTTTGTTTTGTAATGTGTTGGTGAACCAAAAGATGAAAGATACATTAAGGCGTGTTTGAAAGTTTTTGCTCAAAAGAAAAAATGCGTTAAAAAAACTTAATATAGGTTTTACAGTGTGTGGGCTCCACACAGCAGACAACCAAATCTTAACTCCACCCTCAATTTAAAAAAAAACGGGCTCAAAATTAAAATTCAGAAAAAAATAATTAAATTAATATAAATAACAAAAAAAAAAAAAAAAACAAACAAAAACATAACAATAATTGAAAGAAAAACGTTGAATATTTATGAAAAAACACTATTTATACAGTTTGTTAGGAAGAATTACATAAAATTTGCTGTCTCATTTCAACAAAATACACCATCAAAACTTAATTACTTTCATATTTTGTTTCTTGTATTCTTTTTCGGTACTACAAAATAGAAAACAATGTTGCCAATACAAAATTTTCATTCAGAAATTTATTGCATTGTGAGCGTGAGTGGGATGGTGAGTGTGTGTGTGTGTGTGTGTGTGTGTAAATGTGTCCGTGAGTTCACATGCTTGTGTTTAGTTCTACATGCCTATACGTCAGTGATGCCACATATTAGTAAATATCTACTTACTCTCTGTATGAAAGAAAACTAAAGAAACATAATAGTGAAGTAACAAAATTTTGAAAGAATTAAAAAGTACGTAGTGGTCGAATTTTCCTAGAGACATTCATAAGTCGAATATTTTTGGAAATTAGTAATCAACATTTCGAACGCCCCTTTGAATCCCGGAATTTTCTTTCCGGGATCCAGGAATTTTCAAATAAAAAAATTTCTATGACAAATGTTCATGTAAATGCAGTCATTTCAATTTAAGTTGATATGAATATAGAATTAGAAAAACCTTTTATTGAGGCTGAAAAAGATTGTAAGGACGCTGAGTATGAATCACTGGAGCCAAGTCTTTGCAAATTTTAAGAAGAATTTGAAAGTATTGTGGTTTTTTCGCCATAGTTGAAAATCACAATTATGAGCACCCTTTAAAATAGAATTTGTGGTTGGGAACCTCTCACTGAATCTTTTTGTTACTACGCAAATAAATTAACCATCCAATTTGATATATTTTGTTTAAAAACCATGTTCGTGAAACATATCATTGGGCTACTTAAAATTACCACACTTTTGGTTTTAAGATTCTTCATGTAAAATAACAAAAATTATAAAAACCGCTAGGTAATGTTTGGTATCAATACCACGGGGTTTTTTAACTACACTGAAAACAACGCAATTGTGAATACCCTTAATGTGTTTTGTTTTGTTTGTTTTATGTTTGTTGCCTTATAAATGAATTCATTTATATTTTTTAGTTTCAAGTAATAAATAATAAAAAATTGTATTAAAAACGTTTTGAATTATTCAATTCTTAAAGTTTTCAGTCCCGAACTAGTCCCGGGATCGAAAAAAGCTTCCCGGATCGACAATCAACGTCAAAATTAACCATTATAAAGTTTCAAATATTTCGAAGAAAAAGATAATGCAGTTGTTTATTAAAGTAAATACAAGCGAATCTAGTTGAAGTGAATTAATATTTCACATTTTTTTTCGCTTTTTCGAATGTTCGCATTTTCGAGATTGAATTTTTTTTTTAAAATATATTTATTTTTTTTGTGAAACTTTTTTTTCTCTATTTGTTCACTATTTAGAGTAGTTCGTGAAAAGAAACGAACTGTTTCGAGCATTCACTATTTCGGGAGTTCGTTGTATTCAGATTTGACTGTAAATAAAAAGATTTTGATCGATAAATTAAGATATTTTTTTTTGCAACACAATCCGACTAAGTTTATAAATATTGTGAAATCTATTGCAAAAAATTTGTTTCACAGTTCGATATCGCTATTAACATATGCTAATCGTTACCTAACTCGAATTTAGTTGCTACTCGTATAAAAAATGCGGCAATTAAATTTGCAAAATGGTACTCGTATTGTGAATTGTGCAATCTATTAAAAAAAAAAATCAATTTCAAATCAGATGAAAATCGACTTCACGCTAACTTTTTCGATGAAATAAATATAAAAAAGCATAAACCAAACATTCCCAGTATTTAACAAGAATGAATAAAAAATTACTGTAGTTAGAAAAAAAGTGGACACAAGCACCAAGAATTAATAATTTTAATACAAAAATGAGTATTACAAATAAGTAATTGGATGAAAATAGATTTTTAGCCACAACTTAAGATTGGAAAGGGGTTTGGAGCTCAATTCACCTGATTTTTGAGGCTTGACTATTTTGTAAAAAAATAAAAAAATTTGGAAAAAATTTAAAGTGACGTAAAATTCCCACATGATTTTAATTAAATGATTTTTTACTTATTTGACATAATCTTTTTTAATGTAAGTAAAAATTAATTCACTCTCCGAAATTAATGCCAACCGGGGTTGTGCGCTCTTCTCTAAAAAAGTTATGTTTCAATATTTTGATGAGTGTTTTTTTTTTTAAAATGTGGTTTTGCTCTTTACAGAAAAAAATTCAGAGTGCCTTGCTTTTGTCCTGGTTTCCACTCGTCAAGTCTTGAGTTTGAGAATCATCAGAAAAGGGGAATCAGACTTGAATGTACCTTCAAGATCAGAAACATCCAAATTTTACGACTTTTCAAATATTTTACAACCATTTCAAATCTGTTTGTATTATATAAAGATATTTTCGTAGATAAATTAAGAAACTTGTATAATTTGCTGTCATTTCAGTACAAGACATAAGAAATATCTCAAAAAAATAGGCAAGATGTCATTGATCTAAAAAGGCTTTTTAAAAAGTTTTTTCCAGTGTTGTAGTTAGGGATGGCAATTTTTAAGCTTTTGCCAATCCCGGAATTTTTGAAATTCAAAAAATGCAATCTCAGGAATTTAAAAATGCAAGTGAAGAATAGTCTTGGAATTTCGTTTTTCTCGTTTAGTTTTAATGTTTTCAATTGAAATATACAATCAGAAAATTTGGCATTATATAGTATTAGATATCTTTAAAATACTCGAATTATGATATTTAACAAAATTCAAGTTAAAAAATCATAAAAAATTCGTCTTGTTCAAAGTCTTATTCCAAAATCAAACAAAGCAAACAGATTCAAACAAAATCTTAACCATCTGGTTTTACAATCAATACAACCAATTACAATCTTATCAAAGAAATCTTTCTTACTCTTTTAAAAAGATATGTAAGTATATCAGAAGTATTTAAAAATTTTTGTTCGATTTAGAATTTTTTTCTAAACGTATGAAAACGAAATTTTTAAAAGTGGTTAACCCTATATTTTATCATGCACTTATTTTCTTGTTGATTTTATTAAAGTGAGTTGCTGGTCAGATATTGAACTTTTATTATTCGAATTGTTCTTTCTAGCTAGAAAAGTTTCTGTTCTAGGAAAGGAGCAGAAAAAAAATTAAAAAATTTTTTGTTTTATTTTGAACAAGCAATTTTGGTTTAAAATTTTGTTGTGCTGATATTAATTTTTTTAACAAATAAAATTTGTATTAAATTTTTGTTTATCTCAAAAAAAAAAAAATTCTATAAAATACTCTGATGTTTTTAAAGAATGTGAGCAATATCTGTACTTTAGTTTTTAGCTTTGTTTTTAATGTTCAGTAAATGTTTTGTGCTTTGAGTTATTTCTGAACCAATTTTTTATTTTTTCCCTAGAACAATAATTATTTTTTCATTTTGTTCATATTTTATCTGTTGCAATTTAAATGTTTTATTTTAATTCAGTTTATATTACATTATTATTTTTGCATAGGGTAAACTATCAAAAAATAAAAATTTTTTAAAAAATCAACTCAAATGTTCAATAAAAATATTTTCAATTTTAGTAACTTTTTATTTCACAAGTTTTAAAAGTAAAAAATGCTTGTTTATTCACATCAAATAGTTCCAGAATTTTCAGTACTTCAATAAGATCGGGATCCAGGGATTGCCATCAATAGGTTTAATATAAAAACGCGAGTCTATTATAATTTCTGTGCATTAATTTTTCCTGTGTGAGGATTTCCTGACGACTGAATTATACATATGAGCTATTTCAAAAAGTGATTTTTTTCATTTTAAGAAAATTATGCTTATTTTGGTTTGGTATTTGGTTGGTTCAATTTTGTTTGTTGAGATTCTTGAAAAATGCTTGAAAAATGATTCAATCTTGATTTTCATTTATTACCTGTTATTAAATAATTCAACATCTTTTTTGCTACAGTTTTACTCTTTAAAAAACTACATTTTGAGAGATTATGACTATTCATATAAATGCACTTATTGCATAGTTTTTCAGAAATAATTTAATCGTGAATACCCATTTAACCCAATTCTCATTTAATTCGGCTGTTGAACATTACAGATATAAGTTAGGCTCGTTTTCAAATTGAATGTCAAAATATCAACAACAAGTTTAAAAAGAAATTCTAGAACTCAACCAGCTTTTAAAAAAATTCACTTTTCTCCATTTTGACCCTATTTTGTTATTCTATAATGTCGTTCAAAAACATATTTGTTGAATTTCTCTTTATTCGGAGTTTTCAATAAGTTTTTTAACCTGTAAAAAAATATTTACTACTTCAATGAGGCCCATTAGAACAAAAGGCCTTAATGTATTTTCATATTGTTCCTAAGATTTCTTGTCATAGAAAAGTATTGATATTTTTAAGAGTACTATTTCAAAGCTAAGATCGGTTTAATATAAATATGGAATAATTAAGTGAGAGCAAACTACTAAAAATATTGTGTAATTTGAAACATACATATATTGACAATTTTGGAAAATATACTATGCGTAGCGACTAGGCAGTCCAATCCCGGATGCTTTTTTCCATCCCGGGATAAGTTCGGGATTGAAAACTTTAAGAAGTTTTATTCAATCGTTTTTAATACAATTTTTTATTATTTATTACTTCACAACACAGATGCTAAATTATACAAAGGTTCCAGTTCGACTTCGAATGCTCTTCGAACTCAAGTTTCGTTGTACAAGCGTCTGGAGGATAGAAGAAAACAAACAAAAATAATTATGATTTGCCTCAGCATTCGTTTTGACGCAGCCTTTACTTTTCTATAGGTGCGCATGAAACAACTGCTGAGGCAAAAGCACAATTCTTTTTTTTGTTCTTCTATCCTCCTGACGCTTGTACAACGTAAATTGAGTGAACTTCGAACTGACACCTCTGTATAATATAGTCTCTGTGTTCAAACTAAAAATGTAAATTAATTCATTTATAAGGCAACAAAACAAAACACATTAAAGATATTCACAATTGCGTTGCTTTCAGTGTAGTTAAAAAACCCCGTGGTACCACACTTAACAGAGCGGTTTTTATATTTTTTGTTGTTTTACATGAAATCTCTAAAAACCAAAAGTGTGGTAATTTTAAGTAGCCCAATGATATGTTTAACGAACGTGGTTTTTAAAGTTCCATAAACAACTGATCGGTTGCCAGTTATTTTCTAATTGCAAAAATGTAAGAAGCTCAAAATGCAAGTTAAACCTTTTTATGCGATATATTAATAAAATAAATAAAATTGGATAGCTAATTTATTTGCATAGTAATAAAAATCTATAGTGGGAGGTTCCCAACCACAAATTCCATTTTAAAGAGTGCTCATAATTGTGGTTTTCAACTATGAAAAAAAAAATCACAATACCACGATACCACACAATTGTGAATACCCTTATTGTAATAAGTTTCGATCACGATTGCCTTCACTACAAAACAAAATTATTTCCTAAGTCAGAATATCTGACAAATTTGGAATATATTGCTGATTCCCGATGTTGCAAATTCTTCTAAAACTCTGCAAAGTCTTTGCTCCAGTGATTCGCACTCATTGTCCTAACAATCTTTTTCAGCCTTAATAAAAGGTTTTTCTAATTCTATATTCATATCAACTTAAATTGAAATGGCTGCATTTACATGAATATTTGTAGTAGAAATTTTTTTATTTAAAAATCCCGGGATCCCGGAAAGAAAATCCCGGGATTTAAAGGGGCTTAAATCGTCCGGGATCCTGGGATTGACTGCCCTAGTAGCGAAGTAGCGTGGCATTTTTTATTTTCTCTATTTTCTCATTAGGGGCTTACTCATTGATCAAATCGCTCATCAAATGATTTGACAAACGATTTGACCAACAGAAATATTTATAGATTTCTGAACACTACATATTTATATAGTCTGAACACTCATCAAATCATTTGTCAAATCAATTGATGAAAATAAAAATATTTTGATTTTTCTGCTGATTTGACGAACGATTTGACCAGTATGAACACTTGCCAAATTGTGTACAACGATTTTGTCAGTTCAGAAAGTTTTCAATCTGAGCACATCACGGCAAAAAAAGGAACAGAAGAAAATAATAAGAAAAAAATAATAAATAACTGTGGCAAATAATTTATAAAAAAATTTCTTCTTCTTCCAATACGAATTTAATAACAAGTGCTACTAAAAATTTTCCGTCATCGCTATGTGCTAACTTCGATTTTCAAGACAAAATGAATTTGACGAAAAATTTGATAAGTTTGAACACTTTTGTGGTTAAACGATTTGAAAAACGATTTGATAAGCGATTTGAAGTGTGAACGGGGCTATTAGTTCAGCGTTATCGTAGTAGAACTAGACAAGGTAGTGTTAGGGCTGAATGTGCTCTCCTTCTTAGTTACTATAACTGTAAAACTCAGCGATTTTTAAATTTTTGCCAATTCTTGCATTCATATTGTATTCTCATGGGTTTCAGATTTTGTATGAAATGTCAACTTAATTTTGACAGTTTCGGTCACCGGCTCTCCGCCCTAACACTACCTTGTCTAATTAAAGAGCCATTTTTCTGTCTTTTTCTTGCAAATTTCTCCTAATAGTTCAAATTTAACTATAATAATTCTGCAAATCTGGAATTGGATTTCAGGCAAATGGATTTTTAAGGAAATTTTAAAGTCTGTTGTTTGAAAAAGTGGACAAGGGCTATTAGAGTGGTATTTGTCAGAGCTACCCTTGATGATTCGTTCCAAAAGACACCTGCTTTAATTGTGGATCTATTCCGTAACCAAATAGGTCACTAGAGAAATAGAAAGCATGTTTTACACTTTACAAGGATACTTTAGTTAGGCTAGATAAGGCAAGGAGAGATGTTCAACCTAGGTTGAAGCCATAGAGATCTAGTGGTCTATTGTGAGTCCCTATGTTATTAGGCCTATCGGAATAAAGAACAAAAAAGATGAAAAAAGTGGACCTAGAGTAGGTGGGGCTGGGTTGGCTGAACCTTGCTCCGTATGAACCTTAATAAGTCCATCAGTAGGACATCTAAAAGGTCCTGCAGTTCTTCGCAAAATTTTCTTTCTGTATGGCGAAGTGTTAGTTGTTGAAGATTAAAGACTTCGCATAACAGATGTTTGATTGTTTCTACCTCTTCGATATCTCCATAGCTTTTTCAGAAGTCTGGATTCGGAATCTCAAATTTCGGGGCCAATGTGCTCATAGGACAGTGTCCCGTAGGGTCCTCCACACGGAAGCACACTCAGTTATGTAGTGGACAAATTTTGAGAGATAAGTTTTTTTTAAATTCGTGGGAGGCAAATAAAACCTTAGGGGCCTGAGTTAAGACCAAAGAGTAGACTAAAGAGCTGGAGAAAATTGGATATTTAAATATAAATAAAATAAAATCATACCAGGAGTTCAAAAAGATGGTTTCACTGCGGTTTATTTTTGTTATAAGATATAGGCACCTATGTCTATGAGACACCTAAAGTTATTAGGCACAATGAAGGTATTTCAATTTTCTACTCATTCAAAATTCCACATGTGTATGTACTATGTATGCATATGACCAAAAAACGTCTTCAAATTTTGAGGAAGATTAATGATTATGAATAAATGAATAAACTGATAAATAAGTGAATAAATGAATAAATGAGTATATGAATAAATGAATAAATGAATAAATGAAAAAAATGAATAAATGAATAAATGAACAAATGAACAAATGAACAAATGAATAAATGAATAAATGAACAAATGAATAAATGAATAAATGAATAAATGAATAAATGAATAAATGAATAAATGAATAAATGAATAAATGAATAAATGAATAAATGAATAAATGAATAAATGAATGTATGAATAAATGAATAAATGAATAAATGAATAAATGAATAAATGAATAAATGAATAAATGAATAAATGAATAAATGACTAAATGAATAAATGAATAAATGAATAAATGAATAAATGAATAAATGAATAAATGAATAAATGAATAAATGAATAAATGAATAAATGAATAAATGAATAAATGAATAAATGAATAAATGAATAAATGAATAAATGAAAAAAATGAATAAATGAATAAATGAATAAATGAACAAATGAATAAATGAATAAATGAATAAATGAATAAATGAATAAATGAATAAATGAATAAATGAATAAATGACTAAATGAATAAATGAATAAATGAATAAATGAATAAATGAATAAATGAATAAATGAATAAATGAATAAATGAATAAATGAATAAATGAATAAATGAATAAATGAATAAATGAATAAATGAATAAATGAATAAATGAATAAATGAATAAATGAATAAATGAATAAATGAATAAATGAATAAATGAATAAATGAATAAATGAATAAATGAATAAATGAATAAATGAATAAATGAATAAATGAATAAATGAATAAATGAATAAATGAATAAATGAATAAATGAATAAATGAATAAATGAATAAATGAATAAATGAATAAATGAATAAATGAATAAATGAATAAATGAATAAATGAATAAATGAATAAATGAATAAATGAATAAATGAATAAATGAATAAATGAATAAATGAATAAATGAATAAATGAATAAATGAATAAATGAATAAATGAATAAATGAATAAATGAATAAATGAATAAATGAATAAATGAATAAATGAATAAATGAATAAATGAGTACATGATAAATGAATAAATTAATTAATGAATAAAGGAATGATTGCGTGAATAAGTGTGTAAATAAAAAAAGTAATAGATGAACACATAAATACATTAATAATTGAACAAATAAATAAAAAATTATTAGATTATTTAAGAAATAAGTGAATAAATTTCATTTATTATCTACTATCTATAAATTTACATATTTGCCACTTCAAAAGCAATATTTTTTGCTTCTTATTTGAATCTATCAACTGTCTTGTCTGCAAGAAAATGATGTAAATTTGTTTGTGTGTGTGTGTGATTGTTTTGTTATTGTTTCTACATCTGTGTGAAAATTTATCCAAATCCCCGCTACAGAGTAAAAAATATTTATGTAAGCATTATTGAGAACGAATTAAGATATCATATTTATTTTATACACAAAACAATAAATAAACACCCACACTTATTCATAGCTCGCCATTCGACACACAGACACACACACACACACCTTAAACACAAACACTATAGCACACACCACAGACAGAAACACCAACACCAAGAATAGCGAATAAAATAGAGAAATTTTATGTAGAATTAGCAAATTTTAGACACTAAACGCAATAGCGAAGGAGATGGTGAAACAAAACAACCAAAAGTGCTGCCAACTTCACACTGAAATTATCTAAATGTCAGTGTTTTTTTTTTGTTGTTTTAGCTCTTCGTGTTGTTGTGCTGAACACTGAAGGACCAAGAAAATAAACAATAACGAAAAATGTATGTACTCGTTCTTACAGAGTGAGGGAATTTTTCAAAGGATATTCGGACAAAAAATGACAGCAGAAGAGCAAATTAGAAAAACGGTGGCAGAACTGATAACAACAACAGCAGAAGTAGCATCAGCAACCGTAACAATAACAGCAGCAACTGTAACAATAAAAACAACAACAATAACAACACCAGTCATTGCAACAAAGCAGCAGGAAACGGATATAATGATGAAAATGGAGAGCTAGTCGTTCAACGAAAATAAATTAAGAAAAACCGTTAGAAACGAAACCGTTTATTAATGTTGAAAACGTTGCGGGGACAAAAAAGTAAAAGCTAGAAAATAAAAAAAAAAAAAAAAACAAAAAATGTCTTCCTTTAAATGCTTGAACGTGTGTAAAAATGAAAAACGTAGCAGAAAAAGAGATTAAAGGGTGTGTGCAAAGTGAGGAGAGCGCAAGAAAACAGTCAGAAAAACAAATGAAAAAACTTTAAGCAATAAAGCAGTATAAAGCGTAACGCAATAAAAGAGGGAAGAAAAGTGTAAAATAGTGAAAAAGAACGTTTCGAACAGTAAAAAAAGCAAAATAACAAAATAAAAAAATTACTAACGTTGGCAATACTAATTAAGAGGATTAGATAATATTTTTTTCCTTAACTGAACCATTTTTGTTTATCGTGGTAAATGTTGAACGTTATAATTTTAAATTTAAGCGCTTCGCTGTTAGTTTTTAATGACGGCGTCCAAACGACGAGGAGGCAACCGATTCAGGCAGACCCTGTCTTTGGGCTCTGTTGAGGCATGTCGTAATGGCAAGAGAGGTGAGTAGAATACCGTTAAGCCATATTTATTTGCAATTTGTGGTAAGCTGTCATTATATTTCGTTTTCTTGTTTAGCTCTTGTAAAAATTCTTTATGTTGCTTTTTTTATCAAACTGTCACCACATTTGTTTTATATAAAAAACTTGTTGATAATTTTAGTTAAATAAAATTGTAAAAAACCATGTGAATACCCGTACTTCATATTGAAAAAGTAACTATCAAGTGAAAATAGCTTGACGTCGTCTAAGCAGCTGAGTCACCTAGGGTTTTGTCAAATATTGATAAGCGCTCCGCTACCATCAAGTCCAAAAATGTTCTGGCAGAGATGCACTAGATGCACTATTCGCTTCGAAGAGAGTGCGCATCTACTGAGTCCCTAACCACCAAAGCATTGAGGGGAACGAGATGGCATACGGTCTAGCAAAGTAGGACGCTGGGCTGGGATAAGAATTCTTAGTATATGTACCTACTCCGCTCCAAGAGTTGTACAGAAACCTCGAAAATATAGCTATACAAGCAGTGAGTCGTAGGTGGAAAGATACGTCATCGTGCAAAAACTCGAAAATCATGTGCAATGCGCAATGTAGAAAACGAACTCTGTTTATCTTGGCACGGCCAAGAGATTGGAAAACACTAGTGGGTATCCTCACTGGCCACTGCATGGCGGCAGTCCACGCGAGAAAGCTGGGCATCACCACGAATGACAACTGCAGGAAGTGCAAGAAACCAGACACTGTGGAGACCGTGCAGCACCTACTATGCACATGTCCCGCCCTACTCAGATCAAGACTAAAATACCTAGGCTCATCGACGTTCCTGTCACTAAAAGATGTAGCCAAAGTATCTCTAGAATTCCTTCTAAGATTTGCGAATTCAACGCAAATCTTTACAGACTTAATTAACTCAAAGGTTCCTTTGATTGCCACCGGTATCACGAAGGATCAGAACTGATCTATGTGAGCCTTCGTCAGGATGCATCCATGTTAACCTAACCTAACCTATATGCAGGTTGGTTGAAAAGTATTGAAAGCAAAACTGAAAGAATGTGAATTTTTTGATGAATTTTTTTTTTATTTAATACTAGCAGAGTACCCAATCTTGTTCAGATAGAGTTAATTTGAGCTTAATTGAATTGTTAGCAAGGCAGAAAAACAAATTTTTAGAAAAAAAGTTTCTTCTATATTGAGAAAAGAGTGTCTTTCTCTCAACCAAGATTTGGTAACAGTTAACAAACGGCATACTTACTTATGGCGAAATAAATATATAGTTATTGAAAATAGATTATTTATTTGAGCCTTCTTTATAAGCTGGTCCTATTAATTTTTCCCTTTAACATTTCTTCTGAACAGACCTACACTTTTTCTGCCACCCTTCTGGGGGTCCCCATCAAAGATCTGCGACGAATACTTAAAAATAAGTAGTACTCGAGTAATATTCGTTCACAACTCAGTGATTCGAATCAGAGATTGTCAATGGATCACATTTTTGAATCAATGAGTCACTTGCTAAAACGTGAGTATGAATAAGTATAAGTAGTTTCCAAAGTAGTACTTATATGTGATTGATTCGAAAAAAAGTGAATCATATTTTTGAAGCATGAGTCACTTACTCAAAAATGAGTAAGAATAAGTATAAGTAGTTTCCAAAATAGTACCCATATGTGATTGATTCGAAAAAAGTGAATCACATTTTTGAATCATGAGCCACTTACTCAAAAATGAGTATGAATAAGTATAAGTAGTTTCCTTTCACACAATTCGTTCACAACTCAGTGGTTCGAATCGGAGATTATCAATAGATCACATTTTTGAATCAATGAGCCACTAACTAAAAAGTGAGTATGAATAGGTATAAGTAGTTTCCAAAGTAGTACTCATATGTGATTGATTCGAAGAAAAATAAGTATAGAATGAATTAAATATTCATATGATTTAGAGTTGTTTGAGGTCAAGCTCATTAATATTAATAAAATAGTTAAGTACTAAGAGTATTCGACACAAATTTTCGAATTTTAAAATTTTTTTGAGAATTAGGGTGGACCCAATAAATGTTACTTTTTACTATAAGTACATGCTTTTTTAGTATAAGTACATTTTTTTGACAGTATAAGGGGAGATTTTGAGTCTGATATGAAAATATAAAAAAAATTTGTCTGATGCTAGGATGGGACCCTAAATTTTTTTTTTACAGTTCTTTTACATGTTTGGCAGTATAGGGGGTCGCTGATTACGAATCTTATACCAAAATTAAAAAAATTTTTTGGTGCTAGGGTGGACCCTAAAAAGTCTTTTTTTTTAGTATGAGAACATATTTTGAAAGTATAAAGGGGTCGCTGATTTCGAGTCTGACTCGAAAATATAAAAAATTGGTTTGACGCTAGGGTGGACCCCAAAAATCTTATTTTTTTTTAGTAGTTTTATATGCTTTGGTAATATAAGGTGGTCGCAGATTTTGATTCTTATGCCAAAATTAAAAGAAAACTTTTTTGAAGCTAAGGTGGACCCTAAAAATGGTGAAAGAAGTTTTTCAAATCAATTTTAATTTTTTTTGTAATATGAAAGCTAATATTTGAAGCTTTCTTATTTTAGGGTCAACCCTTAAATAAGAAATTTTTATATTTTGGCATCAGACCAAATCAGCGACACCTTATAGTGTCAAAACATGTGCTAATACTTAAAAAAAAAACTTCTAACGGGTCCACCCTAGCTTCAAACAAGGTTTTTTAAATTTTGGCGTATGAATTGAAATCTGCGACCACCTTATACTAATAAAACATATAATACTACTGAAAAAAAACATTCTTTGGTTCCACCCTTGCGTCAAACAAATTTTTTTTATATGTTTGCGTCAGACTCAAATTCAGCGACCCCTTTATACTGTCAAAACATGCCCTCATACTAAAAAATAAAAAAAGACATCATCCTAGCGTCCAAAACATTTTAAAAATTTTGTTATAAGATTCGAAATCAGCGACCCCTTTAAACTGCCAAACATGTAAAAGTACTGAAAAACCAAAATTTTAGGGTCCACCACAGCATCAGACAAATTTTTTTTATATTTTCACATCAGACTCGAAATCCCCCCTTATACAGTCAAAATATGTATGTATACTAAAGAAACATGTACTTATAGTAATAAGTAAGGGACCTTCCTCAATATTAAAAATTTTTTAAAATTCGAAAATTTGAATTGAATACTCTAAGTTCTTAATTATTTTATCAACATTAATGAGTTTGATCTCAAACAACTCTAAATCAAATGAATATTTATATTCAATTCATTTTATACTTGTTTGGTTCACTTTTTTCGAATCAATCACATATGAGTACTACTTTGGAAACTACTTACACTTATTCATACTCATTTTTGAGAAAGTGGCTCATGATTCGAAAATATGATTCACTTTTTTTCGAATCAATCACATATGAGTACTACCTTGGAAACTACTTATACTTATTCATAATCACTTTTGAGTAAGTGGCTCATGATTCAAAAATGTGATTCGTCGCAGATCTCTGACTCCCATACAAAAATCACAAAAAAAAAGAAAAAAATGTCTATTAGCGTTCATATCAAAAAACGTTTGACCCATAAATATATGAGCTGGTTCTATTAATTTTCCCTCTCAATATTTCTTTTTACCACACATTGATATTCTTTTTACCACACATTTGGGATTTGGGGTCCGCATACAAAAAATAAAATAGAAAAATATGTCTATTATAGTTCATAAAAAAAATCTATGACCCCTAGGGTGATCAAATGTATGAGCTGGTCTCATTAATTTTTCCTCTCACCATTTTTTATCAACCTTCGTGGGGCCACCCTTCGTGGGGGCCCCATACAAAAAACACAGAAAATAGAAAATATTATTGCTTGTGTACACAAAAACGTGACGAGACTCGAAAATTTTTACCCTCAATATCCAATTGAGGCAGGGGCCAAATTACGCGGTTTGCCGCTATCGCCACACCGCTCTCACGCCCTTTTTTTTAGATGCGGCTGAAAAAGACTGAATTTTGCATGTAGTTAAATTATTAAATACATTAAATAAATAAATGTATTAAAATACATGTAAAATTAATTATTTTTCAGCCGCATTTGCAAAAAAAAAAAGCGTGAGAGCTGTGACGCGATTGCAGCAAAGCAGCGTAATTTAACCCCAGCCGAAGAAGTTTCACAAAAATATGGCGTTCTAGAAAAAAGTCAGAGCACAGTTTTACTATTATTTGTGTCTAGTTCAGGAGCGCACACAAGGTCGCCTAGAGCGCACAAAAGAAAACAAAACGAAAAAAACAAAATTATGTAAAATTCATTATAAAATACAAATTTTGAATTTTCAGATATTAATATGGGTTAGTAAAAATATAAGTTTATTTTGTTTCTATATTCATTTATTTGAGTTCTCTGTCACTGACTTTTGAAAATTCTTTTGACAAACATATTTAAAGTTTTTTTGTTATTCTAAGCGTACTGGACGATTGAATCTCTGTCCCGATTTTTTTGTTTATGTCCTAATGTTTTTTTTGTCAAATCCCGATTTTTTAAAAAAAACCTGGCAGCCCTAGGTAGCACCCTCCAGAACGTCCCTAAGATAAATATTCAGTATACGTTTTACGGTTTTCAGTACGAATGATGTGAGGCTTATTGGTCTGAAAACCTTGGCTGATTTATTACCTTGCCTCCCAGCGTTGGGTATAAATATTACCTTAACTTTTCTTTAGCTCCTTGGAGTGTAGTTAAGGCGGAGGAAAATTGTGAAGATAGAAAGTTTTTTTTAGCGGTCAAATATAGTTCAGTAATTCCTACTATAATTATTATAATAGAATAATTTTTATTCGAGAGCAATTTCTATTCGCGAAGAACTATGTCTTGTACATAAAAACAAAATAATTAAATAAGTCGCTTAATTAAATAAGGGCACAACATTTTATATTTTTTATGACAAAATATTTTATTAATTAATGGGATACAGCAAATTTGCGAGGGATCCAAAAAAGTGTTTTGCCGTGATCACTGCTGCTCGTCCCTGGATCATCTGAAATAAAAAAGGAATCATTAGTTAATGAAATAATACTCTTAATGAACGAAGGAATTTGAAAAAGCTTGATTTTTCGAAAAATGGCGGATGGTTAAATTAAAAGTTGCTTATTTAACAAAAATTTCACTCACATTTTTGGCTATAAGAAAAAAATAATAAATAATAAAACGGTAAGGCCGTTCTAAAGTTACAGTGATCACAGACTTCGAAAATATGGTTTCAAGTTTTGACTACGATATCCATAAAGCCATACCGAAAAAAAAATGAAATGTTGCCGCCTCATATCAACAGTTGCGTCGAAAAAATTACGGGATTGCAAACTTTTTTTGTCTATAATTCGGTTGCATGTAGTCCGATTATTAAGTTTTATATATCGTTAAAAAAGTCAGAGTAAGGGCTATTTTTGTAAGTGAAAGTCTGTTAACTGCAAGGTCATCTTCCCTTAATACTTAATATCTCTTTCTAAGAAACCCCCCAATCACAAATGGGTTGATGCAGAATTAAAGCTTTTAAAATATTATTTAACTGCGAATTACGTCTCGCACCACGTTCAGTCTTCGCTTCGTTTTACATAAAGATGCGGTAAGGGGGCATCAGTTAAGAGTTTAAAGCGACAGTTGCGATAGAAGGCATTTATTTCTTTCAAAGGGAGCCTCTTACAGACACGGCTTAATAATATTGGAAAATTATTATTATACGCTTTTAGTGCATTTTCTTTTTCTATGGCATCATACATCATTGTTGCTCTTCCGTTTCTCTATGAATACTAGTTTAACACCTTAAAATTTAATATGCCTATAATGTTTATAATATATATAATATATGTTATTTAATACTATGTTTCCATCTGCTCGAAATCATGCGATTTTGAAAAAGTGATTTCAAAGTATTTCCATCTGGCATGCCATGACTGCTAGATTTCATTCGACAATTTCAAAATTTTAATTTACATTTACATTGGGCCAAATGACTCATTTTAGCTCATTCAGCCCAATGAGAAACGAAATCATCTCATTTCCCATAAAAATTCCTAGTTGCAATTAAACTCATTTGAAGCAAATGAATGAGATTGGATACGTTGTTTTAACTTATTACAAACTATGTCGAACATATTCAATGGAGAATGAATAAAAAAAACACCGAACACACTAAAAACAAAGGAAAAGCCAGACAAAGAATACAAAAAACAACAAAAAAACAATCGGTTGTCAAACGAAATGAGATACTTTCGTAAAAAAACCAATGTAAACACTTTTGAATGACTCATTTCAAACAAGTCATTTGGCACAATGCAAACGAAGTATAAGAATGAGCAAATCGTGCAAGAGCAATTACGTTGTTGCAATTTTTTTGTCATTTCCAGAGCTCCTCAATTTTTCTCCCAAATTGCTACTTGAAATTGCTAATCACTGAAGCATCAAGCCTTTTTATTTTTATTTTTCCTTTGTTTTGCATTTTTAATTTTTATTATTATTGCTATTTTTTAATAAATAATCTGTAGTCATTGCCAATTGTCAATATGAAAATTTTGACAAAAGCTGAATAGTGTTGGATAGTGATGTTTAACTTTTCGGGGATGCCGCATTACATGTTACGAGATTTGTTATTAGATTTTGTGAAATCACAAGATTTTAAGATATTAAGGTTGTGTAGGGAACTCAGTCGATTTTAATATAGATTTCACGAAATCTCAAGACTGCAATAAGATTGCAATTTTTAAAATTGGTTTTAATAGCATAGATTTTTTTTTTTATATAGAAAAGATCAAAGAACCAAGGCATGCGCCTTATACAAACAAGGTTTGGTCTTTGACCTGAAAGGAAAGGGATAGATTTATTTAGAGGAATCGATGGAACCATACGTGAATTATTGATTAGGCGAAACAACCGTGAAAGAAAATTTTAATTGCTTTTAATCGAAGCTAGTGTTATGCCTTAACCTCAGCAAGCATTTCCAGCCCTTAGTTGTTCTAGTCCTTTAATTTCACATTTTCCACAATTTAGTTGTGGGTTTTTAGTTTTTCCATAATTCTTAAATGTAGGAGAGAACAAATAAAGTGAAAAGAACCATGCCCGAGCCCGGATTCGAACAAGGGACCTCTGGGTTGATAGCCTAGCGCACTCTCCACTAGACTACAAAGGCCGACATGTTGGGAATTGTTATTGATTTTAAATATTCAGTACGAGTTGTGTCTTTAAAAGTATATTTGCGCTGCTGAGAAAATTGATTATATTCCTGAAGAATATGTTCAATATTTGGTGGTCCATTGCAAAGTCTGCAGTTCGTAAAAAGGTTTCCATTTAAAAGTTGTTCGTGAGTAAATTTAATATGTCCAACTCGAAGTCAAACAAAAAGTCTGGTTAGTTGTTGGAAACATGCTGCAGGATAAATTGCTGTATACTATGTTTCCATCTACTCGAAATCTTGACATTTTGTGTGATTTCGAAAAGTCCATATTGAAATCAACAGAGTTTTTAAATCTTCAATACAAGTTTAAGATTTTAAAATCTTGTGATTTCACCAAAATCGAATACAAAATCTCATAAAATGCAATGCGGTATTCCTGAAAAGTTATATCAGTATCCATCACTATTCAGCTTATGTCAAATTTTTCAATGACATCTAAAAATATTCACAATGCTAAACAATGACATCTAATTAATTATTTAAAAAAAAATAATAACAATAAAAATTAAAAATGCCTTTGTTTTGACAAAGGAAATATGAAAATAAATAGGCTAGGAACTTCAGTGAGGAGCAATTGTTAGTGGCATTTGTGGAGAAAAAAATCCAAGAGTTCCGGAAATGGCAAAAGAAATGCAACAACGCAATTGCTCCTTCACGATTTGATCATTCTTAAATTTATCAAATGAAGTCTTAATTGTCAAATGAAAACTAGCTGTCATGACATGCCAGATGGAATCACTTTGAAATCACTATTTCAAAATCTCAAGATTTCGAGTAGATGGAAACATAGTATTATAAGATTTTGTATAAGATTTTGCGAAATCACAAGATTTTAAAATCTTAAACTTGTGTAGAAAACTCGATTTTAATATAGATTTCACGAAATTTCAAGCTTGCAATAGGATTGTAATTTTTAAAATAGGTTTTAATAGCATAGATGTTGGGAATTGTTATTGATTTTAAATATTCCGTACGAGTTGTGTCTTTAAAAGTATCTTTGAGCTGCTGAGAAAATTGATTATATTCCTGAAATATATGTTCAAAATTTGGTGGTCCATTGCAAAATCTGCAGTTCGTGAAAAGGTTGTCATATAAAAGTTGTTCGTGAGTGAATTTAATATGTCCAACTCGAAGTCAAACAAAAAGTCTGGTTAGTTGTTGGAAACATGCCGCAGGATAAATTGCTTTATACTATGTTTCCATCTACTCGAAATCTTGACATTTTGTGCAATTTCGTAAAATCCATATTGAAATCAACAGAGTTTTCTATGCAAGTTTAAGATTTTATAATCTTGTGATTTTACCAACATCGAATACAAAATCTCATAAAATGCAATGCGGTATCCCTGAAAAGTTATATCAGCAGCCATCACTATTCAGCTTTTGTCAAATTTTACATATTGACAATTGGCAATAACATCTAATAATTTATTTAAAAAAACAACAATATTGAAATAAATGAAGAAGCAACTAGAACAGATGGCAACCCTTGATAGAGTTGATGGCGGTGATCTATAAATAGCCTACTGCTTTGAAATGCCATATGATTAGCAGCCATACAATTCATAAGAATGAATTCCAGAATCTGCACATTCATATGCTAGTTTAAACAGTGAGTTGATCACAGCTTAATCACTCAAAGACTACTGAAGAGGAATATGTAGCGATTTCCAAAACAGACTGTCTAGTCAGCTAAGTGATTGACTCTATACAGAGTTGTTGTTGTTGTTGCCTTCTTGAAAACTTACTTGATCTAAAGCTCACAATCTTAATTCAAAAACAACAATCATTCGACTCGCGTCGTTTCATCACCGAGGTGATTCATGATTCAATTACTATAGGTTGTCCATTCGTTTGACAACACCCGTATATTTGTAAAAAAAATATATTCTCTCTCAAATATAAATGACAACCAGGGTTTTGTTGTCTTCTATAAAAAAAAGTTATGTTGCAGTGTTTTGTTATGTATTTTTTTTAAAAAAAGTACTTATTCTATATTTGCTGTTAGCAGCAAAAAAATAGTGTGCATTGTGTTTATAATAATTATTGCTCTGATAACTATTATTGAAAATTGTTTTCAAATTTTGTAGCGAGCCGTTTTTTTTTTCAATTAATATATAAATCGCGACTATTAAGTTGTAATTGTTAAAATAAATTTCAACGTGCGGTATTGGCAAAACAGTTTATTTTGGTGATGAAATTCAAAAATATGATGTGCCAGTGGATCTAATAAGCCATCAGCGGTGTGAATAGATTTGCACAACAAAATATTGAAATTAGTTTTTGAAAATTTACTAAAATTTTCTATCAAAACAAACAAGCAGTGCAGAACGTAGTAGAAAAAGCAGCAGTGAAATGTATCCTTGGGTATTTAGTACTGCGAAAAAGTATGATATTCCTGCAACTGATTACTTTGATGGCATTAAAAAATTACTCTTTTGCTCTCCTCTTCAATTTTACGGGTGTATATCTTCATTCTTCTGAGTAAACGTCAAATGAATGGACAACCTGTAATAATTGAATCATGACCGAGGTCGTGAAGCGCGACTAGCCAACGGCAATCGTGTTTGTGGTCCATCCGCTGATGCGACTGACACAATTAAAGTACAGTTTTCAATAGAATCAAAAAGATTCGTAATTTTTGATGGCGTTATAAATCTAAGATTTGGCCAAATAATTTCCTCTTTTGTGAGGATTTTTCTTGAGCTTGGGAAGCCTAGCTTTCGGAGTAACTTAAAACAAAAAAAAAAAAACAACAATAAAAATTAAAAATGCCTTTGTTTTGACAAGGAAATATGAAAATAAATAGGCTAGGGGCTTCCCTGGTTGGGTCTCTGGTTAAAAGTCAAGAAACGAAATATATGAATTAAATGACTTATTTCATTTACTCTTTATTTTTTATTGCAATTTCAAAACAGGACGTTTAAATTGTCGAACGTTAGCTTTAGTGTTGGTTAACTAACGTAGCTTTTCAGAGTTAATTAAAACACAGAGATATACTTGGAATTATTTTGCAGATTTGTGGCTCAATCATGCTTAAACAAGGATACATTCACTATAAAATCTCACATTCCTTCGTCGTTAATAATTGTGTTTTTATAAACCACAACGCTCAGATTTTTAGCAGAAGGCTCATCCGCAAGAATGTAATTTTTCGAAATACCATGCAAAGGGACAAAAAACAAAACATGCGACTTGGTCATAGTTGCCAACTTTGTGGGAAAATACCTTTTGTGGTATTTTTTAATTGCTGTGGGAAAAGGGAATTCCCATGGTATTTTTAATTTGGCGTGGTAATTTTTAATGCCTGTGGGATTTTTGTGGTATTTTATGATTAAAGTGTTATTTTTTAATATATGTGGGAATTTCGTAGTATTTTGTAATAAGTGTGGGTATTTTTGTGTTATTTTTTAATTCAAAACTGTGGGATTTTTTATGGTATTTTGCAATGCAAGTGTAATTTTTAACAAAATGTGGGAATTGGTGGTATTTTTTAATGATTGTGGGAATTTTTGTGGTATTTTTAATTGCTGTGGTATTTTTTGATTCAAAACATGCCGTGGGAATTTCTGTGGTCATTTTTAGTTTTTGATGTGGGAAAAAGGTATTTTTCGTGGTAAAATTTGTTGGCAGCTATGGACTTGGTATACATCGAAACTACAAAGAGAGCACTCGGATTCAGATTTAAGGAGCACAAAGCAGACATTTAAAACAAGAGATTCACGACAGCGTTGGCACAACATATGTTAGAGGAGGATCACACAGCTGATTTTGACAAAGCACGAATACTTGACAGGAAGAAGAAAGAGAACACAAGATACACACTGGAAAGCTTAAGAATACAGCATGATAGAAGAATACAGGTATATGCACCAGATGAGAGCATACTGCCGGAATCGTCAAAACGAAGCAAAACTTTTTCTTTATTTTCTTTTGTTTCCATTCGCCACACAGCTAAATTTGATAGACATGGCAGTATGGAAAGAGAGCACAGTCAGCGCTGCATATACCTCTATCCTTCTACCATGGAATACAGCAAAAGCTAACAAAGACGATAAACACAAAGGAAGGCAAACATAACAACAGCTGTATTTACAAAATTGCAATTTAAAAATTTGAGTCTGTGATATTGTTTCTAAATTTAAGTTTGATTTTCAGTGCTTAGTAATTTTTATTTATTTTTTTTACAACCAATGTGTGTGTCATCAACTCAATTTATTTAAATGAATTATATATTTTAATGTTTGTGAAGTCTTGCCGCTGCAATATTGTAAAGATTATGAGAGATAAAGAATAATTGTAAGTCAAACAAAATAGAAAAAAAAAAAATAATGTTACAAATAATTTACAGTAAATTTTTCAAAGATTTAATAAATTCACTCCCCTGATAATTTTATAAATTTTAACATTTCCCCATTAAAATGATTTACTTTGCTTACATGTTTTTTAACTTGTGGCGGTCATATCCATCACCATCACATTTTTATATTATTACTGTGTTTCTATAATTTTATTTGTTTAAGTTTTAATATTATTATTTTCACCAATATGGCAACGTTAATGTCTTTTGGAATTCTGTATAATTTATTTGATGGTCTGGCAACTTTGTAGTGCTTATGAATTAGTAAAAGCATTACATAAACAATAAAATCCTATAAATAAATATTAATAGCGAACAGCTAGCCGGTTTGTTTTCGATTAAATAGCCTTCTGGAATTCGTTAAACCGATGCAAATTGCAGTTCGAACTAAAAACTGGAATGAACTAAAAACACGTTTACCAATTTTCTACCGGAATTAAAACTGATTACGGCAATTAACGAATTTCACAACAAACCTCTGTATATGACAATTGCAACTTATCTCAAAATGTTAAAACTAAAGTTGTTTTTTTTTCATATTCAATTAATAACACTGTGCACTTCTTGTATCCTTATTTCTGTGTATTTAATCATTATACATTTTTCACTTTAATTTGTAAAGATTTTTTTACCTCACATTCTTAGCTCTCTAACTCACGTTAGCTGCGTTCCATTCGCTTCAAAATAATCCAGATTACTTTTTTTTACATGCAAAGCAAAAATAATAATCCTATAACAAATAGGATTATTTTTGCTATCCATATAAAATTGTGATATAGCCTTTATAAAATTTGAAACACAGGTGCCACACCTGTATATTTTTATGAGCTGACTTTTCATTTTTTGAATTACTTGTTTGTTTGATACAATGACTATTAGGTAGCCTTGACAGCTACCTATTTTCTCACGAGCTGCAACCTTTGAATGTTAAACAAAAGAAAACAAAACAAACCGCGTGTGTCACACACATTAGACGCATTCAGCGGAGCCAACAATTGCACTTAAATTATTATATTTAGCATAATATTAATTATTAAATTAAATAATTTATAATTTTTCTGACGTTTAGAATAAGACGCATTCAGAGAAAAACATCATTCACTAAGGTATCGCTACCATAACAGTTCACAACAGTTTTGAACGACACACGTTCTCATGACACCTAATAGTTATTGTATCATGATTGCTTGTTTGAATTTAATTTTGACTGCAACGGTAGTGCCCTCTACGAGTCGTTTTTCTTGCCGTTCCTTTGAGAATATTTGTTATCGCGGCTATATTATGGCGAAAGGAACGCAGCTATTATCAATTATTGTTTTACTATATCGTCTTTTCCACATTTGTGGAAATCTGCTACAGTAACGCCGGTGGCAAAAAAAAAAATACAGCTTGTGAACCGAAGGATTTCAGGCCTATAAGCATCCTGTCTTCATTATCCAAGGTATGTGAATCTATCATGGCTAACCAAATATCATCATTCTTAAGTGAAAATCATCTTTTGTCTCCATTCCAATCTTGTTTTCGCGCTGGTCACAGTTGCTCTACTGCTACGGTGAAAGTAATGGATAACATAAGGTCTTATTATGATGATGGTAGACTAACTGGTGTCTGCTTGATTTTATAAAAGCATTTGACACTATAAGTCATGAACTGCTTTGTCAAAAATTAAAATATTTCTTTGGTTTCTGCAACAGTGCCACTCATTTTTTAAGTAGCCATTTGACAATTAGAGTACAAAGAGTGAAGGTCGGTACTAATTTTTTATAAAGGGTGTTTTTTTTAGAGGTATAAAACTTCGAATTGAAATAAAACACAAGAAAATCGTTTTAATGTCCATCAATTTGGCTTTATTGGAAGGATAATTTTATGCCATTAATGTTTAAATATGATTTCGGGCATGTGGCCGCCACGGCTGGCTCGAATAAAGCCAATTCTACAGGTCCAATTTTCAATCACTTTTTCGAGCATATGGGGCCATATGTCGGCAATAACGCCACGAATGTTGGCTTCCAAGTCCCCTAACGTTTCTGGTTTGTTGGCGTATACGAGCGACTTCACATATCCCCAAAGAAAATAATCCAATGGTGTCAAATCACACGATCTTGGTGGCCAATTGACAGGTCCATTCCGCGAAATTATGCGCTCATCGAATGTTTCCTTCAATAAATCGATTGTGACGTGCGCTGTGTGGCATGTAGCGCCGTCTTGTTGGAACCACAACTCATACACATTCATGCCATCCAATTCGGGAACAAAATAGTCGGTTATCATGGCTCTATACCGGTCTCCATTAACGGTAACTGACTCTCCAGCATTATTTCGGAAGAAGTATGGCCCAATGACTCCACCAGCCCATAGAGCACACCAAACAGTCAGTTTTTGTGGATGTAATGGCGTGTCAAGGGTCTCATGTGGATTCTCTTCACTCCAAATGCGGCAATTTTGCTTGTTGACGTAGCCATTCAACCAAAAATGAGCCTCATCACTGAACAAAATTTTGCGATGAAAATCAGCATCGAGATCAATCTCATTTTCGGCCCATACACCAAAATCACGACGCATTGCATGGTCTCGCGGCTTTAATTCTTGCACAAGCTGGATCTTGTAAGGTCGCAAGCCAAGATCTTTGCGCAAAATCTTCCATAAAGTTGATGGACAAAGCTCCAATTGCTGTCCACGGTGGCGAATCGATTCATTCGGGTCCTCTTCAACATTTTGGTCTACAACGGCAATTGTTTCTTCGGTCTGCACTGTTCGACGTCTCTGCGGATGCGTATTATCACATAGAGTAAACGTAGTGCGAAAACGACCCATGGTTAACCGAATTAATTGCTCTGATGGACGATTATGTCGACCATAAAATGGACGGAGCTTGCGGTAAACTCCGCGAACTGAACCATTATTTTCGAAATAAATTTGCACGATTTGCAAGCGTTGTTCTTTTGTCAACCTGTTCATGATGAAATGGCAAACCAAACTGAACATAAATGACATTAGAGTTGCCAGATTTGACCACAAAATGCCAGTTTTATCTCTATTCGAAAAACAAACCTCTAAAAAAACACCCTTTACTATAAAGCTGTTTGCTGTGGTGTGCCTTGAACATATTCTGAACTTGTTTACAGGGAGTTAAACTCGCGGTCTCAACTTAAATTGCAGATCGCGTTTAATCATGTCACTCGTTATGTCTACGGCTTGCGTAAATTTGATCATTTAGCTCAATTAAAAAACTGTATACTTGGGTGCGATATCATATGCTACTCTAATGCCAGGAATTGCATATTTTGACACCAACTCATAGACCACAAAACTCCTTTCTACTTATTTGAAAAACTGCAAATTAGTCGGTAAAATAGACCCCAAGTGATAATTATACCTAGTTTTAACTTTTTTAACCGTACAAGACTATTTTTTATTAATGCCGCTAGATTATGGAATTCATTGCCTAGTAGCTTAAAATCGAAAGCGTCAAAAACACCCTTCAAACATGCTATTTTGAAGCACTTTTCATCACATAATACTTAACAAAATATCAGATCTTTAGCTCTATATGACTTTCTCTCTCTATCTCTCTCTTGTTTGCTCTTTCTTAATTTAAGTTTTATCTGTCTTATGAATTAACATTTGTTTTACATAAAAATTTTTTGATAACACTTAAAATTGTATAATAATAATAAATTTAAATTACCTCAGATTTAAGTTTAAATGTTTTATTATAAGTTGAATTCAAATTATGTCTTTGAGCTCTGTACTATAAAAGAACCAAGTTCTTAATGTACTAATATAAAAATAAATAAATAAATAAAAAAAATTTTTTTTTTAGATATATGTATAGCTCAGAGTAAAAAATACCCAAGTTATGCACTCATAATCATGTTGATAACTCTTGAACCATTAGGGTTTTTATTTTAGTTCTTTCAGCAAAGTTCTTTCTATTATTCTGGCCAATAACTTTGCTGCACAAATTAATATGAACAAATCGCTTCCAGTGGGTCTTATCGAGTGAGTTTGACAAAAATTCTAGCTTGAAGTCATTGAGTATGAATAACATTAACATGTTGAGCATACATAGCGTATGAGTAACATTAATTGCTTTGCAAGACATATGTGGGGTCGTCCATAAACTACGTTACTGATTTTCCGGTTTTTTTACCCCCCATCCCCCTGCGTTACTTTTCGTAGTGCTTTTCAAAACCCCTCCCCCCATAAAGTAACGTGACATATGAAATTAATTCATTCGAAGGATTATATATTTTGACTATCCAAGATTCGATGCTCTCAATCACTGGGATAGAAGAAGCTGGTAGCCTAGTTGAGGATTCTTCAAAATAGAATTTTTCATCGGATTCTATGTCGACCCATTCAGGTGAATCCTCATTTCTAACGCAAAGAAATTCACCTGGTCTTTGACAGAGTAACCTTAAAGGCTGCACCTGAGCTGCACCAAGTTCTGTGTTTTTGTGTAAATGCTTTCTGAAAATTGATTTATTTAAATAGTATTTTTTATTCCGATTTATTGTAAACGATATAATACAAACTTATGACAATTCATAGAAGTTTTAAAAACGAAATACAAGCCGCAGGTAGGACACGACCTTGCACCGATTTCTTCATTCTGAGAAGGACAGTACATGTCATACGGTATCTCCTTTGATCAAGAACATTCAGGCCTTAACGTCAAAGCCTGTCGCAAAAGCAAAGACCCAAATTTTTCAGACGTGTGCTGAGATGGCAAAGGAATACCAAAAGGTTCCTGTGTCGAGGGAAAAGGCGGTGGAAGAAATCGTTGAAGCAAAAGTTAACCATCAGTTTAGACAATCAAACATAAACATTTAAGGTTACAAATTTTTGAAATGATTGTGTTATTAATTAGAGGTTTTTCGTCGATTTTTTTAATTTTTGGTAACGTTACAATATCTAAACACCTCCTCCCGCACCGTTACTTATCGTAGTGCATTTTAAAACCCCTCCCCCCCTAAATTGGTAACGTAGTTTATGGACGACCCCATGTGACTTGTCAAAGGTTTAAAGACAATTTCAAACGATTTTTTTATATATATTTATTCAGGAAAGTTGTTAGCCAGAATAATAGGAAAACTTTGTTCAAGAAATAAAAACTTAATTTTTAATGGTTCACGAGTTCTAAAGTCTTCGGTAAAGTGGCAAAACAGATGTCAACACGAGATCTTTTATATTAAAATTAGTGAAAAACGTTGAAATTATTAAATATAGATTTTCGTGCCCCACAAAGTAATTAAAAAAATTCAATAGCTAATCCTGTTTCAACTATTCATACTTTTTTGATTTCAAAATCATGTAATTTTTTAGTTTTTCTAACATTTCATCTGAAATAAAATTGAAATTAAATTAATTTAAATTATTTGAATTAATTAATTAATTAATTATTTGAAAAATAAATCAATAAATTAATTTTTGTTGTAAATACGTAGTAAAAAGTTTATTTTTTAAATTCTCATACTATTTTTTTCTGAAATTGAAGTAAAAAAATGTCGCCAACAAACTAACAGTTTTAAAAGCTTTGTGCCTAAACTTTTTTGATTCACTGTCGGTATCAATTTTGACATAAATTTTTTAGCGGTTTCTAGTGGTTTTTAAAAAAAAAATTTAGAGGTTTTTCAAATGAACAGATGTTGGCAACACTGCTTGTGGGAGTGCGCGTGTTTTTTTTTCATTGTATATTAGAAAGAAAAAAAGTTAGGAAAAACGCGAAAGAGTGAGATTGAGACTTGAGCTAGGGTGCAGTTGAGAAAAGATGCTACTTTAGTTGTTTTTGCTGTTCTGAATGCAGCAGGATCCACGCTTGGCTGAGCGTAAGCGCGAATGCTTTGTTGTTGTTGGTGCTGAGTAACACGATTTAACGATTCTATTGCATCTTTCTAGAAACTAGCTTTCAGAAACTAGCTTTCTAATGGATTGGATTGGATTGGACAAGGTGATTTTATAAGAGGAGACTAGCGTGCAAGTGAGTGACTCGCTTTGACCCAAATATCTTGAGGGAAGAAGTGATTTTTACTATAACTGCTGCTCTCAGTTTCTTTTACTTTATAGTATGTTGCTGTATTCTATGTTGCTCTACTGCCAACAATTTCGTCAAGCTAACATTTTATTATGTGCAATATTTACAATATGTAGCTATGTATGTGTGCTATGTATGTAAGTGCAAGCAAATGTTAAACAACGTAAAAATGTGTAAATTAGCATTTACACACATTTTTATTATTACATTTTTACTAAACATTAGAGTGAACCTTATTTTTTAAAGAACTGTTCTAATTGATAAAAAGAATTCGTGTAAAAGTTTAGCAACATTGGATGCATTTAAACTGTAGCACACATGGCACAAGTATCCATATAACAATTTTTTTTAATTAAACTTAATTGGTTATTTGTGTAAATTTTTTACACTTTTCAACTCCAAGCTGATATTTCTGTGTTATAAGTTCATCCAATCGAGCTAGGGTTTTAGCTAAATGTAAAAATCGTGTGCAAAATTTATGTTTTCGAGATTTTTTTCACGCTAGGTGTCGCTGCTAGCCTACAGAAAAAAATTCCCTAATAGGTTCTTATGTGTAAAATTTACACACTATAATCTTGGCGCGCCTATGTCACTGTTCTTCTGCTTTATTGTTAATTTTTGTTTCAATAATTACCCAATATTTAATGTTTTTTTAACTAACTGAAACCCGTCGCGTTACTACCACGCCCCCTTGTCCGACGCCCATAAAATGTTAAGAGTGGAACGGCACGTGTAAATTGTGGTCGAATACCGAATTTTGAGGCTGTGCGATCTATAATTGCAAAACTATTCGATATAGCAAATTTAGGTTGTTTAGGAAGTGCCACGACTCCTTTTCTAATCCAAAACCAGCGTTGGTATGCGTTTTATAACTTCCTAAAGTTTCACGAAACCAAATTCCGATGCTGTGCGACCTATTATTTAAAAGCTTTTCGATATAAAAAATGTTGGGCATATTAAAGGTGCAACGCCCATTTTTGCAATCAACACCAGACTTGACATGAACATTAACAAGACCTATGCTACCGTTTCCCTAAAAATTAAATAAAAATTGGTTCAGCGGTTTCTTAGTCTTCACGTGATATACACACATATATAATATTAATTTTTGTATAATGATAAATTTGCTGAAAAAGTAGGCGTGGCAAAATTTATATATATATAGTGACTGCCACTTGCTGATATTGCACCTACATATGTACATATTTATACCTAACCGTGAACATCTCAGGAATTAGAATGATTTCGAAGAAGTGGGCGTAAATATCTTGCGACCATAGTAAACATACGAACTAAACTAGCAAATTTTTGTTTTATTTGATCAAAACAGTCTTATATATAGAAGTAACATTGATGTGTGGGCGGTTAAAGTGGGTGTGGCTACATTTTTACATAAATATATATATAGTTCATTATCAAAATTTGTACAACTCAGGAATTGGCATGATTTAGAAAAAGTAGTCGTAGATAAAGTGCGACCACGCCCATTTTTAGTACAGTTGCCAATAGTTAGCATCTAAACAAAATTGTAGTTATTTATGATCAAAACCGTCCGACATATAGCACTTTTTTTGGTTTATTAACCTTTAACTCCAAAGATAGTCGATATCGCAAATTTATGTAGTATTGGAGGTGCTACGCTCCTTTTCCAACGCCCATAAAATATATTCAGTAAAACTGCATGTGTAAATTCAGGTCGAGTACTGAGTTTCCATGTTGTGCGATCTATAACTTCAAAGCTATTCGATATCGTACATTTGGGTTATATGGGAGGTGCTATTGTCCTTGTCGTACGCCCAAAAATGTTACAGTAAAACTACATGTGTAAATTGAGGTCGAACACTGAATTCCAAGGCTATGTATAACTCTAAAGCTATTCGATATCGCAAATTTGGGTTAAATTAGAGGTGCCACTCCCCCTCGACAAACACCCATAAAATTTAATCAATTAAACGCCTTTGTGTATATTTAGGTCGAATACTGAATTCCGACCCTGTGCGAAAAATAACTCAATAGCTATTCGATATCGCAAATTTGAGTTGTATGGGAGGTGTCACTCTCCCTTGTCCAACGCCCAGAAAATGTTACAAATGAATGTTAATTTGGAACGAATACTGAATTCCGACACTGTGTGACCTATAAATCCAAAAATATTTGATAGCACATATCTGAGTTGTATGGGAGGTGCCACTCGCCCTTTTCCAACACCATAAAATGTTGTCAGTAAAACTGTATTTGTAGATTGAGGTCGAATACTGAATTTCATAGCTGTGCGACCTATAACTCCATAGCTATTCGATATCGCAAAATTGAGTTGTATCATAGGTGCCACTCCCCCCTGTCCAACGCCCATAAAATGTTACCAATTAAAATGCATGTGTAAAATTAGGTCGAGTACTGAATTTCGATGCTGTGCGATCTATAACTTCAAAGCTATTCGATAGCTCAAATTTGGTATGTATGGGAGGTGCCACTCCCCCTTTTCCATAGCCCATAAAATGTTATCAATGAAACTGCATGTATAAATTGATGTCTAATACTGAATTCCGATGCGTGCGACCTGTAACTCCAAAACTATTCGATATCGCAAGTTTTGCTTGTATCGGAGGTGCCACTCCTCCTTGTTTTTTACTCCCAAAAATGTCATCTTACTGATGACTGCATGTATAAATTGTGGTTAAATACCGAATTTCGCGGCTGTGCGACCCATAACTCCAAAACATTTTTATATCGGAAATTTTTTTACATATTTGTTGGCGGTAAAAGGGGGTGTGACAGTTATTACCTAAATCATCTCGTACTCGAAACAAATCCACTGCCAAAATTTGAGCTCAATCGGGCCAGCAGTTCTGAATTATTTTTATCTTTTCTTAAAAATAAGCGTAACCGATAGTTATTATACGAACTTAATTACCAAATTTTAGTTTAATACGAAAAAAACTGTCTTAAATATAGCATTTTTATTGATTTTTGGGCGGTAAAAGGGGGTGTGGCAACATTTTCTTTTTCATAAACCTTCGCGTAGCAATTTCAAACAAATTCGCAGAGGGAAGTATCCAATTTGGTCCAGTCGTTTTCAAGTATATATATATAGAGTTTTTACTCTATTAATCTATTTGAACAATTTTTTTTTAATTGTATAAAACAATGAATAATTAATGACTTTTAACGAGAAGCTTGCTCGCACTTCATTCATCGATGAAAATATTGCTCCTGAAAAAAGTGTTTCGAACCCGGTACGAATCCGTCAAGAAAATGGTCACAACGTTAACATAAAAGGCAATCTTGAATTTTTTATAAAATCTTTATTTTATTTTCAGTGGATTAGGGGTACGAAATACAATTGTGTACTTATTTTTATTTTAAATAACTTTTTTATATCCTTAGGCACGTTAAAGCGTATTCGCTTACATCGTTTTGACTCAGTAGAGTTTTATGTAGGGTGCTTATACCCAGGTACTGAATCAACTTCAGTGAAAGCGTTTGTGAAAGCGAATGAAAATTGACAACTCTCATCAGCAACTCATATTAAGTTTGACAATGAAACCAAAAAAGCTGATTTTCGGAACAGTTTAAAAATACATTTTTGTTTATGCGCACTAAACATAAATCCAAGCCTATCAAAGTCTAAGCGACTTGAAAATTTAAGAACCGACTTGAAAGTTGTTTTTATTAGACCGCTTTGAAATTTTCAAGACGGTTTGAAGTTCAATTTAAGAAGTTCAATAAGAATATAAGAACTGAAATAACAAATAATAAAAAAAAAATATTTTGAATGTAGCATAAACCTTATTATCCGTTTTGAATCCGAACTATTTAAAAAAAAAGTCCGAAATAGATTCTTATATGAGGTCCGTTCCGAGTCCGTGACGAATTCGAAAAAGCAGAAAAAGCGATTCGTATTTTTGAGAGGAATTTCATACGAAAAAGGATCAGTTCTGGATGCGAAACCCAATCCGTTTCGGATACAAAATACGAAGATGTTCGTCTCGAGTTCGAAACGGATCCGCTTGGCACACTGGGTATAGATAGATTCAATGGTATTGAAAAGTAGATTTTTAGCAGTAATTTTTGATTGGAAATAGATATTGGGCTAATTTTTCACATTACATTAGGGGTATTATCTATGTCTAGAATATGACCATGCAAGAATAGGAAATATACAATACGTGCACCGCCGCAACAACAAAAACAAGTAAAAAAAAACCGTAGAATATTTCCTAGGTATGCTACACTGATACCTATGTATACGGCGATGCTATGAACAGGAATGGGATGAAAAAAAATAAAAAATCGTCATTTTCACTCCATGAAAATCGTCAAAATTGTCATTCACTACAAATCAGACTACAATACAATAAATTTTTCTTCAAAAGCATATTTTTATATTAAAGTATAACATACATAGGTTTAAATAAAAAATTAAATATCATCTTTAAAAATTAATAGATGTATTTATATAGATAAAAAGTGATAAGACGCAATAAGACTTTGAAATTCATATAAAACTCTGAGTAGAATTTGATTTCAAGTTACTCAAGTTACCTCAGGGTAATTTTATATCAATATTGGAAATAATGGTTAATTTTTCAGTTAAATATATAACTGCAATATAATGCAATTGAACTCCACTAGACGGCAAATAGCAAGAAACAAAGAAAGCAAAAAAACAAAACATAAAAGGCCACACACACTAAATTACTGTTACAGCTTGACAGCAACTGCAACAACCCAGTACGCTTACACGACCCAAGTTTAGTTGAAATTAAATTTTAAACTGAACTTGAATCTCTTGCTTAAATCACATTTTTAATAGTAAAAAAACAAGTCAACTATAATTCGTCATTTTTGCTATAAAAATGAAAGATTAAATGCAACCCTGTGTTTGTAATGAGAGAGAAGATAATAAGAGAGCAGCCAAACAGTTGGTGAAATGAGCGTAAAAAAAAGCAAGCTCGGTCCAACTGTCAGAATGGATGAAAAGAAAGCAAGAAAATTAATGCATAGAACAAAGAAAAGCACAGTGACAGTTCAAGCAAAGGCCACAACCTTATAAATGAACCTTGATTATAGAGTTCTTTGAGCTGTTGATTTTACTATGCTACGCTTGTACAATAGGGCGCTCTCGATTCATTGGATATTTAAGTATAGGATTGTTACAATCCGTGCTCTCATGCAATTATGCTAGACATAGAGAATACCCCGATTATTTTTGAGGCTTGACTATTTAAAAAAAAAAATATAAAAAAAATAAATTTCGCCAAAAAAATCATAGGGAATAAATAACCTTGTTGTTTTAAGGTGACATTACAAGTTTAAAAAAAATTGCTTAAATTAAAACATTTATTGTGAAAAGACTATTATATATGTTATAAACACAACTGGGGCTGCAGACGGGTGGTATGCAGCCTGTCTATACAGAACAATGTATTTCTTATGTTATAAACACAATCCACATCATACGTCGAGCTCGTCGTGGGGCTACACAACACGCTGTAGCCAAGGTATATTAACCCAAGTACTATAGGACGCGACTGTGCTGAAGGCTTTTAGGAGTCTTATGTCAAAACCAAGTAATGTAAGCCCACACAAACAAATAAGGGGATTTTTTAAAAATTTAGCTCCAACTTTTCTTAATCCTGGAGAAGGCGCGCCTCGCAGAGTAGCATGTATTGTTGCGCGTGAGCATTGTGCTTATTGAGGAATTACTGTAATTTTTAAACCGCATACCTATAGCTCCAACCGTGCACTGACCTCAGCAAAAGCTTGCCAAGACGCGGAGAACAATCGTTACCAAAGATACTCAACAGAATGCGTGTAAAAATATTAATAAAAAAAGATGAATTTTATCCATTTAAAAATTACGTGAGCAAAATGCTCATAGCGCGCATTCTCGAGGGTTAAAATATTTTTTCTAAGTTTGCAGTTTTTTTATTGTTTAAAATATTGCATTTTTCTTATTGTTTTACTTGATGTGTTAATAGCGCAAAAACTCTTAGTTAATTAAAAAAAAATATTTTAAATAATAAAAATTTAATAATAAAAATTTATATTTGCAAATATTTTCTTTCAAACAATTCCAAAATCTTGAAAATAAATGTAAATTGTTTGTGCCATTAAAAAATTAAATGCCCCTTATTTTGTTTTTAGTACTGAAGCAACATTGCTTATTGTCATTTCCTCTATTCGACATTGGCCGCATTCAGCGCAGACAACTGTTGTGAACTGTAATGGTAGCGCTACCTTAGTTCACGATGTTTTTCTCTGAATGTATTGCTACTCTACACGCCAGAAGGTAGATTCAATTTAATTATATTTAATTTTTATGTAAATTTAATTCAATTGCAAAGGTTTCTCACTTAAATTTGCTGCGTTCTTTCTGCGTTTATTAATTTAACAGCGTCAGTAACAGCATCTGACAGTTAAGCAAACAGTTGTGTACATTTAGCGTAGAATTTGTTCGCTCGATTAAAAGGCGTTCGCTACTTTATCAGTTTTAGTTAGCGCTTCCAAATTTGTACCATTCAGCGAATTTTTACACAACAGTTGCCAACTGTTGTCTGCGCTGAATGCGGCCATTATACTCCCATGACTGACAGTTTATTTAGAGTACCTGGATTAATGGCTGTAGACGGACAATTTATGTTTTCTTATTTGACAGGCGTGTATTTAAAAACAAATAAAAAAGTCTGTGTTCAGACGAGAATCAAATGATTAAATTAATTCAAATTTGTGGTTATTTCCAGGTTAAAAAAATGAAATATGCGAGAGAGAAAATTAACTTCGAACATAATCAAAACTTTGATGACGCTCAAGACCTGAATCAGTTAGTCAAATATAGTACAAAAGAACAAAAGAAGGGATTACCTTAATCATTTGATTGTCGTCTGAACATAGCCAAAAATTGTACTCCACACGCTAGCAATAGTTCTACACGACAGTGGAATCTACACGTCGCACGCTAATAGTATTTATACCTCCCCCCCCAATAGTATATATAACAATAAAGAGAATTAAAATTTTGCTTACGTAAATAATAGAAAAAACAATATTAAAGACAATAACAGTTTACTAATTTTTGGGCAACACTGGAAGAATTTTTGCAACTGAATGTCATGTGAAATGTAGTCAATAATAAAATTGTAACTTGTTTTTATTTTTACAACAAAAACTTTTACGTCATTTTTTGTGTAAAAAGTTAATATTTTGAACTATTTTTGAAAAAGATATAACAAATATATACGCTAAATAGTTGAAATAATCGAGATATTTGTATCAAAAGTTAAAACTTTGATTTTCAACTCATTTTTTTCACTCTTAGGTTACAATGTTTTATGCGAAAAAAATCGTTGTACTAGAAGTTTCTACAATTTTTAAGATATGTATGTGTATGTATTAATGTAAAAAACACAAATTTTTTCAATCTAAATTGGAGCAAAAAAAGTCTGTAGTAAAAAGTATTTCAATAACAAAATTTACGATAGTTGAAAAAGGGCGGAAGGAGCTTGGTCTTAACTAAGTATGCCAATAGCTAATCTAGCATGCACACAATGTGTGTACTAAAATTGAGTGAAATCCGTGCATCCGATTAGATTTGAATTAAGGTCAAACAAATGGGTTTAATTTATGTAGATTAACAAATTGTGGTGAATAGTCTTTTACCAAGTATTGTCGTAGCTCGGTAGCTTGGCGTCACTAAATATTGCTTTGACATGCATCACGAATAACGTTTAAAAAGTTTCCGTACTAAATATCATTTAGATTTTTGAAACTGCGTTTTATTGTGCACCCCTGAAAGTATTAGCTATATTTGCCGTTATTTGACAGCAACTGCTATAGAGGAGTTCACACGTCCGTCAAATGATTGAAGTATATCGCGATTTTTTACTCTCTTTTACACACTCTAAAATTTTTGATTCATTTCTGCTCACACATGATTTTTTGATTGATGCAGGTATTTGTTACTCTTTTGCCTACTTTTTTGCCTATTTTTCTGTCTACTCTTCCTTTTTTCTCTACAAAAACTGCTTTTGTGTTCAAATTAGTAATTTTTTAGAATTAATTTGCTACTAAACAACAGACAAGTAAGAAAAATGCAACCCTTTGACTGATTGTTGCAGGTCTGGAGCTCAATCAAAATTTTGACTGATTCGATGAAGAGTTTGAAGTTCATTTTCGCTCTCGCAGGGAGTTAATTTTTTAACATAGGAAAGCAACAAAAAATTTTGATTTATTCAATCATTTGACAGACGTGTGAACACCCAATATGACTGCGATAGCATTATCAGACTATCGACTGCCACAGGTCTTCGTAAACTATTGCTTCGAATATTTAATTTTACGCAGCAGACATTTGTAGCTGGCAATCGACTGCCCCAGATCTTCGTGAAATGTTGGTTCGACTATTGAATTTTACGCAACAGACAGCAATGGGCGACTATCGACTGCGACATCTGAGTATATGCCGCTGCTTTAGTTGGTGATCGTTTTAAATTTTAATGCACAGTTACAGCACAATTGAAGCGTCGCCGCGAATAACGTTGTAAGCGACAAAATTCGAAGTTTTCCGAAATTGACAAAAACTAATTTAATGGCGCATTTAGAATAATTTGATTTCAATTTCCTCTTTATTGGTGTAAGAGTTGTGAAAAAATTTGCCAGTATACATATAAATAAAAAATATCCAGATCCAAGTTAGAGCATTTTTAACGGTAGTAAGCGAAAAGAAACATGTTTGATTCGTTTGACGCTTACAACGTTATTCGCGGCGACGCTTCAATTGTTGGTGCTGTTTCTTACGCTGCTATTCAAAAAATGATTTTTTAATTAATAATGCCATGCATTTCTTTCTGCACAACTTTTCTGCCTGCAGTGTTTAATTGAGTTAGTTACTTGATTTCAATTTCGAAGATGTAAAACCAAAATCGATAGTTCTAAGAATTATTCTCTCCACACAACAAAGTGTCAAAAAAATTTCATCTTTGGTTTTGGTGTGATTGAATGAATAAATGAATGCGTTCGTTTATTTGTGCTTTCATAGATGCAAGATATTGTGATTTTAAATCAATTATTTAGGCTGTGTGCCATTTGGAAACTTTTCACTCGTGATAGGAAAGAAATTTCAAAGTTATGTCTGTTGAAATAGAATTGCCAATTTTGGTGTGCCAAATGAACAATAAAATTTGGACAAATAGAAATTTTGACAAATAGAAAATTTTGCGTTTAATATTTTGGTCAAGTTTAGGTTTTAAACAGAAAAGGATGCATTTAATTTTACGCAAATCTTTTCCGCATTGATTTTGATTGAAGGAAGGTTTTAGGCAAACAATTTTTTGAAGATCTAATTTTTTATAAAGTGATTATTGTTGTATATGTATGTCAAGAATATAAAAAAATTCAAATGAATCCCGCTAATAATACAAGCTCTACAGCGCTTAAAACCCGGTGCTTCAAAGCACCTTAAACTAACCAGAGTAACTTTAAGGGCGGGCAGGTTCTCATGAAACTCGACCTAAAAACTCAATTATTTTTTTTTGTAAAATTTTTCGATAGCATATGATGTGTAGAATATATTCCCAAAGCGGTTTGGCCGATAAAGATTGCATAAGTTATCGCATACGAAAAGAACCCACATTTTTATAAACGCACTCGAAAAAATCGTTAACCAAATTTTAAAACGCGTTTTCTGAAAAATCAGGTGCTTTAAACTGCCCTCCACGATATCTCAAGAACTACTCTATATATTGAATTGGATTTTTATTTTAAAGTAGATACAATTTATTCTATCCCAAACCTAAATTCAGATAATATTGAATGCTTGTTTTTGTAATTTTCAACTATTTATTGATTTGTAGGTTCAAACTCCAATAAATATAATTTATATACAGTGTTGCGCAAAACAATAGCAACAAAATAAGTGCGCTGCAACAAAATCGTGTATCTTTTTCAATATTGGGGACACACAAAAATGATTAAAGGAATCAAAGCATATATTCATACATCATATATAAAACAAATCAAATTCAAATTTGGTTTTGTTTTTTTTATTAAATTTCAAATTAATGTGGCTACATTCAATTTGTCTGAGAGCAAAACAAAAGCAATAATACTTGAAAAATTTAAAAAGAGAACAGAAGTTCCAAGAATTACCGGTAAAGTTCCGTTATTGTAAAGCACGTGTTGTTTGTAAAGGCATATTTCCAATAACGCGTGAGATGCGTTGCGTTTTACGCTGCGGAAGCTGCGGAAAAAAAGCAATTTCCAATGGAGCGTGTGCGTGAACATATATGGTTGCCGGTCTTCTGCTTAGCGAAGCATAAATTAAATGTGTAAAAGTCTTACAAGTTTATTCAAAATGAAATACACTGATGCTTTGTGTTGTGTCTTCCTGCATACTATTGGTCCCGTAAAAGGTTTTGCTGCAGTATGGACAGATAGGGCGAGTTCGAAAATGCATTTTTACAAAGCATCTTTTGTATTTTATTGTGTTTTAAAATACAAAAACTGCGCAGCTCTGTTGATATTCTTAAAAATAGTATAATTGTGTAGTTTTGGCTAATAATCTTCGAACTAATTTAAAATAAAACACACTGATGCTTTGTAAAAATGCATTTTGGAACTCACCCATATAGTTAGGCCATCCGGCATACCGCTGCAGATATATCGTGAGTGTGGAGCGCGTCTTAAATGCCTGTGAACATTTGCACCACCGACTGTTCTTAAATGCATTTTTGGACTCCTCGCCCATATAGTCACGCACTCCGGCATGCCGCTGCAGATGTGTCGTGAGTGTGGAGCACGTCTTAAATGCCTGTAATAAATTTTTTAGTTTCTCTCAAATTCTACTAACCTTTTTTAATTTTTCCTTTGTAAAACTGAACAGCTGTTTCGCTGTCAAAGCTTCACGCGCATGAAATATTCAATTTTTCGAATATTTTACGATGCGTGCAAACGCATGCTATTCGTCGGAACCAGTTAGGTATGTCTTCATGTATTGAATATTTGCGTCAATTTACGAAATGCATCTCACGCATCAAACGTTTTATGACGAGCCGTTGAGAACGATTAAAGAAGTTACAGACCGGCAGAGAAACCTTTGCTTACAGCTAATCATAAAAAACAAGGTGAGGTGTTACAATTTAAACAATTCTGTCTGAAATTGTGACAAAAAGTTGCAATTTATTGTTTTTTAAACTCAGTCTTTCAAAAAAGCACCTAAATTCAAAGTTTAACTTGATTAATTCAGATGGGATGTGCACGGTACGGCGCCACCTAGGTAAATTTTAAGCACGGAGGCGGTGGCATTATGGTCTGCACTTGTTTATCCTATAATGAAGTTGAACCATTTCAAAAAATCGATGGAATTATGGATCGATTTGTATATAATGGCATTTTAGAAAGCAAGATGCAACCACATTCAGAGTGGAATATGTCGCTTCAGTGAACGTTTCAACCCGACAACGACCCGAACTTCACACTTCAAAGCTCATCAAAGATTACATTAAAGGCAATGGGATTCAAGTCCGTGATTGGCCGGCACAGTCACAATGACTTGAATCCCATTGAAAATCTTTTTGGGATTTTGAAGGTAAAAGTTTCTGGTCAAAGGTTTTCCAATAAGACTGCACTGTATGAAGCCCTGAAACTTAATTGGAAACATATACCTAATACCAGCATATCTAATTTAATAGAGTCGATGTCGCTCAGATGTGCAGCGGTTATCAAGAAAAATGAATCTTACACCAAATATTAATTATGTTGCTTTTGTTTTGCTCTCAGACAAACTGAATGAAATCACATTAATTTTAAATTTAATAAAGAAAACCAAACCAAATTTGAATATGATTTGTTTTTAATATGATGTATGAATATATGCTTTGGTTCCTATAATCATTATTTTGTGTACCTAATATTTAAAAAGATACACGATTTTGTAGCAGCGTTCTGATTTTGTTGCTATTATTTTGCGCAACACTGTATATATAAAAATGTATCGTGATCTGTTCGGATGCTTAAAACTTGTAAAGGAATTGAACAAATTGGATTCTTCTTCTACGGGTTCATTTGTAATGGCTACGCGAAGGTTTAGGAATAAATAAAATGTTGCAACACACCACCCCCTTTAACCGCCCACAAATCAATAAAAATGATATATTTAAGACGGTTTTGGTCGTATTAATTTAAAATTTGGTAATTAAGTTCGTATGATAGCGGTTGGTAAATACAATAAAAATGGGCGTGGTCACATTATAGCTACGCCTACTTTTCAAATTTTGGCGATGGATTTGTTTTGAGTACGAGATGGTTTCAGGAAAAATTGCCACACCCCTTTTTACCGCCCCCAATTATATAAAAAATTTGCGATATCAAATAGCTTTGGAGGTTTGGGTTGCACACCCTCGGAATTCGGTATTCGACCACAATTTACCCGTGCCGTTTCACTAATGACATTTTATGAGCGTTAGACAAGGGGGCGTGGTCCGTCCCATACAACCCAAATTTGCGATATCGGATAGCATTATGTCTCACAGCTTCAAAATTCAGTATTCGATTTAAATTTACACATACCGATTAACTGATATAATTTTATGGCGTTTGTAAAGGGGGCGTGGTACTTCCTATACAACCCAACATTTTTATATTGTATAGCTTTGGAGTCGCACAGCGTCGGAATTTAGTATTCGCCTTCAATTAAGACAGGTAGTTTCATTGATTACATTTTATGGGCGTTATACAAGGGGCGTGACACCTCATATACAACCCAAATTCGCGATATCGAATAGCTTTGGAGTTGTAGGTAGCACAGCGTCGGAATTCAGTATTCGCCCTCAATTGACGCATGCAGTTTTACTGATTGATAACATTTTATGGGCGGTGGACAAGGGAGAGTGTCAGCTTCCATGCAACTTAAGTTTGTGGCATCGAATAGCTTTAGAGTTACAGGTCGCACAGCGTTGGAATTCAGTATTCGAAAAAGAGGCGTGAAACTTCCCATACAACTTAATTCGCGATATCGAATAGCTTTGGAGTTTTTGGTCTAACAGCGCCGAAATTCAGTATTCAACCTCAATTTAAACATGCAGTTTTAATGATAACATTTTATGGTTTTTGTTAAGGGGGCGTCGCACCTACCATACAACCCAAATTTGTGCTATTGAATATCTTTGAAATTATAGGTTGCACAGCTTCCGAATTCAGTATTTAACCTCAATTTACACATGCAGTTTCACTGATAACATTTTATTGCTTTTGTAAAGGGGGCGTTGAACCTCCCATACAACCCAAATTTTTGCTAACGTATAGCTTTGGAGTTATAGGTCGGACAGCGTCGGAATTCGCCCTGACTACACACATGCAGTTTGGTTTATTTCATTTTATGGACTTTGGACAAGGGAGCATGGCAGCAACGCGCCGGGTTTTAGCTAGTATAATTTATAAAATTTAGTGTTTTTTTTTATATCAGATGACATGAACGTGCTGTGCGATGGAGGCCGTTTGGGTACCCTTTTTTTCAAATTGACCTTTGACGACGTATTGGCACTTCACATTAAAATTTTATGCACCAAAAAAGTATTTGCTTACACTTTAAAGATCAATAACTGCCACAAGACTCAAGGTTTTCATTTACTGCCTTCTATGAAAAAAAAAATAAACAACACCACCGTATTTTTGGGCCTCTAGATGAGAACCTGCCCTTAAATACGTCTTTATTGAAACATACTTTTTCAAAACGGACCACATTACTGCAAAGAAACTAATCAATTTTTTTTTTGCGCTCCATAATTTTCTTAATTTTCAATATTTTCATTCCATTTTGGCAAAAGATGTGCATTCAAGGATCTATTTTCAAATTAATTTTTGTTTTCTATTTTCAGATGATTTGGAGCCGAGCTATGGTTTGGCTCCGATTTTAACCTTATTTTTTAAGCACACAAACTTCGGTGCCATTTTAATATAAAAAAAAAATATATGTTAAGAAAAAACAATTTTTCTTACTTAGACTGATGACGTAAAATTCACACGCATACATACATTAATTTGTATGTATAGTATAATAAACAATTTTAGAAAAAATATTCTAAATTATGCCTTAGTTTTAACCGCTTTTGCCTAAAACGGTTAAAACTAATTTTTTTTTATATATTTATATTTTTATATTATATATATTTTTTTTATATAGAGCGTACCTTCACTATGCAGCTCTAGCAAAATTTAACATAAAATACTTTCATTCACATACAGTGAGTTACATTAATATTAGTTGTTTTTTTATTTTCTTCTGTATGTGTTGTTTTTTGGTATTAAAATATTAAAAAATTATGTTGACTTTATATGATTTAAATACAAATTCTAAATGTTTGATAGTTTAAATCATACTTGATTTTAAATACAAATTCTAGTTGTTTGACAGTTTAAAATCGTTTATCGAGCTTAAGGTCAAAGTTAGAAACAATTAATTGTTCTAACGAATTTTTCTAAAGAAACAACAACAACAACAAAGTTTTTTCAATATGAAAGGAAAAAAAACCACTAGCAAATTGATTTTATTGTACAATTTCTGCGTGCTAAACGCGTCATCAGAAATCTTTGTGATTGCCCGTGCAAGCGCGTAGACGCACTGCACCATCGGGGCGATGAGATTTTGAAGCTTCAATTTCTCATTTTTTCCCTTAATTTCATAATGCCACATTTGTTGTTGTATTTCTGTTTTACTTTAGTTTCTATGCCTATATTATATGTAGTCCAACAGCCTGCTGGAATTCTGCACTAACAAAGCATGTTTACTGAAGTTGTTTTTTTAGAATTTTTGCTGATTTTGTTTTTCAGCTGTTTCCGTTTGGTCGAGCTCTACCATTTGATTAAAGTTTTTTCCTAAATGACCTCTATGTTTATTATGTTGACTTTATATGATTTAAATACAAATTCTAAATGTTTGATAGTTTAAATCATACTTGATTTTAAATACAAATTCTAGTTGTTTGACAGTTTAAAATCGTTTATCGAGCTTAAGGTCAAAGTTAGAAACAATTAATTGTTCTAACGAATTTTTCTAAAGAAACAACAACAACAACAAAGTTTTTTCAATATGAAAGGAAAAAAACCACTAGCAAATTGATTTTATTGTACAATTTCTGCGTGCTAAACGCGTCATCAGAAATCTTTGTGATTGCCCGTGCAAGCGCGTAGACGCACTGCACCATCGGGGCGATGAGATTTTGAAGCTTCAATTTCTCATTTTTTCCCTTAATTTCATAATGCCACATTTGTTGTTGTATTTCTGTTTTACTTTAGTTTCTATGCCTATATTATATGTAGTCCAACAGCCTGCTGGAATTCTGCACTAACAAAGCATGTTTACTGAAGTTGTTTTTTTTAGAATTTTTGCTGATTTTGTTTTTCAGCTGTTTCCGTTTGGTCGAGCTCTACCATTTGATTAAAGTTTTTTCCTAAATGACCTCTATGTTTATTATGTTGACTTTATATGATTTAAATACAAATTCTAAATGTTTGATAGTTTAAATCATACTTGATTTTAAATACAAATTCTAGTTGTTTGACAGTTCTTCGCGCTTGCACGGGCAATCACAAAGATTTCTGATGACGCGTTTAGCACGCAGAAATTGTACAATAAAATCAATTTGCTAGTGGTTTTTTTTCCTTTCATATTGAAAAAACTTTGTTGTTGTTGTTGTTTCTTTAGAAAAATTCGTTAGAACAATTAATTGTTTCTAACTTTGACCTTAAGCTCGATAAACGATTTTAAACTGTCAAACAACTAGAATTTGTATTTAAAATCAAGTATGATTTAAACTATCAAACATTTAGAATTTGTATTTAAATCATATAAAGTCAACATAATAAACATAGAGGTCATTTAGGAAAAAACTTTAATCAAATGGTAGAGCTCGACCAAACGGAAACAGCTGAAAAACAAAATCAGCAAAAATTCTAAAAAAAAACAACTTCAGTAAACATGCTTTGTTAGTGCAGAATTCCAGCAGGCTGTTGGACTACATATAATATAGGCATAGAAACTAAAGTAAAACAGAAATACAACAACAAATGTGGCATTATGAAATTAAGGGAAAAAATGAGAAATTGAAGCTTCAAAATCTCATCGCCCCGATGGTGCAGTGCGTCTACGCGCTTGCACGGGCAATCACAAAGATTTCTGATGACGCGTTTAGCACGCAGAAATTGTACAATAAAATCAATTTGCTAGTGGTTTTTTTCCTTTCATATTGAAAAAACTTTGTTGTTGTTGTTGTTTCTTTAGAAAAATTCGTTAGAACAATTAATTGTTTCTAACTTTGACCTTAAGCTCGATAAACGATTTTAAACTGTCAAACAACTAGAATTTGTATTTAAAATCAAGTATGATTTAAACTATCAAACATTTAGAATTTGTATTTAAATCATATAAAGTCAACATAATAAACATAGAGGTCATTTAGGAAAAAAAAACTTTAATATTAAAAAATCTTAAATGCTATGTTTGGATATTAATTTTATATATTTCAAGAATGAGACTATACAGTTTAAAAAAAAAAAAGTAAAATAGAAAATAAAAAAATTTAAACCAAATAAAACTCAAAATTTAATGAAACTTTAATATTAGATTTTTTTTTCAATTAAGTGATAAAAACGACCATTACCTCGTCTAGACGTTTTGGTATATTGGAAATAATTTTTGGGGTATAATCGGCTTCAATTTTATAAAATTCTTCCTGAAGTCTGCTTTTCAAATCACGTATGGAAGAAGCAGGACTCATGCAAACACACCGATCCAATTCGTTGAAGGCGTATTGATTACTTTTGGGCAGTTGTAAGGCAACCATTCTCGAACTACGTGACTCTTACGTTTTGGGCCATTATCTTGGTAAAGTTTAAATGTCCTTAAAATCCCCATTTCTTCTGCCGATTGTCTCAAATTGTCTCTTTCAATATTAAGGTAAGACTATTTATTCATTATACTATCCACGAAAACGAAGTTTCCAACTGCTTTGGCCGAAATACAACAACAAACCATTACCGTAGGTTTAGTGTTTTTAGATTTCAGCTCCTCATGTGGTCGCAAATCGTAACTCGACCGTCACTTCCGAATAGATTGAACTTACTTTTGTCAAAGAATATGACGTCATTCTACCAGGCTGCGTCCTTTTTTGTGATCCTTAAAGAAATTCAGCCTTATGCTTCGATTTCGCATACTCACAAATGGCTTCTTTCTTGCTTCTTGGCCATTAAAACCTGCCGCTTCAATAGTACGATGAATTGTCTGTGCGGAAACTGTGGCTACTTTTGAAACTATTTTTGGTGCACCCAAGCGAGGGTTATTCTTATTTTTTTGTAGAATATTCCTCTCTTCCCATACAGTCAATTAATTTGGGCGCCCTTTTTGTTTAATTGATTGCACTCTTCCTTCTTCCCTGTATCTTTAGACTGTGTCGCCTACATTTCTTTGTCTCATGTTCAACATTTCAGCGATTTCACCATACGTTTTTTTAACGTAGTAATTAATCACGAGTTCTCTTTTTTCTATTAGGGGTGTTCACATTTCAAACCGCTCATCAAATCGTTTGTCGAATACAATAGAACAAAGTGAAATTTCCATGGAACTCCCACGTTGTTCTATTGGATTTGATAAACGACTTGATGAGTGTGAACAGAGCAATGACAAATTTTTACCCCTACGTCCCGTTGCATTTATTAACTTAACTTATTATAGGCATAATAGCTTAGCGAAATAACGGGTTTTCTTTCAAATGCTTCAAAATTAACACTTTAAATTGAATTTGAACCATAGGGTGTTACACATTTCAAAAAACCGAATATTAAAGTAACATGAATTTTTAAGTTTTATTTTGTTTTTATTTTTTCCTTTTCTCTCTTACTAGATTTTATTTTTTAAAACTGTATAATCTCATTCTAAAGATATGACTAGTTAATATCCAAACATAAAATGTTAGACTTTTTCTTTTTTTTTAATACAAACCGACAACATGTGCTGAAGAAAATAAAAAACCGAATATTTATGTTACTCACTGTCAAAAATTGCACTAAACTTGGGTCTTAGAGCTTGAACACATTGACGACGACTTCAATAGTGAGTCAAATGTCAAATTTTTTTTGCATGAGTGGTATTCACGATTCAGTGCACTTGCCTGTGCAGTTGAGGACTTGAGGACTTGTGCACTTTACATCAACTAAATAAACGTACATCAAAAATCTGCACAACTGCTGTTCTACTGTAGCCTAAAACTTGAGGACTTGAGCAGTTGTGTACTTGTGCACATTGAAAATTTTGACAGCTTTGTAAAATTGATAGTGATGTGTTCACGAAAGCTTTACTGCACAAGCCCTAAACTGCACAGGCAAGTGCACTGATTCCTGAATACCCCTATGGTTTTCTTATGGAGGTGAATGTGGTGAAAATGTTGCAACGACAATGGTTGATTGCAACAAAGTTGCCGACTTCGGTATAGAAATATTTCAAATTTGACATGCGACAACAGAGCAAATATAAGGTTTTGTGTATGCATGAATGAAGCAATCGTATGACATTTACAGATTGTTGACTCTTTCTTCATGTCGTTTCGCAATGTTGCTGGCTTCGTCTATGTGTCCAAGCCATTACCTCGTTAGTACATCAGGGTTGAAAGCCGCCAAAATATTCACAACAGTGCGATGTAAGAGAACTTGTTTTACAATTCAGAGTTCTATTCGTCAGATTTGCTAAAAAACAAAAGCAAAATATTTGTTAAGTGTGTGATATTTGTGTTTTACGTAATGAGCACAGTAAATATTTTATCTTGATATCGATAACTCCATGATATATTAGCTTAATTTATATTTCACTGCAGTTGCTCCATTTTGTCAAATCGAATCCACTAAAGCCACCAACATTTAATTTTCTTCAGAACGAAAAATGAGCACTTACTCTCTTATTTTGATTTCTTCTTTGCAAAAGTAGAAGATTTGAAAAATAAAACAACTTTTTCTGAAGATTGATTTCTTTTTGCACTTTATTAAATTAGCACAGTGGCAAGCAGACGAAGAGAAAATGTGAAAGAACGTTAGCAAAAACAAAAATCAACAACAGCAGCTGAGGAAGTTGTAGCAGCTTTGAACAAAATATAATTAAATTGAGTGCAAATAGAAAATCATTTCTTATTTATTACATATTGCTGTTAAGATTCTGCAAAATGTTTACAAAAGTGTGGCCATATTTATACACTTTTGTTTAACTGTACTTAAATAAAACAAAATGGTTGAATTTCTTAAATCCAAAAATTTTAAGGATTTTTTTTAATAAACATATGTAATAATTATTATGCATATGTGTATTTTTTCTTAAATTCGCTCTTTCAACTGTGGCAACACTGCTTGTCGGTTGCTGCATTTTTGAGCTTGAGTTTAAGTACTAACATGTATGCAGCATGTACGCATACAAGCATACATATACCAATACATACATAAAGACAAAATAGGAATAAGTGAAATGATATGGAAATGTAACGGAATGCGATGAAATGGTACACGACTGGCAAAAAATATAATGTAAAAGAATATAAAATTGGCAAAATTTTCAAAATATGATACTTTGTAGTAAATAAAATCACAAACACTCCCAAATGCAAAAAAAAACAAACTGCAAGGCACAGATGTAGGAGAGCACAAAATTTTCTAAAGAGATATATTGCTAGCGTAAGGTGAGTTAACAGGGAGTTAACAGTTAACAGAAGTAGTTCAGACAATGGTAATTACACTAAGCAATAGCCCAAATGTGTTCCCGTAGCCACTATAAATTTCTAATATGGGCATTCCCTGATGTCGAACGTGACCGTCGCACACTGGTCAAAAATTAAAACAAGCTGGCCAAAATTCATAAACACGTAATATAACATTAAAAACTAAAAGGGAATTAATATGAGACAGAATAAATAGCACTAACAAGCATTGGTGCCATTAATCCATGGTCTCTCCTAACGTTCCGTTCGAAAAAAAATAATAATGTGGCAAATGTTTTTCACCTAATTTATGGTAGCAGAGCTTGAATCTGGGTTTAGTTTTTTCATAAACGTCAAACATTTTTTTATTGAAGTCCCGTTTTCATGAAAGAAAAGAAAAATATTTTAAAACTAGTAAGGAACTATCTTCGACTGGGCCGAAGTTAAAATACCTCCACAGCCGAATTAGAGTATATATAAAGTCTTAAGCAAACTGTTAAATATATTTAAAGAGATTTTCCCGTTTTGCTTAAGTCACTTTGTATGGGTTAAGTCACTTTGTATGGGAGGTAGGTGTGGTTTTCATCTGATTTTTACAAATTTAATACTCAAAATAAATATTAAATATTTAGGACACTGTGCGAAATTTGAAGTCATTAATATTAATTTTTGTGGAATTTAAAGAGATCTTACTGTTTTGGTTAAGTCACTTTGTATGGGAGTTAGGCGTGATTTTCATCCGATTTTGCTCAGATTCGAACTTGACCTCCATTTTTGTATAAAAAGGTTATATTTTGAATTTCGTTATGATAGCTTAAATTACGGCTGCTATCGTGGACACAGACGGACAGACGGACAGACGGACATGGCTAAATCGACTCAGGAGGTGATGCTGATCAGGAATATATATACTTTTCTATACCGGCCACGCCTTTTTATCGGCGTTACAAACGGAGTGACAAAGTTAATATACCCCTATTACGTTTTTTAAACGTGGAGGTATAATCATACAATATTTTTTCATAGTTTCTTTTTTTTAAACTGAATTATTTTTTTCTGGTACAACTGGTGCCGAGTAAAAACGCCATATTTTAGTATAAGCATTACAAAATACTATAATTAGCATTATATCAGGTCGTTCGGTGATATATTTGAGAAATTGATAATTATATATTACATTTAAAAACCAATTTTTTTTTATCATGTATTAATATCTTTTGCATTACCTAGGCTAACAAAATTTTTTTGCACCTTAATTTTTTATGAACTGTGACAATAACATTTCTGGATAAAGTTTTTGGTTTTGGTAAAGCTTTTGCTATAAAAACATAAAACTGAAAAATACTACATTTTTGCCTATTTTGCCATCGCGGCACATTTTATGTTTTTTTTTGCTTACATTAAGTTTCATTATCCTAAAAAAGATATCTAAACTTATTTTTATTTTTTGGCCACTTTCGAATTTTGGCCAGCTTCTTTCAATTTTAGACCTGTGTGCGTTGCACAATTTTAAAGTGAGAAAAAAAGGCAAAGGAAAACACATTTTGTTTTTATTTCGCTTTTACTTCACATTAGGTCTGTTTCCGTCTGTTAGGTCTGTTTCCGTACAAACTTCAAGTAATTGTAATAGAAAAGAGAGTGACATTTTGCTTGTTATTCTTCTCTCTCCAGCTTCAAAAATTTGTTAAAAAAACCATTTCACACAACTTTAAGTTACTTGAATCGAGTACGGAAACAAGCCTTTCGATTCAAGGATTCGAACAAGACTCGAATGAAACAAGAGCTATCTCTTAGGTAACATTATAATGAGTGCCATAGTTTATATTAGGTATAATCCTGGTTCCAAGATAAACGCAAAAAAGAAACGATTCGAACGGGAGAAAATTTTAAGTAGTTTTCGTGGACATACATATATAGAAAGTCAGAATTCAGCGAAATCTGCCACAATTTTTTAGTGCGACTAGTTTTAGAATCTTTTACAATAATTTTACTTTTAAATGTATTCGGTTTGATTTAAATATCTTCTGTACTTTTTGTTTTTTTAATCATAGTCTGAGTCAATACGTGACCATTCGAATGTGACATTTTTTTCATTTTATTTAAATTGGGTAATTAAATAATTATGTAGTTTAGTAATTAAAAAACAAATTTAATACATTTTTTTAACCTGGCTTTATCCATTTTTTCATTATCTTCAGCCAATACATTCAATTTTTACAAAAACAAAAAGATATAGGAAACATTTACTAAACATTTACGAAAAAGAAAAACGACATTTGTGAAACAGTGCAGACAATTTCATCATGATCATCATGGTGAATGAATTTAGGTATAAAGTGCTTAAATTAGTAAAATCTAAATATTTCCTTAAGATAATATCACAAAATAATAAGTTTTTATTACATAAATTTAAATTTTTTGGTCACGGTGGACCTTTTGGCGGAAATGCCAATATGTAGCTGAAAACAGGAAAACATACATATTTAAATTCTATGGTTAAAGTTTTTTAAATTTTTTTTTGTTAAAAAAGTCAATGTTCGAAGAAATGGTCACACACTTTTGATAATACGAGCTACTCGAGAACAAATAATCCGATTTCGTTATCATATAACGTAAAAAATTTAAAATTTTAGAGCTTTAGGAAATACGAAAAAGATGTATTAAAATCTATTTAAATTGCATGAAATTTTCAGATACATTGTAGATCTGGGGCCTAACTGCAGCATCCGTGATCGAGCAAAATTCTCTAAATTTATCGGCACTTGTCTCGTCGTGCCGTTCGTAATTTTGCTTGATTAAGGATGCTGTAATTCAGCCTCTGATTAAGTACAATACGAAACGGCCCTCAAAATTTTGACTTATTGTGAAAAACCAGTTTTGGGTTACATTTTACCCAGTAATTATACCCCCAAACTCAGTATGAGGTCCGGCCAGACCTTTCAACTTTTTGAATGTATGCAACTTTTTTTATGACAGTGGAGAGCTGCAGGACTTTGTCAAGATCGACGAGAGAACACAATGAAATAACGAAAAATAGAAAAGAATTGTTTTAGTATTGGTAAATTTTTCTTTTTATGTCGTTTCGTGAATGCAACAGCATGAGGTCTGGCCAGACCTTATATAAAATGTATGGTATTTGTATTGACCGGTGTGCGTAAAACCAATTTGAATTTTAGGGTGTGTTCGACCAATCGTGGAGCGGGATTTGAAGTTATTTAAACAACATTGGATCAGCGGTTCTCGAGATATTGCAAAAATAGTGGATCCACTTTCGTCCATAAGATTTCTCATACAAAAACGATATAGCTTTAGAACTATAGGACGCACAGCTTCGGAATCGGGTATTGGACCACAATTTACAAGTTCCGTTTGACTGATAATATTTTATGGGTGTTGAACAAGGGGAGTGGCACCGCCTACATAACCCATATTTGCGATATCGAATAGCTGTGGAGTTATAAGTCGCACAGCCTCGGAAATCAGTATTCGATCTCAATTAAAACATGCCGTGCTACTGATATAATTTTTGGGCGTTGTACAAGGGGGCGTGGCACCTCTCATACAACCTCAATTTGCGATATCGAATAGCTTTGGAATTATAAGTTGCACAGCCTCGGAATTCGGATTTCGACCACAATTTACAAGTGCCGTTTAACTGATAATATTTTATGGGTGTTCGAAAAGGGTGCGTGGCACCTTCCATACAACCCAAATTTACGATATCGAATTGCTTTGGAATTATAGGCCGCACAGCCTCGGAGTTCGGTATTCGAACTTTATTTACACACGCAGTTTCACTGATAACAGTGTATGGTGTTGGACAGAGGGAGCGTGGCAGCAACGCGCAGGGTTTCAGCTAGTTATATATATATCGAGATCTTATATTCAGTACGACCTATCTACAAAAAAAATTTTTTCAGGAGAGCAAAAAACAGTTTAAGTCTTTCAGTGTACAAATTTTTACCATCGAAAGTACCAGAATATTGTATTAAAACGATGACAAGCTTCCATAAACAAAAAAAATTTAGTGAAATCTCATATTTTTCGTTTTAGTGTAGATAGGTTGTTTTATATTTCAGATACATTTTTTTTCTTTAATGAAATCAATAGATACGTCTTTTATTCAATAGGAAAAGTAAGTTCTTCATGAATTCATTGACGATTTTATTCAGATTTTAAGAAAAGTTTGTTGATAACAATATTAACGAAAACAAGAAAGAAATATCAAAATAGCGGTAAAAATTGATAATGGTCTATTCATTTAATCGCTTACATTTGTTTAATATTATCGGAAATATATTGATACTCCGATAAAATTACAGATTTAAATTCTTGCAAATGGTTTCACATTTTTGCTTGATAGGCAGCGGAGCACTATGCAAAGATTTCCCTCCTTATATTAGAATTATGGTCTTATTTTGTAAAATGTACGCAATCATCTCACTTGGCTTTTCTTTTGCCTGGCAATAAATTTCATAAGAAAATTTGCGTGAAAATAAGATAGTTTGTTTTACTTCATATGAAAATGAGATTGTCAGACAGAAAAACCCCAAGTGAGGGGATTGCGTGCGTTTTACAAAATCAGGCAATTAGAGCCATGACTTCTCTTCTGCGGATAAGGCCTATTGCCGAGTTATCGTCCGAATCTGCATTAAAATTTATTAATATTCTAAGAGAATTTCATTCGATTATAAAAGCACCATATAGTTATCCAATATCTTCCTACGCTGATGATGCATAATTTACTGCTATGATTTTCAATGCACTTCCTTCTCTATTTTGCCCTGCCATAGTTGTAGCAAATTCGTTACAATTTTCTTGAAAATATCCAAAAAATTGCGTACATGAGTCTTTTTGTATTCACAAAGAAAAAATATGTATTGTAGATAAGTCAAACATTTAAGGGGAAAACTTTGCTAAACTCTTTTTTTTATTAAAATAAATCTGAAAGGTGGCAGATAAGTCAACGATTTCTTTGCCATAAAAAACTTATTTTCGTGGAATATGTAGATAGGACATATTGAATATAAGGTCTCGATATATTTGTATGTATATATATATATATATATATATATATATAGCCATAAACAAAGACACGAAAACACCTCGCCACACATTTCATATATGGTCTGGCCAGACTTCATACTGCAACTTACCACCTCCGGAAGGTTCCTGAATCGAATTGTTATCATTTATCAAAGTTCAAGATTTCGTGACAGTTTCGGAAAGCAAAAATACAGATCCAAAGAATTTAAAATTTTTTTTAAATATTTTAAGTAAACGAATTAAAAAGAAGTTCCCAGGAGTTTTTTATCTAAAAATTTAATTTTAAATTAAAAATAAAACTATCCATATAAATTAAAAATTATTTTATTTTTTTAAGTGGAGGTCTAAGCTATTTTTTTTCGATTTGGAAGACCATAATACATAAGAAGTTTTTAGAAACCACCGAAACACAGACATGGTTTTTATCAAAGAGAGTGACGGCCATGGAATACAGTTAAGAGTGGGTGGCCCATATGCTAAAGAACCGCGGTAACACGTGCTGAAATTCCATCTGAGGCAGAATGTTTTTAAAGTGAATCAATATTTTAGTTCCGTTGTCACCTCTCTGCAGATAATGGCAAGCCTTAGAGCGTAAAAACTGCAATTAAAAACCTTTTGAGAATATAATCCTTTCGGAGTTGGCATAAAACTCTTAGGTCCAGTTTTCGATTAAATATCATGTGCAACAAAATAGCGAATATCCTAAGCTAAATGAAATGTTTGAGAAACTCTGCATAGTTAACAGAGTATGTATTAACATTGGCTTAACAGAGGCCGTTCATGAAGTGCTATTATAAAGATGAATTAACATTAACATTAACAGAATTTCAACAGTCGAGTGAGCATAGAACAGCAAGTGCAGAGTTTTTAAAAATTTAGGTCAACTTTTACATAGTGCCATAAATGCAATCATGACACACAGAGACTTTCTCTCTCTCTCTCTCTTTTCTCTCCCGCTCTTGCACTCATTGCAGCTGCATCCGAGCAATGTTGGCAGAACATTAAAGAAATCCTTTTGCTGGACCGCTTCAGTTCCGTTTTCTCTATCGGTCATGAGGGCAGTGCACTTTGTGATTTTCATTTGAACTGAAAGGAACTCTCATCATCATTTCGACGGAGGACAAAATGCACAGCTGCTGTTGGGAATAAGAAAAAAAAATAGAAATTGACAAGAATAATACTTTTAAGTGGAAATTACTAACATAAAATAGGAAATCAAAAGCAAGGAAAGAAAGTTTCAGTATTACTAAGAATTAAAAAAAAACTCTAAGTGGTCACCTAGAAAACGCTCGGAAAATTACTCACATACACACGAAAGTAAAAGTGAAAATTTTAATTTTTTTTTGGTATACTGCAATATGAGCTGATCAGTAAATAAGACCAGGGATAATTAGTAAAAATAAAAATAAAATAAAGTAACGCCTAAAAGTGAGCAATATATGGTCAAAACAAAGAACTGAATTTTACTAGTATTAAAACAAAATCTTCAATAAGTGACATCTAAAAGTATTTGCAGTTAAATTCGAGTTCAAAGAAAAGTTTTGAGCATTATAAAAAATTCAAATAGAACTAATTTGCATCAAGTACTGAATTGTTTAAATTTTCAGCCTTAACATAGGCTATAGTTAAGAAAAGTAAGCTGATTGAGCTTGTGTGTGTGCTGCTACGCAAGACACTCGTTTGACATTTTTTGTTTTTTATCGACATTATCTTAAAAAATCCCTTAAAGTATGTCATGGAGTTCTGCAGCAAGAAATGCTCCAATTCGCAGAGTTCAGGGTTTCACTGAAAATCACAGCGCTACGACAGCTTGCAGCAGGCACCATTATAAAAAAGAAATTATCTACACAAACACGCTGCAGCTGCAGCTTCAACAGCAGTGAAAAAGTCAACAAAACTGACTACATGTTGAAAAAGTACGCCTAAAATTGTGCAACAGTTATTTATACAGAGCGTAACGAACGACTTTTACTTAAACGCTAAATAGCACGCCTCTCCATCAACCAGCCAAGCAGCCCAACCCACATCAACACGCACACAAACACAAACAAGCACACATTAACTGCAGTTTTCAACTACATACTAGGAATTCTGTTACGTTAAATGTTCGCTGCCTAAAAAGCTGCAATATTTTCTTAAGAGCAACGTTAAAATTTATACAAATATTGAAAAAATGTGTATGTTTGTAATATGTATGCTTTGTACGGAGAAACGCAAGGATGCTGGTTATGCAAATAAAACAATTACAACAATGCCAACAACAAAAAAACGTACATCCGCCTCGTACTCATCTGCCTCGGCATCGTCAGCATCATCTTCGTCGTCGTCTTCGTCATCATCATCATCGTCGTTCTACTCAACAACAGCACCAGCAGCAGCTTCATTTTTACCAACAGCAGCAGCAACATCGTCCTCGTTGTTGGCGCCGCCCTCCGTCTTGTTTCAAACCACAGCCACCGAGATTCCACGATACTGTGCTTGGTTGTAAAATGTGATATATATACAAATAAATATATATATATAAAGGGATGTGTGTATGAGTGCCTAAAAGTATGCAACACATTTTATGTGCTCTTTGTTGTTGTAACAAATGCACTGCAGTGATTTAAGTGCGAAGAGTAAAACGAGCACTAAACTCAACAAATCATTATCACTAGTAACTTAAAAAAAGCAACAACAACAACAATTAAAAACCTTGTAAAACACAAAAAGCACAGCAAACAAAAATTTTGCAAAAATAAAAAATTACAGAACGACAAGAAAAACAAGAGACAAAAGACAAAGATTTGTGTCCAATTTTCTATGTGCACTGCCCTGATTATATCATTCAAATGTAGGACAAAGCAAATGTTAACTCATACAAACACTCATACTCACACATACACACGCACAAACATACTTGCATTCAGCTGCATGTATGGGTATGTATGGATGTTGTACATACATGTTGTACATGTGTAACGAAATACTTTATGTGAATTACATTGTGTTCAAAGCAAAGTGAATAGTGATAATAAAAATAAGCAAGCATACTTTTGTGCGCAAAACCAAAAGAAAAGGCAAAATCAATCAAGAAAACGAATCAAAGTGCGATCATTAAATTGTATTTAAAAAACTATTACTTAAAAAAATCATAAAAGAAGACTATTTTTGTGCGCCATTAAGTATTATAAATTGAAATAAAAAAGTAAAGTCATACTTTAGAGCGCTGAAGTTTTGTCAGCCAACTGCATAAAAACTGTCTAAAAGCTGCAATTTGTGACAACAACAACTACAACAACAACAATAACAGCAACATCAGTACAGCACTGATAACAACAACAACGCGTTCAAATTTTTTTCTACCGTTGCGCCCAAAAGCACACTCTCACTCTTAATATCTATACAGCGAAAAAAGGAGCAACTTGCATTCACTCACTTTTCGTCCTCTACGTCGTCCTCATCCTCAACATCGTTGCAGTCGTCGTCCTCGTCATCATCACTATTATCAGCTTCGAGAGCTCAACCCGCCGTACTCGCTCCCATCCAACTTCACACTCCACCAGCGTGCAGTGTATGCAATTTTATCGTGACTGCTTTTTTTTCTGTGTGTGCCTATTTTTTTTTGCTTTTTACAATAACAACATGATGCCTAAAAGTATGCAATGTCAGCTTGTATATGCTTTGTTGTTTGTTTTTGGCAGTAAGCTGAAATATTAAATTTTAACTGGGTGTGACACGCAGCTCAGCGCAGCGAAGGAAACGAAGAAAAAACTGAATTTCTTCTAGTGTTTTTGCATTTTTTTTATAACTAACAAAAAAGAGACAAATTTAACATAACGCAAAACTTGTGTTAGTGTGTGCATATGCTACGGTGATTTATGGTTTTTTTTATATATTTTTTAGTCCCATTGTCAATTTAATGTGGTTTCAAAAAGAGCATTTGAGCTAACTTACAAAAGTATTTGTCCTAAATAATAAAATTAATAAAAGAAATTAGATCATAACGGAGCAGCTTCTCTTTTATGAACACTACTAAATGCATCAATAACGTGTGCTGCCTAAAGGTAAAGTGTAGTCGCAGTTGTTCAGCTGCAGTTTTATGCACCAAAATGATGAAAGTTGAAAAATTGTGTTGTACGCAGTTTTAGTGTGGAATGGTTTTGTTTTCGCAACAAGAGTAAAATACGTTTTTAGTTCATTGATCTGGATTTTTACAGCAGTAGATTAGATTGGTTAAATGACAATTGCCAAATTTTAAGAAAATTTTAGAGTTCAATCTATTTGGGAAATACACTGTGGATGTCCAAATACCAAAAAAGCTGGGGATATAGCAAGCAGGTTAGCATAGTTCGAGGAAGCAAACCTTCAAACCATTTTGGAGAAATTTAAGGTTCAAGATTAAGTACTTGTTGATGTATTGGGTTGTTCGGAAAGTAATTTTATTTTCTTTAAGAAAATGAGAAACGATTTTCTTATAGTGTATAAATATTTTATCTTTACATATCCTGTGTGTTATATATCCGGAGTGGGAGCACAAATATTTACTAACTAACTCACGAAAAAACTTATTTTAGGAGCATTTAGGAGCAATGAAATGATCTTTCTTACGGTGCACAGTGGTTGAAATGTGGAAATAAATACCAGAATTCATGAGCTCTTTTGATAAGTTTTTTATTGACGTCGCTTAAAAATATTAAATTAAGCATGATTCCAAAATATTTTGGAGAAAAATTCACAGGTTTCTTGGGCAGACGCCTTAAAAGTCAATTAATGTAAAAACGCTTGAATAATGTCGTAAGAAATTGGTATTTTTCAAGTGTCCTTACAGACAATTGAGGAAAAATATTGCACACTAGTTTTTTGATCTACTAAAAGCACTTTTCTGCTTTCTCGCATTTCGATACTGCATTTTTATAAAAATTTTTTTATGTAAGTCGATATAAAAACAGAGGGAAATTTAATTTTTAATGGAATAAAACTTTACCAGCACATCGCAGCACTTCTATTTCATATATGGAATAGTTTTTATTGGTCTTTAACTTAAATGTTTCATATGATATATGTTAGCATATTTGAGCTTTTTGCAAAATATATGGCAAAACTAAATGCGTTTCGAGCAAAGCAAAGTCATTATTTTTTTTTAAAAGTTTAAATAATTAATTGATTGAGTACTTCTTTGGCTCTGTTATCAAATAATGATGATTAAAAATAAACAAATAATAATTACAATTACTTGAGATTACGAAATCGATCAAAGAGAAACAAAAGAATTATTTGGTAGTTATTTTTTATTATTTTAAGAATTTCAGTCTAAAGTACAAAAAATTTTGTTAAATTTTATTGATAAGGTTTTGGTTTTTTAAAACTCATAGGTTCAGTTCTCGTTCCTTTGTGTTCCAACATTTTACAAGACGCACACCTCAATTGATCAACAGAAGCTCGATCAAAGTCTTTCCATGTACATTCAATGTACAATTTATTATTAAATCGATATTGGGCTTAGCCACTTTTGTTTAGCAGCCACAATTTGTTTAGCAGTTCTTGTTTTATTGAATTTCAAAGATAATTTTTAATAATCTTTAATTTACACATTCTTCTTTTAGCTGATGCAATCGATACAGGACTTGTTAAGACAATTGTAACTATATGTAATAACAGTATTTGGAAACAAATCCTCCATACCGTTGGCTTTAACTCTAGAGAGGTAATCTACGTCGATTCGACGTAGATTGCGTACATATTTTTAATTTTGTCATTTCTGTCTCTTCGTACTGCTTTCTCCTTTAACATAGTTTTTATTGTTGCTGTGCTCTTGCAATGTGTATATGTTTTTGCTTAGCTTGGCGCAGAGCAAGTGTTTTTTCTATGACAAAGCTAAAAACACATTACGTAGCTACGATTACCGTTTGAGTAGCTTTTTAGAGCCTGAATATGTATCATAGAGCGGATTATCGGATGTTTTAGTTAAAGCAGTTTTAGCAGAGTGCGACAATAATGATTTTAAAAAGCTGAGTGAGAAAGAGTCTACTGAACTCTTCGAGCGACCGCAAAAGAGAACATCCGAAAAGTTATTAATAATAATGACATTACAAGTGTCAAAAATGTCAAAAACGACAAAAACTAAAATATTGTAGATATTGTCTATGGTTTAACGAACCAGCTAGTGTTCGGGCGGAGAACCGGTGACCAAAACGGTCAAAAAGAATTTTACAGCTTATACAAAATCTGCAACCGATGAGAAAGCAAAAATAGGCAAAATGTAAACAAAGTAAAGCAGCCAAAGTTTTAACAAAACATAATTAAATCACTTAAAATCGAATTTTTCAAACTTTGTTGCCTTTAAAGGCACAATGTTCAATTCAATTAGTAAAAACTTTGTTTGCTTACCTCTTCTTCATTCGCAAAATAGCAAAATGGGTGATTTTGACAGTTCTGGTACTACGAAAGAGAGCAAATTCAGCCTTAACATTACCTTGTCTAGTTTTACCATGATATTGTCTTTATACAAAACGACGAATGACAAAGACTGCTTGCAAGACTTGCGATTCTAATACATGTAGAGAGCACAAAGTTGAACTTTGTATTTCTTGCTAAAATTAATATATTTTATTATATTTTTTTTAAATTTTTTTAATTTAAACTATGTATTTAATAACCAAATGTTATCAATTTCACGAGAAACATTTTTATGTTTCTATTTTAAATAAAATTATACTTTTTGACTGTATGCATATAAGGCTCAAAATGAGTTCCTTAAAATATTTTATAAAAATTAAATAAATATTACAAAATGAAGTTTAAATTTCTATGTTTTTATATTTATAAAGCTCCAATACTATCCAATTTGAAGTCTGTAGGGGGTCCGCTCTATATTCTTTCCGAAAAAGGTTTAAAACTGGACTACTTTGATCCGACGTAGATTACCTTCAACGTGTCTAAAATATGAGTACCTCTCTAGGGTCAACGTCATTAAGAAAATCGATGACTTGAACAATATAACGACTTTTCACCAAATCTTCTTAGAAAAACAAACCATGCAGCTGCGCAATGCATGGCACTGAAATTAGTTTTTTTTTTTAAATATAAAGATTTATTAGTGAAATTAATCAAACATATGAGATGAGTCCATTTATTGCTCATGATTTATGCGCGTCTTTAGAATAATAATCAAGATAACTTGTGAATAGTTCTAACCTCTTTTTTCAGCTTTTTAATATTAAAAAGAACAACTTCACATTTCTTAAGTCCTTTTCACATTTCTTAAGCCCTTTTAAATTCCACTGAGCCACTGGAAATGCCGATGAGTTTGCCTCCAAAATCGGTTTTTTTTTATATTTTTGACCGTAATTTTTATATACAAATGAATTTGTTACTAAATTTAATCCCTGCAAATATTTGAAAGACGATTGGAAGAAAAGTTAATTTGGCGAAACATTTGTGTTTCAAAATCTTCCTTCGCTCACTCCGGTGATCGTTGGAAGATGGCTTTTTTAAAAATTTAAAAAACTGTTCGTTGGAAGCCAGGCTATTCTTTATACTTCTCCCCTAAAAATAGCACCAATGAATATAAAATACATCCATACCAAATATGTAGATTCGTTTGATTGATTTCTGATTGAGAAAGGGATAGATTATTAAAGGAAGAATTGATTAGAACCATACGTGAATTATCGATTAGGCGGAACAAACATGAAAGACCATTAAAATTGCTTATAATCGAGGCATGTGTTATGGCTTAACCTCGGCAAGCATTTCCCGCCCTCAGTTGCTCCAGTCCTTTAATTAAACATTTTCCACAATTTTGTTGTGAATTATTTGTTTCAATAATTCTGTAGTAAAGAACAAAGAAAGCGAGAAGAACCATGCCCGAATCCGGATTCGAGCCGGGGACCTCCGAGTTGATAGTCTAACGCACTCTTCACTAGACTACAAAGGCCGACAAAAAATATTTAAAATTTGTTTTAAGAAAAATATTGACAAAAAAAAAAACGAATTAACGATAATGAAATCAATGAATTCTTTTTAAATAAAGATCATAAAACGAATGATGACAAAAGACCCGGTCTTAGTGTATAATATTATAAACATTAAATAAATAAATAAAAATAAAAAAATAAAATTGATTTACTGACGAATTATTCTCATGACAGTCAATAATTTTCTCTCATTCTTAAGATATATGTAAAATATAAACATACCCATGTATTAAAAAAAAATATTTTTAATAAATAAACTTCATTGAAAATGGGTGGGGTGAAATTATCTGAACAAAATAATTATATGATAATTAAGTGAAACCAGTTCGAAATAAACAAGTTAATTTTCTTTCTTATAGTTTCTACAACTGGCGATATTCCACTTTTATTCTTAATTTTATATTAGAGGCGGGCAAAGAGCGTGGCAGATCCTGATGAAATTTTTATATGGTAGTTATGTAAATCAAGTAAATAAAAAGTTAATTAATTTTGTTCCTTACACTTTCAACACTTGGAGATATTGCACTTTAATTCTTAATTTTGTATAGGAGGTGGGAAAAGGGTGTGGCATATCTTGATGAAATTTTTATATGATAATTATGTGAATGTAGTTAGTAAAAAAATAGTTACATTTTCTTGACACGCGATGTTGAACTTTTATTCTTCATTTTGTATGGGAGGTGGGCAAAGGGCGTGTCAAATATTGATAAAATTTTAAAATAGCAATTTTGTGTATCCAGTCAATAAAAAACTAGTTAATTTAGTTAAAACACTTTCTACAACTCGAGATATTGCACTTTTATTGTTAATTTTGTATGGGAAGTGGGCGAAGGCCACAACCGATCTTGATGAAAATTTGTGTGGAGTTTTATATTTATGAAGGAATGATACATGCTCAATTTCATGTACCTACGATGTTTCCTTATATTTTTGTCCCTTATCCCATAGACCTCGTCTATGTCGACTGTGTGTCGCTGATCTAGATTTTTTTTTTTATTTTCCACTAGGGTGCACCCTAACAATGCAATGTGTTATTTGGAAACCCTATTGTCAAATAAATTTTAGAATTTGTAAGTTCTGACAATGGATTTGGCATCATCAGCGAAGAGTAATAAACAAAAAACACGTTTTTATGGTCCACCCTAGTGTCAAAAAGCTTTTTTAAATACTGAAATCAGATTTTTAAAATCTTAACACCCTCAATTTACGCATCGAACGTTATGTTCTTGTGCACACAAAATTCGAGCCATGTATTTAGGCTTCATTTATATATTCCGAATCATTCAATCATTCGATTTGGTTTCCGATTGATTAGGATTTGTTGGGCCGACATGCAAGGTTGAACTGTTATGTTTGATTTTCAAACGAATATCTTGAAACTCGGTTTAAGACTACCCATGCAGAGGTAGATAGATCTAGTAGATACTCAATTCCCGCAAACAGTTTTATTTGTATATTATATGACCTGCGGTCTTTAAGTTTAAGAAATAAAAAATGATCATGGTAAAAATGAAGTTTACATTTGCTTTTAAGCCCTCAACACAATCAATTCCAAATTGAAAAAATTTCTTATATTTTCACTTTCCTCCCTGAATAAGATTTTTATGAATTGACTTTGAAGGCGTCTGTACAAAAACTGGTAAATTTCACCAATTTTGAAATTTAAGGTCCTTAGATTTTTTGTTTTTGCTTACTAATCGGCTCTACATTGTTATCAAGACAACACGAGAGTCAGCACTTGTTTTCAGATTTGCTTCCCTGTTTATATACCTATGTATTATATGACTCGAAAAAAATTTTAAATTTAGTTCCATGACATTGATAATAATAATATAAATTTTTATTTTTCAAAAAACAAACCATCACGTATTTATCAAAATAATTTCTAATTTTAAAATTAATTAATAAAAGTAACACATCAAAGTTTTATAAATTAATCGGCTAATTTCAAAAAACATCTAAATTTTTTTCAAAATTCACTTTTCAGGTAATTTTGGTGCATTAAATTCAGCAAAACTTGTGCATTATCACTTATGTTCGTTGCTAAACAAAAATAAACACACAGTATCTCCTAATTTCAGTACATGACAACAACAATAATTCAAAAGCTCACAACTAATAAAAATTTGGTAATAGTTAATGCGAAAATTAAGAAAAAACAAGCATTGTTTTATATCTCTCTCTTAAACCATTCAATTAGTGTTCGAATCAAATTTTTTAAGAGCTCAAACAAAAACAAAAACAAAAGAAAAAAAAAAACAAAAAAGCTAATAGCAAACTTTTATATCGATGTTTGTATATGAACTAATTTTTTGATAATAGTGACTTTTTATTTTTATAACAAAAACTTTTTCATACAATAAATGCGAGTGAAATAAAATCAAAACCAAAATACGATCAAATGTTTTCAAAAGTTTTCAATAACATATTTAAATGAAGGCAATCAAATTTTTGTTAACTATTCTTAAAATAAATGTGTTCCGATAAGTGTTAATTTGAAATATACCGAAATAAAATTTAAAAGTCAAACTAGTCGATCACTGCCTGATTATTCTAAAAACACGAACCTTCGAAAAAAATGTTAATTCTGCGAACTTTAACCTTAACAAATAATGTACGCGCTTTAAATTGTTAAAATAACTAAATTACAACAACTACACACAACGTCAGCAACTCAACTACTAAGCTAATTGTTAAAAAAAAATAAAAATATATGTTAAATTAAAGTAACTGTTATAATACTAATAATAATACTAATTATAATAAAACAACAACACTACTTAAAACATACCGATAACAAATGCCACAAAGCAGTTACTTTTTACAACTAACAGAAAACAACTAAACATAGCTGTTAAACTGTAAGGAAAACAAGGCGAAAATTACTACTACGAATTGTTAACTAGTAAATTGTTAAAAGTGGATAACAAAAGTGATAGAATGTGGTCCAATGCTTTATGCACATTGGGCGTCACAAAACCTCTCTGCAATTGCCTCAGCATTAGGCAGGTGGCGGCAGCGGCGGCTGCAGCAGCAGCTCAGGGGGCGGCGATAACAACGGGCCCAACACCAACAGGGGTAAAGTGTTTTTGAACAAATTTTTGAAAATTAGCTTATTTTTAATTTTAAAAAAATTGATATTTATTAAGGAGTAGTTCACTGAAATGTTGCCGAAAATTTATTTATTTAAATAGGTTTTTCGGTATATAAGCTAATTGTAGGTAAACTCGTGTAATTTGTAGCTTTAAAGCGATATTATCTCTAAGCTGTTTTTTAAATCAAGTATTAATAGCATTGCATGACTTGAACGACTTAAGTGGAAGGAAGGGGGGGGGTGGGGGTTAAGAAATAGGAGCTAAAAAAAATAACACAAACTGATAATTATCCAAAAAAAACTGGAGGTGGCTTAAAAGTGGTACTTCATAGTTCGGATACGCTAAAAGATGACATGTTAAGATTTTTTACAGCATGCCACCATTTTTTGTCTTGCAATGGTTAAATTTTTTGTTTTGACAAATGTGTTAATTGATATGAATACCTACAATTTGGTTTCGAAGTGTTTTTTGCATGTGTGGGTTTCCTCTCACTAGGCAGCTGTAATTTGTATGCGGTAAATGAAAATTTGGTAATGAGTCCAACGCGTTAGTAAAAAGTAAAAACAGGCCTGTAGCCAGGGGGGAAAGTGGGCACTATAACCGTTTGCCCCCCTGGCCAAATCAGACAATGAAAAACTTTAAATGAATGAATTATATGCATTTTGTTGATATATTTGCTTATTGCTTTAAACTTAGTTTAGTTCAAAATAACAAAATATATACACATTTACCTTATTCATGACTTGAATATGTAAATATATGAAATTTGTTTAACAAAATTTAAATATGTACTGGGTCGCCAACATTTGCTACCAAAAAATAAGATTTGAATTTTAATAATTTTGTAACCTGCATCCATAGGAACTTTCTAGAAATGAAAAGCACGTTGTGCACCAATTTGATGCAGATACAAAAGGAATATATAATTCATTGAAATGTTTTTAATTTTTAAATTTTTTTTATGCATGATGAATGTTTATTAATTTTAAAATAAGAAAAAACTACAAGTCTTAATTCTAGCAAAAATTTAAGGAAGCAAAAGATTTAAGTCAAAACATGCATATTTGTTCTTAATATATGAATCTGAATAAAAAATTTGCATAAATTTGATGAAAACGACGGATGCGGGTTAAATCAATTTTTTTATTTGTTTTACTCTAAAAACTACTTACAGCGCATTCTTTTCCGAAAAAAGTCTGACCTCACAGAATGCAGAATTTTTTCGATTCTGACCTGAATTTGCAGAATGTTGACTTCTTTTGAGCTGAGAAAAGAACGGAAAAATGCAACATTTTTTTCATTTGATATTGGCTGCACTGTTGTTTTGAATTCCGGTGTATTTACGATTGAGGTAATGTATAAAGCCGACTGCATGGAATTTTCAAGAAATACTCATCGAGCTGTTAAATTTTATTAAAAGTTACCACTTTAATCAAAATTGTTTTGGATTAAATTTAAAAAAATTTTCAAAATTGGAACATTTTGCTTCTCACAATTGTCACAGCATATAATATTGCTGTAAAATTATTTTTTTTTTGTTTTTATGTTGGTATTACTAGAAAGCAGAATGCAGAACCAGCGAATTTTACAGGTCAGAAAATTCTGCATTTGTTATACTTTTGCGGTCAGAATTTTCGAGAAAAGAACACGATTTATTTTGAGGTCAACATTTTTTTTTTAGAAAAGAACGGAAAAATGCAGAACTCTTGAAAAGGTCAGAAAAAATGCAACATTTTTTTCCAGAAAAGAATGCGCTTTTAATAATATGTCTTTGGTGTTTATGCAGAAAAGAGTTTTTTCTCTTGCTGGTAATGTTATCTTTGAAATTATATCTATAAATTATGTTTAAAAATCTTAAAAAGACATATTATTAGGTGGCAACCCTATTATTTCAAAATTTATAATTTTGAAATTCTGACGACGGATTCGGATTCAGCGTCCCATTTTTGGTGTACCATTTTTTTTGCCAGCCCCGAATTCATAAAACTACAAAAAATAAAGGTGGCAACCCTATCCACCATATTGAAATTTAAAATTCTGACTTTAGATTCGAAATCAGCGACCCCTTAACACTAATAAATGACGTTTAAAACTGTTGAAAAGATATATTGTTAGGTGGCAACCCTATTATTTCAACATTTTATAATGTTGAAGTTCTGACGACGGATTAGGATTCAGCGACCCATTTTTGGTGTACCATTTTTTTTTGCCAGCCCCGAATTCATAAAACTACAAAAAATTAAGGTGGCAACCCTATCCACCATCTTGAATTTTAAAATTATGACCTTAGATTCGAAATCAGCGACCCCTTAACACTGATAAATGATGTTTAAAACTTTTAAAAGTACATATTATTAGGTGGCAATACTGTGGTAAAAATTTAGGTGGCAACCCTAACCTCCATCATAAATTTTAAAACTGTGACAATATATTCGAAATCAAATCCGTTGTCAGAATATCAACATTACAAGAATTCGCAAAAATAAAAAAAATCTAGGTGGCAACTCTATCCGCCATCTTAAATTTTAAAGTTTGACAGCATCTTCGAAATCATTTATCCTAAAACTTCACACCACGGAGTCCACAGAATCCTTAAGAGTTCTATTACGCTTAAGCTCTCTCTAAAGAAGCTCATTGAATTTTTTGGATACTTACTTTAATTCAATAATTTGGATACTTGCGAGCTTACAAGCTTTTGCCGATCGTTTTAAGCTTTTCAACTTTCCGCCCGACAAAGTAAGCCGAAACAAGCCAAGCCAACGAGCAAGCATGAATATGGCTTGTATCTGTTTGGTATTTTTGCAAGCTGGCTAAAGCTTGCTTTTTCAAGCTTGGATACGTGCTTGAATTTAAGTACTTGAAAAAGCTTGAACTTCAAGTAGGCTTGTGCAGTTCTCTGATCTACACCCAAAAAAAAAACGGAGTAAATAAGGCCATTTTCGGTGTCATTTTAACTCTTTTCGGTTATGGTATTTTGCCAAAGCAGTAAAAACTATATTTAAATATATTTAACTCAGTTTATGCGTTTTAATTACCCCCGAAAATTGAGTTTGTTTGAAAAAGTCGTGCTGACTTCGTTTTGAGTTATATTAGGGCTTACGGACTTGTATTAAGAACAAACCCACAAAAGAGTTATTTAAGGAATTCGTAATTAAGGAATTCGTAATTTCTTCTATGTTTTCAATTTCATTTATTTTAATTTTTTTTAAATACAATCTTAACATCTAACTGCACGTCTGGGATAAGAATATTGATATCTTCTTTGTTAATTTTATCCAAATGATTTATTGCTTATAACCAGCTCTGAAAGAATTAAAAATTCAACGACATTTTGACTTTATTATGGCGAATTCTAACCTCTGCATCGCTCGATTAACAATTCTGGCATTTTCCATTTTCGAAGAAGATTTTTAATGTTTTCTTCGTCTTCACTCCGTTGCAATAGAGGAAATGCCAAACGGTGAAAACACAATCGTCTCTTCTCCATATTGCAAAGTTTCACGGTTTAGCAATTTTGAATTTCTTGCACAAAAAATGTTAACTTCTAATTATCTTTTAAGCTTCAATTGCGCTCAACTGTCAAAAATTACCAGTTCCAAACCGGTGTTTCATTTCTATAGTATTAAGGGAAATTTTTCAAAAAAGGGATATTTTTATTTTTAACATATTAGCAAAGAGGTAAGAATATTTGCGTTTTTTTTACAAATGTTTGATGTAAATAACATGTAGATTTGTTCGTTGAATCAAGGGAAAGATATTTTTAAGCATCTAGCATAGTGAAGTCAAAATTAAACAACTGGTGAATTCTAGTCTTATGAAAGTGTTTTAAGAGATGAGTTAGGTGTTTTCCTATACTATTGCAAAAGTGGACGTGGAATTTTATTTAATATGCTTTACCCCGATTGTATTGATGCTAGAATATTTAAATTTTGTACAAGAATAGGTACAATATTTTTGTAGTGATTTGTGCTAAGTGGGCAGGGTTGCCTAAAAGTCGTGATACATACATTAAATATTTGTTTATCAGTGTATTATTCAGTTTAGTTAATAAAATATAGCGCATATGTGACTTTAGTAAGATCCCAAGAACTAATAAATTCCTCTAAAAGAAAATTTATGTGTTTATAGTTTTATTAAAACAACAGTTGTATAGGAAAATTTATAAAACTATTTAATTTCCCAAAACTTTCTAAAAAAAATACACCGTAAGTTAAAAAAAATTACAGTAAAACTTAAAATAAGAGATTTTTGTGAAAGAGAGAGAGAGAGAGAGAGAGAGAGAGAGAGATAGAGAGAGATATCTCAAAAGAAATAAAGTACAAAATTTGCAAGAAAATATCCTATACTGTTTATTTAATATTTACACTGTCATTGGTTGGTGCTTCAATCGTTAATACTGATTTTAATGGGTTGTGATAACTAAAATATGAGATATATGTCTGTGATTTGCTATTTTCGACGTGAAGAAATTGCATCTATTGTAAAGTACTTCAATAAACACATCTACACTCGAAACATAAAAACTCTATCTGGCTCCCTTTTGGGGGCCCCCATACAAAAAAAAAGCCCAAAATTGAATTAAAAAATTTTTATTATAGTTCATATAAAAAAAATAAATGAATCCTAAATGGGTTAAATATATGAGCAGGTCCTATTAAGTTTTCTCCCTCAACATTTCTTTTTAACACACTTACACTCTATCTGTCACTCTTCTGTGGGTCCTCATACAAAAAACACAAAAAAAAAAAATAAAAGGTAATTACTCGTGTACAAAAAAACATGACGAGACGCAAATATTTTTGCGTGACGAAACTCGAAAAATTTTAAACTCAATAAAGATATACGAAAACATATAACTCGTTGTAGTGAAAACGGCCCTTTTTTATCATTGTGCAACATTTAATTCTTAAAGCACACTTAATTTTCTTGCTCAAATATTTGAGTACACTGAGCTAAAAAACAACGTAAAATTAAAGGTTACCACTTCAATTCAAATATTTTTCGGAATGATTTGGCACCAAACACGAAAATATTCAATTCAAAGTGGAAACACATATATTCAGTTTTATGTTGTTTCCACTTGAAACTAAAGTGTTATACACCTTAAAATGATAAGTATTCGACTATAACTTAACGTAGATTCAGATTTAATTCAAAGAGAAAGCATATTCAATTGCAATACTAACGTATTTATTTTAAATGCGTTATAACTTTGAAGTAAGGTATTTTCTACTTTGATTGCACGTCCTTACATTAATGAATCAAAGTCATTTTCACTTTAAATGAAATACTTAACATTTTTGATATTGAATGGTTACAGGGTCTGTGAAACAAAATCAAATAAATAAAACAAAATTAGTTTTTATAGAAATGTTCTTTTATTGAAATATTAGAATAAATGTGGTACATTTTTTAAAAATTATATGATAATTCAATATATTAATTCAAGAGAATTATGATTTTAAAAATTTAGTTATAAAAATTTATTTCTCACATACGTTTTAACATTATTCCTTTGGTTTTTACCTTTCCAACTTAAAATCTTAAAGCAGACTAGCGAATTTAACATCGTCTTCTTCCAAATTTGTAAATTCATCCTCACTGTTGACAAGTATTGTGTCCAAGTTAAGAACTTGGCCAAATTCATTAATATATTGAATATTTTAAATTTTTATTAATCTTCACTTATTTTCCCTTACTATTACTATTTGCACGATTGCAACGAAATAATGCTGAACACATACACACAAAAATATGCATCCAACTTCAAATTGAAGTTTCTTCCACTTTAAAATATATACTTTCTACTTCGTTTTCACTACTGAAAACTTCAATATAAACCCTGTTATTTTTCAACTTGATTTCGAAGTGGATGCACTTTAAAGAATATAATAACTATAGTGGATCACCATTATTTTGAAGTTTTTCCACTTCTTATTGGAGATCAAATGTTTTCATATTTGATTTAAAGGATTTCAATGTGAATTTAAAGATGATTTCTTAAAAATGGAGCAACGTAAAATTAACATGATATTATTTGATTTTACGTTGCGATTTTTCCTTGAGTGTACTCTCTCTTCATTCAAAGTAAAACGTGGGGATATGCAACTGCCAGCAAAAGTCGACTTCGACTTTTTCAACCGTTGAAAATGTAAAAGTCGACTCATCGACTTTTTGAACCTTTAGAAGTCGACTTTTCAACTTTTTTCGACTTTTTTTAAAACATTTTGTACACTTTTGTAGGGCAGTTAAGAAGCAAATGACTCAATATGAAACATGTGTTTTATTGTTAAAAAATATGCAAAAACATGGTTGGTTGGTTGGTTTAGATGGTGATACTACATGCAAGTAGGATCCAAGTAGCTCTAGTGAGCCGTTTTGATACCATAACCTCGTGTTTCTGTTGGTTGACTGGGCAGCGCACTGCTAGGTTATAACCATCCGGTGCGATTGATGAACGTTAGGAGATTGTTGATTTTTGTTGTTGAGAGTTCCTCTAGGTTGCTGAGGAAGGGCCTGCCAAGCGTTGCTAGTCTGGACCTGGCCAGGGCCGGGCAGGTGCACAGAAAGTGTGTTAGTGTTTCTTTTTCATTTGGGTCATCGCAGCTGCGACAGTGGGTGTTGAAAGGTAGTCCGATTCTCTCGGCATGAACTCCGATGCACCAGTGACCCGTAATAATAGCCGTTAATCTGGCTATGTCGCTCCGGGGCTTTGATAGCAACTGTTGAGTTCTGCCTACATTGTAGAGGGGCCATATTTTTCTTGATGTGCTGCAGGTTGGTAGTTCTCTCCATCTACGACCGGCTAAGGTTAAGTAGTAAGAACGAATTCCTCCCTTGACTGTGTTCAGTGGAACTTCGACTGGTTCCGCTCTGGAAACGTCAAGGGAAGAACCCCGCCTGGCCAATTCATCCGCCTTTTCATTACCATAAATGTTCCTATGGCCGGGAACCCAGATTATGGTAATGCTAAGTTGGTGACTTAGCCGGGCCAGTTCATCCTTACACTGCCTTACCAGTTTGGAGTTGGTACTGATCGCAGCTAAAGATTTAACGGCAGCTTGGCTATCCGTCAGAACAGCTGCGTTAAGGTGGTTGGTATTAGCTCTCCTTAAGGTGCGACAAGCTTCTCTTATCGCAAAAAGCTCGGCCTGAAAGACGCTGGCTGAGTTTGGTAGACGAAACGAGTCCGCCACCCCCAGTTTCTCAGAGTATATGCCCGCTCCCACTCCGCACTCCATCTTGGAGCCATCCGTGTAAAAGGACACATCGAAGGCTAGATCAATTCCCCCATTGCGCCATTCCACCCTGGTGGGAAACTTGGTTGTAAAGGATTTCGTGAAGTCGAGTTTGGGGGTGTCGTAGTCCGTTTTTCCAGGAAGCAGTTCCCGAGGTAGCGGATTAAGAATGTTGCTGTGTCCATATGGTCTATTTCGCCAGTTGTACGACTCTCTGAGTCTGACTGCACTGTTTGTTGCGGTAAGCTTAATGTGTAAATCTATGGGGAGTAAATGTGTCAGGACATTAAGTGCATCAGTGGGGCATGAGCGGATACCCCCCGTGATACCTACGCATGCGGATCGCTGGATCCGAGCTAGTTTAGTTGTGTTGTATGCTTTATTCAGTGCAGGCCACCATACTAGTGAACCATACGCCAAGATGGGTCGCACTACTGCTGTGTATAGCCATAAGAGCATTTTTGGTTGAAGACCCCATTTTCTACCAAAGGTTTTCTTGCAGGCGTAGAAGGCTATACAGGCCTTCTTGACCCTTTGTTCGATGTTAGTTTTCCAGCTTAGCTTAGGATCCATAATGACACCTAGGTATTTTGCGCTACTGGATAGTGTAAGAGGTTGGTTATTGAGCTTTGGAAGGACAAATTGTGGCGCTTTGGTTTTTGTGGTGAATAACATCAGTTCCGTCTTGCTAGGGTTAACTCCTAGGCCGCACCTGGCAGCCCAGACACTGAGTTTTCCCAAAGCAACCTCCATTAACTCACTGAGCGTAGAGGGGAACAGTCCTGACACCATAACAACCACGTCATCCGCATAAGCCACCACTTTGACCCCATTTCAATTTAGTGTATTAAGAAATTCATTCATGGCGATGAGCCAGAGTAGGGGGGAGATTACTCCTCCTTGCGGAGTACCCCTACTGACAAATCTTGTGAGTTGGCAGCCACCCAGGTCTGCCTGGATTATTCTGTTTCTGAGCATTGAGACTATCCAGTTTCTCACCGGTGCTTGTACTCCAAGGTTGGTAAGAGAATCAAAAATGGCCCTAGTATGAATATTGTTAAAAGCCCCTTCAATGTCTAAGAAGGCCGCAAGAGTGTATTGTTTAAAGTATATTGATCTTTCAATGGTGGTAATAACCTCGTGTAGGGCGGTATCTGTGGATCTGCCCTTGAGGTATGCGTGTTGGGCGTTGGATATGTTAGCTCCCTTTAGAACGTCCCTGAGATGAATATCCAGTACACGCTCTAGGGTTTTCAGTGCGAATGATGTGAGGCTTATTGGTCTAAAATCCTTGGCTGATTCGTGACCTCTCCTCCCAGCTTTGGGTATAAATATTACCTTAACTCTTCTCCAGCTCCTTGGAGTGTAGTTAAGGCAAAGACACTTAGTGAAGATAGAGAGTAGAATAGGTGCAACTACATCTTGTAGTTTCTGCAACATTATTGGAAGTATGCCATCGGGACCTGGGGATTTGTATGGAGAGAAGCTGCTTAAGGCCCAGATAACCCTTTCCATTGAGATAAAGGAGCCAGTCGGAACCGCCGCAGTTGCCTCAGGTGATTCTATACCTAAGTTCTCATTGCAGTTGCTCCTGCAGCCGGGAAAGTGTGTGTTGAGTAAGTGTTCCAGGGATTCATTGGTAGATTCTGTCCACGTACCATCGTCTTTCCGAATGAAAGATGGACTGGTGCTTTCTTTGGATAGAATTTTGCTTAGTCTTGCCGATTCTTTTATATTGTCGATCGATTGGGTGTATTCCTGCCAAGAATGCTTTTTCGCGTCTCGAATTGCTTTCTTGTAGGTTTTGAGGATGTCTCTGTATGGTTGCCAAAGACACTGTCTGTGACACGAGTTGAAAGTTTTCCTAACCCTTTTCCTAAGGTCGGATAAATCTTTGCTCCACCACGAAGGAAGAGATTTCTTCTTGCCTCTGCTAATGGGACATGAGACTCTAAAGGCAACCTGCATGGTTTGCTCTAGGGCCTCCACTGAAGAGTCTAACTCCTCCGCAGTTGAGATTTGCTTGTAGGCTAAAGAACGGATTTTTGGGCGAGCCACTTTGGCAAATTGGGCCCAGTCAGTACGTTTGGGGTTACGAAATGGAAGAGGGGCCCCTGTTTCAAGACTCAAATCAAAGAGGATCAAGCTGTGATCCGAGAAGGAACATTTGCTCGAGACTCTCCAATTGATTACTTTTAGAGACTCGTTTTCTGATAGAAGGGTAATATCCAAGACCTCACTCCAACCTGTGAAGTTGTCAGTACTTGGAAAGGTGAAAGTAGGTGTATTTCCTTTATTGCATATGTTTAAGTTAGAGTTAATTATAAAGTCGAATAAAAACTCACCTCTAGTGTTTATCTCAGAGCTGCCCCATAGTGTGTGTCTCGCATTGGCATCGCAGCCCAAAATTGTGGTGGTGTTGTCCAGCATTGCCGTAGCCACTAACCGCTTCACCTCGTCTGGAGGAGCTTCCCTGTCGTGGCCCATATAGGCTGAGGCTATGAATAGATTGTTGGCGCCCTCCAGTTTGACAACTGTCAGGTCTGAAGAGCTAAGGTTAGGGAGAAGAAATAAGTGTATGTGCTTTTTGGCTACAATGCAAGTTCTTGGTTTACCTGCTGTTCTCTTGTAGTAGATGTTGTAGTGGTTGTTCTGGAACCCTTTTACTGCTGAGTCTCTGACCCAGGGTTCCTGTATAATGGCCACGTCGATACCATCCTCCATCATGAGGATGGCCAGATTATCAGCAGCACATCTGGCGTGCTGCAGGTTAACCTGTATTACCGATAGTGGCATTACGTGGCTGGTGGTTGTTGTGGCTGCTGCGTGGAAGGCACCGTCGGATCCTCGATTGTAAGGGAATCGAGGATATCATCGACGCTGACGCCTTCTTCCGCGGATGGGTCTTTAAAGATCTTTAGTTTGGCACGACGGATGCCAAACCTAAGGGTGTTGCCCGCTTTCTCCAGAGCACCCAGGCACTCGTCTGAGATAAGCAGTAGGAAGGTCATACTGTTACGCTGGGGGTCCTCAGTCTTTATGACGGCCCAGTCGCTCATGGGAATGTCTGGGTTGTGCAGTTGGAGGATTTCGATGAGCTTGCTTTTCTCAAGCTTCATCTTAGGCAACCAAATGCGAGCACGAGGTCTCCTCGGAATATCCTTAGCCGGGATTAGCTTAAGGCTTAAGCCGTCCCATGCGTCCCTGATCTTAGAGACGCACTCGCTTAGGAATTCTTTGGAGAACTGATCCTCGCATTTGATGACCCGGAATCCTCGCACTACATCCGCAGATTCGAAAGATGGAAGCGCACCACCCTTGTTGCCGAGAAGATGCTCAATGACCATCTCGGACAACTTGGCTTCGATGTTGCCCCACTCTTCCGAAATCCGCTTGTGGCTGTTTGTGTTCGCGTCAATCAGCGCCACCTGTAGGTGATCCCTGGCCACCTCACTAAAGGCGCGCTGGCTGGTTGTCGGTTGCTCAGCCACGGTTGACTTGCCGCTGACCTTTGCCCTCTTCGCAACGTTGTCGATCACGTCTTGCGATCGATTTCGCTTTGAATTGGCTGCGTCATCAGGCTGAGTAGCCTGGTACTTCAGGTACTCATCAATCGTAGCCTCGCATTTTTGTTTGTCGTCCACGTCGCGCTCCTGAACCGTACCCTGCTCCGCATTCTTGTCTATCTTGGCAAGAATGAACAGAGCCTTGGTATATTTCGCTTTCAGTAGCGCGCCGTGGGATTTCCTGCTCTTCGGACCACTATGGCTGGTGGTCACATTGGAGCAGGATGTGGATGGTTTTGTCGAGCCACTGTGGCTGGTGGTCTCGGGTGTGGTAATTAATGTTTGACTAGAAGGCCCAGGTGTACTATGGCTGGTACTCCCTGTGCCTTCAACGATTGTCTCCTGACTGGAGGCAAGCAGTTCATCTTCTGTGCTATCCCCTAGCACTGCGGGTTGGTTTTTTGTTTTTGTTTTGTTTGTTGTTATCATCTTTTTCTTACGCCCCCTTTGCCACCGGAGCAGCGCGGGAGGCTATGAGGTTAGAGGGGAAAGAAAAGGTCGGCCATGGCGAGCCCCAATACCATGGTAAGGCCAGTTTTTCTCTCTGGTTCGGCCAGGTCAGAGAGGGGATACGCTAGAATACAGCACAGAATACCCTTGGCTGCAAACTTTAAACTCGGTGGGCGCCATCCCTCGACCCCGGAGTTAAGGGTGGGATAAGTTTTAGTTCATTGCCTCACAACAACCTGTACGACATGGGTGGCCCTATCAGGAACCAAGACTCCCTGGAGCCGAGGTTCCCGTCGTCATAGCCCGCTGTGCTGCAATTTAAGCCCCTACACCACGACAAGGTAGCTATCCCAAATTAGTAGAGGAAAAACATGGTACTTCAGTAAATAAATAAAAAAAAAAAAAAAAAAAAAAACAAAATATTGCAATTTTAGTTCTTATACAGATAATCAGACTTGTTATGAATAATTTTTTCCAAGTAATCGGAAAAGGGAGAGTTAATTTTCAAGATAAAGTTTAGGAACATTTTGGAAATTTTTAATGCAAATTTCTTCATTAACCGTCAATATTTATGAAAGTAAAAAAATGTGAGTCTCTTTCTGCTTTCCTAAAAATTAAAACTACCTTTATCGATTCCCCAGGAAAAATAATTAATAATTGGGCTGAATATCAAGGCCTTATCGCCGAATTAACGTAAGCGGTATTAACCAAATTTTACAAGAGAAGCATTTTCCTTGTGTTTTCTTTTTGCATAAGCGGTACATGTACATTTTATTTTTGTGTTAAATATAACTGTAGAACAATTTAACGTAGAGATGTGAAATTTTTGGAGTTGACGATTTTTTTGTCGTTCTATCGTTTGCCATTTAAGAAATCATTTCGAAAAAGTGGCGCTTACGTTAATTCGGCGGTTAGGGCTCGATATATTTGTGCACAAGTGAATGCACAATCAAGGGAACCACATGTCTTCACCAACTGAAAGTAGAAAAACTAACATGTTAAGATGTTCTGGCGAAAGCCTGTTTCGCAATTGGTTTGCTATGAGACCAGCATGAGAAAATAACCTTTCGGATGGCACCGAAGTTGCAATAGTTGATGAATATTTTTTGCAACGGCCCAAAAATAATCAAAGCTCAAAAATAATAAATTTTGATAACAATTGTCACCTGCTTTTCAAATAGTGACAATTTCATTAAAACATTTATTTACGCGCGTAACGTAATCAGATGATACGCAATTGCTTTGTCGCACTTCCACTTAGGGCCATTTTGTTCACAGAGAGATAACTTTATCCCCGAGTTAATTCCATGATTTTTCCAGTTTTTCATTTGTTCACAGTGAGTTAAGCATTTAACTCTTCAAGCTGGAGATAAAAATGGTGGCGAGATAGCTTAACCCCAGAAATATTTAACTCGTGAAAATTGGTGAGTTAAGATTTTTAATTCGCTCTCATCACTCTCATTTTAATATTTTTTATTTACTTGGTGTCAAAATATTAAAAATACAGATTTCTAAACATAGGGAAACAGTATTGGGGGTTCTGATTTCGAATCTGGTGTCAGAATTTTAAAATTTGGATAAGGTTGCCATCTTAATTTTTTATTTTTACGAATTCGGGGCTGGCGCGATCTTAAGGGTAAAAATGGGTCGCTGAATCCGAATCCGTTGTCAGAATTTCAAAATTCGAAAATTTTTCTACACATAGGGTTGCCACCTAAAAATGTTTTATTTTAAGAATTTTAAACATGAGGGAACAGTATTGGGAGGTTACTGATTTCGAATCTGAACTCAAAATTTTTAAATTCAAGATGCTGGATATGGTTGCCACCTTAATTTTTTGTATTTTTATGAATTCGGGGCTGGCAAAAAAATGGTATACCAAAAATGGGTCGCTGAATACGAATCCATGGTCAGAATTTCAAAATTATAAAGTTTTGAAATAATAGGGTTTGCACCTAATAATAAGTATTTTTAAGAATTTTAAACATTATTTAACAGTGTGACTCCTTAGTCACTGATTTCGAATCTGAAGTCAGAATTTTAAAATTCAAAATGGTGGATAGGGTTGCCACCTTAATTTTTTGTATTTGTATGAATTCGGGGCTGGCAAAAAAATGGTATGCCAAAAATGGGTCGCTGAATCCGAATCCGCGGTCAGAATATTAAAATTATAAAATTTTGAAATAATAGGGTTGCTTTTACTTTTGAAAATACATATTATTAGGTGGCAGCCCCATTATTATAAAATTTTATCATTTTGAAATTCTGACCATGGATTTGGACTCAGCGACCCATTTTTGGCACGCCATTTTTTTGCCAGCCCCGAATTCATATGAATACAAAAAATTAAGGTGACAACCCTATCCACTATTTTGAATTTTAAAATTCTGACTTCAAATTCGAAATCAGTGACTCCCTAATACTGTTGAATGATGTTTAAGATTCTAAAAAAATACATATTATTAGGTGGCCACGGATTCGTATTCAGCGACCCATTTTTGGTATACCATTTTTTTTGCCAGCCCCGAATTCATAAAAATACAAAAAATTAAGGTGGCAACCCTATCCACCATCTTGAATTTTAAATTTTTGACTTCAGATTCGAACTTAGCGACCCCCAATACGCTTTCCTCATGTTTAAAATTCTTAAAATAAAACATTTTTAGGTGGCACCCCTACGTGTAGAAAAATTTTCGAGTTTTGAAATTCTGACAACGGATTCGGAATCAGCAACCCAATTTTACCTAGTGTTTCTCCCAGAGTTGAATTCACATAAATAAACAAGAAATTAGGTGGCAACTTTATCCGCCATCTTGAATTTTAAAATTCTGACACCAGATTCGGAAGAAGTAACCCCCAATACTGTTTCTTCATGTTTAAAATTCTTAAAAAATGTTAAGCTGGCAGCCCTGTGTAGAAAAATTTCAGAATTTTAAAATTCTGACATCAGATGCAAAATCAGCGATTAATTTTTACCTAGTGTTCACTCCAACCCCCGAATTCGCAAAAATAAACCAAAAATCCCCACATTTTTTAATTAATGAGCACCACTCTAACATTCCAATGGAAATCGATATAAACTGAGAGCGAATTTATGCTCTAAGCATAAAGCTGGGATAAAATGTGAACAAAACCACTTTTTTATCTCCCGATTTATACGCTTGGTATAAAATTAACCTAGAGATAGTTATCCCCGAATTAAATCATATTTATGCCCTTTGTGAACAAAATGGCCCTTACAGTCTCTTTTTTTTTAATTTTGCCGACCACTATTTTGCATTTATGGAATCAAGAGTTGCCAACGCAGCTTTACTTGTTAAACAGCTATTTTATTAGTTTAGAGAAAACAGTTCTCAGATTAGCGCTAAGATTTTTGTTTTGCCTAAAATGAAAAAAGTCGAGAGTAAAAGTCGAAAGTAAAAGTCGATTTTCGACTTTTTTCATTCTAATATTGTCGATTGTCAAAAGTGAAGAATTATCTAGCAAAAGTCGACTTTCGACTTATTTAGACTTCGACTTGCACATCCCTAGTAAAACGAACAAACGGAAATATTCGCTCGAGCAGACTCTGTTTCGTGCTAAACATAACTTCGTTTCAGCTTTAAAATACAAAGACGTTCTACATAGATGGTTGCAATAAGTTTTAATGGAGTTAAAAGGACAAATGTTCGGAGAAGATGCAGAGTTCATTTGAAACTGCTTTTTATTTACTCCAAGCTTTGACAATGAGTTGTACCAAGCAAAAAGTTTTATATTAACAAAAAAAAAAAAAAAAAAACAAATATTGATGCAATTCATTTTGCGTTTTACGGCGACAAAACGTTTTTAACTTCTCAAAAACTCTTTTGACTCATGAAAAAACTTGGGTTAACTCCGCACATTTTTTTCGGTGTAACACACAAAAGAGCGAAAACAACTATAATTTTATTTTTAAAAGTTCAACCAGTAATAAATGAGATATAAAGAAATACTATTCGTAAAAACGTCCACCTAAAAAACGTGTTTTCAATCCAAATCCAGATTTTTAGGATAAATTTGGAAAATCCAACTATGCAGTTAAAATATTCTTTACCAGAAATGCGACGTCCACTAGGTCCTGTGCCAAGTTGATTTTCACTGTAACATCGTGCTATTTATTTGTATCGACAAATAATAAAAATTGACCAACTGATAGTAAAAGCGAAAACAGGCAATTAATAGATGAGTGACAACGATGGGATGAGCAAATAAAATGGGATTGAGAAAATTCAAAAGAAAAATGGGTGGAACACGCACACAGACACATGCAAAATTACTAGTACATGTGTTTAACAGCCAGTGTTGCTGGTACTGATGATGTTGTTGCTGCTGCTGCTGCTGCATGCGAAAAGCAGCGAATTAAACGAACGAACTCGGAATCCTTCGCTTACTAGGTCACTAGGACTCTCACTTAATGTCCTTGCTTTGCGTTTTCAATTTCGATGTCGTTGCAATCTATATACCAACACTTTATTATGTAAAAATGTGCTAGTGTGCGTTTGTCTATATATATATATATATATATATGTATAAAAGTACACATAGTGTTGAATATGTATGTATGTAATATCACTACATCAGGTACATAATTGTGTATCTTTTCAATGTGTATGTTAGTATCTGAAACATACATAGATACTCTATATAATCTATAATCTTTATTGCAAATGCATGTGTAACATGCAACTGCTGCATCTGATGGAGGATGGAAAGAAACGAATGAATATAACTTTTTTATAATATATCCACATGTTTTTTTGTGCAAATACTTTTTGCACTTTATAGCAGCAAAAAAGGAACAAAGCTACCACGAAGCTAGTTAAAAACATTTAAAATACTATTTTTTTTCTATCAGCGGGAGAGCCTTTAGTACAAAAGTTAGAAAATGAGAGAGAGAGAGAGCAAGAGAGAGAGAGAGAGAGAAGGAGAGAGCGTGACTCTGCACGAGCGCACATAAATTCGGTCATTGATAAGGTGTATCCTTCAACAAAATCCTCACATAACAGCGTTTGGGTTCTGCCTCTACGCTGCTGTGCAGAGCAACATTGCAGCCACAATCTGCAGGCGCAGGATAATAAATAACCTCTTTATGTCTATTGTGAAGGCATGTCACGAACAGATGCAGCAGCATCAGCTTCATCCAGTTATTAACTATTGACACGAGGTTGTAAACCTTATCGGGATTCACTGACATTGTTAATTTTCATAGCTATTGAAAAAATGTACGGTTGTAAAAATGGGTTCATGCAATTTCATTTTAATAATAGCAGATACACTTTAAGATTAACTGATTTTTCAGACACATTGCTTTTGTCAAACGAGGTGTTTGTGTGTAGGGTCAATTTTTTTCTGTCTTTAACGCTCATGAGATATATTTTTCAACATAAAAAGTTTTGAGTAGTCAATAAAATGCAAAATTTTTTTACAACATTTGTGCAAGACTTTAAGCTAAGGATTTTACGCTACTGTAGAAGTCACAAAATGAAGAACTTTTTAAAAGTGTTCGTTTTTTGGAAAAAAATATGTTTGTTAAAAGAATAATAATTTACAATTTTAGCAATAATACAAACAGGCAGCACATTTCAGCTTTTAAATATATGTACATTTTTTTTAAATCTGCTGACAGCATAACTACAAAAATTTTCACTCGATTGACTTAAAATTGATTTAACTGTAGCTTTTGCTTTGGATTCTTAAGAGAAAAACGTAAGAATTTCCAAAATATTAAAAATTCTTTAAGCGGTAATACTTCTTTGTAATTGCTTGTTAATTTGTATGCCCCCACTACGCTACTCCGTTAGTAATGCCGATAAGGAGGCGTGGCAGGTATAGAAAAGTAAACACACTCGCGCTAAAAAAAACCGAGCTAAAATATTTTCAAAGAATTTTCTTCTCTTCGATTTGTTTTAACATACTCCATTATGATTTAGAACGTTAGTTGATTTTCGAACTTAATAATAAATATTCGTATTAGTCGTGAGTTTTATGCCGATCATAACGGTTAAATTTTGTTTCAATTCAGGTTTAAATGAGTTTATAACAAAATATGTGGTATAAACAGAAAAACAAAAAATTGAAAAAATTGGATAAAAGCCGCAAAATATAAAGGATTATTTTACCATTTACCATTTGTTTTTTCATTGAAAATTTTTGGATACTTCACGCATGATTAGTAACATGTGGCACAGCCAAAAATGCTCAATAAGGTTTGCTATTTCACCATGAACAAACGAACAGCTCTTGCAAGTCATTGTATTTTATTATCAAAACTAGTATAAAAGCCTGTCCTACGACAGGTCCTCCGCACATTTCCTTTTTGTAGCCATTTACAGAAAGCATATTTTCTCTTTTTAAAGCTTGATTTTTTTTTCACTTGATTTTTGCAAAATACAAAATACAATACTTTAAATAACACTTTAAGTATTGAAGCAGTGTTGAAAAATTAGTTCAAGCGCAAAAGTGCAAAAAGTCGAGTTTGATTACAATCAAATGCATACACAACTTTACAAACTGTCCTTGCAACTATCATATACGTAGCAACTCAAGTGTCGTTTCGCGGCTGATACAATTATACTTTTTGGTACAATCCATCAAAAGAATTTCATGAATAGGTAGGAATTTCAAAAATAGGTAGTTAGATAAAAACGTACTATTGTAAGACCCCAATATTGCTAGTGATAAGAATCAAATATATTTTCTGTGCGTACTTTCAGGGTGGACATTTTTGAGAACAGTTTGAGAGATATTGGGCACGGAGCAGCGTGCTTGCCTTTTATTTATTAAGGCCCTTATTATGAGCTGCGTTCGATTTTCGACTGTAGTCGAATGGCCTGATCGAACGAATTTGCATTTGGTATTATAACGTGCTTTCGACAAAGACTAGCGCTATTGTGAATTTCGTTCATTTTGTTTGTTCACGGTAGTATATTTCTATCAGGTGATCGTCACAGACCACCTTACTACCACATATATTAACGATTTTCAGTATTGCTGCCGAAAGTAGTTATCTATAGTAATAAAACTCATTTTCTGTTTGTATTCTTGTTTGTCTGCTTGGCCTTCAACAAATCCAAGCGGCTCAACGGATTTTGCTCAAACTAGGTTTTCATATTAAGTGCATCTCAACTTAAAATGTTACATACTTAGTTTTTGCCACGCTCCCTCTGAAATTTTTTAACTTACAGTAATTTTGTTATTATAAAACTTTTTACCATAGGAGATTTTTGTGTATTTAATTTTAAAAAATTTCTGTTATTTTGACATCAAAAACACTCACATATCTTCAAAATTGAAAAAATTTTCAGTACAAAGACTTTTTCATAAAACATCGTTACCTAAGAATGAAAAAAAAACGACATGAAAACCAAAGTTTGGTCTTTCGATGCAAATATCTCCGCTGTCCATTAATATATTTCATTCAAATTTTTTTTGTTCAAAAGTTCAATAAAATCACTTCATAAAAATAGGTTGAACTGTACCGTTAAGTCAGTGTATATATGTTTTATGATTATGTCAAAAAAGGTCCAAAATATTGACCTTTTACTCAAAAAATGACTCAAAAATTGTTGTTGTTGTAAAAATAAAATCAATTAAAAATTGCACATCTGGCTACGTTTCATATTACAAAGCATTTATTTGCAAAAATTCTTCCAGCTAAGCTTAAAAATTATTGTACTGTTTTTGTCATCAAAACAACAAGGGTACCCCCTTTGATTTTTTTCGCGAAATTTATTTTTTCCAAAATGTTGTTTTTATATTTTTTTACAAAGTCTCAAAAATAATTTATGTGAAAAAATTACCCCAATATCTCTTTCCAATCAAAAGTTATGGCTAAAAATCTATGTTTTCATACAATTGACTAACTATAGCAATAAAACTCATTTTCTATTTGTTTGTTTGTTTGTTTGGCCTTTATATAAATCTAAGCGGCTCAACGGATTTTGCTTATACTAGGTATACATATTAAGTGCATCCCAACTTAAAATGTTACATACTTAGTTTTTGCCACGCCCCCTCTGCAATTTTTCACTTAACGGTAATTTTGTTATTATAAAACTTTTTAGTATAGGAGATTTTTGTGTATTTAATTTTAAAATTTTTTTGTTATTTTGACATCAAAAACATTCACATATCTTTAAAATTGGAGAAATTTTCAGTACAACGACTTTTTCATAAAACATCGGTTACCTAAGAATGAGAAAAAAACGACATGAAAACCAAAGTTTGGTCTTTCGATGCAAATATCTCCGCTGTCCATTAACATATTTCATTCAAATTTTTTTGTTTCAAAAGTTCAATAAAATCACTTCACAAATATAGGTTGAACTGTATCGTTAAGTCAGTGTATATATGCTTTATGATTATGTCAAAAAAGGTCCAAAATATTGACCTTTTACTCAAAAAATGACTCAAAAATTGTTGTTGTTGTAAAAATGAAATCAATTAAAAATTGCACATCTGGCTACGTTTCATATTACATAGCATTTATTTGCAAAAATTCGTCCAGCTAAGCTTAAAAATTATTTTACTGTTTTTGTCATCAAAACAACCACCCCTTTGATTTTTTTCGCGAAATTTTTTTTTTCCAAAATGTTGTTTTTATATTTTTTACAAAAAAGTCAAGTCTCAAAAATAATTTATGTGAAAAATTACCCCAATATCTCTTTTCAATCAAAAGTTATGGCTAAAAATCTATTTTTTCATACCAGACTATTAATATAACTAAGTTTTGTTTTAAAATTCTCTATATAATTTGAACGTCCCCATTTATCTCTAAGAATGAAGTTGTGTGTCTATCTATAAAATTTTCCTCATAGTAATTAATCTACTTACTTATTGCCTCCCTCCTGTTAAATTTGTTTTGTTGTGATGGCTCTATGTCTTCTCACTATTGTGTCACCGTTGTCACTCAGTTCCTTATCAATGGTACTTTAAATGTTCTATATATATATCACTATTCCATTGAAAAGATGACTGCGAATAAGAATGCTGTAAAAGTTAATTTTTTCATGTTTAATGTGTTATTTGAACAATATTGTTGAAAGTCAAATTTCCACGCCAACTAAATGTACCGGCATATAAAAGACAGCGAAATTTTGACATTTTAATTCTCCAACCATGGTTCTAAGCTTGGCTGCATTGAACACATTTTTAGATTCAGTAGCGTACTAACCGAAAGTGTGCTGAAAAGAATGCTGGAAAATGTTATAAATTACAGGTAAGCACTGCATTACCATCACAGTTTTAATATTTTAGAAATGTCGGTATCTGTTACGCAATTTATGGCGTTTTCTTTTCTTGCCAAAAAATTCTGCCCTTTGAGAACGCAGAATTTTTTAAATTTTGACCTGAACTTAAAAAATGTTGACCTGTTCTTTGTCGAGAAAAGAACATAAAAATGCAACTTCTTTTTCAATGTTGCGTTGGCTGCCATGCTATATTGAGAAACATCAAATAAATTGCAGAAATCTTCCGTAAAATAGCAATCCAGTAATTAATTTTAAATAAAACAGACCACTGATTTGGCTTTTTCGTTAATATCTGCCATTTTCTGTTTTCTTTTAATAAATTTTTGCAAAGAAGAAGCTCACTGTTTAATAAAATGTCAACGCAATGTTCAATATTTTCTTAACATGTCACTTTTTTGTTTCTTCAGTTGGTAGCATTTGAGTGCAGAACTCTGAAACCGTTAATCTTGAGAGTGCTAAAATTATGCAATTTTTATACTTTTCAGGTCCAAATTTTCGAGAAAAGAACACGATTTAATTTTAGAGGTAAAATTTTTTTTGAGAAAAGAACACAAAAAGCGCAGAATTCTCGACTGGTTCGATTCAGCTTAAAGTTGGTTACGAAGCGCTGCTATACGTGTTGCCGTATACTGGTAATAAGAATGTACCCACGATCTCGTGTACAAAAAAAAACCTCACGATCAGCTGTAGTGATTTGTATTTCTTCTGTCCTCTTTTCTTAAATTCTAACAAATCTTCACACGAATTCCTCTCTTCCTGGTGTCCTATTAGGTAATAAAATTTTCAACTTATTTAATTTATCTTATTTTTTATTTTTTTTCCACTTCTTACCTTTTATTCGGTATTTTTGTTTTCTTTGTTGTTTTTTGATAAACTTGGCTAAAAAAACAGGAACCACACTTTTTTTTTCTATCTACAATCAACTTTTGCTTTATTGCTCCACGGTCTGCATAAGTATAACTTTCCTATTCCATGTTCTATCACCGACTCACTTGTTCTATTTGGTGAATATCTGGTTAAAGGTAATCGCCTGATGGTCATGCGGTACTTATATTATATATTTTATTTCATTTCCAGTTTTTAGTACTTATTTATAGGTATAGTAAGCTTAGGAATGTTTCTTTTACATTTTTTTTTTCTTTTAAATATATATACCGTATCCTGTTATATGATTGTATATTACTTAAAACTAGGTATGTATCCACCTTACATACTATATTTTGTTTGGGTATAAACCACTTTAACTCGGAAAAAAAAATTTACAGAAAATTTGTTGGCTGTGGGGTTCAAACCCACGCCTTTCTAGTTAGAAAGCGAGCACGTTACCCACTGAACCAGAAGGGAGTGTGGATTTTTTTAGATGATTCTTGGTTGATTCAAGCCAACTGCAATGAAAACTTCTCCCTGGCTAGACCAAATTGTAATAGGGTGTGGCTACATAGCGACAACGCCCATTTTTAGTACTGTTGCCGAAAGTAACCATTAGGCTGGGTCACAAAAAATAAATATAAAAATAAATCCCCTGTATTGATATCAATACTTCGAGAAAGTTCCAACGCTAAAAAAATTTTATTCTAGGGTGTTCCAAAAAACAGCCAAAATGATCTTTTAGTTATAACTTTGTTATTAACGCTCTGACCATTGAGTGCAGTACATCGTTGGATAGGTCTTAAGAAATACCATCTGATACCCTCAGGTGTCATTGACCTCAGATGACTTCTTGGTGTAAATATTTTACATTTAATTTTTTTTCGTTTTCTTTTTCTTTATTCCACACACACAGAATTCGTTCGGAAGTTTAATTATAAATTTTTGGCTTAAGTACCTATAAAACTTTAATGGTAATTGCAATAGAGATGATAATATCGAAAATGATAGTATCGAACTCATAAAATTAACCAAAATGTTTTGCGTTAACACGATAAATCAAATTATAAACAAATTCATAATTTTTGTTTTGTACAATTCGTTGTAAATATTTTTATTAAACCAAACATATATATTTGAATTAATTGACTGATGCAAAAAATTTTGGTATAATTCAACAATAGCGAAAACACTCTTTTTTAATATTTTTTTGTTGGATTATACGAATTTGAACCTAAATTCTAAATTCAAATCCAAATTTCAAGCCGCTGGCAATTGGTTTAAAAGTTAGAGGCCTCCAAAGTTGCAAAATGGGCTACAAATCTTTCTTTTTTTTTTAGTGTTCCACGTTATGGGTATCAAAAGAAAGTTAATGTGAGTACCTATTCAACGAGCACGACACTAAAAATGTTCAACCTATAAACATTTTTAGTGTTGTGCTTTCGTAAAAGGGAAACCACTAGCTTTCCAGACAAATTGTAAATATAATAATAGGTATATTTTTAAATGTTATGCATGGATTTTCATATTTGAATCGGTACCTTGTTGAATAGGTACTTAAATTACCTTTTTTTTGATATACATAGTGTGTAGTTTTGTTGATAAATTTAGAAAAATAGCAAGATTTGTAGGCTATTTTTTCCAACTAAGGAGGCCTATAACTTCTAAATCAATTGCGAGCGGCCTGCAAATGTTTCAGATTTTGGAGTAACGAGGCCAAAATCAATATAATCTGTAAAAAAAAATTAAAATTATAGTTGTCGTTATTCTTGAAATGTTCCGAAATTTTTACCAAAAGTTTTTTTTTTTACTAGTTTAAGAAACCAGTCGAAACTGCCAAAAAGGGCCGAAACTGGCCGTAACCGAAACCGAATATTCGGTCGGACACTAACTAGGACCCCCAAAATTTCGTAATAATTTTTTATCAAATTAAAACTATCGAAAAACTAATATACTATTGTGAAGGAATTATTTCATTTTATCCGGCAGAAAAAGAGTTACAGAGGATCAAAGTTTTGCAGCACAATTTCTGTAGTAAAAACAATTTTTTTATGATTTCATTTAACAGAATGCACTTCATTCTCAATTTCATTTAATTTATCAGTCATAGTGACGTGGAACTCTGCATAGAGTTCTCCTGTTAATACCCCATCTTTAGGTACACCTGCTTTTTCAAGCTCTATTTCTACTTCCTGTGCTGCGACTCAACTTTTAAAATACACTGTAAAAAGAAAATCTTATAGCTAGGTGAAAAAACTGTCTTAAAGTAAGCTACAACAACTTTAAGACAGCTTTCGCTGAAATTACACAAGCCCTTATGTGCTGCAATCCAGAATCCAATACTGTCTTACTTTAAGGTAGTTAAATCGTAAAACCAGCAGTAGCTTCGCTGAATTTCAGCTCTATTTGTCAGTGAAAAGCAGCTCAACATATCTGAAATTCTTTACTTTAAGTCAGTTAAACTTTAAAAGCAGCAGTAGCTTCGCTCAATTTCAGCACTTATTTTAAGAGAAAAGCAGCATAACCTCTCTGAAATTAATTTCCAGTATGCTGAAAGCATACGCCTTTAGCTGGTGAAATAAAACTAGTTTTTTCGACTATGCTTAACAGTCGAAACATTTTAGGAAAAAAAATAATATTAATTAACACCTCCTTAAATATTAATTTATTAATTAATAGCTCCCAAGGCTTTAAAAAAGTGACATTGTACGTTTGAAAAAAAGAAACAGACTCAATTTTAAACATTTTTGAAATACTATAAAACAGAAATTTTAAATTATGTTTTTACATAAATAATAGATACGTTTACGTTAAAAAAGAAAAATACTCAGTTTCAAACATTTATGGAAACACTATAAAAGAGAAAATATTTAAATTAATTTACGTACAGCTGTGGTCAAAATAATAGTAGTACTCTTATATTCAGACATGTTTGGATAAATAATACTAGTCTACAATTTTCGAATCCGGTAAACCTATTCACATTCCTATATGTACTTTCAACGTTCCAAATCTGTACTCAGTGTCCTCCTATGTAGTGAAACTTTCAAGATACAGGGTGTTTTACGTTTTTGGCACGTGGTTAGTATTATTGATCTAGAATCTAAATTACTCTCCATAAAATAAAAAAAATAATACAATATTATGTATTTTAGATAAAATATCAAATTTTTCATCAAGATATCAACTACTATCGTGTCATGTGCGCTACAGCAACAAATTTCTGAGATTATCCCACGAAATATCAACAAATTTTGTATCTTTTATTAATTTATTAATGACTTTAAAGTGACACGTTTAAAAAAAAAAAAATAAAAAGACTCAATGCAAATACACATTCGTACAATTACCTCAACGCCGATTACGAAAGTATAAAATGTTATCTAAATGCTCTAAGCTGGTATAATATTCTATCCGACATAGATTTTTTCAGCGCTGTCTCAAGATTTTATCAGCACATAGAAAATGTGCCAAAAATAAAGAAAAAGAATAAGAATAATCTCAGATTTTTGAGGAACCAGAGAAACAAAATTTACAAACTTCTCAAAACCACCGATACTGTAAGCGATGACCTGAAGCTAAGATATAACGAGCTATCCAAAGAATTCTCTATCAAGTCAGAAGAAGCGTACAAGTTGTACACTAACCTTATCGGAGAGAAAATTCTCCAAGAGCCACAAAAATTATTTGACTTCGTTAACATGAAGCGAATATCTAGCCGCTATCCATCTTCTATGTTTAAAAGTAATGTCGATTCCTCATGAAATTAGCAACTTATATGCAGACTATTTAAACACATTGACTGCCAAGGCACTTTCAGCAAATAAGATGCTGGGGACCACAGCATTTTTATTGCGTAATCTCTTCGAAAACGTCAATATTGGAATTAAGGCTACTACCAGTAATATTTACTGGTTAGAAACAGAGAGTTTTTTACAAATAAGAGTGTCGGACGCATGTGTCCGACGTGGCGCCTCCTGACTTTTTTATTGCAGGGCCATGTCGGACATATATGCACGACAAAAAACACCGTCACATAAATGCAACAAATTGGTTACGCTCTATATTATTTCTTATTACGTGCTCAGTAAGCAAGCAGAGTTGATCGTGCCGAAATGGCAAAAAGGAAATTTTTGTCTGTTACTGACTTAAAAAATATACTCGCAAGTACAGAAAGTGATGAAGAATGGGAAAATTTCAGTTCTGATGACTCTGTAAAGAATACTATACATGATTCTACTCCAATCTCTTTGGAAAATGATGAAGATGAGGAAGTTCCAGACACCATAGACCAAATTCTTGAAAATCTATCGGTAGAAGAAAATAGAGAAGAAAAAGATGAAGAACAAGAAGAAAATGTGGTCGGAAGTGAAACTGAAATTATAAATGCTGTCTGGTCCGAATACGAAAGTCGTCATAAAACATTTACTTTTTCGGGAAAATCAGGCCTACAAGTTAATGTCCCACAAAGTATCACCAGGTTTGAAGCTTTTCGTTTGCTTATTGACGATGAAGTAATCAACGTTATCGTATTAGAAACAAACAGATACGCTGAGCAACAATTGGCTGCAAAAGGACTGAAGCGCGAAAGTCGAATGAAAAAATGGACTCCAACTAATAGCTATGAAATGAAAATGTTCTTGGGACTTCTAATATCATACTGGTCTACAAGCGACATTTATAGAAACAATGTTGCGCCTAAAATAGTGTAGCGGAATCGTTTCGAAGTAATGCTAGCGAATATTCACTTTGCCAACAATGAAATCATTCCAAAAGGGGATAGGATTGCAAAAGTGCAACCACTTATATCTTGGAAAAGAAATACAAAGAAATTCTATACCCAGCTGAGGATTTTGTAATTGATGAGACTCTTGTGCCTTGGAGAGGTCGCCTAATATTTCGGCAGTATATCCCCAACAAAGCCCATAAATATGGGATAAAATTATTCAAGCTTTGTTCTACAGAGGGATATACATGGGCAAGTAAGACTTACTCGGGAAAATCAGAGGTTTACTAAAATAATCTGGGTCTGGGACGATCAATTTGCCAAGAACTTTTAAGGCATTTGCTAAATCAAGGTAGGACGCTGTTCGTTGACAATTTCTACACGTGCTATGAATTGGCACTTTCCTTTTTACGACAAAATACACACGTTGTGGGTACACTAAGAGTAAACAAAAAGCATATGCCCAAAGAAGTTTGTTTTTTTTTTTTTTTTTTTTTTTTTAAAAGATCAAAGAACCAAGGCATGCGCCTTATACAAACAAGGTTTGGTCTTTGACCTGAAAGGAAAGGGATAGATTTATTTTAGAGGAATTGATTGGAACAATACGTGAATTATTGATTAGGCGAAACAACCGTGAAAGACAATTTGAATTGCTTTTAACCAAGGCTAGTGTTATGCCTTAACCTCGGCAAGCATTTCCAGCCCTTAGTTGTTCCATTCCTTTAATTCCACATTTTCTACAATTTAGTTGTGGATTTTTAGTTTTCCATAAATTTTAAATGTAGGAAAGAACAAAGAAAGGGAAAAGAACCATGTCCGAGCCCGGATTCGAACCAGGAACCTTTGGGTTGAGAGTCTAGCGCACTATACGCTAGACTACAAAGGCCGACGGTGCCAAATTTGATGCCAAATTGGAAAAAGATCAGGTAATTTATAGGGAAGACCAAAATGGAATTGTTGTACTGAAGTGGCGCGATACTCGCGATGTCCGGATTCTGTCATCCGAAGTTAAAATACCCCCACAGCCGAATTAGAGTATATATAAAGTCTTAAGCAAAATGTTAAATATATTTAAAGATATTTTCCCGTTTTGGTTAAGTCACTTTGTATGGGAGGTAGGCGTGGTTTTCATCAGATTTTTACAAATTTAATACTCAAAATAAATATTCAATATTTAAGACACTGTGCGAAATTTGAAGTCATTAAATTGATTTTTGTGGAATCTAAAAAGATTTTCCCGTTTTGGTTAAGTCACTTTGTATGGGAGGTAGGTGTGGTTTTCATCTGATTTTTACAAATTTAATACTCAAAATAAATATTAAAAATTTAAGACACTGTGCGAAATTTGAAGTCATTAAATTGATTTTTGTGGAATTTAAAGAGATTTTCCCGTTTTGGATAAGTCACTTTGTATGGGAGGTAGGTGTGGTTTTCATCTGATTTTTACAAATTTAATACTCAAATTAAATATTAAATATTTAAAACACTGTACGAAATTTGAAGTCATTAAATTGATTTTTGTGGAATTTGTCACTTTGTATGGGAGGTAGGCGTAGTTTTCATCTGATTTTGCTCAGATTCGAACTTGACCTCCATTTTTGTGTAAAAGGTTATGTTTTGAATTTCGTTATGATAGCTCAAAAATTACGGCTGCTATCGTGGACACAGACGGACAGACGGACAGACGGACATGGCTAAATCGACTCAGTAGGTGATACTGATCAGGAATATATATACTTTTCTATACTGGCCACGCCTCCTTATCGGCGTTACAAACGGAGTGACAAAATTAATATACCCCCATTAAGTTATTTAAACGTGGGGGTATAAAAAGAGCGCAAAAATACCATGGTTCATAGAACAAATTACATCATCTCTTCTTAATTTACAGAAGCCAGAAAAACATATGAAGCCAAAATTCAACAATATTCACATTCTAAAAATAAAATTAAACGCAAGTAATATAAAAGTACGTCGAACATGTACTTTATGTTATTCTAGAATAAAACAGATGGAAGGGAGAGAGACCGCCAGAAAAAAGACCAAAAGATTAAACACGTATTGCCCGGATTGTCCGCAAGAGCCTTTTATGTGTGTAGAATGTTTATGAAATCACCAAAAACAAGTTTAACGTGTCAATTTGTGTCTTTTCATTATAAAAATAGAATGTAAAATACTTTTTCTTTTACTTTTTTCTTACTGTGTATAATAAAATGAATTAATTTTTTTTTTTCAAATACATTTTTTTTCAATTAATTTTTGAGCTGCGCTTTAAGAAACCATTATTATAGAAATTTCATGGGGGGCCATACATTATATTACTGCAATAAAATCCTATTTATCGTCAGACACTATTGCGTGACATGGCTAGAAAGAATCGTAAGAGGCGTAAACCACAAGTGCAGTGTCGGACATATGTGTCCGACGTGGCAGTCAATGTGTAAAGGCCCAGTTATAATAGACGTAACGTAATGTGGTCTAATTGATCAGTGTGTTCTTTCACTTATTGTTTCAAACAATACTTTCTTATACAAGTGATTATAATAAACGTAACGTAATGTAACGGGACGTAAAGATCCGTTGGATTTCGATTTCTACGTTACTTTGCACTACGTCTGTTCAAAGAACAACTAAAAATTGAGGTTAGATTCGATTATTGCGCTATTTTATATTGTTGAACTAAGCTTTTTGTTGAATTTTCGTTATTAATGTGATAGTTCTTTATATCCACAGCTATGGATGACGAAGTTTTAATTGAACTTGTCCGGGAATGTGCAATTATTTACGACAAACAACTGCCTGGCTACTGCCTATTATAATTGCTACAACGTTTTCTTACATTACGTCCCGTCCCGATGACAGTTGACAACATTTCGTTACATTACATTACGTCTATTATAATTCTACCTTTAAAGAGGTGTTCTGTGTCTTCACAAGTAATACTTATAGTCCCCCTCCCTTTTCAGGAATACACCCAATGATTAATCATATCCAAATAAAGCGTGATGAGATATCCAATGCGATTAAAAAAATTGATCCAAATAAAGGAACCGGCCCTGTTGCCCCCGCACTTACTAGTCTGATGTTTAAACACACTTATCATGCCTTTTTATATAATATTAAACAAATCCCTGCTCCAAGAACCTTTTCCATCGTATTGGAAGATATCACACCTAACACCAATATATAAAAATGGTGATAAAAGATCTGTTGAAAATTATAGCGGAATCGCATATTATCGGCTACTCCAAAATTGTTCGAAAAAATTATGTGCGAAAAACTAACATCTATTATAAATCCCCTACTCAATGAACAGCAACATGGTTTTCGTAAAGGTAGATCAACCACAACAAATCTAATGACTATGATCTCTGATGTCTTAAGTAAAATGGAAAAAGGACTTCAAGTGGAGTCAATATACACCGACTTTAGCAAAGCTTTTGATCGTGTCGGTCATGATATCTTGGCTTTCAAATTGGAAAATATTGGTATCTCAGGATCTTTGCTCAATTGGCTGAAGTCTTATCTCCACGACAGGTCCCAATTCGTAAAATTTCAAGGTACCTTATCCAAACAGATTTCATTTACATCCAGCGTACCACAAGGTAGTCACCTTGGTCCACTTCTCTTTAATATTTTTATCTCAGACCTATCTGATATTTTTTGCGATATTCCACATCTAATGTATGCAGACGACCTAAAAATGTACCATGTTATTAAATCGGAAACAGATGTAATTTACTTACATTCGAAACTGTCATCTCTTGAGCACTGGTGCAGTCAAAATAAACTTTATCTTAATGTTCAGAAATGCTGCGTAATAAATTTTTCGCGTAAAAATTTAGTAACAAATGACAGTTACTTCCATAATAGCATCGAACTTGAAAGAGTCAACCATATTCTTGATATTGGTGTAGTCTTGGATAATAATTTGCGTTTCCACTTACATTAGGATAAAATTGTATCTAGGGCCAGCAAACTACTTGGTTTAATAAAACGACGTGCAAAAGAGTTCAAAAATGTTTGGGTAACGAAGGCATTATACTCTGCGTTAGTGCGCCTTCTTCTTGAATACGGGAAAAAAAAAAATTGCAATAACCATGTTTTAAGAGGATCATAGTATGATTCGGATTATGATTGTTGCTAACATGTTCTTGAACATATAATATTTTCTTTGATCATGATAAAATGATTATAACAACCATATTTAGAACAGGAACTTTTTTGTAGGAACCAAAATTTTACTGAAACAATCATTATTCTCTTATTGGGCTGAAAATAGAATGTTTCCAACAGCTATATTATGAATTAATTTTTAGGTTACAGAATATTATTGAAAAAATATTTGTATTTTTTTTTATTTTCATGCACTCCAATTTCCACAGCTATTAATTAAGATATCTCCAGAGGTTTGCCGTTGTCTGGGCTGAACAGAAATATTAATTCAATTGAAAAATCTTTTTGATAAAATTTTCTGTCCGAGCTGGGGTTTGAACCGTACAATTAAAGTCGAAAATGTCACTTTTCTGCGTGCTGTTTTTAGGATAAGGCGATTTACAACAAAACACAATAATTGAACAGTTGACAAACGAAACGGCACATAGCCAGGAATCGATAAAAATTATTGTGTCTGAATGAAGTGAAAGTTTTTCCCGCAAACTGTTCAGACACAATAAATTCTTTCGATTTTTGGTTATGTTCTGCTTCGTTTGCCAACAATCAAATAGTTCAGACAAACATTCAAAGTTCTAACATGTTTGTCTCTATAATAATATTCACATTTATCATGATTGACAGAACTACAACATTTTTGTCAACTAATAGTTGAGGCAATTATAGTATCTTGACAATTTCAATGATGTTATGATTTCAACTATAATGGTATTTTTGGTACCACCATTAGTAAATAATGACTTTTTTAAGGCAAAAATTTGTGTTTGCAGAAATAATACAATAATTTTAGTAAAAAAATTATTGTTGCAGTAATCATGTCTCAACCATGTCTTTTCTCTGCGTGCAGTGAAAGATTTGAATCTATTCAAAAGCAATTTCTGCTTTTTGCGCTTAGAGACACGTATAATCTCCGTGAGTACAATATATTGCCACCTTATGGTTATAGGCTTACCCTTCTGAATTTAATGCCCCCTTTCAACAAGAAGGTCTTTACTTAGTTCGTGTTTTACCTTCGATGTAATTAGCGGTGATAGCGAGTATATATCAAACAAGATATGATTTAGTGACCCGATTAGACGTACACGGCATGCACGACTATTAAATGAATATCAACATCACACTGTCTACGCAATAAATTAGCCGATAAATAGGTGCTGTAGAGAATTCAATAATATCAGCGAGAACTATTCACCCTCTTTGTCCAAATTAATTTTTAAGAAAGTCTTTCCAAGTTATTATTTCCCTCATAATACCTTCCTTCAAGCAACTAGGCTCCCAACACCTTAACCTTAGCTAAATTCCAGTTTATTTAAGAAAACCTTGCCTGGGTTAATAAATAAATACTTGGTTTTTATATAAATGTAAATTTTTAAAATCTTAATCTATAACTAAGCATGCCCTCTCCAAATCTTTTTTCCATACTAAAAGCCCAATAATCCTGTGCTCTTCCTTTATTGTTCTTTTAGTCGTTAAGAATCAAATGCTAAGATAATAAATAGCCAGTTTGCTAAGCTTATCCTCTGCCATTCCCAATTCCCTTCTCAGATCTCTCCTCTTCTTATTAAATAAAATTCTTACCTATGCTACTTTGTATAAAATATGTTAGTATGTAATTTCCTCTTCTTTTCTTCTCTCCTTTTCTTTTTGACGTGTTCTTGAATTCATGTCGATCAGGTGGGAGGATTACGCCCACTTAGATTTACATATCTTCGAACATCAAAACAAGGAAATGGGAGGAGAAAAAAAATAAAATAAACAAACCTGTTAGAATAAGTAAATTGCCTTGCTTGGCCAATAAATAAAAACCACGCCCATTCTCAGTACGAAATGACGTTATCAAACTTATAAAACACGCAATACTTAGATATTTAATTGTGATCTATTCCTTGAACTTTTACATGTTTTGAATAATGAGCTATTAAGATCAAGTAAGTTTTGATTACTCCGATTTTACTGTGAGAGATCTTAAGGAAAGGCCTTACTAGTTTATATTTACTTTTTTTTTAATATAATCAAATATATGTAATTTTTTATTACGAACGCTTATAACACATATAATTGCGTTTTAAAGAAAAATAAAATATATTTACCAAATAAAACTTATTTAGATTGTTGTTATTATTTTTTGTAAAAGAAGAAATAGTTGTGAAATCAAACAAAAATAATAAATAAAATTTTCGTTAAAACTATCACGTGGGGGTATTCTAACTTTGGCCCAGTCGAAGATAGTTTCCTACTAGTCTTTAATTATTATTGTTAACTATTTGACCATTTTGCTCTTACTTAGCTCTAATTATTTCTTATGCAACTTGGGTGTGATTACTGAGAAAAATTAAATTGTATTATTATGAAATTAAAAAAATGTTTTTTCTGCTTATTTTTCTTGCAGGAGTCTCGCAAGAGACCCCTTAAAATTTGGGACAGTTGGCGAAATGTACGCAAAGGAGTTGTTGTTGGATCATTTGAAGAATTAGTTGTAAGAGGTAAGCACTAATGTAAGTGATTACTTTGAAGAACTCTCACTGAAAAAACAAAAAACTTTTTGTACGTGCAGGCAAGGAAAAATTAGGAGTTCCAGTGTTAGATCCTGTTCGCATTGTTCTTGAGTCTGATGGTAGCGAAATCGAAGATGGTGAATATTTCCGCACATTATCGAATAACACGATTCTGCTGCTGTTGAGGCCAGGCGAACGTTGGTATCCGTGTGGCGTCGATGTTATAAAGGCTGGTGAGTCTGTTGCGACACGCTGCAACTATTTTGTTAAACACATTCTATACTTCACTTTCACTAATTCTACATTTTGTATCTCATCTTAGCGATAACTGCTATACCAAAGATCGTCTGTGAGACGATTAATTCGCTAGACCTACGCGATGAGACGCCATCTTGGAAGATTATGGATAACAAGGGTCGAGTCACGGTGGTCTTGCATTGGGACCATCGGCAAACGGGTGCATCAGGAAGCGGTGGCGGAGGAGGTGTTGACAGAGGGGGTGGTGGTGGTGGTGCTATCGGCGGCAGTGAACGTCACGGTCCCAGCGGCAGCAACAGTGGACTCATGTCTACAGGCAAATATTCACCCTCGAAAAAGGGTCAGAGTCAAGGCCTTTCGGCGCAAAGTTCGCTTGACAACAAATCCGTATCATCGCAATCATCACTTCAACGCTATCCAAACCCACAAATAACCGTAATCGGTGACGGTATAACGCCGAGCGTATATCATGTGGGCGGTGTCATGCCACCACCAGGTGTGCCAGGCAGTAGGCGTCTCTCCAAACAGGGTGGTTCCTTTGACAGCGCCGTGGGTGCAGTGCACGTGCACACGCCCGAATGTGCGCACCATGCACACACGCCCAGTCGTGCCGGCAGCCCCAGCACGATCGAGTGCGATTTCCATTGTTGTTCACTGCACGAGGAGGGCCGCAAGATAGCGGTGCACAAAAGTGTAGCCACCTCACCCATACAGGATGTCTCAACAAGTCCGCAACCTCACCAGCAGCCATCATCATCCGCGTCAGCCTCCTCGCTGCCCATGCCGCTCATGCAGATGGGCGGTGACCTTATGCCCTCGGGCAGCCAGCAACGACGTTCATCGGCTGCCAAGGGACACGTGCGCTTCCTCGACATTGCACCCGAACGCGACAGTTCGGAGAGTGAGACCGAAAACACGGTGATGGAGGACGAAAAGACAACCACGGAAAAATTCCTGCTACTCATCGATCAGCTGTCTGTGGACCAGAAGCGACATCTGAGCATCAAAGATATCGGCATCATACTGGAACGCCTCAACTCGAAGATACTCGATGTGGAGCGGCTGGAGAGAGAGTCTGAATCGGATGACTGCTACAATTGGACGATAAAGGCCACCATACGCGGAGATACGCTGCGTGAGCTGGGCGTCATCTACAATGGCAACTATTATGCCATCTCCGAGCATCCGGGCTATAAGGAGGAAGTCGAAGATATCGGTGAAGACTGCGAAGAAGAGGAAGAGGATAGAATATAAAATTGCAATTACTTAATGTAAAAAAAAAAAAAAAAAAAGGAAACACTGACAAGTATTCACAGATATAAAAACAAAAAACACACAAAAACATAAAAATCCAAAAACAAAAAACCCCAAAAAAACTGTAACACTAACAAACACAAGAAAAAAAAACCTAACCTTACCATAGCGCATATTTCAGTAAAACCAACAAAAAAAAAATCGAACAGAAAAAATCTTAAAAAAATAGTAGTAGATAATAACTTAGTTCATTAAGTAATGCAGTAATGTGAAAAGAAACAGACAAACAAACCTACATACAATAATCTAACGGTAGCATAACGTTAACACAGAACTGCTAAACAAAGTTTTAAAGCCCGAACAACAAAAATAACAACAAAAAGTAGTAGATAAAAGGAAAATCTTACTTTTTGTTACTAAATACTTTTGTTTTATTCTTGATGCCTTTTTGTTGAGTACGGAAAAGACAGTACCATTTCTTACACTCACCACTCAGTTACTTGCAATCAATTGTGATTTAATTTAATTTTAGATTATGTATGTATGTATGTGTTAGTTAATTTGTATTTGTAGTAAACACCTTTTTACTCAACAACAAAAGAAAAAAACCTAGTCACTAAGTTAAACTCACACAATCACTACATATACACTAAAAACATAAACAGAATAACGAAAAGAAAAAAAACACACACACACACACATACACACACACACACACACACTAAACATTTGCTAAATTAATTCAACTAACTACTAAAACTAGTTATATTGTAAGTAGTTAAATATAGCATTCAACATTTTGTCATACAGTTAAATGTCGGCAAATGCGGGTCAGAAAGGTCGAAGTGCGAAAATGGGAGTAAAAAGTGGTTAAAATGGGCACGATGTCATTGAGGAAAGAGAAAGCATTCGAGTAGTAATCTAATGAAAGTTGCTGGATTTGTATTTCAAAGAAACAATGGTAGATTAGTAGATCCTTATGACAGCTTTTTCCATAAGTGCTAGGTTTCCATAAGTGCTAGGTTTCGAGGTGCGAGATTTCGAAAACTGTAATTTTTTGAACAGTTTCGAAATCAAATTTGTTAGGCGATTAGCTGAAATATGGTTGGCTTTTTTTTAAAACTTGGATCTTTAAGGGCTTTATCATAGATGGTTATAGTATCTATCTTATCTAATCTTTCAATGTCTTTGAAAAACTTCACATTTTCCAAGGCCAAACAATTTTTATGCCTCTAAAGTTTGGCCTAACACCATTAAATATTCAAAATGTAGTTCTCATACTGAAAGAAATTTAATTTTTTATAGTATTTAAAATTACTTTTATGTATGGATATTCTTTTTGGTAGACTACTATTACACTATGCAACAATTTAAGGGTTATGGAATCTAACGAAAAAGCGACCAACACAGATCGATGGTACTGATCTAGACCAACAAAACCCTAAAAGGGTTTTGCAAAGTTAGCTCGCTTTTAACAGATATAGGCATTGAAAGATTGCCTCTTGCAGAGTATTTATTAAAAATGAAGTGCTCATAAGGGTGTATCGAATTAAAATTTTTATTTTAATTTCTCATTCTAAGAGGTCTCCAAAGTTCCATATGGTGGTCTCCCAAAAAAAGGATGTCTCCCTCTTCCGCAAGAACAAAGTTGTTTTTTGAGAAAAACAGTAAAAATTAACGATCTATAAATGCTTTAATTTTTGTAAGAAAAACTACATATGTCTTAAAGCAAAAGTAAATAAAGACTTTAACTAACAATATCTCGCCAAACAAGATGCCACTATTGATTTTTACTCACAGTGTCCTGTGTGAAGGATATTCGAATCTTAAGGTACACTCGAAATAGCACAGAACTTTTGATTGTTATCTGATTGTGTTTATTTTAGTGGTATTTATTAAAGTGTTTACGTTTTCCTTATATTTGGTGTATTTAAAATTTGCACATTTTTTGCCTATGCATTTACTATTTTTTGAGAAAAGCATACTTGAACGCAGTTTCAACTTTTTGAAAAAAATTAATATAAGGTTTTATAGCTCAGGCATCAGAATTGGTACCGAAAATAATTTTCACTTTTTTAATTCTTCAGATATCTCCTTTAAGGTTATTATTTTTTTTTTTTAAAAACATCTTAAAAACAATTGTTAAATCAATTGAGACTCATAGAATAGCAGGCTCAGAAATTCAAAATTTTAGTTTAACATTTTGGTAAATGATGAGGTGAGGTGTTTTGACGAAATAATAAATTTCATGCTAGGCAGTAAATTTTTTTAAAAAAAAAATCGAAACACGAAAAATAATCGTGGTCTTAACCTGGTGTTTTAAAAAAATAATTTCAGACAGTGTTTTGTACAGAAATATTTTAAAAATCCAAATACACAAAATTATCTTCGGTACCATTTCTGATGCCAAAAATATATAAAACCTTATCATAATTTTTCTGAAAAACTTAGAAAATTGCATTCAAAATACATTTCTCGAAAACAAGAAAATGCATTTGCGAAAAATATGCAAATATTTAATTCGCCAAATTTAAAGAAAACGTAAACACTTCAATCAATAACACCAACATTTAGACAATCAGATAACAATAAAAAGTTTTGCGCTATTTCGAGTGTACCTTTGGATTTAGGTTTGTGCTTAACAGTTCCATAGACGGAACGGACATGGAACGATTCTTTTGAAGAAAGGAACTAGTTCACGGAAACATGTCCGCGGAACTATCTAGTTCCTTTGCTTATTTGAACTGTAGAACTATTTGAAGCATTTATTTGAATTAAGTGTATGTTGAACTGCGGAGAAAATGTGTAAAGGTCCATGTAGATTTTCAACACATCACTCTGACTAGTCTTTAATCAATTAAACAGAATTTTTTGCTTTTTTATTCTTTTTATTTCAATATTTTTAACTTAAAGAAAAAAATTTCTTTAGTTTATATAAAAAAAGGAACTTCTATCATTTAGTAAATAATTTCATTTAGTAAATAAAGTTCATGAAGTAAATTTATCTAGAAGTAATTTAAAAGAATATGCAATCAGTTCCTCATAAGCTCGAAACTCAGTTGCATGTTATAGTTCATCAGCTTTAAGCATGTTCGCGGAACTATATAGTTCATCAGCTTTTAGCATGTTCACGGAACTATATAGTTGCAGCAGTTCCTTTTATAAGAATGAAAGAAACAAAAGCATGTTCAATGTCATTTTTGATTGTTTTGTTTCATAGGTTAAAAGCAAAAATAAACAGCAATGCTGAACAATGCACACAACTGCAATGACGATATATCATTTATTATTTTATCTATTATTTCTTTCACTCTCTTTCACATGCATAATTGGCTTACTTGTCGTCGCTCAAACAATTTGATTAAGTTATGTAAGTGCGAATGAGTTGTGGCTCAATTAAAAAAATGTTATTGCAATCGGAACTGTTTGGACATGCTTAAATCGTACAGATGGAATGATTGGAACTATGTCCGAGAGTAAACATAGTTCCATGAACTATGCAGGTCCGGAACGACCCAACTCTATTTGGATTCGAGTATCTCTCACACAGAACAATGAGGGTAGAAATCGAGAGTTGCATCTCTTTTGGCGAGATATTCTTAGTTAAAGTCTGTATTTAATTTTGCTTTAAGACATATGTAGTTTTTCTTACAAAAATCAAAGCATTTATAGATCGTTATTTTTTACTATTTTTCTCAAAAAACAACTTCGTCCATGTGTAAGAGGAAGACATCCTGCTTTTCTCTTTATTTTTTTTTTGCTAGATCTTGACCACCATGCAACTTTTGAGACTTCTTAGAATGTGAAATTCGAAAAAATTGTAATTCGATACGCCTTAATGAGCACTTTACACTAGTACTATCATCTTGGTTATCCGCTTTTCCGTTAGAAAATGTGTTGCACAGTGTTATCTACTTCTATTGATTTTTCTGTATCTCAGTCCGGAAAATTTGCTTAAGGTTTGTAATAAACGGGTAAAACAAATATTTATGATAAAAAATTACTTTTATAAATATTCTCCAGAAATATCAATAAATTTATACATGGGTTTGATAAATTTTTTCCACTATGAATGAAGTAACACCAAAATATGCGATAAATTTCGCCATTTGGTTTCTTGTGAAAGCTCATGTGCATACATTTTTGATTTGCTGAGCATAATTATCTTGTAGTCTTTTGAACACACCGATTGAGTTTTTTTAGCACGTTTTTGGATTATACGTCAAGAGCCTGTTTTTTGGAGGATTGTCAAATAATACGGTATCCAAACGAACAAATCTTTGGTTAAATGCTCTTGCAATATGAAATGTATGCTGCTTGAATTAGTTTCTAAATCTTGCATCTCAATATTGCATCATTGTGAATTGATTTTCTGACACAACCGCTCTGAATGAACTTTACAAAATTTTCCTTGCATCAAATAATGATCAGAATAAAATCCGAAAAACAAAACGAAACACGGTGGTCCGTTTACCAAAATTCAAAACTAGTAAAACCAAATACTGTTTTTCAAGGCCATAGGGCAAGTAACCCTCTCCCTCCTTGATCAGTGGCGACATGTTGTAACTTCACTGTCGAAGCGAACATCGAAGCGAAGTTTTCGATCTGGCAGTATGTTGTAATATTTTCGTTCGATAGGTGATTTAATTTGTTTCGAAGTTATGTTCGAACATTTAACAGCTGCACGCAAGCTTTTTTTCTGATACTTAGCATGCTAAATAACGTGAATCATTATTTTTAAAAACTGTTTTATTAATAAAAATGTAATTTAAACTAAAACTGATAAATTGGTTACTTTAAACAAACAATATTGTGTGGAAAAAATAAAGTCAACTTAATTTTAACAAACAGTTCTAAGGTAACCATATATATTAGGGATATTCGATATACATCGATGCATCGGATTTACTCGATGTTTACAATTCGATACATCGACTTGATCCGATGTTTTGAAAAGCTTTTGATATACTCGATGGATCGATGTATTTTCATATAACATCGAATGAATTTTAAAAAGAAATTAATTAAAAAATATAATTAAAAAGGAAAACACTGGAAATAGGACATTAATACTAGAATTTCTATGATTGTAAAGGCTTTTTTGTTTTTACTTTTTGTAATAATTATGACCAATATTCTCATATATTGACAATTTTTTTAGAATAACCAATATTCTTATGTTTATTGCGTTTATGTTTTTTAATAAACAACAACTGAATCAGAGAATGGCTGTAAAAAATTTTGTTTTTCTTTTCCTTAGTTACGGATAAAAGGCGTGCGGACAAGGACAGGGGTTTTGTAGGAGCTTTTAATAAATTAAAAAAGTCATAGTTAAATTAAAAATAATTAAGGAAGGGGCTGACTTTAGCATTGTGATGCAATGCTAGAAAAAGTACTCGATTTTTAGAAAACATCGATGTTTCTCAACGATATATCGGAAAGTATCTTTTATTACTTTATACTTTTATTAAAGTCAGTACTTTTATTATTTCACTAACAAAAATTCATTATTTAACACTTCTATGTCAAATAAATAGTATATTGGGGTTGGAATTAATTTTAAAGGTTTTTTTCGGTTTTTGACCATTTATTTAGAAACAACGGTACAATGTATATTATTCAAAGTATTGTCCATCGTTAGCTACAACATTTTCCCATCTTTCTGGCAGCATATGGATTCCGCGCCGGAAGAACGATTCGTCTTTTGAGGCAATCCACGAATCGACCCATTTTTTGGTATCCTCGTAAGAAGTGAAGCGCTGCTCAGCCAAGCCATGCGTCATCGATCTGAATAGGTGGTAGTCGGAAGGGGCTATGTCTGGGCTATAAGGCGGGTGGGGTAGCACATCCCAATTCAGCGCCTCCAACGTTTCCTTGACGGTTCTTGCAACATGTGGCCGTGCGTTGTCATGTTGAAAAACCACTTTGTCGTGTCTTTTGGCATATTCCGGCCGTTTAACCTTTAATGCTCGGCTCAATTGCATCAATTGTTGTTGGTAGCGTTCCCCAGTAATGGTTTCGTTAGGTTTTAGCAGCTCATAGTACACGACACCCTTCTGATCCCACCAAATACACAGCATAAGCTTGGCGCCATGAATATTCGGCTTGGCCCTCGATGTTGATGCATGGCCGGGTGGTCCCCACGAATTTTTTCGCTTAGGATTATCGTAATGGATCCACTTTTTATCGCCAGTGACAATACGATGCAAAAAACTCTTCCTTTTATGCCGTTGAAGCAGTTGTTTGCACATGCAAAATCGCCGTTCAACGTCTCTCGGCATCAACTGGTACGGCACCCAATTTCCTTGCTTTTGAATCATTCCCATGGCCTTCAAGCGTTTGCCGACCGTTGATAAGTCGACTCCCAATGATTCTGACAATTCTTGAAGGGTTTGACACGGGTCTTCATCGAGCAAAGCCTCCAATTCCTCATCTTCAAACTTTTTCGGCTGGCCCGGACGCTCTTTGTCTTCCGTATCAAAATCACCACTTTTAAACCGACGGAACCAGTACTCACAAGTAGAAATCGATGGAGCATAGTTCCCGTAAGCATCAGTAAGCGTGCGTTGTGCTTCAACCGCTTTTTTCTTCAAATGGAAGCACAAAAGTAAACCTTCCCGCAAATTGCGTTTTGTTGGAACGAAAGTCGACATGTTTACAGAGAAAAAAATATATGTTGTTTACACTTCAGTGGAATGACACATACTAAAAAATGAAGCTTAGACAATGTGCTTTGAAATGAATATAGTCACAGGTGTGCCCGATGCGATCTATTGATAGTTACGCCATCTCTTAGAAAACCTTTAAAACTAATTCCAACCCCCAATATAATAAATAAAATCATGCTTAAATGGATAAATATTTCCATTTAAATATACTTCGTTTTTCGATCACTGCCACCAAAATAAAGTGATATATTAACGCAAATATCGCCTGTCGAAAGTGTTACAACATACCGACTTTCGATAATTTCGACAACTTCGAAACTTTCGAAGTTACAACATGTTGCCACAGGTCTACATTTTTAAACTAACTGAAATTTCTGAGGTTAAATTCAGTATATACAACATTTTTTCAACTAAAAGGGTTAAATTTAAAGACAAAATAATCAATTTTTAAGCTCAAGTTTTAAACTATTTAAGTTGTGTCTTTCATTTGTTTTTATAGAAAATTTTTTTTTGCCTTAAAGACTTCTATCCAGCTCTCATGTAATTTCTTAAGAAAAATTTGAATATATTTCTTGAATGAAAAAGTAGTATTAAAGTAAATCTGACATCACACTAAAATAAAGTATATTTTTTCAAAAGATTTTTCGAAAGATTGCAGCAGAGCCGCTAGCCACTTACTTACTTAGTAGGCGCTACAACCGTACGTATGTCAATCTGGCCTCACCTAAGAATATGCGCTAGCCATTTATTTCTCTCGCTTGCTGGCGCATGTTGAATACTCCAAGCATCGTCAGGTTGTCCTCTACTTGGTCTTTCCAACGAAGATGCGATCGTCCTCTTCTGCGTTGATCGCCGCTGGATACCGAATCGAATATTTTATTCACTGGAGCATCGTCTTTCATGCGCTGAACATGACCTATTCAGCAAAGCCGCTCAATTTTAATGAGCTAGACGATGTCAATGTCGGCGTACACTCGTACAGTTCATCATTCCACGGTATTTGGTACTCGCCATTAACGCAGATTGGTCCGTAGATCTTACGATGATTACGAAAATATGTCTCTCGAAGGCTCCTAAAGTCTTTTCATCTGATTTACTCAGCGTCCAGGTTTCTGATGCAAAAAGTAGGACGGGCATGATGAGCGATTTATCGAGCGCGATTTTCGTTTATCGAGAGGGTTCTGCTTCTTAATGGCCTACTGAGCCCAAAGTAACACCTGTTGGCAACGGCCATCCTTCGTTTAATCTCAATGCTGATATCGTTGGTTGAGGTAATGCTGGATCCCAGATAAACGAATTCTTTCACAACCTCGAAGGAGGTATTGTCAATTGAAGCATGGGTTTCAAGACACTGGGAATATTTTTCTGTTGACTCCAAGTATTTCGTGTTATCTGCATTCACTGCCAGACCCATTCGACTTGACTCTCCTTCTAGTCTGGAGAATGCTGCACTGACTTCGCTCGTATTATGGCCAATGATATCGATGTCATCAGCATACCACTCTTGTAGAATATTGTGCCACTACGTCTCAGATCAGCGGCTCGGATGATCTTCTCCATCATTAGGTTGAAAAAGTCGCAATATAAGGAATCATCTTGTCTGAAACCTCGTTTGGTAACAAATGGTGGGAAAAGGTCCTTCCCTATTTTGCTCTGATGGTATTGCTCAGTGTCATTTTGCAAAGTCGTATTAGTTTTGCAGAAATACCAAATTTAGACATACGTCTGGAATACAGGTGATTTCTTATAGGGCTGTTGAAGGCGGCTTTGTAGTCAACAAAAAGATGGCGGGTGTCGATTTGCTTTTCTTGAGTCTTCTCCAAGATTTGTCGTGGCGTAAAGATCTGAGCAGAGCCAGCCACTAGCTGTGCTTAATTCACCAACCTGTGCTAGCGTGCTCAACATGGACAATTTGAAGGTCAAAACCTCAGCTTTAAAGTCAGTGTTGCTGCAGTTAAGAACAAGTCGAAATCAGGAAACGGAAAAGATCGCTCTAAGCTCTCTTGTTTGATTTGTTTGGCAACTTGTTTGATTTCTGCAGGTCGGGTTTGCTAGCTAAAGCAACTTGCTTCTCACGAACTGGAGGGAAAACATTTCTTATTAACTGAAAGGATCCACAGATGGCTACAGTATGTACCTAATATAGTACCTCTTCTCAAAAAGGGATTATTTTTTGGTAACTCGCGACCTCCTAAAAACAGTGCTCATGGCTCTTCAACGAGAGTTGCCAGGACCCTTCAATCAGAGCTTTCCCTTTTAGAAATATCAGTTTTGGTGCATTTATAAAATGGGACGGGTAAGCATTCTATGATATTATCGGGATAATTCAAAAGAAAAGAAGCATTTGCTTCCTTCCGAGACGATGTATGTTAAATGGACTAGCGAATGAAAGTTAACTATATTGAGGATGTAATTACTTCTTTACAATAGGGCTGTTCACAATCCTGTGCAAATGGTTTTGCATCATAGCATTGCAAAATTTTAGATTATATTTTTAGTCTACACTAACAAAATATACAGGGATGCATTTACTACGCTATTGCAAATAAGCAACACTAAAAACACATAGTTTATGTTTACTATACGTATGCAATACTGAAATGCACACTGACAGCTGATAGTTGAAAAAAGAAAAACTGATAAAAGAACTGATATGGTAAATGAAGGAAGCCTTCTAGCTTTTTTTTCTACATTAAAATTGTTTAAGCAAAATTTCCAATTGAAATTAGGGGTATTCACGATTCAGTGCACTTGCCTGTGCAGTTGAGGACTTGAGGACTTGTGCACTTTACAAAAACAAATTGTACGTACGTCAAAAATCTGCACAAGTGCTTTTATACTATTACCTTCAACTTGAGGACTTGAGCAGTTGTGCACTTGTGTGCATTGAAAAATGTTGACAGCTTTGAAATGGTGATGGTGGCGTGTTCACGAAAACCTAACTGCACAAGTCCTCAAGTCCTCATCTGCACAGGCAAGTGCACTGAATCGTGAATACACCTATTGATTTTACTTTTGATCGATCAGCTGTGAATTTTGTGTTCTGCAACAAGGGTTGCAAGTAAACAGAAAATGACCGCTCCCAATTGGTGGTGAATTTTTACAATGGCACAAATTTGCAATCTCAAATGCACAAGATTGTGAATTGCCCTTTGCAATTCTTTGTTATTGCATTAGCAGCCTTGGATACTGTACCAAAGTCGCAAAACTTTTACTATGATAATGCCATGGTATCTAATTGACAGAAGTAATTACGTTACTGCTGGACTAGGATGCAATTATTGTTTACGAAACAAAGATTTTATTCAAGGATTTAACTTTCAATTTAACTTTTAAAGATAATTTCTAAGTAAATGGCATTATATATAAGAAGAAATGGATTTGTCCATGGGGTAAGAGTATTATTTTCTGTATCTTTTATTGTATTAAATCGTATTCCGACATGAGCATAGAGTTTGTCAATTCTTTTCTTTTGCAAAGATTGCATAAACTCTTTGGTATCTCTTCCCTTAATGCACTTATATCGTCATTTTCATAAACAAGCACCAAACTATAGCTTAAATAAATATAAAATAAATATGCAAACGTACTTCTCACAACTTTAGTTAAAGAAACAATGTCTAGAGCATGTATGGGCATTTCCGCAGAAAAGTCTACCGTTACAAAAAATTAAAACTTATTAAAAACTTTTCATTTTATGACATTCAGCCCTATCATGAATACTTTTTCACGCGGAATCGAAAAAGGGAATTTTCATTTTTAAGATAAAGCTCAACAACATTTTGGAGATTTTTAATGTAAATTTGTTCATCAACGGTTTATCAACAAATTTGCATTGAAAATTTCTAAAATGTTCTTGAGCTTTACCTTAAAAATTAAAACTCCCTTTTCCGATTCCGCGTGAAAAATTATTCTTGATAGGGCTGAATATCTAAGGGAAACATTTTAACTTAATTAATTTAAGAAATTTCTATATAATTTCACATTTTTTCACATATGTAGTTTCCTTTTTCGTAAACGTTTAAAAAATGTTTCGTAAGCTTTTTTGTTTTAGTAAAAATTGAAGGCATTGACTAAAGATAATAGAAAAATGGTTGAGGCAAGAGAAGGACAATATATTTAATTTGTTTGTTAATTACTAAATTACATAATTACTTTACTGTCTAATTACTCAATTACCCAATTTAAATTTAAGGAAATTTTGTCGCGTGGTCTATGTCGCGTGAGTTACGGCAAATATTTTTTGGAAACTCAATATATTTTTAAATAAGCAAAGTCCACAGGTAAAGTGGGTTTATTATGAAACTTTACTGTTTTTCCATTATTTGGAAATTAAAAACAAAAATAAATTTTATGGGAAAATTCGCTGAGTTCTTTCAATCTAAACTTGCTTGTAAAACACACTTCCTTTTTTTGTCGCGTGAGTTACGCCCATATTTACCACTGCCATTCTAAATTATTGACAGGAACGACAATTTTGGTAGATCATACCGTTACGTTTTCTTGTAAGACATGCACATAAGATATTATTTTACATTAATAACATAAACTTTTGAGAAAACGAAGCTTTAAGTCGTACGCATGTCGCGTGAGTTACGATGGAAATGCCCACATATCTTTTCATTCACAGTGAAAATCAGTAGAGCCTTGTTTTCATTGCAAAAAAGGAGTACAAATAAAAAAATTTTCTTAAGAGCTAATTTAACTTCCAAGTAATTTAAAAAATATAAAATTTCTTATTAGGGGTATTCACACTGACTTGGATAGTTGGGCATGGGTTGATGGAGTACTTTGATAACCGCGAGCACCCTAAATTGCAATTGAGTATTTTGTACAATAGTTTTGAGCAGTGCTGCATGTTTTTTTGATATCCCCGGTTTATGTAGCTGATTTGAGATGAGTGAAAGCTGGGAGAGAGTTGCCATCAAATTATTTTTTGTCATTTGCGCAAATTTTAGGCCATTAATTGGGCATTAAAAACGTTATTTTAAATGCGAGTAATTTTTAACGTGAACTAGTTTTATAATTTACTAGTAATCCCGGTCAGACGTTGCCCTGCCACAGACCGCCTTACTGCCATATACGAATTTTCATGCCAATCGGAAAAACCCAATTTTATATGTGGGCTTGTTCGAGACAGTCAATAATTGCAGCAATACTGCAATATTGTTACTAATTGGCAGCTCTGTTGCAGATGCTCAGCTGATACTTTACCTAAATATCGAACGTGAGACTTTCAAAATGATTTTTTTAATAAATTTAGCGATTGATAACTTTTCAGACAAAGGAAGCAACTTGTTACTAACATATGGAAAAACAAGAAAACAAATGTTTTTGCGGAAAAGAAAGTTTTTTTTGACAGAAATTTCAAGAAGAGAGCAGTGACAAAAACTGCAGTTTTTGAATATAAATTAATATCTGTATATGAATATGATAAATAATTACCATTTAATATAAAAAAGATTGTGATCAATACCAATTTTACTTAACATTCTTCTTCCATTACTTTCGCGTAGTATAAATATTCACGTTGCTGGGTTCTTGCATTTTGCGCGCGCCAAATGCCAAATTTGAATTCGCTAAAACCTTTGACTTTTAGAACAGTTGCAAGATTTTTGTATTAAACGTGATACTTTGATATGTTGTGCACAGGGACCGAAAATAACTGTAATTTTACAATTTTCAGATGAAAAAGGCATAACGAAATAGTGGCCGGAGGACTTTTTTTAAATATACCATTATTATCGTAATGGCAGCAGCTTCGCGAATATTAAATGCCTTTTAAATTTTTGGCTGTTACTATAAAAATTAAAATTAACTGTTATTTTGTGCCTTTTATTTTTTCGGTCAAAAATATCAGGCAATTTGTATTTTTTCAAAGGCCGAATAAATACTTAAAAACTAAAAAGTTTCATAGCTCAAAATGTGCGCGCTGATGAGACGATAAAAATTGCATAAAACTTTTTTTTGCCTTTCAAGTGGCCTTTAAAGAAATTCAAATTGCCTGATATTTTTGACCGAAAAAATAAAAGGCACTAAATAACTGTTATTTTTGACCAAAAAAATAAAAGTCAAAAGTAACAGTTATTTTTGCCCGAAAAAATAAAAGGCATTAAATAATTAGTATTTTTGTCGAAAAAAATAAAAGTTAAATGATAACTGTTAATATCTGACTTTTTTGATAAAAACCATAACCGGTACGGTCACTGGTTGTGCAATATTGCTGCAGTTATTGAGACTCGAACAAGCCCTATCTGAACTGGCGTAACTGTAGTGCGACCATGCAAATTTTTAGTTCAGCTTCCGAAAGTAATCATATGAACTAAATTACCAAATTTTAGTCTAATACGACCAAAACCGTCCAAAATATTGCATTTTTATTAATTTTAAGGCGAAAAAAGAGGGTGTGCAAAAATTTGTCCCTAAAACATTTCGTACTCGAAAAAAATGGACTGCCAAAATTGCAGTTCAATTTAGCTTATACCTGTCGCTCTTTGCTTCGCTCCACGCTTATCCACTGAAAATTGGGCGTAAACATAGTTTGACGACGCCCTTTTTTAGAAAAGTTGCCGCAAGTAACCATACGAATTAAAGAACCAAATTTTTATTGATTTGTGGGCGGTAATCGGGGGTGTGGTAGTTGTTTCTATTATTCAAAATATTAGCCCTAACAACAAATGTTGTAAATTTCATGCTCTTAGGTTAATTATTGGCTGTTTGGCAACAGGTGGTAACACATGAAAAAAGTACTTAATTTGGCAAGAAACCAATCTACCAAAACAAGTCAGGGGTCCAGCTAGAGTAGATTGGTAGATTGGTGCTTGGGTAAAATGGCACTTTACAAAAACAAAATGTACAGCATTTGACAATCTACCCAACTACCAAACTGCCCAAGTCAGTGTGAATACCCCTGTTGATAACTTTTGTAGTTTTATAAATGACAAATATGCCTTACTTGAGAGCTGAAAACCGGCTTGAAAGATGAAATTTTCAACTTTTAAGATCACTTTACACTCGCGCTCAAAAAAAAAAGCCGAGTTAATAGTTTGATAACTAATATTAGTTTTCTTGAATTATAACACAGTGTGCCAAAACCATAAATAAACAAGCATATCCCTACTTAATAGAAATGCTTAAAGAAGAACATGTTGAGAGTCCATCGCACCTGATTTGACCTCTCAAGATCATCACAATTTTTTTTAACATATTTTTAAAGTTGAAGTGTTCGAATTTTGTCGTGCCGACATTAATTGCATTTTTATAGCCATTTCGCCTATTGCAAATGAAATATAAAATTCCCTTTTTTCTATAGAATTTAACGAAAAATAAGGCTATGTAAAAAGATATTCGATAAAATACAAAATGAAGCGTTTTCTTGTACTTTTTTTAACTTAAAAAATTGTGTTTCTATTGTATTAATTTTAATTAAATAGAATTCCACTAATGCCATTTGAATTTTCACAAAAATGAATTGTACGTAAAAATGCCTTTCTTTTTAACTTAAGAACATCGAAATCGGTTAAGAATTTGCTAAGTGATTTCTATGTAATAAGTGTTTGCTACCATACAAACGCTCCTATTTCATCAAATGTTTTTATATAGCCTTATTTTACGTTAAATTCTATTGAAAGAAAGTGAATTTGATTTCTCATTTTTAATAGGCCAAATGGCTGTAAAAATGCAGCCATTGATTTGAGAGGTCAAATCAAGTGCGATCAAGTGCGACTCTCAACATGTCCTTCTTTAAGAATTTCTATAAAGTTTGGATGTGCTTGTTTATTTATGGTTTTGGCACACTGTGTTATAATTCAAGAAAAATAATATTAGTTAAAAATTACACTGAACAATAAAATCATTTTTTTCCAAAATAACAAGGTTCCGCCAACGGATTCAGATGGAGTTGACCAAAAAAAAATATACGTGTATCAGCGTTTTGAAAGTTTACGTCCGAGTTTTATTTTAGAGGGGGTTTAATTTATCCCCCTTTTGAACATTCTCATAGTGAATCAGCAAACAAAACCATGTGGCCCTTACGTTTTTGGTATTGTATGTGTTCAGCACATTTATGAAAATATCACTAGGAACATTTTCGTGGAACAATTTAACCCTCTAACTCTTCAATGTATGGGTCTTTTTTTGACCTGTTTTTGATAAAGGGCAAATAAGACCCATAAAACAGGGATATAACGGGTTAAAATATTCCACAAAAATATTTGCCATAAAATTCTTCTATGAGCCTCTAAATACACCAAAACTCAAAAACCAACTTGAATGCCAAAAATAAGTGAAAACTTTTAATATGTTTAAGGGTTAATTTCTCACTTATTTAGAATTGGTGTTAAAATGTCCCACAAAACTCAGTGTTATACCTGTGACACATTGGCAGACTTAAACTTGTTTAAATCGCTTTTCTAGTTTAATTTTCTGATAAACTATGTTTAGAATTCGTTTAGTCAAAACTAGTTTCCGAAAGTCGTTTATCGCAGCTAAACTAGGTTTAAACAGCTGATTTTGATATTCTTCTTTCTACACTTTCGTTGATAGCTATTGTGCTCTCTCTCAAGCACACACGCTGAAATTTTACGATTATAGTGTTGTTCGCTCGCCCATTGCTTCTATACTTTTCGTTATTTTTTTAAACTAGTTAAGAAAAATATTGAGTGTGTCATCCCCAATGGTTGTATTTTAAACTACAAAAGATAACCAAGATTACCTATGCCAATGCGTCAAAGCTATTAGGATGTTAGTTCCTATAACAAAAATGTTTTATGTAAAATTTCACTCTAAATCACCATACAAAAGAAAGCTCTACATATAATATCTATAAATACAAAGAAGAGAGCAAATTTGGGTACTTTGTGGAATATTTTTACTCGTTATATCTTTGTTTTATGGGTCTTATTTGCCCTTTATCAAAAACAGGTCAACAAAGATCCATATATTGAAGAGTTAGAGGGTTAAATTGTTCCACGAAAATGTTCCTAGTGATATTTTATATGAATGTGCTGAACGAATCCCATACCAAAAACGTAAGGGCCACATGGTTTCGTTTGCCGATTCACTATGAGAATGTTTAAAAGGGGGATAAATTAAACCCCCTCTAAAATAAGACTCGGACGTAAACTTTGAAAACGTCGATACACGTATATTTTTTTTGGTCCACTCCATCTGCATCTGTTGGCGGAACCTTGTTATTTTTCTTTGTGTTGAACAGTGTTATTAACTCGGATCTTTTTTTGAGCGCAAGTGTGTATATATTTTATAGGTAGAATTTTTCATCTTGTTTGCAAACCGACCTGAGGATCCCGATTTTTTTACCCTGATGGTAGAAATTTTTTATCTCTATGGTTTACCCTATCAACTATTTTGATAGAGTTTTTACAGCTCGTAAGGCTGAAGTTTATTTGTTTAAAAAATCGGAACTTTTTTAAACCTTCGAATTTTTATACTTCACTTTGTTTGTAACGCCAGTAAAAAGACGTGAGAGTTGTAGTAAAGTATATACATTAGGGCGGGTTGATTTTTTTATTTGTAAATCGTATAGCAAAAACATAAACTACATACATAAAATTCTAAGAAAATACTGCGAAGAAACCATGTATCTAAAATAAAATCCTAATCCGCGCCTCTCGACTTGAAAATTTATATGCCCCCTTTTCTACACTCAAAATTTTTTTACATTAAAAAAATATTCACCCAAGTAAAAAAAATTGTATATAATTTTATATTTAATATTGTTATTAGGAACATAGATAAACAAGTCTTATTTTATAATGCAAATAAAAGCAAACAAAAGAAGTGTTTTCACTCAAACAATATTTCAGTAATTTTTCAGTAATTTTTTTATCATAAACAAATTTTGTGGCATTAAAAGAAATAAGGTCTTTAATACATACAAAGAAGCAATTAGAATACAAAGAAAACTTTACTTATTGGTTATATGTTAATTTTGTTAAGTCTTTTTTACTCTCCATTCTAGGTACTTTGGCACGACTTTCTATAGTTACTACTATTTGATCTATATTTCTATAGATTAAATATACTGGATTAGAGGTCATGCTTTTTTCCTGTTTTAAGAAGTATGTTTTGCATATTTTATTCCAAAAAAATTTTTTTTTTAATTATTCTTTGTTTTTTGCAAAACGCAGTTTAGGTAAAACGTGTTCTAACTTTTTTTTTATATAGAACGCAAATGAGAGGAGATGCAAATTGGGGTTCAACTGCTTTTTTGATAATTGAATATTTTGATTAGTCTCAGAACAAAACCTGTATTGCATAAACTATAATATAATAAAACATAATAGCTATATTTAAAAAAAAAAATTTTAGCGAACGAAGAGGAAAAAAAATTTCAAGTCGAGAGGCGCGGATTAGGGTTTGATTTTAGACCTATGGTTTCTTCGGAGAATTTTCTTAGAATTTTATGTAGATAACGTTTTTGCTATACGATTTTTCATTTTTTTTTCATCCATACAAATCAACCCGCTCTAATGTATATGCTTTTTTATAAAAGAAAAATAAAGATCAAGTTGGAAAATGAGCCAAATCAGATGAAAACCACTCCTACCCCAATAAAAAGTCACTTTATCCAATAGGTAAATCTCTTTAAATTCCACAAAAATTAACTTTAAAAAAATTCTTAAGGTGAAAAAACCAATTGCTACTCTAATTTTGTAAATCAGTGCTACTAATAACGCACGTGTACAAAAAATTACATTCTTGCGAGGACCACATGAAAAAACATGTGAAGGTGAAAATTTTGTATGGGAGATGGGCGTGTCAGAAACAGTTTTTCTTTGCTCTACACATAAATATAAGATTATTGATGGAGTTATTTGACTATTGCTTCAATGCAAAAAATAAAGCGTTCTAAATTTTTGCGTTATATGGGAAGACAATCGTGGTTGTGAGCGACTAATATCAAATAATTTAACATAGCCAATTCAAACTCATATACCAAATTTTAATGGTCCATAACGATTCTTTCTATTCTCTTACGACTATTCTATAGGATGAAGCCACTGTGCAGCACAGAAAATTAAAACGAAAAAGCCAAATGCTAAAAAAAGTCTACTTTAGTATGCGTAGCATTTCTCCAAAATTTGTTTAGCCCCAGATATATGATTTTAAAACCTCTATCCAGCAACTTTCAATTAGTGCATTTTTTAATAACAAAAAAACTTCTAAGTACTCGAAACATTGGTAGCTCATTTATTAATCGTTACTCCGAACTCGAGCAACACTCATGCATGTCATCAAAGAAAACATTGGAAAATGATAAAGAAAAAACTGCTTGACGTAATATTTGAAATGAAATTTAAGAGAAAAAATAATGAGTGAAAGTTTTTTGTTTTGAAAGGGTTTTAAAAATTGAAGCATTTCGAAAAAAAAAACAAAAACAACACATTTAAAATCTTGTCTCAAAGTTAAACCATAATAAATGCAGTTATGGATGCATTCTAGTATTTAAACAACAACAACAACAATAAATTTAACGAATTTGAACCAAGTTTAAAGAACAACAACAACCACAACAACAAATAATAATAATAATAAAATCTATCACTAGAACAAAAACCACTCAATACCTATAATATTGAGTAACTTAAAAGAAAAAAAAACCTATTTAAAAAAACACTCACCCACACATAAATAAAAACTGCCATTAAAAATTAAAAAATTTCCACTAAATGTTTGGACAAAATCAAGCAAAAGAAACACGCATAAATTATATCAGCATATTTGAAAGTTTAAACAAAACAACAACTAAATAAGCATCAATGTTAAAAGCGAAAAACAAATACATAATAGATATTAAATGCATGAAGACATAAATTAAAATAAAACAAAAAAAAAACCAACAAAATGTTTAAAGTAATCGTACTCGTATGTTGCCTTCTTAATGGTTACACCTATCAATGTATTTTGTTATTTTAAGTACCATAACGGTATGTACAAATAAATACCACTCACTGCCAGTGTTTAACATGATTAATAATAGTAAGAGAAATCGATCATGAAAATGTTCAATTCTAGAGCTTCGTTCATGTGTTCAAACATGACACATTTATGGTGCATTACACATTTCTGTGTAGAAATAGTTGTTGCCGGCGGACAGCTGCAAAAGTATTTAAAAACATTTCCGCAATAATGTGTGAAAATGCTTTGCATTTATCGCTTAGGTTACACTAAATGGCCAAATGAAAATGTATTTAACCCTTAACTGGTACACCTCAAAAAAATTACACTTACTGTACATCTGGTCCCAGGGACCACACCAACTAAAATGCTAAAAATCCACAAAATTTAGTTAGAAATTCATGTTGTTTTTTTAAGAACTTCTGTAATAAAGTTTTTTCTTCCTATTACAAAAAAAATATACTCTTTTGTTTTTTATTCTGGTCCCACATACCAGAAGCACCAGTTAAAGGTTAAGCTCGCATTTAAAATAAATATTCGCACATCGTCATAGAAATGTGTGAGAGACCCAATTATTTAGCTAAAAATGTTCCGTTTTCCAATAAAAACATTCTATAGTGCACGCTTTGAGAGTAATTTTGAAATAATTAATTCTTAACATAATTAACTCTATGATGCGACAGATTTAGCCGAACTTATATTATGGAAATTGCTTCTTTTTTGGAAAATTAATTTTAATAATTAAATTATAGATTTCTTGTTGCCAGGCAAAATTTTTGCATAAAATAGAAGCTTTTTCCATCGAAGTGAAGAAAATTTAACACTTTTTATAAATATATATTTGCTGTTAAGGTATTACATTGGATTTTGTTTACACCGAAAAGTCGATAAGGTTCCTCAAAGCGTTGCCATATTTTTGCTACAAACCAACAATTCCTTTCAAACATTTTTTATAACAAATTTTTTTTTTTCGTTTAATAATAATGTCAGTAAACTTTCAAATATTTTTCCGTTGTTTTCATATGCTAAATTAATGAAAAAAAAATTTAAAATTTCAACAAAACAATATCACGAACACAACAAGCATTCATTATTAAATAAGAGAACCACCACATTTGTAGACATTTAAAAAAAAACAACAAATGAAAACCCTTCTAAGAAATCGAATAATCACATAACATCAAAAACTGCTAAGAAAATTCCTAAATTGGTAAAGTAAACAAAAATTAGCTAATAGAATGTTTGTATGAATAAAATTAATTTTAGACATTTACTAAAATATTAGACTAAAAGAAACGAAAATTAGCTTACGTAATAATTGGAAATTTTGAAAAGTTAAAAAACACAAAACCTAAACACTAATTTTGAAGAAAAAAAGAAACCACTCTAAAGTACTAATAATGAAGCAACATATATGAAATATTAAAAAGAGTTAGCGTAAAAATATGGAACAAATTATTACATGTGAATTAATTAAAAAATACAGCAAAGAAAAAAATAATTAATAATATGTATTACAATAAACGATAAAGAAATAAACATGTTAAACATGTAATAGTTTTGTCCAAAAAGCACAAAGTTTAATATTAAACAAGTAATTAATAAATAAAAAAACAAAAACATTAAAACCCAATACTTAAAAATAAATAACAACAAAAACAAAACTAAACCTTAAGTAATTAGAAATGTTTTAAAAATTACAAGCAAAGATTATGAACAAAAGAAAAAAAACACAAAATAATGGCATTGACTACATAAACATTAAATATTAACTCACAAAAATAGAGAGAGAAAAAAGAAAGAAGATGGAACAAGATTGTAAACTCAAAAATGTTTTAAAAAATTTAAGCAAAATTAATTTGTATGCCATGTTTTAGCCATTATTAATTTATTGTAACTAAAATTTTACTTAGTTGAATTTATTTTATTTTAAACTCTCGAAAATTTTATTTAATCTTTGCTGTAATGCGTTTAAAAGATTGATGTTAAAAGATTGAAATGATGCGTTGCTTAAGAAACAAAGAAGCCCATTAAAGAGTTCTGAATTTATTGGTATTTCTTGAATTAAATAAATTATACCATTACATTTTTAACTTTAATCACTAAATTGTTTTCTTTTTAACGAAGTTAAACAAAAAAAAAGTTTAAATATCTGAGAGAAATTAGGCCTGTTTCCGTACTTGATTGTAGTAACTTGCATGAAACAATGATATACAGATAACATTTTGTGACGTAGCTCGAGCTTGTCCATAGTAGAACTATACAAGGTAGTGTTAGGGCTGAATGTGCTCTCTTTCTTAGTAACCATAACAGTCAAATTCCACCATTTTACTGTTCTTGCCTATTTTTGCTTTCTTACCCAGCGTCTACACGGGACAGTGCAAGTCCGAAAAACTCAAAACGTTTAAGCATTTTTACTAATACACTCGCATTTGATTTACTGTTCACATACGGTTCACTGTTCACTATCAGCGCTACTGTCAATGAAATTTTAGAGACAGTGGTTTTTGGAACTTGCAGAAAGACAGTAAAGGGATTAAAGTGTTGGTTTTGTTGTGATTTTGGGGATATTTTTCGAAAACTTCGGTATATCTGCTTTAAAACAATAAGCAACACTAAAAACTTGTTTATGATTGCAAACAAAAATGGAAGTAAAACTAATACAACCCAAATACTAAAGTAAATTAAATATATATAATTAATAGTTATATAATAATTAAATTTATAATATGTTATACTTAATTATATAAAAATAATTATTAAATAAAACCGCTATTGCAGCGAGAATCTTCGCATTCAACGACATCCTGTTAATCAACTTGCACTTGCACATGTAGTTGCTTGCAACTTGCAGATAATTTCGACTTTTTTCGAAGATAATATGTTTGCTTTACTTTCGAACTTGCACTGTCCCGTGTAGACGCAGCGTTATCGGTTGCAGATTTTGTATGAGCTGTCAACTTCCTTGTAACAGTTTCGGTCACCGGCTCTCCGCCCTAATGCAAGGAATAGACGTTACAACCGTTGGTACAACTCAGTACAGCTTAGTTGGTAATCAAGTTGGGCGTTTCGCCCACAGACAATACAATCTCATTACAACTTGCAAAAATATCAAAATGCTTTGATTTTTCGTACAACATAAGAGGTACCACCGTTCGCAACGTCTATTCCTTGTATAACACTACCTTGTCCAGTTCTTCTAAGGGCGTAAGTAAGTCCTGCTGGCGACAGCACATATTCTTCTCAAAATTTTTGTCTTAAGTGGATATCCCTTTATCTCTCAAGAGTTCTAAGAAGAAAATATGAAAGATCGAATGAGTTGAAGCTGTTTTGGGTAAACCTATTAGTGTTTGCATCTTTGGGAATAAAATCTATCCGTAGATATCGCCAGCGTTATAGCCGATACACATTGACTGCAACAGGCGTCCATCGACAAAACGAAAACTTGCCGTCAGTCAAAATGTTTTGAAGTCATTTGCATGGTAGAAGGATAGAGGTATATGCAGCGCTGTCTGTGCTCTCTTTCCATACTGCCATGTCTGTCAAATTTAGCTGTGTGGCGAATGGAAACAAAAGAAAATAAAGAAAAAGTTTTGCTTCGGTTTGACAATTCCGGCAGTATGCTCTCATCTAGTGCATATACCTGTATTCTTCTACCATGGTCATTTGGTACTTGACTGCACAGCTTGATACTTGACTTACAATGCATATGTATTAGTTTTGTTCTCTTTATGCATTGAACACATTGACGACGACAGCAACAGTGCATCGTATGTCAAATTATTTGTACATGCTTTTCTTATGGAGGTGAATGTGGTGAAAATGTTGCAACGACAATGAGTGATTGCAACAAAGTCGCTGTCGTCGGTTTAGAATTTTTTCATAATTTGACGTGTGACAACACAGCAGTATAAGTGTTTGTGTATATGTGAATGAAACAATCTTATGATACTTCCAGATTGTTGTTTCTTTTTTCATGTTGTTTCTCACTGTTGCAGTCGTCGTCAATGTGTTCAGTACATGACCCTTCACCTCCCTTACTATAAAAATGGTATTTTATGCGCAGAGCATGGTGCTCGCGTGAAAGGGTTCTTTCATAATAGAAATGGATTGAAGTCTGCGGCAGCAACAATCGTGGTCGCGTTCTCTCTTTGTCGAGACGCCTCCAAAAAATATCTTCATAAGAAAACACAAGGGCGTCGCCAGCCGATCACCCAGGGGGGAGTGAAAGTTGATTTATGGAGGATGGGAAAAGTATGAATTGTAGGTAGAGTCAAGATCACTTTCCACTTGTTTGTAGTGCGAGTTTTACTACCTCTACTTACGGCAATTGTAATAAGAACGGTGTAAAAAGAAGCCCAATGTGTAAAGCTCCACGAGCTCTTGGCTGTCCAAAAACAAAAACTTGTAAAAAAAGTTATCTTGTAAGTTTTCGAGCACACTTATCATGGACAGACCTTTGAGGCGATTTTCCCCCAAGGTGCTTCGTAACCAGGTTTTTTAAGTCGCCTGAGACTGCTAAATTATCGTTCACGTTGAGCACGGTAAAGCAATCAAAATTTTCAAAATTTTCCCGTTTCGGGAAAGAAGGTTTTGGCCTCTTTTAGGACATCAACAATAATTAGATTTGTTAGGTTGGGTTTATTATGCCACAATTGCTGCCAAAGTTCGATTTAATTTTCAATGCTTGGTAAATCATAAAATTAGGCAAAAGTTTTGCAAATTTCTGAGATTTGCGACTGACATCGATTGTATTTGCGCAGGGTATGATTTATATAATGCGAAAGATTGAGTGTTTTCTTCAGTAAAACGTATATATATGGAGTATATATAAAGTATAATAATGGAGTCCAAGTATGGCATTATTAATGCCCTCTTCCAGATTTCTGAAGGGCTTTCTGATGGGTGATTTCTTCGATGTCGTTGTTTTCCAATAATTCGCGGCATTGATGTGATGTCTCCCTCAGTCCGACTTTCTCCGCAACAATAGTAGCATCGTTTTTAATTTCAGCTGTGACTTTCTCAGGATTGTCACGGTGGCTCTTAAGTAATTGTTAAATGCGAGTAATGTGTCGAAGAATCGGGATCCTAATCCAGATTTTTGGATGAGATTGGTCCTTCACTACTTGCTCCTTCAGGTTTTTTATTTTAAATTTTCTGAAAAGCAAAAAATTTAAAGTTGCTGGGCACTTGTTGGATGTCCATTGTTGAGAGTTAATTATTTCCTATTATTTAATTTGGAATTATTAACAATAGCGAATATAAGGCGCATGCTACACGTTCAATATATATTGACCGCGATCCAGTATCGCGATATTTATTGAACGTGTAGCATGCCATATTGATGGATCGTGATCCAGATCGCAAAATATTTAAATATTTTGAAATCTAGATCGCGGATCTCAAAACTGTCAATAAATATTGAACGTGTAGCATATTTTGTGTCGTCAATACACCATACAGCAGTAGGCGGTGAAATAAAAATCAGTGGTATTCACGGTTTAGTGCACTTGCCTGTGCAGTTGAGGATTTGTGCAGTTAGGTTTTCGTGAACACACTTAGCAAAAATTGTATGAATACTGACGCGATAAATATTGAACGTGTAGCATTCAAGCGCGATCCATCAATCCATGAATTTGGATCGCGATCCAAGTATCACAATAAATACTGAACGTGTAACGATGATGAACGTGTAAAGATGATTAAAAAAAGCTTTGTGTCCTGCGCTCGTTTCGCTGTTACAATGGTGAGAAACGAGCCGAACAAAATATTGACTTTTTCACAGTTGCATCCACATTTAAAAAACTACTAAAAATAAGTGTTCCCATTAATGAATTCAAAAGCTTTGCGAAAAGCATTGTGTAAGTATTAATTAAGAGTTGTTGCTAGAGGTTCATGGTCCTTTTGTTTTGAAGCGATATCTATCTTTAAATAATCTGATTTACATACTTCAATTATCATTTTGAGCAATTCTTCATTGTTAGTACATGTTCCTTCTTATTTTTTTATATGGCTAGGGTTAGGAGAATTAGCTAGAAAGGAAAAAAGAGCAACTAAATTTTTTGATTTATTTAATATTTTTTTAATATTTCAAAATAAGTTTATTTAAAAATTGAGAAGCATAACAGTCACAGTTCTATGTTACAAAAATTGTTTCACTTTCAATTGTGAACTTATGATTTTAACACTTTTGGTGTGCCACGTCGCTCGTTTTCATATGAAATATCGTACGAAACCGTTCGAAGTGGCGCACTATAAGTGCTCAGATAGAATTTCAAATAAGAGGTTAAAATTTAATTTTTTATAAGCTGAAAGAGTTCTATAAATGATACGAAAATATGAGTGAAGCAAATACAGTGCGCATACAGTACTGTTAATTAATAAAAGCTCTCACCAAAATCCAGTTTTTAATCGATATCAAACGCCATGACCTCAAAGGTCACTCTTCGAGTGTGAGTAATGGCACAAATGGAACGTTTCACAATGTTTGATTTCAATTTAATTTAATCACAATTTCATTGCATACCGTAAACTGCAAAAGTATGAGCATGCAAATTATTTGAAAAAGATGACGAATAAATTTTGGAAAAGCATAAATAATAGTCTAACATTAAAGTTCACATACACACTAAGAAAACTTACACTCACATCACAATTTACATAGATATTAAGTAATAATAAACTGTTCAAGAAATCTTCCCAGACATATTTTATTTCATGTGGTGTAAATGCAATCAGTTAATGTTTACAAAATTAATAGAAAAAACAAAAAAAAAAAAAAAACACTAAACTAAACGCAGTTAATAGAGACGTAAAATGCAATGAAATATAAGTAGAAGAATAAAATTAAACAAAAACATTTTCTATTATTATAAACGTTAAACAAAAACAACAACACTCACACTCACACAAATAAACAAAACCAAAAAACAATAAAATATATAGAAACTATTGAATTGTATAATTAAATCATTATTTGTTTAAGAAAAAAAAAATAGTTTAATATTTTTAAAATTATATGAATTATTGATCAATTAAACATTGTTTATTTTACTTGTTTTGCTTAAAACTAAATAAAAACAATTGAAGCAAAACAAAAAAGCAAGAAATTAAAGAAAACATAATAATAAAATTAAAAAATTGAAATAAGCAAACAAGTGAAATATTATTAAAAATACCTTAGCATATAAGTATTAAATAATTTCAAATAAACGGATAATAAAAATTATCTTTAAATAAAGCAAATAAACATTTAAAGGTAAAGTTCGTATAATTAAAATGATGCGAAACAAAAAAATAAAAAAAAAAAAACCAACAAACAAAAACACAACAAAAAGTTATTTATGAAAATAATAAAATCCAAAAAAATTAAAAAAAAATAGTTTCATTGCTTCATCGGAATCAAACATCTGATGAAAATAGGGTAAGTTAGTTGTTTTTTCATCATCAAAAATGTCTGGTGCTTTATTGTCTTCGTTGAGTAGTATCTAAAGATATTAAAAAGGCATTTACTTTATGTTTACAATATTAAAGTTTAAAAAATATTACAACTTCTTTAAAACATAACAACGGTGATAACAGCGAAAAAAATATAAACAAAACATACTGAGAAGGCTGCTGCTGCTGTTGTTAGGGGCTAGGCCTCCTGTAGTCGGCTGCTACTACGACTAAAGACTCGCTTAAGCTTGCTAGACCATTTCTTTTTCTTCTTCAAATCACCGGAACAATTTGAAGCTGAAAAATCATCTATCATTTGGTTATCGTAGAAGACAGCAGTCGCCAGCTGGCTGGTTGAATGCGCATTGCGTAGTTTAGGTAAGGGTACTACTGCTTCGGTGTGGGGTAGCTTATTGCCGGCGCTATTTTGACGTAAGGAGGAGCGTTTCTTAAACTTGCTGCGTTCCTTCTTCTTTGGAATGTCGTTATCATCGTCATCTGGTGCTGCATAACCGTTAATATTAATGCTGGGAATGTCAGTAGGTGGTGTGGGTAGATTTTTAAGGCTCTGGTGCTGGGCACTGGGCAAGCTACACTTTGTTGTAATGCTACAAATAAAAAATTGTTTTGATTTAAATTTTTCTCTGCCATGGTTATTGTATAAATTACGTTTTATTGTCTTTAGTGCTAAGTTTAAGCGGTTCTGTTGATATATTTGCATCGCGTATAGATTCGGCCAGCTTTAACCAGAAGTTACTTAGAGCTGTGACTTTGGTGTTATACTTAAGATGTGTGTAAATTTTGAGCGTTCTTGGAATGATCACAGATTCGTCATAGAGCAAAGGAATAATTTTGCGCGTTTTATGTTCTGCAACAAGAAATAATATAAATTTGCAATATTTAGAAAACAATTTTATGCATGCTGGCAACCAACCAATTTGTAAGGCTTGTGTGTAATTTACTAAAAATTTATTTTCTGGACTTTTGAGAAATTCTTCTGTTAGAATCACAATTAAATGTTTGCAACGTTCTTCAATTAGTTGCGACAGCGCCTCGTGTGGAAATGAAATGCCAGCCAAGAGGTCACGATCTTTAAGGCACAACTGAAAGAGGTTAAATTAAAATTAGTTAATTGTTTATTTCATTTAATACACCAGCGTGAAGTATTAAATGCAACCTAGCAACATAAATTGGTCAAAACAAAAAAATATACAAATCTTAACACGGGATCAACAGATCAAAATAACGAAATATAATCACAAAGAAGAAGCCATTTTAACTGTATTATTTTGTATATCGAAAACGCAAACCAACGACAAGTAAGACACGAGAAGCAATCTTTTTTCTATATAAAATTTGATTGCTTCTCGTGTCTTACTTGTCGCTGGTTTGAGTTTTCGATACACAAAATTAGGCGGTAACGGTAAGTGTTCTTAATCGCTTAAGCGGGAGTCATTGCTAAAAAGAAAATCAAATAAAATAGGTAAATGTGACCATTTTAAGGGATATCAGAAAGATATTATTTAAGGATTTAGAAATTTTATCTTATTAAAGCACAAGTATTTGATTAAAAGCTAAGTTCAGAACAAGCTTCAGGAGAAGAGTTTGGTGTTATTTAACTTTAACAAGTAAGGAAATATCTTCAACTGGGAAAAAACGATTGAAATTTCAAGTTTTGATTTTGCAAGCAAATATCTCAGCCCTTTTCAAATCGATTTCCATCAACTTTTCTTTGTCTGAATATTAATTAAAAAGCCTATGGAGAAACAAGAGAAGATTTACCGTTACCTCATCAATTTAATATTTTATATTGTTTCTAAAAAAACTTCTATAATATTAAATTTTTTGTTCAAAAATAAGCTAAAAGTTGTTTTTGTTGAAATTTTTTTGGACAGCAACATTGAATGGCATCTAAGCGAACATTTTCATCTTCACTCGTTCGAAGCGTCTCGTCTATTTTGGTTAGGCCTTTTCGGGAATGCATCTGTTCAGCCTTGTTTATAAAACTTTTTAAAAGATAAATTCTTAATTGGCTTTCATTTATCTGCTGTCCCCAACGAATGGCCCTATCAAACAGATGAATTGTTTCAATATTTGTTTGGTAATGAATACTTGAGCAGTCGCTTTCTCCTTCATCAATTTATTCTTGTTCCTCAAGTATTGACTGTATAATTTATTGGTCTGAGTAGTCATTTGCAACGTATTTTTACCAGTTGACCAAGTAATAAATTCTTCAGATCTTACTTTAATATCTGGAACTAGTTCGCCTTTATTCTTTAGAAGATTGTGACCACACATTCGACCAAATTTTTTAAAATTTTTCTTACTAATGCCCCCCAAACTGAATAAAGAAGACAAACAGCATTGAACAAATTAAAATTTTTTAAGATTTCAGAAACATTCTATCATCTTTTTGAGGAATATGGGTCAACAGGGCTTTTCTGTATGAAACTTTTATATTTTGGATAACATTCTGACTCATTGGTTGGATAACTTTGAATAAAAATTTATATCCTTTTGTTTGGTGTGAGATGAAATATTTCCTACTAACAAAATTGCCTTGAGTGGCTTATTTGTTCTTGCAAAAACTTTTTGACATGCGGAATAAAATAAATAATTTTAAACCAGTTTTTAAATAGAAATGTCGACATCCAGCAAATTTCAATACTCGAATTTTTTCTGTCCGAACCATAGAGGTAAAATATTAAAAATATCCGAAGTGTAGAGAAATCCGTACTACTAGAGTGTCCGGTATATCGAGTGCCTGGATTATTTATTTAAAGAGAATTATGACTGCACAGTTTGAGCTTTGATACATCAACTACACAATTTTAAAATGCTATTGGTATAACTTAAGTACTATAATTAAACCTAAAACACAGACATAAAGAGACAGAATTAAGCAGAAGAAAATTAAATAATTACAGAAACCTCATTTATCGGTTTACAAAAACTGAATACAAAAAACATTCTAGACATCAAAAATTTTAATTAAGAGTACGACTAGATACAGCAAAGCATAGTTTCCTATTCAAGTATTCGAGGCAGCGGGTGTGAATTAGTTTGGGCAAAAGAGAAGATTGCGTGTATTAAAATATTTTCTAAGATCCACAGTGCAACATTTTCAGAGCATACACCGATATGTGGTCATATTTTCGTTTATTGTAAACATATCTTGCCAAGTTGTTACCACTTATTGCATCTGTCTTTAAGACGCAGCATCGATGTTGCCACAGACTTATTCGACATATAATATAATGGGAATTATTAATGAACGCACAAGTTTCAGCTTCGTGTCTTGCGGTATGAAATCCTTCGTTTGCCGCAGTTTTCTAAGCACGGAGTACATTTTATCAATGGTATAAATAGCATGATTAATACAGCTCAAATTCCTATTAATTCTATACCCAAGGCTCTTTACAACACCGACAAACGAAGTATTTACTCCCGCTAAACAATGGGTGGTAGATTATCAATGCTGTAGTGCTGTCGAGAAATAGCAATAGCTTGGGTTTTATATTTGTGCTTCATCCGCGTACAAGTAGATTGAAGAATTATGACAACTGGATACGATATCATTCATGAATATATTGAAAAGAATTGGGGCCAGGATTGACCCCTGTGGAACTCCAAAAAAATTATTTTAGATTGGATAACTTGTATGTGATTTAGGCGGAATTTTTATTCGATTTTGAGAAACTTCAAACAAAAGCTTAAAAAATCTAAGCATATGAGCAAAATTTCAAATCATATTAAATTTTGTGGAATTTAAAGAGTTTACTATTTTGATAAGGTCACCTTGCAGGGGGGGGGGGGTATGCGTGGTGTATCTATATTAATGAAATTAATTTTCCGTTGCTTATATGTTTGTGTGAACGGAATACAACGTGCATTTTGAGTAGAGACCAACTGCTAGCCCATAAACTTTAATAATAAATTTTTACTTTTGTTTTGTAGATTCACACTTATATATTTGTATAGAAATTTATACCGATCGGTGTTTCAGGGAGTTCTACACCGTTCGGTGTCAAAAAAACCATGTCAAAGTGATACGAGTTCAATATCTCAAATGGAATATTTTTTCACACCGATCAGTGCAAAAAAGTAAATATCAGATAGGATGTTTGTTTTATACTCTGTTAGATATTATTAGAATTTAAAATACGCAAAATAATAATTTTTTTACGCCGAACGGTGTAATTTTTAACTATTTGAAAGGTTTTACAATTTTTATTTATTCGAACGGTTAAAACAATTTCATAACCTATAAAATGGACACAAAGGTATTTCCAAAGAGATGGGTCTGATGGACCACCAGAGTGAACCTAGAAAAAACAAGAGCAGGTGGCATCCAGTGATGTGTATTTTCCCTGAACACTTTCCATTAAAGTACTTAAAAAAAAGGCTTAAGCACACAACATGGTAATGGTGCCCAAGAGAAGTGAGAGAGGAGGAAATACTTTCATCCCTTATCAAATATATCGCACTAGTTTGAGCTACGTATGCAAAAAAATTACTTTTACATCTTTTATCAAGAAAATCTGAGAAATTTCAATTTTGAATTTGTTTATCAATGAGAATGTGATTTCAATATTGCTCTTTTACTTTGCCTTTCTTATTTCACATCGATCGGATAAGTTCCTCATTTCACACTGAATAAGTGGTGTAAATTAACACCGTTCGGTGTAAAAAATGTAAATATCCACTCACCGGTATGGATTTAATTTTGAAATTTTTTAGAGTGTACTAACCTTAAAATTATATGTTGGATTTTCTTCCAGTTTTGTCAGCATTTCCACGGCATAGTTTATATCAGCATCGGCAAATAGTACAAATGCATCGTATTTTTGTGGTGGAAGTCCTTTCTGTGCACGCAGCACATCGTCATTAGTTAGGTTAATTACATCGGAACCACGTCCGAAGTCAGCATCGGGTCCAGTTCTATCATTACACTCTTTTTTATGCTGCATCTTTTCCTTGTATGTGCGTGCATCTTCAACTGTGTGTGAGCCGGGTGTAAAAAATGTATTAACAATTGTTTAACAATGACTGATATATCTGTGTCGACAAGGAATAAGTGTAATTTAAATATTTCAACAAATTTTGCTTTAAAGTTTTCGATCTCCATATAAGTTCTATGAAATGCAGTTTACTTTTTGTGTGATAATTTTGGCTGGAATCACGCTATAATCTCATGATTTTGTGTGTGTACGCAACTATAAGCGTGGAACACATCTGCATCATTAGCTCAACTTTGACTTAACTCGACTTTAGCGGTTATTCCTTGTCGGCACAGATATAATAACTTCTTCTTTGTTAGCTACTTTGTACATCTCAAATTTGGTAGTCTCAATCAAGCGAAAATTCATATCTTCAAAATCTACCTAGCGTAAAACACTCAATGTCAAAATGATAAAAGCTTTTTTAACGCAAACACACATGAAATGATTTACACAAGTCCGTCATAAAAAAAAATAAAAGTAACAGATATAACTCGCGCTTGTCTCAAAGCCAGCAAAACAAGTTACAAAAGAAATGGAGCATGATAAGCACAACGGAAGCAAACATTTGCGACGTTTTTGTGCTTTTGTTGCTTAAAAACAAACAAATTAGCGTTTGTATTAAGTGAAGATAAAACGTGACTTGATAATTAGATAATTAGTTAATGACTACTTGAATCAATGCTTTAGAAGGCACCCACCTAGGTTATCGTAGATATCATCACAAACGTCCCAACGATCGATGAAGCCCAAATAGCGTTCCAAGTGCATAAAAGTAGCTGTCTTGGGGTTGTGGGCCACCCAAAGCTGCAGCACTTTGGCCATTGGATCGTCGCCCGTCATAGCAGACTCATCACAGAGTGATTTTTGTTGTGATAATGCGGCAATGCCACGCCAATCACGCTCGTAGCCCTCCTCAGAGCGCAGTAGCTTCTTTGGATTCAATACCTTGGAGAGTTGTAGACGCGTCTTCTTACTTAAAGCTGTAAGTGGTACCTCGTTGAGTGGATTTGCAGCTATCGCAAGTTCCTCATTGGCACAAGGCACAACGCTTGTTGTGCAACTCATATTGTTGATGGACGGCAGCGGCGAAAGTGTCAGCGTATTGGATTTCATGCCACTTCATATGAACAACTGTTGATGAGCTATGGATGGCAATTAATGACAAAACATTTTAGCTAATTTATATTAAAGGCTTATCTTATCGATAAATGATTAGAGTAGCACTGCTTTAACTCACCCCTTAACCACGAGACAGCAGCCAGCGTTCGTTTATCAGCAGCGCGGCGATTGTTTAACCTGCGCAGTCAATTTAAAGTTACTAGTTTTGTTGTTGTATCGCTCAACTGTATTATCCACACATTGAGATTATCTTTCGTTGACAATGAGAGATAGCAGTGGACAGAGTTGATAGCAGATGTCTCTGTGGCCAATGCCGCTTGAACGAGCGTCTAACAATATCTTGCTGCTTCTGTTTTCTTCGCAACTGTGCGTTCATGAGTTTTCAATGTTCATGAAAATATGCAAAATGTAGAAAAATTGCCATATTTTATGACGCCGCACTTACCTGCAGCGCAAGCCTGTCCACTGCTGACGCTGACTTCGCCGTTTTTATCGCAGTGGCAATTGTTGTTAATTTATTTATTTATTGCCCCCCAGTTTGAACGATGTCAAATGCACACAATTAACTTTTATATATTATAGTTTTTTTATTGATTTATGAACAATTTTGCGATTTTTTTAGGTGTTGCAAAAGAAATTGACACGTTGTCTATGTTTTTAGCTATTTATAGTAATTGTTGTAGTTTGGAAAATTTTTACACAAAACAATAAATATTAATTACAAGAGAACAACAAAAATTAGCTTTTAGCTAAAATTATAATAAAAGTTGAATGAAAGGCGCAGCCGATGAACTGTCAGTTGTTTTGAGAGCAACAAGTGTTTGACAGGGTTGCTTTTTTCTGGCGTGGAAAAGAATGCTTTTTTTACGGAAGTACTAAAGTAGTAGCTTTGCTGTGCCTTATAATGATTACGATTTCTGTGTCCCCTCGATTTGAGTATGCAGTTTTGAATTACTCTTTGAGTAAATAAGATTCGCCGAAAGATTTATCGATATATTGATTAGTTTTCGAGATATCGATTTTTCAAAACATGTTTACTCAACGGAACCAATATTTAAGTTCGGTTTTATGTTTGCTAATATTTGTCCGATCTGAATGATTTAGGTCTGAATCCGATGATCTGAATCATTCGAAAGATATTTAAAATGTTTTAAAATATATTTAAAAAATATTTTTTCGCAGATCGGCCACGCTACAGACTGTCTTTATTGAAAAATAAATTGTACAATGATTTGTTTTTTTTTAATGATTCCCAAATTATCCCGTTTATAAAAAAATGGCTCTGCCTTTTACAAATTGCACAAATATTTGTTTATTTTATGATACCCAAATTATCCCGATCGGTCAGATATTAGCATAGATATAGTCGAATTTACATTAAGACTTCTCTTAATAAATTTCTGAAAAATCGATAACTCGATAGCTAATTGATATATCGATAAATCCTTAGGTGAATCTTATTTTCTCAATGAGGTCTTTAAAACTGCATATTCAGATTTTGGGACCACGGAAATTGTAATAGTGCCTACTTGTTAGTATTATTTGCTGAAAATCAGCTGGAGATAAACTGTCATTATGGGCATATAGTGTCAAAATGTAGCGAGTAGGTGCAAACAATTACTGCATTCTACCGAAATAGCGCTCAGGTAGCGAAGTAACAGGTTGCGGAACTTTCGGTGTGAATGGTATACGCCATAGAAGTAAAACATAAGAAAGCGGTGTAGTTGAAGTGAATTCAAGTATTTTACAAACACAATGAAGTTGAAACAAACACAAAAACATTCAAACAGGGCCCCATTCGGTTATGTACAATATGGTGCGTTACCGATTTTTTTAAAAAGAAAAACCATTAGTAAAATAAAATAAATATACTTTTAATGATTTACTAATAATTAATTTCAAAAAACTATTTTTTATAAACTATTTTATTGATATTAAAATTACACAAAAACTAAACAACTAAAATCCATACAAAATTAAACAAATTAAATTCCTTTAAAGAAACAGTTTTGTGTAGTTTGTAGGCTTTTTATTAGTTTTTTTTTTTTATATAAAAGTATCTAGTTATAGTTTCCAACCTCCATTTTAATTTTTTGTCATATATTCAAAGAAATCTGTAAAAATAAATAACTATTAAAGCTTATCCTCATACGAAAAAAAATTAAGGCCCATATATTTGCCACACTAAAGAATGGACGCGCTCATGATACAGAACTTGTGTTTTGACAGAAGCTCTTGCTCACAAATGGCGGGAAACAATTTTTTTTCGCCATTGTGCTGGTCTACACTAGCCTCACTCAACCGACTCAATTTGATGTTTATAGAAGAGATGAGGAACCGTGAGGCAAGAGTTTCAAAAACTTTAAAAATTTTGCGACTCACTTTGTTTTGACATTTGTCATTTTGAGTGTATTTTTCTATTATGAGCTTATAGCTGCCGGTTAAGCAGTGCTATATGCAGCTATGAAACACACACTCAAGTTAACACTAATTTTTTATAGCTTTAAAATGTTTTAGGTTAAAAACAGCACAAAATAAAATGCACACTCAAAGTGAGGCAGGTTATGTGTGTGAACATTTAACAACTTTTTCATGGCCAAGTAAGTCGGTTGAGTGAGGCCAGTGTAGACAAGCTCATTTGATTTGCTCGAAAGTGCTTATGTCAACAAATGACATTTATCTCGCTTCCTCAATTGACGAAAAATCTTTCTACCATAGAAATAAAAGATAAGGAAGTGGTGTTATACTCACACACACTGTACGTGTGTAGAAGGAATTTTCGTCGCTGAGGAAGAGAGATAGAGCGTCGTTATTTGACATAAGTTCTTCCCGAGCAAAAAAAAAAATCTATTTGTGAGGAAGAACATCTGTCAAAACACAAGTTCTGCTTCATGAGCGCATTCATTATTTAGGGTGGCAAGGGCCTTAATTTTTTTTTTTTAATTGGGATAAGCTTTATTAGTTATTTATTTGTTTACAATATATTTGAAAACTTGACATGAAATTAAAGTGGATTAGCAACCTAAGGTTACAAGCTATAACTAGGTATTTTTATATAAAAAAACTAATTAAAAGCCCACAGTTCGAAAAAAACTACACAAAACTATTTATTTTAAAAGAGTTTAATTTGGTATGTATTTTAGTTGTTTAGTTTTTGTGTTATTTTAATATCAATTAAATAGTTTATAAAAAATAGTTTTTTGAAATGAATTTTTAAAAAATCATTAAAAGTAACTTTTGTTGTTTCAGTCTCATTCTGAGTTCATGTCTTTTACATTATTTTAGCAATGCTTTTCTCTGTAAAAAAATTGGTAACGCAACATATTATATAACGGTGGTATATAAAAATTGCATAGTAAGCATACATCTAAAAAATAAAAAAAAATTTACGCCTTCATTTACTACATAATTGAATGCGGCCCTGTTTGAATGTTTTTGTGTTTGTGTCAACTTCACTGTGTTTGTAAAATACTTCATTCCACTTCAACTACACCGCTTCCTTATATTTTACTTCTATGCTTTCTACACACGTATAGTGTAGCGAAAAAAATTTAATGCTACTTCGCTACATGAGCGCTTTTTCGGATAGAATGCGGCCAATGTTGCTTGTAGAATTATTTGAATTGAGGGATCAGCAAGCAATTTGGGTATTCACGTTGTGGTTTATTTGTGATAAATTTTAATAAAATATACTGTTCGAGTTCCAAAAAAAACACTCACAAATTTTATATTATAATAATAATATTTTGCATTGAGTGTATGTAGAATAACAAAATAACTTGCTTCGCTAATCGAATGTTGTTGTTGCCATCATGCACAAGTTTTGTTTTTGTACTCATCCGCACCTGCAAATAATATTTTGTACTGACCTTCAAATATTTCATCACATTGATAGCAATAAGCAACTAATCACGCCACTTTTCGGTAAAATTCTTTTACTTCATCATCATCTTCGACACCACCACCAACACCACCACCCCCACCTCCACACTTCATCGTCGACTCCATGCATGGAAAAAACAAGTTCAAATTGTCGTAACAACAACAACAACCACCTGCTCTTTGTCATCGCTTAGGTCACATTTTTGGATAATCAACAACAACAACAACAACAACAACAACACACATCGTTCACCGCTAAGCAAGTAGTAATGGAAAAGTACGTGCATAAAAAATGCAATTGGTGGCGCGACGTTTCTCCCCATACAATTGTTTTCGCTGCTGCTAGGGTCGCATCAGCATCACTAAAAACTACCTACTCACTTCTCGCTTTATCTTCGCACGGAACAGCCAACATTTCTTACTGCAGCAAATAAAACTATAAAATCATTAGAGTTGAATTAGAGTTAATAAAATTAATTTACATAGAAAGTTTTTCTGTTTGCTTTTTTTCTTAATTTTGGCTGCGATTAATAAAGGAACCAAAAAAGGCTTTGGCTCCTCACCATTTTTGGTCCTTCGAGCCGGATATTCGCAAGGAACATCCATGGAAGACAATTTATTGGAATTCGAGGCTGAGGAGACCCTTACTCCCCAGCGCACCAATGCATCGCACCAGGCGCAAGTTAAAAGGTTGCAACGGCAACAAATTATAGATCGCATTGGACGATTGAAGACAGCGGAGGACTGGCAGAACATGTCAGTACATCAACTTGAGGTGAAATTATCGCTCCTTGAACGCCATTACGAGACCTTTGACCGAGTGCAGTGCGATCTGGAGTACCTCGACGTAAATGAATTTCTGTGTGACCACCGGACAACGTTCGAAACCTCATTTGCTGAATTAAAAGCTTTGCTTATCGAAGCAAAAGCAGTCGCCCGCAGTGACAGCGCTGTAGACACCTTAAGCAGCACACGCATTGCTCCACCAAATACATCGTCGTCGCTCAAGCATCTGAACTTGCCAAAGTTGCAGCTGACAAGATTCAGTGGACTCCATCGCGAGTGGCTGGACTTTTTTAGCATGTTCTCGGTGCTTATCCACAACAATGCTGAGCTGACAAATATTGAAAAGTTTCAATACTTGCGTTCCTGCTTAACTGACGATGCAGCGCGGCTTGTGCAAGCACTTGAGGTCACTGCAGAGAATTATCATCGTGCGCTTGAGCTTCTGACTAGCAGGTATGATAATAAAAGGTACATCTTTCAAGCTCACTTAAAGCATATTTTTAATGTCCAAAATATTTTCAAATGCAATGTGGCGTCAATTCGCGAGTTTGTTGATGCAGTTAATGCAAATCTGCGCGCAATGCAGTCACTCGCTTCGAGAGCTCAAATTGGTGATGGTATTCTTCTGCATTTAATTACATCGAAATTAGATCAAGACACCCAGACCAAGTGGGAAGAAGAAGTTGCCTCCAAATGCGACTGCGGTGTTGCGTTTCAACTACCGACATGGGAAGACTTATCGATGTTTTTGGAAAGGCGCTGCCAAACCTTCGATATAATTGAAGCCAATCGATCACCGCACAACCCGCCAACGAGTACACTTGCATCGCAACATCGTTCATCGTCATCGGCTGCAAAAGCAAACCGCATTCAACAAGTCACTCTCGTCACTAGCAACTCGCAACAATCAAAATGCAAATTTTGCAACACCACACCCAACCACAACGCATTCGTATGCTCAAAATTTATGGATTTGAGTCCAATGGTCAACTTGGTCAAACGTCTAAATTTGTGTTTAAATTGCTTAGCAGCAAATCATGTCTCAAGCAATTGTCCATCACTTAACCGCTGTCAACAGTGTCATGTGAGTCACCACACTCTCCTCCATAGACAGAAAACTATCACCAACGACGGATCAGCAGCAAACAACCATGAAGCTAAACCAAGTGGAGGCCAATCCACTGTCTTTCAAATATCACAAGACAAAGCGGAGGTTTTATTGGGCACCGCTCACATTCAACTGTGCAATTCTGCAGGCGTGTCTATCATTGCTCGCGCTCTTTTAGATTCAGCCTCTCAGCTGAACTTCATAACAGAACAAATGGCTAATCGTCTTCGAGTTTCACGAACAAGGGTCAACATGGATTTAGTTGGAATTGGTTCAAACGTCACGAATGCTCAGTATGCTTGCTCTCTCATTATAAAATCATTGCACACTGGTTATTCAACAATTATTGATGCCGTCATCATACCTGCAATAACAGCTTGCCAACCACGTCAGTCCATATGTATTCAAAATTGGAACATACCAAAAAATTTGAACTTAGCCGATTGTACTTTTAACAAGCCAGGGCCCGTTGATTGCCTCCTTGGTGCTGGCATATTCTACGATTTACTTCTAGTTGGACAAATTAAAATGCAAAATTCTCTACCGCTTCTTCAAAAAACCACGCTGGGATGGATAGTCTCAGGGCCATACTCCACGTCATCCAGTGTGTCATCATCGTTGTCACTATCCAGGTCAATTAGAGCACCTGCAGTTTGTGTTACCACCTCACTTCAAGCTAATCTTGATGCATCTCTGGAGAAATTTTGGAACATCGAAAACAACTTGTCGTCATCATCGCATTTTTCAAGAGAGGAAATGGAGTGTGAAATATTCTTTCGGGACACAACCAGGCGATGCCCCGTAAGTAACAAATTTATTGTCAGGTTGCCCTTTAAAGCAGATCCAAAATCGTTGGGACAATCACTTGAAATTGCTCGAAAAAGGTTTGCATCATTGGAAAATCGACTTAGTCGCAATACATCACTTCACCAAGAGTATTCTCAATTCATCGACGAATACATAAAGCTGCATCATATGGTTCCACTACAAAACCATCACCCAGTCAAGAGCACATCGTCGTACTACATTCCACATCACTGCGTTGTGAAAGCGGACAGTAGCTCAACTAAGCTTAGAGTCGTTTTCGATGCGTCATGCCGAACGTCATCCGGAAAGTCACTCAACGACATTTTAAGGATAGGACCTACAATTCAAGATGACATCTTTACTATCTTAAGCCGTTTTCGCCGCCATAAATACGTTTTAGTTGCCGACATAGTAAAGATGTACCGCCAAATCATTGTCGACAAAGAAGATGCTCAGTGGCAACGAATTCTGTGGAGAAATGAACCTAGCGACCCGATCACAACCTTCCAACTTCAAACTGTTACTTATGGTACATGTTGCGCACCATATTTAGCCGTAAAGTGTTTACAACAGCTGGCAAAGGAAGAAGCACTTTCTTTTCCTATTGGGTCAGCAGTCACTCTAAAAGATTTTTACGTAGACAATTTGATGACTGGCAGCGAAACCATTGAGGACACCATTCGCATAAAGGAACAAGTCGTTCAGCTTCTTGAACGTGGCGGTTTTCCACTTCGCAAATTTGCTGCAAATCATCCAAAAATTATCGAAGACGTTCCACTGGCTGACAGAGAAGCAACTCTTATACTAGACAGCACGGAGTACATTAAGGCTCTGGGTTTACGATGGTCACCGTCAGACGACAATTTTTTCTTCGGCTACAACAAACAAACTTCTTCGAAATCTACAAAAAGAGCAATACTATCACACATAGCCAGTTTCTTCGACCCGCTGGGAATCCTAAATCCAATTATTTTATCATGTAAGATCTTTATGCAACTTCTGTGGAAATTAAAGCTGCACTGGGACGAGAGCCTTCCTCAAAATGTTGCTACTTTATGGGAGAATCTTCATCAGCAATTTGCAGACATTGGCGAAATTCGCATTCCAAGGTTGGTAGCATTTCATTCGTACTCACAAATTCACGCTTTTTCAGACGCCAGCACTAAGGCTTACGGCGCGTGCATATATGTGGTGTCAACTCTTGAAAGCGGCACAGCATCATCCCTGCTCTGTGCAAAATCTCGTGTAGCCCCGACCAAAGAAGTAAGTTTGCCGCGACTGGAACTGTGCGCAGCATTATTGTTGGCAGAATTGCTGCAGTCAGTTATTGAGATCTACCCAGCCTCGCCAGAAAATATCTACTGTTGGACAGATTCTTCAATCACTCTAGCTTGGATTAAGGGTGAGCCGTGCCGCTGGACTCCGTTTGTCGCAAACAGGGTCAGTAAAATACAAGCCATCACATCAGAATTTTCGTGGCGACATGTTTTGTCTCCTCAAAATCCGGCAGATCTTGTTTCACGAGGCTCAGACGTTAGTAATCTTAAAGACAATACATTTTGGTTTCAAGGTCCAGAATTTATTCGACTCAAAGAGCAGCAGTGGCCTAATGACGAGTCAATGTTACCTGAACACCCTCCAGAGCAACGCAAACAAGCTATTGTGTTATTGGTTGAACCAGCAGCAGATCTCATAACAAACATTAAATTTATTAACGACTACAACAAATTGCTTCGAATTTTTGCATACGTCAACCGGTTCATCACACGGACTACAAAGAAATCCGATAACTTTGAGATCGGAGCTGTAACAGCAGAAGAGCTCAACACCGCACTCCAGACAGTATGTTGCTGCATACAACAAGCAACATTTCGTGAAGAAATCAAAAATTTACAGTCCACCGCACAAGTGAATCGTCACTCTAAAATCGCATCGCTGTCACCATTTTTAAATGAAGGCCTAATAAGAGTTGGTGGCAGAATTCGTAATTCATCGCTTTCATTTGAGGCAAAACATCCAATACTTCTTCCACATTCGCATCCTTTTGTTCACACACTAATTCGGCAACTTCATCGTCAACACCATCACGCTGGCTGCCAAACGTTACTTAACATTTTGCGAGATAGATTTTGGATCGTCAATGCTCGAAACACAGTTAAGCAGTTAATTCACTCTTGCATAATATGTTTTCGTTGCCGTCCGAAAGTAATGGAACAGGTAATGGCTAGTTTACCACAAGAGCGTGTTACACCATCACATCCCTTTGAGGTAAGCGGAGTGGACTACTGTGGACCACTTCTCATGACCAACCAAGTGCGCGGACGGGCTCCAGCCAAGGTTTACATCGCAGTCTTTATTTGCTTCACAACAAAAGCTGTTCATTTAGAACTAGTTCCTAATCTGACGTCCGATGCATTTATTGCCGCTCTGAAACGATTCACCGCCAGACGAGGAAAACCAAAAACAATTTTCTCAGACAACGCGACAAATTTCATAGGCGCTAACAGAGAGTTACGTGAATTGTTAGCAGCTTTCAATTCAGAGCAGCACATAGAAGCCGTTCAGCTCAGCTGTCGTGAAGAAGGAATCACTTGGAGGTTCATACCACCACGATCGCCGCATTTCGGTGGTCTTTGGGAGAGTGCTGTGAAACAAGCGAAACATTATCTTCGACGATCTATCGGTACGCACATTCTAAGTCACGATGAACTCCATACTCTATGTTGTCAAGTTGAGTCAATCGTTAACAGTCGTCCAATAACACCACTATCCAACGACCCAGATGATCTTCGTCCTCTCACTCCAGCACATTTTTTGGTCGGGCGCACCTTGACATGTCTTCCAGAGCCCTCATTGCTTCAAACAAACACTGGTCTGTTGAAGAGATACCAACTTATGCAGTGGATTACACAACAATTTTGGAATCGCTGGTACAACGAGTATCTTAAAGAGCTGCAACAAAAAACCAAGTGGACAAATACATCTCCTAATTTGCAAGTCAACGATTTGGTGGTGCTCAAAGAAGATAACCTGCCACCTCAGAAATGGGTTTTAGGCCGAGTCATTGAAACCATACCAGGTTGGGATGGACAGGTGAGAGTGGCTGTGATCAAAACCGCCGAAGGCAGTCACAAACGTGCAATAACAAGGTTATGCAAACTACCTCTAGAAGAAGCACCACCCCAAAAGTAAGTCTTTGAACGCATTGCGTTCAAGGGGGGGAGGATGTTCGAGTTCCAAAAAAAACACTCACAAATTTTATATTATAATAATAATATTTTGCATTGAGTGTATGTAGAATAACAAAATAACTTGCTTCGCTAATCGAATGTTGTTGTTGCCATCATGCACAAGTTTTGTTTTTGTACTCATCCGCACCTGCAAATAATATTTTGTACTGACCTTCAAATATTTCATCACATTGATAGCAATAAGCAACTAATCACGCCACTTTTCGGTAAAATTCTTTTACTTCATCATCATCTTCGACACCACCACCAACACCACCACCCCCACCTCCACACTTCATCGTCGACTCCATGCATGGAAAAAACAAGTTCAAATTGTCGTAACAACAACAACAACCACCTGCTCTTTGTCATCGCTTAGGTCACATTTTTGGATAATCAACAACAACAACAACAACAACAACAACACACATCGTTCACCGCTAAGCAAGTAGTAATGGAAAAGTACGTGCATAAAAAATGCAATTGGTGGCGCGACGTTTCTCCCCATACAATTGTTTTCGCTGCTGCTAGGGTCGCATCAGCATCACTAAAAACTACCTACTCACTTCTCGCTTTATCTTCGCACGGAACAGCCAACATTTCTTACTGCAGCAAATAAAACTATAAAATCATTAGAGTTGAATTAGAGTTAATAAAATTAATTTACATAGAAAGTTTTTCTGTTTGCTTTTTTTCTTAATTTTGGCTGCGATTAATAAAGGAACCAAAAAAGGCTTTGGCTCCTCACCATATACATTTACAAGTTATTGCAACCTATTAAACCTTCAATAAACTCTTGTATTTTTAAAATTAGCTGATTTTTGTGTGTATTTTTATTTGGATGTATAAATTAAAATCATCATTTAAATCGTCGTTCTATTTACTGCTAACAAAAAAAATTTGTAACATCCCCTTTTACCGCCCACAAATCAATAAAAATTCTATATTTCAAATGGTTTTGGTCGTACTAGATTTAGATTTGGGAGTTTGATATAAAATTTTTTTATAAAACATCGCTACCTCAGAATGGAGAAAAAATTGCACAAAAATAAAAGTTTTGACTTTCAGTGCAAATCTAGGCTATTTTTAAAAATATTTCACTTAAATTTTTAAAAAAAAAAACTTAAAAAAATTATATAAAAATATTGCAAAATATTTTACAAAATTATGTAAAAATATTGCTCCAAGATCTCTCTCCGATCAAAAGTTATGACCAAAAATCTACTTTTCATATTATTAGCTGCATTCCCGTGGCACTAGATCAGATCAAATTTCAGTGGAACAACTTTAGTTGAACTTTATAACAATTTGGCATTACTTTCTTGAAACAGCTGCTTGAAAAACAATAACAAAAGAAAATAGCAATACTAAAACGCCCATTGAGCGATGAAACGTCAAAATACGAATATTAATATTAGGGGTATTCAATATTCAGTGCACTTGAAAGCGCAGTTGAGGACTGTTGGTGCAGTTAGGTTTTCGTGAACACCTACCATCACTATTTCAAAGCTGTCAACATTTTTCAATGTACACAAGTGAATAACTGCTCAAGTCCTCAAGTTTAAGGCAATAGCAGAAAAGCACTTGTGCATATTTTTGATGTACGTGTATTTTATTTTTTGTTTTTTTGTGCACGGAATAGTGAATACCCCTAGTTCTTTAGATTTTCCAACTATGTTCGTTTTGATAAAAAATGCTTGAAACTTGGCAGCATTGTAGGATTAGAAATAGAGCCAGAAATCGAGTTGGTTCTATTTTTTGTTTTGTGAATAAAATAGAGCCAAGCTCTAGATCAACGGCCACGGGAATGCAGCTATTGACTATCTTTAATAATAAAACTAGTTTTCGTATTAAAATTCTTTACCCATTAAAATTTCATTTTCATTTAACTGACAACTGAAAACTTTCATATGTATTCAATAAAATAAAAAACTTCATTTTCAAAATGTGCCTTGATTACGATTTCCGTGGCCCCAAGACCTGAATATGCAGTTTTAAAGAGCTCATTGAGGAAATAGGATTCACTGAAGGATTTATCGATACATTGATAAATTATCTAGTTATCGATTTAAAAAAAAAATTTACTAAAAGAAGTCTTTATGTAAATTCAATTATATCTATGCTAATATTTGATCGATCGGGATAATTTGGGTATCATTAAAAAAAAAAACAAATTATTGTGCAATTTGTAAAAGTCAGAGCCTCTTTTTTTATAAAAATTATGAAAAATATCAATATGTACTCCAGAATACAACAGATAACCTTTGATAAAAGTCTATCTGGCTCCTTTTACAGAAAAAGTACGTTTTTTAAAATGCAGAACCATATTTTTTCGCTCCATGTTAAAAACATTTTAAATATCTTTCGAATGACACCTAAATCATTCAGATTGGACAAATATTAGCAAGGATATAACCGAATTTAAATATTGGTTCCGTTGAGTAAACATTTTTTGAAAAATCGGTATCTCCACGGAAATCGTAATCACCCTTGCCTTTCGATGTTAAAAGTTAATATAACGTTTTATCGCTGAATACAGAGGCATACTATAGTAATTTCCTTTTATATGTACATGAACTTCGTGGAATCAAAGTCATATGATTTTTACAAATTGTTTGCTTATTTTACAGTCGAAACTTACCTTGTATTAAGAAATTAACAAGTATTGCGTTAAGTGAACTTAAAAAAACATAATTATAAGATTAAGTTCAAAATGAAGTCAATATTATATGCTTTTCATTTCTCACAGTGCTTTTTCACATTTATGTCTATTTGAATTTGAATATCCAAACCACTTTTACTCATTTTATTACCTTTTATATGAAAACATTACATTTGAACGGTTTATAAACTATTTAACCTTATATTTCTCACTATTTTGCTGCAACACTTTTTCACGAGTAGTCAGAGTAGATAACGAAAAAGAACGAAGAATCTCGAAAGAAAACAGCTTTTTTAAGCTCAATTCGTAGCGAAAGCAAAAGTACTATTTTAGGCAGAGTGAAGCCCTTTTTACTTTCTTTTTAATAAAGCATTTTCAAATTTCCGATAGGGCTCTTCTGACTACTCGTACTCGCATCACTAAAATCACTTATTCTTTTCTCATCACTATTCGTCACTAGTATACGCAAAAAGTTTAATTCGTGGAAAAGTGTTGCAGTAAAATTGTGAAAAATATAAGGTTAAACCGTTTATAAACTGTTCAAGTGTAATGTTTTCATAAAAAATGTAATAAAATGAGTGGGAAGTGGTTTCATGGTTTGGATCATGGTATAATTATTTGACAAGGTAGCCGCGACAGTTTGGCGATTGATAGTTTGGCGATTGGTAGTTGTCAAAAACAGCTAAAAGAGTTGTTGTAGTTTGCTGCTGTTGACTAGCTATGTGCCCTTTTTTAACTTTTCTTTGATTAGGGGCCCTCAAACGATACTACATGTCCATCCGACCTGTCAAGTCATCACACATGTAGTATCGTTCGTGTGCAAGAAATCAAGGCGGATGGACATGTCCGATGGAAGTTGAAAAATTTTGACTTTTTGCTAAGTACGTCCGACATGTAGTTCCGTTTGCGTGCGCGACCATCCAACTTAGTACATTTTGCCATTTGTTGAAAATTTTCAGAGAGAGCACATCTCGCGGCAAAACTGCCGAATGTAAGAAATATATTTTGACGCGAATTTTTTTATCTTTACCTAAAATTGTGATGGTTTAGAATATTTAAAGCAAAAAACATAAAAATAAATGTTTAAAACAAATAATATTAATATTTTTAATTGATGTTAACTCTTCGGCAGCTAAAAAATAATGAAGTCTATCTAAAGTCTATCCGTCATGTGCGATGTGTGTGAGGGCAACGAAAAAAATCACGTTACTTTATCGAACTACATATACGTCCGTCATGTAGTATCGTTTGAGGGCCCCTATTCATTAAAGTCAGTCTGCACTACTACCTTGTCAAATAATAAAATAATCCATAACGTAAATGTAAAAATAAGTCCTGGCAAAACTATACGCCATCAAAATTTAAGTAGTGCATGCAGGTGCAAATGAAGAAGACGCTCTTTCGAAGGTATTTTCTTTTTTAATAACTTTCCATAGCGAAAACAAAGGTATTCTTTTCAATGACACCACAATGTTAAAAAAGCGCTATTTAAAGTGAGAACAAAACGCTATTGTGGTTTTATAAAATACTTTGCAAGTGGTTTCGAAGCGCTTTGTTTCCTTAAGGGTTTTCTTAAAACAAGAAACAAAAGCCAAAGGCCCATTATCATAGTCAAAATAAAGTCGATGCTTGTACTAAATTTAGAGTCGACTTTTATTTTGACTATGATAATGGGCCAAAGACTGGTCACATTGAATCTTTCTGTAAAAAGTGCAATTATTTTAAAATGTTGCATATTTAAAAAAAAAATGAAGTATGTAATATGAGCTTTAAAGAGAAAATCCGCTCTGCTTTCTGTTTGTTTTTGAATATACTACAACAAGAACGTTGCGCTTCTACGTTTTCTTAATTACGATAGTGACAGCGAAGCGCTTACGTCTGATAAAATAATGTGAAAAAACGCACTGTCTACAAGGAGAACGAAGCGCTCTACTGCTTTTTGGGAGCGCTTCAAATGCGTTACTGAAGAGTTCGGAAAATTACATGCAATATTTATTTTGGGGAGATTACGATTCCGGGGCGCCGCGATTTGACAATGGATTTATGAAGGTCTTTAACAAAAAATAAGAACGGCAGAAGGGAAAATCGAATTATCGATTTGTTTTCAAGTTATCGATTTTTTAAGAAATTTTTCTAAAATGCTGATTAAGGTGTTGTTTGAAAGGAAATACATAAAGCTTTTATACTAATTTTAAATAAATCAAATCAATTGAGTATTTAATATTTTTTTGTAGCTATTTGTATGCAAAGTAATATATTTGCTTATATAAAACCGTTATTTTATCAATAACTACCATTATTACTATGGATTTTGAAAAGTAAATTATTGAAGCCTTTCTATATATAGGCTATATATAGGCTTTCTATAGGCTATAGGCTTTCTATAAATAATTGAAATTTGTCTTTCGTTTGGTATATAATACATACATTTGGATCGGTCGGTCGGTCATACATTTGGACTCGATTGGGGCACTCTAAATGGGTCAAAGACCCTACTTTTGACTTTTGTCCCGTAGGGTCATATTTTGAAAATCCCCCTTTGACCCATTTAGAGTACCCCAATCGAGTCCAAATATATGACCGACACCCACTAACTTTGGAGGGCCCATCCACCCATGCCAGTGGCACACCCCCTGGAACCCCCTGGGGCTCCCCATACAAACATTTAAAAAAATCAGCATTTTTGGCACTTTACGTGAAAAAATCAGCGAAATGGGGTCGCCACCTGCATAGGTGGATCGGCCCTCCAAAGTTAGTGGCGGTCGGTCATACATTTGGACTCGATTGGGGCACTCTAAATGGGTCAAAGAAGGATTTTTCAAAATTTGACCCTACGGGACAAAAGTCAAAAGTTGGGGCATTCGATTTCGTTTTAAAGGTATAATATAAAATACGATTTTCACTGAGTAATGGGCGATTTTTAAATCGACCCGCCCTCATATATATATATATTAATATATGAAATGAAAGGATTAATTGTAAACTTTAAAAATAATTTTATTATCTTAATAACGCAAATTTAGTAGAAAAAAACGGTTTTTTTAATTACAAATTTCAAGTATGATGAAGTTTTGCTTATAAAATTACAACTACGCTTGCAATAATATAAGTATTGCATATCTTTGAAAAGGTAATTTTATTATCTTTCAAATGACATACCAATCTCTTAGATCCATTATATAATGGCAAAGGAATGGATGTTTTTTTAAAAGATCTTTTAGAAAAAAAAAAACAAACGAAAAAACAATGTTTTGTTCGGCCAAACATTTTTTATGTTGTTCTCTACCGGAAAACACTTTCAAATCGCGGCGCCCCGGAAATCGTAATCGTGCCTTAATTTTTGTACCAATAATAAAATATTTAAAAAATACTTTTACTTGCATATTTAACCTGTTTTTAGCGCATATCTTAGTGTTTTAAGTGCATGTTATATGCGCATATTTTCGTTTTTTTATGCATGAGGTAGATTCATAGCCCTAATTATAACATTAGAATGTGTTTTTATTATTGTTATTACTTTTTTAATTAGCTGCTTAAGTGAAAGTAGTAAAATTTGAGTGCACGAACATGGAAAAGCACGCACTACTTGCCTTTTCTTAAGCACGGGCACGAACGAAGTTTTTTTTTAGGCACGTGCACTGCGTGCCACGGAAAATGAACGGCATGCGCCCATCTCTGTATGGACTAAACTATGTAACTGTGCAATGTCGCTGTAGCGTGCAATGCTTTGCGGCAATAATGCAACTCAGAATTATTTAGTAATTATATTATTCAAAACGTTTGAAAAGTTGTTTTCGTATTGTGTTACTCGTATTGCGTGGGCGTGGCAAGTGAGCGCAGAAAATCGCACATACCTAAATTCAAATATGAAAATATATGGTTTGATACCTTCGGACAAAGCAATTGAAGCAACTTGCGCTCAATTTTCGAATAAAACTAATGTCATTCCAGGTAAGTTCACAAAAAACTATTAACTAGGAAGTAAAAGTATGTAGTTTAATTACTTCGCAGACCTTGACATATCTCCGACAGGACCAGGCAATAATGATATTTTTCCCCTATTTCTCTCTCAACTTGATCCCATTTTTCATGTAAGTCAGTGAGTTTGACTAATATCTGGATACAAGCTAAACAACAATCGGCTGCTAATATCCGTTAATTAAATAGCATATCCTTCTGAGCCATTCTCCTCAGTATGTGCCTGGAATATTATAGTAAAACAGCAATCGCTTAAAATCGCCATGGCAAAGTTCTGATGAAATAAAAGTTAAGCACTGGCGCGTGTTCGCATGAAGTTTCCGTCGATGATGATGCAGTTGCTTTAATGAATGGATAAATGAAAGTGTGAATGTTTGCTTGACGCTTCAGGGACGATGATTGAAGCTGGTCTGAATTTTCCTGTACAATGTCATTGTCAGGCAAAGGTCAGACAAAGACAGACACAGGCTTAAGGCAGGACGAAATCAGCATTGGATGAAATCAACATAGCGTATAAATTTGACATAATGTGGTTAAGAGACACGGTCAGCTGATGGCCACCTGTTGACATTTTACCGCGTATGATAATGGAATTATAAGAGTGTTTAGAGGGGGGGGGGGGGGGCGGAAGCAGTGAGATGGTTGGTGCTTTAATTTATACATATAATATAATAGAACTGTTAGGAAAAAAATCTCTGCATTTAAGATATTTTTTAAGTTCTTAATGCACTGATCATTTTGAAGGATTCATTTTGAAGGATAAATGAATGAATATAAAATGCAATTTTTATATTTTTTCATTACGCTGAAGTTACTGGATGAATTAACTTTTACTTGGCATGTACCCAGCTAGCAGAGATTTTAATTTGTAACAAAAATATGGTATAATTCGGTGGTATTCAAGTTTTTTAAACAAATTAAGTCAGAAATAGGTTGTATTAAAGTTAAGTTGCAAATAAGTTAAACTACGGTGCTAATTATGTTACGAATAAATGCACTTGTTGTAAAAATGTTTCATAAAGTTTTGAAAAAATAAGTAATTTTTACGTTAAATTAACACTATAACATTTCTTTTTGCAGCACCTATAAAAAATGTTTGTGTATTGTAATTGTAACAAATACAGTAAAGAGTTAGCAACCTAGATGAGACTAAGTTGCTTTATGTTTATATTAAGTTATATCAGTGTTAAGTTATATCAACTAAATGTTCAAAACTTTGGTTTAAAGATGTTTTTATTAAGTTATACAAAAGTCACAACAACTAAATATTTCCAATTTTGCTGTGACGCAATAAAATGCCATAAGCAAAATATAAATTTCATTATTCACAAAAAATTTTGTGTTGCTTATCAATTTCTTTGTGTAGACTTCTACTACCATGTAGAAAAATGAATCATTGCGAAATTATGAGAATTTATTTTGTTGCAAGAAGGTTGAAATGAGGTTTTTTCAGTTACAAGAACATTGCAAATAGTCATTGCAACCTTATGCTGTATTGAGGTTATTATTCAGTTGCTACAACATAAGAAAATATTATTATAACTCAAAAAATGTAGTTAGCAAAAATAGCGTTTAATTGAGATTTTTATTAAGTTGTAAGAACATTGAAAATAGTCACTGCTAGTATTAAGGTTATTATTCAGTTGATGCAAGTTTAAAAAACCTAATTGTAACTTATAAAGTTTTGCTTGATATAATAACGATGTATTGAGGTTGTTATTCTGTTGCAAGAACTTTAGAAAAAACCATTGCAACTTATATAATGTAATTAGTTACATGAACGTTGTACTAGAGTTATAATTCAGTTGCAAAAAGTTTGCAAAGTTGCAAAAAGCAACAACTTTAAAAAAATATTTGCAACTTTTGATATTTAGTTAGTTGCAAGAACTATGTATTGAGGTCATTATTCAGTTGCAACAACTTTGGAAAAATGTGTCTAAAAACTATGTCATACTCGCCATATCTGATTTTTTCTACACTATGAATTTTTATTGGAATAAATTTAAATACGAGTTTCTTTAGTATCTATTACTTTCATTTAGAATTTTCAGTGCAATATGACACTAGCAACTTAAAAAAATATATTTAGCTATACATTAAACATTATTACGCGGAAATTAAAAACTCGAAATATATCTTATATCCAAATTACTTTAAAAATTGTTATTTTTTGGGTGGAGCGTTATTTTTCTAGAGGTAAAACACAAACATTCACATCAACATACAAAATGGCCTTTGTTGTAAAATTTTAGTGTATCACTCTTCATATTTTCAATTTAAATTCACATCTTTTTATTACATTCCAACTTGTCTCTGACTTTTAAAATACACTCAAAAAAATTATCACTGGTTTAATGGAAATTATACTAAGGAAATGTGTATGCAAAACATTTTAAAACTTTTTAAGAACTTATTTTTTTTTCAATCAGGAATATTTATGTCGTTAGTAGATACTCCTTCAAAATAACTTCAATAAAACGAAATACTTGTTACATTCACGTTATTTAAGCTGAATAGTAACGTAAGAATAACACAATAAAAACTTTTTTGGATGTTTCAAGTACGATTCATCTTGTGGGTTGCAACTTAAGTTAGTACCAACAACACATTTATAACATCATTATAACAAATTTTTCGCCTAATTGCAACCTAAGTTGTTACAAAATAAGCGCAAAATATCTGCTTTTTCAGTTGTAATTACGTTACAATTACGGTTTATATCTGTATTGGCGACTATTTTGCGACACTTTTACAACCTTTTTGTGCTAGTTGGGTAGTTTTCATCTGGCCTCTGGTTAGCATAAAAAGTACTTAATCTTAATATATAAAAGGCAAGCACGCTGCTCCGTGTCCAATATTTCTCAAACTGTTCCCTGAAAGTATGCACATCTTAAAACAAAATGGCAAGCATGCTGTTCCGCACACAGTTTTACTCAAATTGTAATTATTGACAGTAAAGTAATTTTACAAGACACCCTGTTCTCAAAAATGTTCAGCCTGAAAGCTTGCAAAGAAATTATATTTGATACTTATTGGGTTTTTACAATAGTACGTTTTTGATTTAACTACCTCTTTTTTAAAGGTATGACGAATTTAATGAAATTATTTTGATGAATTGTACCAAAAAAATAAAATTGTATCAGCCGCGAAACGACACATGTGATGGTTTGCAAAGCCAGTTTGTTAAGCTTTATAGTATTATATAGTTAAGCGCTTAACATTAATTCTCCCTGTATGGTCGACGGAAAATGTGCAAAAAAATTTCCAAAAGTTTTCCAGATAGAAACTTTGGCAAATTCTGACGGATATCCTAAGTATCGGCGACGAAGCGATGTCAGAGAAATCACTATCAATGGCAAAATCATTGACAACAGATGGATTGTTCCGTATAATCCATACTTCAGTTTGAAATTTAATTGCCATATTAATGTGGAAAGCTGCGCTTTCATATACGATGAAATTAAAACGTTCATGGACGCCAGATACGTAAGCGCACCTGAAGCAGTGTAAAGGTTTTTACATTCAAAATGCACGATCAGTCTCACACGATTAAACGACTTCCTGTTCACCTTCCTGATCAACAAAATGTTTTTTTTACTGAAAATAACATGCTCGCGGCAGCCGAAAGGGCAGTAATACGAGACACTTACCTAACAGCTTGGCTTAAATTAAATCAAGAAGATGAAGCAGCAAGGATTTATCTCTATGGTGATATCCCACACAATTATGTTTTTGATGAAAAAAATCGAATGTGGAAACCTCGCCAAAAGAGGCAATACCAACTATAGGTCATATGTATACGGTAAGTTTGAGTGCGGATACAGAACGATTTTGCCTAAGGCTTCTTTTGTTGCATGTGCCGGGAGCAACTTCTTTTGATTTTTTGAGGACTGTTGACGGAGTTACATATTCTAATTTTAAGGAAGCAGCGCAAAAGCGTGCATTATTTAATAGCGATGAAACTTTATATGAAGCTGCAAATGAAAAAATGCATGCCACAGCAATTGTGAAAATTGTTCGCGTACCTTTGCTTGCCCTGGTGCTTGCCGCACCACCAAATGTTCCTGAGCTATTTTTCAAGTACAAAACGGATCTTTGTTCTGATTTTGCACATCATCAGAGATATCATTCAGAAAACTGCAGTACTTGCGAAAATTTTGTCCTTCAACAAATCCAAGCTATTCTTTCAATTCATGGTAAAAATGCTCTGATTTTGGACTGCACACTCCTTCAACAGAACAAATTACGTTCACGACTTTATGTAATACTCAGTACGAAAGGGAAAAAATTGAAGCAATGAACATTTCTTAAAATGAACAACAAAAGGTAGCATACGAAAGGATAATTTCTGTAATTGATGATGAAGAACGATCAAGTAGATGTTTTTTCTTAGATGGTCCAGGTGGTTGTAGAAAAACTTACATATATAAGTTACTACTTAGTACTATACGAGCAGAAGGAAACATGGCACTTGCTACAGCATCAACTGGAATTGCTGCAAATCTTTTAAATGAAGGCAGAACTTCACTCACAGTTTAAAGTACTGTTTTTGAAAACTCTATTTTATTACTAAAAATGAACAGCACTGATGCAGATCTGATCAGAAAGGCAAAAGTCATAATATTAGATGAAGCCACAATGGCGTCAAATAATTCGATTAATTACATTAAAAAATTACTTCAAGAAATCATGAAAAATGAAAAGCCTTTCGGTGGTAAGCTCATAATCTTTGGTGGCGATTTTAGACAAACGCTACCAGTCGTGCCTCATGAAACACGATCTGCAATTGTGCAAGCGAGCATCAAATACAGTGATGTTTGGAATTAATTCCAGTTATTAAAATTAAGTCACAATGTTCGGTCTACTGACCCCAGTTTGAGCGATTGGTTACTCGAGTTAGGAAATGGAGATCTTACGAATGACCACGACTTGCTTGAAGATAAAATTACCTGAACATTTTGTATAAAAGAGATATTTGGCGAGTCTTTGAGTCCTCATCATATCAAACAATATTCCATAATCGCTATCCTGAGCATGGACTCAATTGAAGACAGTGATGAAAATGATAAACAAAATTACCCTATACCGAATTTTTAAATGAATGCTGTCCCTCAGGAATGCCATTGCATAAATAAAATCTAAAAATTGGAAGTATTATTATACTTCTTCGAAATTTAAATACAAAAAGAGGTCTCCGCAATGGAACGCGATTAGTTGTGAAAAACATGAAGACTAATTTGATAATCGCACAGGTATTGTCAGGCACTCATCAAACTGGAATTTTCAATGACCATAAATAAATCGCAAGGTCAAACATTGGAAAAGGTAGGAGTGTTTCTAAAAGAGCCGGTGTTTAGTCATGGGCAACTTTATGTAGCCATGCTAGAGTCAAGAGGTCTAATGATGTAACACTAAGTATTATAGAGGGCTAGGGACAAGGGGAATTGGTAAAAAATTCTAAAACCATTTACACTAGAAATGTTGTATATAAAGAAGTTTTATCAAGATAATTTAATAACACATTCATTCAATAAAAGGTGATGTGTATAAGTCCATAAAATTTTTGTTCTATTTTTTACTCTAAATGCCTACAACCCGTCGTAGGACGGGCTTTTATACTAGTAACAACATAATAGCCATAGCATGGCGCACATTGTGGCGATAGTGGACAAAATTAGGTAACGAAAAAACCGTCGTAAATTTGGAAAAAGAAATATTCAGATTCATAATTAGCAGTCGTATTAATATGAACTAGTATCGGCTGTAGTCGAAATTCGACCATGCCATTGATGCAGTGAACCCAAATAAACACCAACGTAGGGTATGTGAAGGCAATGTAGCGTAGATTTGAAAAAACATAACATTAAAGATGTAAAGCGTAGATGACTCTTTTGCCATATTTGAAGCGTTGAAGCTTGTGTAGTTGAATGCAAACACAAACCCTTTACTATAATCGCATAAAAATTAACAAAATTTGTCATGTCGTTGCATCACTATAAGAACCGCTTGACAAAAATGTTTCCAACAGAGAATATATTTCTCCCGAATCAGCCTCTTGAGTAGTCAAGTGTATGAGCTGGTTGTATTGTGGAGCCTACCAACACTTCTTCTAAATATATCCATTCTCTTTCAGTCAGCTTTTTGGGAAGTAAAATTTTTAAAAGTTGCTTTTTAAAACAATTTTCATAGTGAAATTTACTTATTTTAGCGCCCAAACGGAAGGCCATGGCAGCTTAAAATTTTTTTACTACAGTCCTTGAAAAAATATGATTAAAAGTAAAAAAAAAATTCTCGTGCACTGAGGAAAAACATTGGGGTTTCAACGACTTTTCATAAAAAAACTTTTCCGGACTTTTCGGAATAATTTTAATAGCAAAACGACGATGGTTTTTCATAATTTACTATTTGTAACAATTTCATCATCACAAAATATATTCACACATGTTACATAAAATAAATTCTTATTGCGGGGTATCTGTAAGAGATGGCCAAATATGTCAGTATTATTTTTTGCACATGTTATCAATATCTAAAAATTTCCTCCTACATCATGTTCTTCCATCTTGTATACTATACAATGTATAGTTACGATTTTATTTAAGAAATGCTCTTTCTACGCTGTTTCAGGTCGAAGGTTAGAATTTAAAATCCAATCATAATGCAGAAGCCTCCTCACCCAAATTTTTTTAATCCGCATTCTACGTCACACTCATACTGAGATCCAAATGAACAAATATGAACTTTCAACGCTCATATTCTCATTATCCTTTTTCTAAAACAAATACAGTAAAACTTCCCTAACTCGAAGTGTCAAGGGACCAGAATTTAACTTCGAGTTACGGAAAATTCAAGTTATAGAATGAAATATCATGTAAATAATTTAATTTTTTTTGTTCGAAGTGATTTCTTTCGAAAATTGTTGGCGTTGGAATATCTTCAGCTTCATCATAATCAGATTTATCACTTTCAAATAGTTGTTAAGTCAATAAACATCTTCTTGAATACTATAAAATGAGCTACACTTACCTTTCTATTTCAAAAATCTCTTTAATTACAAAAAATGTAAACCAACACAATACGCACAGCACAAGATACAATAACTTTTATATCTTTCGCCGCAAGCTCACAAAGATGCTATGCAAATGTTTTTTCATGCCGTCGCAGCTTAATGCTCCGACGACGTCAATTCTTCGAATACAACACACACAGAAATATTGAAGTTGTTGTAAGTGAGATAAATTCGAGTTATAGAGATGATTAAGAATCCCAGTGGGCAAAAGCAGGTCTTTGAAGCGCTTCTAGCAGGCCATTATATGGATTTCTTAGCCTTTCCGTGCTCGTTTCCAAGCCCATAAGCTTTTTTATATGAAACGAGAAAATTTTCTAGGCCTTCCGCTCTCGCGACTCTAAAGAAGCCTGCTAGAAGCCCTTCTTTAGAATGTACATTAGAAAGAAAAGCAATATAAATATCAACTTGAAATAAAAAAACTCTTGACAAATTCCAGATTTGAACCAGCGTCCTCTCAGCTGGCGGTCTGGCATCTTACCCACTCGTCCACCTCAGTTGTTAATAAACTTAAGCTTATTTTGCATCATTAGAAATGAAAGTAAGTTTTCGGGAGCGCGGGTTCGCAACCCAGCTCGGCCCAAAAATTTTTTTTTTGTATTTATTTTAAAATCTACATTTTTTTACAAATTTTTCTGTCCATTTAAAAATTTTTTTGGATTTTGTTTGTAAATTTCTTCATACAAAAATAATAGAAAAGACTTAGTATTTTTCCATATAAAAGTTTTCATATAATGTGATATGCAATGTGTTAAATTTCAGAGACCTGGGTTCGCGTCCCAACTCGGACAAAAAATAAAATAATTGTTTTTTGTTTTTTCTTTAAGATTTGAATTTTTTCATTGATCTGATCATATTTAATTTTTTAAAAATTTTTTTAAAAATTTTTTTATATAAAATAACAGGAAAAGACTCTAAACCTTCAAAAGGTAGGCCTTACAGAAGCACTCATCAATGCAGCGATCATGGAAGGTTCATTGACGCCAATAAAAGCACTACTAGCATGCATTCTTTTGCGTATCGCTAGTTAAAATGCCCACTGGGATGAAAGTCTTCCTACTACAAATGAGATTTCGGTTCGAGTTGAAGAAAAATCGAGTTAGGAAAATTCGACTTAAACATATCAAAATATAAAGAAAGTGTCTTGTTTCTTATTGTCCGTCCCAAAAAAAGTGTTTCTCCAATCCTTTAAATCCACCCTGGCTAATGTTCTAAAGGCACTTAAAAATTTAAAAAATCGTTTATTTAAAAAATATAAAATATCTGGCTCTAGTTTAGACTTTGCTTCCTATTCTTCTTGTCGTTATAGATATCAACTATTAAATAAACAATGCTATTCTGCTTACATAATTAACATAAAATCTCAATTTAAAGATGATCCAAAACTTTTCTATAGTTTTGTTAACTCAAAACGTAAAGCCTCCAGCTTTCCACCCCTTATGAAATTCAATCAGGAAGAATCATCTTGTGACAATGTGATTTCTAACATGTTTGCAAACTTCTTTAAATCAATTTACTCCGATATACCATTTAATAATAGCACGGTGTATCCTTTTCTCCCGCCAGTTAACTCTTTTGAAACTCCTGTTATAGACCCAAATGTTGTTATGTGTTATCTTCGACAAGTAAAATCTTCTTTTACGACCGGCCCTGATAAAATTCCAAGCTGTATTTTAAAGTAATGTGCTACAAACCCGTGTACTCCTCTAGCAAACATTTTTAATATTTCCTTGCATAGTGGTTATTTTCCTATTATATGGAAGGATTCTTGTATTATACCCCTTCATAAATCTGGCTCCAAGATAGATGTTTCTAACTATCGAGGAATTGCAAAATTAAGTGCAATCCCTAAGATATTTGAGAACATCATAACTGATCATTTAACCCACACCGTGTCTTCCACCATTTCTGTCTTTCAACATGGTTTTCTGAAGGGTAAGTCCACTACAACAAACCTCTTAGAGCTTACTACGCGTGTTATAAATGGTTTTACTTTGGGACTGCAGACTGATGTTATTTTTACGGACTTTAGCAAAGCTTTCGACAGTGTTAATCATAATCTTCTTTTGAAAAAACTCCACCTCATTGGGTTTCCTGTCACATTATTATCGTATTTATCTAGACGTACTCAAAAGTTTTTATATAAGAATTCTCTTTCAAAAAGTATTTCGGTCACTTCTGGCGTTCCTCAGAGCAGTCATCTTGGACCGGTTTTGTTTTTACTATTCATTAATGATCTTCCTTCGGTAATAAAACTTTTTCTTTGTTACAAATCACCCGAAGAACGACATCTTTTACAATCTGATCTAAATAGACTTGTGGACTGGTGTAGCTTAAATATATTAAATCTCAACTTAAAAAAATGTAAGCAAATGACATACTCCCGAAGATTTGCTAATAACATAAATTACACTATAAATAACACTAACTTGGAAATAGTTTCCAGTTTTCTCGATTTTGGTGTTATTATGGATTCAAAACTTCGCTTCAATCTCCACGTTCGTATGGTGATAAATAAGGCAAGAGGAGTCCTTGGTTTCATAAAAAGATGGGCTAAAGAGTTCAGTGATCCCTTTACTGCTAAATTATTATATACCTCTCTCGTAAGGCCAATTCTTGAATATGCATCAGTTATATGGAACCCACAATATAATGTCTACATCGACGCCATAGAATCCGTTCAAAAACAGTTTTTACTTTTTGCTTTACGTCATAGTCGTTGGAACCCCAATATTATGCTTCCATCGTATGAAATACGCCTTAAAATTATTTTATTACCTTCCCTAAGAAGCAGAAGAATGATGCTTAATGTCATGTTTCTATATAAATTACTTCGTGGCGAGATTAATTCGGAATATCTCATCTCAGCTCTAAATTTTAACATCCCAAGGAGAGGAACTAGACATTTTCTGTTTTTCAAGTTGAGTCAGTGCAGTTCTAATTACGCTCTTCATGAACCTTTACGATGTATGTGCAGTGATTTCAATGATAACTTCAACATGATTAATTTTTCTGATTCGGTAGACGTCTTAAAACGGAAAATTATATTACATTTAAATAATTAAATCAATTTAACTTCATCCTATTATACCTAACGCAGTTTTATAACAATATAATATTGGTAATTGAGATTGTTCTGTTTCTCTTTTTTGTCTCGATATTATGTTTTATAAAGTAAGCACCATCAAATATGAATCGTTTTTAAAACTTACTTTTTAATTATTCAATAATTTAATTTTTAATCGAATTGGGATTTACGTGCTCACGTGGTTTCCTGATTTGAAATTAGACTGAACTCACACTATCACCTGGATTGGTGTGCCAGAGTATATCTCTTTTCTATACAAGTTTATGCCTGCGTTGGCCCAAATGCATATCCAACTAATTAGGATTTCGATTTGGCGGATATGAGATTAATCTCATTTCCACGTAGGTCCTTGGGTTGGACAATGCCCGCAAACCAGTTAAAATGAGTTTAGTGTTTTTGATTGTTTTTCGGGTACCTTAAATTGATAATTACTATTATTTAATTCGATGTTGCTTATTTATATAGAATCAAGTATACTTAAATACGCGTTTATATATATTCAATTTTTAATTTCCGCTGAAAAGCCAATTAATGTGCTTAGTGGAAAATCCTAATTGCCAATAGGGGGTATGTTTTAGTACGTAGGTGCATTCTGTCTGTCCCGGCTGATTCGGGCAGATTTTAGAATGTGAATCGTGCATGCGTATAGGACGGATATACGTATCTTTGGAAGATTTCAAAACCTCCGGGCGAATCCAAAAAAAAAAAATATAGAATTTCGAAATTTTGGCTTCGTTAGGAAATATTATTAGAGGCGTAGAACAGTTTAGAAAAAAACAATTTTAAAATCGGTCAACCCATTTAAAAGTTTTGCTCTGTCTAACATTTTTCGCTCGCTCGCTCCAATTAAGACAAATATATTTTTTGTGACGAAACGCACGACCGACCTCTCCTCCCTGAACTATGCCTACTTTACAGTGAAATAAAAATATCAACACTGGCTCACTAAATCTGCGTTCTCTAAAGCTGCAAATAAAATCGTGCACTTTTATTTAGAACCCCTTTATTTTCTTTTGTCTCGGCAACACTGGTTGAATGTGTCCGAAAAGAGAGGAAAGAAAAAATTACAACAACCACACATCTCCGTTTTTTTCATTCGCGCATTCTACTCTCTCACAACAACGCTGTTCTATAAAGCGAATGTGTCGCTTTTTTTGCTGCTATTTTTTATATGGGGAAAAAGGTGTATTTAATTTCTAACTTTACTTATCTTAATGACAAAAAAATTTTATTAAATATTGTATTGTGCACTTGCTATGTACCAGAGCTTTCAAGTGATATACGTTTCATTGGAATGTGTTGTGTAAAAGTTTGTACAAAGTCTGTACAAAGATTTGTGTTTGCGTATTAATATATAGATTTAAAAGGATCTTGCGATATCTTTTCAGTTGTGGAGATCCTGATCTTCAATTTCAGAACTTTTGGTATATTATTTACGCAAAACTTTAACAAAGCTATATTTTACAAGTTCTAGGCTAAATAATATACTTACAGCCTTATTCTGGCAAAGTATCAAGTCACCCAGTATTTTCAATATTTCAATGTGTTTGTTTTAACTTTTTGATTTCAAAACAAAACTTGAAGCTTAAAAATAAAAAATGTTGACAAAAATTGTCACCTGCTTCATGGCAGAACAACTAGATAGATGCAATTCGGAGAGCAAGAAACGACAGAGCAAAACAAAGGCGTAGCTTTAATGTCACTTTTTACATTTGACGTTTACTCATTCAGCCATAGGAATGAATAATTTACTTGTAACTGTATAAATTAATGAAGTACCCAGATTTTGTGTGTGAAAATAAAAAAAAAAATTATCAAAATCTTTAAAAATTTAATAAAATTAGCTGTGCTTTAAGTCAATGTACAGAATTAATTGTATTCTATCTCTGTACAAAGCAAATAAAAGTTTACTTTTAATTAAATTTTCATTTCATTACCAGTTAGATTGTTCAGTAACCAATTTATTTGTGGCGCTATGTACGGCTGCTTTGAATTGACAAAATATTTTTTGACATTATAGCTACGCATTTATTATTGTTTTGTTTGTCGTAGAGAGCGTGCTTCTAGTGAGCCTACCCATGGCAGAATAACCAGGTAGAATTGAAAATTTCAGAGCTATTTGCAAAAGACTCCTTGTTCAATTCCATTTCTTTATACAAAAAAATATTTTCTTAAAACTTTAAAGTCGATTATTTTAAAAAGTTTTCTTATGTGGCATATCTTGTACTCGCAATAAGTCCTTCAAATTTTAAAAATGCTTAAGCTTTATCTTTATAATTGTTCTAAAAATATGCCAATATGTATATTGATTTATCGAGTTCAAAATTATATGCATAAATTTATAAATAAAAATACTAAGGATTCGATTGAGCGGAAGTTATGGCATTTTTTTTTCTCGAAAAAACTCTGACCTGTGCTCATGCATTGTGCTCATTTTCGAGAAAAGAAAAGTTGATCACAGAAAGAAAAAAAATTCAAAGAGAGCTCCCAAAATCGACGTTTTGAAAATTATGCCCTCAAATGCTACTTACAGTATGCACAAAAAAAATTGCATGTTGGGAAAATAATATTAAACATTAGTTTTAAATTTCATTAAAGTTTCAGCCCTTTTACGAAATAGGTCAAGATTGAGGCTAAAAATTTAAATTTTTGCATAGCACTTCAGAAAATTTATACAAGGTATCAAAAAATTAAATAACATATTAGATATGGAACATAGATTCAATAAGCTTTACTAAAAATTTAAGTCGAATGATTTTGAAGCTCAATTTATTTAATAAATATTGAATTTTTTCTACTCTGTTCTCGACAAGGAACACGTCAACATTTTTGAAGTTCAGGTCAAAGTGTAAAATATTCTGCTTCCTCTGAAATGCTTGCATAGAAAATAAAACTCCATAAAATATCCCACGGCCGTGTTTCAGCATATTCAAAGTATGAAAGACTATTTTGACGATGTCACTTTTATCAAATTTTCCTTCAACAAATTTCCAAAAATCAGAGTGTTTTTGTATTTAGCAAAGTTTATGTGTAAAATATCATGTCAATTCATTAATTTTTGCGAATTTCATGAAGGATTTGCTATTTTTATAAAGTCACTTTGTATGGGAGGTAGATGAATTATTATTTTTTACATCAAGAGTTTCAATAGCATTTATTCAAATCCCAATTTAGCTTAACACAAAAACTTAATATTTAGAGCAGACTAACTGCAGACTTTTAAAGTAAGACAACAAATGCTAAATCTAGACAACAGCTGATGCCGTAAAAGAAAAAAAAAGAGAAACAAGCATGGAAAATGACAAAAAAATACTATTCAACATAGAACCGACTATTTCAAATGTTCGCAACAAGCAACAACATTGACAAGACGCAAGATTGGTTTATTTTTGATTTTTTAAAGAACCTTTGTTTTAGATCCTTGGAAAGTACTCGCACTTCACAAGTCTTCGCAAGCAAGTCATGGAGTCGTTGCACTATAATAGCAGCATTTTTTTCTTTTACTCTATGCTTTTTTCATCTTAGCTATCTGCTTTAAACAGAAATAAAACGGTTATTTTTTTTCTTGAAAGAACGGACAAATGTCCTGACTTAAGTTTGTCAGGATGCTCTTGCAATGTCATGCCTTTGGTAGGATCAAACTTTTGCTACGATGCGATTATAAAGGCTTTGTGGATGAAAGCTACAACATAACAAGAAAAGCCGTTGTTGTTGTTGTTGCTGTTTATGCTTTTTTTTGCAATTTGTGTGCTTACTTTTTCTGGTCATTAGCATGCTTTATTCTGTACCATGCCTCCCGTGTATGCCTTCCTTGACATAAATATCTTGATTTTGGTATGAGTTCGCTGCTTTATGGTTTTTAATTTCAGCAATTAAGATAAGGAAACTTATGTTGGGAAAACTTTTAATTTTTTCTGCTTGATCGAGCATTGAAAGAAAGAGAAAATTTGAATGAACATTAATTTGCAAGTTAAGCGAATTTAATCTTAAGATCTGCATTCATTTAGGTTAATTTAGCAAATAATTTATTTTTTTATTTAATTATTCTTATAAGAAGGCAATTGGTTTCACAGCTATAGACTTAAACAAAAATCTTAAACAAGGGATAAGGACGAGTGCTAATACTATGTTCTAAATAAAAATAAAAAAAATAATGTGTACTGTAGACTGGTCCTAATTTGTATGGAGTAAAAAATTCGTTTGTTTTTCTTGAGCACCCTTTTTTTTGTTGCTATATATAAAAAACGCATAACAAAAAGTTTCAAAGAAATGAGACTTTATTAACACGTGCCGCCAGGTAGAAATTCAAAAAATTATCTACTACATATGAGAAAAAAAAAGAGAAAACAGCAATTCCATTTTGAACGTATCGGCATCAGGGGCGTACCGAGGCCATTTTGATTGGGGGGTATCAATGTATTTCGGCCGACTAGATACCTTTAAGTCCCGACTTTTTTTTTAAATACAACATAGTTGAATTACACTGTGCAACACATTTTTCTAACGGAAAAGCGGACAAAACAGGATGATAGTACTGGCTTATAATAAGAAAACCCTAAAAGGGTTTTGCAAAGTTAGCTCGCTTTTAAAAGATATAGGCCTTGAAAGTTTGAATCTTGCAGAGGATTTTTTAAAATGTAGGGCATATTAGGGCGTATCGAATTACAATTTTTTCGAAATTCGCATTCTAAGTTGCAAAAGTTGCACAGGGTGGTCAAGATCTAAAAAAAAAATTTAAGAAAAAAATTATGTCTTCCTCTCCCGCAGGTACAAAGTTGTTTTTTGAGAAAAACAGTAAAAAATAATGACCTAAAAATACTTTGATTTTTGTAAGAAAAACTACATATGTCTTAAGGCAAAAGTAAATCTATATTTACTAACAATGTCTCGACAAACAAAATGCCACTCTCGAGTGTCCTATGTCCTATGTCCCTCAGTGCCCTATGTGAAGGATATGCAAATCTAAAGGTACACTCAAAATAGCATAGAACTTTTGATTGTTATCTGATTGTCTAAATTTTTGTGGTATTGAATGTTAGCGTTTTCCTTAAATTTGGCAATTAAAAATGTGCATACTTTTCGCAAATGCAATTTTATAACTTTAAAAAAAATTAATATAAGGTTTTATATCTCGGGCATCAGAAGTGGTACCGAAGATAATTTTCTGAATTGGGGTTCTTCAAATATTTCTGAAGAGTATATTTTTAAAACACCAGACCAGGACCACAATTCCTTTTCGTATATCAATTTTTTAAAAAATGTTTCTTCCTAGCATTAAAACTATATATTATTTCGTCAAAACAACTCATCTCAGCATTGACAAAAATGTTAAACTAAAATTTTGAGCTTCTAAGCTTCTGAGTTTGCCATTCGATGGGTCTCAATTAATTTAACAATTGAAGACATGAGTTAATGAAGGTGATGTGTCTCAAAAATTAAGTTTCGAAAAAATTGAGTACAAACTTTCTCATTTGTACTGAAATCTATACAAGTTAAATCAAACGTGTGAAGTAGTTTATTTTTAAAATAGCCACAATCATGGTTGTTTTAAGTTGTAAAATTGTTTTTATGCACATAATACCCTTCATCCATGCATAGATCTTCGTGTAATAATATAAAGGCTATAACAGTTAAAAGCGAGCTAACTTTCCTCTAAGGGTTTTGTTGGTCTAGATCAGACTATCGACCTGTGATGGTCGCTTTTTCGTTAGATTCCATGACCCTTTAATTGTGGCACAGTGTTATATAAAGTTACTCATCCGTTCGATCAATATAAATAAATCTTAAGGGGTCTTTTTCATTTGAACGGCTAAGAAAAACACTTTGTAATTATTTTTACTAAAACTTCTTTTAATGATAAAAAAAACTTGTGTACATCAAAATACATATAATTAAGTATGATTTGAATTTTTTTTGGTATGGCCTTTTATCTGTTCTCGTAAGATTTTTGCAATTTGGACATAAGTTTTTTAATCCAAAAAGGTTGCAACGATTTTTCAGCTTTTACAACAGGTAACTTAAAATGTTTTTAGTTCATTAAACCTCATACCTGTTTTTGCGCAATTTTCAAAACAAAAATTGAAAAATTACCCTATCTTTTTACATTTCCAAAGCTCAAAAATAGCTTTTTGACCGAAGAGCAGAGAAAGAATTATCATAATGATTTGAAGTAAATGCCGGAATTAATAATTTGCAGAATTTCTTATTTAATACATCGACATCAATTCCATCATCAATGTCTTTAGTGTGTTTACTTATACCGATATCACGTATGTGCTGCCATTTTTCTTTGATACTTACTGCTGTGCTGAATATTTATATATATAAAATTCTTCTGTACATATCCTTGTCACTGAACTACTCCCAAACGGCTGGACAGATTTTGATGAAATTTGATGTGTGTGTGAAGCTGGGTCTGTAGATGGTTTTGTTTTAAAGTTTGACCCGGTAGGTTGCGCTGTTGTTGCTGTGGCAGTGTTTAAATGGGTATTTGAGAGTATAACTCAGAAACGAATTGAGAAATTGTCATGATTCTTTCCCTACACCAATATTTTTTATACAAACAAAATTAAAAAAATACAAAATGAATGAAAATAAACAAAAAAAAATCTTACATGTTTATAACACAGTACGACAGTGGTTGGTACACAAGAGAAATGTTAACAGAATATGAAAGTAGGCTTAAAATAAAGAAATACGTGCCTCGGCGTTTTGCTGTAGCACGTCAGAGTTTTGAGAAAATCGATTTTTAAGCTTCGAAGGACCGTGGGAGTTCACTTGTAATGTAATACTATTATAAAAATATCTATAAAAATAGAATGGGTGAACCGATTTCAATGCTTGAGACAGTTTTTAAAAGGGAATAAAACTTGAATTTTTTTATTAAAAAACAATTTTTTCTCCGCTAGATGGCGCTTTAATTTTCATGTAAAGTTACAAAAAAAAAACTCAAAAATGTAATGTAATGTAAATGTAATGTAAAAATATAAAAATTAATATGAAATCTTAACTATTATTTTGTGTTAAAAATTAACAACATTGTATTGTTTTTAATGCACTTCGTACATTTTTGGTTATTTTTTAACTTTACATGAAAATTAAAGTGCCATCTAGCGTAGAAAAAAAATTGTTTTTTAATAAGAAAAAATCCAAATTTAATTTACTTTTAAAACTGGCTCAAGCATTAAAATCGGTTCACCCATTCTGTTTTTATAGAAATTTTAAGCCTTCGAAGCTTAAAAATTGATTTTCTCAAAATTCTGACGTGCTACAGCAAAACGCCGAGACACGTATTTCTTTATTTTAAGCCTATTTTCATATTTAACATTTTAACATTTCTCATGTGTACTCAAAAAATTTGATTTTATCGCACTGTGTTATGGTTGTTTGGTTTGATTTTTCGATCTTATAAAATGGTTTTAAATTTTTACGATAGAAACTTTAAATCAACTTTACATTTATGCATAATGCATACCATATGAAAGAACTTTAAAAGAGCCATTTTTGGTTTTGAATATTTTTGCAACAACAAATATTTTTAACAAAGTATTTTGCGACATAAAGAAAGTCGTTAAAGTTATTTTTTGTAAAACTATAAAAATTGAAAAGAAAACGAAAATGAAAAAGATTGAACGGACAATTAATTAGAATTTCAAACGAACAAAAAAATGAATGCGATCCTTTGTAACATGACCGAGTTATTCACTTTGAAAGCCGTCACTTTAATTTTTTTTTATTTCACTAAAAAATAAAATTAGTACTAAAAACTTCTTGTGTGTCAATTTCTTGGAAATTTTAAGTAACTTGCATGTTCCTATAGAAAACCAAATTGTTCTAATAAAAGCCAAATTGTTCTAATGAAAACCAAGAATGTTACTTACCAAAAAGGTATGCAAAAATATGACACTTTAGAAAGTTATTAATCACACACCAAGGAAGGTTTTAACATTGAAAAGGGGGCGTGGCACCTCCCATACAGCTGAAATGTTTGATATCGAATGGCTTTGGAATTATAGGTTGCACTGCTATGGAGTTCGGAATTCGAACACAATTTACACGTGCCATTTCACTGATAACATTTTATGGACTTTGGATAAGGGGGCGTGTCACCTCCTATACAACCGAAATTTGCGATATCGAATAGCTATTTAGAATGCAATTCGGACACTTGACACTTGTCATTTCACTGATAACATTTTATGGGTGTTGGACAAGGGGTCGTGGCATCAACGCGCTGGGCTTCAATTAGCTATAGTATATAAATAACATTAAAATTATTTCTTCAATTTATTAAATTTGTCACCATGGCGTATGAGTAACAATAATTTAAAATACGAGATTATTTCTTTACCAAAGCTGCTTTTAGATGACGCGACAATACCTTAAGATACATTTTTATGTGACTGCCAAATTTTCTTTTATGTAAAAAGTATTTTCTAATTTGCTTCAACACGAACGTATTTTCTGTGTGATAAAAATGTAAGCAACAACAGCTGTTTCTGCCAAAAAGATAATTTTAAAAATGGATTCAAAGACAGCCGTTTTAGCAATTTCTAGCATAATTTTATTAATTAATGATATAAAAAAGAAGAAACATAAGTAAACGAAGAAAAGATACAGGCATTGTGGAATCATGCATGGCTTTTGCGCAGAAATATCTTAAGGACTATACAGTTTGTCAAGAATGAGTTTTTACATAGAAAATAAATTCAAATTTTCTATTTCAATAGCAACAAAAAGTACTTTTTATTTATTTTATACTTCCGTTTTGAACTTATTCATTTATATATACAGCATTTAAAGAGCATTCCAAAAATTGTAAATTCTTTGAAAAAACAACAACTAAGGCAACAAAAACAAATAACACTCTTTTTTTATACTGTCAAGAAACTGTTTTTAAAACTATAGTACTTGCTTTTATATTCAATATATTAGTTGAATACGTAATTCTATGATGAAATTAACACTAAGTATGATAACCGTTAGCATCAATTACGCATTGGAGCCGCTTTTTCATCGAATAAACCAATTTTTCTTAGTCTTAGCTGTTCAGTATGTTCTGCCATTCCTCCATTATTGCAGGTTTTAATGCTGCTACATTCTTTGGCTGCCTTTCAGCGACTTTTGTCTTCAAATAGGACCACAAATTTTCAATTAAGCTTATGTCGGGACTCTGGGCTGGTGTATCTATAACTTTGCCGCAATCATAGAGAAACCACAAACTCACATTATGCTTCTTATGCTACGGGTCGTTGTCTTGGTAGAACTTAAAATACGATTTGTTCTCAGTAATAAGCCCTAATTTTATGGCACTAAATTGTTTGAATCTTTTTTAATAAAATATTTTTGGTCCAACAGTCGGAAAGTTCAGCCTCCACGACAACACCTCCGATGACGGAATGAGGCTAATTGACTTCGCCGCAGCACGAAACATGGTCGTAAGTAGCACTAGATTCAAGCATCTCAATATTCATAAAGCCACCTGGATGTCCCCTGATCAAAAAACAAAAAATCAAATTGATCACGTTTTGATCGACGGAAGGCACTCTTCCAGTGTATTGGATGTACGCACGATCCGTGGTGCAAACATTGACTCGGATCACTATATTGTTGCAGCCAAGATCCGTACATGTCTGTGCGCAGCTAAGAATACACGCAACCCTACACAGAGAAAGCTAGACGTCGACAAGCTGCAATCGAAACAGACAGCCGATGCTTTCGCCACTCGACTCTCACTCCTGCTTCAAAGCACTCCTCCAAACGATGATATAAGCGCGCAGTGGACACACATTTCCAACTCCATGCGTGCGGCTGCTGAAGAGGTGATTGACTACCAACGCCCTCGCCGAAACCAGTGGTACGACCAGGAGTGTCGCGACGCCACTGCAGAGAAAGACGCCGCCAACAAAGCCACCCTGCAGTCGGTTGTAACGCGCACTGCTAAGGAGCGATACAAAGAAAAGAGGAGGGAAGAGAGACATATTTTCAGGCGGAAAAAAAGAGAGGCAGAAAAGCGCGAGCAGGAGAAGATTGAGATGTATGGTGACAGGAATGAGGCCCGAAAATTTTTAGAAAAAATAAGACGCCTTGCCGATGGTTTTAAAACCGGGGCCTCTTCCTGCAAGGATGAAAACGGGAATCTAGTGACAGATGTCCAGAGTACACTGACGTTATGGAGGGAACACTTCTCTAAGCTTCTAAATGGCGACGCTGACAACAATCCCGCCAATAGAGATGATATTCCGGAAACCCCAATTGCGGATGACAGCGTCGGGGTTCCGCTGCCCGACTATGATGAAGTTCTGACAACTATAGCTCGGCTTAAAAATAACAAGGCCGCGGGAGCTTATGGCTTACCTGCTGAGCTGTTTAAGAACGGAGGCGAAGCTCTACTTAAATGCATTCACGAGCTTCTATGCAAAATATGGTCGGAAGAATGCATTCCGAACGATTGGAATCTCAGTGTGCTCTGCCCAATCCACAAGAAAGGCGATCCCACTATCTGTGTCAATTACCGTGGGATAAGCCTTCTTAATATCGCATATAAGGTCCTGTCGAGCGTTTTATGTGAAAGATTGAAGCCCATTGTAAACGAACTGATCGGACCTTATCAGTGTGGCTTCAGACCTGGAAAGTCCACCATTGACCAGATTTTCACGCTACGACAAATCTTGGAGAAGACTCAAGAAAAACAAGTCGACACCCCACCATCTTTTTGTCGACTACAAAGCCGCCTTAGACAGCCCAATAAGGAAGCACCTGTACTCCACCATGTCTGAATTTGGCACTGACTTCGCGCGTATTATGGCAAATGATATCTATGTCATCAGCATACGCAAGCAGCATTTTCCAGATAAGAAAGAGAGTCAAGTCGAATGGGTCTGTCAGTGAATGCAGATAAGACGAAATACTTGGTATCAACAAACAAACAGTCCCAGCATCTTGGAACCCACATTACCGTTGACAATACCTCATTCGAGGTTGTGAAGAACTTCGTTTATCTGGGATCCAGCATTAATTCAACCAACGACATCAGCATTGAGATCAAACGAAGAATAACTCTTGCCAACAGGTGTTACTTTGGGCTCAGTAGGCAATTGAGAAGCAGAGCCCTCTCTCGACGAACGAAAATCACGCTCTATAAATCGCTCATCATGCCCGTCCTACTTTACGCATCACAAACCTGGACGCTGAGCAGTTAAGATGAAAAGACTTTAGGAGCATTCGAGAGAAAGATTCTTCGTAAGATCTACGGACCAATCTGCGTCAATGGCGAGTACCGAATAAGGTGGAATGATGAACTGTATGAGCTGTACGCTGACATCGACATAGTCGAGCGGCTTCGCTGGCTTGGTCATGTTCAGCGCATGAAAGACGATGCTCCAGTGAAGAAAACATTCGATTCGGTACCCAGCGGCGGTCAACGCAGAAGAGGACGACCGCATCTTCGTTGGAAAGACCAAGTAGAGGACAACCTGACGAAGCTTGGAATTTCCAACTGGCGCCAGCAAGCGAAAGACAGAAATGGCTGGCGCAAATTCTTAGATGAGGCCAAGACCGACATACGGTTGTAGCGCCAACTAAGTAAGTAAGCAAGTAAATTGTTTTAAACATTGTTTTTCAAAATGATGAAATATCGTTTGCCGTCCATATTGCTCTCGATAAACGCCAAGTCTCCTACTCCTCTGGTTGAAATGCACCCCCAAACCATAACGGACATCTTACCAAATTTGACAGTGGGAATTCAATTTCGATTTTCAAAAGCTGTCAATGAGTTGCGCCGTACTCTGGTTGGTCCGTCGATGGAATATAATATTATCTTTGTTTCGTCGCAGAATATTACGTCGTCCCAATAATCAACTGGTTCGGAAATGTGCTTTAAAGTGAAAGAAAGGCGTTTTCTAACATTTTGTTCAGACAGCAATGGTTTCTTGCGTACTCTTGATGAAGATTTGTTTCACAGTATAGCCTGACGCACTGTTTCATGAGAAACAACAATACCACACTCTTTGTTAGGCTCTTTTGTAAGAGTTCTGATAGAAATTTTTCGATTTTGATTCAACTTCCGGATCATCAAGCGCTCTGCGCGTCCAGCAATTTTTGTTTTAGGCCCAACTTCGCGCTTTCGCTCTAATCTAACATCTTTTCAGCGCGGTTTATAACATTATAAACAGTCTGACGTGTTACAGCAAACACTTTTACCCAAGTGGTAATTGTCATATATTAGTTGTGCCAAATTAAGCGATTATCTTTTGCCAGGCATTTAAAAAAAAAAAAAAAAATAAAAAAATGTATTCAAATCTAGGTGCGAACAGAGCAAACAATTTTTTCTAAATAATAAAACGAAAGCATTGAACTGGTCATAGCAAAGCAGAGTTAACGGTAAATCGAAGTTAATAGTGCAGCACATAGTAAAGAATATGAAAAAGCAAAATGTAAAAACAGTTTCTTGACAGTATCAAAATAGAGTGTTATTTGTTTTTGTTGCCTTAGTTATTGTTTTTTCAAAGATTTGAATTTTTTTATGAATCCTCTTTAACTGCTGTTTATATATATATATATGTGAATAAGTTTAAAAAGGAAGTAAAAAATAAATAATAAGTACTATTTGTTGTTATTGAAATCGAAAAATGAAATGTTTTTCAATGTCAAAACTCATTATTGACAAACATGGATATTATATAATAATTTTATTATACAACTTTTTTGCAGTTTTTCGCAATTTTAAAAAAAATTTCATTCTTTGCTTTTCTTCGAAATCAACCCAGAGTCATATAAAAAGTCTTACGAAAATAGAAATAATTCTAAAAATTAATGTGTCTCTGAAAGTCGTAGGACATTGTCACAAGTCTCTGTTTTCGAGCTTCAACACGATGTGACATCAAGTTGGGAACGACTTGAAATAAAATGTGGGGCACTGTTAGTAAAGAAACAATATGGTATTTAAAATCAGTCCATTTCCAAGTGACTTTTTCCGGGGAATTGGAAAAGGGAGTTTTCATTTTTAAGATAGCAGATAAAGATATCACATTTTTTTTCTTATACTCATGAATATTGACAGTTGATGAACAAATTGACATTAAAAATTTCCAAAATGTCTTTGAACTTTATCCTCCCTTTGAACTCCATTTTCCAATTCCCCGGGGAAAAATCATTCAAAATTGCGCTGAATGTCATTAAATGTTACTCATACGCCATGTTGACAAGTTTAATAAATTGAAGAAATCATTTTAATTTTGCTAATATACTATAATAATGATTGCTTAATGGACTATTGTAATATGATATTAAAAAAAAAACAATATCTTTACAACTGATAACTATAAGTTTTGAGGGTTGATATTATTTATATTGATTATGAGCAAGTACATATTTAATTCATCTTATATGAATCAATAATGAGCAAACAAACTGAAATGCTAACTTGTATTGAAAACTCACTCGTAAAATTTGTAAAGATATAAAGATATCACTGATAAAATTTGTAAGGATATCACTATTAATAAACTGCTTGATATGTCACAAGCCTATAGGATTAATTTATCCCAACAAATCTTTAAAATCCTTTTTATAGGCTGGAGCTTTCTTTTTATTTAATTTTTTTCCATTTTGTAATAAATAATGAAAAAAATCTGGGAAAATAAAATACAAAAATAGCATAGAGCATATGACAAGAAGGCAGCTGTTAATTTGTGCTTAAATCCAAGCTAAAACTAAACGTTTCGTAGACATAACACTAAACTGTTGTGCCTACGCATACAACCAAGAGACTAGATTAGATAAAGCTGAAAGAACAGCACCAAACAATCCAGACTCACCCACGCAAACACACTACGTATCAAGCTGTGTGAAGATGTGCAAAGATGTATGAGTATATTAGAAGCTACCACAACTAACCAGACAATATGTCGACAAGTTAGTTACATGTTGTCTTGCATACTTTATAAAATCTAGCTGGCAGTGAATGAGAAGCTATTTCCTTTATTTTGGTTTTAAAACTATAAGATATTTAATACGTGTCTCTGATTGGCTTCAAATTTGAGGGTCGATAGACAAACATTAAAAAAATGAAACTAAAAATGATCGTTTTTTTAATTAAAAAAAAAATTACAGTCTGAGAAAAAATTGTTTGTTTTTCGATTATATTAAAACTGAAATATATAAAAATGTTGAAAAAAACGCATTGAAATATTATTAATTTAAAGATATTATTATTAAAAATTTTTTACTAAAAAATTTATACCAAACAATTTAAAATTTGTTTAAATTTATTTAAAATAATTAATTAAAATAATAACCTATAACAACTAAAATAATATTTCGAGCAACTAGATGCCAAGGCTTTCGGCTCGGGTTAGTTAAATGTTATTGTAAAAAATAGTTATTGATAGTTTAAAAAATTTAAGTAAAAAATTTTTACATAAAATGCGTTAAATTACATACTTTTATTAATGAATATATTTTTAGTATATTTTCTAATGTGATGTTTAGTGTCTGAACGAATATTCGGCTTTGGCTTCGGTATTTGGAAAATTCGCCAAGTTTTTAACCTTCGGTTTCGACTTCGGCCCGAAATAGCCGAATAATATTCGCCGAATGTTTTTACTTTTTTCCAATGCAAAAAATTTTTTTCATTTTTGATAGTTATAATAACTGTGTAAAATATCATTTTAAAATGTAAAATAGAAATTCGTTATTGTTCAATAGTCATGAGCCTTCGAGCCAACCGCGTCAAAGCAGAAAGTGCACTATGCTTAAAACTTTACGCGCGTTTTCTTTAAAACTACTTTTTCGAGATTGCGACTTTTATAACTTAGCCAATTTTTATCGAACGAAAATACGAGTTATTAAATTATCAATGAACCATAATCTCATTGATAAATTTCATATTGAAATCTTTATCTACAAAAAAGTAACGAACATTTTCAGTAAAAATAACAAAAATTATTCCATAACCACATTCATACTTAACAGGAACATATTTTTTATTTTTGTTTCAGATGAATTTTGTGACCTGTTTGAAGGTCGCTAACTCAGTTCGTGTTTTAAACACTGGTTAACGTCGCCCCGTGGCTTGCTGCAGTATATTAATTAAAAATTTATTTATTACTAGCTTACTATATACCCGTTGTTACTATGGCCTTGATTTTACACCACCACAATTTTGGGCTGTGATGCCAATGCGAGACACACACTATGGGGCAGCTCTGAAATAAACAATAGAGGTGAGTTTTTGTTCGACTTCATAATTAACTCTAATTTAAACATATGCAATAAAGGAAATACACCTACTTTCACCTTTCTAAGTACTGACAGCTTCACAGGCTGGAGTGAAGTCTTGGATCCCTTCCTTCTATCCGAAAACGAGTCTCTAAAAGCAGTCAATTGGAGAGTTTCGAGCAAAAGTTCCTTCTCGGATCACAGCTTGATCCTCTTTAATTTGAACCTTGAAATAGTGGCCCCTCTTCTATTTCGTAACCCCAAACGTACTGACTGCGCTAAATTTACCAAAGTGGCTCGCCCAAAAATCCGTTCTTTAGCCTACAAGCAAATCTCAACTGCGAAGGAGATAGACTCTTCCGTGGAGGCCCTAGAGCAAACCATGTAGGTTGCCTTTAGAGTCTCATGTCCCACAAGCAGGAGCAAGAAGAAATTTCTTCCTCCGTGGTGGAGCAAAGATCTATCCGACCATAGGAAAAGGGTAAGGAGAATTTTCAACTCGTGTCATAGGCAGTGTCTTTGGCAACCATACAGAGACATCCTCAAAACCTACAAGAAAGCAATTCGAGACGCGAAAAAGCATTCTTGGCAGGAATATACCCAATCAATAGACAATATAAAAGAATCGGCAAGACTAAGCAAAATTCTGTCCAAAGAAAGTACCAGTCCATCTTTCATTCGGAAAGAAGATGGTACTTGGACAGAATCTACCAATGAATCACTAGAACACTTACTCAACACACACTTCCCCGGCTGCAGGAGCAGCTGCAATGAGACCTTAGGTTTAGAATTACTCGAGGCAACTGCGGCGGTTCCAACTGGCTCCTTTATCTCAATAAAAAGGGTTATCTGGGCCTTAAGCAGCTTCTCTCCATACAAATCTCTAGGTTCCGACGGCATTCTTCCAATAATGTTGCAGAAACTACAAGATGTAGTTGCACCTATCCTACTCTCTATCTTCACTCTATCTTCTACCTCTCTATCTAACGGAGCTGGAGAAGAGTTAAGGTAATATTTATACCCAAAGCTAGGCAGAGAGGTCATGAATCAGCCAAGGATTTTAGATCAATAAGCCTCACATCATTCGTACTGAAACCCTAGAGCGTGTACTGGATATTCATCTCAGGGACGTTCTAAAGGGTGCTAACATATCCAGCGTCCAACACGCATACCTCAAGGGCAGATCCACGGATACCGCCCTACACGAGGCTATTACTACTACTGAAAGATCCATCTTCTTTAAACAATACACTCTTGCGGCCTGTGTAAGACACATACAAGGGGCATTTAACAATATACATACTTGGGCCATTCTTGATTCTCTTACCAACCTTGGTGTACAAGCACCGGTGAGAAACTGGATAATCTCAATGCTCAGTTACAGAATAATCCAGGCAGACCTGGGTGGCTGCCAACTCACGAGATTTGTCAGTAGGGGTACTCCGCAAGGAGGAGTGCTCTCCCTCCTACTCTGGCTCATCGCTATGAATGAAGTTCTTAGTACACTAAATTGCAATGGGGTCAAAGTGGTGGCTTATGCGGATGACGTGGTTGTAATGGTGTCAGGACTGTTCCCCTCTACGCTCAGTGAGCCAATGGAGGTTGCTTTGGGAAAACTCAGTGTCTAGGCTGCCAGATGCGGCCTAGGAGTTAACCCTAGCAAGACGGAACTGATATTATTCACCACAAAAACCAAAGCGCCACAATTTGTCCTTCCAAAGCTAAACAACCAAACTCTTACACTATCCAATAGCGCAAAATATCTAGGTGTCATTTTGAATCCTAAGCTAAGCTGGAAAACTAACATCGAACAAAGGGTCAAGAAGGCCTGCATAGCCTTCTACGCTTGCAAAAAGACCTTAGGTAGATAATGGGGTCTTCAACCAAAAATGCTCTTATGGCTATATACAGCGGTAGTGCGTCCTATCTTGGCGTATGGTGCACTAGTATGGTAGTCTGCACTGAATAAAGCATACAACAAAACTAGCTCGGATCCAGCGATCCGCATGCATAGGTATCACAGGGGGTATTCGCTCATGCCCCACTGATGCACTTAATATTCTGACACATTTACTCCCCATAGATCTAAACATTAAGCTTATCGCAACAAACAGTGCAGTCAGACTCAGAGAGTCTTACATCTGGCGGAATAGGTCATATGGACACAGCAACATTCTAAATCCGCTATATCGGGAACTGATTCCTAGAAACTCGGACTACGACACTCCCAAATTCGACTTCACGAAATCCTTTCTAACCAAGTTTCCCACCAGGGTGGAATGGCGCAATGGGGGAATCGATCTAGCCTTCGAATCTTTAGCTAAAATCTTTAGCTGCGATCAGTAATAACTCCAAACTGGTAAGGCAGTGTAAGGATAAACTGGCCCGGCTAAGTCACCAACTAAGCATTACTATAATCTGGGTTCCCGGCCATAGGAATGTTTATGGTAATGAAAAGGCGGATGAATTGGCTAGGCGGGGTTCTTCCATTGACGTTTCAAGAGCGGAACGTCGACGTTCCACTGAACACAGTTAAGGGAGGAATTCATTCTTACTACTTAACCTTAGCTGGTCGTAGATGGAGAGAACTACCAACCTGCAACACATCAAGAAAAATATGGCCCCTTTACAACATAGGTAGAACTCAAAAGATGCTCTCAAAACCCCGGAACGACATAGCCAGAATAACGGCTATTATAACGGGTCACTGGTGCATCGAAGTTCACGCCAAGAGAATTGGATTACCCTTCAACACCCACTGTAGCAGCTGCGATGACCCAAATGAAAAAGAAACACTGACACACTTTCTGTGCACCTATCCAGACTAACAACGTTTGGCAAGCCCTTCCACAGCAATCTAAAGGAACTTTCAACAACAAAAATCAACAATCTCCTAACGTTCATCAACCGCACCGGATGGTTATAACCTAACAGTGCGTTACCTACTCAACCAACAGAAACACGAGGTTATGGTATCAAAACGGCTCACTAGAGCTACTTGGATCCTACTTGTATGTAGAATCACCATCTAAACCAACAAAACCATGGCCTTGATTTTGTGAACATTTTTTTTAAGGATTTTGTTTTAATTTCTTTAAAAATAATTTTTACTTTTTTGTCATCGCCAAACATACTGAGGTCTTCAGAATCATCAAACACCTTAAATATTTAAAGTTAATAATCTGCCATGCAAGAATTTTCAAGGTTATATTATTGCAATTTGGTAATTGCATACCTTTGTGATAAGTAATATTCTTGGTTTAGGTGTCTTTTATTAAAAAAATTACGTTTTTTTAGGAACACGCAAGTTGCTTAAAATTTCCAAGAAATTGACACCACAAAAACTTTTGTACCTGAAACACACAAAAAGTTTTTAGAACTAATTTCATTTGTTGGTGAAATAGAAAAAAAAATCAATCAAAAATGAAAATGCTGGCTTTGAAAGTACCTCGGTCATGTTACAAAGGATTGTGTTCATTTTTATTTGTTTGAAATTTTGATTAATTGTCCGTCCAATCGTGTTTCAATCTTCTTCATTTTCGTTTCCCTTCTAATTTTTATAATTTTCCAAAAAAAAAATCTAACGAATTTCTTTATATCGCAAAAAAACTTTGGTAAAAATATTTGTTGTTGAAAAAATATTGAAAATCAAAAATGGCTTCTTTAATGTTCTTTTATATGGGATGCATAAATGTAGATTTGATTGACAGTTTCTATCGTAAAAACTTAAAAAGTTTTATGCTATCGAAAAATCTAGGCAATCATAAAAAAATTTAGATTTTGTTTTGGTTTATTTTTATTCTTTCTATTTTTATAATTTTGATTGCATAAAAGTAGTGAAAGAAACATGACAATTTCTCAATTCGTTTCTGAGTTGTACTCTCAAATACCCCTTTCAACACTGCCACAGCAAAAAGGAGCGCCATCTACAGGGCTCTTTTCAAAATTAGTCCAGCCTTTAAGGAGGAGTTCATTAGTCCAGGAATTTTGTATATAAAGATAATCTTTAAATTTTATGCAATCTTCTTCAAAATACTGTAAATATACTTAAAAAGTTTAGAGTTAAAAAGATTAACTCAAAAAAGATTTATGAAAATTGCATATGTTTCGGCCTGTTTAGCCAGACTTTTATTAATTGATTGACCTTTAATGATTGCCGTTTTTTCTACTGAAATTAAAAAATAACGAAAGCAAAGCCAACATTTTTTATTTTCTTACTTGAAAACAATTTTGTTAGTATTCGGCTTTGGCTTCGGCCACTTATTTCAATTTAGCCGAACATTCGGCTTCGGCCAAAAATCCACATTCGGTCAGACACTAGTGATGTTATTAATAAGACTACTAGGTTTAGTGTTGCTAAATATTAAACTTATGTTGTAAGTAAACGTTTTGCCAATGTTGCCTTATAAGGGGTATAGATTTCCCCCCTAGATTTAGAGGTTTTTAATTGTGTTGAGGGATTTTAGGAGCAATGAATCTTTATAGGTTTTTTAGGGAGATTTAATGTTTTGTATGGGTTTTTTAGGGGTGTATAAAAAATTGACCTTTGGAAGTAAAGGTTTCTTAATTTTCCTTAAAATAATGTCAAAATTTAAGAAAAGAAGATATTTGACTTCTTAGGTATTTCAGCAACTATTTTTAAAAACAGCTGAATTGGCAGCACTTAAAATTAATTTCCAATCATTTCCCACTTCATTTCAAATTGCTTTGCGCCTTACTTGCAATTGATTGATTCCGTGTAAAAACTAAAAGCAAAGCAAGTCGGCCTTTGTAGTCTAGTAAAGAGTGCGCTTGACTATCAACTCATAGGTCCCCGGTTCAAATCCGGGTTAAGGCATGGTTCTTTTTGCTTGCCGAGGGCTGCAAATACTTGCTGAGGTTAACGCTTAACACTAGCCTCTGTTGTAAGCAATTCAAATTGTCTTTCAAGTTTGTTCCGCCTAATCGATAATTCACGTATGGTTCCAATTAATTCTTCCCTTAATTCCTTTCTATCTCTTTCCTTTCAGGTTAAAGACCAAACGTTGTTTGTATAAGACGCATGCCTTGGTTCTTTGATCTTTTAGAAAAAAAAAATATGGGAAAAAATAGATATGCCCAAAAATATATCAAAAAGAAGGAGGCGGAGCCTCCTTTCAAAAGTAAGACTTAATTTTAATGTCAATTTCACATTGGACAATTGAGAGCTATGAAGCAACTTTCTGCCATCCAACAGCTCAGCCCTTTAACTACATAAGCTTGCATTGTAGTTGCACTAATTTTTAGTTGACCCGTATGAAATTTTTGTATGTTTTTTGAAAAAAAATTTTTAAGGTAATTTTAGGGGATTTGAAATCAAATCTAGGGGTAAATGGTGAAAGACACCTGGCAACACTGCGTTTTGCATACATCGAGGATATGTACAACGGATGTTGGACTGTTGCAAAATTTACAGTTGGAAGCTCTCTTACCACACAGCAAGTGTTTGTGTGCAAATTGTGTATGCCCAATCCGAAGTCGAACGAATGTTTTGGTCAGTTGTCTGGTGCATAAAATTGGGTAGATTGTTTTGACTCCCTCTTTATTGATGGTGCTGTAATGGTGATTTTAGTTGAGCCATTCATTTTTCCTTAAATGTTGGAGATGTTTGCTAATAACTTTAATAACTTTAACATATGTATAAAATTAAGTTTAAAAAGTGTTTAAAACTAAGAAACTTATGCAAGTGTATTTTTTATAAAAAAGATTTCATCCATATTACCAAATTATTCTATATGATTTATATAATTATCGAAATTCTTACATAACAAATTTTATATTTTTTTATAGTGGAAAAATTCACTGTAAGATAAATAAATTGCATAAAGCTACTCTCTTAAAAAGTATAAAACAAATATATATATAGTATAAAAAATATAGTATGAAAAAAGCGGGTCATATTTTGAAATAATATGCAAAAAACATTTTGTCTGTAACTTTGAATTCTTTAAGAAACTAAAGAAAATGTTTGTAAGTTTCTTGCAAGCTGAGTTTTAATGCTTATTCAATTTATAGAATTAAAAATTTGATAATTTTTAGGTTTGCATAAGTGCTTACGAAATTTTTTAATATAATATTATATTTTTCTTTAATGATTCGTTATTCTGTCCAATTTTATTCGTTAAAACATTATTAAAATTTTTTCAAATAAATAAATAAATAGGGTAATGGGTCAAATAGGGTGTAATGAAAGGAGAAAAAGAATATGTTTTTAAGAAAAATATATTTTTATGATTTCAGTTGTTTAAATTTCTCGTAGTAATGACTTAAAAGATAGTCATTGAAAATAGATTTAAAGCCATATTTTTTTTGCAAAGTTTTTTAAGAGTCTGAGCATTTTTATAAAATTATAAAAACAACGTTTGAAACATCAAAGGACACCTGCAGTTTTCATAAAAAAAGCAGAACAACAAATATTTCATCAAACTGAAACAATTTTTGCATAAAAATGGTATGTCTTATAAGTGTAAAAAAAAACATTTTCAGTGCTTATTTGGGTAAAAAGAAATATTTAGTAGCTTACGATAAAGTGCCTTTTTTGAAAAAAAAAAATAATTATAAAAGTATACATGCTTAGCTAACGGAACTGCTGAAAAAATCTTTTTTCATTCAAGACAGACAACAATTGTCCAGATTTTGTCTATCCAAAAAGAGCCATTACATTGAAGAAAATCCTTTTTTGGTAAAAGGTATGAAATAATAAGAATGTACCCTCTCTCCCAACCAGAGGAAAAAGAAACCTAAATGTTAAGTCACGTGATGCGCACGTTATTTAAGAATGTATAAATTTAAAAATAACTTTTTTGCAATCCACATTCTTTAAAATTTTCAGTGCAAAAGGATTGCAAAGAAATAGTTAATAAAAACATTTTTACTATACCTATATATTTACAGCAAGCACATATTTTTCACACAATAATCCCTTAAACTCTAATTTTATAAACCCACATTTTCTTTAAGTGTGCCAATAATTACCATTCAGAACATCTAATATCGTTTAGGTACGTCCGTCCTTTAAAAAGCGTCACATTACAAACGCATTAATTCATGAAAGAACGTTCAAAACTAGAAATTTTTTAATACAAAGCGTTCCAAAAAAAAAAAAACAATGAAAAAAAGTTGTTTCGATTTTTTTTTATACCAATTTTTTTTTTGTTAATTTGATAAAAATAGTTTATTTGCAGCATTAACATATGCTTATCTGTTATCAATACCAATGTCCTTTATACAATTACGTATATATTCCCACAAGACACAGCCACTTGACACTTCAATATGCTAAGCCTGCGTTGACCCTTAGTCAGGAAGTAAAAATTGTCACAAATCAAAAGATAAAATATATTTATATATGCTCAAATACCTCTGCTTGTGAGTGAGTAAGAGTGTGTGTGTGTGTCTGTCTCTGTCAATGTGCACATTTTTATGTATGAGCAGATCCGGCTGTTCTATCAGACAGCTGCTGGCTGCTTTGCTAGACAACCTCCGACACAACGATTTAGCCATATACATATGTATATCAGCTCCAAGCAGCTTCGTGCTCTAAAAAACGCCAGCCCAACACAGTAAAATTACAACAAGTAGCTAATAAATAAAATCAACATAATGACAACAGATTGAAAATAAATGTATAAAAAATATCTTAAAGAGTAATAGCAGCAACAGCAGAAACCGAAAAACTGCAAATAGCTCGCAGACAACGAAACAAGTCAAATTTATTCACTAGCAAGCTACTTGCTTGTTGCATGTTGCCAATTTTTCTACCCTTTTTCCCATGCTGTGCTTTATGGCCTTTTTTTAATGTACCAAAATGTTTTTGATAAGATTTTGGAGACTTCTTTTGTTTTGTTTGCATTAAGTTCGGAGAGCAACTGAGCTTTTATTGTCTCATAAGAGTGCTTGCTACTCTTTTCCAGCATCCGCCAAGCTTTCGGTGCTCTCACCGAATGCTAAAACAAAGTGTTAGTGATGTGCGATTTAACGGTTACTTGGCATCTATTTATGCTTGCAAGTTTGTTTTATCTGGTGCACAGTGTAATACTTTCATATAAGCTGCACCTAAAACTATGGCAAGAAGCTGTCGTAGAACAATAATATGACGCGCTCAGAGCGACAAGATAACGTACAAGTACAAGTGTCATATTTGGTATAAACTATTTGTTGTTAGGATTAAGTTATTTTGTGAAAATGTCAAAAATCGAACTCTATGTATGTGATATTCGCGTTTTGCGATCTGATAAAAAAATATGATTCGTCTTGCAAAATATTACAAAAAATGTTAGTTATTTGTTTCCTTCGTAAGTAGAACTTTTAAAAAAATTCAAATGACATACGTCATTAAAAATTCAATATCTTTTAGAAATGGTTTAAAACGTCATTTAACTTTAGTTATCGATCTCAGTACTTGGACGCGACAAATTTTATGCTCTTCTAAAGTTTCCAATTTATCCCATTATAGGAATTATTGTATACTGGCAATGCATTTGTATAAAAAATTTCAATATTTCGAAAATAAAATATATGACCAGTTAAAAAAATGAGATTTGGGCTAAAAAGCAACACTTAATGATATGAGTTCGATGCGAGGACGCCGAGTGGCCGCGAGTGAATCTTTTTTTTTATATGGAAACAACGCAAAAATTTATTGACTTTTTACATATTTCTCGTTTTTTTGAGCATAAAACATAATTCTGTAAAAAAACTGGTATGTATGTACTTATATGTTTGTTTCTTAAAATAAGCTATCAAACATAATAATCAGACAAGAAGCATCGGAGTTGTTATATTTCACTTTTCGGAAAAATTTAATTTTCTTGAAAAAAAAAAATTGTATAAATTCAAATTTGAAAAAATGCAATGAAATGTTGTTGTTGAAATAAAAAATATTATATGACTAAATTGAATAATTTGATCGTTATGAAATTTTTTACTATATATATTTATTCAAGTTTATTCTTTTATAAATAAATAATTAAAAACTTGTAATGTTATTTTTTATTAATTTATTGTTTTTCCAATATTTCGACTTCCATCGGAAGTCATCCTCAAGGAAAACTGTTGAAGTAAACATGTATACATTAGAAAACATACAATTTTTCACATTGAAGTTTTTGTTTTCTATTTCTTAACTATTTATTATCTAGTGCTATCTCTCTATCAGCTGTTCTATTTCAACTAGCTAACTTCTCTCTGTGTTATTTTATTTATTTGATGCTTGTTGTTGGTTCTTGGTATGTCTGTAATGAGTTTTGATGGAGTATCTAATGGTGCTGTTAATAACTATAAGGCTATTATCAATATCTTGTGCAAACAGCGCAATGGTTTAAATGTAACATATTTTAATGCTAGAAGCTTAAATGGATCTAAACTCGACTATGCCAAGTATGTCTTTGATAAATCGCTGGTAGATGTCATCTGTGTATCTGAAACATGGTTCAAGAGTGGAATTCCTGACTCTCACTATGACATTAATGGCTTTAAACTTTTCCGCAATGATAGACGTGATAGAAGGGGTGGTGGTGTAGCTATCTATTGTAAGTCTAATCTTAATGTAAAATTTGTTAGCAAGAGTAATGATGTTTGTGAGTTTATAAATGTTGAAATTTTTGATGCAAATTCTAAAATTCTTGTATCGTGTGTATATAATCCTCACCGTTCTGTTAGTCTTGAATCATACTTCAATGATTTATCTACTAAAATTGTTGATTATGATTTTTTTTTTGTGGCGATTTTAATGTAAATCTGCTATGTAATGACTCTGCTTCTGAAAGTTTTCATCACCTATCATCCTTGTGTGACTTAGATATTGTTAATGATTGCATTCCAACTCGATATATGCATAACTGTGAACCTAGTTTACTTGATGTTTGTTTAGTGTCTGATATCTCTTTGCTCCTAAAATTCGATCAAATAACTTTTATGTCAGATCATGATTTACTCTTCAGTTCCCTAGACGTTAACTTTGGTAGAAATACTCCTGTTAATTTTTCATATTATGACTTTAAGTCAATTAACCTTACTGCCTTAGTTGAAGACCTATATAGTGTTAGATGGAATGACTGTTGGTTTCATGATTCGGTTGATGTTAAACTAAAAATTTTCATGGACAAGTTATATTGGTTGTTTGCTCGTCATGTCCCATTGCGTACTATATTAGTTTCGAATAGTTCTTGCCCTTGGTTCACGAATCGTATACAAGCTGCAATTAGGCTCAGAAATAAACTACACTCGAAATGGAAAGTATGCCCCTCGGCTGATAACTGGAATAAATTTAGAAGAGCTCGTAATGCTGCGAATGATCTAACTAAGCTAGCCAAGAAAAAGTTTTTTTACTCTAAGCTCAATCCAAACCTTAGCTCGAGACAATTATGGCAAAACATAAAAAAATTCCGAGTTTTCAGCAAACATTCAACTGAATGCTGCATAAATCCTGATGACTTAAATAATTTTTTTTTGGCTAGTGGAAACCTTAGTCATTCTGGCAATATCAGCAGTTTTGAGTTGCCTGTCCAGTCTGGTAACTTGCCGTTTGCCGCATTTGAGTTTACTTCTGTGAGTGAAGATTATGTAGCCAAATGTATAATGATGATTAAGTCCAATGCTGTTGGGGTTGACGGATTACCCATAAGGTTCGTTAGATTAGTTTTACCTTTTATTGTCTCACCGTTAACTCATATAATGAACCATTGCTTAACTTGCTCCCGCTTTCCTGAATTATGGAAGACTGCCATGGTTTTGCCTGTAGCAAAAACAGGTTCTGCTTCTGAACCCAGTGACTACAGACCTATTAGTATTTTACCTGCTTTAGGAAAGGTCCTCGAGCGTATAATGGTCAACCAAATCACTGAACATCTAAATATGAATAAGCTTTTATCCCCTTTGCAGTCTGGCTTCAGAGCTGGACATAGTTGTACCACGGCTATGGTAAAAATTCTTGAAGATATTAGGATTCCTTATGACCAAAACTTTTTGACTCTATTATGCCTTGTTGACTTCTCTAAAGCGTTTGATTCCGTCAACCATGTGCTTCTCTGTCATAAGCTAAAATTTTTTTTAAGTTTAGCTCTACTGCGGTTAACCTTGATAGAAGAATGCAACAGGTGAAGATAGGTAATACCAGCTCATCTCTCAAAGCGGTTGTAAGTGGAGTGCCTCAAGGTTCCATTTTAGGTCCACTCCTATTCTCTGCGTTTATAAATGATGTTTTTTCTATTTGTAAGTATTCTACTGTACATGCTTATGCTGATGATTTGCAACTGCACCTCTCGCGACCAATCGGGCTTTTAGAAGATTTATCTTACAGACTGAACTTTGATCTTGCGTTGTTAAATAACTGGGCTGTTGCTAACTCGATCCTTATAAACCCAAAAAAAACTCACGTTTTACCTATTGCGAGGAGTGATTCGTGCTTTGTTGATATCCCTCCGCTTTTTATTGGTGATAAGCAGCTTAATTTTGTCCCTAAGGCTAAGAACCTTGGATTTATTATTAACTCTAAACTTACCTGTACAGACCATATTAGTTCCACAATAGGTAAAATATATGGGACTTTACGCCATTTACGAATTTCTCAGAACTTTACGCCTACTGAAGCTCGTCGTAGACTAGTCGTACAATTAATTTTACCGCATATTACATACTCTGATGTGGTATATAGTCAACTGGACTCCCAATCACAGCATAAGCTCTTGGTAGCTTTCAATAATGCAGCTAGGTATGTTTATGGAATCAATCGGTATGATCATATTACTATAAGAAGTAAAGAAATTCTTGGGTGTGGTTTACTTAATTATTTAAACATGCGGAACATAATATTTCTGCACTCGCTTTTGCATACTCAAATGCCTGAATATCTGTTTGTAAAACTTTATTTTCTGCAGTCACAACGGTCAATTGGGTTTATTGTTCCTAGGTTTAACTATCTAAATAGCAGCAGGTTTTTCTTCATCAGCACCATTAGACTGTGGAACTCATTACCTAACTCTCTAAAGCTAATAACTTCACGGGCCAACTTTAAGCATGAAATATATAAATACTATAGCACTTTAAATCAATAATTCTATACTCTCCTATATTCCTATATTTCATTACCTTACCTTTTTCTGTTCTTTTACTTTAGTCAGCTTAACAATGTTAGTGCTATAAGTTAATATATTTATAAGTTTTAGAAAATTGTTGCTTAGAAATATGTACCTATAATATATACTTTTTCAGTTTAACTTATTTTATTATAATTAATAGTTAAACTGATTTTTGATTTTAATTTTAAATTTAATTTTCATTTTGGTTTTAATTTTTTCGAAATTTGCACTTAATCTTATATTATATAGTTTTTAAAGTTTAACTTCTTGTGTCAAAATTAATATCTAAACTGGTGTTTAATTTTAATCTTAAATTTAATTCTCATTGCCGCAGGGCATTCCCTTATGGAGTGTCGGGTATGACGAGCCCGCGGTTCCTGAGTCACTGCTCTTAGTTTTAATTATATTTATGTACTTTCATATCAGTCTGAATCATCCTTATTTTGTAAAATTTTGCGAAAATGTAATTGCTATGGTTTAGTAATAATAATAAATAATAATACCTAATCATAAAAATCCATTATCAAAAATAATTTACAATGTTATCTTCTTATAGTCGTTTAAGCTAAGCTATTAGTCTTGAATTTCAAATGAACATGTCCTTATTCTTTCATAATCATTTTAATTTTAATTTAAATTTTTATTTTTATGTTAGTTTAATTTTACTATTTACACATATCTTATTTGTGCAACCTTGATAATACACTATTTGTAGTACTAAAAAAGACTAAGTCTTATTGTACACCTCAGTTTTAATATAAAAAAAAATAAAAAAAAAATAAAATAAATTTATCTTACATAAATATTTTTTGAAACGTTATATAAAACATTTTTTAAACGCGATAACATATAATTACTGAAATAAGCACATATATAATATTAAACATTGAAAAACGATTACTACAATAAACACTTCTTTCTTTTACAATAGTTTTTACTATAAGTGTAACATTTTTTCGAGTAAATTTCGAGTTTGGGCATTCTTACGAAAAAGATTTCCACATATACAAAAAAGAGAAAATTTAAAAAATATCACAGCATAATATACAAAAAACGAAAATTCTCATAAAAAGGTTAATGTTGTTGAAACTTGACTTTTTTTAAAATATCCTCAAAGCATTTCGAACTCAAAATATATCATAAAAAAAAATTGGTAAAACCATGTTTCTCATGTAAAATGACTTCAGTTATTAAAAAAAAAATATTTTAGCTAAAAAAATTTTTGGATTCCAGGGCTGCCAACATCAGATTATTGTTTTAAGGTAAAAAATATTCAAAAAACTAACAAATGTATTTTTTCACCATTAACCGTTGGATAACAAAAGCGCTATTTTGTCTAAAATTTTTTTATTATAGGGTGTTTTTTTTAGCTGCATGAAAACTTTAAACAATGATACAGGACAGAAATGTTGTTGGAATGAATTTTTTATTACTATAACTAGGTAGATAATTTTACGGAATCTATTTCTTAAATATGATTTCCGGCATATGTTTGCCGCGGCTACGAGATACATAGTGTAATCGATCAGTCGAATTGTTGACAACATTTCCAATAAATCTGGCTGTATGGTGCCATTGGTGACTTGAATATTGGCTTCTAATGTTTCCAGAGTTGCTGGCTTGTCGGCATAAACCAATGACTTAGCATAGATTGTTAATGGCTTGAGGATTGTCTTCGCTCCATAAACGGATATTTTGCTTATTGATAAAGCCAATTGCTTGCTCACTAGGCCGATTATTAAGCAATGTTCTGGCACTAAATGACGCACGATAAATTGCCAAACCTGACTCAATAGAAATGTCAACACAATTTGACATTCTCAACAGTCAAACCATAGACAACAAACATCGAAAATTCTCATGCACCTAAAAAAACACCCTATACATGTACATACACAGTTTAATGTTTTACTAATTGTTATGGTTATGGTTATGGTTATGGTTATGGTTATGGTTATGGTTATGGTTATGGTTATGGTTATGGTTATGGTTATGGTTATGGTTATGGTTATGGTTATGGTTATGGTTATGGTTATGGTTATGGTTATGGTTATGGTTATGGTTATGGTTATGGTTATGGTTATGGTTATGGTTATGGTTATGGTTATGGTTATGGTTATGGTTATGGTTATGGTTATGGTTATGGTTATGGTTATGGTTATGGTTATGGTTATGGTTATGGTTATGGTTATGGTTATGGTTATGGTTATGGTTATGGTTATGGTTATGGTTATGGTTATGGTTATGGTTATGGTTATGGTTATGGTTATGGTTATGGTTATGGTTATGGTTATGGTTATGGTTATGGTTATGGTTATGGTTATGGTTATGTTTATATAAATATTAATGGTTCTGCTGGTAGCAAAAATCTTTAATTGGTGGAAATTATTGGTAGATTGCAATTTTTATATATTAATTGATTATTTCTGTATGTTATAATTTCTCTTCGGAATTTCAGTAGATCTTTTTTGATTTTGTATTGATCATTTCTGAATTTCTACTGTCTCTTTTATATTTCAATTCATCGTATCTGAATTTGAATGGAATTTCTGATTTTCAATTGATCTTTTCTGAATTATATTTGAAAATTGTGTGGACTTAATATAAAATTGGAATTTCAGAAAAAATTGCATATTTGAAGCGTACATTAATGATAATGTTTTTAATGTTTTCTTAAAAGAAATTTTTAGAATTTTGTTAACTCTCACATAAATTTACCTTTCCGAAAAGAAGGCAGTTGTGTGTTATAAGCTATTTTTGAAAGACAATATTTTTAAAGAATTTCAAAACCAAACTTGTTCAAAATACCCTTTTTAGATTGCGTTATTTCAAAATTATTTTTGATAGCGACATAAAAACTTTTGAATATAAATATGTACCCTGAGGAAATTAAATAGATATAATTTAATCCTTGAAAATCTGCAGTGCATTTTACCTCTTTTTATAACAAACTAAAGAACAAACTAGTAAAAAATTATTCGAGATGAGTAAATTTTATAGTAAAGATTAAAAAACACATGGTACAACTGGAAAAGGTAGTGTTAGGGTGGAGAGCCTTTGACCAAAACTGTCAAATCGAAGTTGATAGCTCACACAAAATCAGCAACCGATGAGAATGCGGTGAGAAAACAAAAATAGATAAAAAAGCAAATTGCCAGATTTTGACACTTTTGGTCACTAAGCAAGAGTGCACATTCAGCCCTAACGCTACCATGTCCAGATATACCATGAAAAATCAATTTTTATGACTGCTCTTTTACAAAATTTTCGTGTTGAAAATTTAAATTATTATCATAATGAATTTTCTATCATTTATCTAGCGCTCTCCGAATGTAAAACAAACAGCGCCACTGCCTCTTGAAACTCTCATTGGTTCTCACTGGCTGTGATAAAAGAAGTGATGCTTTTAGCTGCCATGTGACGAGCTTTTTGTAGAGTTTCAACACGTTGGCCACTAACAGAAGCTGGAAGCAGCTACAAGTTGTACATCTAAATTTGCAACAGTTGCGGCTGAGATTCTCTACGAAACGAACGTGGTTGTCGGTTGGCAAAATATAAACATGCACAAATTTTTATGATAACAAAGGAAAAAAAAAATGTTTGTAGTAAAGAAGAAACCTGAGTGCAAAACTGTTAAACTTCATTAACATACATACACATACACACACCCGCACATACCCGTGCGTGCATATACAAAAATAGGCAGTGAAAAACCTGGCAAAGGATACGCCAGCAACCGCCTATAATTGGAGGAGCGCGTGTTGGTGGACACAGCAACAAGCTGTGTATTTTATGCATATCCATGCGTTGAAAATATATGTGAGGAGAAAAGAAGAGAGCTGCACGAGCAACACAGTAGAAAAAACCAGTCAAGTGAGAGAAATTAAAAACAACTTAAAGTCAATGAAGCTTAACAGGTGTTGCGAATTTAAGGCACTTGTTGGATTTTCATTAAAAAAGACATATGTATAAAATTTATTTTTATTGTAAAGGAGTTGTAAAACAGTTTTACAAAAAAGTGATTTAATTTAATAAAAAAGTGGATCCCAGCAGCATATCACCAAAAATGGAGGTAAACATTTGTTAGAAGTTGTAACAAAAAGTGACAAAAACAAGTTATATAAAAAAAAAATTAAAGTTGGTTGACCATAAACAATTAAAGTGTTTTGTTTTACAGTAAAAATTAAAAAAAAAAAATGTATTAAAATATGAAGACATATCAAAAATTTGAATTAAAAAATTTAGTAAAATGAAGAGATATAAACAGATTTTAAGAGAAATTCTAAGGAAAATGGGAATAACTCTAAAGCAAACATATACAAAATTGTAAATTTTTAACGATTATAATCCCAAAAAAAAGTTAACTTAAAAAAAGATTTAGCAAAACACAGAAGATAATATATGTACCCACTAGGAAATGAACTACATTCTGCAAAACGCAATTAGTTTCTTAGCCTAACACAGAAGAGTGGTAAAAAAAGAATCACCAAAAGTTACCAAAAAAAAAAAAAAAATATAAATGTGCATAAATTATGAAAGTGTACTCCTTTAATTAAGTGTTATTTTAAGCTTTAAGTTTTAAAAAATATTAATAAATTTAAATGTTTGCACAAAGTTTTGTTACTATGCGCGTCAAGACTAAATTTGTGCTTTAACATAATTCTCTCTGTCTATGCCTAAGTGTGCAAAAGCATCAAATTGTGCTGATAAAGAAAATTCTATATAAAAAAATTTATAAAATATGAAATTTAAATATAGACCCCTTTTTAAGGATCTCAAACTCGCATTCGGGTTGCTTTAAAGAAAAGCTTACAAAAAAGCTAAGAAGCATAATAAAAAATAGTGAAAAAACACAAAAGGATTACAGTATAAAGCAAAGCAAAAATAAAAAGCGCCATATCATAACAAAAAAGGGATTTATTTTTGCATCCTTCATCATATTGACTCGACATCGATTGGCGGCAACTCATCGTCATCAACAGTTCTCAAAAGTTGTTGAAGCTCAGCAGTTTCTTTGCAGGTCGTAAGCTTAAAGAGGCAGCGAAAATAAAAAGAAACACGCCTACACTGAAAGAGGTAAGTTTTGTTAACATCATGCTCCCATTGATTTACTCCCATTCAGCACGGGCTGTGTGATTTTTTTTTTGATTTTAAACCATTTATTATTTTGTTACGTGCTACTCAAAGATTTACTAAATTATTAAGATACAAATTTAAAGCAGAGCTTGAAAATTTTGTACATTTTTCCCAAAAATTTATTTAGATAGGAGCATAACAAAATGTTTATGATTTCTTTTTATGATCAAAAATAAGAAATTTTAATAAAATAATTACTTATGACTTTTATGTTTATGTTTAATAACTTCTATTTTTAAAAATTGTTTTTTACTTTTATGAATAAAAATTGAACTTAAGAGCCATTAAGGTTTTATTTTTTAACCTAAATCGGTCAAAAGGGCTTACACCAGCCATTTTTATTTTTTCTGTCATATTAATTTTTTTGCGTTTTTTAACCATTTTAAAAAATTTTATTTTTCACTGTGCTAGTGTCAAAATCCGTCAAACAGGGCACATAGCGGGAAATGTAATTTGAGTACGCTGAGTCTAATGACATTGACCATTTTTCTAGGTTAGCTTTCGTTTTCGAGATATTTGAGATTCAAATTTAAAGGCTTAGAGACCCCAAGAAAATATTTTGCACTAGTTTCTTGAATTTGAGTCGAAAAAAATCGATTGTGTAAATATAATGTTGTCTACTGTACATAAAAAAAATTAATTGGAGAGTAAACAATGCAGAAATTTTCTTATTATTCCTCTTGCAATTTTCTGCAAATGACACCTAGAAGACCATGCAGTTTTTTGCCTCTGCACCAGTGTTCAAGCTTTGCCGTTATTTGATGAAAACGCTCCCCATGTTCATCGGATTCCGCTGGTGATTGCACAGCGAATTTTTCTACGTGGCTATGCAAAAAATTAATCTTCAATGACATTCGAACATTTAAATTGTGGAAAGCAGTGAGCATGTCATCAATAAGAGTGCGAAAATTCTCAGATTGATGAACTCCGATGACATTCTCAATCACTGCTTTCACACAATTCCATGCCACAAGTTCTATATCAGACAGTGCGCTTTCAAATAGTTTGTCCTTCATCAAACGACGAATGTCTGTAAAGTAAAAATAAAATATTAATTAATGCGTACTTAAGATGTAACTGATTCGAATTCATACCTTCCTTTATTTCACGCCACTCAACCATGGAAAAATACGTCGCATTTACATCGTTAAATGCATTTCCTGCAGGATTCAATGCTTTTACAAAATTTTTGATAATTCCAAGTTTAATATGGAGCGGTGGTAGAACTTTCTCAATTGGTATAAGCGGAGTCTCTATTATGTTATTTCGTCGCATTCTTATTTCCTCACGTGAAGACCAGTTTCGTTCGTTGTATTGGTCACCATCGAAACGTGTCTCTCACAAGCAGATAAAGTACATATTTTTCTTATAACCAAATAGCATGCCCCATTTTAAGGTCGGTACATATTTTCCACATAACGGGCTATAACTAAAAATCTGCACTGAGTTTATTCACAAAAGAAATTTAAAATATAGTATAACCATTAACTGAAACAATACTTTGTAGTTAGATAGCAATTCTATTAGTAGATTTTTATTAATTGACTTTAATAAATGGACCTTTGTCGGCCACCCGTCGTAGTTTTGTTCGTATTTGTTATAAAGCACGTTGTACGCCATTTATAGATTTCCTAAACGCACTTCTGGATACGTGGTGTCAACTGCTTCACATTTTTGACCTTTCAATCATTCTTCTGGATTAAACCTTTAAGTTCTTCAAAAAAAAATCTTCAATTGGTCGGCATTGTGGAAAGTTAGTGGGGTTCCTGTCTTTAGGACAATGTCGTATTTGCATAATGCGAGGAGGCTTTGCCCGGACAAAATACAAAATCATCATACAAATAATATTTATGAATAAATGGAAGCAAAATTTTGTCTAAAGAATAGCTTTGATAGAACACTTGATTTATTGCCAGACCAATTGGCTTGAAGTAAAGCTCCGAAATTGCTTTGTCAGGGAGAGCAATGTCAATAACATCTTGCTAAAACTTTGTCTTGAATTTATATTTTATATCAATAGAGCTTGAAGGTATTATATTCATTTGTGTAAAATATATCGTTTCCTGGCGTAAAATATATCGTTGTAGAGCACTTAGTGTGAAATAACTCTCGTCATAGAAAATGAACGATTTTCCTTTGTAATTTTTGACCATCCACCGACATTGAGATTTTACTAATTGAATTTGCTCTTGAGCGTACTCTGGAGACAGCTGCTGCTTTCTGACTTTAATATTAAATGATTTTAATATTTTGCAAATATATGGCTGTGAGTATTTGGATTTTTGAACGGCTCCGGTTTGATTTATGCCATCTTTGTTGTTAAAATCGGTTTTAAGATTTTTAATGGTTTTTTTAGCCATAATAATCCGGAACCAGGGTTTCTTTCTACTTTTAAGGTACTCTGCATAGAATATATCGTCCTTTTTACATACTACCTGGGCCCTAAAAGAATCGCATGTGAACTTTTTCCCCTTCTCTAAATGCTGCTGATAAAAACTTACAATACACCCGCGGAGATGTTGGTGCTGTAAAGTCATTTTAAGAACTAACTTAACAAGTGTGCTGTCATGAGTCATATCATAAAAAGATAATGCAATAACTCATTTATTTACACAATGCTTTGGTGAAAAAACAAAGCGTGTTGAAACTGCAAGCAATTCAAATTAGTGCAGATTTTTAGTTATAACCCGTTATTTATTTTAATTTAAATTTGTTTTAAACATCAGATGCAATATCAATTAACAGAAAAATTACTTAATAACTTAAAACAAACTATTTTAAACTGATTTATGCTAAAAAATTTTTATGTTAAACAACATTGCCATAAAACTTAACAGAAAGAACTTAAATTATCGTAGAACATAACAAAATTTATTATCATTGGACATAACTGAATAACCTAAATTATGTTTAAAATTTAGATACTGCCAATCTAAAGGACCTTATCCTACGTACGGTTTTAATTTCAATTGGAAGAGAATTCCATAGTTTGACAACACTAACAAAAACATTCTAGAGGAAGCACGAAATTTAAAGTAAGGCAAAATAATATTATAAGTTCGACTTGAACGCGCAAAACATCATTGGAAATGTTGGAAGCATGAAAATGACGCCACAAATTATTTTCTCAAAAATTTTACGATTTAATAAACGAAGTTATTGCCTCCTTCAGTAGCATTTAAAAATAAATGATTTATATAAACGTAGTTATTTTACTTGGGACATTCTTTGTCAAAGCGGTAAATAAAAAGATCGACCGACGCCACACCAAAAAAAAAAAAGCTTCATACTATGTACAAAACAATTATTATATTCTACAAAGCTGTTTGTTCTTTTCAGCCAAGGAACGACTCTGTGGATAATACAAATGACCGTTTTTACAAAGAAAAATTTGTATATTTTACAAAGGCATTCGTTTATTTGTACATTATCAAACAATGTTCGTTTAGCTCACAAATTTATACATTATAGGTTTTTACAAACTAGCGTTTGTAGAATGTACAAAGTTACGAATTCAAATTTTTTTTATTGCGGCCTACACTACAAACGTTTGTACTATGAACAAACATTTGCACATTCTACGAATAGCCTCTGTTTGTATTTCTACAAAGATTTTGTTCGTAATTTTATCCTAAATATTCTTTGGGTGCAATCGTGGTGATATGAATGTTATAGTTTCCATACGGCAAATTAACACAAAAAATAATTTTTTTGAATTTTTTCCGATAATATTTTTTTAGAGGACAAGTTAAAGATGTTTATAATGATTTTAATTAATTCTTAAGGACTTTTAATTAAAAACACCGTAAGCTAACTCTGGTTTTGTTCAGTTTTGAGTTTTTCTATGTAAATACTATCTACAGATGTTAGACTACACAAACATTACACAACAGTCACAGTTCAAGGTCACCGAAAGCATCATTACTTAAAAACTGTAAAATTTTTTAAAAATTCATAAAGTATTAAAATTCAGAGTATTTGAACATACTTCTACTACATATATGCCAAAAAATTTCATCCATGGTTATTTGTAATTTTCAAAGATATCAAATTAATAATCACACTGTGCGCTTTTGTTCCCTGTATTTGATAATTTCATCATTGTTCAGCAAAGCTGTTATTATTGTTCGGACTAACTGCTTTACCGCTAACAAATATACCGAGTGAGTCTTACAAAAAGTCTAATTAAAGTCAGCATAAGTTGCAACAGAAAAATTAGATACATCATGGCGTATGAATAACTTTAATTGCTTTGAAAGCGGGCCAAAAATATGTGACTTGCAAAAGTTTTGCAGAGAATTTCAAACGAGTTTTCATAACAAAATCTATAAACAAAGCTACTCCTTTGTCGAGAGGTAATGTTTTTGATTAAAAGAACTCTACCCAGCTAGCATAGATTTTGATTTGTAACAAAAATATGTCATAATTCGGTGGTATTCCAGTTTCTTAAACAAATTTAGTCACAAATGGGTTGTATTAAAGTTTCGAATAAGTAATTTCTAACAAATCATTCGTTCTGTTGCAAATAAGTTAAACTACAGTGTTAATTATGTTACGAATAAATGTATTTTTTGTAAAAATGTTTCATATAGTTGTTTTTTTTTTAAAAGAGCAAAGAACCTAGGCATGCGCCTTATATAAGCAAGGTTTGGTCTTTGACCTGAAAGGAAAGATTATTTAGAGGAATTGATAGTAGCCATACATGAATTATTGACAAGGCGAAACAACCGTGAAAGACAATTTGAATTGCTACTAACCGAGGCTAGTGTTATGCCTTAACCTCGGCAAGCATTTCCAGCCCTTAATTGTGTTCCTGTCCTTTAATTCCACACTTTCCACAATTAAGTTGTCGATTTTTAGATTATTTAGTTGCAACAACTTTAAAAAAATATTTGCAACTTTTGATATTAAGACAGTTGCAAAAACTATGTATTGAGGTTATTATTACTTGCAAGAACTTTTGAAAAAAAAGGGTCTTAAAACTTTATACTCGCCATATTTGGTTTTTTGTCTACATTATGAATTTTGATTGGAATGAATTGAAATACGATTTATTTAGTATTTATTACTTTCATTTAGAATTTTCAGTGCACTATGATACTAGGAACTTAAAAAAATTTATTTAGCTATATATTAAACATTTTTACACGGAAATTAAACGCTCGAAATATTTCTTATTTCCAAATTATGCTAAAAATTTTTATTTTTTGGGTGGTGCGTGAGCTTTCTACACGGAGAAAACTGTTTGATTAATTTGTATTGTGGCTAAGCAAAACTTGCGCTTGGTTCTTAGCCACTTCAAATCTATGCCAGATTTCAGCAAAAACTAATCAAAATTTGTTATTCCAGTATATAATAACTAAAACCTAAAACTTTTTGATTAAATTCAAGGAAAATTTTGCTAAATTATTATAAACTGCAAAAGCAAATTTCTACTTAATTCAAGCAAATATTTGCTAAGTAATTATAAATTGGAATAGCAAATTTTGATTAGTTTTTGCTAAAATCTAGCATATTTTTGAAGTGAAATAATGGAGATTTGAACCTCGGCCGCGTGAGTGTAAGTGTATTAGCTTATCCATTCGACCATCACAGTTGTTAACCAATCTTCGCCTAATTTTCTTCATTAAGAATAAACGTGTGCTCGTGTGTTTAGAAGAAATTTGCTTGAATTGAGTAAAAATTTGCTATTTGAGTTTATAATAACTTAGCAAATATTTGCTTGAATTAAGTAGAAATTTGCTATTCCAATTTATTATAACTAAGCAAATATTTGCTTGAATTCAGCAGAAATTTGCTTTTGCATTTAATAATAACTTAGCAAAATTTTGCTTAAATTCAAGCTTAAATTCAAGCAAAATTAATGATTAATTTGTATTGCTTTTTCCACAATACATGAGGAGTGATTTCAATTTATCAATCTTTTTCTCAAATCACACCGTGCTGAGCAAAGCTTTGCTGATTTGCTTTTTAGCAAAACATTTGCTTGATTCAATCAAATTAATTTTCTCCGTGTAGAGATAAAACACAAATATTAATCGACAAAATGGCCTTTATTGTCAAATTTTAGTGTAAACTCTTCATATTTTAAATTTTTTTTCGCATCCTTTTACTTCATACCAATATGTCTTTGACTTTTAAAATACACTCCAAAAAATTATCACTGGTTTAATGAAAATTATGTTAAGGAATTGTGTATGTAAAAAATTTAAATTTTTTTTTTTTCAATCAGAAATAATTATGTCATCAGTACTCCTTCGTTGTTAAAAAATCTGTCATTATAACTAAAAACAAATTCAATAAAGCAAAATATTTGTTACATTGCAGCAACCTAAGTTGTTACAAAATAAGCGTAAAATATCTGCTTTTTCAATTGTAATTACGTTACAATTACGATTTATATCTGCATTGGCGACTATTTTGCGACTGGGTATTGTCAAAGAAGTAAGTTTTAAAATTTGCATTTTTACATTTTTTAGTATGAAAAACGAATTTTTTTTTTAAAATTATACTTAATGTACCTAAAACACCAAAAAATGCTTTTAAAATTAAAAATGACTACAAATGACACTAAAATAACTTAAAAATCGCTAAAAATGACCAAAATAAAATTTCCTTATTCTAGTTAAAATGACTTAAAAACTAAATCCGATAAAAAACGATGAAAAATGACGAAAAAAATTACCTAAAAATTTTTCATATTTGGAATTTAGGCAACGAAAATAGAAGTTCTTAATAAACAGGAAATGTCTTAGCAGTAGCAGAAAAAGGATGACATGTCATCGAAATCCTTGACCTGTTAATAACTGTAATATGAACACTTCACTGCAAGACTTTGATCTTTGTCTTTGATTGATCTTAACAACCAAAATCGGATTTTGTCACATCTCGCTTACAATTCTGCATTACAATGTCATCAGCAATAACTTTTTACAAGCGCGTTTTATTTTTTAGTTAAAAAGCGTTGTTGCAAAAACTGTGTGACCGATACATAATTACAAGCGCAGATTATTATTTTTTTTTGTGTGACATCAAATGTGTGATAGAGAGGGAGTCAAATCAAAATAACACAAAACTTTTAATTGCTATTTTATATAAGCACATGTAGAGAATTTTTCAAATATCAATGAGACTAATTTTTGGAGTTTTTTTCCTTGGCCTTTGTTTACCTTTGTTGTGATGATGTGATGTACCCAATGATTTTTTGATTATGTCTTATTTCCAATACATATTTATCTACTAATTCGAACATAAACATTTTGAATGCGAAGCACGAAATCACAATTAAATAATACTGTACTGATTCTCAATACACTCGAGTCGCACAGTTTAAAAAAAGGAGTTTTTGTTGAGTAACAAAACTTGGCAGGGACCTTTCAATCGATGAAATAAAAAATTTCTAAAAAATTCAAAATCCGCTTCCACACCATTTCATGGAAATTTTAATCGAAGAAATAAATACATTTTGAAAAAAGTCAAAATCCACATCCACACCTACCATATTCGGCACAGAACTTATTAAGAATATCTAAAGTAAAAAATTTGATACAGAACTTATTAAGGATCTCCAAAATAAAAAAACTTGATAAGTTGCCACGTTCACTTTTTCCAATACGTGCACTAAAAGTTTCAAGAAAAATAAATTATATACCCTTACGCAAATGTAAGGTAGGGCTTATAAAAAATACAAAATTTTGGATTAGTTGAAAAATTTATGTTTGCTCTATCACATCATCACCAAAAATCATTTAAATTAGCGAGTGGCATCTGGGTAGCTTTGGTTGTTAGCTGCAATAAATTGCTTGCAAAAATTCAAAGCATCTCTAAGAACTCAAGATCCGCAAGAAATTCCCATTAAAAATAAACCACAACAAATGTGAATGGCAGCTACCTAGCTACAAGATAATGTTAAACATACCTCCTCCAAGACTTGAAAGTTCTTTATTAGGGCAAACTTGAAAGGAACTCAAATAAAATGCACCAAAAGTACTTAAAAGTAAAAACCAAATGCACAAAACCGAAAAGAAACTTTCAAAGAAGATTTTAAATTAAAAGCACAAAGGGTGTGATGGTGTTTAAGCTTTAATGAAGGGGGGGAAGGAGAAGGAAAAGAGTAAATTTTCTCTAGCTGTTGCGTTCTCATTGCTTATGAGTTATGATAACGAACTGACAGCTGCTTGTTAACGCAGTGCTTGATGATGTTGATGATGATGAAGTAGTAGCTGTTGTAGTTGTTTTCTTTAGCGATGATAGTGTTAAATATGATGAAGACGTACATGGTTGTTAGTCTCACAGTAGTTGTTGTCATAGCATTTGTTGTCATAGTATCTACAACAAATATATATCCATAACAGTGTTGCCAGCTACTGCTGATGAAAATTCGCAATTCTAGCCTAAAAAATCCGTTTAAATCCTTAATTTTTTTTTTCTTATTTATTGACAAAGGGATGTCAGTGGCAAAAATATATCGATGTATTTCTTTGATTCAATGCAACGAAATGTACATCGATATTATTCGATGCATCGGAGGGCACACATCTATGGCATCGATGCATCGATTTGCATAGGATTTTATTTATTTATTCAGTCTACTGATAATAAATCTTACAGATTATAGTAACAACTAATTAAAATACTTAACAGTTAATGAAATAGCATGAATAAGTTGAATCTAAAGCAATTGTCATCTACATTAAAGTTTAAAATAGGAGCAACATTATTACATAACCCTAAGCATCTTGCGAGTGGTTCGTTATATGCATAACTTGCCGCATGCATATATGTTATTTAAGATATTATTTCGCAAAAAGATTGTTATTGCAAGATTGTACAAAAGTGAAAATCAATTAATATAACTAAGCTAATAATGTTTTTAACGGGCTATTGAATAAGGTAAAAAAATTATTTGTAAAACCATAGAAATCATCCAAAACTCTCTCTTAATTTTTGGATTTTTTAGAAAAACTCTTAATTGCAGGTGTGTCGTTCAATTTATTCGATATTATGTTTACTCGATATAACATAAAACGTCATTTAATTTTATATGGAGAAAGTGTGGGAGATTATCATAAAATGAGCCTTCAAAAATCTGAATTACTGCAGGAAATTGCTTCATTTCTGAAACTTAATCTAATTTAATGAGATTATATAGAGTAACATAAGTTGTTTTGTGGACGCTTCTTATGTGTCCCATTAAATTTGAAGTATTTCCGGCACTCTTTATATTCTTTTTTCCCAAATAACAATTCGCGTTGTTTTCGCTGCGTTTTATAAAAAAACCTAAAAACCACACTTTTTGAAACCGTATTAATTTTTGGCCAAATTCACTCTTATCTTTTTTTCACAGTTGAAAAACTAAAATAGCGATTCAATGTACTACAGATTTCGATATACATCGATATACAGGATATTCGATATACATCGATGCATCGGATATACTCGATGTTAACAATTCGATACATCGACTTGATACGATGTTTTGAAAAGCTTTTGATATACTCGATGGATCGATGTATTTTCATATAACATCGAATGAATTTTAACTACCTAAAAAAAATATTATATTGTTGTGTTATGTTCAAGTGTCTTTTTATTACTGACTTCAAAGTATACAGAGTTGGTTACATAGTGTAGTGAATATAATGATCAGATATAAGAGTATAAAGAGTGTTGCATGTTGTAAGAATAAGAAGGGTAAATATTAATAAATAATAGTATTATAATATAAAATAATACAAATAGTTTCTATTTGTACAACATCTTTCCGTTTATACATTTTAAATAAACAGTTTTAGTTAATAACTAGTATATTCTGTAAATTCTGAGTATGTTAAATTAACATTTATAAATATAATTCTTTGTTTATTATTTATACATTTTTTTCAAATTTGTAATTAATAATTAATAAACCTATAAATTGCATTTACAATATAAGATATGCATTTTATGTTTTCTTATACTCTAATCTAGAAGGCGGATTAATCAATCTTCCTCTTTTAGTTATATACTGTTTCTCTTCAATTTCCTTATTACATTTAGTTTCATAACTTGTATTAGCTATTTCATTATTTAGTGGTTCTTCGATATGCTTTTTATTTAATTCTACTTTATTTTCATCTGCGCCTTCTCTAACTCTATCTTTATCATTTGTTTGTGGCCTTTTTGATATATGTTCCCTATTTCTTCTATAAAGCGAATCATATTTGTCCTGCACCAAATATGAACGCGGCTCTTTACAATTATCAATAATTACGCCCGGAAACCAAACTGAACTAGGTGTCTTTTGGAACATAACATGCTCTCCAGCACTAACTGGCTTCAAATTTTTTGACTGCTTATTGTACGTTTTTGATGACATAAGATTCTGAGATTTTATTTTTTCAATATGTTTTTTATGATCAACTATTTTTGGTTTAAAATTATTTGAAACAGATGGTATTTTTGTTCTTAACATTCTAGACATTAGTAATTCCGCGGGGCTGTGCATATCGCCTTTAGGGGTAGTTCGATAGCTAAGCAATGCTATGTATGGATCAGTGTTACTTTCGTAACACTTTATAAACAATTTCTTAATTGTCTGTATTGACCTTTCCGCCAAACCATTTGACCTTGGCAAATATGGGCTAGAAGTTATGTGTTCTATATTCCATTCTGAACAAAATTTTTTAAAATCACTTGAATTGTACGGTGGGCCGTTATCAGATATTAATATGTGGGGAATACCATGTCTCGCAAAAATTGACTTTAACTTTCTTTTTACCTCTACACTAGAAAATCCCCTATCTAATAATTCTATCTCAATTAATTTAGAGTAATAATCCACAACTATTATATATTTTCTTTTATTGAATTCAAAGAAATCACACCCAACCTTAAACCATGGAATATCCACTATTTCATGAGAAAGTAATTCTTGTTTGGTGTTTGAGTTTTTATATTTCATGCAAATTTCACAATCAGACACAACGTTGTAAATGTCATTGTACATATTTGGCCAGAATATTGATTGTCTAGCAAGACTTTGAGTACGCTGAATACCCATGTGACTCTCGTGCAATCGTTTCAACATATCACGGCGAAGGCTATTTGGAATTATGATTTGATTGTTTTTAAAAAATAAACCGTCAACCACGCTTAACTCTTGTTGCATGCTAAAATATGGCGCAATAGATGTTTCAACCTGTTTTTTGTTTCGAGGCCAACCTTCTTGTATATATTGAAAAATTTTCTGAAGTGTATCATCTGTTTTAGAGCACTCGATAATATTCTTAATTTCAGCAGAATGAATATCAATTTCGGAAAGTAAAATATCGCAGTGAAGCGTGAGATCTTTGTCAAATTCAAGTAAAGTGTATTCATTTAATGGTGCCCTTGAAAGGGTGTCAGCTATGTAAAGAAATTTACCTGCTTTATACCTCACGTCTAAATTATAGCATTGAAGCCTAAGCATGAATCGTTGTAGTCGCGCAGGTATTTTATACAATGGTTTTTGAAACAGTTATACAAGTGGTTTATGATCCGTTTTTACTATAACTTTTAGCCCATATATGTACTGATGAAAACGTGTGCAACCAAAAAGAATTGCAAAAAGTTCTTTTTCAATTTGCGCATAGTTCGATTGAGTATCCGTTAATGATGCTGATGCATAAGCAATAGGGTTTTTTTCATGCAGAATAGCTGCACCTACTGCAAATTTTGATGCATCAACTGATAATATGAGCGGCTTATTTACATCGAAATATGTGAGAACAGGCGCTTTTGTAATTTCGTGTTTTAAGCGTTCAAATTCTTGCACATGTATTGGATCCCAATGCCAGACTAAATTTTTTTTTAATAAATCACGCAAATGTTTATTTTTTAATGATAAATTATTTATAAATTGGCCCAAATAATTAACCATACCTAAAAACCGTTGCAGTTCTAAAACAGATGTAGGAGCAGGCATTTCTAAAATAGATTTAATTTTTTCGTTATCTGGTCTTACTCCTTTGTCGTCAAAAACATGTCCTATAAATTTTATTTCTCTTTTAATAAATTTGGATTTTTCTTTATTAAATTTTACGCCTACAGCTTTAGCTCTTTCCAAAACTTCATTCAAAATTCTATAATGCTCTTTAATTGAAGACGAATGTATTAAAAAGTCGTCTATATAAATAATCAAGCCACTAATATCACCAAACAATTTTATCATTTCAGCATGAAATATTTCAGGCCCTGCATTTATGCCGAAAGGCAATCTTAAAAATCGAAATCGACCGACAGGCGTATTGAAAGTGCACAACCGTGAGGATGCCTCATCTAGGGGTATCATCCAAAATCCATTACTAGCATCTAGAGAACTAAAAAATTTTGATCCACTTAGTTTTGCTTTGCAATCGTCAATGTTGGGAAATGGATAATGCGGTCTCAAAATGACTTTATTTAAATTTCGCGGGTCTAAACATAGCCTTATTTTCCCATTTGCCTTTTTTCAATTACTATTGAGCTTACCCACTCTGTTGGTTCAGATATCGGTGCTATGACTTCCAAGTTAATCATTCGTCTTAATTCATCTAATAATTTTGTTTGCATTGTAAATGGTATCTTACGTGGCGCATCCACTACAGGTATGCAATCACCCTTTAAAGTCAGTCTGCATTTATTTTTCAAATGGCCTAATCCTTGAAATACTTCAGAATACTTATTTAAATTAAAGCAATTAATTGTATTAAAATTTTTAATTAATGAAAGCTCTCTCGCTGTGTTTAAACCGATAATATTTTTGCATTTCATGTCTAATACGTGAAATTTTGTTATAATGTTTTTATCTTCAAAATTTAAGTTGATACTAACAACTCCAATCAATGGCAATTTCTCTCCACTAAATCTTAATATTTTAGAATTTGTTTGCTTAAGTTGTTTTTCTAAATTTAAAAATTTTGCTGTTAGAACTGATAAAATATTTGCCTGCGCACCAGTGTCAATTTGACATAGCAACTTGTGATTATTTACCATTACTTCCACCTGCCATTCGTTTGCATCCGTACCCCGAAAAAGTTCTTCAGTTGCCACAACTCCATCATCTTTTTCAAAGAGCATGCTCACAAAAAAATCTTCTTCTTCTTCCTCGCCTTCTTCCTCGAAATTTGTATTAAGAACCTGATTTACAAATTTTCGGTTTGCTTGCTGGAATTTGTTATTAGGCTGCTGTTGTTGTTGGAATCTTCGGTTGTTGGACTGCTGTTGCTGTCTGCCACTGCTTAACTGTTGTTGAAATTTACCGGCATATATGTGCTGTTGTTGCTTGTAAAAGCACATTTTTGCAAAATGATCTCTTTTCTTGCAAATATAACAAATTGCGCCTAATGCTGGGCATTTGCTGCTATGTATCTGTCCACATTTGCTACAAACCGGTTTTTGCAATGCGTGACCTCTGTTATATTTCTGTAAAGCTCCTACATAATTTACCTCCTCGTCAGCCTTTGCCAATTTGTTCGCGTTTTCTCTGGCAATTTCTATTGACTTTGCAATTTCCATAGCTTTATCTAGAGTAATGTCGCCTTCACTAAGAAGTCTTTCTTTGACTTTGCTCAAACTAGCAGACAAACCACATATGAAGATGTCACGAACAAGTGCTTCTCTTAAATTTCCAAAATCACATGAAAAGCTCAGGTTTTTTAAAACTGTAATGTATTCATCAATCGATTCCTCACTTCCTTGGCTGCGTGTAAAAAATTTGTGCCTTTCCATCGCTATATTTACCTTTGGCACGAAGTACTGATCAAATTTTTTCACTAAATCATCATATTTGGCGCTGTCAATGTCTTCACCAAATGAGTTAAATATTGATAGTGACTCAGCTCCAACGTGGTGCAATAGCAAAGCTACTTTCCTTTGGTCAGGCTGTTGATCCAGACCAGATGCGCGCAAGAAAATATTAAATTGAGTTTTCAAATTTTTCCATGTTAAATCTAGGTTCGAAGATTTCAAGTTAATCGGCGTTATTGTTGCTGTTAAAGACATCAATTGCGGTGACATTATATTGTTAAGAACTGATGGTTTTCTTTCTTCATCTTTAGACACGTTTTCTTTTTGACTCATTGTTTAATTTTTTATTTTTAACCGTTGACTTTATTAAGCTTAGCAAACATCTGACACCATGTTGTGTTATGTTCAAGTGTCTTTTTATTACTGACTTCAAAGTATACAGAGTTGGTTACATAGTGTAGTGAATATAATGATCAGATATAAGAATATAAAGAGTGTTGCATGTTGTAAGAATAATAAGGGTAAATATTAATAAATAATAGTATTATAATATAAAATAATACAAATAGTTTCTATTTGTACAACATATATAACAAAATAAATAAAGAAAAATAGTTAAAAAGGAAAACTCTGAAAATAAGACATTAATATTGGAATTTCTATGATTGTGGAGGCTTTTTTGTTTTTAATTTTTGTGATAATTATGACCAACATTCTTATACAATATATTGCCTTTTTTTTAGAATAACCAGTATTCTTATGTTTCGTTATTTCGTTTTTTGTTTTTTAATAAACAACAACTGAATCAGAGAATGATTGTAAAAAATTTTGTTTCCCTTTTCCTTAGTTAAGGTGCACCCGGACTATATGTTTCATACAGATGAAATGTCAAAAAAATTAAATACCGAATTTCATCTGTGTGTCAAAATTTAGTTTTTGTCATTCAGTTTTTTCTTTTGTCTCCACACTATCTGACACGTCATTTGAAAATAAAATACAGCTTTTGAAATTTTTGTAAGCCGTAAAGCTCTAAAGTGTCCACTTTTGGTCATTCAAACTAAGAATAAATTCATTAAAAATCAATTTATTGAATAAATCTTAAAATTCTTGAAATCTTAAAAGGCAAATCTTAAAATTTACCTTTTCTTCTATTTTTACATAAAAAATTTATCAAACTGACATTTTGTAATTCAAAAATTTACAGACGCAAATACAAACGACAAATTCTTAGATGAGGCCAAGACCGACATACGGTTGTAGCGCCAACTAAGTAAGTAAGTAGTAGTAAATACAAACGACATTTCAAAACGACATTTTCATATGTTCCACACTATCTGTCGCTAAAAACTATTTGTAATTTTTGACGTGTCATATGTATGAAACATATAGTGTAGAGGCACTTTTACTGTTAAAAGGCGTGCGAACAGGGGCAGTGGTTTTGTAGGAGCTTTTAATAAATTAAAATAGTCATAGTTAAATTGAAAATAGTAAAGGAAGGGGCTGACTTTAGTATTGTGGTGCAATGCTAGATTTTTAGAAAACATCGATGTTTCTCAACGATATATCGGAAAGTATCCATGCACTGTCTCGATGCATTACATAAAAAAAAAATCGATGTATTTTCTAAGTGGACACCCCTACTACAGATGTCAGTTTACAAAAATCATCGATGCAACGCTGTATCGACTATTTATACATCGAGTGGATAATAAGATGTCCCGATAAATTTTTTTTGTTTTCCTTAACGCAAGAGCCTTTAAAATTTGGGTAATTGATTGTAGATTACAAGAATAATTTTAAAAATAAAATAAAACTATATCCTAAGGGCTCTACCAACCTTCAAGTTTTTGGCAAATTTTAATTTTTATAGTGATATAGTAAATATGATAGTGATATTTTATTATAAAAAAATTTACTTTGCTAAGGTAAATTTATACATTCGATTGAATCCCACATGCTTAGATGTAGTTCTGTTACTGATTTGACATCCCTGTATTGACATCCTGCATTTGACATCCCTGCATGCGTTCACTTTTGACAGAAAGATTGTTACTTTGTCGTTTCTCACAGTTGCTAACCTGACCAAACACACTAGAGTAAAAAAAAATCTGTAATATGCTTTTAAATGTTTTAAAAAACCTTTTTTTATAATAAGAAGTAATACATACACGTCGTTGTGATTGTTTAAAAATTATACGACATAATGAGTTCAAGGCTTAGTGCGACTACTTGTGATATATTGGGTCCATACAAACATGCAATAACAATAGAGTTCAGCTACTACAGCTTTTTCACACTTTCTCCGCAATAGATCATTCTAAGAACCAATCCAATATCATTGAAATAACTCAAAGATATCGATAAAAGTGGTCCAATAAAAAACCAAAAGGGAGAAAAATTTACCCACCATAATATGGGTTGGGCTCAGGGACAACACAAGACATAACAACTAACCATGCGTTTACATAGATCTAATCATACATTAGTTTTCAATCTACTTTTGAGTTGACCTTTCGACAAGTTAACATCAAAAACGTTACAGTTGTTAACAAAGGTACTCATGCGATTTAATGGAGCAGTTAACATATAATTTGTTCTACTAAATGGTAAATAAATCAAGTTGTTAGAGTTTCTGCTGCTTCTACGGTTAGTGTTAAAATTTATAAAAGAAAGAAGCTCTGGAGAGTCGAATACACCAGTTATGAGTTGGTGTAAGTAGACGATATCAGCAGATTTTCTTCTCTCACTTAAAGATTGCATCTTTAATAATTTTAAACGATCCTCATATGGAGGAAGGTTAAATGTGTCAGTTCCACTCAAGCCTCTTAGTGCAAACCGAACAAAACGTTTTTGAATTCTTTCTATACGATCAACATGCACATTGTAATGTGGGGACCATACTTGACTTGCGTACTCCAGGTGAGGACGCACGATTGAATAATACAGAGTTGTAGTTGTTATTAAGCTATCAAACTCTTTGGCCCATCGTTTTATAAAACCAAGCATAGAAGACGCTTTTTTACAAATTCTATCAATATGCATGTTAAACGATAACTTAGAATCCATGCATATACCAAGGTCTTTGAAAGTAGTTACACGACTTAAGGCAGTATCTTTAATTTTGTAATAAAAAACAAGATTGTTCCTTTTACGCAAAAAGGTCATAGTTTGGCATTTATCTGGATCTAAAAACATGTTATTTTTAGAACACCAAACCTCAAAGGAGTTCAAGTCTGACTGGAGCAGGTCTGAATTGTCATTAGAATCAATTGTTCTGTATATTTTCATATCATCTGCATAAATAAGCAAATGAGAGTGTTTAATGACGTGGGTAACATCATTAATTGCCAAAATAAACAGAAGTGGGCCCAGGTGGCTTCCTTGAGGAACACCCGATTCTGCAACAAATTAAGAAGACAACACGCCTCGGAACCGTATTTGATAAGATCGCTCCATCAAATACGATTTGATCCAGTTTACAAAATATTGTGGAAATCCCATTAATTTAAGTTTAAATAAAATTAGATTATGTGGTAATTTATCAAAAGCTTTACTAAAATCAGTGTAAATACAATCGACCTGGCTACCAGTATCAATAGATTTTAAGCAGAATGTAGTGAAATCAAGGAGATTAGACACAGTGGATCTGCCAGTAACAAAACCATGCTGACGAGTTGTCATGACTTGCCCACAGTGAATTTTCACTCGATCGTACACTATTCGCTCAAAAAGTTTAGGAATCGAAGACAATTTAGCGATAGGCCTATAATTAGTGACGTCGTTCCTGCAACCTTTTTTGTAAATAGGACATGTAATAGGATATAAGATTTTTTCCAAAAAAGAGGAAAATTACTTTCATTAATTGATTTATTAAAAAGTAACGCGAGAGGCTGACACAAAACGGAGCCGCATTGTTTTAACACTGCGGCAGGAATTCCATCTGGTCCAGCGCTAAAATCCTCATCGATTGATTCAATATACTTAAAAATATCCTCTGAGGTAAAAGATATATGCCCCAAAGAAACTCTGGATGCGTTGTTCATATAATCAAAATACGCTAAATCAGGATTAAAAGAATCTGAACAGAATGATTCTTTAAAAAGATTGTCAAATAAGCCACAAATAATGGTGGAATCGTCAGTAAATCCATCCTAAAATTTGAAAGAAGAAGGAAATCCATCAGTCTTCTTCTTAACATTAATAAATCCCCAAAATTTTCTTGGATCAGACAAAATACTCAGCTTCATATTATCCAAATACTCATTATACAATGCAGCTCAAAATTCCACGCAATTATGCAATCCTCAAGGCTTGCATAGACCTCTACACTGCTCTTTGGAGGAACGTATGCATTAATAACATATACATTAGAATTGCAATGTACAACCTTAACGCATATAAGTTCGATATTAGCAGAGCAGGGAATATCAATAAAGGAACTAACACAGGAGTTCCTTACAGCTAATAGAACACCACCACCAACTGCAGAATTATTGTCAGCGTGTCTGTCCTTCCTATATACTTGAAAACTATTGTCAAACAGTTCTAAGTCAGTAATTCCTCCGTTCAACCAAGTTTCAGTTAACGCGATAATGTCTTCAGAAAAATTCTGAGTTGACAAAAAAATGTCGCGCGTCTTTGAACGCAATCCCCTTACATTTTGATAGTAAAGGGAAAGCCTATTTAGTTTTTTTGGGTCTGACTGGTGATATTATTCGTCCTTCTAGACCTGTGTTTAGGCTTAAACTCAGAAACAAAGATATTATCAGCCCTCAGATTAGAGCTCAGAACAGTTGCAAACTCTTCAGCAGCTACTGTGAGAATAAATGATTCGTGGGACGGTTTATTGCCAATTTTCTTGCATGAGCAGAAAGCAGCCTGACTTACTAATTGGTTGTGTTTAACAAACGTCAATACATTTTCACTTGTTGTGTCGGGCTGAAGACGTGAAATGAAAATCTTTTTTTTTCTCGACAAAGCTCTTAAATTTAATGAACTATTGCGCTCATTAGTTATGTCATTTTTAGTCGGGGGAGAAACAGATGGAGAAGATGGAGTAATAACTATACTATCTATTCTCACTGGCGTAAACACTGGTTTAGCCGAGATCTGCTTCGTTTCTAAAGTGGCTGGAAGCGTCATGCGCCGCTTATTACTTTTATTTTTGGAATTATTTCTCTTTTTCTTCGAAATATTTAGGTCTTTTTTAGATAAAACTATTTGAGTCTCAGAAGAAGAGGCTGGAAGAGTCTGAGACAATGCGGTCGAAATTTTTACCGATGAAGACTTTTCATCATAAATGCTAGTACTGGGTGAGGTGCTTACTTCATTAAAAAATGTAACAATTTCTTTAAAATTGTTATTTAAAGCGTTAAGACTATCACCGAAAAGCTTAATTTTTGAGAAAAACTCATCTGGTGAAAGAACCCTACACGAAGCACAATACCAGCGAAGACCTGATCGTGGTGAGATTATATCATCAAGACACGACTTAGAGATCCCAGCACATGATGTATGGAACAAACGCCCAAATGGGCCAGAACAACTGAACATACGGTTCAGAATGTTTTGACTTTTGCAAAGCTCGTCTAAAGAACAAGCAGCAAAATTTTCTACGGAAAAATATTCCATAGCGAATAAACAAAGTTCAATAATTTTATGTGAGCAAAAATAATGTCCACTAAGTGCTAATGGGTTAATATAATATGTTGCAGTTTAAAAGCAACTGCAACAGTTCTCTGTGCTTAGTTTATGCAAATAAACAAACAACGCACAAAGAGGAACGCAAAAAAGAGAAAGAAAAAAGCATATAAGCAGCAGCTCAGCTATCAAACTATAAACGACAATTAAAACAACACATGTATGTACTACAATAAAACATTAAAAAATTCAACCACACAGCATGAAAACACTATAGGTCACCTTAAAAACAATTTTCCATCACAAATAAATAAAAATACAACACATACCGAAATTAAACAAACACTGGTATAACACAAATTACAATAAAAAAAACAACACAAGAGAAACGACTGTCACCGGCCAAAAGACGAGATCATCAAAGAATTGTACAATCGGCAGCTACCAACCATAAAGGACGTCATTAAATATATTTTATTTGTCAAGAACGATCTGAAATTGAAGTATAATGGAAAGGAACCATCAAATTCAGATATATATGCGATTGTTTCTGAAATGATCAATAATATTTGGACCAAAGCTTCAATTTCAATCGTAACTAAGGAACGAGTTATTCAAATACTGAAGTCCTATTTCTAAAAGTACCTCAATGTGAAAAGATACCCCAAAAACAAGCAAAATGATAGATTTCAAAACAAATTTAAATATTTTTAAGAGTCATCTGAGAAGATTTTCGACGTTGCTGCTTGTAAATGCACTTCATTTGAATCTTGGTTCGTGCTTAAAAATTAAGAATGTTCTCATCAATGAGAGAAGATTTTTGTTGGATCAAAGAAATGACCGGGAAATGGTTATAATTGGTGTTGATAAGAAAGAAACGGCTAGATCAGATGAAACGACAGCAGTGACAAATTGAAGAGTCAATAAGGGCAGCAAAAAAGTAATGCTCTAATAAAAAAAAGGATTCTTTTTCAGAAAATTGTGATGAAGATTTGGTACGCGAATTTTCCCGAATAATAGAGGTATCCCCGATAAACACGTCCTCGACAGAGACTCCATCGACTTCAAGGGCAAATCGAAATACATTACCGTTGCTAACAGTTGCTAAGGTATGTGATAGATACGGTTTATCGACGCGATCTGCTGCTGCTGTTGCTTCTGCTGTTTTGGCTGACGTCGGCTTGGTTTCTGCCAAAGATTTAACTCTGCTTATTGATAAAAATAAAATCCACAGAGCTGTATCTAAAGCTCGGACAAAAACTATAAAAGATATTAGAGCTATTGCTATAAAAAGCATTTACTTTGACGGACAAAAAGACAAGACTCTAATAAATGAAAAAAATAGGATCGTTACCAACGCAAAGAAGTTTCAGAAGAGCACATATCAATTTTAGCAGAATCTGGATCAATTTATTTGGGACACACAACGCCAAATTGTGGCACTGCAAAGGAAATAGTTAATACGATAACAAGTTTATTAGAGGGTGGAGGTTGGAATTTATATGACGTAATTTGCGTTGGATGTGAAGGAACTGCAACTAACACCTGTTGGAAGGGTAGCGTTATTCAGTATTTAGAGCAGTATTTGCAGAGAACGTTACAATGGTTTGTTTGTATGCTTCATGTCAACGAGTTACCCCTCCGTCACTTGTTCTTGACCTTAGATGGTTGCACTTCGGGTCCTCGAGAATATTCCGGACCTATTGGAAAAAAAATTAGTTGGTTGCGAAAATAAAACCACGGTGGCTTTTATTGTACTTACTTACTTACTTAGTTGGCGCTGCAACCGTATGTCGGTCTTGGCCTCATCTAAGAATTTGCGCCAGCCATTTCTGTCTTTCGCTTGCTAGCGCCAGTTGGAAATTCCAAGCTTCGTCAGGTTTTCCTCTACTTGGTCTTTCCAGCGAAGATGCGGTCGTCCTCTTCTGCGTTGCCCATCGTCTTTCATGCGCTGAACATGACCAAGCCAGCGAAGCCGGTCGATTTTAATGCGCTTGACTATGTCGACGTCTGCGTACAGCTCATACAGTTCATCATTCCACCGTATTCGGCACTCGCCATTGACGCAGATTGGTCCTTGGATCTAACGAAGAATATTTTTCTCGAAAACTTTCTTCTAAAGTCCTTTCATCTGAGCTGCTCAGCGTCCAGGTTTGTGATGCATAAAGAAGGACGGGCATGATGAGCAATTTATAGAGCGTGATTTTCGTTCGTCGAGAGAGGGCTTCTCAATTGCCTACTGAGCCCAAAGTAACACCTGTTAGCAAAAGTTATTCTTCGTTTGATCTCAATGCTGATGTCGTTGGTTGAGTTAATGCTGGATCCCAGATAACCGAAGCTCTTCACAACCTCGAAGGAGGTATTGTCAACGGTAACGTGGGTTCCAAGACGCTGGGACTGTTTGTTTGTTGGCACCAAGTATTTCGTCTTATCTGCATCCGCCGTGACTTTCTTTCTAATCTGGAAAATGCTGCACTGACTTCGCGCTTTTAATGTGGTGACTGGTAATTTGCTTGACTTGCGGAAAATTGTGGTCAATCAACTAAGTACAGATTAAAAATATCTTTATGAGATATGTCAAGCTGTATCAACTGGTACCTGTACTCCTGAACTGGCAAACCGTCAACCTGGAAAAATAGTGCACCCGAGATGGCTTACTTCTGCTAATCGTATACTCAGACTTTACCTAAGTACTCCTAATCTATCAAAAATTTTCAATTGTTGGTCAACTACGTGGTTAAAGCATACGCTCCTATTTAGTTCCTTATCAAGCAAATGACGTCTTTTAGGGACGGAGTCAAACATATTTTTCAACTGATTAAATATTCTCGATTTTTACCCAAAAATCTGAGATCTGTTGTGGATGCTGTTATCGAAAGAAATTTTTTTTGCGCACCAAGAAAACTTCCTTATAAGTATGTTCTTTGATGATAGAAACCACAATCACGAGCTGGCATTGCAAAGAATAATAAACGCTAGAGAAGCTGAAAGTAACACTATGCTAGAGATTACACCGAAATTATTGTGTGGAACGAGTGTCAGGTTACAGCACCGCCAGTTCTTCGACATATTTCTAATCAGGATCTTCAAATCATGGTAAAATATAAATGCTTGGAAATTGTTGACTTTCCTTGTCACACACAATCAGTGGAAAGATAGGTTAAACTGGTAACAGAGGCCTTACAAAGTGTAACTGACCCATCTTCTGTAGATGGCTTTATCAGAACCAAGTTGCATTCTCGAGCAGAAATGCCAAATTTTAGACACAGAAATAAGTTTTAATTCTAAGTGTTTGTCATTGATTATAATTTTTTTGTTTATTTTATTTTTTGTGCTTTTTTACATTTATTTTAATAATAAAATATCTTTTGAACTTGATTTTTGTATTACTTTAGGCATTTGGTTTAAGTCTGCACAAACGTAAAACTCACGAAACAACAAAGTCAGTAGAGCCCTTAAGATGACACACAATTTTATTTTTTTTGTAACTTTTTCTGTGTAAAATTTCTCAAATTTTGATACCTCTTGCGATAGTGTAGCTCGAAAATTTTTGTTTTCTCATATATGGACGGGACACTCTTGTGGATAATTCTCGATGCATTGAAGCAAAACATTGATATTTTCGATGCATCGATGTTTTTCCGACATCCCTAATTAACACTTTAATGAAATAAACTATACTAATTATTAGTGTTCGCTGGAATGTGAATTTAAGTAACATCCTAGAACTTGAATGCTATGTAGAGCAAGTAAACAATGCAGTATATAATGCCTACGAATCTAGCTGTCCAACAGGGCACAAGAACAAAACATACTCCTTGGTGGAGCGCTGAGCTGACCAGACTCCGGAAGAAGGTGCGATGCAGCTTTAATGCCGCAAAGCGCAACGGAGAATGGCACAACTACACGGCGACTCTGACGGAGTATAATAAAGAAATCAGGAAAGCCAAAAGACAGAGCTTTAGAACCTTCTGTGAAGACATTTCTTCCACGCCAGCAGCAGCCAGGATACACAAAGCAATGGCTAAAGGCAGAGTGGAGACAAGAATGTCACTTCTATTGCCAGACGGAAGCTATACGCTTAGAGAAGAGCAACGAGCCAGTCACCTTCTAGAAACTCATTTCCCGGGCAGTACACCGGTAACTGAGTATGAGACAGCAGACAGGCAGATTACTCCAAATCAAGAAGAATGGAAACTTGCAACGAGCATTTGTACTAAGGCTCGTCTAGATTGGGCACTCAGAACCTTTCAACCATTCAAATCAGCAGGTGTAGACGGCATCTTTCCTGCACTTCTACAAAAAGGTGCAGAAACTATATTGCCTCACCTAGTCAAAATAACTAGAAGCAGCCTTGTGCTGGGCTATATCCCAAGGAAATGGAGAAGGGCGATAGTCACCTTCATACCAAAAGTAGGGAAAATAGACTACACGCTACCAAAGTCGTTTAGACCCATTAGCCTTACCTCATTTGTACTTAAAACAATGGAAAAGGTAATAGATAACTATATAAGAACTGAGATTCTGGACCAATGCACCCCTGTCAACACGCGTATAGGGCGGGCAGGTCTACAGAATCTGCGCTATACCAGTTGGCAAGCAACATCCAGTCAGCTTTCAAAAACAAAGAAACCGTACTCTGTGCCTTTCTAGACATAGAGGGAGCCTTTGATAATACTTCTCACGAGGCTGTGAAGAAGTCTTTACACAAAAAAGGAGTAAATGATACGCTCAGCAGATGGATATGCCAAATGCTTAGCACTAGAACTGCAGAAACAAAAGTGGGAAACACCACTATAAGAATCAAAACAACAAAAGGCTGCCCACAAGGCGGAGTCCTTTCTCCACTGCTGTGGAGTCTTGTTGTGGACGAATTATTAACGATGCTAACCGAGAATGACATAAAATGTCAGGGTTACGCAGACGACATCGCCTTAATAGCGAGAGGGAAGTTCGAGGATACACTCTGTAACCTAATACAGAGAGAACTGTCAGTAACAAAGGAGTGGTGCAACACAGTGGGATTAAGTATCAACCCAGCGAAAACCACCATAGTACCTTTTACTAACAAAAGAAGCCTACCAAACCTCCGAACAATGAGAATGGATGGCACTGAAATTCCCTTCAAAGGAGAAGTAAAGTATCTTACACTAGATTCAAAGCTTCTCTGGAGAAGACATGCAGAAGCAACTATAAACAAAGCAACGCGCGCACTCATGGTATGTAGGAGCCTGGCGGGGAAAAGCTGGGGTTGTAACCCAACAATTCTCCGCTGGATGTATACCATGATGGTGAGACCCATCCTCACCTATGGTGCAATAGCATGGGCTGAGAGAACCAAGCTAACCACAATGAGGAATATGCTAACAAAGGTGCAGAGACTGGCCTGTGTATGCATCACAGGGGCCATGAGGACATGCCCTACAGCAGCACTAGAAGTAATTCTGAACCTAACACCCTTACACCTTGTCATAGAGGGAGTAGCCAAGCGAAATCTGTTGTGCATTGCAAAAGAGGGGACAGGTTTAGGTAAAACTATCAGCAGTAGAGAGAAGGAGGATATTGCAAAGCACACTCCCTACATCGATCTACCAAGAGACGATATAGTAAAAAGGTATAACTTTGAAAAACACTTCGGAATTAAGCTTAGTACCAAGAAAGAGTGGGACAGCGAGATGATATCGCAAGTCAAGAAACCACACAGTATAGCATGGTATACAGATGGGTCCAAGACATTGGAAGGTATAGGCGCAGGGGTGTACGGGCCAAGAACCAAGCACTTTGAACCTATGGGGACAACACCCAGTATCTTCCAAGTGGAAATCCTAGCAATACAGCTGTGTGCACAATTCAATCTGGACCGTAAATACAAAGGTCAGGATATAGTTGTGATGTCAGACAGCCAAGCAGCAATCAAAGCATTAGTTTCCTATGGATATCATCGAGAATAACATGGGAATGCCTAACAAAACTCAACGAAATAGGCAAGAATAACACTGTTACTATACTTTGGGTCCCAGGACACAAAGGAATACAGGGTAACGAAGAAGCCGATGGACTAGCGCGACAGGGTGCAGCCACAAAATTTATAGGACCAGAACCATTCTGCGGATTGGGCACACATTCTATAAAAGAAGAACTAAGAAGGGAGGAGAGGCATAAACGATCAAACCTTTGGAAAAGCCTCCCAAAGCTAAGACAATCCAAATTGGTCCTCAGAGATTTTAACACTCGGAGAGTAAAATTGTGCATAAGCTTAGGCAAACCGAATCTTAGGATTCTAACGGGGTTCCTTACAGGACACTGTAAACTCAAATACCACCTGATGAAATTGGGCATAGAGACCGATAGTAACTGCCGTTTCTGTGAAGAAGCAGAGGAGACTCCAATACACCTACTTACAAACTGCGACGCCGTGGCTCGCAGACGTAAACTAGCACTGGGGAATTATGAGCTGAGTCTAGAGCAGGTTTCATCCCTTGAACCTAAGAATATTCTCAAATTCATTAGAGAAATAGGACTGGATGAAATTCTGTAATCCGCAAACCCAGCGGAGCTTTGAGAAGGAGGTACAATAGATCTCATTTAGGTCGCAGTACGCATCTCCACCACACAACATTAACATTAACATTAATGTGAATTTTCTGCCGAGGCCAAATGATCGGCAAAATGACTTACAAATTTTTTTCGCAATTTTTCGGAATTCGCATTGTTGCAGTCGCTTTGCCAGGAATTTGTCCACTTTTGTTGCTTCCAATTTGTGATAAGAATGAGGGAAAGCACTTGCAGTCGCCTTGTCAGCAGCCTGTCCTGCTGGGAACAGCAAGACATAGACAGGTTGCTGGCGGAGCCACTGTAGCGGCACGAATCTTGAAGACGTATCTTGCGATAGAACGTGGTGGTGGTTCATTTCGAACGAACACTGGCCACTGTGATATAATCTTTATTTTAGTGCATTTTTGCTATAAATCTAATAAAATTAACAGTATTTTATAAATTTTACCACAAAGAAACATTTTCTATCGATCTCAAATATAAAACATCAGCCGTTGTTGATGAAAAAAACACAACTGAAAAAACGGTGAAATTTTATAAATACCATCAAAACTGAAAACAGTATGGCAATTAATTGACACATAAATCCAACGTCAGTCTTTGACATTCGAATTTATGTCAGTTTTTGGGTTTCAATGAAAACGCATTTGACGTCATATGGTCAAGATGCCTACTGACATCAGTGATTGTTGTCGTTGGAAGTGACTTAGTGAAAACCAGGCTTTAGTCAAATGAATTTACTAAACGATCCTCTCCACAAACTTTTTCTGTCACCAGCAAATACAACTTTTCGTCGTAAACTGATGTGTTGTAAAGTTCTTTTGATTAAAAGTAAGCAAAAAAAAAGATTAAAACGTTGGCCATGGCCCGGCCAGGACTCGAACTGGGGACCACTGGGTTCAGTCCAGCGAGCTAGCACTAGAGTATCGATGCCGCCAAATTATCGATGCGGATACATTAATTTTTGTGGAATTTATGAAAGTTTTGCTGTTATGATGACGTCACTTTGTATCGTAGGCAGGCGGTGATTTAATTTTATTTTACCAAATTTCCACTTTAGAGTGCAAAGTAAAAATTAGAGTTTAATTGCAAAATTTTAAGACATTGCACTTATTTTTGTGAAATTTAAAGAAATTTTTCCGTTTTCATAAAGCCACTTTGTATGGGAGGTGGGTATGATTTTTAGGCACAATCAGAGTGCATATTTAACACTATTTGCAAATTTCGAAGTAATATTTTTTGTTGAATGCAAGGAGATTTTACCATTTTGATAAAGTCACTTGCATGGGAGGTAGGCGTGCTTTTTATCCGATTAGGGACGTTTTCAAGCTTGATTTGTGTTTTTTAAAAAGAAGCTTATTTACTCAATTTCGTTCTTATACCATTAAAAGTACGGCTGTTATCTTGTACAGATGAGGGCATGGTAAGGGCATGGCTTAACCGACTTGAGAGGTGATGATAGAGAATATACTTTTCTATAATACCTTGCCCTAATATAGACGCTAAAACAGAGCTATGGAATATTTTAAAATTTATTCCGCCAAATAACATTAAAATCCGCAGATTTGCAGTGAGTTCCGTGATCTGGCAACAGTGATGCATGGATAGCTTAAAGAAGACGCAGACCACACTCACTCAGCCAATCACTTGACTGCATGTTGAGCTGTTGCGTACAGACATGCAGATACACACACCAACTCACACACACAAGCACTAACACAAACACAGGTGCAATTTAAGAATATTATTAAATTTGTACATAAATTAATGAAGTTAAAAAAATACAGCTAGTTAAGGGAATTTCTCAAGGACTCTCGTAGCAACCTGTGCTTTGAAAGGCAATTAATTAGCTGCCGCTCTACAAGTTCTCACTTTAACCCCCACTTTAACCCTCAGCACACACTTCAAACTCACACTCACCCTCAACTCAGCCACCCAATTAAATTCATCAGTGTTGCATTTTCATTGTATCAAATTATGAAACAATTTAATTCAGAAGCTAATTGAAAAACGTGTTAATGTTCCAGCTGCTGTTTTTAATGACAAAAATCTGCGCCATTTTATTCTTTTTTAGCGCTTTTTTATGGAGTTGCTACAAATATCTATTAAAAAAAGATGTATGTTTATTTTATGGTTTTGTCTGGTTTTCCTCTTTTTATTTACACAGATTTTATTGGGTTAGACGAGTTTTTTATGTTTATTAATTTTTTTGGCTTTTTTTTCTCTTGATCGCAAGCTTTAATGATTTTCAATGGAATTTTTATTCACCAAAAGTATAGAAAAACATTTTTATAACTTAATATCGAACTTTCTTTTGGATTTTCTAGTGTTTCTATCGTAAAGTTACGCTTGCTTTTGCAGTATATAAACAAAGTTGTGTTTCAATAGTTGGCTAACAATTTTAGCAGTACGGCAATATTTTTAATTGTTTACCATGGTTTAATGTTACTCATTGTTCTTGAAGAATAAATTCTAGGAATTTATTTTTACTTTTTTTTTTAATTTTAGAAGTCATCGAGTTAGGTTGGTATACGCCCTGAGATATTTCGTTATTTAGTTAAGTAGAGAAATGCACAAGAGATTTATGAAAATTTAAGCCCATGACTCGCAGTTTGCAGAAATATTTTTGCTTTTTAATTACTTAAGTTAAGACTCAAGCTTGCGTTTTTTCTACTAAATTTGTTCGTCAATAAGTTAATAATGAATTGTTTTATGAATTTTTTAAAAATTTAAACAAAATTGATGTTTAAACAAAATTTTTAAATCCATACAAATACCACTTTTATTCAGAGATCTTTCTCTTTAGCTAGATAAACAGGTTTTCTGTTTTTAATTTGTGTTTTTTTCGTTATGGAAAAAAAAGAGTTATCTTTTTGAAACTTTTAATACGTGTAGCTTATACACATTAGGTTTGGCCGATTTAATGAAATAAAGTTTTTACATAAATTTTTTATTAAAGGACAATTAAAATCAATTCTGGGGTAGCTTTTATCTCTCTGTGTAATAAAACGTACCATCCCCATTCTCATTTTTTGGTAGTTTTTAATAAAAATTAATTAAAATCAATTCTGGGGTAGCTTTTATCTCTCTGTGTAATAAAACGTACCATCCCCATTCTCATTTTTTGGTAGTTTTTTAAAAATTTTGAATATGCAAATATGCCACAAAAATCAAATTGAATATGCAAATTTTGAACGAAATCGATTGGTCGAAAACAAAGTGAAAAATTGGCATTTTTTCTACTGTAAACATAGATAAATAGATTTTATTAAGGGGGTCCTCTGGTAATCTATGCCAAATTTTAGCCTTTTTTCAAAATATTGTGGAAAGAGAACGAGTAAAGATATTTTAGTTTTTTGATTTGGGTAGCTTAATTTATTGAAAAAAATACAAAATTTTGAAAAAGTGAATTTATGGACCGTTCAGAAAGTTCTCGGCCTGGTAACGAGGTTCTCCGGAAAAAAGTTGGGTCCAAATTGCGCACGATTCCAAGAGTAAACATCGTCTGAAAAAAAAAAAAATATTCAGTTACTTAGAATGAATGTCCCTATAGCCCCTACCTCGGAAACAAAAATCGAAATTTTTTTAGGGGGGGGAGCCGCCACTTTGAAAATGAAAAATCGAATTTCGACCTTTTTTTTTGTAGTCTAGTGTAGAAAAAAAATAGTAAACATTATTTTTTCGGCAAGTTTGAGGTAGGGGCTATAGCGGCGTAAATTCTGCGTCGTTTCATGCCTCATATATCAAAATCGGTCAAAAACTGTTTGAGTTATCGTGCGCAAAGTTTTGAAAAACATGGTTTCGAGAAAAACGCGTTTAAAGTTTTGACTTCAATTTTGAGGCACACAAATGACATTAACACATATTTTTTTAATACAATACTTACGAATATTAATCGGCAATTCCAGCCCCATAAAGTGTGCCTTCCTCCATCTCATAAAACGAGTTTTCCATGGCTTTTTGGGCTCTGCGGGCTGTGCGACCCTCTTTCGATGATGCGTACGTTTTTAGCTCTGAGCGTTGAAGTCGTTTTCCGTCGCGAGATTCAGCATACATCTCGGCTTGTGGGCCGATGACAATACCCATTGTTGACATTATTTTTAAAATACTTGTGAAGCCTTCGTTGAAAATGCAGGTTGCCAGAAAATTTGCGATTTCGACTGTGGTAGCACCACAGTGGATATGTTTCGGCGCAAAGGTCCACAAAAGCGAGTTGAACGATTCGTTACAATTTTGCGTTTCACCTCCAGTGCATCGGTTGAGTAGATCGTCGGATGATAACGCTTCGTATATGGGCTTCATTACTTGCAGAACCTTTCCATCAAGTGGGGCGTACGTGTGGTGAAATGAGGCTAATGAGCCTTCTGCTGCTGACTTTTGATAGGCGCACCAGCTGGACTCACCAGGTGGGCAATACATATGTTGTGGATTACTATCACTTGAACTTTTGTGATAATATGTTGACCATATTTCTTTTCTCATGTTTTCCACAGAGTCCTTATTACGTCGAATAGCAAGTCCATAGTAAGTAGTCAGCTCGCTTATGACTTTGTCTGTCAGTTTGCCAGTGCCTTTTCCACCGATGCCTTTGTTTTCTTTTTTGGCCTTGCGCAGCCGTGTGCCCATGCGTTTTTGCACGTGAGCGATGCACTCCTTTTTTGTGACAACGGGGTCGCCGTTATACGGATCAAGGTCTATAATGGCCTTGAAGGTTTTGCTGTCGCCAACGCCAATATATTTTTCATATTTTATGCCATATTTTTCGATCGATGAGGCAAACATTTCCTTCACGGCATCTACCTCCATCTTGCCCGCACTCCCACTGTGGTTGTTTGTGCATGTTTTCTGGTGCGATTCGTACCATTCTTCGAAGTCTGCAGAGTCATTTTTTTCCCCACATTTTGCATGCCTGGCAAAGGCTTGATTTGACAACGGAGTCAACCACTTTTTTGGTATGTTTACCGACGAGCGTAGTGACACCAAAAAGAGACCAGAATCCCCGTTTTTTCCAGGTGCCATCCCCTGAAACGGTCAGCACTGAGGAGTCACAGTCAGGATTTTTTTCTTTCTGCTGTTCCTGCTCTTCTTTAACCGCATTCAACAGGCACTGCTTGTAAACTGCTTTAGCAGACACATGCATGTTTTTCAAGGTGCCATAGTACGCATCAAGGCACAATCCTTGGCATATGTCCATTAATCCGCAGAACATATTAATACCTTCTCTCCCTATTCCAAGCAATCTCATGGCAAATATCAACCGGCGATTTGCAACAAAAGATTTACCGACCACCGGCGAAGAATTAATATACTGTGTAGCTTTACATTGGCACTGCAGACTCACTTTGAAGCCGACTCCACGCATACATGTTTTTCCAAATCGAATTTTTTGTTTACATTGGGCGCAGATAACCAGAGCAGCAAGCGTTTGGAAAAATGAAAAAAATTCCAAGAAACAGAACTGGAGGTTGTTTTCGATGATGACTTCATTGTCTTGCGTTTTCTTCAATTTTTTGGCCGATGTGCTGGCAAAGTCGGTGTCCTCTACTTGGGAGTGCTGGTTTCCACGGAAATGCCTCTTTTTTGTTCGATACGCGTACTTACGCGGCGCGTTTGGGTGGCTTTTTTTATCCATAGCAAAAAAAAAAAAACTCAAAACGATTTTTCTTTTATTTTACAACAGCAGTTATCGCGCACGCGTAGCTTTCAGCGTTCGAAAATAAACTGAATCTCGTTCGTTTGCTTCTTTCATGTGAACACCTGGGCTCAAAATCATTTCAACCCCTAAATCAAAACATGCATGTATACATACTGCATGTATACATACTGTGTGTGTATATTTTGTAATATCAATACATATTTTGGAAGAATTCCACAGAATTTTCGACTAATGACTGCAGGCAAATAAACAACTTTGCTGATGCGTTATTTTGACGAAAACATACCTACACAAAAATGCCTGTATCTCCTAAACTATTTCGAATTTTGAAAAATCCTTTTGGGAAAATGTTTTTGAGTATCTGAGCAATAGAAATATGAAAAAAAATCGAAAAAAATTTTCGGATTACCAGAGGACCCCCTTAAGTAAAAAATATAATCGTTACAAATTATACATTATCGCACAACTTATAGATATATAGCATATTGCCTTTATTCTTAAACATTATCTTACATGTATAATTATCACATTTTAAGTTTGTTTCCGGAGACTTAGATATCACATAAAAAGTGAAACAACTACTTGATAAATGAATTTGACTTAGTTGTTGTATTTAACTATGTAACTATGTTTAAGGTTCCTGTTCTTAAACCATTTTGGAGAATGGTTAAAAAGACCCAAAGAAAGGTGCAAGAGGGTTAAAATAGTCTATAGAAATGTTTTAAATATAATTTAATTATTGGTTTGTGAACACAGCAAGTATGTGAAAGTCATTTCACGTTATTAGATGCCTTACTTTTTTATTTTATTAAAAAGTTATTTTAATTTTTATGTGTTGTAACTTCGTTAGGTTAGAAGACATACCGATTACAATATAAAATTATTTGCTTAATCGAATGCAATTATCAGTTTTTGGAAAAATTTAGTTCTTTTATCTCCTGCACTCTGTCAAAGTTAAAAAATTAAATATATATAGTTTTTGGTGCAGTTGCTGGTACTGTGCATTTGAACCAGTAGTAGTTAGTTAGTTTATAGTGCGCCCATATGCACCGTGCTCCATGGGATCTATTGTGCATGCCCTAAATTAACTCTCCAGATATAGGCTTTTTATATATTTTAGCACTGTCTCTGGCTTGGTGTTCCAAATTGTTGACGGGGGCACTACTTTTCCTCCAAAATGGAGGCGTCTTAGGCTGTGGATTGACGGACATTCACATAGAATGTGTTCAGGGGTTTCTTATTCCTCCTAGCATAGTCTGCAGCAGTCTGATTCAGAAAGACCCATCTTTTTAAGATGGTATCTGAGTGAGCAGTGACCTGTGAAGAAACTAGTGAGGTGTAAGGTCCACTTTGGTAAGCTTGAGTAAATCTTTGGATTTTGCTTTACTAATATTACCCATATTCTAATTTATCTAGAATGTAGGCTTTTGCTAAGCTACAGAATGGGTCAGATCCTATAAGAGTTTGAGACGCTCCTCGTTTGGCAAGGCAGTCCGCCCTTTCGATGCCCTCGAATTCTTCGTGACCTGGAACCCACCATAATTCTATTTTGTTGCTTTGTTTCAGCGTATTTAATAGTCTACGCATATGAAGACTAGTCTTCATTCAAGTTCGTATGCTTGAAGGGCTTTTAAAGCCGCTTCACTATCTGAAAGTATTTAAATGTAAGCCCCCTTTGATTTCCTGCGGAGACATTCTCTGACACATACTTCAATGGCATATACCTCCACCTGGAATATTGTTGGCGTGTATTCCATTGGAAGAGCTTTTTTGAAAATTGGGACCATCTATCCCCGCTTCCATTACTCCATTTTCGAGTTTTGACCCATCAGTGTACCATATCTGTGAGCCAGGATCAACTGTGAAGCTATCATTCCTCCACAGTTGTTTACCTTCAAGTTTACCTTCGGCAGCATCCTGTCTGCGATTCTTAAAAGGGGTCATTTTCGAAGGTTTTTAGCATCGTCATGTGACCCGTAAAATTCTCTGCCTTGTAATCACCAATTTTATCCATTCTTAGTGCACTTAGACATGCCTCTTTTTCGATAATGATCGTTAAAGGGAGTAGCCCCATTATTACATTCAGAGCTTCAGATGGGCACGTTCTCATTGCCCCAGTGATACTAATGCATGCCATTCTTTGTAGCTTTGTCGGTTGATTAGCTGCTGTGCGCTGTTGGACCTTGGGTCACAATGCAAGTGCTGCATACGTAACCATAGGTCTCACAATTGTTGTAAACGTCCAATATATAATTTTTTTTAAGTGAAAACTTCTTCAGGCACGTTGAACGATTTTGGTAGAGGATAAATCTTTGGTTTGCGTCATCGTGATTTTCCGAGTAACTCTCGTCATCAATACAAACAGCGAGCATTGCAGAATAACCAGGTAGAGCCGACTCGGAGAGGAATGAAGTAGAAAGCAGAGAAAAGCGAGCTAGTTGTCAAAATAAGCTGTTCATCTCGAGTTTCTTCATGTTCATGTTTTGCAGTTGATTTTTGGTTAAATTTGTTTTCTTGCTTTTTTGTAAATTGAACACTTCATCGGGATTTTATGGTTTTCTTTACAGTGTTTTTATAATATTTTCAATTGAATAAACAAAAACTTAACACACGTTTCCGCACTATTTATAATTTGAAAACATTATATTCTTATTTCAACTTTTTCATTTTCCACTCTGTTTGCGAAAATGCGTGTTTGCGCCGACTGTTCGACAGTGTATTCGGCTGTTTTAGGTTTGTGCAGATGTCTGCGCAAAAATTAAAATATTTTAATTTTTGGTTGTGTTTGCGAAAACCGTCTGTATAGTGTGTAGTGAAAATCACACCGACTTGCCATAATACCGAAAGTTTTATAGAGTGAAGACGTGCGTGAATATATAAAAATGGAAGCAGAAAAGAAAAATTTACTAGAATTTGAACTAAAATATCAAGTCTGCGTAAACAAAGTCTGTGTAGTGTATGGTCGTCGCTATGACGAGAAAAAGTCTTGTTTGCGCTAACAGCCTGTGTAGTCTATTTGGCCCTTAACGCGTAAGGGCTCTAAGAGAAACCTGTTTATTCTGCCATGACAGCAAGTAGGTTTTTCAGCACCTGTTGTGAATGGATCATTTAATTGCAAAGGTTTCTCACTCAAATTTAAAAAAAACAGTTGCCAACTATTGACTCCACCGAAAACTGCAAATGTGTGTGACACACGCACTTTATATTGTTTTCTTTTGTGTGAAATTCGATGGTCGCAGCTCGTGAGAAAATAAGTAGTTGTCAAGGCTACCTAATAATAATTTTATCAAGACTGCGACTGCATCGTCCAAAAATTTTTTGTTTCTTATTTCAGTTACCATAAGCCTATAGTATTTTTTTAAGAATATGACGCAATGATTAATGACGCAAACAGTGAAAATAAAGTAAATGAAATTCATGTAAATACAAATTCTATGAATACGTATTTTAAGTATGTATTAATTATTTCAATAAGTTGAATTTATATTTTTGTTTATGTTTTACATTGTTTTTTATATTAAAACCCATCATTAAAAATATAATGAAATCACAAAAGGCGAAAATATTGTGCATTAATGATGAACCGGATGTACGGATGAACCGAATCGGGGGCAGAAAATAAACTGCACTTTGCTTGCTATGTTTTCTGTTTTCCTTGTAGCAAAATCTCAAATGCATGCATTAAAAGAGACTTCAATACGAATCAAACAAAATATCATATATAAAAAATAGAAAATTTATTTTATTTTATGAGGATTATTTTTCATTCAATAGGGCTTCCTGTATTTTATTTTTATATCAATAATATTCAATTTAAATGTAATAATATAGTTTGGTGTAATTATAAAATAAAAATGCTATCTGAATAAAAAATATTTTGAAAGATATAATCAAAGTATGAGGGAATGAAAATATAAAAAGTTTTTCCGATTAGCATGAAAATTTTTATGAAGCAGTAAAGCGGTCCGTGGCAGGATAAAATCTTCCAGGGAATACTAATATTTTATTAATAGGTTTTCGCTTCGGTCGGCAGACCCCTCACTGCTATACTTTTTTTGTTTTAAATTTCCAATGCGCCTTCTATAAACAAGGTTTGGTCTTTGACCTGAAAGGAAAGGGATAGTTTATTTAGAGGAATTGATTGGAACCATACGTGAATTATTGATTAAGCGAAACAGCCGTGAAAGACAATATGAATTGCTTTTGACCGAGGTTTGTGTTTTGCCTTAACCTCAGCAAGCATTTCCAGCCCTTAGTTGTTCCAGTCCTTTAATTCCACATTTTCCACAATTAAGTTGTGGATTTTTAGTTTTCCATAATTCTTAAATGTAGGAAAGAACAAAGAAAGTGAAAAGAACCATGCCCGCACCCGGATTCGAGCCAGGGACCTTTGGGTTGATAGTCTAGCACACTCACCACTAGACTATAAAGACCGATATTTTCGGTTTGAGGCCCCACATTTTGCCACGGAGGCGTCAAAAGTCAGGGTCAAAAGTCACTCCTAAGTAATTGACCTCATTTGAAAGTCAATGAGCTTTGCATCCAGGTTAGGTCTTACCAGATTTAGGCTCCTTTTCCAAGAGAATGGTACCAGAAATGTTTTGTCAGGACTTATGTTTAACCATTTTTTTCTTACACCATTTTTACGTTATGCGGAGGGCACTCCGCATTCTATCCGATATTGTCGGATCATGACTGCTCAGACTTGAAATAACCAGATCATCCGCATATCCTCTAGTGTCAAAAATCGGTTTGCTATCGATCTGTAAATAAAATAAAAAGAAAATAACTTTGAAGGCCTTTATTCTTAAAAATATTTTTTAGAAATAATAGAAAAAATAGATTTGGCTTCTTTATCCACATTTTTAAGGGTACAATCGAGATTTCAAAAATGACATTTACATTTATTTTACGATAAGATTTCTTACTCACACAATTTTAAGTTTCTAACTAAAAATATAAATAAAGATAACTTACGCTTGTACTTTGAAATACTTACTCTTGTACTTATAATTTGAAAATTCTTAGAAATATTTAAAAACAATTATTTTAAAATTTTTATCTTTTTCGTGGTAGCGCACATAAATTACTCTATAGGTATATAAGGTAAAGTGAGGCGATTTTAGAATCGACATAGAAGTCATTGTGGTGCTATTTTGAGGATTTTTGTGCTTCTCTTCATTACTTTGAGCAATATAAAGTATTTTTCTCTTAATTTTTAGAATTTGTAAGAAGTTATCATGCCACGAAAATATGCAAGAAAAACCATTGTTACGCCCATTGATGTGATGTGATACATGGAGTGCAAAAGTGAAGTACATCTCAAATGTGCCAATATGACCAAAAGTTTTTGGATTTGATCCATGTGTGACTTCGAATCGGATTATTTCAACTTTTATTTGTCATTTCTGACCATAAAATAAAGATTTCGCGATATTTAAATTGCAATTGTATTCGAATTTCTGTTTTCTCTCAAATTACCTCACTTTTCTCAAACCACCCCATTTTTTTCATAATGTTTAAAAGACAAAAATAAAATTTTTTTATATCATACCTATTGATCTAATGATGCAAAAAGTTGCGCCTAATGTCTAGCTTTATGAATGTACCAAAACAAATCGGGAATAGTTCATTCTAACACACCTATCGGCAGAAAACCATAACATATCTCAACTCACATTACCTTAGTAATTCCCAAACCATGCAAAAACAGTTATTTTTGTGTATTTTTGCAATTACAATTTATTTTCGCATATAAATCAGGAAACCCTGAAATAGTAATCAGAGTTGCAAAATCAAAAGATGTTTAAAAGGAATTATTGTTCTAAAAGAGTTAATGAGTGCTCCTGTTAATTAATCACCGAAATTTGCTTGAACTTCTTATCGCAAGGCTTAAAATGTTTACAAAGATATGGCCACATGGTTTTAATTTATGGCATTTTATAAAAAATAGATGTGAAATTTTTCGTAAGTTTAGCAAAAATATGGTATAAATCGTGAAGTGAAACAAAAATCAATATGAATAAAAAATGAGTTCTTTGACTCTAAATTTACAAAAATTGAAAATGTTTCAATAACCAGATTCTGTTAATGTATGTGTGATTGTGTTGAGTGTAAAATCGAAGATTCTAAAAATAAACAAAAAAATATTTTAAGAAATGCACTCTACGCTAAATTGTGAAAACAATATTTTTTAATGTAACAAGCTAAAAAAAGCTTTTTTGTTAAAAAAAAAAACACTTCAGCAATACTTGCTTGCGATGGAGTTCAGAAAAACAAAAGCATACTCATTAGGGTGGGCCGATTTGATGGACTTAAATTTTTACAAGGATTTTTTATTTGTTTGTTTATTGTTTAATGTTTATTGAATATAGATCCTGAAGCTACAAGACACAAAATCTTAAATTTAACAAGCTTAAGTCACGATTTGAGGTCAAGAAAATAATTTGTAGGAAATTTTTTTTAGGAATTTTGATTGTTTTGTAAACCTCCAAATTGCTTTAACAAATGAGGTACTGTGTAAATTTAACAAGCTTAAGTCACTATTTAGGATCAAGAAAATAATTTTTACGAAATTTTTTTCCCGTAAATTTTTTATAGTTTTGCAAATCTCTACGATTGCTGCCAAAAATGAGTTACTGTGTTCAAAAACCTTTACCATGCAAATCTTAAATGAAATCGATCGGTCGAAAATTAAGTAACAGCACATCAAAGAAATGACTAAATTTTAAACTGATACTTTTTCCATAAAAAGTTAGTGTGAAAAATTTAAGGAACATTTAAAAAAATACATTCGCCCTTTACGACTTCATTTAAGAGTACTTATGTAAGTCTTTCTTTGAAAAGGGTCAAAAAGACCAATAAGAAATGTTAAGTTAACGGAAATATTTTATATATATTTTATATATTTACAAAAATATCTATATGGGTCCTTCTTTTACAAACCGAACACCATTCTGACCGCCACATTTTTAATTTGCATGATATTTTTTTACGGGTTCTATATCGAAAAAAAGACACTCGTGTTCGAGGTTTTTTTTTTTTTTTTTGAAAATAGAGGGCGTTAAAAGTTTGAGATTTTCATGATTTTGGCCTTGGAGACTAGTTTTCAAAAATTCAAAACTTCGGTTCTGTTAAAGCTAGAGACATCTTTTGTTTGCTCCATTTTGAAGATAAAAAAGTGAATTTTAAGAAAAAAATAAGCTCGCGCGGTACCTGACGTCGGCTCGCCAGTTGCAAAGTACACCTCATATTCTCACCTCATATCGTTGTTCTCTGTATTATATGACCAATAGTATATATATGTAGTATGTTTTATATTTTTAATTGAACAATATAATTTATTAATAAATGAGGCTTTATTGAAAATAAGGTCAAACTTCAATAAACAATAACATTATTTCAGCAAATAAAGTGATATATTACGATTTCAATTCATTAGTATTCTACACGTACATTTTTTGTCCCAATATAACATCAGTCTTTACGTACTAATTTTTATAATATTTTTTTTATACAAAGAGAATTGCTTTGTTTCCAACTCTTGAAGTGAGATTGGAATCATTCAATGATATTTTAAAGTATTTTTAATCATTAAAGCTTTTTAGCGGCAGGAATCACAGATTTTTTTTCAATAAATCATTAACTACCGATATTTTCCTTGCATGTAATTGACTTGCAGTAACTTTTCGCAATTTTAGTGTTTTTTTCTTGAATGTTTTGTTAAATTGAAAGGACTGAAACAAGCATCAGTACGAATACTTTTGCCTTGTGATCTTTTAGACTAATTTGCAGGCATGGTTTTATGTTTTTTGTCGGCGTCTTACTGATGGTGAGATTGGTGGCATGGATTGGTGAGAGACAGGGCACAGCTGCTGCAACAGCTGAAGTAAAGAATAGATGGATTTATTAATAAACAATATTATCTTATTAAATAATAATGCTGCAAAAATGCAGCACTTTAATTCGACATTCAAGTAAAAACTTAAAAATAAAATACATTTACCTCAAATGTTCAAAAATGGAATAAAATTATATTTTAATGGTAGCACTCGCAGTAATCTGCTTCAAAAAGCATTTGATATGATCGATAAAAATTCCACCCAAGCGCGTCGGAAGCGAATTTCATCAGGGGGGGGGGCAGTGCAAATGGAGGGGGAAGAACAAATGGTGGTGCAAAAAAAGTTCACCAAAATTTCTTCAAAGAAACATGAATGTGAATACACAAATTTTTTATTTTAGTTTAAAATAAAAATATATAAATAGTATTAAAATTTCATTATTTTTAAAAGTTCTTCCAATTTCAATATAAGAGATCATTCTTTAAAGGATATCATTATCATTCATATGGTAATATGAAAATATAAGAAATAATGGTTGCTTTTATAAAGCAAGACTAGGTATATCTTTACATGGTTTAAATGCAATAAGGTACAAAAAGTTATGTCAATTAAAATTGTTCCAAAATGTTTCTTTCTGTCCTTGCGAGAAACAAACTCTTTCACCACCTCCATCGAATTCAATTCCTCGGTTTTATCTTTGTGAATGTGTATAAGTGCCGCATGAGTGAGTCGTTTCTGTGTCATAGTTGCTCGAAGATGTGTTTTAAGTCGTCTTAGTGCACTAAAAAACGCTCAGATGAAGCTGCTGATGCAGGCACAGTCAAAAGCAAAGCAATAAGTTTTTCAACTTCATTTAATAGTTTTTTTTACAGTATCCGAATTTTTTGCAAATTGGGATACAATGCCACTACAATTTGAAGGTGTTTGGCCAGGCAATTGCTACAGCAATTTAAGTTGCGCGTGGAGGTCGCTCACATCAAAATTATCTGCATAAAGATCTAGTTTTGTTGTTAGATTTTATTCAGAAGGCACTTTTCCGTTGAAGGCTTCGATTACAATATTACAGTATTATGCCACATACGTAAGGGTGCTTTTAAACTGAAGTGGTGGATTTGCAGTAGAAACTCTACATTTTGTTCTATCTTTTTGCAAACACAGAGAAAGAAAATGGTTATCCGCAAGCATGCTTATGAAGAAGAGAGAAAGAAGAGTAAAATATCTAATGCAAAAATATTATCGTTGTAAAAAAACCGACATTTTGAATAACTTTTGAAGTTTTCTTTTTGAATTGTTTATCTAGCTAAAAAAGTTGGGGCAACTGCCCCCCTTGTCCTCCCGCTTCCGACGCCAATGATTCCACCAACTAGTGTTGAGTCTGAGAGATGTTTCTCTTCGTCTGAAAATTTTGCTACCAAAGAATTCACCTTTCAAAGACTTCAGTGATCTCAAAAAATGTACCTTTTCTATGTTAGTATTATTGTCCCAGAAAATATGAATTTTATGAATTATACAATTGATATATTTCAAAAATTATATATTTTCTTCCTTTATATACAATATATAAAGAAATAAAACAATTAACTTTTTATAAAAAATTTAAGTAAACTGTTTTTTTTAATTCCTTTGGACAATTTTTTATTAAAAGAATATCCTAACTTCCTAAATCCTAAATTACTTTTTATCCGTTTTTTTAATCCCGGTACTAAATTCGGGATCCCCAGATTCTTAATTAGTAATTCCGAAATTGCTTTTGAGTACCAAAATTGGAAGCCCTAGACACTACATAATTTATATTATATGATACAGACAACAATGATATGAGGCGAGAATATGAGGTGTACTTTGCAACTGGCGCGCCGACGTCAGGTACAGTGCGAGTTTATTTAATTTTTTTGCAATAGTAATTATCAATTCTCCATCGATAAAAAATCGTTTCTTATGTAAAATTTGACGTAGAATACGATGGTTAGTTTAAAACACGCTAAGTGGTGGGTAAGATTGGTTGAAATTTATTTAAAAATTTAAATTGCGTATAACAATATGAAATCTTTAATAAATTTTTTTCAAACTATTTTTCTTAAAATTCAGAATGAAACAAAAAAGTTGTCTCTAGCTTAAACAGAACCGAATTTATGAATTTTTGAATATTAGTTTTCAAGGCAAAAATCACGAAAGTTCATTTTATTTTTCAAGCTATAAGTCACACACTAATGAAACTCGGTTAGAACGTACTATTTAGTCGTGTCTTTTGACTGGCAAAAGTGAGCAAGTAGAGGCCAAATGGGTGTGGCACCGCCCAAACAATTAAAATTTATGATATCGAATAGCTTTGGAACTAAATGCCGTATAATAATGAAATTCAGTATGGAGTTGCCACTTGGTGATATCCTTCTACTGGAAAACTGGGATGGGCTTTGAAAAAGGGGGTGTGGCTCCGCCCATACACTTTAAATTTTTGGCATCAGATAGCTTTGGAACTAAATGTCGTATAACAACGAAATTCAGTATGGAATTACAATTGGGTGATATCCTTCTACTAGAAAACTCCGCCCATACAAGCCAAATTTTTTATATCAAATAGCTTTGGAAATAAATCTATATATGTATATAAGACAAAGTCGGGTTTGTTACACCATTTATAACTCAACAACGGCTGGACCGATTTTAATGATTTTTTATTTGATGGATCAGAACGATCCATATGATTAAGATTTCTCCAAGCAATTGCTGACTATTGGTAATGGCCGTGTTTCTGTCGACGAATCAAGCGGGTTGATTTCGTTTCCTCAGAATTTTTGCAATTTCGTCTCTTCGAAGGATGAGCTCATCAACAGAGTATTCCCGAACATCATTGGCGGCTAAGAACAAAGATGTAGATGACATAAACTTCGTAATTCAGAATCAAATCGTTGGAACACTGCATTCATTTAAATCTATTGACTGCGTAACAAACGAAGACGAAACTACCAATTATCCAACTGAATTTTTAAATCCCTTGGATGTGCCTGGCTTACCACCGCACAATTTACAACTGAAGGTTGGCTCGATAGCCATCATGCTTCGCAATCTAAACCAACCAAAACTATGCAATGGAACGCGTTTGTGATAAGAAAACTGATGATGAATGTCATTCACGCGATAATACTCAAAGGAAAATTCAAAGGTGCGGAAGTTCTCATTTCGAGGATTCCAATGATCCCAACTGATATGCCCTTTGAGTTTAAACGAATTCAATTTCCGATTCGTCTTGCATTCGCCATGACGATTAACAAATCACAAGGCCTTATCCCTTAGTGTTTGTGGTCTGAATTTAGAGAATGCATGTTTTTCTCATGGTCAATTGTACGTGGCATGTTCACGTGTCGGCAAACCATCCGCTTTATTTGTTCTTGCACCTGATAACAAAACGAAAAATGTCGTATATCACAAGGTGCTTTACTGAAGACAATCAACCCGAGTGCACTTCATGCAGCAAAATACATAGCGCCGATAAAGTAAATGTCTTGCTGATACGCTATTGAAATACTTCATTTTTGTACTTATTAAACTTTTACTTAATAAATTTTTTGTATTAATTTTATCACATTAATCTAAATTAACAAAATAAAGTCGAGTTAGTTATATCATTTATATATAACATGTAACATATAAAGATCGGCAGGACCGATTTAAATAATCTCTTATTTATTGGATTTTTCTTTGCCCCAAATAGCAAAGTAGCTTTTAAAATATCGGTAAATTCAATTATCTACATTTTAAAAATATTAATTATCTACATTAATAAAAATAATTTTCTGTTTGTTTGACCAGAATACAAATCTTAACGGCTGGACAGATTCAACTCACATTTTACTTGAATCTTAGATTCTGCTTTGGCATAATTAGTTTTGACCACGCCTCTTCCACCCTTTTACAAGTTAGGGAAATCAACCAACTAGCATACTTTTTTTAGCGAAAAGCTTCATTTAATTAATTTAAAAAAAAATTCTGTTATTTTGATACCAAAATAATTCACAAATCTTCAAGATTGCACAAATTTTTAGTACAACGTCTTTTTCTAATAACGCCGTTTCCTTAGAATGACAAAAAACCATTTTGCATATTTCCATACGCTTTTCTGGCATAAACTTTTTTTTTACGTTTTTTCCCCCGAGTAACACAGGGTGTATCAGCTAGTTTATCAGAAAATTTTAGTATAGGTCTGTGAACACAACATCTATGCCAAAGGTATAAATCAAGTAGTTGTTTTACTTTTTATGTTAGTAAATAACTAAATTGCCAATAGTTAAAAGCACACTTTATACTTTTGATGTGGAGTAACTTTGTGTTTGAACAATCGGTTTCATTCAAAATGGTCTAGTTTTAACCGAGAAATTAATTTTTCAAAAATATCGCCTGAAAAAACAACGAACGATTTGGGGGGACCCGGTACAAAATTTTGAAAAATTAAGCATAGTACTCTGTTCAGTTTCAAGTGAAATTCCACTCAAATCTCCATACAAAAACTGACAGCTGCGAAACAAGCGTGGAAATTTTCACAACATGTTCATCAGAGCAGTACTCTGTTTCGCTGCGTGAAATTATGACAACATGTTTCTGAGCAACATTTTTCCACGAACATTTAATTGTACTGCCTATTTATTTTGAAGTGAAAAGAGAGAGATCATATGAAATCTCCCAACTTATTCTCTGAGGCTCTCTGAGAAACGTTGCCATAGGAATTCCTCGCAACAAACTTTAAGTCAGAATTTCACGCAACAAAAAAATAGATGTTGCCTGCGAAATTTAACGCAAACGAATAAAGTACTAGGCGTTGCAAAAAAAAAATTTATATACATATTTATAAGAAAATAAAGCGTTTTATTATACAAAAATTTTTTCACTGGATTTTTTTTTGTCCTCACAAAAATACAACTTTGTTAGACTTTATTAAACAAAATAGGCCCACCTTAATGCTCATCCACAACACGTTCAAGAAAAAAGAAATTAAAAAAGAACTTTCTCTTAAAAACTTTTGAAAGACATAAAAATGAAATAAATTATATTTTGTACATGCATTTACCATTTTTTTCTACTTATGCATGAAGTTGTATTTTATGTTCTCTAGCTTTTTGTTTTTGCTCCTATTTGCTTTTTTGTTGCCATTCGTGCCCTAAAAAACAATTACAAAATGTTTACTTAAGTGTCAACAAACGACTTTTCAACTGTGCAAAACGTGCAACAATTGTTGACATTTATGTGTAAATGCGTTGGTTTGATGTAAGAGTGGGTGTGATCGTGAGTGCGTGTGTTTGTGTGTGGGTATTTAATACTGTATGTGCATGCATTCATTTGTTGCATGTGTGGGCGTGCTGAGCTGTCAGAAAGGGCGTGACATTAACAGCTGCAACTGGCATTTGTTGAAGTGAAGTCAAAAGTTGTTTGCGTTGCCACTCGTTCCCAAAAGCTCAAACTATGAAGCATGAAGAACCTCAGAACAGAAGCCCTGAGTAGAGGACTCTTAATCGTTGTTGTTGTTGCAGTTGGTGCTGCTGCTGTTCCATTGGGAACGTCATACAAGCTGCGCAGAACGCATTGATAACGATGCATCAAATAAGTTTTCTCAGTTCTTCTGCAAACATACAAGTATGTAACGAGTCCAAATAATTTTGTGTTATTTTTGCTATAGAAGAATGTCGGAATGCTGTCAGGGATCTCATCCCAAATTTTTTTTCGTATCAAATAATTTCCAATGAAATGAGACACAGTGAAATACAAACTACTCCGTTATATGCGTCAACATAACAATAATTAAAAAAGCTCCCAATTGGGTTGAAATTGTCCCATATACATATTTTATGATAGTTGGCTTGGGACAAGTTAATGCTGACAAATGCAAAAACTCTTCAAATGATTCTAAAAATAATAAAAAAAATAGTAAGGAATTATCCTTGACAGAGCCAGAGTTCAAATATCCCCACGGCCGTGTTTTAGTATATTTGAAGTTACGATAGTTTTATTATTTTGATGACGACACTTGGTATTAATAGTATCTTTATTTTCTTGTAGCACAGATTGACATACAAACAAAAATAAAATGCTTCAAGCTCCTAGTATTTATCATCGAGTCTATATAAAAATAAGAACATTTTGTCGTTTGGCCAACAAAAACAGTTAGTTATGTGTTTTTCAGTAACTTGTCAGGAGAGCAAAAAGACTGATTTTTTCAGAGTATTTCTAGTACTGCGAGCTCTAGCTGTTTTTGATCACTTCTCAACCAAAAGAGATTTAAGAAAAAGGCAAATGCAGAAATATTGGCACAGATAGTGTTGACCCATTAACTGCAGTTGGGTATTTTTTACCCATGAAAATGCTTCTGCAGAATTGACCATAACTCAGGATTGGTAATATCTAAGTGTTTAATTTTTTTTTGTTGCTTTAAGAAAACATAGAGCTATAAATTCTTTTTGGAGTGTGTCAAGAATTTTGTACGTTAACTACTACATTTTCAAAGTCAAAAGTGATTAAGTTGAAAATTCAGGAAATTCGTGTTTTTTTATCTTTTTATATTTTAAAAAAATGTCAAAACTCTCTTAGCCAATTAACCAATTATACCTGCTATTGATAGACAATTCCTGATATAAAACTGTGCTGTCGCTGCAAAAGAAATTTGTGTCCATTTAGAACACATTAACGACGGTTGGGTATTTTTGTACCCAACTCATATCTCGACTACAGTGAAAGATACAAAGTTGAAATTTTATGTGATAGTGATCAATATAAGAAAGCAAAAGAAATTTTTAAAAAATCTTACAAGCGTTTGGGATTACAGTTAATGAGGTAATAAAAAAAATTGACCAAAATCACATAACCAGTTTTGTAGGCGCAGCGACATATATATTTAAATAGGTACTGTAAATATGTAATATATATGTAAATTTTATAACTAATTTAAATGAGCGGTTATTTTGTTGCTCAGTGTAAATGTGTGCAAATCAGAACAATATTGTGTGCAAATTATTTTGTTGGCTCTTTGGCAAATGTTTCCATTAATGCATTATCATCATGATTTTTCTCTGCAATCAAGTGAAATAAATTTTCAATCGCAAAATTATTTGGAAATTCAATGTAGTAAATATTTCGAGAATTACTCATGTCTTGAATCAAATTTTATAAGTATTTATTAAAATGTCAAAATATTTAAAGAATTTTGTTTATGGGCGCAATAATATAAATGTTTGTAATTAATGAGTGACAAGGATGCATGCAATCTGCAAGATGCAGGTGATAAATTTGGTGAACTGATCCATATTTTGACTGGTTTGGGAAATGAATGGTTTGGGTGATTGGCAGATGAACTCAAAAAATTTTAAACGACTTGTGAGCAGAAATCAATGTCAATCATAAAGCGTTGTTTCCTGTTTTTTAATACAAATTTTTTTAAAATTCTTGGCATGAAACGCAGTACGCTTCCAACGTTTTCCTACTTTAACAAAAAAAAAAAAAATTCATCAACTTTTAGCAAATAAATACAAGCTTAATAAACAACTTTTTTTTGTTACGATCGTTGCACATATTTATGTCGTAGAAAGTACCTCAAATACGAGAATCATCTAACATGCACTATTTCTGTAGAACTATTTCTCTGCAGCAGAAGTTAAGATAACTACTAAAAAAATAAGTTCTAAAAACTAAAACCTGACTACTAAAAAGCGCTCTCTAAAAAGTATGAAACAAGAAAATATTCTCATCTGAAATTGTTTTGTACAAACTATTAAATTTTTTTGTCTATTAAGTAAACAACTTACGCATTGGGAAGAGTACAGCTGATGCCATTAGCGCAGTATGCAATAAAGCTATACAGGCCAAAACAACAGGAGAATACTGCTCAATAATAACACTAGATGTTAAAAATGCTTTTAACACAGCAAAATGGAAAATGGTACTACAAGCTTTCAAAAACCGACGATTAGATAACAATCTCTTTAACATAGTAGCAGACTATCTGGATAGCAGGATCTTAATCTATGTGACGGAAAATGGTATAAAAATGCACCGAATAACAGCAGGTGTACCTCAGGGCTCAGTATTAGGACCATTCCTGTGGAATGCAATGTACGATGGCCTACTGAATTTGGAATTACAAGAAGGTGCGAAATTAATAGGCTACTCTGATGATATTGCTCTGGTAGTTAACAAGCGAACTGCCGAATTAATCGAGATAGTCGTAAACGATAGCTTATGTCGTTGTAACAGATGGCTGCAAAGAAACGGTTTGAAACTGGCAGTTCCAAAAACGGAAGCAATTCAATTCAATGGATATTGAAGAGATTTACGTCAAGAACCACTGTATTTTTCAAAAAGAAATTTTGGGGCTGGATCACTGATGATGTGGGGCGCCGTCAGCACACTAGGTAATCTTGATCTTCATTTCCCGTCCACACGTATGAACTCAGAAGAGTACATCGGCGTCCTATCTGCAAATTTGTTGCCTTTTATTCACTTGAATACGGGTGAAAATCTTGTTTTCCAGCAAGACAATGCAGCATGTCACGCATCGCGTCGCACTTTAAGTTGGTTTGCAGACAACAACATTCCTCTTCTTGAGTGGCCATCAATTTCTCAAGACCTGAACATTATGGAAAATGTGTAGAGTGCCTTAGTAAGAGAAGTTTACGAAGGAAATAGACAATACTCTACAAAGAAAGAGTTAAAAGAGGCCATTGTTAAATCATGAGAATCTCTTAGCCACTTAGCAAGTGCACACTTTATTTAATTCAATGCCAAATAGGATTTTTGGAGTCATAGAAAAGAATGGAAACACAACACATTATTAAAATAGTTGAAATAAATAGTACTTTATAAAAAATAATGACTTGCGTTTATAATTCTGTAACAGTCATATTTGTCTTGTCTCTCTATACTTTGTTTAGGTGTTGTTGTTGTTGTTTGTTATGTGCACTTGTCTCTCTTAATACACTTGTGAAACGATATAAGTTAAACAATGATCGCATACACACAACAAAAGATATTAGTAAAACTTCTGTGCGTTTATAATTTTGTCACGGGGTGTATAAAAAAATAAATAAAAAAAAATAATTAAAAAGGAAAACACTGGCAATAGGACATTAATTCTGGAATTTCTATGATTGTAGCGCCTTTTTTCGTTTTTACTTTTTGTAATAATTATGACCAATATTCTTATATATTGACCTTATATTTTAGAATAACCAATTAAATAAACATAAGAATATTGCGTTTATTTTTGTTTAATAAACAACAACTGAATCAGAGAATAATTGTAAATTTTTTCTTTTCCTTAGTTACTGATAATAGGCGTGCGCACAAGGACAGGGGCTTGTAGGAGCTTTTAATAAATTAAAATAGTCATAGTTAAATTAAAAATAGCTAAGAAAAGGGCTGACTTTAGCATTGTGATGTAATGCTAGAAAAAGTACTCGATTTTTAGAAAACATCGATGTTTCTCAACGATATATCGGAAAGTATCGATGCACTGTCTCGATGCATTACATCGCAAAAAAACATCGATGTATTTTCTAAGTGGACACCCCTATTACACTCCCAGCTTCTTTATGCTGCTCCAACCTTTGTCAGGGCACTGAATCTGAAGTATTATATTAGGGAACTACAGAAAGCACAGAGAGAAAGCACCATACAGACTCCACAAGTTCGACATTAATGCTTGCAGGTTTGCCACCAATGTACTTACTAATACTGGAAAGAGAAGAAATATATACCCAAACTAAACTTATAAGTTGGGCTAACACTAATTCACAAGAGCGGAAGAAAAAAAATCTCAGAAATCAAAAGTAATGCCAGGGACCATGTAGTGACATGAACGGGAGCTGGACAAATAGCCTTATCCCCAATATAAAAGTCTGAATGAAAAGACAACATGGAAACATGGGATATTTTCTGACTTAGGCTATGACAAATCATGGCGGTTTTAACAAACACCTGCATAGATTTAAACTAAAAGAAATAAGCAGCTGTGACTCATACGCAGCGCTAGAAGAAGATGCAAAACACATACTTTTCGAATGTGAAAAATTGTTCGAAGAGAGACAGGCTTAAAATGATATGCTAGGTGTTACATTAACTATAGAGCAGCGGTCGTCAGCGCCTAACTCTTTCCACTCTTTCCACTCGTTCGCCGAATCGTTCACAGGCGCAGCTGCACCGCAACAATACAGCGTGTGTGTTTTTGTTTTTCTTGTCGTTGTTGGTAAATACAGCGCGTGCTTGTTGTTGGTGTTTTTTACTTGCTGGTAAAAGCAGTGATTGCGACCGCGAAAAATTGTTGCTATACTGAAGGTTTCTTCTTGGTAATTTTGCGTAGTGCTTCGTCGCTACCACCATGCGTGTTGTTGCTTTTATGTCATGTTTTCATGTTAATAATTCTTTATTGAACAACGTAGCCAATGATTTGCTGTAATTGTTGTTGCACTCTCCAAAAAAATTTCTTGGCGATCCCTGCTCTAGAGAATCTGTTGAACGAAATGTTAAAAGATGAACATGAAAGGACTTTGTGTGAAAGACACATAAATAAAATATTGAAGGAGAGAAACCTCAGTAGTTCTCAACCTCCTTGCTTAAGGAGGATGTAGGAATCTTACGAAAATAAACCCCCGTCCTGATGAAATGCTGACGCGGTTCCGGAGTGGAGCTGGTGGAGTATCCTGGGGCCACTAGATGATAGCGTGCTATCACTACGCCCAACATAAGAAAAATTTATACATACATACATACATACATACCGGTCAAACTCATATACCTCTAATTTTGCTTTGCCGTAGACGGGTAATGAAAAATTATTGGCATCACAAATTTTGATGTGCGGTTACCCTATGTTTGTAACGGTCAAACTTTGCGTATTTTTGAGCACTTTTCGAGTGTTAATTAATTAAATTAAGCAGGGCGTATAATAACGTTAATACTTAATTTTTTTTAAAATTTTTGCACAAGTTTTATTTTATCTGATTTGTTAACTAATAAAACAAATTAGAATTACCTGGGTAGGTCAATTTCTACAAAATTGTGGCACAAATGTGTATGCATTTGTGGTGGAATTAGCCTATGATGAATTTAACCTATTCGATATCTTATATATGGAGCATTTCATGTGAAGCGGACAACAAAAAAAAAAAAAAAATTATATTCTGAAATTCGTTCATATTCCGCCTAAGTGTACTTCTGGAAAGTGTGATTGTAATCACACAAAATTTTTTTTATGAGGCCTGGTTCTTAAGTTATGGGCTTTAACAGAACTGGAAAATATGAAAAACGAATTTTTTTAAAGCACTTTTTCGAAATAAAAATTATTAAAAAAATATTAAACATAGTGATTTATATTGAAATTTAACGTTTATTTTTTATTATGAAATCAAATTTGAAACTTGAATTTTTTTCTCTTAGAAGACCGGAAGTTAAGATTTAATATTCAAATTTTATTAATTTAGCCGGTTTATTTTTTTTTTATTTTAATTTTAGAATATTTGTTGAAGTATATAAATAACAAAAAAAAATTTCAGAGTGGGATCTGCATTACTTTAAGAGAGCTGGAGTTTATACGTGTCGCACTGATCGTGGTACCAGACGCTTTCTTAGGTCGGTTGGGTTGCGTAAAAGCTTATTAAAACGCTACAATATTAATATGCGCTAGCCTGTTCAAGCGTACTTAAGCTATAACAATGATCTGTGATAGGTTGTGACGATGCAAAATCTTAAGATAAATTGCCTTGCATTGAAACATCTATTGAATATTCGGAAGACACTCAAGATGAAGCGTTCATATCTGAAGATAAACCAAATTCATCAAAACCTAACACAACAGAAAATGAAGAAATTTCAATAGAATATTAATTTGTCTTAATGCATTTTACCTCGTGCTGGAGTGCACCTTTGCTGTTGCTCCACTCGTAACACAAGCTCTGTCTGGGTGGTGAAATTAGCTTGTAGTTGCATTTCACGCATTCCCTTTTGTGCGGTGTCCGGATGGATCACTTGCTTAAACGACCCCACTGCTAGGCGGCTCGGATGAGTTCTTTTGAGCATGCGTTGGTATTGTTGTTGAAAATGTGTTGGCCGATCGTGGGTGTTATTGAATCGCGATGAAATTCTCCCTCGTAAATGTTTATGTTGTTGTTGCTCCTCGCGCCTCCATACAGGTACGTAAAACAAAATAAATATACAACTCACAAAAAGTAGAAGATATGAATTATATCACAAATTAATTAAACGAAGATTGTGTGCGGCAAAATTTATCTTAAGATTTTGCATCGTCACAACCTATCATAGATCATTGTTATAGCTTAAGTACGCTTGAACAGGCTAGCACATATTAATATTGCAGCGTTTTAATAAGCTTTTACGCAAACCAACCGACCTAAGCAAGCGTCTGATACCACGATCAGTGCGATACGTATAAACATAAATTCATTTATCTCTTTAAGTAATGCAGATCCCACTCTGAATTTTTTTTTGTGTTATTTATATACTTCAACAAATATTCTAAAATTAAAATAAAAAAAAATAAACCGGCTAAATTAATAAAATTTGAATTTTAAATCTTAACTTCCGGTCTTCTAAGAGAAAAAAATTCAAGTTTAAAATTTGATTTCATAATAAAAAAGAACCATTAAATTTCAATATAAATCACTATGTTTAATATTTTTTTAATAATTTTTTTTTCGAAAAAATGCTTCAAAAAATTTTTTTTTTCATATTTTCCAATTCTGTTAAAGCCCATAACTTAAGAATCATGCCTCATAAAAAAAAATTTTGTGTGATTACAATCACACTTTCCAGAAGTACACTTAGGCGGAATGTGAACGAATTTCAGAATATAATTTTTCTTTTGTTGTCCGCTTCACATGAAATGCCCCATATATTACGCAAACGCAAAACGCAACGCATAAGGCTTTTTAAGTACAAGTCAAATCTTAATAAATTTAGTATGGTTTGGTAGGTTTAGACCTGTAAATGTACAAACTGGACTTTTTATTTCTTAAAAATTTATATTTTTTAAGTTAAAGCGAGTTAAAGTTTGCATATAATTGTTGATGTTATGTTGCTTTTTCTCTTCTTTATTTCAGCATATGCCTAAAAATATGTGAGGTACTTAGCGCCACCTATCGGCTAAGAGCTATAAAACTGTTATACTGAGGAATAATCTTTTATAATTTCATAGCTAAAACTATGAGTTGATATATTCAATATCAAAGTGATACCGGAATGATTTCTCACAGTTGAATAAACGTTGACAAAAGATTACTAAACTGTTGGTCGGAAAATTTTTTTTATTTTTAAAAATTTACATACAAATTTAAAGCGTGTATTGTCACTAACTGATCACTTATATTGTAGATAAAATAATAAGCGCTTCATGATTTCCCTTTAAATTATTTTAATTAAAATTGACAAAATCTTTACTTAAAATAATTCTTATCTAACATTGACATTTTTACTTTTTAATTTATGGCGCGTGGCTAACAAACAAAATCAGAATAAAGAACTGCACAGACACGAATGGGATGTGTTCACGGCTATCGAATTGCAATTCTGCAAATCTAGAACTGTCTGCCTTTCTGCACAGCAAAGTGCACTCGATCGTGAATACCCCGAACATATTTTGGTTGCAATTTTTTTGCTCTCATAACTATATTTATTTAATGAAGAAAATAAATTTCGTTAAAATTTTTTAGTTCAAATCCTATGCCAATTCATGATAGTAATATAATTTGAGCAAAATATTTTTTCTTTGTTTTAACTAGCTCATTCTAATTTTGACTAAAAGCTATAAATACAGCAAAACACCATTTAATTATAAAAAAATTAAATTCCATGAAAATTTTAAAATTATTTGCACTGTAACTTGTTAAACTACGCATAAAGCAATATATTTGCGTCAACTCTACGACTTTGTCGAAATTTTGTAGCAATCATGATAAATAATTATTATTTTTTTTGTAATAATAAAATATGCATTAAATTTTATCACCCATAAATGATTTATAAGAAATTTGCACTTGTTACACATGAAAACAAATATTTATACCTACTGCGCAAGAAAATAAATAATAAAAATAAAACTCAAAATACAAGCCAACTTTTAATGAACAAATAAACGAAAGTCAAGAGCAAATATAACTAACACTTGACGGCATATTAAAGCCATTTAAAACAGGTAATAAAATCCTTGTACTTGTTCAAATAATTCTGAAAACACACCGAGAAGATCTTATAAAAACAAGGCCCGCACACACTTTAGTCATGAAAAGAAAAGCTATAGACGTCTGTATTTTATGTCGGGCTGCACGGTTGGGTACATGGAAAATTGAAATAAAATCAGAAATTAATGAAAATCCTCGTTATAATAACGAAGAATAGAGTAGAATAGAATAGAAAAGAAAAAAAGAATAGAATAAAAGCATTCTAAGCAAAAGAAAGCATTCCCCAAGCAAACATAATAACAAAGCTAAAAAAATATTTAGTAATGATAGAATAATGCACAAAGAAGTAAAAAAAAAAGAAAGAGAAGAATAATACTCACAATAAGCAGAAAAACAACAATGGCAGCTTTTATTATTCGCTTACCAATCTAGCAATAACAATTAAGCAATGAAAATAAAATAAAAATATGTATAGAAAATTGTTATGAAAGCAAGAGACAGATAGATATTGGCACATTTCGCCAGGTAAACAAGGTGCAGATACAATTTTCACAATAGGCCAACTACTCGAATGCGCAGCTTTATTGGCGTCTAATAATAATAACGTCATCGTTGATGCGTGTGAATTTCAACTAGCCTAGTCAATTAAGGCCAGAGTAAACACGTATTGTACAAACAAACAAATAGACAGACAGTCAGACACATACTAAAAAAAACCATTTGAACAGAAAGATAAACAATTAAAACTTGCTAAATCATCAGTGTTGCCAGGTGCCTTTCACCATTTTCCCCTAGATTGGATTTCAAATCCCCCTAAAATTCCCATAAAATTTTTTTTCGAAAAGCATACACAAATTTCTTACGGGGCAACTGAAAAGTAGTGCAATTGCAATGCAAGCCTATGTATTTAAAGGGCTGAGCTGTTGGACGTCTTTAACAATGGCAGAAAGTTGCTTCATAGTTCTCAATTGTCTAATCTGAAATGGACATTAAAAAGACGGAAAGGAGGCTCCGTCTCCTACTTTTTGATATATTTTTGGGCATATTTTTTTTCCATACTTTTTTTTCTAAAAGATCAAAGAACCAAGGTATGCGTCTTATACAAACAATGTTTGGTCTTTGACCTGAAAGGAAAGGGATAGATTATTAGAGGAAGAATTGATTGGAACCATACGTGAATTATCGGTTAGGCGGAACAAACTTGAAAGACAATTTGAATTGCTTACAACAGAGGCTAGTGTTATGCCTTAACCTCGGCAAGTATTTCCAGCCCTCAGTTGCTCCTGTCCTTTAATATAACATATTCCACAATTTAGATGTGGATTTTTTGTTTTAATAATTCTTAAATGTAGATAAGAACAAAGAAAGCGAAAAGTGCCATGCCTGAACCCGTATTCGAACCAGGGACCTCAGAGTTGACTTTCTCTTCTTAAATTTTTAAATTATTTTAAGGAAAAGTAAGAAAACTTTATTTCCAAAGGTAAATTTTTCAAATATCCCTAAAAACCCCTAAAAAACATTACATCTCCCTAAAAAAACCCCTAAAGATTCACTGGCCCTAAAATCCCTCAACACAGTTAAAAAACCTGTAAATCTAGGGGGAAATCCCCTTACCTGGCAACACTGCAAATCATTATCAACAATTTGTATCAAGAAAGACTCTTTGTTGCAGAGACATCCTTTTATAACATTTATTTCCGAAATATTATTAAATTTCTGTTTATTTTTCTTTGTTGTCAGAAAAACATTTAGTTATTTGTTTACCTTAAAGCTTCAAAGTGGAAACTACTCATACGATTGAGCAACAACCTTCGAACTTGTGCATTTGCGGCTACAGACTTCGTGTAGCTACTGTAATGAATGACCTCATGACGCATATTGAGGTTGTAGCCATAGAATTATCATGGCTTTGCTGCTATAAACAGCACCAAGTTATGCAAAATACTAATGTAAACATTCAAAAATAGTATTTGGCTTATATAAACTTAAGTTGCATCAGTTTTTGTGAGCGCATAGGTTTTGCTTTTATTTTTACTACCGCGTAGTGCTTCATGATGTAATTGATTTTTTTTTATGTGCGGGAGGAATGGTTTGGCAATAAAATTATTTTTACATTCAGCAGTTTACTTAACCTTGTTATTATGTACGTGTAAGTGAGGAATAAACCATGAAAAACTTACAAAATTTTTAAAAGAAGAGTTTTCAAAGGCATTAAGTTCAAATGAGAAGTTAAGTCCACATGTCCACATTTAGACAAAAAAAATTTTTCGTTAAAATGACGATTAAATTTCGTTATCAAATCATTTGCGAATTATTTCGCTAAATTGAAGAAACTTAGCGTAATTGCGTTGAAATCTTATTACATTTGAGTAAGTTTTTCTGCCGTTTATTAATCATCGGCTATAACTACTACAGCCATTTTCTATGAAAATAAGAAATTTTTTATTGAATCGCTTAAAAAATTTTCTGCAAAAAAAAACCCCTTTTCCAGATTACCAGAACAGAATCCTCTGAGAATTATGATTTTTATACTGACAAAAAATTGCAAATATTATTATTATTATTTACAATAAATTATAATGAAAAATTACCACTATCTGGAGACTTGAGCCTCGGCCGCGTGAGTATAAGTGTATCAGCTTATACATTCGACCATCGCAGTTGTTAAAGAATCGTCGCCAAATTTGCCTCATTAAGAATCGTTCGCTTTGCAAGTAATTTTAAAGCATTTTTTTTGGAAATAAAAGTTAAGATACTTAAAATAAATCACTTGTGGTGTAAAAGAAGAAAAACTTACATGTATTTCTATGAAATATCAAAGTATTGTATCTAGCACAAAAAGGTGGTAACAGTGTCGCAAAAGAGTCGCCAATACAGATATAAATCATAATAGTTACGTAATCACAACTGAAAGAGCAGATATTTTATGCTTATTTTGTAACAACTTAGGTTGCTACAATGTAACAAATATTTTGCTTTATTGAATTTATTTTAAGTTAAATGACAGATTTTTTAACAACGAAGGAGTACTGATGACATAATTATTTCTGATTGAAAAAAATAAGTTCTTAAAGAATTTAAAATTTTTTGCATACACAATTCCTTAACATATTTTTCATTAAACTAGTGATAATTTTTTGGAGAGTATTTTAAAAGTCAAAGACAAATTAATATGAAGTAAAAAGATGCGAAAAAAAATTTAAAATATGAAGAGTTTACACTAAAATTTAACAATAAAGGCCATTTTGTCGATTAATATTTGTGTTTTATCTCTACACGGAGAAAATTAATTTGATTGAATCAAGCAAATGTTTTGCTAAAAAGCAAATCAGCAAAGCTTTGCTCAGCATGGTGTGATTTGAGAAAAGTTTGATAAATTGAAATCAGGAATATATTTAGGAAAAAGCAAAATTTTGCTAAGTTATTATAAAATGGAAAAGCAAATTTCTGTTTAATTCAAGCAAATATTTGCTTAGTTATTATAAATTGGAATAGCAAATTTCTACTTAATTCAAGCAAATATTTGCTAAGTTATTATAAACTCAAATAGCAAATTTTTACTCAATTCGCGCAAATTTATTCTAAACACACGAGCACTTATTCTTAATAAAGAAAATTAGGCGAAGATTGGTTAACCACTGCTATGGTCGAATGGATAAGCCCATGCACTTACACTCATACGGCCGCGGTTCAAATCTCTAGATGGTGGCAATTTTTCAATTTAATTTAATCTTAATAATCATTTCACTATAAATATATGCTAGATTTCAGCGAAAACTAATCAAAATTTGCTTGAATTAAGTAGAAATTTGCATTTGCAGTTTATAATAACTTAGCAAAATTTTGCTTGAATTTAATCAAAAATTTGCTTAGTTATTATAAACTGGAATAACAAATTTTGATTAGTTTTTGCTGAAATCTAGCATAGTTTTGAAGTGGCTAAGAATCAAGCGCAAGTTTTGCTTAGCCACAATACAAATTTAGCAAACAGTTTTCTTCGTGTAGAAAACTCATGTGCCACCCAAAAAATAAAAACTTTTAAAGTAATTTGGAAATATTTCGAAATATTTCGAATTTGTAATTTCCGCGTAATAATCTTTAATGTATAGCTAAATACATTTTTTAACTTTCTAGTACCATATTGCACTGAAAATTCTAAAAGAAATCAAGAAATACTAAAGAAAAATATTAAAATTTATTCCAATAAAAATTCATAGTGCAGAAAAAAAAAAAAATCAAATATGGCGAGTATGAAGATTTTAGACCCTTTTTTCCAAAGTTCTTGCAACTGAATAATAACCTCAATACATAGTTCTTGCAACTAACTAAATATCAAAAGTTGCAAATATTTATTTTTAAGTTGTTGCAACTGAATAATAACCTTAATGCAACATTTACTTACACCAATTTTATTCAAAACATCTTGCAACTGAAATATAACTCCAATACAAAGTTCGTCTAACTAATTACATTATATAAGTTGCAATGGTTTTTTCTAAAGTTCTTGCAACAGAGTAATAACCTCAATACATCGTTCTTATATCTAGCAAAATTTTACAATAACAATTATGTTTTTTAAGCTTGCATCAACTGAATAATAACCTTAATACAGCACAAGTTTGCAATGATTATTTTCAATGTTCTTAAAACTTAATAAAAACCTCAATTCAACATTATTTTTCCTAACTACATTTTTGAGCTATAACAATGTTTCCTAAAGTTGTAGCAACTGAATAATAACCTCAATACAGCATAAGGTTGCAATGACTATTTCCAATGTTCTTGTAACTGAACAAAAACCTTCAACTTTCTTGCAACAAAACAAATTCTCATAATTTCACAATAATTCATTGCCATTCAACGAAAAATTTGTTCAATTTTGTAGTCTCGTTGAACGCTGAAATAAAAAAAAATTACATGGTTGTAGAAGAATACACAAAGAAATTTATGTTCTAGGTGGAATAAGCGTGCTGTTGTTTCCATCAAAGGAAAGCAGTGGCATGCAGTAATCATTCCTTAGTGGAGTTGAATTTATTGAGTATGGATGCATGTCCTGTTCCCAGGTTTTTCCATGCTCCAGTTTCATTCAGTCAGACCGCAGAACAAGCTGCAGTTTGCCTGACAACCAAGTCGAGTGGTAGGAGGTGGAGTAGGGTCTCTAAAGCCGCAGTCGGTTTTGTTGTCAGAGCAGCACTGATGCAAATAGATGCCATTCTTTGGACTTTTTTGAGGTGGTTCAGATACGTGGCCTTGTTAAAGCCGGCCACCATATCGTTGCTCCTTATAGGTCTAATGACCCCTGTGTTTCGTCAGTGAACGATATTAGGGGAAAAACCCATCTTGTCCCTACAGATTTTTTGCAGGTGTACAGCGCAACTGTCACTTTCTTTGTACGCTCAGAAATATTAAGTTTCCAGCTCAGCTTCCTATCAAGAATGAGTCCTAGATATTTTGAACGTTCCGAAAAGGACAGTGCAGATCCATTTGGCATGATTGGTGTGAGGGATGGAATGTTGTGTTTCCTTTTAAAAAGGACCAGTTCTGTTTTGGCCGGATTTACTCCGAGACCACAGGGTTCGGCCCATCTCTCGAGTTTGCAAAGAGCTTTTTGCATAAAGTCGCTAAGGGAAGTGGGAAATTTGCCTCTGACTTCGATTGCTCGGTCATCGGCGTAGGCTGCCACTACATAGCCCTCCCTCTCTAGAGACAGCAATACGTTGTTCACTACCAGATTCCAGAGGAGTGGAGATAGCACGCCGCCTTGTGGCGTACCTCTTGTCACCGATCTTGCAGCGCTATACGCACCTAGTCAGATAAGAATACTCGGCAGTTGAGTAGCTTTTCTATGAGATCAGTAGTGATGTTATTCACACCTAACATATGCTACTCTAGATGTATATATTGTAGCGTGACCTTATTAAATGCTACCTTTTTATCTAGGAAAGCAACTAATTTTAAGTCAAAAGCTCAATGCGTTGATTTTTGATATTTTTTTTTTCTATGTTAACATTGCTTTAAAGCAATTTAAAGTTTATTTATTTAATTTTGCTTTTTTATACCTTCGGATACTTTTATACCTATGATGGATTTAAATAACAAAATTTCTCCCCTTGGTCTATGATGAGTAAAAACTTAAAAAAGAGGTATTTTTAGTCATTTCTTGCAATCCTTTTCAAAATATAAATATGATATTAAAAATTTTTTGCGAATAGTTAATTTCATTTTAATCCAAAAACAATTTGTGAACATTTATTATATTTTACAAGAATCGTCAGTAAAGTTGAGAATTTTTGAATTTAGTGATTCCACAACAACAAAAAAAAAAAATATAACGAATTGATGTTTTGTTTGTGGTTTTTTGGGTTCGAACAAAAATATTATGTGTTAGCTTGAATCAGAAGCACAAAAGGAACCAAAAACACACAAAAATATCTTCATCTGTAACGTATAAAAGGCTTTTTTAGTGAACTCATTTTGTATTCGCATCATTCAAATAGTTCAAAATAACTTTTTCGTAAACATATCCAGCATATTCTTGCTGGCTACAAATAACATCATATTAGATTGTGGGTAATACACATATTTGATTTGATTACTTTATTTGATGTAGTGGTCAATCAATCAACTATCTTACATGAATAATAAATATCATTTAATACAATAATTTCATTCCCGTGGTAGTTCGTCTAGAGCGCAACTCTGTTTTATTCACAAAACAAAAACAAAAATTAGAACTAGCTCGATTTCTGGCTCTATTTCTGATCTTAAAACGCTGCCAAGTTTTACGCATTTTTTATCAAAACGAACAAGTGTTGTGTAGAAGTGCGCTAACAGTTCAATTTATGACCAGAACACAGAAACAACGCAGCAAATTTAAGTGAGAAACCTTAACATTTGAATAATTTGCATAAAAATTAATTAATTGAATTAAATCTAATTTATGACGTTTAGACTAGTAATGCATTCAGAGAAAAAATCGCTCACTAAAGTAGCGCTGCCATTACAGTTCACAACAGTTGTCTGCGCTGAATGCGTCCATGGTTGTCAAATCTAAATAACTATTAATTTTCATATTTTGACGTTTAATAGCTCAATGGGCGATTATTGTTATTGTTCTTCAAAGACACTGGTGCCAAATTGTTATAAAGTTAAACTAAACTTGTTCCACTGAGATTTGATCTGATCTATGAAGTGACACGCGAATGCAGCTATTGGTTATACTTGATGCATTTTGTCTTCTTGTCAATATGTCAGTATGGTCATATATAGTATAAATTGAATTCCCGAATTAAACTGCATATCTCGAATAATGTGGTAAGAAAGTTTGCTTAGCAAAAAATTAGTGATGGGAACTATCGAATGAAAATATTCGATTTATTCGATAGTTCAAAATCATTCATTTATTTTATAGTTTTTTTATTCGAGTTTTTTTATTCGATAGTTTTTTCATTTGCACTTCGTTTGCTTACCTTCAACTGAATGAACGAATCGTGGGTAGTGAAAATTTAAATGAAAAAGTACTTTTAACTGATGGATTTGTTTTTAGAATAAAATTATTATGAAATCGTACCAGTTAATAGCTACTTAGAGGTTTTTAAGTCAAATAAATGAATACTTGAATTGATAGCAAAAATTATGTGCTTTGTATTAGCTACAATTTTTATAATTCGAATGAATGAATAATTTATTCGATAGTAAAAATTGTACGATAGTTCTTTGTACTAGTTACTATTTCCTTAATTCGAATGAATGAGTGAATTATTCGATAGTTTCGTGCACTATTTACTATTTTTTAAAGTAAATGAATGAAAGAAATATTCGAACGAATTGTTCGATTGTTGAAATTATTCGATAGTAAACTATCGATAGTTGAAATCATTCGATAGTGCCCATTACTACAAAAAATCTCGTTTTGGGCTTAAAGAAAATAGACTCTAAAGAGCGGTAATCTATTATATAATAGATAATCTATCTATTATCTATTATATAATATCTATTATATAATAATGGTTTTTAAGCTCTCAACCATTTCACGTTAATAACTAATCCAAGAGAGCAAAAATGATTTTGTGTGTTTGTTTATATCTATTTATTTCGGTCTTATTTATTATGCAAGTTTTCTAATTTTAAACTGCGTATGCATAAAAGGTTTTGCTTAGCCAGTTTAACTGTAAATTTTGAAAATGATGTTGGGACAAATGTGTCTCTTATGCGTGAAAGGTTATGAATACACAGACTTCTAACAGAAGTCTGCCGATTTTTATGTTTTTGCTAAACAGTAAAAGTGACAATATAGAAAAATAACCTACAGTCTTCACGTACGAAAATATGACAGACATTCTTAATAGTAGTTTATTATTCTGACACTCTTCTTTTCACCAACAATCTCTTAGAAATATTCAAAGAGAGATGGACTTCCTTTTGGTATTTCCAACACTGTTACTTTGGCCTGGCATTAAGGATCCATAAAGAAGAAATAATAAGAAGAAATTGCCATGTCCTGGCTGAAAGGCTATTGAGAGCACGTAAACAACAAAATAAAACGAATGCATCGTTGTCATGGGAGACTTAATAGAAAGTAAAATAATGTAAAGAATAAGTGAAAGCAGGTGCAAATAACTCGTGTGGGGGAAAAAAATAAAGCAAACTAATGAATATTGATACGAATTTGATGAAAAAAAAAAACTGGATGCGAAATATGCTATTTGAATGATGTAGTCGAGATGGCCAACTGGGATATCCAATAACCTTCAGAGAATCTCACTGTGAATATCTCATAGCATGATGATTGAGCTCTTATGGTGTGGTGGTGATGGAAGGAACAACTTGAGATGAAAGCAAATAATTCATGAGACTGCATAGCAAATGCTTAAGAAATTCAAGTCTAGGAGAATGACAGAGATTTTAGTGAGCAAAGTTGCAATGGATGTTTTCTTAGTTTGTTATAAATTATATTGAAACAAGGTGTTGTTGAAGTGACTCTTGCTAATTTTCTTAACTTATTTTGATAACTTTTATTATATATCTGAAACGTGCATGTTTTTTGTCTACTTTTTGTTAAGCAGCATCTGGGCAATTGAAACTGTCTTCTAAGACATATACTTTATAGAAATTTTTTTTTTTAAATTTAATAGTTGCTCAGCCTTTTTTTGAAAGCTTATAAGGTAAAGTCTCTATGAGAAAATTTTTGAAAAAATTCTAAACCACGAGGAAGAGGTCGCGCCAATCAAATTTTCCCTAAAATTCAGGTTTTTTTGGAGAATTTTCGAATTCCAGACGAATTTGGTCAATAACAGACATTTTCGATTCATTACGTTTGTTCATTTTCATGGAATTTTTAAGATTTATGAAGCGTTTTTTAATAAATTTACGCAAATTTCACGAAAAAATTAAATAGATGACACCTGAATGACCACACAAATTGCCAAAACTTCTAATTTTACTGTGCATTAAAGTAAAGCTTGGACATTTGTCTTTCGAAATAAAGACTCAAAGACTTAGTTGTTACTCTGGAATGTTAATATTTTTTTTAGTATTTTTGCGGTTATTATTTGAATTTTTTTTTAAAATAGGGAGGATTTGCAAGAGTGTGTTATGAAATGAGGAAAATATGTCTTTTAAGAAAAAAATATTTTTATGATTTGAGTAGTTAAAATTCATAATACTTGTAATTTGTTCCCTGTTTTTAAAAAAAAACAGAAGTTATTATTGAAGGCTAAGCATTTTTTATTACTTTTAAAAACTAATGTTAAAAATTCAAATCGTTGCAAAAATCAAAGGGGTTACCATTATATTTTTCTCAATAGAACATCAAATCTTGTGTCAAACAGAAACAGTTTTTTCTTAAAAATGATTCGTCATACAAAAGAGTATACGAAATGCAATTTTCAGTTATTATTGTTCTTACGACAAAAACAGCTTTTGCACCGTTTTTGGAAGAAACAGAAATTTGTTGGGCTGTTTTTGAAATAAGATTAAAACTTTAATCAAAACTTTATTGTGCAAGGACTTTCTATAGTTTACAAGATATAAGAATGTTTTTGATGTCAAGCAAACGGAAAATTTTTTAACTTTATTATCATTTTTAATAAATTAAAGTTTTTTCCTAAATGACCTTGTTATTTATTATGTTTATTTTATATGATTTAAATACAAATTCTAAATGTTTGATAGTTTGAATCATACTTGATTTTAAATACAAATTCTAGTTGTTTGGTAGTTTAAAATCGTTTATTGATCTTAAGGTCAAAGTTAGGACAATTAAATCTTTGGTTTGCGTCATCGTGATTTTCCGAGTAACTCTCATCATCAATACAGACAGCGAGCATAGCAGAATAACCAGGTAGGGCCGACTCGGAGAGGAATGAAGTAGAAAGCACAGAAAAGCGAGCTAGTTGCCGAAATCAGCTGTTCTTCTCGAGTTTTTTTATGTTCATGTTTTGCAGTTGATTTTTGGTTAAACTTGTTTTTTGCTTTTTTGCAAATTGAACACTTCCTCGGGATTTTATGGTTTTATTTACACTGTTTTTATAATATTTTCATTAAAATTAACACAAACTTAACACACGTGTCCGCACTTTTTACAATTTGAAAACATAATAAGGCTATTCACAGTTTGAATACGCTGGTCTGCTATTTGTACGATTTTCTATTTGTACGCCAATTTACGAAAGCGTATTTTGCTTTGCATACAAACGCATATACGCAGGCACGCGTAAATAAAAGTAGCCCTTGGACGTGTTTTTTTGTACCTCGTATTTTTATGCTCTGTCTACAGCCGCATAATCACATACATCACAGGGTTGCATAATTTTTAAATACGACAGTCACATGGTGTGGTGCTCACAGTTTGAACAATAACAAATGCTATAAATACGATTTGTTGAATGTACGCTTAAACTGTGAATAGCTTTAATATTCTTATTTCAACCTTTTAATTTTCCACTCTTCGTTAAAGGGCCAAACAGACCACACAGACTGTTTGACACACGTGTTTGCGCAGACTGTTCGACAGTGTATTTGGCTGTTTTAGGTTTGTGCAGATGTTTGCGCAAAAGTTAAAATATTTGAATTTTTGGTTGTGTTTGCGCAAACCGTCTGTATAGTATGTAGTGAAAATCACACCGACTTGCCATAATACCGAAAGTTTTATAGAGTGAAGACGTGCGTGAATATATAAAAATGGAAGCAGAAAAGAAAAATTTAATAGAATTTGAACTAAAAAATCAAGTCTGCGTAAACAAAGTCTGTGTAGTGTATGGTCGTCGCTATGACGAGAAAAAAGTCTTGTTTGCGCAAACAGCCTGTGTAGTCTATTTGGCCCTTAACGCGTGAGGGCACTAAGCGAGCCGGTCCTACCTGGTTATTCTGCCATGACAGCGAATAGGTTTTTAAATTACGCTTTTGGATCTTGACTACCAGGCGCTCAGCAAGGCATATTAACCAAGTAGGCTCGATACGGAGAGACTTTAAAAAGTACCCCTTATATTCTGTGTTTGTTTTGATTCCTTTTCGATAATACAATTCTGTCAAAATCATGTCAAACAAAAAAAGCTGAGTGCCTGGTAGCCAATATCCAAGAGTGTGTGTTTGAGTTTCATGACCAACATAAAAACATTTGTAGTTTTATAAATGTCGCCAGCATATTCTCTGACTGGGACCATGGTATAATAAGTAATAAGTAATAGGTAGGAGTGACATTTCGTGTTTCAACCATCGAATGTCAAACAAAAGAAAACAAAATAGAGAACGAGTGCCACACACATTGGCCGCATTCAGAGGAATCACCTGTTGTGAATCGATCATTTCATTGCAAAGGTTTCTCACTCAAATTTAAAAAAAACATTTGCCAACTATTGACTCCGCTGAAAGCTGCCAATGTGTGTGACACACGCACTTTATATTGTTTTCTTTTGTGTGAAATTCGATGGTCGCAGCTCATGAGAAAATAAGTAGTTGTCAAGGCTACCTAATAATAATTTTATCATGACTGGGACTGCATCGTCCAAAAATTTTTTGTTTCTGATTTCAGCTACCATACGCCTATAGTATCTTTTTTAGAATATAATTCAATTATTAATGACGCAAACAGTGAAAGTAATGTAAATGAAATTCAATTAAATTTATGTAAATACAAGTTCTATATATACGTATTTTATGTGCATATTAATTATTTAAATTATATATTTGTGTAAGTGTTACTCTGTTTTTTATATTAATATCCATAATTTAAAATTTAATGAAATGATAAAAGACGAAAATAATGTGCATTAATGATGAGCCGGATGTACGGATGAACCGAATCAGGGGCAGAAAATAAACTCTACTTTGCTTGCTATTTTTTCTGTTTTCCTTGTAGCAAGATCTCAAATGCAGGCATTAAAAGAGACTTCAAGACGAATCAAACCAAATATCGTATATAAAAAAATAGAAAATTTATTTTATTTGATGAGGATTATTTTTCATTCAATAGTGCTTCCTGTATTTGATTTTTATATCAGCAATATTCAATTTGAATGTAGTAATATAGTTTGGTGTAATTATAAAATAAAAATGCTATCTGAATAAAAAATATTTTGAAAGATATAACCAAGGTCTGAGGGAGTGAAAATATTAAAAGTTTTTCCGCAGTAAAGCGGTCCGTGACAGGACAAAGTCTTCCAGGAAATACTAATATTTTATATATAGGTTTTCGCTTCGGTCGGCAGTCCCCTCACTGCTATTCTTTTTTTACAGTTTTATAATATGTATTGATTTATGCAGGTCCACTGATTATAAGAAAAAAGAAAACAAACAACGTTTAAATCGGCTTATTAACTCTGTCAAATACCACCTTATTTTTTTTTGCATTAGAAATCAGGAAACACCTGAAAGGGTCGATATAAAATCTAATGAAGAGTTTGAAGAATCCTCAACAAAGCTTCTAGCTTCTTAATCCCAGTGATTGTTAGCATCGACTCTTGGATCGAAGATGAAATAGCTTTAAATGATGATATAAATAACTATGCATTATTATTTATTTTATATTGTACCTTTGATTTATATAGTCAGATATATTTATATAGTCAGTAATACTAGTGAAAATTCTGAGGGCTATTGTGTAAAATATTATAATGTGCTTAAATCAATTAATTTTTTATTTCATATGTAACGCTACTTTATGAAGGGGCATTGAAATGCACTACGAACAGTAACGGAGGGGGAGGGCAAGTTAAAAAAGTGCTAAAAATCGGTAACGTAGCTTATGAACCACCCCTAAGCTTTCAAAAAAAAAAGCTTGAGCAAAAAATTATTTACAGCTGCTAGCGAAATAATAGCAGTCCGCTTAAATACAGATATGTTTGGATAAATTATACTAGTCTACAAATTTCGTACTTTAAGCGCTGGCTTCACATCTGTGCTCAGTTTTTTTTCCTATATTGTAACATTTTCAATATACGGGGTGTGTTTCGTTTTTGGCACGTGTTTAGTATTATTGATCTAGAATCAGAACGACTCACCATAAAAGAAAAAAAAAATGTTATTTTATATTTTAGAAAACAAATCAGTTTTTTAATCAGTATATCAGGTAGCGGAGTAAAAATTTTGAGATTATATATCGAAATTTCAACAATTTTTATATCTTTTGTTTTAGCGGAGCTGAAGTCGTCCAAAGTTAGAATTTGGAAAAAAACTGTTGATTTAGTGTATTTTTACATGAAAAACGGACATTTTAAATTAAGACGATTACAGCTTTGCTAAAACAAAAGATACAAAATTTGTTGATATTTCATTGGATAATCTCAAAATTTTTGCTCCGCTACCGCACATGACACGATAGTGATTGATGTACTGATTGAAAAGCCAATATTTTTTCTAAAATATAAAATAATGTTTTTTATTTTATGGTGAGTAGTTCAGATTCTAGATCAATAACAATAAACACGTGCCAAAAACGTAAAGCACCCTGTATATTGAAAATGCTACAATATAGGAAGAAACTGAGTATATCATAGATTTGAAACCAGCGTTTAAAGTGCACATAGGAATGATAATGGACTTACCGGATACGAAATTTGTAGAATAGTATTATTTATCCAAACATATCTGAATATAAGAGGACTGCTATTTTTTGTTCGCAACTGTATCTTTCTCATTGGCGTCGGAAGCGGGGGCAAGGGGGGCAGTTGCCCCCCACTTTTTTAGCTAGATAAACAATTTAAAAGGAAAACTTCAAAAGTTATTTAAAATATCAGTTTTTTTTACAACAATAATATTTTTGTATTATATATTTTCCTCTTCTTTCTCTCTTCTTCATAAGCATGCTTGCGGATAACCATTTTCTTTCTCTGTGTTTGCAAAAAGATAGAACAAAATGTAGAGTTTCTACTGCAAGCCCACCACTTCAGTTTAAAAGCACCCTTAAGTATGTAGCTTAATGCTTGTTAATTTTGCAACTCTGGTAAGAAAAAATTTGACATGTTCTTAGGGGCTTTCCATATTGGACGACATGTTGTACGATAAGTTAGATGGAAAACTAATATGACTATTTGATTGAGCGTTTGAACGATCCAACTTTTAAAGCAACATCATTAATTGCAAGCTCTCAAGCAGAACTCATCCGGCTAATAGCTAAGCAACTTTTAGATGCCCTAACAATTGAGCAGTAATTTTACATAGTTGTACAATATTGTACAATCGGCAGAAAAAACCAAAAATTTCGACTATCGTTTTAGCTTACGCATGGTACTACATGTTGTACAATCTGCCATGTAGGTCCAATGTTTTGGACCATGCGAAAGCCCTACTGTGTATTAGCTGATGAAAATCCACCTCGACGCTTTGAAGAAACATCAAATCCGGTTCCTTCAGTACAGTTGCCATTATATGATCGGCTACGAAAAGATTATTTCGAAATTAGATCTTCTCTCAAATGAGATAACGGCTAGATTCGATCAAACAGGTTGATATTTGACTTTTTTTTATTTTTGCAAGTTTACACCAGCTTCACTCAACCGATTCACTTTGATTTAACATTCGGTGAGTCGGTTGAGTGAAGCTAGTGTAAACTGGCACTTTGTTAATCTTATTGTACATTTAAACAGATCTCGACACTCTGGAATCGTCGGGAAATATTGTAATCGAAGCCTTCAACGGAAAAGTGCCTTCTGAACAAAATCTAAAAACAAAACTTGATCTTTATGCAGATGACTTTTTTGCAGATGAAATTGCTGAAGCAATTGCCTGGCCAAACACCTTGAAATTGTAGTGACATTGTATCCCAATTTGCGAAAAATTCGGTTACTGTAAAAAAACTATTAAATAAATGAAGTTGAAAAACTTATTGCTTTGCTTTTGACTGTGCCTGCATCAGCAGCTTCATCTGAGCGTTCTTTTAGTGCACTAAGACGACTTAAAACGTATCTTCGAGCAACTATGAAACAGAAACGACTCACTCATGCGGCACTTATACACATTCACAAAGATAAAACCGAAGAATTGAATTCGATGGAGGTGGTGAAAGAGTTTGTTTCTCGCAAGGACAGAAAGAAACATTTTGGAATAATTTAAATTGATATAACTTTTTGTACCTTATTGCATTTAAACCATGTAAAGATATACCTTGTCTTGCTTTATAAAAGCAACTATTATTTCTTATATTTTCATATTACCATATGAAAGATCCTTTAAAGAATGATCTCTAATATCGAAATTGGAAGAACTTTTAAAAATAATGAAATTTTAATATTTTTTATATATTTTTATATTTTTTTTATTTTAAACTAAAATAAAAAATTTGTTTATTCACATTCATGTTTCTTTGAAGAAATTTTGGTGAACTTTTTTTTGCACCACCATTTGTACTGCCCCCCCAGATGAAATTAGCTTCCGACGCGCTTGATCTTTCTGCAAGACAATGCTCCAGCTGACCTATTGATCGAAACCACGGTCAAATTGCAAGAGTTACGCTTCGAACTACTTCCTCCTCATATCCCCAATATTATCAAGATTGGGTCCCAGCGTATATTATGCAGATTGAAAGAGATTTTTCCGGGCTGTCTTTTCTGACAGTTAATTTTTTACAACTATTACACAGGCCAATATGGTTACAAGAAAACTTGATTCTTAAAGGTTATTTCAAATCATTCCAGCTCACGGATGGCTATCGCTAGAGTCGAAATATTTGGGAAATCATCAAAACACAAGCCAAGGATTATTTTGAGCATTTGTGCCGACCAACCTTTTTCTATGGAGCATGAGGCGCCTTAATAAACATATGCATAAATTATATACATAAAGAAAATATGGAATAAGTTGAAGCCGTATACATTTTTTGTTATGCGTTTTATTTATCATGGTCCCGGTAGTAACGTTATCGGTATAACTCCTTTTTTTAACCAAAAAGTGAATAATTTCGCCAACTTTGAAAGTGATTATAAAAAAAAAAAACGAAATAGTATTTCTCCAATTTTTTGATATCTTATTTCTGAAGGCAACACATTAAAAAAATTAGCTATGAAATATTTATATGATGGCATAAATCTTATTTTAAAATTATTGAATTTATAATTATGATTTTTTTTTATAAATTAAATTAAATGTTTTTTATTAATTTTTTTATTTTAAATCCAATATTTCGACCTCCGTCGGAGATCATCTTCAGGGAAAAAACTAAAAACCAAAAAGTTTGACAAAATTTTTATAAACAAAACATTTCACATTACTCACAATTTAAAAACTATTGAAACATTATTGTTTTACAGAACATTTAAAATATATATAAAAACATTTATAAACATTAAAACACGAAAAACAATAAATTTAACACCTCCACTGTTGGCAGTGTCAATTCTTCAATTGTTGAGTGTCATCTCTTTGTTTCTCAATGTAGCGTCTGTATATGTGAGCACACTTATCTGTGTCTATTTTAAAGTTGAGTCTCCCAGTAAAAAAACATGCGATCGTTCCTATGAGGAGCAACAACAGAGCGCTCTTTTGCTGTTTTATTCAATCAAAAAGTGAGCACTTGTGCTCTTGTGCTTCTTTATTGTTTTAAAAAATCAATAGGCGAGCAATCAATGAAAAAAAAGCACATAAAGTGAGTCATGTGCTTCGTAAGAAACTCGATCATTATTTGCTGTGAAAAATCGGCCATTGTAGTCTAGTGGAGAGTGCGCTAGACTAACAATCCAGAGGTCCCTGGTTCGACTCCGGGTTCGGGCATGGTTCTTTTCACTTTCTTTGTTCTTTCCTACATTTAAGAACTATGAAAAACTAAAAGTCCACAGCTAAATTGTGGGGAAAATGTGGAATTAAAGGACAGGAACACAACTAAGGACTGAAAAAGCTTGCCGAGGTTAACGCATAACACACACTAGCCTCGGTTAAAAGCGATTGAAAGCATTATCTTTCACGTCTGTTTCGTCTAATCAATAATTCACGTATGGTTCCAATCAATTTCTCTAGCTAATCTATCCCCTTCCCTTCACGTCAAAGACCAAACCTTGTTGTATAAGGCGCATGTTGGTTCTTTGATCTTTTTTAAAAAAAAAAAACAAAAAAAATATTTTAAATGTTCCTTTGCTGATCCATTTGAATCATTTATTGATCGCTCCTTTTGAGCTCCTCTGGGATGTTAAAGGGAGCGCTACCCTTCCTAGGACATGCAATGTTAAAAGAGAGCACAAAATACACCTACCTTGGATCAATAAGGAGCACTCCACTGCTCCTCAGGGAGCACTCAAAGATCGCTCATAGGATCCACTTTTTTGCTGGGCTGCTTTCTTGCGGTACGCTTATAATGTTGAGCATTTCTAACGTATATCATCTCCTCATGTAGTTTGTCTCTTGCTGTAAAATCTCAATGTTGTCAAAGTCTGGAGCGTGTTTATATTTTGTACAGTGAGCCGCTAGTGCCGTTTTTTGTTCCATGAGTCGATTATGTGCTTTTTGTTCAGAATTGTGCGAAGATATATGCTTGGTCACATACGTTGGACCCGTCTCCATTACATGTAATTTTATATATTACATTTGATTTGTCTAATTTATTTATTTTGGTTTTTGTGTTGCTATACAATTGTTTTAACGTGTTGTCTGTCTTCAAAGCTATTTTAAATTTTTCTTTATTATATATGTCTGAGTTTGCGAATCACTCCCAGAAACCGGGTACATATGTCATTGATTTATATATTTTTACACCATTGACTCCTTCTCTTATTGCCTTGTTTTCTCTTCTTTTCCTTATATATTTGTCGATTAAATCGTTGGTTGTCCTTTTCGAAAAATTGTTTTTTTTTGTAATATTGTCCTGATTTTTCTTATCTTGGTGGAATTCTGCGTCGCTTATGTCAAGTACTCTTTTAATAAAGTTGTTTGCCGTGTTGAGTATAATTCTTTTTGCGTGTTTCGAGTAAAAATTAATGAGTCGTTCAGAAGCCGTAGGTTTTTGAAACCAGTCAATTTTTAAATGGTTACCCTTCCTTATAATAAGTGTGTCCACGTATGATAATTTTCCATAGCTTTCTTCCTCCTTTGTAAATTTTATATTTTTGTGAAAAGTGTTTAAATTTTTCAAAGTTTCGTTTATTTAGTCAGTTTTTACAATTGCAAATAAATCGTCCACGTATTTACTAACTAATCTTGGTTTTTCATCCATTGTCGCAAGTACTTTGTCTAACAATTCTTCCATTATAATGTCTGCAATGACTGGTGAAGCTGGCGATCCCATCGTCATTCCATTTTGTAGTGCATATATATTTCAATTTAGTTTGAAATATCTATTGTCTTTAATGCAGAATTTTACTATGCTCATAAATCTATCCTTACTGATTTTCGTGTATTGTTCAATATTTGTCCATTTTTTCTCTATTATTTTGAGTGCAAAGTCAACTGGTTTGCTGGGAAAAAGTGAAATAACGTCAAAAGATATTATTGTTTCGTCATCATAAATGTATGTATTTGAAATACGGTTTTTGAAACCTATGGCATTATTAATGTTATATTGTGAATTTATTGTCAGGTTTTTTAATATTGTCGTTATGTTTCTACATAATCCATATGATGGTGAGCCTATAGAAGAACATATTGGTCTTAGCGGAATATTTTCCTTTTGGTTTTTAGATTTTTCGCTGAAGAAGATCTCCGACGGAGGTCGAAATATTGGATTTAAAATAAAAAAATCAATAAAAAATATTTAAAGTTTTTTATTTTACAATTGACCTGGAGCCCAACAAAAATCATAATTATTATAACAACAAAGATCGTGAAATAATATATCAAATTATTGAATTTATTTGATTTTGAAATAAGAAAAACATGAGTCTTTTCAATTTTAGTTCTGTAGCTCGAATAATATATTTTTATTTTTCATATTTAATTTTTCATATATCAAAATTTTTTGATTCAAAATTTTTCAAAATATTTTTTGAATATACATAAAACAAAGTAATTGAACACAAAGTAATTAATAATACAGAAAAGATATAATAATGAAATACTACATCTAGATATAACTGCAATTCTTTAAAAACTGCATTTTTGTAGAATATCCTTTTAGTAAATATTCGAAGTTCTGCCAAAGGAATAACATCCATAACGTAAAAATTGTTGAGGTTAATTATTAAAGTAAATACACTTAAATTATAAATTTCAAAGATATAGAATCAACAGAAAACTCTCTATCTTAGCATATTTATCTGGGATGCTTGTTTGGGAAAGCATCTCAATTTATCGGAAACAAAAAAATCAAAACGAATTTTAATGAGGGTACTTATCGCTACAATCTGTAATAGAATTATTTAGTTTGGCTCAATCGTAGAAATTTAGTGCAACTTTTTAAAAAAAGCTGTAAGTTTTAAGCCTTTAAATTGTCGTAGCGGAGGCAAATTGTAGGCAAACTAAATAATTCTTGTATAAGTTTTAGCGGCATGCACTGATATTAATAAATACTTAAGTTTTTGTGTATTCAATAAATTTGGACCAAAATATCTTGACCCCAGCTGAAAACGACTACTTTTTCTGAGTAAAACCTTTCAAATGTCTATGCCTTATAGTTTTTCACAATAAATGTTTAAAATTGAGTCTCTAAAATTTTTTTACATCGTGCAATGCCACCTTAAACAATTTTGCAACTTAGAAGGACTTAGCAAAGTAAAGTGATTACCTTTAATATATAATTAAAAGGCATCTTTTCAAAAAGTAAAGTGATGCCAAAGAGTTTTTTTTTTAAAAATCAATAAAAGCCTCAAGACACTCAATATTTATGTTTTCATATCTACATATTTTTGATTTATTTTCAAAATATTGCTATACATCAAAGCAGGTGCTTGGAAAATTTGGCCAAATCTAAACAATAAATAAACAGCTTAGGATAATAAAAATGTAATTGATTTAACAGTGTGTGGAAAATTGAAAAGTAACATGATAAACACAGCATAGCCAATTTTTTCAAGTGTAATCACTTTTCCCGTGATGGTTTATTCCATTGTTGAACAGCGTAAAAATAGAAAAAAATCGTTTTAATTCTGTTTATAAATTCTATTAAAAGCAGCTCAATTTATGCGTTAAGAAAGTTTGTTTTTGCCTTGTTGCTGTTGCTGTTGTTGTTGATATTGTTTGTTATTCTCTGTTTTTGCTGCGATGTTTTTAATTGTCTTTTTGTTTTGTTGTTCGATCAGAATACTTTTTGCTGAATTGTGCACGCTTGCTTTGTGGGTCAAAAGAGACGGTTCTAGTTGAAAGTATATTTTGCAATAAATCTGCTATGCAGTCAGAATGAGGGAAATTGTTACTCAACAAATATTCGAAATATTGATCAGCTTCTGTCGTATGTTTAAATTTCAAATGCTGGAACATGTTTGTAGTGTTATTTGAAAACTTTAAATTTTTGCTGCAAAGTTCACATTTTACGCAGGTCAAATTGCTTATTATGTTGAAAAATGGCCACGCTTCATTTTTTACGGACGCCATATCAATTGTTTTAGTTCAAATATACATCTTCGTGCAGCTTGACTATGTACGAGTAGTGTTGTCAAACACTCAGTTTTGCAGCTTTTACACTAGGTTTACATATATGCAACAATTGTATGCAATTAATTTTAACAACTTTTGCGGTTGTTTGCAATTTTGAATAACTACATTATAGTTTATAATACTTGAAACAAATTTTTGCGAGTACCTTTACTATTACTCGATTAATAATCGATTAATTAAACATAAACATTTAATCAAATGATTAATCGCTGTCATTACTAACAAAAGATGACAATAATACTTTTATTATTGATGTGTTTTATTAAGCTCTAAATTACTCTGGAATATATTTTGTACAAATGTTTTTTTGAGGATTTTAGTTAATTTTCTTTAAAAATAAGGTAGTTTTCTGGAATGTGTTATGAAATAGGAAAAACAATTTTTTTGCAGCAAACGTTTTTGGAGTAACTTCGGGTAATGTGGACTACCATTTTATTTTTTGGATATTGTCGGCATAATACCGGTAAAAAATAAGAAAACATTGTTTCAATATCATAGTAGATGTGTTGCCTAAATATATTTCAAGTCAAAAATTATATATATTTGCCTACAAAATTTTGAATGCATAAAATTGTAAAAAACCCAAAATTGCGTAATAAAAAAACTTAGCGGGTATTGTGGACCAGTATGTGCGGGTAATGTGGAATACTGGTCCACATTACCCGCAAATAAATTAGTAAACAAAAGTTATGGATTACCTGAGGAAAATTTTTATTCATTTCAATTTTGGATAACAATAAAAACATAAATAAAAATAAAATATAACTTTTCTCAAACGGCAACGAAACATAACAAAAACAAAACATAAAATAACATAAAAATTTCTTCAGGGGCTTAAATTTTTTTAATAGAAAAAGTTAATATAAAAATATCTATATTTTCTTAAATACAATTAGTACATGATTTACAAATAAAAATGGCACTTTTTTTAGGAAGACATTTGTCGTGAGCCCATATTAAATCGCATTGCAAACATTGCGACCATGTGTTTGGTTGAATGTCTTCATTATATGAGATATTACAAAATTCGCACTGTGTGTCCTTACTTTGTGGAGTATTTTGAAAAATTGAGTCATCATCAGAGTCTGCTAAGACTAGAGTAGAATCTGATTCGCTTGAAGAGGAATTCCTTAGATTGTGCAAATCTATTCGTGTCTTTTTTCTTAAAGTCTCTGTCTTAACATTTGTTTTAGTTTTTGCATCATTTTTTTTTCTCTTCTGTTTTTTATTTTCTTTTACCACTTTTGATTCTTTCTTAATTTTTAGTGACTGAAATGTTTCTAAATCCTTTTTATATGGAGACTTCGTCAAAACCGTTGGTTTTGTTTTCCTTTGCTTATGAGTGGACAAATTAGCTTTAATTTTAGGAACTGGAGACAATTGCCAGGGTGTAATATATTGACTTGTGCTTGGCTGTAAGTCTAATGCTAAATCGGTGCTACCTGTTAAATATTGACTTTTATTTACTGTGAAGATTTCCATGACTTGTGATATGTCTGCGCATTCGTTTACTTCTTGTTCAATTATTTGGCTAAAACTTTCTGGAGTAGCACTATTTTCATTTATTTCATTTGAAATTTGTTCCCCAGCTATAAAATCTGCTTCACCAATAATATTTCTATCAAATGGATAAATGCCCGTGCACTTAAATCCATTCACAGCGATTTGGCCTTGCTGGACTTTGAGGTAAGCTTTTGAAAAAAGTTCTGCAATGTCAAAGTGGGTTACTTTTCTTCCATTCTCACGTACAAATTTTCTTATTTCTTCACTGTAATAAGTTTTAAGCGGACCCATAAATGTTCTATCCAGAGGCTGCATTTTGTGACTTGAATGAGGGGGCAAGGAAGTTATAGTTACACCATTTTCAGTGGCGAGATTCAAAAGATCTATATTCCTAGTGTGACTGTAATGTCCATCTAAAATTAATAAACTTGGCTCTCCAGGTGAAGCTTTGGTTATTTTTAAAAAGTGACGAAACCAGTTGGTAAATATGTCGGTTTGAACCCATCCGGATATATGACAAGCACATTCGGAGCCAGGTGGGGCGTGCTTCATGAGCTGGGTATTTAAATTTTTTCTTGGATATATAAAAAATTGAGGAACGAAAGATCCAGCAGCACTCATACATGTAATGACCGTTATCAATGATCCACGTTCAGCAGAGGTCATTGATCCAATTTGACGTTTTCCTTTAGTGGCGACAACTTTTGAAATTTTGGATGGAACAACAGAAAGTCCAGTTTCATCAACATTCCTTATTGTTGTTGGCGAACATTTTTTCTCATTGTACTCACTTTCCAAAATATTAAAAAACAATTCCACATTTTCTTTCGTAAAGCCTTTTGCTCTATCAAAGGAAGTTCCGGTTGGCTCCCTCAAACTTAATTCATGCTTATGCCGTTGCATAAAACCATAAAACCAATCTTTGCCAGCACATTCCTGAAGAACGGAAAATTTATTTGGGATGTTGTTTGATTTTGCCAGTTGAAAAGCAAGTGATGTAATATCTGTTCTTGTAAGACCCCAATATCGTGCCTCCATTTCTTTGGCATATTTTACCAAATCATTTTCCATCTCCTTATTCAGAACAGGCTTTCGCCCCAAACGCTCAGTCAAAAGATCTGAAATTATAGATTCACTCTTGCACATTCTAATAAGAGTTGTTTTTGGAACACAAAACGTTTTTGATGCCAATAAAAATCCCATTTTTTTTGCTCGGACTGCTTCTACAGCTTTTTGCATATCTTCCTGCTTCCATTTTCGAATTTCTCCTTTCTTAGGCATTATTATAAAAAACCTGAAATGTACATACCTCTTTTAATTCTGTGTCTGGTAATGTGGACTACAGGTCCACAATATACGACTCTTTGTGGTCCACATTAGACGACTTTCAGTTGTTTTTTTTTGAAGAAATATTTTAGTTTAAAAACTAATTGAAAATACAAACTCACCGATTGTAATTACAACTAAAAGTGTATTTTTGTTGTAGAAAGTAACGGACCAGTTAAATTCTTTATATATGAGAAAAACAAACTGTTCGACTCTTGAGCTATCAAAATGTTCACCTCACGCATCAACAATCAGAACTTAACTAAAATGGCAACATTGCAATTATGTATTCAAAAGCAATACTGATGTTTGTTTTTATCAGTTACGAAAACATACATCAAGGCGGCGTTGCCAAATTTCATGCATTTTCTAAAATATTCGGGTGGTCCACATTAGACGCATAGTCCACATTACCCGAAGTTACTCTAGGTTTTGAGTTGTTTGAATTTCTAATCTAAGCTTTTTAGAATGTATGAACGGATTTTCGGTCCTCTGTAAAATCTCTGGATACGGAAAAAAGTCATTGGATTGTGTGTAAGATAACATAAAGAACTTATGCTAACGGCCTGCCAAATCAGCATGAACACTCACTAGGGGTATTCACGATGTGGTGTATTTGTGACAAAATTTACAATACTTACAACTTATTGTGAACAAACCTTCACTAAAGTATTGCATTTTTAAAATCAGCCGCTTTTTGTATGTACTTTTGTTTAGAAATATTAGTTTATATCATCGTTTAACTAAAGGGAAGCATACAAAAATTGAAAGGAAACACTAAATTCTACTAATTTTTATTAAATAAACTCACAGCGTAGCCGGTAGTTTCCTCCATGCTGAAACTTTTATTTGTTTTATTGAAAACAATAGAATTGCTTTTGCGATCAGCTGATCCAATATTCAACGAAATTTACAAATAATACAATAGGGTTCCATCGTTGTATTTTTGCCACAGGGCTATATTTGGAACACCGTGCATTTTGTTTTTGTGATTTTACAAAATTTAACTACAAATATCAAATTTATCAAAAATACACAACACAAGGGCAAAACACCACATTGTGAATACCCCTACTGTTTGTCGAAATAACCATTAAAAAGTTACAAACATTACAACGTTTTTTGTTTGATAAATTAATAATATAAATTAATAAATAGTCAAGTCATTTTCAAAGTAACCATTGTTACAGTATTATCAGCTTTACCAATTAATCGACACTAATACGTCTGCGCACAACAATTTTTTTTTGTTTGCAAATTCAATAGCAGCATTTTTTCCAGTTTATCACCTTAGCTATAAAGATAATTGCAAAGGAAACCACACTCATCTGCCATTGAAAGTTTTTTTAGTAATGCCACATTGTACTGGAGGTAGGCGTGGTTTTCATCCTTTTTAGCCGAAATTCAAACTCAGAGTACATATTTGAGATAAAAGCTTGTGCCACATTTTAAGCTATTAGTTTTTTGTTATTTTAAGAGATAACACAGTTTTTTATAATGATGATCGCTGTGATACGCTGATCTTTGTTCTTAAAACAAAAACTTGTACATTGAATTTCATTATTATAGCTTGAAAAATTACGGATCAGAAAAGGACAGAGGGGCAAATGAACAGATGGACAGACTTATAGACAGACGGAATTGATGCTTGTTAGTTGAGTACATAATTTTTTATACATGCCACGCCTTGAGCGTATGCAACTAAATAAAAATAAAAAAATTGTACAAATCTATAATTTTAAGTATTTCAGAAAAAGGACCCTCCAGTAAATTGTCGATTGATTTGAAAGTTATTCATCGATTTTCCTAAATAATAACTTTTTTTAAATTATATTTATTTTTACTGCCAAGGTGCTAAACTAGACATTTTTTACAAATAGAATTTTTGTATGAAATTTAGTATAAAAAAGTGTGAACAAAACTTTTGCTGAATAAAATAATATTTTCATACCTTAAATGAATTAATTCGTTGTTAGAACCCCTCACGAATAAATTCGTAAATATATCACTTGAAAAATACACTAATTTTCAATCCAAACCTTAGATTAAAGAAATTTTAATCCAAAAATTACTTTTTTAAATACCAACTTTAGTTTAATTTATTTTAATCTAAAAAAGGTTTAAGTTTTAGACTATTTTTGGACTATGAATTTAGCTGAGTCTCGGCCCACGTTTACGAAAGTTTACTTAAATTCGTAATGATGCAAAATAAGCGAAACCTTGCTACCGAGGTGGACGTGTGGATAAGGTGTTGGACAAGTACATCAGAGGACGTGTGTTGAAATCATGAAATGGTCAGAGTAATTTTGTATTTAAAGATGAAATGTATTTTGCGTTTTTTTAACTTTTTGCTGATTGAACTAGTTTGAAATGGATCCGCATCCGTTTCTGTGCACATTGGGGGATGGCATATTTTCCTCAATAACGCAAGTAGATATTTTAAATTTGCAGAATATTCACATTATATTGATATCTATTCAGGGGCAGACCGAGACCATTTTGATTGGGGGGGGGGTATCAATGTATTTCGGCCGACTGGATACCCTTAAGTCCGAACTTTTTTTAAATACAACATAGTTGAATTATATAAAGTTACTCATCCGTTCGATCAATATAAATAAATCTTAAGGGGTCTTTTTCTTTTGAACGGCTAAGAAAAACACTTTGTAATTATTTTTACTAAAACTTCTTTTAATGATGAAAATAAAACTTGTGTACATCAAAATACGTATAATTAAGTATGTTTTGAATTTTTTTTTGGTATGGTCTTTTATCTGCTCTCTTAAGATTTTTTCAATTTGGACATCATTTTTTTTGAATCCAAAAAGGTGGCAACGATTTCTCAGCTTTTACAACAGGTAACTGAAAATGTTTTTAGTTCATTAAACCTCATACCTGTTTTTGGCTCCATTTTCAAAACAAAAATTGAAAAATGACCCTATCTTTTAACATTTCTAAAGCTCCAAAATGAGAGTTTTAGGTTTTAATAGATATTGTAGGTAATAATTTTAGAGATCTTACAATAATAAATATAATACAAAACAGTTTCAGCTCAAATGGACTTTTTCGTTAATCTTTGATACCGTTTCAAGAAATCCTGAAATTTTTAAACCACATATAGTAACACTTTTCAATCTTTCGATCTTTTTCAAGTGAAAAAAAATCCCTTAAAGGCAGTTTTCATATCAAAGGAAATAAAATAAAAGTATTTCAACATTATCGAATCAGCATTAAAAATTTATTTTCGTGTTTTTTTTTTTAAAATTCATATTTTATGAGTGTTAAAAAATAAACAGGGCTTAAAATCTCTTTAACATGTTTTCTTTTAATTTTTTAAATTAATAAAAGAAAAATAGTGTTTTAAATAAAAAATACAAACTTAATTTTTAAGTATAACATTAAAATATTAATTCTTCTTTTTTTAAGGTAGCCCATTGCTGCGCAATATTATCTAAGCTAATGAGATCAACTGTGTCCTTTTCCGATGAAAGTATTAAAAAGTCATTAACACGTGAGTCACTTTGCGTGGTTCTTAAATAATTTTTAACTAATTTTAATTTGTTGAACATTCTCTCATTTCCTGCAACAGTAACAGGCGCTGTGCACATCAAACGCAACATTTTGTTAACTGCAGGAAGATATTTTTTGTTGCATTCTGAAACATTAGCTGTACCGGATAGAGTTTCTACGCTTTTAGCATAGATCATAGAATACTTCAAATTCCGCTTTCAATTGAAGTGAATCCAACAAAAAAGTTTTTGGGTAACAATTTTCTTGATTCTAGAATTCGCTTTTGGGTCAATTTAGTAGAAGATAGAATTGGATTAAAGAGTTCATACAGAGGCTTTATTGTTTCTAAGCAACTGCTTAATTTATCTCGCATCAGTGAGGTTATCTTATTCAAAACAAGTTTAAATTCTCTTCTATAAAAACAGTTCATCGAAAAATAAGCCGCGTTGGCATCGTTATCATCCAAATGTTTCGGCGCAAGATGACGGCGATGGCGAATTGAGAACTCCTTTTGAGCATCAACATTAAAAGATTTTAACAATGCAACAGCACTACTAATTAGGTTATCCGTAACTTCAGAGTCCGAATTTACTTTTTCTAATGTTTAAAGGGTACAAGAAATAAATTTCATAGCCTCTTAAATATTCAGTTCAACGGCTTCAAGAGATTCAGTCAGGAGTTTCATATTTACTTGCACATTTTTCATGAAAACAAGACTTATAATAAAGTCCACAGAAATGAGTTGGTTTGATAGCGAATATGCAGCATTTCGAGTCCACTTGTCAATTTTCTTAGAGCCTTGGGAAATTTCGTTTAGAACATCAGCAACGACATACAGTGATGCTTTTATAATAAATGAATTTTGAATGCAGATTTAAAAATGGTGTTCTTTTTGCCATCAACTCGAGTTTAAAAGTTAAAACGGACCTTTTTTCATTAGTTTGACTAAATCCTTTTAATTCAGTATTTATTTATTTATTATAATTGTATTTAAATGTTAATGTTAAGCCTATAAAATTAAAGATTTTACATCAGAGTTCTTGTGCTAAGAAAATTTCTTTAAATATGTTGGCCGATTTCGATCATTAAATTTTTTAGTACAAATGTTGGGTATTTTTGCATAAAAATTTCAATCTCAGAAAGTTCTACAAAAATGCATTAATTAGGTTTTAAAAAGGAGAATATGTGTGGCGACTGACTAAACCTTTGTGCGTTTGGGCTTGTTTTATTCTACTTATTTTTCAACTTTTTGATAAGGTATTTGTATCAGGGACTGTTATCATTAAGCTATATCCTACAACTTAAGCATTAATCATTATTTTATGATTTTCAAATTTTTGTTCAGATATAAAAATAGTAATCTGATTTTATCTTTTTAATCTTAAATAAAAATCATTAATATATTTTTTTGTCAAATAGAAAAAATAAATAAATCATTTTTGGTCAAGGACACGGTTGCACAATTGGACTAAAAATGGTCCATTTTTGCCATTTGATCCGCTGTTCTCTTTTACATTACTATTCATTTCTATTTCCTTATTTTTTAACAAAATTTATACTACTTTTCTGAAGCTTTTCTGCATTTTGTCACAAAGGAACACTATATTTGTTTACAACAATTCAACACTGATACGACTAAAAATGAGTTGGCCGATAGAAGTTCGTTTAAAGTACGACTAAAAGTGAATTGGCCGACTGAAGATAGTTTTGGGCATGAATTAAAATGAAATTGCCGACTAAAGTTGGTTATGAAAATGGCAATAAAAAGTACGACTGGCTTTGATGCGTTCATAATTATTGTTTACTAGCTGAACCCGGTGTGCTTCGCTACCCCCTCGTATAAAATAAAATTAAAAGTATTTATATATTTACAAAAATTTATTTATTTAATTTAATTATTGCAATGCTTCGCCTCTTTTTCTGTTGTAAGCCAATTAAAATTCAGCACTGAATCGCATGTAATTTGCTTCATGCTTCCCCTTTTTATTTTTGGACCAATCAAAAAACAGCAATTACACAATCAGCTGTTTCGCAGTCAGTTGTGGGAGAATGAGAATGGGGTTACCCCACTCTCTATTTTAATTAACACGTATTATTAAATCAGCTAATTTGAAGACAGTGGTGGAAGAAAGATAATGGGGCTACCCCACTATTTTAATTAATATGTATTTTAAATTTGTGGTAAAGCCGTTAATAAACGTAGTAAAAAAGTAGGTGCAGAAGTGTGCATGGTCGAAAAATATTATCATATAATAAGTATTCCTGAGTCACAGCTGAACGCTGTGAAAATTTAAGATCGGTTATCAGGTCCAGCCTCCAATATATCGCAAACAAAGGGGCGTGCTCCGCCCACTTTTCTTTTGGTACGTATTTCTATTCATGCCAATACCATATATAGCAAATACTGCCGCCGTTGGTCAAAAAATGCCCAAGATATGACGATTTTAAATTTTGGGTTATATGGGCGAGGCCACGCCCCTTCGTCCACTCACAACGTCATATAATCAAGAATTTATTATTTCGTAAGAATATCCTATTGTGAAAATTTAATGACGATCGGTCCAGTAGTTAAGACTATATTGCGATTTTTAATTTTCCTAAAAAGGGGCGTGGTCTTACCCACTTTTCTCCTGGTACGTATTCCTAATTATTCCAATACCATATGTACCAAACAGCATCAACGTAGGTCAAAAAATGCCCAAAATATGGCGATTTAAATTTTTGGGTTATATGGGCAGTGCCACGCCCCTTTGTCCAATAAACACTTCATATAGCCTTTTATTCTTTCCAGAGTCATAATAAAATGCTGTGAAAGTTTCAGGAAGATTAGTCCAAGGGTTTGGCCTCCTATAAAACGCAAACAAACAAACAAACAGACGGACAGGCATTCATTTTTATATATATAGATTGAAAGCAGATTAATTATAATTAAAGTAAAAAGGGGGATTTGGTAATAAAAAAATCTATGGCTACCTTACCTGTAGATAAAAAGTATATAAAACTTTAGGTAAATACATATTACAAAAAAAGTATTTTGTGTAGCAAACATTGTTAGTGGTATAAGTAAGTATCTGAATTAAAAAAAGGGGCGGTGAAGTGGGCGTGGTTCATAGTAATATGGCGACGTTAATAGTATTAAGAGCAATATACTACCAAATAAAAAATAATCCGTTGGAAGGAACAAATTTGCACAGAGAACAAAAAGTTTAAAACTTAAATTTGGCGTGAAAAGGGGCGTAAAAGGGGGCGTGGCGTAAGAAATGTTTATTTCTACCTCGCCTGGAGTATAATGTGTATACAATTTGAAGTAAATCTGTTAAAAACTATGTGGGAGCAATTACATAATTTTAAAAAAGTGGGCGTAAAAGTGGGCGTGGTAGAAAAAAGTACCCTATTAATCATGCCAGAGTCCCAGTTAAAAGCTGTGAAAATTTCAGGAAGATCGGTCCAGAGGTTTGGTCTCCTATAAGGTACAAACAAACAAATAAACAAACACACATTCCATTTTATATATATAAGATAAAAATCAATATTTTAAACAATTTTAGTAAAAAAAATAATAAGGCCGAATCTAAAAAAGTAAGGAGGGTAGTCTACCCCCTTACACCCCGCTACTTACGCCCCTGTATCTATTTCTTGCTAATATCTCATAAATACTTTAAAATTGAAGAGCTTTTGCAAAAAAATGGCTTTTTTGTGTATGCAAAAGTATAGTTGGTATCCAATGTCAAACAGATCATAAAATTTTGGTACATGGTTCACAAATAATGTCAAATTTTTTACTTCCGGTTGATTTTTTTGGCGAAAACGCTTCAGAAGCTCGAAATAAATTGTATAAAAAAGATCGAATAGCACATGCAAGAAAAAATAATCGAAAAAAATACTATAAACAATATTTTCAATTGAGCAATGGATTCTTCAGACCCACTACTTTCCACCTTCTGTTTCTCTGCTAGAGAAAAATGTCGAAAAAAGGATAGACTAACGCACGATGAGCGCTTTAAGAAGCACCAAAAGAAGTATAGTCGGGTACATTTTACACTAAATGATATTCTATTAAATAAATAAATATAAATAAACTGTCCATTTTAGCCCTTGGAATTACTTTGACCTAGCCTCTATTGATCAATTGTGTTGTGCGTGTTATTAAATGTTTGATCACAAATGACTGAGAACTGGACCTACGTGTTTTATGCCGACTCCGAACGGCTAATGTTCTCAAGAAGCTTTACATGGCAATTTTTACTCTCTGAGGTTTGCCTTTGTCTGCAGAGAAGTGACGACCGAACAGAAAAATTAATTTAATTGAAAAAAACTTTCTGTCTGAGCTGGAATTGAACCCGGGCTACTGCGGTTCTTTAGCTTAGGACCCATTAGGCTACGGTCGCCACATGATATTCTATTACTAATACTAATATGATATATATGATATTTAATACTTAACCAGATAGTAGACTCTGATGAGTCGCAAGCAGACTTCGAAATATACTCGTAAGATTAAGTTTATGTTAAAATACCATACATACATTCATTATTAATACTACTTTAATGCAATACTGTAATGTAATAATGGATAATGTATTAATGTGAAAATAATAAAACTGAAATAATAAAGTTGAAATAATTCAAAGAAAAAATGATGATGTCAGTTTAATCTGGCCTTAAATTTATATGTTTATTACAAGCTTTTGTAAATAATAAGTGTTTTTTTATAAAATTTGTTTTTATACTATTAGGACCATGGTGCTCCGTGGGAACAATTATATTTAATTAACTTCATGAACTAGCACATCCTCAAACACGTACAAAAATAAAATTAATAGTAAATAATAACTTCTGGCCAAATATGAGATATGAATTAAATAAATTGTTTAGAATACCAAAAAGCAAAATTAATATCTACACGGTTGAAAATCTTCGACTAAATTTTTATGTTGCTAAAATATTACTGCATTTTTTTGAGCCCACTAGTTTAAAATTTTAGCTTTGCAAATAGTTACTCATAATTAAAACTCTACTGTATTATAAACTCTACTGTCAATCACACAGCAGAAGGCGCTACTCTTTCCATCTTCAGTAAGCTTGAGTAATTAAGCTGTGACCAATCTATTGTTTAAGACTTATATGATTTTATACTTTTATAAATCATATGGCGTTAAACCAAAGGTTTTTGTCTAAGGTCAAGCATAACATCCGCTCCAATAGCATTAAATATCGCTGCTGCAGCGTTTTTATGACTCTCTCAGCGAGAACACGCTCAAATAGCGTAAAGAGTAGAGAAATATACATATTTTAAAACTCTCTGAGCGACAACACGCTAAAATAGCGTGAAAAGTAGAGAAAATATATATGTTTTGGAAAAAACGCTGAATTTTAGGCAGAACAAAAAAAACCCGATCTTTTTACAAAATCGCCAGTAAATGTCATGATATTTTAGAACATTGTAGCAATTTTTCAATCAGTTTTTAGAGTGTACAATTCTATATTACTTTTTTTGTTTTTAATGCATTTTAGACTAAATTCTAGTATTTGAATACTAAATTTGGATTTGGACCCGTAAAAAGTTAGCCTGGCAATGCTAAGACTCAATATTAGTCCATGCGATTTATATGTTTGCTTTCCGCTTTCGTTACGCATAGCGCAATAGCCTTGTGGTTAGAGTAGTGAACTTTTGCATGTCGTGGGTTCGAGTCTTACGGTGATTTTATTGTTTTGTTTTAATATTTTAATCAAAGCCCGTACTAAATTTAAACCAAAGCTGTATAAAAATCATATTTTTAGTTTTAGTATTTTGCAAGTACTAGATTAGAAACCAAAGCTGGTGTGGACTTATATCAAGGCGCCTCAACAATTTTAAGCTTTTGCATGCGAATTTAAGATAATGCTGTTTTTAGTGCATGCTTTTTAAGCTATTTTCAATAAAATTCAAAAAATTTAATTATTTCCAATGCGATCCACACTTTAAAAGTATCGTTGAAAAGTTTTTGGGTGATTGCACTGATGCCTCGTCAAAATTGCTTAAATCGATACATATTAAAACTAAAATATTAACTATAAAATAAACAGCTACTGCAGAAATATTGTAAAAAATGAAAAAAAAAAAAAATAAAATCAATGAAGTTATTTGAATTTTTAACGTTTTTGTATGGATATAAAACAAAAACAATAATAAAAAAAGTTTTATCTTTTATCCGATTGCAAACATTTACAATATTTTAATGCAGATTGGAAGATCTATTTCCGGCCTACAATTTCTGACATTTTATTTTTTGCACAACTATTGCACCAGGCAATACTATACAGTAAAATCCATTTTAAGAAGTTATATCAAACCATTCCAGCTCACGGATGGCTATCGTTAGAGTCAAAGTATTTGGAAAATAATCATAGCATAAACCAAGGATTATTATTAATCGACCCGAACATCTTTTTTTTTCTATATAGCATGAAGCGCCTTATGTGCACATTACAGAAAAATTTAAATCTTAGTACAAGTTTCTTACCGTGTATACAGTATCACCCATACATAAAATTAAAATTCCAACTGGCAGATTCAAACATTATTTCATGAAAAAAAAAATAATAGCAATGTCATGACGACTTTAGCATCATCTTAAGAGTTTGAAAAATGCTTTACTTATATTGGTTTAGTTACTTACACTACCCTTTCATGCTCTGGACTTACACTCCAAACCATACGATATTTATGAGTATTTCAAAAGGGGTCGTAAATATATTCTTTAATATTTGTGGAATAGAATCTTCTTATTGATATTGCGGTTTCAATTAAAAACACTTAAAAATTTGCCAAAAAAAAAAAAATTTCTTGGAAATAGGGATACAAACAACTGTATTCAAACTACAGAATGACATTTTAAAAGTAAGTATTTTTCACAAATATTTGTCAGCTCATTAACTTGGCATTAGTTTTTCTATTGTATTCCTATAAAAAAGAAATTGTAAAAATTCCCTGCCATTTTTTCGCCTTTAATATATAACATCTTAATTAGAATTTGCGTCCCTTTCAAATAATAATAAATAAAGGCATCTTTTTTAAGGCTTCAACGAAACCCAACAAAAAAGCGTTCATTACCATGGAATATTTTTTGTTTCTCTTTGGTAATTTTATGCGCTCATAATTTATTGTTTTTCAAAAAAATAAAAGCCTTTTTGCTGTCTGCTTTGGTTTGTTTACCCAGTCTATCGTCAAGACTCAAAAATCTTTTCTTCAGTTATGACGTCTGTGCGTCAGTGCGAACGTAATTTCGACGCAGATAACTGACAATAATTTATGGTTTTGACCAGCAGAGCGTTGTAAGAATTTAGGCGCGGCGTAACACTTTCGTCAATGATTGTGTAATGAAAATGAACATAGCAAAATGTTGCCACTGCTGCGCCTAAAAACTTTTGGCTGCTTAGAAACTTATTGTAATTATTTGCAGCTTTTTACTAATGGGCTTTTTGAATGTACATGTTGAACAACAAGAATAAATAATGTCTTCATTTATTAACGTTATTCTCATGAATCGTTTGTTCTGATCAACGCTTGTTCAGTGGAGGTTCTTTTAACACTTTCGCTGTTTTGACAATTACACGGTTAGAAATCTTGGTATAAATTCTAATACTTTTGAACTTACATAAATGACCAGACCAAAATTGTATTAAAATTAATAAATTGCGTAATTAATTGTTAATAAAAATAAGTATTGAAATTTAATGCTCAGTTTGTACTCATTATTAATACTGCTTTAGTATTAAAAATTTAGTATAATAGTAAATATAGTATCAAATTGACTCAAAAGGGTTAAAACTGTCGTTGTAATATTTGATATGTATTAAAATTTAATACAAAATTGTATTGAAATATAATATACCATTTCTTAAAAATTCAATATAATATCACTGTATCGAATTGATTGCAAGGGTATAAAATATCGGTGTTATATATGAACTGTGTTAAAATGTAAAACAAAATATATTTTAATGCTTTGTACTCAATTGAGGAGCATAAAATTTAATACTTTTTGAATTAAAAATCTTTGTAAAACTTTGCTTGTATTAAAATATTTTCCAAGATTTATAACCGTGTAGATGACATGCGAATGAAATTTTAAAAAAATCGGTGCCTCCCCCCTCCTTCTTCAAAGTACTGACTTATTGTAGTTGATTGGATAGCAGCAGGTGGTATTTTATGAATTACATTATAATCATTGCTCTGGTGTTTTGAGTAAAGTAAGTTATAGTTAAATGCTGCTACTTATATTTACAAGATGACCGTTGTAAGGATAGGAAAAAACTCACAACACGAGCGTCATATTGTAGTATAACAACAAAGATGAGGCAACAAGAGTGTTGTCCATGAGTCAGTGTTTTGCATGTTGCGCACAGCAGGTTAAGGAACAGCACTCTACCCACTGCTGAGCTTGTTCGCTTTGCCCGTCACCTCTACTGGGGTAAGCCGGATACCCGTGCCTTACCCACCACAACCACCCACAAGTATTCCTTGCAGCATAAAAAGTGCGCAAGCTTTTCAATCCATTCATTTGAGTTGCCATCTGTTTAGGATCTCTCACTTTTTATGTTTTTTTTATATGTTAAGCAAATATTTACTTTCGATTTAGAAATTGTAAAACACTACATATTGACTCAGATTCGATTTCTCGTGATTTTGTTCGATTTTTAAGTTTGTATTGGTTGTTTAAATACAAAGTTTCTGAGTTTGTATTTGCTGTGTGTGATATCCTGCGGAGTGAATGGATTGCATAATCAAACAGTTTTGAGTGATTCAGGCACGTCTGTGAAACACTAAATGTTGCCAACTGGATCACTTGTATGGAGTGTTAAAATGTACGCCATTATTCATAGTATTGATTGGTAGTCATATAGTCACGCCATGAATGGTGGTGACAGCATGAAACATCAAATAGTGAAATATAAATATAAGGTCAAAAAAGTTGTTTGGAAATATATCTGTGTCAAATATGTCGCAATAAATGATAAGTAAATACACTTCCAGTTTCAGTTAATACTGTCGACCTCAATCGATATGTAAACATATGTGTTTGGCATGTTCAAAAATATGCATGTACATTAAGGCGCCTCAAAAAAAAAGTTTTCCGGGTCACCCCCTCAAAATAAACTTTGGTGTATGTCAAGATGATTCCCCAAATATTTCGGCTTTAGCGATAGCCTTAGCGTAGCTAGAATTGTTCGAAAAAACCTCTAAAACCGCGTTTTGTATGGATTATTTTTTTTTTCATGATATTTTTAGTAAAAAAATTTGTCACATATAGTGTAAATCGAAGAATCAAAGCATCATGATGAGCTCTGCAACAAACATTTTAGGAAATTTGCCCTAGCACAAAAGATATTGGGCCTTATTCATAAACATTTTAAAGTCGAGTCTAAATTTAGTATGAGCTATTTTGATATTATTTCTATAGAATTTGCTGTCAAACAGCTTACACTAAATTTAGACTCGATTTTTAAATGTTTATGGATAAGGTCAATTAAGTTATTTGCAGTGATTTTTTTAATATTATTTTTTAAAATTTTATTTAAATACTAGCTGATATACCCGGAGTTACTCAAGAGTCATTTATGTAAACATTTTAACATACACTTCTCGATTAAATGTTTTTTATAATCTGGAATAATGAAAAACATGTTGAATTTTATTTGAAAGCTACCGTTAGAAAGGTAATTGAACGAACATTAATCCAAAAGAGTTTTCGCAAATTTTTGTTCTTGGTGGTTCCATCTCTTGCGGTGAGCTAATTGAATTCAAAGAAGGGGTACGAAAAACATATTTTAAAAATTAAAAAGAATTTTTATATATACTTAATCTTAAAGCAAGCACAATTACCTTTTCAACAAAATAAAAATTATGGTAGGAATCAATGCGTCCTTGAGATATGGACATTTTAACGTCTAAACAAAGATTTATATTAAAAAATATATTAAACTTTTTAACAAAAAAAATTTTAATGAAATATATTAAAAACTGCGGAGTTATTGGCATTAAAAGTAAAAACTTTGATTTACATATAATTTTTTTCTCATTATTAGCTATCAATGTTTTATGGAAAATTCGTTGTACTAAAAATGATTGTACCTACTAAAATTTCTATTAGCTGCGTTTTTTCATTGGAGATCTGGATCATATAATCGCATTTGCAAGCAAAGCAAAAACAACAAAAAATCCTGCAAGTGAGCTGGACATTTAAATTGATCCAATTCTATGTTTTTAAGTGATGCCACTGAAAAAACTGACAGTACTGCATTATTTAACTTTTTAAAAGTTTGGTAGCAATAGCATTTTCGCAAAATATTTCGCAAAACTTATCTGCTAGCTGTATAAGAACATCAGATATTCTTCTGCAAGCAGAAAATAGCGCCACCTGTCTGTAATTCCAAACGTGTGGGGTTAAATTTGAAGCAACTTTTGAAAAACATTATTCAGCTATTCGCCGCAAGGTGTATAGTTTGTACTCACAGTTCTTACAAATGTGGCACCATCTATCTATGGATTTAATGCACAGATCAAAACTAATGAAATAATTGTGCTGACCAGATACGATATTTTTTATTATATCGCCATAAAGCTGAAACTGATTACATAAAAATATTAACTTTTACAGCATTCTTATTAACAGTTATCTTTTTGATAAAATTGTGATATACATATATACAACATTTAAATTACCATTGATAAAGAACTAGGTTAGGTTAGGTTAAAGTGGCTGCCTCAAATTGAGACGCACTTAGGCCAATAAGGCCCATTGTGGTACCACAGGGGTTGATCTCCCTTCTCTATTCAAACCAGCTTGAGCTGTTCACAAAGCTTAGGATTCGGTATATCGATATTACCGAGAGTTCTTCGAGGTCTCTGAAAAACCAGTTGTTTAGGTGAAGAAAACGTTTTTGAGCCAGCGCTGCGCAGAGAAGGTGTTCTGTAGATTCCTCCTTCTCCTCATCTCTACAGCTTCTGCAGAAGTCGTTGTGGGGTATGTTTAATCTTTGAGCGTGCCTGCCAATAAGTCAGTGCCCTGTCAGGATCCCTATCATGGTGCCAATGTGATCTCTACTAAGAGATATGAGTTCTTTTGAACGCTTCAGATTGAGTTTGGGCCAGATTTGCCGTGCTATATTACAAGTGTTACCTGCTGACCATCTTTTGTTGGTGTTAATACAGGATAACTCATTTGTAAGGAGTTTACATGTGGTGAGAGGAATACCAAGGTTTGTCTTGTCTGAAGATAGTTGTTTGGTAGTACCTGTGCGAGCGAGTTCATCTGCTCTGCAGTTACCTAGAAAATCCCTATGTCTAGGAATCCAGCATAGGATAATTTTGAGCTGCTCTGCCATCTCGTTTAGAGATCTGCGGCAGTTGAAAACTGTTTCAGATGTTATTTCAACAGTTCCTAGGGCTTTCAGAGCGGCTTGACTGTCAGAAAGTATGCATATATCCATGGAAGATATATAATTTTTCTGAAGCCAAGTTAACGCTTCATGTATAGCAGCGATTTCAGCTTGAAATACACTGCAATGGTCAGGGAGCCTGAAGGCTATATTGATGCCTAATGCTTCTGAGTAGACTCCTCCACCTACTTTGCCATCTAGTTTTGATCCATCCGTAAAGATCTCAATGACATTGTGAGGTGAATGGTTTTCTTGTTCCCACTCTTCTCGAGAGGGAATGGATACATCGAACTTCCTCTCAAAGAGTAGTTTTTGTGTGATGTAGTCAATGGACCTAGGTAAAGGAGGGAGAAATTTTCTGATACAAGAATGTCCTAGTGTTAAAGAACTAAGTGACAACGGTGACACAATAGTGAGAAAAATTAGAGCCATCACAAGAAAACAAATTTAACAGGAGGGGGTGGGGGGTGGGGAGGCCAAAACTAAGTAGATTACTATAAGGAAGATTTTATATAATCCAAAATGTTCGTAATTTCTCTAAACACACAACTGCATTCTTAGAGATAAATGGGGACATTCAAACTATATAGAGAATTTTAACACAAAACTATGTTTTATTAATAGTCTGGTATGAAAAAATAGATTTTTAGCCATAACTTTTGATTGGAAAGAGATATTGGGGTAATTTTTTCAAATTAATTATTTTTGAGACTTGACTTTTTTGTAAAAAATATATAAACAACATTTTGGAAAAAATAAATTTCGCGAAAAAAATCAGGGGGTGGTTGTTTTGATGACAAAAACAGTAAAATAATTTTTGCGCTTAGCTGGAAGAATTTTTGCAAATAAATGCTATGTCATATGAAAAGTAGCCAGATGTGCAATTTTTATATGATTTCATTTTTACAACAACAACAATTTTTGAGTCATTTTTTGAGTAAAAAGTCAATATTTTGGACCTTCTTTGACATAATCATAAAACATATATACACTGACTTAATGGTACAGTTCAACCTATTTTTTTGAAGTGATTTTATTGAACTTTTGAACAAAAAGAATTTGAATGAAATATATTAATGGACAGCGAAGACATTTGCATCGAAAGACCAAACTTTGATTTTCATGTCGTTTTTTTCTCATTCTTAGGCAACGATGTTTTATGAAAAAGTAGTTGTACTGAAAATTTCTCCAATTTTGAAGATATGTCAGTGTTTTTGAAGTCAAAATAATAAAAAAATTTTAAAATTAAATACACAAAAATTTCCGATACTAAAAAGTTCTATAATAACAAAATTACCTTTAGTTGAAAAATTTCAGAGGGGGCGTGGCAAAAAATAAGTATGTAACATTTTAAGTTGTGATGCACTTAGTATGTATACCTAGTTTAAGCAACATCCGTTGAGCCATTTAGATTTGTATAAAGGCCAAACAAACAAACAAGCAAACAAACAGAAAATGAGTTTTATTACTATAGATTCCGATACCATTCCAAGGTATCATTAGAAAAGTGCTGACTGCTGCTTCTCATTCCTGTCAATAATTTACCCTTAAAAGGACCTTTTTATGCTGTCTGATATTAGCATAATTTAAAGAATACATCTTATTAGTTCACATTTTTCTTAACTTCGTAACTTTTTGTGAATTTGTTCGTGTTTAATATATTTTGAAATGCCAAATTATGCAAGAAGAAGATTTCAATACGATTACTCTTAAATTTGAACAAATTAAGTCAATCAAGCTAAAATCCAACATCATAAAAATGAGTATATAATGGTAAATTAGTGACAAGAATGAAAAGCAGAAGTCAGCATCTTTCTAATGATAACTTGGATTGGTAAATCAGGCGAAGACTGGAGGAGTTATAAATATTTTTATAAAATTTAAAAAAAAAATATTTAAAAAAATCACTGCAAAACACTTAATATTTTTTGTGTTAGGGCAAAATTCATAAAAATTTTGATGCAGAGCTCTGTACATAATTCTTCGATTCACACTGTTTTTGACAATTTTCTTTACTAAAAATATCATGGAAAAAAAATTATCCATGCAAAACGTCATACAAAAAGGGGTTTTTTCAAACATCATAAAAAAAATATACACTCAAAAAATTTGCCTGCCTTAAATTAAGAAACTGTGGCTTTCGAAATCATAGGCATGGATTTTCTATATTTTATAGAGACGTTACGTTGCAATTTTATCAAAATAGCTTCTTAGTTGTGAAGAGAAGTTTTTTCTTAAATATAAGTGATATGATAAAAGATAAGGTTCAGGGAAATAACGCCCAATGAAATAATGTCCAAAAATTAAAAATGAAATAAAGCCCAAAAATTTTCCATACGAATTTGGATGTTATGTCATAAATTTCAATGAAATTAGGCTTTATTTAAATTTCAATGAAATTGGGATTAATTTAATTTTTCTATTTGGGGCGTTACGTCATTATTATTTAGACATAACTCTTTTTATATGAACTATTTGTCATCAAAATGTTAGATCAATTTCGAATTCAATTCAGAAGTACTGTGGACAGCGAAGCCGGTGTTGGACTTACTGAGGGTTGTAATCCCTAAGAAGCGGCCGAAGGCCGCCTATTAAAAAGTTAATTATGTCCAGAAGTACTCTTAAACGAAAAAAGGGCATGTCCTTATAAAGATCCAATGGTTTTTTTATTTATGTTATAACGATTTGCCCTTATACAAAATGTGGTCTTGAAATTCCGTACAAGGGAAAACCATTTTAGCGGCCAAATATCATTTTATGTGGTGGGGCAATATTTCATATTAAAAAAAGATCCCGAATTTGGGCCCTTATTTAATTTTTCGTTTTGTGTGCATTTTTCCAGAGGTCTAGAGCCTTACCTGCTCGCCTTATGGTTGCGGTCAGAAGAAGTACAATTTTTTTTTGATATTCTGAAAATTATGACTTATTTGTCATTTCCGTTTAGGTTTTATTTTATAATGTACATACTCCTAAATGTCAGGTTTTATTTCATCTTTTATTTAGGTCTTATTTCACCAGGAATTAGGAGTTATTTCATCTTTCAACGTTGGGACTTATTTCATTTACTGTTAGGAGTTCTTTCATTAGGAGTTTTTTTCGCGGAGCCGGTAAAATTTTCCCAATTTTTTTTCAAAAAGATTTTGGGTCTTATTTTATTTTCGGTTTGGGCGTTATTTTATTTTTTGGGCTTTATATCATTTTTGATTTTGGGCGCTATTTCATTTTTGTAAGTCCAAAATATTTTGGGTTTTATTTCATTTTCAGTTTGGGCGTTATTTCATTTTTTGGCTTTATTTCATTTTTATTTTAGGCGTTATTTAATTTTTATGCCCAAAATGTTTTAGGCTTTATTTAATTTTTTATTTAAGGCGTTATTTGATTAAGCGTTATTTCCCTGAAACAAAAGATAACTATTTAAAAATTGTATAAAAGCAGAAATAATTTAAGAAAAACTGTTTGGTATCAAGTCCACTTGCAACATTTTACAGCATGATTTCTTAAATTCGAAGAAATATAAGTTACAATATTCGGATATTTCATAGATATACATGTAAGTTTTTATTTTTAAAATTTTATTTCATATAAAATCAGCGGCTCAGTGAATAAAGGCCTAACGAACTAACGCCTAAAAAAAAATGAAATAATGCCTAAAAATTGCAACAAAAAATTATATAGGAATAAGGCGGTTGTTCATTATGAAAGAATGTCTAATATTTTAGGCATTCCTTCATTAAAATTGTTAGGTGATTTTTCATAATGAAAGAAAGCCTAAGAATCAAAAATGAAAAAACGCCTAATTAGATATTTATTCATTTTTGATTGGTTACGAAAGGTAAGTTCCCTTTTACAAAATGTTAAAATAATGGTATTAATTTTCCCTTTTACAAAATGCATACACTATCTTGTAAACATTCTGTAAAAGGGAAAATTATTAGTTTTTAAAATTATAAAAGCAATTGATTTTCCCTTTTACAAAATGCATACACTATCTTGTAAACATTCTGTAAAAGGGAAAATTATTAGTTTTTAAAATTATAAAAACAATAATTCATAATGAAAGAAACCCTAACAATTTAGACTTTCTTTCAGTTTTAAAATTAGACTTTCCTTCATTTTTAAAGTTAGACGTTCTTTCACTTTCTTCTTAGGCGTTCTTGTTTAGGCATTCTTTCATTTTGAAAAATTAGGCATTAGTTCGTTAGGCCTTTATTCACTGAGCCAAAATCAGCATAATAAATAACAAGGTCATTTAGAAGAAACTTTTATATTTTTATTAATTTTGTATTTTCTTGCTGCAATCGACACAAAAAGCAACAACAATTCTAAGAAAAAGGTGTGTGGAAAAATTGTCGTTTTTCAGATATCTTTCAAGCAAGTCACGAAACGAGGCGTAAAAAGCTTCGCTTCAAAAAAGAATTGTGGAGAAAACACAAATGCTATTATCACATAACCCAAATCATTAAAATAAAATTAATTTTGCTGACACCAAAACACCGAAAAATCAAAATTAAATCATTATTGCTGCTATCAAACAACTAAAGAATCACAACGAAATGCTTACTGATGCTTCCAAGTAGGTAAGAAAATCTCAAAATAAACACGACTGCTACCACAATTCTTCTGCAAGAATCGGAATACAGTCCGCGACAAAAAGTTAGCACTTCAACATTTTCCCAAATATATAATATACTTTGAATGCTTTTAAGCTATTTATCAAGGTGTAATAAGTCATGTGGTTGTGCTCTTTAGGTATTTGAAGTACACAATGACTAAACATTCTGAGAGAAATACCGTTAGTTTACAAATTATGAAAAAATGCTGCAACAAAATGATAGCACATTATGATGGATTGAGCTCAGTAAGTTAAAAAAAAAAAAACAAATGGAGGCTTCACTACAAACTAAATTATTTTATTACAAAAATTTAAAATGGATATATTATAATATTTTGCTTTTAAATAATATTGTGCTATCTTTTTGTCATACTACTGAATAAGTTTTTGTTTTTTTCTGAACACAAGTTAAATTTTTAAATGAAACTTCTATTTAATTTCATCTTGTTTTTAATAGATAGACTTTATAGTAAATACCAATTTTTTAATTTTAATCGCTTTCAATAAAATTTAAAAAATTCCAATTTGCTATCTTTTTGTCGCAGAGTGTATAGTTAGTTTATAAACTTGCGCTTAATGCCTTTTGAATTAGTAACTACAATTACAAAAAGGATTTCTTATTAAGTAATTATAATAAAGTATCAATTCTCACCACTGTTGCCTCATAGCTGCTTTAAAGAGCACTTTGGCATCAATGTTAATGTGATTTTCAAAGCAACAATATCCGTTTTGCTGCCAATCAGAAACTTTTCACTTGGATGAATTTTTGACAGTCGATATCAAAAATTTTGACACCAGTGAGGTGAGTATGATTGTCAAAAATTCATGTAGCCCCAGGGGCTAGTATAAATTCTGATAATCGGCAAGAGAATTTTTGACTGAAGCCAAAATAATAAAAAAAAGTCGCTCAAGGTGCCTAAACGACAACGAGAATTGTGTGTTAATCCTAAAAATTTAACTTTTCTGCAAAAAGTAGTTTTGCTATATGTTTCCAAAGTGCTGATGATATTCAATAAAAATTGCTACAAAATCATTTTCAGGATCATGTAAAATGTTACCAATTTTAAGAGTTAAAGTGCTAATATTAAATATTTATGTTCAACTTAGAAATTCATTACTCCTTACATACTCAATGTATTAAGTTTTTCTTTGCTACTGTATCCTTGCAAAAAATGCAATGAAATTAAATTTTGGATTTTTTTATATTTTGAGAGTAAATAGTTAAAAGTTTATTCGAATGATGATAACCTTTTCTTTAAAACATTATTAACAAAGAATAAGTTACAAAAGGGCAGGATATTTTCTTACAAAACTTATTCTACTATTAGGCACCTTTTAACTTATTCAACAAGTGACCCCACCCACTTCTTCTTAATCGCAATAATATTGACACACCATATATGAAAACATTAATTTTTCCAACTAGTAAGCCCGTGTGGCGTTAAAACGCCAAAATTAAACATACCTAGATTTTACTTTAGCTATTGAATAGATTTTCAACTGATCAAAATTGAAATTAAATGAATTTTGGCCTTTTTATATACGCGGTATTTCTTATTAAATATTTGTGTAAATTTTTAAATATTAAAAAATTTTCCGACCAACAGCTTAGAAATCTTTTTTTAACTGTAAGAAATCATTCTAGTATCACTTTGATATTGAATATATAAATTCATAGTTTTAGCTGTGAAATAATTAAAGATTTTTCGTCAGTATAACAGTTTCATAGCTATTAGCCGTTAGGTGGCGCTAAGTACCTCACATATTTTTAGGCATATGCTGAAATTAAGAAGAGAAAAAGCAACATAACAACAATTATATGCAAACTTTAACTCGTTATAACTTAAAAATATAAATATTTAAGAAATAAAAAGTTCAGTTTGCACATCTATAGGTCTAAACCTACCAAACCATACTAAATTTATTAAGATTGGACTTGTACTTAAAAAGCCTTACGCCGATCAAAATTTGCGTTTGCGTAATATAAATAAGATTGTTAATGTTCTAAGTACAAAAAGAGAATAATCTATATTAAATAAAAATTATATCAAATTGAAAAAATGCATGAGTTTGTATGGTTAAGGGAGATTTTAGGCAAAAACAATTGAAATTAAGGCAAATTTTAGAAGCTGTTTTCTAAAAAGTATATAATATAGACAAGAAAATTTAATTTACATGTTAATTTAACATCCTCAGCTTAAATAAAAAATTTTTTGTAGCACATAGTTTTTATCTATAAAGATGTCCGCTAAAGTTGGTGTGCTTAAGCAAAGGTGCAAGTCGGGCCACATCATAGATCGGCTCCAGATCGTCTGAAAAAAAAGAAAATGCATTCGAAAGAAGACCAATGATTTTACATCAATTACCAAAATGGAATGCAAATATGGAAAATTAAGAAAATTATGAAGTGTGAAAGAGAAAACATACTTTATTTTTGACTTTATTGTTGCTTGTTAAAACTTGAAAAATTTTGCAAAGACGCTAAATTTTCTGAATGGGATGTAGAAACACATTATAAATAATTTTTTATAAAAATATTGAAATCGATCGAAGTGTTTGCATTAAATAAACTCACAGCGCAGCCGGTAACCTTCTTCGTGTTTAGTAGAAATGCTTTTGCGGTCAGCTGATCACATAAACAACGAAATTTACAAAGAATACAATACTGTTTCGTCGTTGTATTTTCTTACAGGGTTTTGTTTTAACACTGCGTTTTGCTTTTGTAATTTTACAGAATTTACTACATACAGTGTTGCGCAAAACGATAGCAACAAAATCGGTACGCTGCTACAAAATCGTGTATTTTTTTAAATATTAGGGACACACAAAAATGATTATAGGAACCAAAGCATATATTCATATGTACATCATATTAAAAACAAATCATATTCCAATTTGGTTTTGTTTTCTTTATTAAAGTTAAAATTAATGTGACTGCATTCAGTTTGTCTGAGAGCAAAACAAAAGCAACATAATTAATATATGGTGTAAGATCCATTATTCTTGATAACCGCTGCACATCTGAGCTGCATCGACTCTATTAAAGTAGATATGTTAGTATTAGTATATGTTCCCAATTAAGTTTCAGCGCTTCATACAGTGCAGTCTTATTGAAAAACCTTTGATCAGAAACTTTTAACTTAAAAATCCCAAAAAGATTTTCAATGGGATTCAAGTCATTGTGACTGTGCCGGCTAATCAAGGACTTTAATCCCATTGCCTCTAATGTAATCTTTGATTAGCTTTGAAGTGTGCTTCGGGTCGTGATCGGGCTGAAACGTTCACTAAAGCGACATATTCCACTCTGAATGCGGTCGCATCTTGCTTTCTAAAATGTCATTATATACAAATCGATCCATAATTCCATCGATTTTTTGAAATGGTTTAACTTTATTATAGGAAAAATAAGTCCAGACCATAATACCATCGCCTCCGTGCTTAAAATTTATTTTGCAGTTTCGGGCTTAAAGTCGTGTACCTGGGTGGCACCGTACCGTGCACAACCCATCTGAATTAATCAAGTTGAACTTTGATTCATCGCTAAAAAAATGGTTTTCGATTTTTGAACGGTCCAATTTAGGTGTTTTTTTGGAAGACTGAGTCTAAAAACCAATAAATTGAAACTAGTTGTCACAATTTCAGACAGAATTGTTTAAAATGTAACACCTCACCTTATTTTTTATGCTTAACTTCTTTAATCGTTCTCAACGGCTCGTCTTCAAACAGTGCTGTGATGGATATCTAAATCAAGTGTCGGAACAACCGCTTTGGATGTGGCAAATGTATTTCGTTTGAACACGCCACAAATGTTCCTGTAATCACGTAGCGATGTCTTCCGCGGCCGCCCTCTTTAATGTACCGTTGTTACGTCTTTTGTGATAGTATATTTCTTTATTAATCTGCAAACTATTGATTAATATCAAACTGTTTCACGTTAGATGTTTGCGAATTTTAGTTTTATATTCGGAAATAATTTGTAGTTTAAGAGCTTCACAGAATTTAAAACGTGCCATTATAAATGGAACAGTCAATGTCACAACTAGCGCAAAAGCAAAACTAAACTTAAATGTTTATGACTTACAAACAACACGTGCTTTACAATAACGGAACTTTTATCAATAATTCTTCAAACTTCTGTTCTCTTTTTACATTTTTCAAGTTTTGTTGCTTTTGTTTTGCTCACAGACAAATTGAATGTAGTCACATAAATTTTAAATTTAATAAAAAAAAAAAACAAAACCAAATTTGAATTTTATTTATGTTATATATGATGCATGAATATATGCTTTGAATCCTTTAATCATTTTTGTGTGTCCCCAAAATTAAAAAAGATACACGATTTTGTTGCAGCGCATTTATTTTGTTGCTATTGTTTTGCACAACACTGTATATAAAATTTATCAAAAATAACAATACAAGAGCAAATACACCACATCGTAAATACCTCAATTATATTTATTTTTAAAATTTTGAGAAAAGTTTATATGAGCAAGTATCCTAATTTAAATGCATTTTCATCGTACTAATTTATGTGACCAACTTACTCGATTGCTAAGCAACTGCTACACCTAATGTTTTTATAATGTTATCTTACGAAAAACAGTTACATTCCTTAAAGCTCATATTTTAATTTTTAATTACAAATATGTAGTAAGAAACGCAGCAATCAAATGCGTCTTAAGAAATCACGTATTGTGAAAAAGTGTGATATTTAGGCAACTATGGGTTCATTTGCTAAGAAAACGCCAACACTTCTGGATAAAATTTTCATGTTTCATTCGGAACATAAAAAATAACAACAAAATTTCAGCAGATAAGGTGTGTGCTGTTTGGAAACTTTTCACTAGGATGATGCGTTTTTGATAGTCGGCAAGAGAATTTTTGACATAATTGAGGAGAGTTTGATTGTCAAAAATTCATGTAGCCCCAGAGGCTAGTAGACATTTTGATAACCGGCAAGAGAATTTTTGACTGAAGCAATAGGGTTGCGTAAGTTAAAATTGTAAAATATTTATATTTTTGTTAAAGTACAGTGTCCCTGAAGATGAACTCCGGTGGAGTTCGAAAAATGAGACGAAATTAAAATAACAATATAGACAAACACAATTTTCTTTTATATTAAAAAGTGACCTTGAACCCGATTATAACCCAAAATCAATTTTGTGTTATATAAGTTTTTACCATTTTGATCAAGTCCTTGTATGGGAGGTAGGCGTTGCTTTCATATGCCTTTTGAACCTTTTTCGATCATGATTAATGCTCTTATCTGTTTTGAAAAAAGAAAGGGAAGTTTACTTAAATTGCGATGTGTTTAAGGGAGATGGAATATAAAAAAGGTATAAATAAAAAATAATTTTTAACAGGGCTTATATTAAAATAAATGAAATTGATGTATTAAAAAAATACACGAATTCAAAGCACGAGTGCTGCAAATATGGCCAATATGGTCACTGGTATGGTGGAGGGCCCTTGATAAGACAACTGCACTTCAGAAGTTTGCAACGGTGCAAAGAAGCGCAGGTCTGTGTATTACTGGGGCACTGTCCTCAACACAAACCAGCACCCTCAATGTCATGCTTCACCTTCCTCCTCTCGATATCTTTGCCAGTGAGTGTGCCAGCACAGCAGCCCTCAGACTGAGAGAATCTGGTAATTGTATAGGTAACAACTGCGGCCACACAATTATTCTGAACTCTTTTGCACCCGAAAAAACAGACTACTGTGTGCCGTGCTTAAATCTTGAAAAGAACTACGTAGTTCTCATCCCTTCACGGCTAGACTGGGCAAACAAAATCCCCCTTAAAACCTCCGGCATAAAAATCTAAATAAAACAGATGGATCCAAACTTCGAGAACAAGCAGGGGGGGTATTTACTCCCAGGATCTCGAAATTGAAGCGTCCTTTAGACTTCTTAACTATTGTAGTGTCCAAGCGGAAATGATGACTATTCACGAAACCACTAAAATTCTAGGACAAAAAGACCTTGAAGGAAAGAGTATTTCCATCTTTTTAGATAGCCAAGCTGCACTAAAAGCACTGAACTCAAATATTGACAACTCTAAAACTCTCACTGAGTGCCGCAGATCTCTTAACGAGATGGCAAGGCTACTCAGGATTCACCTCATATGGGTACCCGGACACAGGGATATCGAGGGCAACAATTTGGCCGACGAATTGGCAAGGAAGGGTGCGACCTCTAACACCGTCTCAAATGAGGACTTTATTGGTATACCTATTTCCTCTTATGAATTCCAGTGCAAGAACAAATCCTTAGGTCTTGCACAAGAACGCTGGGAAAACCTTGATACATGTAGGATAACTAAGCTAACATGGCCTACACGCTCAGAAATCTTGGAATTAATTTTAATCCAATCGTTGGAATCATGCATTTTTTAATACTTTTTCTATTAGAATTAAAACTCTTAAAATTTCAGATATTTTTTAATAAAACCTGGAATACTTTTTAATACAGTTTGGATTAGTCTTTAAAAACAGCGTTCGGCTTGGTTCGGCTCTTATGCATGTTTATCATTTATTTATACATGTGGCTTCATAGAGCAGTTGGTAGAGCCAAGAACTTATAACCTAAACGTACTGGGTTCGAATCCCACATGTTTCGTTAATTTTTTTTTGTCAAAAATATTTTAATACAAGCATGTATTAAAATTAAGTCCCATGAGAGAATAAAAATCAATTGTAATATAAGTAGTGTATTAGATTGTAATACAATTCTGGTGTGGTCATATATACAATACAGTTTGTATTAGAATTTAATCCAAGATTTCTGAGCGTGTACCTACGACTTAAAACGCACAAACTCACTGCTTGAGTTAAGCAGGGTAAACCTGTCAAAAATAGTAGGAATACTAACAGGTCACTGCCTAATCAGAGCGCATGCTCTTCGGTTGGGAGTTGCATTAAACGATTTCTGCAGAAGCTGCAGATGTGAGGAGGAGGTAGAAAATGTTCAGCACCTCCTCTGCGAATATCCGACTCTAGCTAAAAGGAGAATGGCAACTCTGGGCCATCCCTTTTTTAATGGACTTGCCGAAGTCTCATGCCTGGAAATCAAGCATATCCTTAAAATTCATTATCCGCTCGAACTGGTTTGAGGAGGGAATCTCTACTAGGTTTTAAAGAGATTATGTGTTATCACAACGGGCCTGCACTGGCCTAAGTGTACGAGCCGTCTATCGGATCAGCCACCTTTACCTAACCTAACCTAACGGTCAATATAAATACGGAGTTGGCCATTTTGCATTTGTCTTAACAATTTTAAGTGTGTATATCTTAACACTCTACTGCACGCGAAGCCATATATGGTTTTTAATTTTCAAATTCGAACTTCCAACGAATATTAGAAGTTACGAAAAAGAACAGTTATTAAAATGTATTGGTAGACGCTTGTTACTGTGTGGCGAATGTTGTTGTCTCTTTTTTTACACAGCTGCTAAGAAAATCTGAGTTCAGTTTCTCAGTACGCGTGGTTTTTTATTTTTAACTCAGATAAACAGAGAATTCAGATAATAAACATTGCTTTCTCTAAGTTACGTGTAAGTAAGTTTACTTATATAATTTGTTTTATAGAGTCTATAGCCTATTGATTTATGTTTATGTGATTGTTTTTCAATTGTACATGCAAAACTCATGAAATAACGCTTTCCTTCGAACAGTCATAAATAACTTCTAACAAAAACGCAATTACTTTTTTGAAAAAAATTTGTTTGCTTAACTAATTATTCCATTTCAAACGTTAATCCAACAAAAAAATGTATTTTTCTATCTGGATCATAATGCGTGCAGTATAGGGTTAAAAATGGAGTGACACGTAGAAGAAATGTATAAAATAATAAATAAGTAGCGGAAAGTCTCCAGTTGTGGACATGCTCCGGTTGTGGACACCAGAGATTTGCATGAGACCATTCGTCAGTTTTTGCCACTCGAGTAACAATCGTCGTCAGCCGTAATCGCACACAAGAAAAAAATGCATATATACCGCTCGAGTTCGTAAACAACGATTGCTGCAAAGCATACTTTGTCACGATTGCGAATTGATGCAAAGTCAGCCTCCAGACCACGAGATCATTCGGATGCTTCGCTTAAAGCTCGAGTGTCAGCTGCTGCATGAGGTTTTGTTGTTTCCATACTTCTTTGACCTTCTCTAGCTGCGCGTTCTTCTTTGTGCTGTTTGTTTCCTTTTAGTTTAGTCTACTGTGGAGCAATCAGTATTGCCAGTAGCAAGTTTTATGACAGTAAATTTTTAAAGTAACCTAAGCTAAAGGCGAATTTACACGATTCACTATCATCCTTCACTTTGGATGAATCATCTGATTTGTAAAATGTAAATTGAGTTTCATCTTTAAAATGAAGATGATTGTCATCCACATTGAACAGTGAAAGAAGTAGAAGGTCTTCCTACTTTTGATGAAAGTGAAAGCAAACCGAACTGATGTGTCATTCGTACTAAAACACAATTGAAAGGTGTTAACATAATTTGAAGCAGAAAGTTTATATTTTTTTTTATTTAATTGCTGAATAGCTTTTATTTACTTAATTTTTTAAAAGTCAATGAAATTAATCAGCCAGAGAATATATTTTGACATTCAACACCGAATCATCCATCAAATTTCAAATTTACACTTTGAATAATGTAAATTAAAAATTGATTCACTGTCATCGTTCAACGTTCACTATCATCGTTTTTAATGAAATGTGTAAATTCGCCTTAAGCTTCGGACCGAGAGTGCATGAAAGTTAATCTTGAAAGCGACCTAAATTAGTAAACAAACTATTATTGAAAGTTTGTCGGTAAAATAACAACAATGTTTTGCTTTCAATGAACATTCTTTATCAATTCATGACAAGCGTAACCAAAGCTCCAACACAATTAAAAAATGTTCGATGAAAACCAACACAAACTTGTCATTAATTTTTTTTTATGAATGTGAGAAAGTGCAGGTTTAGAAAATGTCACGAACTGAGCTAAATTGTGTAAGTTAGAAAGAGAGAGTTGTTAACTCTGACAACTGTTGTAAAGAAGCGACGTGTGCTGCAAAGTTTTATTAAACAATTTTATAGAAAAATCCCAGAAATATGAGTATTCAACCCAAATGTATGGAGTTTTTCAAAACGAGCAGATATTTATTAATAAAACAAATTTTGTACAACTGTTAACTTGTCAAAGAATGGCTAAAATTTTAGGTTATGTTGTGTAGTCGAACTGATAAAAAAATCTTCAGCCTTTAATGTTGGTTCATTTAATAAAATACCTCTAATTTCGGTTGTAAGAACTGCAAAATTTCTGTAAGAACTTGGTGCCAGAATATGTTTAGAAAAGTCCAAGAAAGGCGTAGAATATGATTTGATCAAAATTATAGGTATGTTGTATTTATCAAAAGCGGCGAATATGGACAATTTAAAATTATGTTACATTTAAATTAAAATCGGTTATGTTTAATGGAAGATACAGTAAAACTGAAAATAAAAATTAGTTTAATGTATAAAAGAGTTTGCTTAACCTTTGATTACTAACCTGTAAAAATACCCGTAAATGAAACTCACAATTATAAAGACTCAAGTGTATAAATCTTAAAAATTTTTAAACTTGAAATTAGTTAAACCTTTGTTATAAGTTATAAATAGTTTTTTATTCATTTCATTCACTAATTCTGTGCCACTAGGTGTAATCCAACCTACTTTCATCAATCACACGTATACGTTAGTTTAGTCAGATTTTTCACACCACCATCCTAAAACTAATAGAAACTTTATTTTGCAAACTTACTTAAGTTTTTTACAGCAATACGTGTTTAGTAATTTTTATTTTTAATGCTTTTCTTCCTTTATTTTTTATGTAATTGTTTGCATTTTTTATAAAAATATTTTTTAATATTTATAATAAGAAATAATAAAATAACATTTTAGATACAATAGAAATATCTTGTAAAAAATTATATTAAATATTTTATAATCCTTCACCACATAACTCATTATATTTTATTATATATTTTATCTTTGTGCGATGAATATTAAAGGCTGAAGGTTAAGTTGTTTGTGTCAGTTCCTCAAAACAATCCTTGGTTGCAATAGCATTTATGAAGATTCCTCAAATATTTCGATTTTAGTGATAGCCATTCGTGTGATACAATGGTTTGAAACAGCCTCTAAAAATAAAGTTTTTTGTCAAAATATTGGTTGGTGTAATAGTTTTAAGAAATAAACTGCCAGAAATTATATGGTGAAAAAAACTCTTCCTATCTGCATCAACAATTGAGATGTATGCAATCGGATAAAAGATAATTATTTTTTTTTTCATGCATATTTTTGATATATTCTATTTCAAAATATTAATACAAAACTTACTTGATCTAAATCTTGCAATTTAAGTCATGTGATTTATACAAAACTTTTAAAAATAATATATCATCATATATTGTATTTTGTTTTTTAGTTTCATACAATATTTTTCAGTATGTGCTTATTTTATAATTTTTATTTTAGTTTTAATATATATCAATATACGGAATTTTGACCAGGAATCAATCAATAATTGCAGCCACTCAAAACCTTCCCAACGATATCTTGAAAGTGAGAATAGCATTTGAAATAATTGTGTTTTTTTGTATGTAATAAAATAGCATTAATAAGTAATTAAATAATTAATAAATGCACAAAAAACAATATTTTTATTAATCCGAATGAAAAAAATTTAACATTTGTTGATGATGATTGGAAGCACCCTTTATATTTTCTAAACTACCACACCAGCCAATATTTTTACAAAAAACTTGATTTTTAGAGGTGATTTAAAACCATTCCAGCTCACAGATGGCTATCGCTACAGCCGAAATATTTGGGGAATCATCTATACTATTAAATAGAATAGCATTCCTTTGCGAAAAATCGTCCAGTTTTGCGCAAAAATTGTTAAACTCTTTTTTTGCCTTTTTTTTGCCCTATGATTTTTTTGGTAAAATTTATTTATACCAAAATGTTGTTTTTATATTTAATTTCTCAAAAATAATTTACATGGAAAAATAAATCCAATATCTCTTTTCAATCAAAGGTTATGGCTTTAAACAAAAAATTTTTATACCATTGGCTATATTAATAAAAGTTATTTTCACATTAATCGTTTTCAATTCCTGCTATCCACATCGCAGTCGAATTAGCATAGAAGTTGATTGTTGACATATTTTTTCGCCAACTTGTGCGATAATAACTCTAATTAAAATCTTATTTTATAATATTGCAATTTTTGTGTCTGGTAACAACATTCGCAGAATAAAAAAATGCAACACTGCAACTAATATTTTTCCTTTGTGCGAATGAGCATAAAAGCATGGATTTTCCTTGCTTTTGGCGATTGTTCCTCATGTCTTGCCTTGTTTGACATTCTTGTGTCGCAGACGTTCGTAATCGCTAGCGCTCACACTCTAGGCATTCGTATCAACAGCGATTGGTAACATGCATTTGCGCATTAATTTAAATGCTCGAGGCACATTCGGTGCTCGTTTATTGACGAGACAATCGAAATGCCATTTGAATGCACTCAAGCTGTTCTCTGGTGGACACCCCAACCTATTTTTTGACAGTTGACAGATGCGGCGAAACTGATTAATGTCAAACTAGTAGTTTGACAGCACACATAATCTGAGCAAATAACAATGTGTAAAGGCGCATATGGTTGTTTGTTGCAAGCAAACAAAAAAAAATCTTGAAAATTTTGAAGCGTTTCTAATATTTTTCTTTTTCAAAGTGCGATAAATCGAAGCAAGACCTCGGAAAGAAGTGAATGTGATGCTGTATATTTAGTGTACATTGTGATGTGATTTCAAGTTCTAGTGAAATGTTTGTATTGTGTTGATTTTCTGAACAAACAAAAAATTGCTACCATTTCCAGTTGTGGTCACCCTCGTGTACCCGGTTGTGGACACCATTGTTTTTTGTGTTTAAAGCGTGTGTTTGGCTTGTCTATGGCAGAATAACTAGGTAGGCCCACTAGAAACACGCTCTCTACTACAAACGAATGATGACGAAGACATCGACTTCTATTTAATTTGCTTGGCGCTTGCTAAAAATATTGACCGGATCCTGGTTTGTACGATCCTATTAAATGTACAGTAACTTAGGATTTTTTGACTTTATAATGGAGTTTTTATTTTAGTGAAATTTTTTACTTTTGATTTCGTGGTATCCCTGAAACATACCCTCTAAAAAGTAATATGGCAGCACAAACTTAACGATTTCTTCCGACAGATAAAAGCGATAAAAAAAATAAACACTAAATATTCAGTTGGTTTTGAATTCATTATTATAATTCAAATAGTGTTTTCCTATTTGATTTTAAAAGAGACACGTCAAGATAAATTTAATTAAGTGTTTTCAAATATGTATAAGCTAGAATTCAACATTATATTTCTTAAGCTACCATTAAAAAAAGTATAAAAAATGGGTACGTTAATAAACCTAAAAATACGGTAATTTGTATCCCTTTGTACGGTAATTTGGTAATCCAGTGCAATGTTTGTAGTCCTCCCGGGCATTTGACGTGCGGTGGCATGACAGCCAGCTATTTCGCTTGCAAGTATTGCATTTCCGATTCGGATGAATAATTTTTTTTTCATTTTGCCATTGAAGGCCATTCTTTCTAAAATAAATAAATACCTACACATACTTTTTTAATTTATATACCTATGCATTTTACTTCACATTTTGTAGATTTAAAGTGATTTTACAAGGGTGTCCACTAGACCTCGCCTCACTTATATGGAAAATTTTTTTTTTCGAATTTTGCATTTGGGGATTGGTTAAATATGCGATTTGATGTAAAAATTCATGTGGCAAATTTTCAAGTCGATCAGAGTATGCCAACCTGTGCCAAGTTGAGGTCAAAGTTCAAATATAGAAAAAACACTCGTTTTTTGACTGTTCTCTACTTTTTTATTTAAAAAAAATTCAATTGACTTCATTTTTTTTATTTTGCATTTGAGTTAAATATGATTTGTGATGTCAAGATTCATGTGGTGAAATTTGAAGTCGATCAGAGTGTGCCAACCCGTGCCCCAATGAGGTCAAAGTTCAAAATAAATAGAAAACAATCGTTTTTTCATTGATGACAAGTTATTTATTATAAAAAAACATGCAATTCATATAATGTTTTCTTAATTTGCAATTTTTTATATTCAAACATTTCATTAAAAAAAAGAAGAGAATTAATATTATTAAATTATTATAAGAGCGACGAATTTCTTTCGGTAGTTCTCAACAACATGAAGCAAGTACTGCTTGTCTTCTTCGCTATGTGTTAAGGACCGGTTAAAATCTGTTATAAGTTTGACTTTTCTCTCAGCAGCATCATTAACAACATTAATATTTTTCAGAATTTGAACGCCTTTAATGTATTCTGCTCTTTCGTGCCAATTTGAGGGATCAAAGTTTAAAAAATTGGTGTCTACTTCCAAACGTGCAAAAAAGTTTTAGTTTTATGTGTTACAAAGCAACTCAAATCTTTAGATTGAAATCTTTTAATTCTTCAATACTAGCGCAAACTTTTTTAGGCAGTGAAATTACATTGTCTTCCTCAGTTTCGATCTCAGTTGCAAGTGCCGCAACCATTTTTCTTTTTACGTCAAAGTCCACGTTGCAATCAAAAAACGCAAGAGCAACTAACTCTTCCGATAAATACCATAGGTGGTTTCGGATTTTTGCTAATAGTGGTATTGATATGTTTGGGTCAATATAACTTGCAATCTTTATAACCAGCTGTAAATCGTTATTTGGTGCTTCGACAGCATAAGTGGCTCTGAACCAGTACGGAACATATAGGCGTACCAGAAATATACAAATATTTCGCAAACCATTCAACTGGCTGGAAGACATTTGAAACTGTTTTTGTAAAGCATATATTTTTCAAACATATATGGCTTTCGACATGAATCTTGCATGGGATGTTGCCCCAGGTGCATGAAATGCGAAATTTGGGATGCTGCCACCAAGAAAAATATACGAAAGTTGTAAGAACTCTTTATAATCATGTCGAATATGGTCTTTTTCTAAATGTTTAATACAAAACTCTTTGCTGAAGTTACATTCTTCGACACTTACAGCACGTTGCACTTCTTCATCCATAATACCAACTTTGAAATCTTCCAACTTAAAAGTGTTCCATTCCCGTGAAAAACGTTCAAATATACCAACTTCCACTAGATTTCCCAAAATATACCTCAAAAACAGCTCGCAGTAAGATATCTGCAATATGATGCCTGCACGGTAACCACATCAAACTCCGATCTAATTTTTTCTCCAGCAACATTGCTGCCCCATTATGTTGACCAGTGTTGGTAGCAGTTGTGTCAAAGCACACCATTTCTAATGAATTTATCATGTTCATTTTCGTTAAATAATCATATATTGATTGTGCGATTGCTGCTCCAGATCCAACTTCAATAATTGGAATGGCAATTAACTTTTCAATTTTTTCTGCAGTTAAAACAATAGCTAGGCGGTCAACTTTTTCTTTTCCAGCCATTGCAGGAAGTAGTTTACCATCCCAATGTAGAACGAATGTGTCAGGAATCTGCAAAATGTTAATTCTGTGAAATATTCATAACAGTTTTAAAATAAATTGTATTACCTTGAAATTCTCAATAATTTCTTTGCCATGACGTTGACGATATTCTTTGCGTTGTCTTCTCAAACTTGTAGAATTAAGAACCAAATCGTCAATATTGTGACCTAAAGCTTTCGCTGTCGCAGAAATAAAATGGATTGCGAGTGGAGTCGACATATTACCAGCATCCATGCATGCCAACATTCTGTCATCTATGAATTTTTTCTTAACACGATTCTCTGTCGGGTTAATGTTTTTTGGTTCAATTGTCGGCGAATCTGCAGACTTTTCAGATTCACATTCACTTTCATCACTTGCATCAAATTGTACAGTCAAGACTAAAGTAAAAATTATTGAACAAAATAAGTTGAAAGAAAAAAATTACTCATGCTGACTTTAATATAACCTTCAGAGCTTTCAATTCTTTGATGCTTTTCTTTGCGTCGATTTTCCTTTTCTTCTCTTTCCGGCTTACGCTTTTCTTTATTTTTTAGGTTTTGATCTATTGAAATCATTATGCCAACACGACCTTGTTCCCTTTGTTTAATTAAGAAATCTCTATCCTCCTGAATAGAAATTATTTCTAAGGCATCAACATGTGCAATATCGAATAAATTTTTCAAATGTTCTTTGAAATCTTCTTCCATTTTTCTATGTCTTGCAAATTTAGATTTAGAAACTTTTTGCACTTTTCTCCACTCATCATATAATTTGTTTAATTTTTCAACACATGTTCTTTTGTGCAACGTTGGAATACGAGCTCTTTCCCAGAAGGGCAATATTTCTTCTAACGCTAATACAGAACTCTCTCTTTAATTGACTTTTTTTCACAACGCACATAATAAAAAAAAGCATTGTAACACTTGTAGTTTTGAAGGTAATTTGTATCCAAATATTTTTTTTTTCGCATTTTCCTATCAAATGCACGTATATGTCAGCAGATCTAAGATTTAGAGATTTATTTAGCGCCATAATAAAAATGCTGTACTGATTGTACTATTTTTAATTCTTTTAATAAACAACTTTTCACAACCGCACTCAATTTCGCAATGGAAAAATACTAAATTAAAAATATAAAAGCTAAACGAAATTGGTGGCAGAATGTCACAATGTACTATACCGTTAGTTTTCTTAGAATATAAGCACGTGGAATTTAACTTCGTTGTGTTGTGTTGTGACTCACTCAACTTGTGAGAGTTGTTTTACATGTAGATAAGACTGGGATAAATTTAGTGCTTCGTAGATATGCATGCTTTGTTAAAGAGTTCCATGCACTATTTGAAAAAAACAAATAAAAACGAGTACAGTTGATTTAGTTTTCTTGTGTTAGTTGCAAATATTTCTTTCATGCGTGAAGAGTATTTATGGAAAATAAAAAAATTGAAGGAAATACATAAAAAGAAAAAATTTTGTTAAAAAAAAATTCCTAACTTATAATATCAATGAAAAAACGATTGTTTTCTATATATTTTGAACTTTGACCTCATTGTGGCACGGGTTGGCACACTCTGATCGACTTCAAATTTTACCACATGAATCTTGACATCAAAAATCATATTTAACTCAAACGCAAAATAAAAAAAATTAAGTTAATTGCATTTTTTTTAAATAAAAAAGTAGAGAACAGTCAAAAACGAGTGTTTTTTCTATATTTGAACTTTGACCTCAACTTGGCACAAGTTGGCATACTCTGATCGACTTGAAAATTTGCCACATGAATTTTTACATCAAATCGCATATTTAACCAATCCCCAAATGCAAAATTCGAAAAAAAAATTTGAGGCGAGGTCTAGTGTCCACAACCGGGTGCAAAAATTTGTTTAGGTAAAAATGACCCCTTCACAAAACTGATGATAAAATATTCTAGCTTTCCAATGGTCTACGTATAATATTGACTTGAAAAAAGTTATGAGCGAAAAACGCAAGTGTGTCCACATCCGGAGACTCTCCCCCATAGTTAATAATAAAACTATATGCTGATAATATATCATAAAGAAAAACCCACTCATGTAATATTGCCATTGCTTGCAATGGAATGCAACAGATGGTAAGCAATAAATTATTGCCAGTCGAGACGCCGGTTTGGTAACGATGTCTTATGAAAAATTCGTTGTACTCGAAATTTCTAGTTTTCTGATGGTTTCCCTTTAACCATGCGTGGCGGCCAAAAAAATTTCCTTTGGTTTTGGTAGCACCTTTCAGATTCCAAAATGAAAATATTTAGATATCTTAACTAACTAATTTTCACCATTTTTTAAATTTTTCTTTCCGAACATTAATCTACCAAGCATACAAAATTCCATTATGATAGGAGCACTCCTTCTATTCGTAGCCAACAAATATCACTGTGAGACGCTTTGCCATTGGCTTAACAAAGTTACATTTTGAAGTTCTCAAAGTTTGCTATCGTTTACGAAAACACATGTTTTCTAGTCTAGTCACATACCAGTTATAATATATTTACAGATTATGTTTCAAGAAAAATGGTTTCATTCGCCGAGCTAAAAATAAAACTCAAGGAAAATGTTTTTTCTGCAGCAATTTTTTTATTTTTTAACTTTTTTAACTTTAACTTCTCAAATTTAACTACAATTGTTATCATAAATACAAATTTCTCAAAGTAACTAGCCTCAATGCTATATTAAGAACATTAAATAAATGTGTTTTTTCTTATATGAGTATCTTAAATCAGTTCAAATATATCACTACAATACCACGAAACTTTCATTTCTACGAAGGTACATTTCGCTGAAAATCAGTGAGCAAAAAACTAATAATCATTTCAGCATTAATGCCGTTAGGATGCAACAATTTTCTTTTAAATATAGCAGTATACCCAACGATTAAATGGATTTTGTGTTTTTTTTTTGTTGTTGTTGGTGTGTTTTTGTTTTTTGTTTTTGTGGTTTTTCATCACTAGCAGCATAGCCGTTGACCGGAATTAACAGTTAGATTAAATGAAAAAAGTTAGGTTATGTACACAAAATCTGCTTTGCATCCATCCTATGCAAAACATTTCCTCATATCAACATTGCTGTTTTTACCTTGTTGAACTTGCCTTGGGTCAATTGCTTTAATTCTGACCCTATGTTGTGTTCAAAAGGACTTACAACATTTTTTATAATACATTTTTTGCAATGCCTTAACTTAAGCTACAATTTTATAGCTGCTTCTTTTCCTCATTGTTTTATTTTGCTAAAAATCAGCTTTTTTAATTTGATTTGTTAAAAATCATGCCTAAGGAAAATAAGTTTTCTTTTATGTTTTTCTTTTGAATGTGACTGCAAGTGGCAGTTTGTATATTGTAAGTATATATATTTTTAAAAAAAATAACTTAAAATTTAATTCATCCTGTTGATGACAGCCAGCTTGATTATTCTTATAAAGAGCGAACAGTTTATTTTTAATCAAAATACAAGATAAGATTAGATATTTTCTAATATGTGTGAATTGTATCAAATTGTATGCAATTTCTTTGAAATTCATTAGAAAAGAGTTTATTCCATTTAAAAAACAAACTTCTATTGCATGTTGAACTTTTTTATATATTTTTTTATTTTCATATAATATGTACAATAGACTGGTCGTTATTTTAACTTTTTTACCCCGATTTGAAACCGCCGGGCGGATAAAGTTTCCTTTTAACCTAAAAACACTGAAAATAAAATGTGGTGGCGATCGGATAAGATTTAATGGGCGCGCACTTGGCTCAAAGTTTGAGAAAACACGGAATATATGGGTATTTTTTTTTTATTCTGAAACATATTCGCCATTTTTTTAATTTTATTAGATTGACAGATTCATATTAAAATTTCCTTTTTAAAATGCTATCAAGGTCCAAAATCGGATTAAAGTTGGCTAAGTTAGAGAAAGTTATGTGTTGGTAAGTCCATATTTTGTACGGAAGGAAACAGTTGGAATCAGTTTTTATTTTATTTTGTATTCCAACATATAGGTATTTCCAATAAACCAAATTTAAATTAAAAAAAAAAATAAATTAAATTGAAAAAAGTATATCCCTCTATAGGATGTAATGGGAAAAAATTGTATATTAGTAATGCATAGTATGTATAATATATAGTATGTACTTAGAATTTATTTGAAATGAGAGAAGATTTTTTATGTGAATAAATTTTTTTTCGATAAGCTTCAACAAACTGAAACACCAATTGTTTTTGATCTTCATCTTCTGTTAGAATGCGATTGTAATCCTTCATAAATTTTACACCTCGCTCAGCGGTATCGTTGATGACAAAAAAGTCTCGATAAAAAGTATGAGCATCTTGATAATCGTCATTTTGTTCCCATGTTAACGGATCATATTGCAAAAAAGAAGCAGACAAACCGAACACAGCGAAGAAATTGTTTGTTTTATACGACACAAAATCCTTCAAGGAGCTAGCGTGTAATACTTTGGGGCTTAAAATTCTTCGACCCTCCAATAATTTAACATTTGGTTCCATTGATTGAATTCATTTAACCATTTTTCGCTTTTCTTCAAGGGAAACACAAGCATCAAAAAGCCAAAGCTATGGTCTCAGGTGTTAAGTACCAAAAATGATTTTTCATCTTCGACAAAATTGTGTCGAAAATCTCTATATCGGTTTTTGCATAAGCAATAGAGTCTTTCAGAAATGCCAAGTCTTGGTTTGGAGCTGCTATGGCGTTTGGCCATCCAAACCAGATTTTAACATATATTTTGACTAGAAAAATGCAAACATCTCTCAGTGAATTTAATTCTCTTTTTGTTAGTTTAAATTGCTCTCGAAAAATAAATATCTTCAGACTATAAATTGCTTTACCCATAAATCTTGCATGGGATGTTGAGCTGTACGACCGAAAATTACCAACTTTTTGTCCCAGGAACGTGAGTGTCAGATAAAGAAGCTCTTTGTAGTCTGCGCGACTGTGATCTTTTGCTAATTGTTGATGGCAAAAAGTTTTGATTGCTTCACATTCTTTATCGTCTATTTTAGAACAGACAATACCGTCCTCTAGACCGCTTTAAATAGTTGGTGATCGAGTTGGTCCCAAACAGCCTCAAAACGATTAAAAATGGGTACCTCGGGTCCACTGGTTCCAGAATGTTTTAACTCAAATACACTTTTCAATAAAATTTCATAGATGTGGTGGCGACATGGGAGTTGTATCAATTTCCGGTCTAAATATTTTTGCAAGAATATTGTATGACCATTTTTACCCCTGTAAAAACCATTTTTTGTTTTGTCATAACAGGTGATTTAGGTTTGGTTATTTTTTTGCCTTTCACTAAGGCAGGTAAGAGATATCTCATATTAATGCGCTACTAAACGTTGTAAATTCGTTAGTTTTCAACCGATTTTGGACCTTGATAGCATTTTAAAAAGGAAATTTTAATATGAATCTGTCAATCTAATAAATTAAAAAAAAAAATGGCAATTGTGTTTCAGAATAAAAAAAAATTTACCCATATATCCCGTGTTTTCTGAAACTTTGAGCATAGTGCGCGTCCATCAAATCTTATCCGGTCGTCACTAAATTTTATTTTCAATATTTTTAGGTTAAAAGGAAACTTTATCCGCCCGGCGGTTTTAAATTTATTTTTAACGACCAGTCTAATGTACAATAATATACTTATAATGTAAAATTAAGATAGAAACATTAGCGACATTGGTTTTCTCGACTGTTTTGCGATGGGTTGGCAACGTGCTGGTAAAGTGCGAATATAATTATTATATACAATTACGATGTTAATGTTAATGTTAATGTTGTGTGGTGGAGATGCGTACTGCGACCTAAATGAGATCTATTGTACCTCCTTCTCAAAGCTCCGCTGGGTTTGCGGATTACAGAATTTCATCCAGCCCTATTTCTCTAATGAATTTGAGAATGTTCTTAGGTTCAAGGGATGAAACCTGCTCTAGACTCAGCTCATAATTCCCCAGTGCTAGTTTACGTCTGCGAGCCACGGCGTCGCAGTTTGTAAGTAGGTGTATTGGAGTCTCCTCTGCTTCTTCACAGAAACGGCAGTTACTATCGGTCTCTATGCCCAATTTCATCAGGTGGTATTTGAGTTTACAGTGTCCTGTAAGGAACCCCGTTAGAATCCTAAGATTCGGTTTGCCTAAGCTTATGCACAATTTTGCTCTCCGAGTGTTAAAATCTCTGAGGAGCAATTTGGATTGTCTTAGCTTTGGGAGGCTTTTCCAAAGGTTTGATCGTTTATGCCTCTCCTCCCTTCTTAGTTCTTCTTTTATAGAGTGTGTGCCCAATCCGCAGAATGGTTCTGGCCCTATAAATTTTGTGGCTGCACCCTGTCGTGCTAGTCCATCGGCTTCTTCGTTACCCTGTATTCCTTTGTGTCCTGGGACCCAAAGTATAGTAACAGTGTTATTCTTGCCTAGTTCGTTGAGTTTTGTTAGGCATTCCCATGTTATTCTCGATGATATCTCACAGGAAACTAATGCTTTGATTGCTGCTTGGCTGTCTGACATCACAACTATATCCTGACCTTTGTATTTACGGTCCAGATTGAATTGTGCACACAGCTGTATTGCTAGGATCTCCGCTTGGAAGATACTGGGTGTTGTCCCCATAGGTTCAAAGTGCTTGGTTCTTGGCCCGTACACCCCTGCGCCTATACCTTCCAATGTCTTGGACCCATCTGTATACCATGCTATACTGTGTGGTTTCTTGACCTGCGATATCATCTCGCTGTCCCACTCTTTCTTGGTACTAAGCTTAATTCCGAAGTGTTTTTCGAAGTTATACCTTTTTACTATATCGTCTCTTGGTAGATCGATGTAGGGAGTGTGCTTTGCAATATCCTCCTTCTCTCTACTGCTGATAGTTTTACCTGAACCTGTCCCCTCTTTTGCAATGCACAACAGAGTTCGCTTGGCTACTCCCTCTATGACAAGGTGTAAGGGTGTTAGGTCCAGAATTACTTCTAGTGCTGCTGTAGGGCATGTTCTCATGGCCCCTGTGATGCATACACAGGCCAGTCTCTGCACCCTTGTTAGCATATTCCTCATTGTGGTTAGCTTGGTTCTCTCAGCCCATGCTATTGCACCATAGGTGAGGATGGGTCTCACCATCATGGTATACATCCAGCGGAGAATTGTTGGGTTACAACCCCAGCTTTTCCCCGCCAGGCTCCTACATACCATGAGTGCTCGCGTTGCTTTGTTTATAGTTACCTCTGCATGTCTTCTCCAGAGAAGCTTTGAATCTAGTGTGAGTCCCAGATACTTTACTTCTCCTTTGAAGGGAATTTCAGTGCCATCCATTCTCATTGTTCGGAGGTTTGGCAGGCTTCTTTTGTTAGTGAAAGGTACTATGGTGGTTTTCGCTGGGTTGATACTTAATCCCACTGTGTTGCACCACTCCTTTGTTACTGACAGTCCTCTCTGTATCAGGTTACAGAGTGTATCCTCGAACTTCCCTCTCGCTATTAAGGCGATGTCGTCTGCGTAACCCTGACATTTTATGCCATTCTCGGTTAGCATCGTTAATAATTCGTCCACAACAAGACTCCACAGCAGTGGAGAAAGGACTCCGCCTTGTGGGCAGCCTTTTGTTGTTTTGATTCTTATAGTGGTGTTGCCCACTTTTGTTTCTGCAGTTCTAGTGCTAAGCATTTGGCATATCCATCTGGTGAGCGTATCATTTACTCCTTTTTTGTGTAAAGACTTCTTCACAGCCTCGTGAGAAGTATTATCAAAGGCTCCCTCTATGTCTAGAAAGGCACAGAGTACGGTTTCTTTGTTTTTGAAAGCTGACTGGATGTTGCTAGCCAACTGGTATAGAGCAGATTCTGTAGACCTGCCTGCCCTATACGCGTGTTGACAGGGGTGCATTGGTGCCTTCTCCAGAATCTCAGTTCTTATATAGTTATCTATTACCTTTTCCATTGTTTTAAGTACAAATGAGGTAAGGCTAATGGGTCTAAACGACTTTGGTAGCGTGTAGTCTATTTTCCCTACTTTTGGTATGAAGGTGACTATCGCCCTTCTCCATTTCCTTGGGATATAGCCCAGCGCAAGGCTGCTTCTAGTTATTTTGACTAGGTGAGGCAATATAGTTTCTGCACCTTTTTGTAGAAGTGCAGGAAAGATGCCGTCTACACCTGCTGATTTGAATGGTTGAAAGGTTCTGAGTGCCCAATCTAGACGAGCCTTAGTACAAATGCTCGTTGCAAGTTTCCATTCTTCTTGATTTGGAGTGATCTGCCTGTCTGCTGTCTCATACTCAGTTACCGGTGTACTGCCCGGGAAATGAGTTTCTAGAAGGTGACTGGCTCGTTGCTCTTCTCTAAGCGTATAGCTTCCGTCTGGCAATAGAAGTGACATTTTTGTCTCCACTCTGCCTTTAGCCATTGCTTTGTGTATCCTGGCTGCTGCTGGCGTGGAAGAAATGTCTTCACAGAAGGTTCTAAAGCTCTGTCTTTTGGCTTTCCTGATTTCTTTATTATACTCCGTCAGAGTCGCCGTGTAGTTGTGCCATTCTCCGTTGCGCTTTGCGGCATTAAAGCTGCATCGCACCTTCTTCCGGAGTCTGGTCAGCTCAGCGCTCCACCAAGGAGTATGTTTTGTTCTTGCCTTGTGCCCTGTTGGACAGCTAGATTCGTAGGCATTATATACTGCATTGTTTACTTGCTCTACATAGCATTCAAGTTCTAGGATGTTACTAATTCTACTCCTAGCTTTTACGTTCTGTAGGTTTTCTTTCAGGTTGTTGGTGTATGTGTCCCAACTGGTATTTCTTGGGTTTCTTTTGGGTTCTGTCTCTTGACATTTCGCCCCAAATCTAAACTCTATTATTCTATGGTCAGACATTGAAGGTTCCATTGATACCCTCCATTCCCTAATCATATCCCCCACATCTGGGCTTCCTATGGTGAGATCTAAGACCTCTTCTCTAGCCCTAGTTACAAAGGTAGGTGTTACCCCCACATTGAAGAAGTCTAGATTACTACTTAAAAGAAATTCTAAAAGGTACTCACCTCTGGCGTTGACGTTGGTGCTTCCCCAAATTGTGTGGTGCGCGTTGGCGTCACAGCCGATGATTAGTGGAAGGTGCTCTTTCCTGCAATGCTCCACGAGTCTTTTTATCTCCGCTGGGGGAATGTTGACATCGTCCCCAGGAAAGTAAGCGGATGCGATCACTATGGCGCGGTGCTTGCCATCAGTTTCGATGTGAGTCTCGATAACTGAAAGGTCCCGCGTCATAAATTCTGAAAGACAAATATAATTAATATTTTTCTGCATTAGAATACATGCTCTGGGATTGATTGTTCTCTGGTCCCAAGTTACCTGACCCTCTTTGCAGTAGAGGCCACTTACTTTTCCCCTGTAGCACCAGGGTTCTTGGATCAGCACGAAGCCCAGTTGTTCTGTGGTAAACCTCCGAGCAATAACTGCCGAAGCAGCTTTTGCATGGTGGAGGTTTACTTGGGCAAATTTCGTGCTGGTTACTGTGCCGATCGTCATAGCACTGGACTGCTGCCCCGGTCTTCTTCAGGCAGCGTTGCTACTACCTCAGTCGGAGGTTCGCTTTTACAACCTTCAATCGTGAGAGCGGCGAGGTTCATGCCCTCTGCTTGATCTTCGATTGAAGGTGTTGCGGTGATGACCGAGACGGAGGCGAACTTCTCCGTAACAACTTCACCAGTTGGTTGTATTGGTGGCGTTGCGTCTTTTCCTTCATTTGGAGTCGCAGATGTGGCTTCTGTGGACGATACCACTGTTGACGTTACAGCTGTGGGCGCTGCAGCTGTGGATGTTGCTGCTTTGACCGGTTTGGTTGGTGGCGATTTTGTGCCCAACACCGGAATGGTTCCAAAGCGGAAGCTGATAGTGGAGCCCCTTGACTTGATTGTCTCAAGTGACTCCCTATCTATCGAGAACGTGAGCATATGCCCACTTCCCTCATCCTTGGAGCTCAATATCTTCCAATACTTAGTATTGAGACCATCGTTCTGGGCGGCAATTAGTCCCATCGATCTATTGATCTCCGTGCTTGAACTTCTTGGCAAGAACATTCTAACGGTATGCCCTTTTGGGACCTCCTCCCCTAGGCAAGCCATAAGTTCTAGCCCTTTCCATTGCTCGAGCTTTGGTGCTGCTGCTCGCAGCCATTCTGCTGTTGAGGGATTCGAACAGTCGACCAGTAACATGCCCGGACGAAAGTGAATTCCCTCAAACTGTAGCTTGGTGGACCAGCCCTTCACTACTTCGCTCAATATGGCTTCTTCTAGCTCCGATAGCTCATCCGGACTTAGCATTTGCCGGGGGTATTCTTTGGGCAGAACCGCTATTTGGATGCCCTTAGTTATGCTTGCATAGCTTTTTCTATTTTTCTGAGGTTCTGGCTCGGGTACCTTAGCCCCTGGCACTGACCTACTGTTGCTTCCAGGAGCTATTCTGGCCTTCTTGCTCTCTGGACGTTGAGGAGGCGTTATCTCGCTGCAGCTCCTCTTCGTTGCCTCTGGTACCGGTGCTTTACCCCGATGCTCTACCGCTCTTTCATGAGCTACTTCGGGTGCCATGCCCTGTTCCAGATAGCGCAGATACCATCTTACGCCTGCTCCACTAAGGCCGACTCTTAGTGGGTCGTCTAGCCCTCCTGGCTCCCCGCGCTGAGGGAGGTGAACACGGCGACGTCTACTGTGGAAGGGCTTGTGTTTTTGCCCTTCTTCTGATTCCCTTTTCTGTGCCGCATCCTTGGATGTTGACGCAGTTTCCGAGATTGGGATACTTTTTGGAGCCGACGTCGTATCATCCCGGTGTTCTTCCGAGGGAATTTTTACAGGATGTGATCTCCTGGGGCTCGCAGTTTTTCTTTGGTGGCTGGTACTAGGCCTTTGACCGCTGTGGATGGTATGCTCCACTCGATCTTTGCCGTACGGGTGCCTCCTCATCTGTGTGCTGCAGTGTCTGTGATCATTATGGATTCTATGCTCCACCTGATCATTGCTGCGTACAGTCCTATTGACTTGTGTTCTGGCTGGCGGAGGAGGATTTCTCCTAGGTTTGGTGCCTTGCCGTTGACCTTCCTCTTGGAATCTCTGTTCCATGAGGTCTGCTGCTCTGCTTGCGGTGACTCCCCGCAAGTCTTCCTGTTTGTTGTGTTTTGTTTTTTTTGTGCTCATATTTAAGATTCGACCGGTAGCTCGTGTCCGAGGACAAAAGCGTCGCAGTCTATGTTTTATGGCTGGGAAAGGGTGGTCAACCATGCCAGAGCCCGCATACCATGGTAAGGCCACAGTTACTTCATGAGGCGGCCTGTTATCATGAAGGCTCCGTTCCAATACAGTCGGTATACCCCCTGACTGCAAACCATCCAATGGGCACGGTGCGCATGACACCCTGGATTAGGGGGGAGTAACTTTTAGTTGTCGCTTCACAAAAGATGTAGGCTCTGCTGAGCTGTAGGGTTATGCCCTACAGGGAGGAACTACTCCAACCGGCAGTATTGTGTCATTGCAACTTAAGCCCCTACATCGCGTCAAGATTGTTACTCGGAGTAGGGGATACAATTACGATAGGAACATTATCTAAATTGGTTTTAGCAACTGTTTTTCGATGGGCTGGCAACGTGCTGGTAAAGTGCGCCGATGCCAGATCTGTACGTTTCTACAAAGCGGCTATAGCCAAGGTAGGTGAAGTGTGATCAGGAGCACGTTTAAAAGCGGTCTTAAAGAAGGAAATCCCTAGCAGACAGGGTCTGGCTGCCTCTGGAGCCCACAGAGCCAGTAAAAATTCTGGAAACTCTAAGAGCTTCCAACTTCCATCTTCCCGTTCAGAACTGGTGGGTTGCCAAAGTGGAGGTTCCCAAAGATGGCGCTAGGCAGGTGGTCCTTGAATTGGATGAGACATCCTTGAGTCCTCTAGTAAAGTGCGATGGGTGGGTACGATTTGGGGTCACGAGAGTACTCGAGAAGGTTTAAAAGAAGAATATGTTAGCGAATGATGCAAGCATAGAGGAAAGCACTACTCTAAGGGAGGATGCGGTAGAAGAGTCTGCGTTTAAAGCGACGATAGATGTAGACCAAGCATCGGCTAGCACTCCTCTGAAGTAAGGTGAGGCAAAAGATGATAGTCACCGTATGTCGGTAGGATCGTCGGAGTATGGTATTGCCGACATATACGATTAGAAGAGAAACAGCTTCTGGAATCTGATTCGGATATTGGAGACAGAAATCCTCTCTGTATTACCCTGTATTAAACGTAGACCCCTGCTGTAAAGGCTTAATTCTACGGTGCTCCACAGCTTGGAACCAATATTTAGCGTCAGCCAACGCCCTTTCGGAATTCAAAAGATCTACCAGAAAAATTCCCCTAATTTCATAGCACAGACCAACATATAATCATCTATTAGACTATATACGTGACCGTGACATATTCGGCCACTAAAATTGTACATGACTTGGTAATAAAATGACCATGGGCCATTATCGGTATACATACCGATAATTTAACCCAATTTTTGGCACGCAACTTCGCTCACACGATTAAAGAAGGTAACCTTTGTCATGAAAACTAGGCAGCGATACCTACATCAGACTATAGTACTGTTGCTATGTCACAAGGTTCCCCAATCATTTGTGGACACTCAGACTGTTTAGGTTTCCTCGTCGCCTGTTCGCAAATTCCAAAGGTAACAGTATGTTGATCCAGGAGCTGCTTACCTTCCTAACATTCACTGTTTGAAATAAACAAGAGTTTATCTACCATCTTTCTCTGAGAAATTTAAGGGAATTACCAACCCGAGTTCAACTAAGTGTAACTCACACCGATCTTCCTGGTCTAACCACAACCAGAGCGAAGGAAACCCCGAAGGACCAAGCCCACGACAGTCAATCCCGGACTCAAGGTTCCACCAGACAAGGCTCTTCAACATCCCGTCAACAGACCAAAAGTTCTTAGAACAATTATATTTGACTGTGACACCTTTAGTCACTAGAATTGTATATGACTAGGTTAAAAATAACCATTGGTTTCCCGGTAATTTAATACCGAGAGAACCACTTTCCCACTTACGCAACTTCGTTAGCTTAATTAAGGTTTCTTAAAAGCCTCTTTCGGAAAACTAGGAAGCGTGAGTCGTAGTATTCCAATTGGCTATACTTGGTCAAAGTATTCTATGCTTCTTACACAGAACCCTCATTCTAAAACAAGGTCTGAAGAAAACGATAGATCAGGTCTCATTGATGGATGATGACTGCCCCCGCTCTTCAAGTTATATTGGATTGATCGTACATCGAAAGCATATTACAATAACAATGTTATGATAATTTAATACCAACACCATGCTTTCTCCAAGATTTGGCACCAACCAACAACCAAGGCTCAAGGTAAACCTTTTTATTTTATGAAAATCAGATGAACATTCAAGAGCCGTGCCTCAAGAATGAACTCATTTTGAGATCAATTCATGGACCGTGCCCCATAAATTGTCCACCTAATAACCAACCATCACCCTTTGAATCCTGGCATTGGGCAGGCAGATTCAACGAAGGTCATCTGGTGGGTTTAGATATTGGAGACAAAAAGCCACTATGTTTTTAACGTTGACCCCTGCTGCGAAGACTTAATTCAACGGTGCTCCAAAGCTTGGGACAAATATGAAGTGTCGGCCTACGCCCCTTCGGAATTCAAGAAAGACCACTTTTGAAAGGTTCCCCTAATAACAAACAACAGCACCTTTGTTGTCAGATTGACGCTATTCATGACCGTGGCACTTTCAGCTACTTGAATTTATACATGACTTGGTTATTTTTATAACCTTGGGCTATCTCAGTATCAATACCAGTAATATAACCCATTATTTGTGTTCCGCAATAATCATCTACATCATATCAGAGGTCATCACTCTCTGACATGAAAGACTAAGGCAGAAACATCATAGGCCCGTTGTCTTCATATCATCAGGTTCCTCAATCTCAGTGGACACAACTCACACTATTTAGGTTTCCCCGTCGCCTGTACTCAAATTCCAAAGGTCACAGTATATTAATCCGGTTGTTGCTTACCTTCCTAACATTTACTGTTTGAAATTAGCGAGATTCAATCAACCATCATTCTATTAGTAATTTAAGGGAATCACTAGCCCGAGTTCAACTTAAGTGTAACTCACACCGGCCTTTCTGGCCTAACCACAGCCAGAGCGATTTGAAAACCCCACGTGGACCAAACTCAACGACAGTGAATACCTGGGCTCAAGGCTCCACCTGACAAGGCTCTTCAACATCCCGTCTTACAGACCAAAAGTTCTTAGAACATTTATATTTGACTGTGACACCTTCAGCCACAAGAATTGTACATGACTAGGTTAAAAAAATAACCATTGTTTCTCAGTAAAACCGTGTAAACCACAATTCTACTTATAAAAAAAAATTCTAATAAAAAGCCTTTTTCGGAAAACTAGGAAGCATGAGCCGTTGTATACCAATTGGCTTATACAACGGTCCAAAGATTAAATGTTTCCTACATAAAACCTTTATGCTAAGATAAGGTCTGCACAACAACGATAGATCAGGTCTACTCATCATTGATGGATGACTGTCCCCGCTCTTCAAGTTATGTTGGATTGATCGTCCATCGAAAGCATATTACAATGACGGTGATAACTTATTATCAAAACCATGCTTTCTCCAAGAATTTGGCAACCAACAACCAAGGCTCAAGGTAAACCTTTTTCTTTTACAGTTATCAGATGAACATTCAAGAGCCGTGCCTCAAGAATGAACTCATTTTGAGATCAGTTCATGGGCCGTGCCCCATTAACTGCCCATCCAATAACAAACCCTCACCCTTTTTCCTGGCTTGGAACACGCAGATTCCCCGAAGGTCCTCTGGCGAGCTTAGATATTGGAGACAATATCATTATTGCGGTCGAGGAGAGTAAACTCCGAACTGGTTAGGTTGCTGCAGGTAAACCTACACAATGCAAAGGTGGCCAACGCTGATGTAGTCCTGATTTAGGAGCCTTGGACTCATGAAGGCAAGGTTTGTGGCTTGAAGATGGACGGTTATTAATTGTTCTTCGCTTGTGGCACATGTACTCTCAGATCGTGTATACTAGCGAAAACTTGTATTAACCCATTTGTACTATCTAAATGCAGTGATCAATACTTAGTGGCAGTTAGTCTTGAGCTGGGTTTGGGTCACCTGCTGGGTTTCGTCGTCTTACCTAGCTCATGACCATCCTGAGCTACCGCCGCTGGCTGGTAATCTGCGGCGTCTGTTCACCAAGGTGGAGAGGAAGAAGCGTGGCCTCTTTATCAGAGCTGACACGAATGCACATCATACAGTCTGGGGAAGCAAAGATGCGAATGAAAGAGTTGAGTTCTTGTTTGATTATAATCAATTATAATCAAATTCGTGTCAGTAAATAATTATTTATTCAAAAGTAATATATGTTTTTGTAATGTTGGGAACAAGCCAACTTTTGTTACTCGCAGTAGGTGTTAAATCTTAGACGTTACACTAGTTTCTGACTTCTTTTATGATAAGATCACGGACTGAAAAGTGCTTCAGGAGTGGTCCTTCTCTGATCATAGGTATATAACAGTCGGTCTAAAGGGCTACGTCAAACTGTCTTTACGAATCTCAAGAAAATAAATTGGTGTGAATTCAGAGAGGTAGTGAAAGCATCGTTACCCACTCTCTCAGATGGTCCCCTTCGACGCTACATGAACTTGATTCAATGATAGAGCAGCTGACGGTGACTTTAAATGAGACTTTAGATATATAGTGCCCTACGGGCGCCCTAAGATGTAAACAAAAACCTCCTTGGTACTCAGGGTAAATTAGTAATCTAATTTCGCAGTGCAGGAAGATTTTTAATAAAGCTAAGAAATCGGATAGAACTCAATGCTAGGATGAGTATAATCTAGTTTAAAAATGTTTAAGAAAGCACTTTCAAAGGCTCAGTGCAATGCTTGGAAGTTATTCTCCGGCATTTAAGAGGATTCGTCCGAAGCATCCTCCAGTTTGGAAACCCTTGATCTTCTTCTGAGTACCCACTTCCCGGATTGCTCTGTGAACCCCACTCACATAAGGTATAAGAGGGCTCTGATATTGAGTTATCCTACGAATATCATGTCAGAGAATAGGATTAAATGGGCTCTGTTCAGTTTCAATCCATAAAAGTCTGTCTGGCCTAATGGTTTAATTCCAGCCGTTCTACAGCAGACGGCGTCTATTGTCCTTCCATGGCTTATTGTCATTTTTAAAGATTGCCTTGACATGACGTACATACCATTTAAATGGAGTGGGTAGGATATTTCAAAATGAGTCCGAAGGGCCTTAGACCCATTAGTCTATCATATTTTCTGCTGAAACACTCTAAAGACTGATTGCCGCTCGTATTCGTTGTAACATAGACACAAATCAGCTTTCATCTTCAGAACATGTTTACAGGAAAGGTAGGTCGGTAGAAACGGGCTTGCACTCCCTAGTAGGCTTCATAGAAAACTCCTTTTTTCACAAGCAACACACAATGGTAGCTTTTCTAGATATCGAAGGTGCCTTTAACAATGTTCTTCCGGGGGCAATCATTGGCGCACTCATGAAGCTTCGGTTGGATGAGTTACTTTGTGCAGGAAATTTCTAAGTAGAGGCACTCCACAGGAGGTATTTTATCACCTTTGTTATGGAACTTGCTAGTCAATGAACTACTGAGGAAAATAGAAAAGGTGGGCTGCAAGGTGATTGCCTATGACGTAGCTATTGCTGCTCAGGGAAAGTTTCCTAACACTCTCTCGAAGCTGCTTGGGTCAGCACTCTTCCATTTCAATAGTTGGAGATATTATGGGAAAAGGATGGCCTTAGAGCAACCTCGGAGTAGGCTAACACACGTACAGGTCACTCCTTTATTCTATCTTGCAGGAGCAGTTCCTAGCAACATCGATTACACTAGTGCCACTCCCTCATTCGAGAACGGCTTTCACACAGTAATTTCATCCAGAGTAGAATGGGATGGGTAACTGCCGCCAAGTCAAGTTGGCGCGCATCTTTTTACTGACGGCTCAAAACTTGACAGCAAAGTTGGGGGAGTCGATTTTTCTACGGATTTGGACATCAGAACATAATCTAGACTGCCAGATCATTGCAGCGGCTTCCTGGTTGAAATATGGGCCATTTAGAGTTGTGTTGAGGTATAGTGATATGGTTGAGATATGAATGGTTGAGGTATAGTGAAATATTAACTAGAGATATATACATTTTTACGGACAGCCAAGCCGCGATTCAATCCCTTGGAGGTGTGTTCCTAACATCACTAACAGCACGTAAACATCGCTCGTCTCTTAATGACATGGCGATAAGTTCGACATTAATCTGATCTGCGTACCAGGGCATAGCTGACTCTTAGAGCAACATGCCACATAAATGGCGAATTTCAAGTGAAAGCATAGAACCACCTCTAATACAGCTAAACAGATGTGGAGTTGTTTTGCTGAAAAAAGAACGACGAAGCTCACTGATAGGCGTGATAACAGGGCACTGTCTTATAGGTAGGCATGCCTTAAGTAGGGAGGGGGTTCATTCGAATGACTTCTGCAGGAGTTGCAGAAATGAGGAAGAGGTTTCTCATCTCTCGCTCTATCCTGCAAAAGACATAAGCATCTAGGTAGCCTCTTTTTTTACAATCTTAGGGAACTTGAGGAGTTAGACGTTAAGCGTCCACCACTTTTATTATAAGTACAGGCTGGTTCAACGACAGTGCTTAGGAGAGGAGGAAGATAGGAGTGAATTCCCTGTGGTCCAACGAACCAAAAATCTGGTCACTATCCAAGACTGTCCGCCACCTTAACCTAACCTTAACCTTACCTAACCTATATAGGCTTTCAGTTCGCTGGTAAATCATAAACAGGACTGATATACATATATACGTGTTTATATAATAGGGTGTCCCGAAAATAATTTTTTTTTATTTTGACGTCCGAGGCTTTAATACTTCCACTTGACTTTAGAAACACCCTCTGTGAAGCGCATCTCTGTTGGTAAAGGTTTAGGGGTCCCGTATTAATTTTCTAATTTTCCCATATGATTTGTATGGAGAAAAATCAGTTTTGCTGTTAAATTGAATTTAGAGCCATTAACTTTAAAGCAAAATTGTAAAAAAAAGGTGTTCCCACAAATTTTGTCTGTTATGACATACCCAAATTTAATTTTCATCTGATTATTATTTGGTGGTCTGTGACTCACTTCTTAAAGCTACCTATATAAATGAATACTTTTACTTAGAATTACTTCATTAAAAATCAATATCTATTACTAATGGAAAAGAGTACTCCATTTTCATTATTGTTATTGGCCTTAAACTTAAGATAATGAAAGTTGGAATACACAATGAAAACAAATCTTATAGGGTTCTTATATGTTTTTGGATTAAAATTTACAACAAGTAGTGTTTTTGTATTTATATTTTTATTTTTGAATCGTTTTGGGCAACCACCAAATAATAATCCGATGAAAATGAAATTTGGATGTGTCATAACAGACAAAATTTGAGGGAACACGCTTTTTTCATTTTTAATATTTTTCAAAAGCTTACCGCTCTTAAATTTTCATCAAAATTAGGATGCTTTTGATTTCCAAAGAAGTTAATTGACATCATAAAATTCCCAAATGATTAGCTGATTCAATTTCAAAATAAAATTATTCCAATTTCTGTCATACCAAATTAACTAAAATTTACAAACCAAATCAGCATCATCTTCGCAAATGAAATCAATCATTCAACAAAAAAAAAAACAAAAAAATTCAAAATTATTCACAAGCTTTCTGAATTAAAAAACCATTGATAATATTTCCAACAGAGCACTTCACCCCCTCCCTCCCAAAAAAAAGAAAAGAAACCACAAAAGAAATCACAAGTCTTCGATTTAAAAAGGTCACTCAAAATATTCGCTTCATTGTTGAGAGCACAAAAATAGATACTCGACTCGAAAGGCATAATTCAATGAATTCCTTGAAATGTTAATTGTTTGCAATTATTCTTTACTCTCTTCGCATGCGAATGCGAATGATAAATGTTGAATGGTTATGAAAGTGCAGTCAGCTAAAAAAAAGAATGAAATAAAAATTTAATCATATTAAAAGAAAGACATAGCCGGGAAAAAGTGAATTGAGAATTGAACACTAAACTCAAAGTATTTATCGAGTTCATACGAAAAACACTTTAAGTGTAGAAAAATACTGTTTATTTATTTTTAACACTCTATTAAAAATAAGAAGATTATTTTACAATACATCAAAATGCTCATTGCGAAATTCCTCCCAAACTATTCCATGGCAACAAAATGAGAGAAACTTAATTTCCGAAAAATTAGAAAATCGTGCGTGCAGTAATGAACAAATTTGGAATTACAAAAATGCTACTATGATAATGTTTGCGTGCCGTGCCGGTGACGCTTAGAGCTGTAAATGTTGTGTTAAATTTTTGCACTTAAATTCGTTTCCAGCTGAACGCTTCAATGAACTCGCTTTGATTGAGCCAAATGCATCGAACACAAGCTCTTTGCCATCGTAATATTTTTTAGGAAAGAACATGTTTCCATGGAATATAAAAATATCGTTAAATTAAATTTTAAAACAAAAAGAATTTCAAACCTGATAGCATTCAACATATATTTAAAAATAATCGAATAGTAAAGTGCTTTTACTACAGCAAATATTTTTAATTAAGAGGGAAAACTACGTAAGAAGTTTATCGTATGTCCCTATTTATTTCCACATCGTAAGAATTTTCTTCTAAAAATTTGGGATATTATGCTAAGAAAAATCTGAAGTCCGGAATGAGTGTTGGATTTTTCTAAAATCGGTTTTGTTTTTAGGCAAACTATTTCTGTAAGTATTTGCTCAAACGTTTGTAAATATTTTTCAATTTTTCCTTATTGTATTTTAGATTGATACTATTTTTCGGAACGAGTGTTTGACTTTGTTTTATTTGGAATAGAGGTAATTTAATTAATATTAAAAGTCAGGCTCTTTAAGTGCAATAAAGAAATTTTGTTGTTGTCTAGTTGACACTGCAAACGATTGTGACTAACACAGAGAAACTATTAAGAGTTGCTGCATGGAGAGAAATAATATTCTTATATTAAGTAAATATTTTGCTTGATTTAAGAAAATTTCAAATTTAGCCTTATTTGCTGAAATCAGGAATTAAAAACTTTAATTTATAAAAAAGTTTTGTATTGTTTTTAAAAATATGATTTTAAAAGAGTTAGTTTTTAAAAATAGCATTGCATTGATAACTTAATTGAAAATATTCCAGTATTAAGAAAATTGTTTACTTGTCTACCCAAATAATTCGGATTAAACAGAAGTTATGTGTGAAAGCTTATCAAAGTGAATGGCCTACAGAAACCACAGAAGACTACTGAAGACTTGATGTAGCGATCAACGAGTCTGTCTAGTCTGCTTGGTTTCTTGTTCTGCAAAAAACTTGTTTTTGCAACCTGTTGCTTCATGAACGTATTGGGCATTAAGATCAAATCTATATATAAAAAAAAATTGCCACTTGTATGTCCCCTAATCACTTGAGAACGGCTGGACCGATTTGGTTGATTTTTTTGCTGGGTTATTTATTGTTAGGACAAAGTTTGTATAAAAAAATTGGAAAAGTTGTGTAGAAAATTTGGGAAATCGCAAAATCCGAAGAAGCTTTTGAAAATTATGCATTTTTTATGGGAAATATCGATATTTGGTGGTTTATACTCTCTGGAATGCTATTTCGAATTTCGAAATAGCATTCGAATTTATACTTTCTGGATCCACCACTTCACTCTGGCCACTCAGGCCAGGTCTAAAAAGGAAAAGGGGGCGTGGTACCTCCCATACAGCTAAAATTTGCGATATCGAATAGCTTTGGAGTTATAGGCCACACAGCCTAGGAATTCAGTATTCGTCCACGATTTACTGAATTCAGTATTCGACGTTTCACTGATCAAACTTTTTGGGCGTTAAACAAGGGTGCGTGGCACCTCCCATACAGCCTAAATTTGCGACATCGAATCGCTTTGGAAGTATAGGTCGTACAGCCTCGGAATTCGGTATTCGACCGTTTTTATAAGAGTTGAAAATTGGGCGTGGCACCTTCCATACAGGCCAAATTTACGATATCGAATAGCTTTGGAGTTATAGGCCACACAGCCTAGGAATTCAGTATTCGTCCACGATTTACTGAATTCAGTATTCGACGTTTCACTGATCAAACTTTTTGGGCGTTAAACAAGGGCGCGTGGCACCTCCCATACAGCCTAAATTTGCGACATCGAATCGCTTTGGAAGTATAGGTCGTACAGCCTCGGAATTCGGTATTCGACCGTTTTTATAAGAGTTGAAAATTGGGCGTGGCACCTTCCATATAGGCCAAATTTACGATATCGAATAGCTTTGGAGTTATAGGCCACACAGCCTAGGAATTCAGTATTTGACCTCGATTTACTGAATTCAGTATTCGAAGTTTCACTGATCAAACTTTATGGGCGTTAAATAAGGGGGCGTGGCCCCTCCCATACAGTCTAAATTTGCGATATCGAATAGCTTTCGAAGTATAGGTTGTACAGCCGCGGAATTCGGTATTCCACCACAATTTACACGTGTTATAGGTTGCACAGCCTCGGATTTCAGTATTCGAACTCAATTTACACATAACATTTTCACTGGTTCACTGATAGCATTTTATGGAAGTTTTGCAATGGGGGCGTGGCAGTAACGCACCGGGTTCCAGCTAGTATATTATAAAAACAAAATATGAAGGAAAATGAATTTCTAAAATCAAGAAAACTATTCCAGTAATCAGCTCTACATGAATAAAGTAAAGTTTTCCGATTTCAAGCAAATATCAGCTTGATGTACAGTGGCTCACAACGAAAGTCGGGCAGGCATTTCTTAGCACTTTCGCATTCGTTTCAGAAATGAAAATGTAAGAAGAAACTTGGAGTAAACATTTTTTTCAAAACGTTCTTTATTGGTGAGCAAAATCAAACATAAACATAGTTAAAAAATTAGAACATAACGGTAAAAACAAAATTAAATGAAACCAAAGCTTTAAAAACGAGCTCACGTTGAAAGTCGGGCAAATAAGGAATTCAATGCTAAAACTAAGAAATTAATATTTTTTTTGCCTATCCTTTTCCTTATATGACCAATATTTTTAAAAACTTCAGCTCCAATCTAATTCCACTCTTCACTTAGGATACTTTTTTTTAGGATTGGATCTTTAGTTGCCCATCTCTGATACTGCACTCAGGGTTCAAGTTCATAGAAGTTCTATAACATTTTAATCTGGGTCTTGTGAGGTTGTTTTTATCACATTTGGACAAATATTAAGTACACAGTTTTTTACAAAGAGCGTCGTATGTTTCAGGTCATTGTCTTGGTCAGACTAAAAATTGTCTGCAAATCCTAATTTACGCGTACTTTCTTTTACTTGCGCCATGAGAATGTCAAGGAACATATTTTTGAATCAATAAAATGAATCCTTCCAATATCAGACGCAGCCCCAAACCATGACTGATCCTTTACCATGCTTAATCGTATGTTTAGAATTTTTATTGCAAAATTCTTCATTCGGTTTTCGCTTTCCATCTGAACCGTATAAATTAAATAAAATCTCATCGGTAAACAAAACCTGTACTAAAAGTTTATTGTTTAAAAGTGCTAAAGATCCTTATGTTTTCTGTTTTACTAACCTTGCTCCAGGATAGAAAGTCTTTGGTCATCTGCAGGAATAACGGTTTAAGGACCACAATTTGCATTTTTCCTTTATTTGCCCGACTTTCAATGTGAGCTCGTTTTTATAGGTTTGTTTCGATTTAAATTTGTTTCACCCTTATGTTCTAATTTTTTAATTATGTTTCTGTTTAATTTTGTTCACCAAAAAATAACGTTTTGAAAAAAATATATATTGCAATATTCTTCATACATTTTCATTTCTGAAATCAATGCGAAAGTGCTAAGAAATGCCAACCCGACTTTCGTTGTGAGCCACTGTAACTGATAGCCTATTTGCTTGGTTTCAGTATGTATTGATTGATTTTTTCGCTCCTTATGAAAGTTGTACCTCCATGAGCGTCCGCAGGGGTAAAAAGGGGGTGGTCGTCCCCCCTAGGTAGGTTATCATTTTTTTAATATTCAGAGCGTATGCGGATAAAATAATCACTCTTCTTATAACTCCTCAACTCCTCGGTCGTGAGTTTGTATGCTGAGAAATTTTAAAAGAGCGACGTCGTGTTGATGACGGATGTTGAGTTTTCATCGCTCGTGAGTTTTGAAATGATCACGGTTGCCACTTTTAATTGGTACATTTATTTTAACTTGGTATCTTGGTACATTATTTTCCGAGTTGGTACATTTTGTAAAAGATTTATAATTTCACAGCCTGTTACACAAAGCAAAATTTGATAGCACTGGAGAAATGTTCAGACAGTTTAGTGAAACTGGCATTGCATTAAGTTCTGAAAGTTGAAAGTTGACTTGCTTTTCTTGTCATATATACATAGTTAAAATCATGTATTTGAGACATTTTTAAATACTTGAGGATTTTTCGTGAGAATTGCCACTAAAGCAAAAAATATCTCCAATCAGAAAATTTTTCTTATAACCAAAGATATTCTAAAACAAATTAAAGACAAGTTCGATTTAGGTAGAGAAAATCTGAATAGAATGAATATAATAACATCTTCACAAGTTATGTCAGAAAATAAAATTTCTTTATTGCCATAATTCAAAAATTCATATTAAAATATCATCTCATAGAATGCGACCCTGACGTTATTTTGACTCAGAGGAATCTTTTTCAGGGTTCAAATATTAGTTTTTAAAATTGTAATGACGATGGGAAAAATTTGGATATTTTTGGAAAAAGTCAGGGTCCTGACGAATGGATTGGAAAAAAAAATTGTTTTAATGATATTATCAATTTGGTAAATACACATAGCTCAGCAGCTGCTGTACCAATATATGTTTATTTTAGCTAATATTTGTTTATTTTTAAAACTAAGCTTAGAAATAAATTAGAATAAAAAACACTAAAGTTTTCTAAAAAATTTTGTGTGTCAACCGCAATGAATCTCATTATATTTTGCCAGCAAAAGAACTATTTTAATGTTTTTATTATTTTGCTAATAGCGTTTAACATAACTAAATATTTTTGTTATGTTTGGTATGTACACAAATATACACCAGTGAATTATTATAGAAAAGGTTATCAAATTATTATATTAAAAAAAAAATTGGTACACTTTTTTCCTATTTGGTTCATTTTTATGGAGAATTTGGTACAACAAAAAATAGGCAAGTGGCAACCGTGGAAATGATAAACTCATTGAGTCGCTCGCTTTCATTTGATGCAAAACTTTAGTTAAGCACTAGGCACATAATAAATTGAAAGGATTTAGTTCAATAATATTAAGTATTTTTGTTAATAATATATTTCATTACAAAAACTTTACAAAAACATAAAATCATTATATTTTATGAAATTATAAGAAACTAAGATAAATAAACAAAAGGAACATTTTAAAAATTTATTAAGTACTTTAATATTTCATTAAAAAATGCAAAAAATATAGTTAATTATAAAACACGTATTTATTTTTAATTAACAAGATACTCGAAATAAATGAGCGAACGCAAAAATTCCAATGAAATGAGTTTATCTTTGCAAAAACTCGAATAATATGAAAGAGCGAAGAAAAAGTTTTGATCACTCTGAATATTTAACATAAGAGCGCTCAAGTTTTTTTTCTTCACGAATGAGGAAAACAAAGTGAATCGATCGTCAATTGAATAATATTGATGCAATTTTTCTCTTCAATTGAGAGTTTTTGCGAACCCAGGTTTATACAAACGCGATTTTTAGTCGTAGGAGTGTAAATTTTGCAGAAACTGTTATTTTAACAATGTTCATCATATTTAATCAAAAAGTGGATTTTAAATTGCTTAAATTTAACGGCTTTTTTGATTTCATATGACGATATGTTCATTATGTATGTTAATGTATTTTGAAGAAATTACATAAATACTTTTTTATGTTAATATATAAATAAAGCTGATCTCAACCATGAACGTAATTTTAAGCAACGAATAGGATTCGTAGAATTGACGTAGTTTGGTACATACTACGAATATTTTATTCGTATTCGTACAAAAAAAAAATGTATATAGTACGAATAAATTTGTTACATTTACGAATGATCCTAATACCTAATTACGAAAAAAACATTCTATCTGAGCTCAGGTTTGAATCGTGGTTCTTTAGCTTACAAGTCAGCTATTCTTACAGTAGGATACATTTCCTTATTGGTAGTTAAGCGCATAATAGGCTTATTTTCAATACATTTCAGTTAAAAATATAAAAAATTTTTTCTGGAAATTTAAAAATTTTGACTTATCACTTTTGTGCGCTTAACCATAGTTTTATTTGGTTCGACAAACCAGGCTGAACGATTTTGGTTTTAGATTTTTTAAGCTCAACTAATAATTCGTACATTCTACGAATAATGCGTATGGTCAACCTACGAATGAATGTTTTCTACTAATATTCTTTTTAATTCGTAAATATTACGAAACCATTAGTAAATACTGCGAGTGTAATGGAAGAAATTGAGAAGTTATTCGTACGAGAAATTGAAAAATGTTAAAGAATGATATCCCTTACTAGCCGAACATCGTTCTTCGTGGCAACAGATAGCAAGAGGCATTTAATTTAATAACGGATATGAACTTTGACGAAAAGTAAATTTATGTTTTAAAGCCCTTGCAAACAAGCATAAAACAAAGCAAAATAAATTTTATAAACATAAATGTGTTCCAAAAATTCGGCATAAAAAAATTGTTTTTCTTTTACAAAAATGATCCCATTTCGATAATTTTTTAATCTTTCCTAAATTTGTGAAAATAGTTTCAATTTAGTTTCAATTTTAATTTTATTTATTTAATTTAAATTTAGTCTACTGATCAAGATCTTACAGACTATTTCATAATTACAAAAATATTTCCACCAGTAATAAGAATAATAGATACAATACTATGATATAATACTAGTGATAATTATTTAAACATTTCAAAGACATTCCTTTTAAAAAGATTAAAATCATTACTAAAATCAATGTTATTCGCAATGAAGTTACAATACATCAAGCATCTAGATATTGGCTCATTCATGCCATAATTAGTTCTATGAAATGGAACGTAAAATAAAGCACTCTCCCTTAATGGTCGTATCGGAGCATAGAACGGAATTAAGTAGTTCCGGACAATTAATATTGCTATCTAAGATGCGCTTAATAAATAAAACGCTCTGTGCATGTCTTCTTTGCAACAAGTGTTCACGCCTAATAAATTGCAACGCTCATTGTAAGATGGCATATTCTCGAGAGAAAACCTCCGGCGTAGAGCGAATCTTGTGAATCTTGAATTCGTTCAATACGACTGCTCTCCCATTCATAAAAAGGGTCCCACACAATACTTGAGTATTCAAGTTGAGATCTTACCAAACTTACGTAAAGTATTTTTGCTGTCAAAAGATCTAAAAATTCTTTCGAATTTCGTTTTAAAAATCCAAGTAGAGAACAGGCTTTAGATACTATGAACTCACGATGGTGGCTAAAAGAAAGCTTGGTTTCAAAATATAAACCTAAATCTTTAACAATTTTGTCTCTCAAGAAGACGTTATTGTTTCCATAAGAATAATTATATAAAATTGGATAGTTCTTATGGGAGTAAGTCAGAGCTTTACATTTATAATAATTTAAATTCATTCCATTCCTATTACACCATAAGAGAAATGATCTTATGTCTTCCTGTAAATTGAAGCAGTCAGAAATATGTCCAACTTTAATAAAGATTTTCAGGTCGTCCGCATATAACAAGCATTCGCTGAACTTAAAAATTTGTGGAATATCATTTATAAACAAGTTAAAAAGCAGGGGACCTAAGTGACTACCTTGAGGCACGCCTAAATTAACAACAATTGGGTTTGAATACTGGTTATCAACTCTAACAACTAATTGTCGATTCGATAAATAGGAAGAAATCCATTCCAAAAATACGGAATGAAGCCCCAATTTTTCAAGTTTTAGCAGTAGTATCGAATGAACCAAACTATCAAATGCTTTAACGAAGTCGGTATAGAGAACATCAACTTGCAAGCCATTTTCGACAGAATTGATACAAAAATTTGTAAAAATTGTAAGATTAGTGCACGTTGATCTACCCGCGAAAAACCATGTTGTTGCGTTACAATATAATTTTTGATCTCAGAAAACAGTCTCATATTAACAATCTTGTCTAAAATCTTAGGAATAACTGATAGCTTAACAATCTATAGTTTTCTATTAAAAAATTTTGACCAGATTTAAAAATTGGAGACATAAATGCAGTTTTCCATTCATCTAAGAATATACCAGAAGAGAGTGATTTATTAAATATAAGCGCTAAAGCAACAAAAAGTGTCGAAGCGCATTTCTTAAAAAACACCGGATGAAGCAAATCAAAACCAGCACCTTTGTTCGTGTCCAAACCTCGCAAAACTTCAAAGACTTCTTCGTACGAAATTGTCATACTTGACATATTTACAATTTGGGTAATGTTTGAGAAATCATCATGGTTATTTGGCAATGCAGCATTACTGAAAACAGACCCAAAGAAGTCTGCAAACAGTTCGCAAGATTCTTGTGAACTATTCGAAGATTTGTTTTTGTACTCCATAGATTTCGGAAGTCCATGAGATTTACGTTTGGAATCAATAAATACCCAGAAAGATTTAGGATTTGATTTTATTCCAGATTCGATAGAATTCAAATACTTTTTATATAAGAAGTTAGAAAGAAAGTCAAATTCCTTACGACGTAAAATAAAATTTGCTTTATCAACATCATCATTTGTTCTCTTAAATTTTTTATGAGCTCTATTTCTTAAATTTTTTAGATGTAGTAATCGAGAATTATACCAGGGTAGGTTAAATTGCCGATAAAATTTTTTGATTGGTACATATAAATATAAACCTTCTTCGAGAACTTTTTTGAATGTGAAATACATCGCATATAAATCCATAGAATTGAAAACTATTATCCAATTTATAGAATCAAAATAATTATTAAGCGCAGGATAGTTAGCGTTCTTGAAATCATAAGATAAATTGTAAGAATTATCAAAAATATTATTTGGTTTATAAAAACTGAATTTCAGCTCGAGTGCCTTGTGATGAATTGACTCGCGAGTAAGCGGCATAAGACACATATTCATGAAGTATTTAAGATCATTTCTAATAAAAACTAAATCCAAAATTCGTTTCAATTCGTTTTCAAATTCATTGATCTGAAACATATCTAAGGAATAAAGGGAGTCACATAGTAACAACTCGACATCTTTTTTAACATTAAAAGGCATTAATATTTTGTCATCACTACTATATTTCCATTCAATGTTACTTAAATTGAAATCTCCCAAAACACAAGGAGTTTGCTGAGGGCTTAAAGACGATACAATATTAGAAATATTAAAAATATGGTCATCATATAAATTATAATCGCTATTTGGTGGAATATAACTTACAATAAAAACAATTTCATTGATGCTGGTTGAAGGATCATTGGCAAATTTAACTGCAACACAAGTTTGTTCAATATTATCATGCTCGCGAGGTAAGCGAATTACTCTGCTCGCATATTTTGATGAAACTGCTATTAATACACCGCCTCCTCTCGACATACCTGGGCAAAGTATGCGGTCTCTACGGTATAATTCATAATCCGCGTCAAATAGTTCTTCAGAACAAAAATGTGACGTTAACCAAGTTTCCACAAGAGCTATTACGTCGAAATCGTGAGCTGCTGCGGCAGAAAATAATTGATTGGTTTTAGTACGAATACCACCAACATTGTGAAAATAAAGAGAAAAATAGCTTTGATGAACAGATGACGCTGATTTGTTTAAAGATTTAGATTCTACTTTGTTTTCATTTTCCTCGGTTTTGGCCGAAAATTTTTAAACACAGATACTTTTATGCTTTCTTGCCAAAACGATGGATTGAGGATTGTTTCAATAAATTGCTCAGCAACACCGAGTTTAAATGATATTTGCTTAACATCTTCACGAGCAACGCCTTTTTTTATAAGTTTGTAGCACGCAAGATTTTTCTCTTCAATTTCCGTGTGCTAACAAATAGCTAAAAAGCTAAAAAAAAAAAATATCTAACAATCCTGCAGCATTTAAATTTGAGAAAGTTGCAGCGATCTAGGTGATAGCAGGGCTTCTAATTCAAAAGCAAAAGAAAAAATTTGGAACTTATGAATATAGTAGGCCAATTTTGAATTAAATGCTAATTTTTTAAAAATAATACAAAAAATTCGGATAAGAAAGCAATTTTACATTAGAATATGTTATGGTCAAAAGTTTTTTTATTACTTAAATGCAAATATAAAACTTGATTTGAAACATCCCTTAATTACTTCTTGAAATTCACGTTTGTTTACGTCACGTGCTTATATTTAATTCAAGATTCAGTATCAAACCTTGCAGGGAGGTTCTGGAATATGTCAAGATAATGTATGGAAGCCACAACCTAGAAATATATTTATTAATATTTGCATTTTTAATTTTTTCATTTTGAACTCACATTTTTAATAAAAAAATATTTTTTGAAATTATTCATATAATAATTATGATTTGGATTGCTATCAATGCGGTGTGAGATCCGGTCAAAAATATCTCCCTTAGCATGTGGGAAGCAATTCAAAAATAACGAAACTCTAATTTCTAATTTTTGCGGATTATATGGATTTTGACTTCCTCAACCCAAATCTAAAAAACTTCAGGCCCAATTGGTTTAGAAGTTATATACCTCCAAAGTTGAAAGATGTCCTAAAAATCTTGTTTGTTTTTTCCAGTTTTCCAACAAAACAGAAATATTGTTTAATATTGGCAAATTTTTGTATTCTTATTTGAAAAGTTAAAAACTTGAGGACTCAAAAGTAATTAATGCGGTTTCATTTGAAAATAAATGAGACCTCACATTCCTTAATTTTCTTAACAACTAAGAATATTTTCTTTTGCAAAAAATTATTGAAATGTATTACATGACAAAAAAAAAAAACGAAATTTGGAAATATTTCGAGCATGACACGAAAAAAATTTTTACCCGATTTTTTTAAATATATTGGATTTTCCTATGTGTAATTAGTACCAAAAATATCAGAAAATAGAATTATATAGGTTACATTTTCTTTATGTGCATTCTAGACTCTTTTATGCCTTTGCACCCCCATAGAACAAATTCTGCGGACGCCCTTGCTGTCGGCTGTTACTATGGTATCATTTTTGTACAGGAATGTCAGTAGACTCGTCTATTATTATGCTATAAAAACTATTTTCAATATCGGAAATTAATTTCATAGTAAAATACGGTGACAGAATTTTTTTATTAGTACCCTGTAGTTTGGCTGATGGCAGCATGGGCTGAAAGGGAGAGAAGAATTGTAAAACCCATGGTAATGGACGTTGGGTCCGTTCGCCCATGTCAATGACATCGATGTGTTAAAAGGACGTACAAAATACTAGCCGAAGGCTCTACTGGCTCTACCACTTAAGGTATGCCAATTCTCATACCAATTAGTTGGTCCATCGAACTACTAGGTAAAGCTACGTTTTTGACACTTCGCCAAAAAAAGACAAAAAAAAGCTATTTTCAAAAGGCAAAAAGGCTAAAAAAAGCCATGAAGCTAAATCGTAAATTAACAGGCTAATCCGCTAAAAAACAGCCTTAATCTAGCCTTAAAGAGGCTAAAATGACCACACTGGTGGTCAGTGAGTCCACCTTTAACAAGGTAATTTTTTTTTAACTACAGACTAGAAGAAAAAAAGAGCAAACTGTATCGAAGCCTCTAAATCTCTCCATAGAAAAAAAAAAGTTGTTCGGGAAAGTAACTAACTTGGGGTAGAGGTATTTGAAAACGAAATTTTTATCACACATAAACATGCTTTCGGGGTAAAGATATTTTAAATAAAATCCACAGTTAAGGAGTGTTTGTTCAAAAAGTCCTATTTAACATTTTTGAAAAAGCTGTTTTTACTGTGGTTAAGCACTTCCAATATTTAATCCCATCATTTGCCCAAAGTTTATGTTTCTGTTCAAAAGGGTCTATTTGAATATAATTTCATTAATACTGAAAAATTGGTTTTGAAGATATTTATTTTAAACAAAAGTACTATATCCGACAATGAAAACGAATATCCAAACGAACCTTTACAATATAACATGTCTGACTGTCTCAACCTGGCGAGGCCAGCATAATCTTTGTGAAATCGTCTCAAGTCGATTCAAACCTCCACGTGGTGTTTCCTGGGCAACGTCAAACTGACAACCGTTAGTTTGGCGGCTAATCTGAGCGGCGGGCCTCCCTAGGCTTAAAATAGGTTGTGCGTCGGGTTTGAAGTCCACCCGTAAAAACAAATTTCAATGAAAACAAATAAGAATAGAAGAAAACTGATCCCCAAATCTGATGACAACCTCCGCAAACGAAAAACTGATAATGATTTACGGATATGCACCTGGAATGTCCGAACCCTTAAATGGGAAGGTGCCTCTATCCAACTGACTGATGTTTTGGAAAGATACAAAGCTGATATCACTGCTATCCAAGAAATGCGATGGAAGAGACAGGGTTGCAATCGGCATGCACCCTGTGATATCTACTACAGCGGCCATGCGGAGAAGCACGAGTTTGGATGCGGATTTGTAGTTGGCAAGAGACTACGGCCACACGTCCTGCGACTCAAACCTGTGAACGAACGACTTGCCATAACCCGCATCAAGGTTAGATTTTTAATATAAGCCTAATATGTGCGCACGCTTCGACAGAAGACAAGGACGATGACATCAAGGAAATTTTCTACGAGCGCCTTGAAAATGCTTACGAGCGCTGCCCCCGTCACGACGTAAAAATCGTGCTTGGTGACTTTAACGCTAAGGTGGACAAGGAAAATATTTTTGGTCCCACAGTCGGAAAGTTTAGCCTCCACGACAACACCTCCGGAATAAGGCTGATTGACTTCGCAGCAGCATGAAACATGGTCGTAAGTAGCACTAGATAGATTCAAGCATCTCAATAATCATAAAGCCACCTGGATGTCCCCTGATCAAAAAACAAAAAATCAAATTGATCACGTTTTGATCGACGGATGGCACTCTTCCAGTGTTTTGGATGTACGCACGATCCGTGGTGCAAACATTGACTCGGATCACTATCTTATCGCAGCCAAGATCCGTACACGTCTGTGCGCAGCTAAGAATACACGCAGCCCTACACAGTGAAAACTAGACGTCGACAAGCTGCAATCGAAACAGACAGCCGATGCTTTCGCCACTCGACTCTCACTCCTGCTTCAAAGCACTCCTCCAATCGATGATATATGCGCGCAGTGGACACACATTTCCAACTCCATGCGTGCGGCTGCTGAAGAGGTGATTGGTTACCAACGCCCTAGCCGAAACCAGTGGTACGACCAGGAGTGTCGCGACGCCACTGCAGAGAAAGACGCCGCCTACAAAGCCACCCTGCAGTCGGTTGTAACGCGCGCTGCTAAGGAGCGATACAAAGAAAAGAGGAGGGAAGAGAGACATATTTTCAGGCGGAAAAAAAGAGAGGCAGAAAAGCGCGAGCAAGAGAAGATTGAGATGTTTGGTAACAGGAATGAGGCCCGAAATTTTTTTTAAAAAATAAGACGCCTTGCCGATGGTTTTAAAACCGGGGCCTCTTCCTGCAAGGATGAAAATGGGAATCTAGTGACAGATGTCCAGAGTACACTGACGTTATGGAGGGAACACTTCTCTAAACATTTAAATGGCAACGCTGACAACAATCCCGCCAATAGAGATGATATTCCGGAAACCCCAATTTCGGATGACAGCGTCGAGGTTCCGCTGCCCGACTATGATGAAGTTCTGACAGCTATAGCTCGGCTTAAAAATAACAAGGCCGCGGGGGCTGATGGCTTACCTGCTGAGCTGTTTAAGAACGGAGGCGAAGCTCTGCTTAAATGCATTCACGAGCTTCTATGCAGAATATAGTCGGAAGAATGCATTCCGAACGATTGGAATCTCAGTGTGCTCTGCCCAATCCACAAGAAAGGCGATCCCACTATCTGTGCCAATTACCGTGGGATAAGCCTTCTTAATATCACATATAAGGTCCTGTCGAGCAATTTATGTGAAAGATTGAAGCCCATTGTAAACGAACTGATCGGACCTTATCAGTGTGGCTTCAGACCTGGAGCCACATTTTCATTTTCACGCTACGACAAATTTTGGAGAAGACTCAAGAAAAACAAGTCGACACCCACCATCTTTTTGTCGACTACAAAGCCGCCTTCGACAGCCCTATAAGGAAGCACCTGTACTCCACCATGTCTGAATTTGGTATTCCTGCAAAACTAATACGACTTTGCAGGATGACACTGAGCAACACCAGCAGCGCAGTTAAAATCGGGAAGGACCTCTCCCCACTATTTATTACCAAACGAGGTTTCAGACAAGGTGATTCCTTATCGTGCGACTTTTTCAACCTAATGATGGAAAAGATCATCCGAGCTGCTGATCTGAGACGTAGTGGCACAATATTCTACAAGAGTGTTATGCTGCTTGCGTATGCTGATGACATCGATATCATTGGCCATAATACGCGCGAAGTCAGTGCAGCATTTTCCAGATTAGAAAGAGAGTCAAGTCGAATGGGTCTGGCAGTGAATACAGATAAGACGAAATACTTGGTGTCAACAAACAAACAGTCCCAGCGTCTTGGAACCCACGTTACAGTTGACAATACCTCCTTCGAGGTTGTGAAGAACTTCGTTTATCTGGGATCTAGCATAAACTCAACCAACGACATCAGCATTGAGATCAAACGAAGAATAACTCTTGCCAACAGGTGTTTCTTTGGGCTCAGTAGGCAATTGAGAAGCAGAGCCCTCTCTCGACGAACGAAAATCACACTATATAAATTGCTCATCATGCCCGTCCTACTTTATGCATCACAAACCTGGACGCTGAGCAGTTCAGATGAAAAGAGTTTAGGAGCATTCGAGAGAAAGATTCTTCGTAAGATCTACGGACCAATCTGCGTCAATGGCGAGTACTGAATACGGTGGAATGATGAACTGTATGAGCTGTACGCTGGCATCGACACAGTCAAGCGCATTAAAATCGAGCGGCTTCGCTGGCTTGGTCATGTTCAGCGCATGAAAGACGATGCTCCAGTAAAGAAAACATTCGATTTGGTACCCAGCGGCGGTCAACGCAGAAGAGGACGACCGCATCTTCGATGGAAAGACCAAGTAGAGAACAACCTGACGAAGCTTGGAATTTCCAACTGGCGCCAGCAAGCGAAAGACAGAAATGGCTGGCGCAAATTCTTAGATGAGGCCAAGACCGACATACGGTTGTAGCGCCAACTAATTAAGTAAGTATATCCATACAAGCTTTTTGTTTTTGTAAAATGTTTAATCAGACGGGCTTTTTTTATATTTTTTAAAGACTTAATTACAAGTTCTATTTAACCTAAGCAACTGATTACACTGGTTTACAAATAACGAAAAGTTGTTTGCGCAATGAATGCCACTATCCATTTCTAATGTAAAATTGATCGGTGATTCTGAAAATGTCATAATTTATTTTTCTGTCACTCCTTTTTCGAGATAGTGTCCTCTGTAGTTTTTTTACAAAAAAAAAGAGTTGGTTCCATTTAAAAGCATATATCTTCAGAACCAAAAATAATAATCAAACAAATAATATATCAAATTAAAGCTAATAAAATTTCCTACAAAAACTGTCATCATCTTTTTTTTTTTAACTTTTAGTTTCGGCAAAATCAATTAATTTTTTGGCGATTTTTTGTGTTTTTCACAAAAACTAAAAAAAAATAACTATAAATTTTGTTAAGAAATCAAAATATTTTGTTAGTTTTGATATTTTTTGATTAAGGCCAGTACTTTTCCAAAAAAAAAAAAATGCTTCTGAAGAAAATCTATTAAGAAAAGGAAAAGTTGTGTTTAATTAAACGAAAGCGCCCAAATTAAGTGATTGTCTATTTATGCATTTCGTCTTATTTTATTGCCACATAAATAAATAATATGTATAGGTTTTTGTAATATAATGCTTTTCTATTTTTCTTATTTTCTTTTCATCATGTAATTACATTGTTTCTTACATTATTTACTTTGTATATATATTTTTTTGCTTTGTTTTTATTGTTCTTTTAATCACTTACATTGTTTTTACATTGACTAAATTGTATCCAAAATTATTAACGTTCTTGTTTTGTCGTTTATTCAATTTGGGATCGGTTTCTCTGATGAGAAACCAAAAATAGTCACCCATCATAGTTTCGTTCCAAAATCCTTGGTACCGATTCTCAATTGACTTTATCTGCTGGTGAAATCTTCCCTCATGTTCGTCCCGAGTAAGCTAGAAACAATCTTTCTAAAAAAATCCAACGCTGCTGCCTCAACTGGTGACAATACTTCTGCGAATTGAAAATCGTTCAACACCTTTTTTGAGGTCCAACGAAGACACCTCCTTTTATTTTGGCATCAGAAAGATTTGGGAAATAGTTTTCAAATATGTGAATCCTTTGCCTTTTTTTGCTTAGCGCCTTTACAAACTTTTTCATAAGACTAAGTATAATGTGTAGCGGTGGCAATCGCGTCGGAAGCGAATTTCATCTGGGGGGGCAGTACAAATGGGGGGGCAGTACAAATGGTGGTGCAAAAAAAGTTCGCCAAAATTTCTTCACATGAAACATGAAGAAGAGAGAAATAAGAGGAAAATATATAATACAAAAATATTATCGTTGTAAAAAAAACTGATACTTTGAATAACTTTTCCTTTTAAATTGTTTATCTAGCTAAAAAAGTGGGGGGCAACTGCCCACCTTGCCCCCCCGCTTCCGACGCCAATGAGCGGTGGGAGAATTATGTTTTCCTTTTTGACAAATGAAACGTTTTTGATATTGCTCTCTTCAACTATAGATTCAATTCTTTCTGGCAAATCCTTTTTGTAGTAGTGGTGTTCACGTGCTCGACTGTCTCACTTACAGAGAAAACAGCAGTATTTTGTGTAGCCACTCTGTAAACCACATAACAGGCCAACGACTTTCAGATCAGAACAAATTTTCCAGTTGTGTTCTTCACGTGTTCACATGTTAATAAATTTGCCATTGTTTCGTACGTTTCCTTTGTATTTACTGCTTGTGCTATCGGAATCGATGGTTATTTGTTGCCTATATGCAATAATACAGCCTCCAAGCTCAGTTTGCTGCTATCGATAAACAAGCGCCACTGTTTGGGATCGTACGGCTGGCCGAAGGTACTAAATAAACCAGTGGCAACATGTTATAACTTCGAAAGTGTCGAAGTTGTCGAAACTATCGAAAGTCGGTATGTTGTAACACTTTCGACAAGCGATATTTGCGATAAAATATCACTTTATTTTGGTGGCAGTGATCGAGAAGCGAAGTAAATATAAATGGAAATATTTATCCATTTAAGCATGGTTTTATTTATTATATATTATTTATTTAACATAGAAGTGTTAAATAATGATTTTAAGTTAGTGAAATAATAAAAGTATTGGCTTTAATAAAAGTATATCGTTACCAAAATGCACAAAGGCCTTAAACGACATTTTTGAAATTTTACAGGAGAAGCAAAAAACTCTGTGAAATCTAAAAAAAAAACAATTTCGTTAATTTATTTGATGCAGTTTAGGCATAAATATATAGTCCAATGTGATCCTTGAGAAAAAATTGAATATTCTGATTTGTCTCAAAATTATGGCATTTAGAGCTTTTGTGCAATCAAAATCGTGAAAAAATGGTTGTTAGGGCTTTTGGTTACAGTATGAAAAACGGGGTTTATTTCATTTGAAATTCATCTTGTCATAGAAAAAGAAACAAAATTAACCGAAATTACATTTAAAAAGAAGCAAGAATACAAAATTATTATAAAAATAGCAAAAGTCATTTCTTGGTGCATGGTACAAATGGTAAATTTTTGTAATAACTTTGACAATCATAAGGTAATAAATTTTTGAGTTCTTGGAGATGGTCGAACTTCTTCTGGGATATAGGAAGTTGTTTCGCATGCAAAGGCTTGGGTTCAACTGCTTCGAAACGCTTTCTGGATTTTTGAGGAAGAGGTTCATATTCGGAAGTTATAAGTGTTTTATAAAATATTAGTCCTGATGAGTCGTACGCTAAGGCACGAAGCATGTTTACCGTCGGATCTCCAGCACATCTACCTGAAATAATGTTATTTTTTAAGTTTGTATTGCCTTTTAGAATTTAATATTTTTCGCATACCTGGTCGAATTGAATCATACCGTTGCGGGATGCTTTCATAATCCAGAAAGTAATCAAATTGTAAATTATGAACTAGGAGTGGGCCGGGAGTCTTACGTGCTTCACGAATAAGCTCTTGAAATTGCGATGGTAGATGTAACGTTTGGTGAATGAAATCCGAACAAGGGTAACACTGTTGTTAAAAAAAAACACATGATGTTTACAACAAAAATGTTAACGGAAAATATAACTGTACTATATAGTTATTAAGCAAAAAATAAGAACACATGCATTAGTTGGATATTAGTTTCAAAAATGTCACTCAACGAGTTAGACCGTCGCAAATTAATTTGCAAGTTTTGTGAGGAAAATCCGAACAAAACAAAAAGTGAAGTTTTTAAGCATTTTAATGATATGGGGTTTAAAAAAACTTTTATCTATAACACAATGAATTTATTTGAGCATAATAAATCAGTTGAAAGAAAACCTGGATCGGGTAAGAAATGCAGTTTACAAGACTCCAAAGTTCGGGCAAAGCTTAAAGCTGAAACAGCAGGCCGTAGTGCCAAATCGTACCGTCAATTGGGTAAAAAATATAAATGTGACAAAAATACTGTTAAAAGATATTTAGAATCCATGGGAATTGAGAAAAAGAAGAAAAAAACAGCACCATTTACTACAGAAAAACAACAAAATGTTATTAAATGCAGATTACGCGAACTTTCTAAAAATTATTTTTCTTGCTCATCAGAGTACAAATGCGTGATGGATGACGAGTCATATTTCACCGTCGAAGGCAATGAATGGCAGTCAAAACATTATTTTGAATCTTCCAGTCACAAAGCCCCCGATAAATCGAAATTTATTCATAAGACCAAGTTTCCTGGAAAAGTTTTGTTATGGTTAGCCATTAGTGAGCGTGGTATCAGTGATCCAGTGTTTTTCAAAGGAGGGTTAGCTGTCAATGCCCAAGTTTATAATGAAAAATGTGTACCAGCACTTAAAAATTTTATTAAAAAATATCATTCACATGATAAAGTTATTTTTTGGCCCGATTTGGCATCCTCACATTACGCCAACGCCACAATACAGAATTTGAGCAACCAGAAAATTGAATTTGTCCCAAAGCAAATGAACCCCCCGAATGTTCCTCAACTGCGACCTATTGAAACTTTTTGGGCCAATTTGAAGAGAAAAGTATACGAAAATGGATACAGGGCCAAAAATGTAGATTGCCTAATTTTAAAAATAAAAAAGGAGCTAAAAACCATTAATACAGAGGGCATTCAGAGGTCAATGAATGAACTACCAGCAAAAATTAGGAAAGCTAATCGGTACGGGGCAAATTTTTTTTTGTAAATTTCTTTATTACCTGTAGATATAAAATAAATAAAAATTAAAACAAAAAAACTTTATAAACACATGTATTTTTTATTTTTATGGTTGTTCGGATTTCATTCACCAAACGTTATTTCTCTGTTTTTAATTTTTCGTTCTATTAGAGAGTGCGTGGAATCACATTCCATTTGTGTATGTCCTTTGATTAAATATTTTTGTTCGATCGATATTTTACTCGCAACACAGAAGGAAAGCAAAGCGTTGGATAAAGTAGCATTGCGGTTTTGGTAGTTGCAGCCATCTGAATAAATGATAATATGATGAATTTCTGGTGATTTTGTGATGATATTTTTGAGGTGCTTAATAATTATCGTAGCAAAATTTGATGCTACAAGAGTTCCATTTGTTTCATCCCAAACATAGTTATCTGATTTATGGGTAGCTACATTATATACTGTGAAATTATGCAGTTGTAGCTTCGATTTGTAATAGGTTGCGTTAGCGTTCAGTTGAGGGAGTAGTTTAACTGCTTGCATATCGACACAAAGTACCACACATAAACCAGAAAGAGCATTTGCGATATCATTGCGTTTCTCATCTCGCATTAACTCGATTTCTTCTCGATGTTTTTGATATGATTCTTGAGGTACATTCTTCGTTCTATAAGATACACAAAAATCACATTCATCTTTTTTTGGACGAAAAATAGAATAGTTGAGGTTTTTGAAAAGTTTTACAAAAACCGGATATGATAGCGCAATATTGGCGTTTTCTTTATCTGATTCGCATTCATCCACATAGAACTTGTAAAGCTCATTATAGGACCTTAAGTTACCTTCAATGTATAATTTTTTGGTTTTTTTTCTGCAGTAATGGGATTCCATCATTGGGAGATTTTTTAACCAATTTTCTAAGTGAAAACGCTTTGCTTGATTCCTTTGTCCAGGAAGTGATAATCGCTTCAATTCAACTTGCACATTATTTCTTAATTCACTACTGAATTCAGTGCCATGTTGTCCAGTGTTATCTTTCCAATTTCTTATCATTTTTTCTTTTACACCCAAAGTAGATAGAAACATTTGGCGACAGACTTGGAATCGAGTTTTATCATTTTGCAAGAAAAATTCCAAAGTTTTTGAGCGTTGAGAGTTTTCGGATCTACGTCGCTTTATTTCAATACAATTGGTCAGACCACTTACGTACATTTTTTTCTGTTCCCAGGACATTTCCCAAAAGAAATCGAAAATTTCCTTGCGAATGCTTTCATTGAAGCTTGAACAGTTCCGTTTAGTACTTATTTTATAAAAATTCGAATTACACGAAGGTCCTAGAGATCTGGCTGGTTTTTGGCAGTAACCTTCTCCGTTTTTTGATCTTCCAATGTACTGTTCGCCACGCATGCGTTTCTTCAGACATGTTTTACGTTCGTATTTACCTTCCATTACCTCAACTTTAGAATCTTCGAGGTTTTAAACACTGTACATTTAAAGCAAAAATTGATGAAAATTTAACTTCACCCGAACCGTTCCAAAACTTAAATTATTTAATATTCAAACACGACTACAATCACGAGAAAACTTAAAAACGTAAAGTCAAGAACACAAAATCGTTGCCAACTAAAAATTTTTTTGATCATCAAATGAAACAACCCAAGTAACATTGTTGGAGCAACTAGGTGCGAGTGAGTCCTAAAAGTGTTCTATAAGTGTATAATATGCGGTTAAAGCTTTACCGCAGCTTTGTTTGCTGCTAGTTGCTTTTAATTTTAAAGAAAATGCTCTAAATATGATTTTTTTTACCATTTTGAGCTTTAATACTTTATACAGCTCTGTAAAGGATTTTATCAAATCTGCAAAAGAGCAGAACTCTAAAGTTTACTACTTGCTCTGTAAAGGATCTTTTAAAGTAATAAAAATTACTATACAGCAGTTTTAAAACTCGTAGATTGAGTATAATATTTGCTTTAATGTGTATTTTTGTATTGCATTTTTAAAGCGAATAGATATAAAATACTGTAAATTAATGCAATAAATTTTTTGGGAATAACAAGTGACTAAAAAATCTGATAAAGAGCTTCTTTGAAAAATGGCGATCTTATAAAAAATAGAAAATCTTCGGAGTTGAAGCAAGCTAAATATTAGTGTTTACAATAATATTTAAAACGAAATTGATGATTTCTATGATACATATATTTAAGAATAAAGTACTTAAATCATTTTTAGTTGATCTTAAAGAATGTTAAAAATTTTCCAACTATTTTTAAATAATTAACACTTCTTAATTTTAATTATTTGTTAAGCCCGTTGTAGTTTTTCGAAGTACTACATTCACGTTTCCGATAAATTCAAAAGCGCACCGAAATTCGCAGCATATAACGAATACACGAACATGAGTCTGATATAATAATCACTTTATTATTTCTTTAATTTATTTGTCATTCTTATCATCACAAACACTTGTCAAATTTTATATATTTATTGAGTTTATTTTTAACACATACATACTTAAACGAATAATAAAAAAGAGCTTTGCAAGAGCTCTTATTTGGGTTTGACAGGGACTCTTTTAAAAGTATACAGCTACTTCTACTCCTCATATGAAGTAAAAATAGTGCTTTTAAACTCAAGAAAGTAGCCTTATATATTCTCTGCAAGAGCTTTAGTAGCGCGACTAAAGCTATAGTTGAAGCTTGCTGCTATATAAGATAGCACTATAAGCTCTGCAAGAATGAATATATGGCTAATATTGTTACTTGGGAAGTGTTGCTAATGCATGAGCAAAGAAATTTGTGTTAGTTAGGGCTTTTGTGCATGCAACTCGTTGTTTTTTTTTTGCGCAATGCTATGTTTTTGGAGAAAGGGCTTTTGTGTATTTGCTATAACAACGTTGTTTTTCACACCAGGGCCAAAAAATTTTGTGTGGATGTGTATTTCAGTATTGGCTATCAGAATTTGCAAAAAACCCATTTTGAAAAAAATTGTCGTTTAGGGCCTTTGTGCATTTTAGTAACGATATATATGGTTACATTAGCACTGTTTGTTCAAATTAAGTTGACTTTAATTTTTTCAAACAATGTTATTTGTTGAAAGAAACCAATTTATCATTTTTAGTTTAAAGGACATTTTTTATTAATAAAAAAATTTTTAAAAAAATATTTATTCACGTTATTTAGTATGCCCAAGGATGAAGTATCAGAAAAAAGCTTGCGTGCAGCTGTTAAATGTTCGAACATAACTTCGAAACAAACCAAATCTTAAAATATTACAATATACTGCCAGATCGAAAACTTCGCTTCGGTGTTCGCTCCGACAGTGAAGTTACAACATGTAGCCACAGGAATGTCTTCGCAATAGCAGACATTGTCTTTCTTAGTAATGTGTCTGGAAAATGGTTTTTCACGATGTCTTTAGTATGTAACCTTAACATCGGGCCTCAAAAAGTTGAATTGTTGCATACGAGAAGCATGCCATTCCGATTTTTCCTTTGACAGTTCCAAATCTCTTAATAAGTCGTTCAGTTGCGCTTGCGATAAAACGCGAGTTTTGCTCTCTTCATCCAGATACACTTCATCCAGTGGTTTCTCTCGACTTCACTGAATCGAAGGGTTTTCGATTATTTTCACGTGTTGAATAGGGACAAGTAGGATATGGAACATCATCAGAATGAGGAACTGGCAATGGAACGGTCTTCACAGTGACGTATATCATTCGTTTGTGTCTTCCAACGCTAGTCATTTTGGCCTGACAAAAATAGCAAATAGCTCCATTCAGACAATATTATTTTGCACGATTGACAAAAAATATCTGGCGTGCATGGTTCACCAGTATTCTCAGTCGCAATACCAAAATAATGAAGTCTGCTGTGAATTCGTAAAATTGAGTCGATTTTTTTTTTGAAAGTAAATCGACCACATACGTAGCAGAAAATATTTGCATCGTTCTTACACTGGAATTCTCTCAGTCTTTTACTCATTTTACGTTGTAGTTTATTTTAATTCTATTATTTTCTTTCTTTCGTTACGAATTTTGCGCTTCTTTTGCTTGCCACGTTTTTGCTAGAATGCTAGAATTTTCTTGCTTTTATTTCTTTTATACAACTCGCCAGCATTCAATAAAAACCGGTAGGGTCACGACTGACTGTGTTCTGCTGCTCATAGCCAATATAGTCTAAAATCAGGCGTTTCGCTTTAACGGTTCCAGCGGTCGCACTCTCAGTAGTGATCCTACCTGCTTTTATTGTAGCTTGCAAACAAATGTATTCCTTATCGTTTTGACAGTATCGGCGGTTGTCCTGTTAGTCATGAGCGTACCTGATTTTATTGCACCATGCAAACTAATGTATTCCGTTCCGGCGGTCGCGCTCTCAGTCGTGAGCCTAACTGATTTTATTGTAGCATGTTTGTTTGTATCTTCTATTTTCTTTCTCAAAATACCTTATTTGACACCAATGCCTAATGAACAATAAAAATTTTAAAAAAATAACACCCCTTACTTGTTATCTATTTACATATATGACAATACATAAGGTGAAGTGCATAAATAGACAATCACTCAATTTGGGTGCTTTCGTTCAATCAAACACAAATTTTAATTTTCTCAATAGATTTTCTTCAACAATATCTCCTTTTTTTCGGAAAAGTACAGGATTTAATCAAAAAAATAACAAAATGTTCTGATTTATGAACAAAATTTTCAATTGGTTTTGTTTTTTTTTTGTAAATTTTTCTGTAAAACATAAAAACTCCTAAAATTTTTTATTTATTTCGAAAAAACTAAAAGTTGAATTATAAAATAATGTGGGCATTCTTTGTAAGAAATTTTATTAGCTTTGATTTGATATCTTATTTGTTTGACTTTTGCTAGTGGTTCTAAATATATAAGCTATTAAGTGGAATTTTTTTTTTTTTTAAAAAAATTACAGTGGGCAATATCTCAAAAACGGACTGACAGAAAAAAATTATTTTATCGGAGTTTCCGTTAAATTTTACATTCGAAATGGATAGTGGCATTCATTGCACATTCTGTCTGTAAGCCAGTGTTATTCAATGAATGAAAGTCCTTAAAGAATCCTTATCACTACAATGCGAGGCCGACGAAGAATTTGAACGTATTTATTCGAATTTGTTTTATACGAATTTAGCCCATTATAGGGTAATTATGTATTAAGTTAATTAATAATTTGTTTGAAAACTTCTTATGAATATTTTATTGCTGTGTTTGTTTAATAACATGCTAAAAAATCTAATCAAAAAGGCTTATTTCTTCATTGAATGCGCAAAAGGGAATCTTTTTTTAATTTGAAAACTCTATAACAGACATGAGCTTCCAGAAGCTCAATTGGCTCAGCTACAAATTTGTTTTGTTTTATCAACTTTGTGTTTGCACATTTGTAAAAACAACAATACGTGCAAAAAATAACAACAAAACCGACGTTCACCAAATTTCCAACTTGCTAACAACAACAACATGCATGCAAAGGCCACAAAAGCAAGCCTTCGTCTGCGGACAGAGTAAACGCTGAAGCAGGCAGGTAGGTTTGCTTACTTGTCTCAGTGCGAGAAAACTCGCTTCATACGATTTCATATAAACCTGCTCGAAGTGTGCAGAGTGGAAGCAGGCAGGTCAGATCAGATCAGATCAGGTTGTTGCGAGAAACCAGGCGAGAACTGAATTTGTTCTTTATGTGTTGTTTTTTATAATTTTTCAAGAAAACTGCGTTTTTTTATTATCTTTCGAATACAAGACGAATTACAACAAAAACATTTAACAATAACAACGCGTTGAACGAAACAAACATCAACAGCAGCGACCACGCATATGTTTATGTGAGTGTGAGTGTTGTTTTTGGTGGGTATCAGAGATCTGCAACGGATAGCTTTTTTGCGACTCTGAGTATATCCGAAAAAAATAAGTACAAAAACTTACTCACCCGCACCTACTGCGCACGCAACTCGACTCATATTCTCTTCGGATCGGGAAAGATCGGGTTTTTTCGGTTCATAAATACTTATGGTTGTTGTCGTCTTGCTGATACTTATCCTACTTGCAGAAATACTCATAATCGACACAAGTAGCCGAATCACTCGGCTCATCTGCCACGGATATGAAAAAGAGCGCAGTAGAGCGCAGCAGTAAATAGTGAGCGAGTTTTTTGTATTCGTTTTGTGCTATTTTTTCCTACGCATATCTAAATGCTGAATAACAGATGTGTTATTCTTGTGTTGCTTTTTGTTTTTATCTTGCACAGTGAAAGCTGCGCATGAGGTAACGTTGTTAAGGCTTAAAAATAATACGCAGTTTCGATAGTATCGTAAGTGTCATTCATTTTCTGCAATCAGCAATTATTATTAAATTTTTAAAATATTTTTTTATTTTTCTGTAGCCTTAAGTTACCAAATCACATGCGCATAATTTAAATTAAACTTCTATTGCACGTGTTTACGCACAAGAAGCAAACAGACACGTGCGCCGCACAGTGGTTGAGCCCCATACAAAAGTTGTCAATAAATAGAAGGACTCATCGTAAACCAATTTAATTTTGTGTATTATTTGAAATTTGCCTTATTAGAATACACACAAAAATATTTTTAAATCCACCCTCAATCACGCCTACCTCCCATATTACACAAATATTTAAAACGCCATCTTTTTTTGTCTTAAGCCAATACAAGAACCATTCTGTCAGAAATCTTCAATAAATGTCTATCATAAAAAAAAGTATTTTTGCCACGCCCACCTCCCATACGAAATTTTCCACTTCACGTGTTTTCCCGTATTCCAAGTTCAATGAAGCGCAGCATCTAAACTATTTAAGTTAAAGGTTTATAGTATTCAAAAATATTATTTGTTTGCTTTTTATAAAAACACAAAAAAAAAAATCATAAAAAAAAGCTTGTCGTTTCGTTTGTATTCCAAAAAAAGGAGTGAACCTCATGCTTTTTGCCACAAATTGGCACTGGTTGTAAATGTGATACTATCAACAATTAAAAAAGATAATAGCATACTTTTAAGCATTGTGATAAAGTGAGCACAGGTCATGTAGCAAAAAAACATGGCTTGCATACACGGAGAAAACTGTTTGCAAAATTAGTATTGTGGTTAAGTAAAACTTGCGCTTGATTCTAAGCCACTTCAAAATTAAGCAAAATTTTAGCAAAAACTAATCAAAATGTGCTATTCCAATATATAATAACTAAGCAAATATTTGCTTGAATTAAGTAAACATTTGCTATTCCCATTTATAATAACTTAGAAAATTTTTGCTGAAATTAAGTAAAAATTTGAAATTAATCAAAATTTTGCTTTTTCCTAAATAAACGAGGAGTGATTGCAATTTAGCAATCTTTTTCTTAAACCACATTGTGATTGAGCAAAGTTTTGCTGATTTGCTTTTAAGCAAAACATTTGCTTGATTCAAGCAAATTAATTTTCTCCGTGTACGTATTCTAATTTTGTTGTTTAGAATCAAAGAATATATATTTCACTTTCAGCTAATTGAAGATGTTTGAAGAGCATTTCTTGACAAGGGAATTTAAACGTTTGAATAGTTTTGAAAGCATTTTATTGCGAAATTCATTAAAATGTTTCATAGTAAGCTATAAGATAATGTGAATTAATTTAACTTTATACATATCACATTACTGTTTTACTAATTCAATTTAGTTGTAATTATTTAATAAAGTATTTAATATATATTAACATAGCAAATTAATAGACTGAGAAACACAGTATAGAATACTTAAGTACTCTGCAAATATATAGTATTGCAAAAGAAGAACAATAACATTTTAAAGCATTTATCGTGTTTAGTAAGTAAATGCTTTCACTATTTACATTAAAAATTTAACGATTTTAACTCGTAAGAAGTGATCGTTAAACAAAAAATGCCTAAAATCATACTAAAGAAAATGACTATAGTAATTAACCTTGAGACTAAACATATCTATATTTTCTTCTAAACGCATTTACCAAATGTTGTCCAAGGACGCAAAAAATTCTGTCAGTTTTTTTAATCGCTCAACTTAAAGTCCAATAAAAGCTTTATTTAAAATATCGTCGACATCCATAGATCGTTATGTTTTATTCTACAAAAAAAATAAATTTACGTTTTTTTGTCATATCAACTTTGCATAAGAAATTTATTGCAAAAATAAAAAAAAATATTTCAAGAATGCAAAAAACTTTTTCAATAATGCTTTTTGTACTTAAAAATACCAGAGTGCAATACGTTTTCTCAATTGTCTGTAATAACTCTTGAAAAATATCAATATTTTACGAAATTTTTTCAACATTTTTACATCAATCGTATTTTAAGGCGTCTACACAGAAAACCTATATATATATATTTCTGATAAATATTTTGGAATCATGCGAGTTTGAATATTCTTAAACAACGCAAAGAAAAAAAAAATCACAAAAAGAGATCATCAGTTTTGGTATTTATTTCCAACTTTTAACCACTGTGCGCCGGCCTTTTGGTTTTGTTGTATTTTTGTTTATGTCTAATAAACCAAAATCACAAGCGTTGTTATTGCCTGCATTCAGCGGAAAGAACTGTTCCACAACTTTCGGGCTGAATGGTATGCTCTCACAAAACATGTTCCTTGAGATGTCACAATTTATATAGCGAAAATATTTTATGCTACTTCGCTACTTGAGCACTTTTTCGGCTAGAATGCGGCCATTGTTTCTTTCTTCATAGAGTGCAACAATAAAATACCAAAAACTCGTTTTCGAGAAAAAACAAACAAAAAATGAGAGCTCACATGGCCTGCAGACAAATACTTACGAAAAGTACATACGCAAAAAAAAAAATTAACTAACTAACGCTAAGAGACGTTGGCAGAGAAGGAGCAGTACTCAGAGTACACTCAAAATACATTCGGCTCAACATACATACTGACTCAACGCACTCATTGAAAACGGCTCGAAGTGGATCGAATCACGCCGCTCTCGGATATGAGAATGTACTTATAACCGAAAAAATGCTAATGAGCCGAATGCCTATAAGTATTTTACACATATTATTAAGTATGGATAGAGTTCAGAACAGCACGACACTCGGGTATGTTTTGAGTATCCGAATTCTGTCGGATACTCATTGCAGTTCTCTGGTGGGTATTGACAAATTTGGTTAAAGTCGATTAAGATTGTGCATGATAAGTTGTGCAAGCGAAAATGATAGATTGATCAAATGGGCACTTGTTGGGCATGTAAGAAACAAAAGAAATACATATAAAACAAATAAAACAATAAAAAATTAAATTGCTTGGTTTTGCATATTTGTAATATTTTGAACAGTAAAACCAGGGTCTAGTATGTTGGCAGCCCCCAAATTCCAAAATTTTTGTTATACAAAATCAAAAATTATTAAAAAGCCATTTCAAATGAGGTATAACGTTTTTATGATTTTTTTTTTTGTGTTCGAAATGCCAGAAACCGGAACTTTGCGGATTTTTGAAAAAAAAAAAAATCAAGTTTCACCAGCTATAACTTTTTTCTTAGAATTTTGGTTTTTTTCATTTTGTGCAAAAAATAGTTCAAGACTATGCTTTAAGCATTATTGTTGTTATGGGTTAACATATTGCATTTTTTCATTTTTGAAAATTTTTTTCGTAAAAGTACTCAAACTCGACATTTTCAAAAGGGTACACTTCTAATAAAATATTCCATAACGACCAAGTTATTCAAATGAATGACACAATTTTTTGTATTTGTATTAAGTGTTGTTTCAGAAAATTGTTTATCATTTCATTGCAATTTTTTAAAATTTGGATTTTTACGATTTTTTTTTTATTTACAACAAGAAAGAAAATATAATTTTTTCGAAAAGTAAAATATTACAACTCTGGTAATTTTTAACCGATTTTTCTCACCGATGACACGTTGTGAAGGTATTAGAATCTACTATTGATCTACTATTGAGAATTATTTAATCAGTTTACAGAATTTTAATACACATTTCAGTGACGGAACACCTTTTTTTCGCTCTTTATAGCAATGTAATAAGATTAAATCGCAATGAGTCTTACTTTATCGGTGTCCGACTTGGATGAAATTTCTGAAGAGTTATCCTATCGGCCAATGGAGCATTTCTAGCCACCGAAGAGAACGCTAATTTTAGTTTGAAATTTTCAGTGCAATTTTATAGTGGCACAACATATCGCACACCCTCTTCAAAAGAGTCACAACTCAAAATGTTTACATATATACTTTTTCGTGTAAGACTATTTGTGATCATATACATCGGGTATTTTAATTTTGTACACATATTCTTAGTCTTTAATTAAAAAAAATAATTTTGTCTCTTTGTTTTTTTAAATGGAGTCCCTTGAAGAAAAAAAAAAAATTGTTTTTTGCTCTTAATGAAAATTAAATTTTTTGAATTGTAGCTCTTTTGAAGAGAGTGTGCTATTTATGTATAGAAAATAAAAGTTTTTCATTACACGATTCATTTTGGCACGATTACGATTTCCGTGGCCCCAAGACCTGAATATGCAGTTTTGAAGAGCTCATTGAGAAAATAAGATTCGCCGAAGGAATTATCGATATATCGATTAGTTATCAAGTTGTCGAGTTGTCAAAAAAGAAGAAGAAGAACTAAAAGAAGTTTTAATGTAAATTCGACTATATCTGTGCTAATATTTGACCGATCGGGACAATTTGGGTATCATTAAAAAAAAATTGTGCAATTTGTAAAAGGCAGATCCACTTTTTTTATAAAAATTAGGATAAATATCAATATGTACTCCATAATACAACAAACAACCTTTGATAAAAGTCTATCTGGCTCCTTTTACAGAAAAAGTACATTTTGTAAAATGCAGAACCATTGTTTTTTTTTTCATTCCATATTACAAATATTTTTAATATCTTTCGAATAACACCTAAATCATTCAGATCGGACAAATATTAGCAAAGATAAAACTGAATTTAAAGATTGGTTCCGTTGAGTAAACGTTTTTGAGGAAAATCGATATCTCGATAACTAAACGATTTATCGATAAATCCTTTGGCGAATTTTATTTTCTCAAAAAGTACTTCAAAGCTGCATACTCAAATCGAGGGGCTACGGAAATCGTAATCACCCCAAACTTTTTCTCGCACTGATCTGATCTGTAGTAGAATTCCCAAACGCGTTAACGACGATTTTCAATATCGTTAGTTAGCGAAAACTGTCATTAACTATGAACGTGGCACGCACAATGGCCGATAACAACAACGATTATTATCGTTAAATTTTTGGGAATTCCACTACTGACCTGCTCGCATTCACTCTGCACGCCTTATTTACTAAGTAGTTACATGCCTGCGCCTGCTTGCCTGCTTGTTCGCATCAGCGTTTACTCTGCCCGCAGACTTACTCAATGGCGCTGCGCATGAGATGTTTGCGCCGCTACATGTGTTGCACACAAACACACATGATTTGTTTTTGTTTTGCTGTTAAATATTTTTATAGAAATAGAAAATCAGTGTAACCTTATTGGGGTTTTTTATAGCATTAACATTTTTTATTTTGTTTTTTTTTTTTTTTGCAACGATGAGCAAAAGCAATAGTGAGGATAATTTTGTGTTCAAACAATAAACCTTGTGTTAAAAAAAACATTGTCTCACTAAATTTATTTTCCTGCTCATGACTGCTCTATAACTTTATAACCATTGTAATTTTTTTATACATAATTACATCAAATATTAGCTGTAGGTAAATACATATAACTGCGTTAAGAAAGTCTTAGAATTGTAAGCACAACAAAAACTAGACTTTTTTCAGTTTTCTTCAACTTTATACAATATCGAAATAGGACCTTTTGAACAGACACTCCTCAGTTTATTTTTAAATATTTTATTTACATGTCGTCATGTGGAGACAAATTACGTCATGTGTCTGACAAGGCACATGTAAGTTAAATTGGGTAATTAAGTAGTTAAGTAATTTTGTAATTTAGCAATTAATAAACAGCCTTAATATGTTTTTCTTTCTTTGCTTCAACCATTTTTTCCTTATCTTTAGACAATGCCTTCCATATTTACTAAAACAAAAAAGTTTACGAAACATTTACTAAACATTTACGAAAAAGAAAAACGACATTTGCAAAACAGTGCAGATGGTTTGATCATTATGGTTTATGAGTTTATGTATAGCTTGCTTAAATTAATAAAATTAAAATGTTTCTCTCAGATAATATCATAAAAAAAGACACAGTTTCGATAGTATCGTAAGTATAGTCGTAGAATTTCTTTTTATACAGTAATAGAGAAAAATTATCTAAATAAAAATTATTTAAAAACAAACTTGTTGTTGTTGTCCTTCGTCAAACTTACCGGATCTAAAAAGCTCACAATTAAATTCATGTAAAAATTTGTTTTTTTCTTGTTCATTTGTTTTGTTTGTTAAAACTAAATGTAATTCAAATTTATGTTTAATTAATGGAAATAAATATGGGTAAATTTGAATTATTTATTTTTCCTGTAATAAAGTGCACATACATATATGTATATTTTAAAAGTAATTTATAATTAAAATTTTAGTCAACAAGATAAATTTTTAATATAGAAAAAATATAATGCATTATATAAAAAATTTGAATTTTTTATGGTTTTTAAAAAATAAATGGAGTTTTTAAAGCAAAACGCATGCTTAATAACGCATGCGCAAATTTGAGTAGTGTATACATACATACTGCCTCTGTAGCTACACGCATCTGTATTCGCTATTGTATTTATCTTGCTGAAAATAAACATTCGTTTTATTCGTATTCCAGCTCATGGCAGAATATCCATGTAGGGCCGACTAGGTGAAGAATGAAGTAGAAAGCAGAGAAAAGCGAGCTAGTTGTCAAAATCAGTTGTTCATGTCGAGTAAAAATTAAGAACATCTAAAAAAATTTCAGCTAACTGAACCAAAAACAATTACCAAGAAAATCTAAAACAACGATGCACAGAGAAGAGCAAGATGACAGCGGTTATGCAGCGTTAGAGGGGATGAACCGAATCGTCCACAGAAAATAAACAGAACTTTGCTTACTATGTCCCACTTTTCACACGTCACTCACGAAAATTCTTGAGCTTACGGCAAAAGCAATTATTGCTTCGAGAGCAATAATTCTCTTGCTCTGGTAGCAAGATCTCTTTGTCCCATTTTTCACTCGGCAATAATTGCTTTTGCCGCAAGCAGTTTTTCGACTATTCGCCCGCATGAGGGGGTTTACGAAAGTCCCCTTTAAGCCCGAGTAGTCAACAAACTACTTGTGGCGAAAGCAATTATAGTCGCCAGTAATGCTGGAATAATCCCATTTGTGGTAATTTTTAATTGCCCTTAGGAATTTTTTGTTTTTGGGAATTCCTATTAAATTTTTTAATTCAGCGTGGTATTTTTTAATTGGCGTGCGAATTCAGTGGGGTATTTTTTAATTTCCGTGGGAGTTTGGTAATATTCTTCTTAAATGTTTTTTTTTCATTTTTGTAAGAAAAATTTCTTTGTGGTATTTCTAAATGTTTTTTAAATTATTTGTGCATATGGGACTTATTGTGGTATATTTTAATGCGAATGAGATTTTGTGGCAATTTTAAATGCATATGCAATTTGTGGTGGTATTTTTAAAACGCGTGGTATTTTTGTGGTAATTTTTAATGATCGTGAGATTTTTTTTGATATTTTTATATTGCGGTAGAAACTTTTTTGTTTATCTTAACAATGGTAATTTTTGTTGTATTTAATTTATGTTATTGTGAAAAAAGTAACTTTTTGTCGGAATTGTTTTAAATTTTAACTGGCAACCTTGGCTAGTAGTAGTACATTTTTTTGTAGCCTCATACTGGCTCTCTAGCTACATGCATCTGTATTCTCTATTGTATTACAATTTAACAAGCCATGAATGTTACTGTGCCAGCTAAACGGTACTTAAAACGGCAGCGTCTGATTTGCTGGTATGAAAACGACATGTTTTTGTACCTTTAAACCATTCTCTATATAATTGTAAAGTCCTTTTTAATATTTATCAAGAATCGAATTGAAATTTATGTCATATTCGCTTGGTATGTTGTTGCTTTTGTCTTTTTCCCCCTCTCTTTTTCACCCGTTCGCATTGAATCTTGTATTGAAATCAAGGTAGTGCAGTTGAGTTGCCGTTTATTGTTTAGTTTATCGTTGCAGCTTAATAAAAACTATTTCAAGAAAAGGTTAAAACTGTTTAACAACAAATAAAATTAATATACAACTTAAAGTTTTCCATATGACCTTGTTATTTATTGTGTTGATTTTCTATGATTTAAATACAAATTCTAGTTGTTTGATAGTTTAAAATGGTTTATTGAGCTTTAGGTCAGGTTAGAGCAATTAATTGCTCTAACTAGTTAATCAATCAGCTAACTAATTAATCCGCTAGTGATGTTTTCCTTTTCATATTGAAAATGTTGTTGTTGTTTCTTTGGAAAAAATTCGGTAGATCAATTAATTTTTCTAACCTGACCTAAAGCTCAATAAATGATTTTAAAGTATCAAACAACTAGAATTTGTATTTAAAATAAAGAATGATTTAAACTGTCAAACATTTAGAATTTGTATTTAAATCATAGGAAATGAATATTAATATACAACTTAGTTAATGGTACGCTTATATGAAACACAATGCATAGTTTCTGACAACAAAACGATCCGCTTCAGAGCTTTTAAAAGTGCACACCGCACAGTGCTTTGTCCCAGTACATAGATGGGACAAAAATAGAAGTAGACGTTTTAGGGTAATGAAATTTAGCATGAGTCCCTAATATAGTATAATTAAGAAAATTTCAAAGTATTGATAAAATTGACCACGCCCGTCGCACACCGCCCATACAAACCTTAACTATTTTTGGCTGTAGAAATTGAACTATTGCGTCAAATTTAATGAAAATTGACTCAAGAGCATATTTATGTACCACCTTTGAAAAAAAAATTTCATGAAAATTGATTGGTCATTATCAATGAAGTAAAGTATGAATAAAAACTTATTTATTTTATTGATATAGCTATTTCTTTGGTTAGAAGTAAGCATCATCACTACAGGAGCCACCCTAATTTTTGCTCAGCGAAGAACCTAAGTCATCCTGTTCAAATATGTCATCTTCAAAATCAATATTTTCCCTGTGAATATATTTTTCAATACCGGCCAAATCAAATGTTTTTTTTTTATGTTCCTCTTTGATGATAACACAGGATCTGATTGCAATAGCATATAGGTCATCAAATCCCTGTTTGTATGTTCTCGTGAAGTTTTTCTTGTGTGAGATAAGCGCACTCTTCTAACGTTTTTATGGTTCGCTTCTATTGCTTCTTCCGACATACATCCTGTGTTAAAAGATCAATAAATATAAATTTATAATTCAGAAGTTTTTGATTCACATGCATACCTATTGGTAAATTGAAGAACTCAATAACATCAGATCCATGAACTAAAATTTTATTTACAGTGCTTGGCATATAATACCATCCATAATGTATTAAATATGTATTACGAGTGACTCTTAACAGCTCCTTAAAGCTGTTTACATTCACGGGCGATCCACAAGATAAAACCCTTAGTATTATGCTAAAGTTATCAATAAGCCCCTTATCAATGCCTGTTATTTCGGCCGCAACGTCACTGTTGGAAAAAAATCTTCGAGTAGTGTTTCCGTCATTTGTGTTTCCGAATCCAGGTTTTACTTGGTCAATTATTAGACCTGTTCTTGCGTTGAATTCATTTTGAATTTTATTTTTATTTTCCATAAATTGATCTCTATTTTCTTTACCGACTCGCCAAACCTTAAAGGATAGCCGGTAAGCAATATGTATCAAGCATTCAAAAAATTTTATCCAGCAGTGAAGGGTTGAAAGCCCATATTTGTAGTTTTCGGGATTTGGATTTTTTGATAAATGTAAAATATTCATTTCAGTGGGGCTTGCATTACAAATGAAACATCTACTTGCTGCATTTGTGTCAGTTAAAATATTTGCCACTGCACCGTCAATCATAGTACAATGCATTTCGTAACTTACTTCCAGAATTGCACCTTTTCTTTCTAAAACATCATAATCTAAATTTGCAATGCTTTCCTCAGTTTCACGGTAAGCATTCCGAACAAGGGCTGGATTCTCCTTTTCTAAAAGAAATTTAATAGGCCTACAGAATAACGTAGAACCTGGAGTCCTATTAACCCATAAAACTTCCTTGGATGTTAAGTTTACCAGTCTGTAACGAAAAAATTAATGTTAAAAATAATAAAAGTTTGAACATAATTAGTTACCTACTTAAGTGGCACAAATGCAATAAAAAATAAGAATTCATCTGTGTGACTTTCATTTGCAAATGTTTGTTTATAACGACTATGGCCAGAGCTACCATCCATTCCCCACTTGCAAATCAACGAAAGCTTGCATGTTTTATCGTCAACGTCACAAAGTTCACAAATTCTTTCTGCTGTTTTACGCATTAATGATTTTAAGTCCACTTCAGCTGAAATTTCTGTTACTCTTACAGGTGGAATCAATGCTTTCTTTTCGGCTTGCAACGCATACAATGATGGCAAACAATTAGGATACAATTCGTTGATTGCTTGACGCAGAACTATGTATTTTCTTTCCGAAAGATCTAAATCCATATAAAGAGCTAAAGTTTTTGCTATTGGCAAGCACTTTTGGTTAGAGTCCTGGCTTTCGGAAAAAGAATATGAGTTTCGCTTCATTTTGCTTACAGCGAATTCTAACTCCTCAAGTGAATATTTTTTAAGTAAATCTGCAACTCTGCGATTTTTAGTCTTGCTTGTAGTATACTCAAATCTTTTGGTTGGTCTGCCGCGCTTTTTTGTGGTGGCCGGTGCTGCAATTTCTACATCAATTCCTCCAGAGACTGAATCCATTGATACGTCTACACCTGCTGTGTTTGCTGTAATGTTACCATCACCTACTGTCTGGAGTAGATGGCAACCACAAATCATCTTATTCTCTCATTTTATAAATCATTTACTACTTATTAAATTTCTTGTCGCACTGTTAGTCAGCATTAATCTCTCTAGCTGTATAAAAAGCTTTGTATAATTTATGTATAACTGATAATGGTATCTACATGCTTTTTTGTCACTCACTTGCTTTTTGGATTTAAGCAAAGCAACACCAAATAAAATTATTCACTCTTTAAACTCGTCGTTTTTTGTGCAGCTAAAACGCTAGTTGCTTACATTTTGGTGACCCCGACGTGATAGTCGGTAATCGTTGGACTATCACATTATAATTTCGGTGCTATCGTGCACAAAACAGGCACAAAATTTCGTTTTGTCAGCCCAAGTGTAAATGCCAAAATCGTTCAAGTTGCCTTTTGCAGCAGCTAAAGTAAATAGTTACCGCTACCCGTATACATAAATTCGTACGGCAATCTTTAACAAAATATAAATTGCATAAAATGGCTCCACCTGTCGCTGATGAAGCTGCTTTACAGCCAACGTTCTTCAAAAGGAAAAGTTCGTCCCTTCTTAAGAAGTTGCTGGATGAAAAGACAACTTTAACCACCACACGTCTTTCTGAAATTTCATCGGCTGAGCTGAGCGTAAGAATTGACATGCTGGAGCGCCTCCTACATAACTTCGATATAGTTCAGTCCAGCTTAGAGCAAGAGGATCATGCAGAGCTTGATGGCGATGCACGAGAAAGGTTTGATTCGCTTTATATTCAAGTAAAAACTATTCTTACTCAGGAACAAAACACGCGTGGGACTACTTCGCAGCGACTTTCGTCCACCACACGTCAATTTTCTGTAGACGAACCTACGTCCACTCCATCTCTCACCATTTGTCAACCGAAGCAGCGGCTTCCTTTATTGACCCTGCCAAAATTCAGTGGTTCCTATACAGAATGGCCAAATTTTTTCTCTTTGTTCGAGAATGTAATTGGAAAAGAACCTGACCTTACTAAAACTGAGAAGCTTCAACACCTGCGCCTCTGCATGGAAAAAACTGCGCTGGACACCATTTCGTCGCTGGAAATAACCGACGAAAATTATGATATTGCTCTTAATTTACTAAAAAACAGATTTCATAACAAACGTTTGAATTTTCAGGCGCATATAAAAGGGATATTCGACTTGAAAGGCGTGGATAATGGTTCGGTCGCAGACCTCCGAGAGCTAAGTGACAAGGTAAACGCTCATCTTCGAGCATTATATACAATGGGAACAAAAGACCAAATAGGTGATTGTTTGCTGATACACCTTATTTGCCGAAAGTTGGATATAAAGTCACAAACTAAATGGGAGGAAGACACGCCATTTAATATAATACCGACATGGGAATCGATGGAAAAGTTCTTGGAAAAACGGTGCCAGATGCTGGAGAGAGTGGAGTATGCTATGGTAACTCAAACGCATAGCAATCAGGTGGGAAAGAATTTTCATAAATCATTTAAAAACATAAACAAGTCATTAGTTACGACTACTAACACCACAATTAGATGTGCCATGTGCAGCTCTCAGGAGCACACGATTCATCGTTGCTCACAGTTTTTGAATTTATCTCCTGATGAACGCTTTGCTCAAGTAAAAATCTCTAAGTTATGCCTAAATTGCTTAAAGATCGGACATGCCTTAAAATCATGCAAATCTGGCGCGTGCCATCACTGCTCATTAAAGCACAATTCTCTGCTACATCGAAATACGTCGGGCGCTGCAGCGCAGCCTTCTTTGTCACAATTTAAAACACAATTTTCTTCTTCGGCTGCTGTCGCAGCTACGCCACCGAACCCAGTCGTTGCTGAAAACGCACCTACAACATCGCCTTCGTCATTGCAATCATACTCTTCGTCCCCCACGCCACCTTCTCAAACGGTGCTGCTTTCTCACGCGTCGCAATCAGAACACTTTTCGTCGTCTAATCAGTTTGACTACCATTCATCGTTGCCTGAGAATTTCGTTTTTCTCGCCACTGCAGTGGTCTTTGTGAAGAATAAAGTTGGTTCACTCATACCATGCAGAGCTGTGCTAGATTCAGCCTCACAGGCGCACTTCGTAACAAATCGCTTTGCAAATCAATTGCAACTTCGTAGAAACAAATCGTCAACGGTAATTTCTGGCATTGGAGAGGCAGATTTCGTTGCTGATGAAACGATTTGCATTGCAATGCATTCTCGCGTAACTGATTATGTCACTCAATTTACCGCGGTCGTTGTACACACGATTACTGATGACCAACCTAGCAGCACTCTCAATAGCATTGCTTGGGATATTCCAGCAAACATCCGTCTAGCTGACCCCCTCTTTTACAAATCACAGCGAGTTGATATCCTAATTGGCGCTGGTTTATTTTTTGAGCTAATGTGTATTGGGCAAATTCGATTAAATGAACATCTTCCTTTGCTACAAAAAACCAGGCTTGGCTGGGTCATTTGCGGTGGCCGCCAAATAAGCTCAAAAAATTCTTCGTGTCTGATTTCTGCATTAAAATCTACACCGTCAGAAGAAAGTTGTGAGCTTTCTCTTAACGAATTAGTCAGCAGGTTTTGGGATACTGAGAACGTTATGGATGTGGTTCCAAAAGCAACAAAAGAGGAGCTGTTGTGTGAGAGGCACTTCATTGAAAATTGTCGTCGGTTGCCATCAGGCGAATATTCAGTACGCTTGCCAATGAAAGGGTCCACTAATCAGCTTGGAGACTCGTTTCAGACAGCCTTACATCGTTTTAAAAATTTAGAAAAGAGGCTCATGCGTCGCCATGACCTAAAAGCGCAGTATTCTGATTTCATAAATGAATATTCCGTACTCAATCATATGACTTTAATCTCTGCTCTGCAAGATAAAGTGCCCACATACTTCTTGCCTCACCACTGCGTATTTAAGGAAGAAAGTACCTCAACGAAGTTGCGGGTGGTATTCGATGGTTCAGCCACAACAACTTCTGGATCATCTTTAAATGATATCCTTATGGCTGGGCCTACCATTCAAGCAAAGTTATGTGACATTCTTCTTCAATTTCGATCATTCCCGATAGCTCTGACTGGGGACATTTGTAAAATGTACCGATGCATACGAATGTCATATCCCGACAATTTTCTTCAGTGTATTTTGTGGAGGGACAATCCTGAAGATGAAATTAAAATTTATAAATTAGACACTGTCACTTATGGCACCAAGTCTGCCGCCTTTCTCGCTATTAGAAGTTTGCACCAGCTTGCCACAGACGAGGAGCACGAGTTTCCAATTGCATCAAAAATTGTTCGCCGAGATTTTTACGTAGATGACTTAATATCTGGAGGTGATTCTACGGAAGAAGTGCACTGCATTTTGAAACAAACTACGGAAATGTTGGATAAGGCTGGCTTTCAATTGCGAAAATGGTGCTCCAGTGAACCTAAAATTTTGAAACAGATACCACAAACGGATAGAGAAACCTTTTTGAAATTTAATGATGGTACTGAAATAACAAAAACCCTCGGACTTGCATGGGACCCCACCACAGATAAGTTTTTATTTTCAATTGCTCAATTCACACTCTCAAAACGAGTGACAAAGCGCTCAGTACTTTCGTTGGTTGCTCGTATTTACGACCCGCTTGGTTTGATTGGCCCAATCATAGCAAGGGCAAAAATATTCATTCAACACTTATGGAAGGAAAACCTCGACTGCGACGAGAGTCTTCCACAATCGTTTTACTCAAAATGGAAAGAGTTATGCTCTGAATTTCAGTTTGTTGATAATTTTTCATTTCCACGATTTGTTATGCTGCCAGATTCTGTATTAGAAATCCATGCATTCTGCGATGCCAGCTTGTCAGCATATGGCGTATGTATCTACATTTGTGCAAAACACGGTGATGCAACAAAAACAAGCTTGCTTTGTTCGAAGTCGAAGGTCGCTCCCCTGAAGGTACTCACGGTCCCCAAGCTAGAGCTTTCAGCCGCTGCGCTGCTCGCACGCCTCGTGCACTCAATCTCAAAATTAGGAATTTTTAAAGGAGAGTTTCATTGCTGGTCGGACTCTACGATCGTTCTCTCATGGCTAAAAGAAGAGCCTTCTAACTATAATGTATTCGTTTCCAATAGAGTGAGTGAAATTCAGACGCTAACAAATGGTTGTAAATGGCACTACGTTCCTACCGAATTTAACCCAGCTGACATTTTATCACGAGGAGCCACTCCTAAGGAGCTTCTTAATTCATCATTATGGAAGCACGGCCCTCATTTTCTCGAAACTGGTCACTGGCCTAAAAGCCCAGTCCTTACTCGTGAGCTTCCTGAAAGGAGAAAGGTTGTTTTAATATCGTTAACAAAACCCGTTGATTTTTCTGTTGATTGTAAATTTATAAATTCCTTTGGAAAAATGCAGCGAATTTATGCATATGTCAACAAATTTTGCAAGGGGAAACAGTCATCGCCTGCAGCTGCCCTCACAGCGAAGGATTTACAAGAAGGAACATACATGCTTCTACGTATGGTACAGCGAACGCATATGAATGCAGAGTATAGAGCTTTGGAAAGTAACGAAGCGGTCAATTCATCAAGCAAAATTTATTGCTTAACGCCCTTTATTGATTCGGCTGGTATCATTCGCGTTGGTGGGCGTCTTCAAAATTCTCTGCTGGATTTCGAATCTAAGCACCCCATAATATTGCCAAAACAGCACCCTATCACCGATTCAATTATCAATTATTTCCATAACAAATTTTTGCATGCTGGTCCAAGGTCGTTGCTGGCTTCTATTCGCTTGCAGTACTGGCCGATTGGTGGCCTTAAAACTGTCAGTAGAGTCACAAATAAATGCATCAGATGTTTTCGAATGAAACCCAAAACGTATGAGCACATCATGGGAAATTTACCGCAGGAGCGAGTGCAGGCTTGCAGAACATTTTTAGTGACTGGCATTGACTTCTGCGGTCCATTCTTTTATCAATCGGAAGTTCGGAATAGGCCAGCAGTCAAATGCTACATATGTCTTTTTATATGTTTCGCCACAAAGGCTATCCATTTGGAGCTTACGAAGGATTTATCTACGGAATCATTTTTAGCCGCTCTTAAGAGATTTATCTTCACCCGTAATAAGCCCAAAACTATATGGTCAGACAACGCAACCAATTTTGTAGGCGCAAATAACGAGCTAGCTGAATTGAAGAAACTTTTTGAAAACCAAAACCACATACAAGCCGTAAAGGCGATGTGTCTCAAAGACAGCATAGATTGGGAGTTCATCCCACCTCGATCGCCCCATTTCGGGGGGCTATGGGAAGCTTCTATCAAAATTGCAAAGTACCATTTTTGGCGTGTTGTCGGAACCTCTTCAATGAATTTTGAAGAGCTCAGAACGCTTGTTTGTCAAATAGCTGCAATTGTTAATTCTCGGCCTTTGTTTCCCATTACAGATAACCCAAACGACTTGGAAGTACTTACACCAGCCCACTTTCTTTCTGGAGCTCCGTTTACCTCAATAGTGGAACCGGACGTCACCTCGTTAAACATAAATCGCCTTAGCAGGTGGCAGCGAGTCTGCTATTTACAGCAAATATTCTGGAAGAAGTGGTCTGCGGAATATCTAACATTACTGCAGGAACGCAGCAAATGGCGCAGTCTTACTCCTAATGTTGCTACCGGTGCGATGGTCTTGTTGAAGGATGAAAATCTACCACCATTTAAGTGGCCTCTAGCAAGAGTTGTTGAAACGATCAAGGGAGACGATGGCGTAGCACGCGTAGCAATTGTGCGAACCAGCTTTGGCACAACCAGGAGAGCCATATCCAAAATGTGTGTTCTACCGATCGAAGACGATACTGTTGGAAAAGCACCTCTTCCAACGGGGGGAGGATGTCTGGAGTAGATGGCAACCACAAATCATCTTATTCTCTCATTTTATAAATCATTTACTACTTATTAAATTTCTTGTCGCACTGTTAGTCAGCATTAATCTCTCTAGCTGTATAAAAAGCTTTGTATAATTTATGTATAACTGATAATGGTATCTACATGCTTTTTTGTCACTCACTTGCTTTTTGGATTTAAGCAAAGCAACACCAAATAAAATTATTCACTCTTTAAACTCGTCGTTTTTTGTGCAGCTAAAACGCTAGTTGCTTACATTTTGGTGACCCCGACGTGATAGTCGGTAATCGTTGGACTATCACATTATAATTTCGGTGCTATCGTGCACAAAACAGGCACAAAATTTCGTTTTGTCAGCCCAAGTGTAAATGCCAAAATCGTTCAAGTTGCCTTTTGCAGCAGCTAAAGTAAATAGTTACCGCTACCCGTATACATAAATTCGTACGGCAATCTTTAACAAAATATAAATTGCATAAAATGGCTCCACCTGTCGCTGATGAAGCTGCTTTACAGCCAACGTTCTTCAAAAGGAAAAGTTCGTCCCTTCTTAAGAAGTTGCTGGATGAAAAGACAACTTTAACCACCACACGTCTTTCTGAAATTTCATCGGCTGAGCTGAGCGTAAGAATTGACATGCTGGAGCGCCTCCTACATAACTTCGATATAGTTCAGTCCAGCTTAGAGCAAGAGGATCATGCAGAGCTTGATGGCGATGCACGAGAAAGGTTTGATTCGCTTTATATTCAAGTAAAAACTATTCTTACTCAGGAACAAAACACGCGTGGGACTACTTCGCAGCGACTTTCGTCCACCACACGTCAATTTTCTGTAGACGAACCTACGTCCACTCCATCTCTCACCATTTGTCAACCGAAGCAGCGGCTTCCTTTATTGACCCTGCCAAAATTCAGTGGTTCCTATACAGAATGGCCAAATTTTTTCTCTTTGTTCGAGAATGTAATTGGAAAAGAACCTGACCTTACTAAAACTGAGAAGCTTCAACACCTGCGCCTCTGCATGGAAAAAACTGCGCTGGACACCATTTCGTCGCTGGAAATAACCGACGAAAATTATGATATTGCTCTTAATTTACTAAAAAACAGATTTCATAACAAACGTTTGAATTTTCAGGCGCATATAAAAGGGATATTCGACTTGAAAGGCGTGGATAATGGTTCGGTCGCAGACCTCCGAGAGCTAAGTGACAAGGTAAACGCTCATCTTCGAGCATTATATACAATGGGAACAAAAGACCAAATAGGTGATTGTTTGCTGATACACCTTATTTGCCGAAAGTTGGATATAAAGTCACAAACTAAATGGGAGGAAGACACGCCATTTAATATAATACCGACATGGGAATCGATGGAAAAGTTCTTGGAAAAACGGTGCCAGATGCTGGAGAGAGTGGAGTATGCTATGGTAACTCAAACGCATAGCAATCAGGTGGGAAAGAATTTTCATAAATCATTTAAAAACATAAACAAGTCATTAGTTACGACTACTAACACCACAATTAGATGTGCCATGTGCAGCTCTCAGGAGCACACGATTCATCGTTGCTCACAGTTTTTGAATTTATCTCCTGATGAACGCTTTGCTCAAGTAAAAATCTCTAAGTTATGCCTAAATTGCTTAAAGATCGGACATGCCTTAAAATCATGCAAATCTGGCGCGTGCCATCACTGCTCATTAAAGCACAATTCTCTGCTACATCGAAATACGTCGGGCGCTGCAGCGCAGCCTTCTTTGTCACAATTTAAAACACAATTTTCTTCTTCGGCTGCTGTCGCAGCTACGCCACCGAACCCAGTCGTTGCTGAAAACGCACCTACAACATCGCCTTCGTCATTGCAATCATACTCTTCGTCCCCCACGCCACCTTCTCAAACGGTGCTGCTTTCTCACGCGTCGCAATCAGAACACTTTTCGTCGTCTAATCAGTTTGACTACCATTCATCGTTGCCTGAGAATTTCGTTTTTCTCGCCACTGCAGTGGTCTTTGTGAAGAATAAAGTTGGTTCACTCATACCATGCAGAGCTGTGCTAGATTCAGCCTCACAGGCGCACTTCGTAACAAATCGCTTTGCAAATCAATTGCAACTTCGTAGAAACAAATCGTCAACGGTAATTTCTGGCATTGGAGAGGCAGATTTCGTTGCTGATGAAACGATTTGCATTGCAATGCATTCTCGCGTAACTGATTATGTCACTCAATTTACCGCGGTCGTTGTACACACGATTACTGATGACCAACCTAGCAGCACTCTCAATAGCATTGCTTGGGATATTCCAGCAAACATCCGTCTAGCTGACCCCCTCTTTTACAAATCACAGCGAGTTGATATCCTAATTGGCGCTGGTTTATTTTTTGAGCTAATGTGTATTGGGCAAATTCGATTAAATGAACATCTTCCTTTGCTACAAAAAACCAGGCTTGGCTGGGTCATTTGCGGTGGCCGCCAAATAAGCTCAAAAAATTCTTCGTGTCTGATTTCTGCATTAAAATCTACACCGTCAGAAGAAAGTTGTGAGCTTTCTCTTAACGAATTAGTCAGCAGGTTTTGGGATACTGAGAACGTTATGGATGTGGTTCCAAAAGCAACAAAAGAGGAGCTGTTGTGTGAGAGGCACTTCATTGAAAATTGTCGTCGGTTGCCATCAGGCGAATATTCAGTACGCTTGCCAATGAAAGGGTCCACTAATCAGCTTGGAGACTCGTTTCAGACAGCCTTACATCGTTTTAAAAATTTAGAAAAGAGGCTCATGCGTCGCCATGACCTAAAAGCGCAGTATTCTGATTTCATAAATGAATATTCCGTACTCAATCATATGACTTTAATCTCTGCTCTGCAAGATAAAGTGCCCACATACTTCTTGCCTCACCACTGCGTATTTAAGGAAGAAAGTACCTCAACGAAGTTGCGGGTGGTATTCGATGGTTCAGCCACAACAACTTCTGGATCATCTTTAAATGATATCCTTATGGCTGGGCCTACCATTCAAGCAAAGTTATGTGACATTCTTCTTCAATTTCGATCATTCCCGATAGCTCTGACTGGGGACATTTGTAAAATGTACCGATGCATACGAATGTCATATCCCGACAATTTTCTTCAGTGTATTTTGTGGAGGGACAATCCTGAAGATGAAATTAAAATTTATAAATTAGACACTGTCACTTATGGCACCAAGTCTGCCGCCTTTCTCGCTATTAGAAGTTTGCACCAGCTTGCCACAGACGAGGAGCACGAGTTTCCAATTGCATCAAAAATTGTTCGCCGAGATTTTTACGTAGATGACTTAATATCTGGAGGTGATTCTACGGAAGAAGTGCACTGCATTTTGAAACAAACTACGGAAATGTTGGATAAGGCTGGCTTTCAATTGCGAAAATGGTGCTCCAGTGAACCTAAAATTTTGAAACAGATACCACAAACGGATAGAGAAACCTTTTTGAAATTTAATGATGGTACTGAAATAACAAAAACCCTCGGACTTGCATGGGACCCCACCACAGATAAGTTTTTATTTTCAATTGCTCAATTCACACTCTCAAAACGAGTGACAAAGCGCTCAGTACTTTCGTTGGTTGCTCGTATTTACGACCCGCTTGGTTTGATTGGCCCAATCATAGCAAGGGCAAAAATATTCATTCAACACTTATGGAAGGAAAACCTCGACTGCGACGAGAGTCTTCCACAATCGTTTTACTCAAAATGGAAAGAGTTATGCTCTGAATTTCAGTTTGTTGATAATTTTTCATTTCCACGATTTGTTATGCTGCCAGATTCTGTATTAGAAATCCATGCATTCTGCGATGCCAGCTTGTCAGCATATGGCGTATGTATCTACATTTGTGCAAAACACGGTGATGCAACAAAAACAAGCTTGCTTTGTTCGAAGTCGAAGGTCGCTCCCCTGAAGGTACTCACGGTCCCCAAGCTAGAGCTTTCAGCCGCTGCGCTGCTCGCACGCCTCGTGCACTCAATCTCAAAATTAGGAATTTTTAAAGGAGAGTTTCATTGCTGGTCGGACTCTACGATCGTTCTCTCATGGCTAAAAGAAGAGCCTTCTAACTATAATGTATTCGTTTCCAATAGAGTGAGTGAAATTCAGACGCTAACAAATGGTTGTAAATGGCACTACGTTCCTACCGAATTTAACCCAGCTGACATTTTATCACGAGGAGCCACTCCTAAGGAGCTTCTTAATTCATCATTATGGAAGCACGGCCCTCATTTTCTCGAAACTGGTCACTGGCCTAAAAGCCCAGTCCTTACTCGTGAGCTTCCTGAAAGGAGAAAGGTTGTTTTAATATCGTTAACAAAACCCGTTGATTTTTCTGTTGATTGTAAATTTATAAATTCCTTTGGAAAAATGCAGCGAATTTATGCATATGTCAACAAATTTTGCAAGGGGAAACAGTCATCGCCTGCAGCTGCCCTCACAGCGAAGGATTTACAAGAAGGAACATACATGCTTCTACGTATGGTACAGCGAACGCATATGAATGCAGAGTATAGAGCTTTGGAAAGTAACGAAGCGGTCAATTCATCAAGCAAAATTTATTGCTTAACGCCCTTTATTGATTCGGCTGGTATCATTCGCGTTGGTGGGCGTCTTCAAAATTCTCTGCTGGATTTCGAATCTAAGCACCCCATAATATTGCCAAAACAGCACCCTATCACCGATTCAATTATCAATTATTTCCATAACAAATTTTTGCATGCTGGTCCAAGGTCGTTGCTGGCTTCTATTCGCTTGCAGTACTGGCCGATTGGTGGCCTTAAAACTGTCAGTAGAGTCACAAATAAATGCATCAGATGTTTTCGAATGAAACCCAAAACGTATGAGCACATCATGGGAAATTTACCGCAGGAGCGAGTGCAGGCTTGCAGAACATTTTTAGTGACTGGCATTGACTTCTGCGGTCCATTCTTTTATCAATCGGAAGTTCGGAATAGGCCAGCAGTCAAATGCTACATATGTCTTTTTATATGTTTCGCCACAAAGGCTATCCATTTGGAGCTTACGAAGGATTTATCTACGGAATCATTTTTAGCCGCTCTTAAGAGATTTATCTTCACCCGTAATAAGCCCAAAACTATATGGTCAGACAACGCAACCAATTTTGTAGGCGCAAATAACGAGCTAGCTGAATTGAAGAAACTTTTTGAAAACCAAAACCACATACAAGCCGTAAAGGCGATGTGTCTCAAAGACAGCATAGATTGGGAGTTCATCCCACCTCGATCGCCCCATTTCGGGGGGCTATGGGAAGCTTCTATCAAAATTGCAAAGTACCATTTTTGGCGTGTTGTCGGAACCTCTTCAATGAATTTTGAAGAGCTCAGAACGCTTGTTTGTCAAATAGCTGCAATTGTTAATTCTCGGCCTTTGTTTCCCATTACAGATAACCCAAACGACTTGGAAGTACTTACACCAGCCCACTTTCTTTCTGGAGCTCCGTTTACCTCAATAGTGGAACCGGACGTCACCTCGTTAAACATAAATCGCCTTAGCAGGTGGCAGCGAGTCTGCTATTTACAGCAAATATTCTGGAAGAAGTGGTCTGCGGAATATCTAACATTACTGCAGGAACGCAGCAAATGGCGCAGTCTTACTCCTAATGTTGCTACCGGTGCGATGGTCTTGTTGAAGGATGAAAATCTACCACCATTTAAGTGGCCTCTAGCAAGAGTTGTTGAAACGATCAAGGGAGACGATGGCGTAGCACGCGTAGCAATTGTGCGAACCAGCTTTGGCACAACCAGGAGAGCCATATCCAAAATGTGTGTTCTACCGATCGAAGACGATACTGTTGGAAAAGCACCTCTTCCAACGGGGGGAGGATGTCTGGAGTAGATGGCAACCACAAATCATCTTATTCTCTCATTTTATAAATCATTTACTACTTATTAAATTTCTTGTCGCACTGTTAGTCAGCATTAATCTCTCTAGCTGTATAAAAAGCTTTGTATAATTTATGTATAACTGATAATGGTATCTACATGCTTTTTTGTCACTCACTTGCTTTTTGGATTTAAGCAAAGCAACACCAAATAAAATTATTCACTCTTTAAACTCGTCGTTTTTTGTGCAGCTAAAACGCTAGTTGCTTACACCTACATTTGCATGTCTTGTGCTCGGGCCCTTAATGTGTTTATTTTGTTATTTTAATATTTTTAATGTAAATGTAAAAGTTAAATAAAACTTACATCATCCAGGTGAAAAAATGTTTTAGTTAACCACTTAGAATGCCTAATTTCAAAAATGTTTCTATTGCATTTAGTTTCTCGCCACAACTTTTTCACTGCACTATTAAAAAACGAAATTTTTTTTAATAATTGTTTTTTGTCATAATTTGAGTTCCCAATTTGTTGTTCAACATAATTCAACAACGCCGATATTTTATTTTTTGAAGATGCTGTTAACCAACAATCAATAACATCTGAATTTTTTAAAATAATTGCCATCGTCACATTTTAAATGCAAAGTTCTTCTATTATTTTTACAACAATTGTTTTCATTCTTAATTAAGATGAGCCCGTGTGAATTTTTAATTTCGAATTCGAATTATAATGTAATGCAGGAATAGCAAAACATATGTTACACCATGATCATACACCTGACTTGTACAAAGCAAGAATATAAGACATAACAATAAGTAAAATAAAATGTTACAATAACAACAAAGAGAACATTACGCGGTCTGTTGTTAAGTTCTATAAATAAATGTTATGTTAACCCACACACGATCATCGGGTAAAATTTCACCCATTTCAAGCTTTAAAACTGATCTTAAGCTCGTTTAAATAATTTTTTAGGTATTTATTTTTTATTGTTTTCTTATTAATTATTATAATAATTATTTTATTGAATATTCTTTAAACGGTCATTAAAAAATTGAATAAAAACTCCTTGAATAAAGCAAAACAAATTATATTTTCATTCAAAAAGTAAAGAAACTTTACTTTTTTTTTACTTTTGTGTGGGTACTAAACAAGCTGAAACTTTGAAATTGAAAATAAGTTGATTTATTAGTTTTTAAGAGTTTGTTGAAATCAGCGCCAAAGTAGCGATAATTCAAACAGCCAACGGTGATTAAAAATGTGAATTTAGACATTTTTTAAAACTTTTTTTTTTTTAAGTTGCGGTAAAAAGCGGGCATAAATTATTTTTTATACCTTTAAAAAACACTATTAACTAAATAAAAAAAAAATAAAAAAATGTATGTTCAGCTTTTTTTTTTTTAAGTTCCATTAAACTTTTGTAATTTTTGCAAATTTTTAGAAAAATACCTTCTTTTCAAGCGATTACAAACAATTCCAGTAAACATATTCCATACATAATTTATTTTTTGAGAGTTTTGCTCACACTAAATAACATACAAATCAAAAGTTTAAGCTCGTTCTTAAAAAAATAAATTTTTGGGAATTATTTTCTTGAAGCAATACAAATTGGTGATTGAAAATGTGAATTTGGAACCTTTTTAAAACTTTTTTTTTTAAGTTGCGGTAAAAAGCGGGCATAAATTATTTTTTATACCTTTAAAAAACACTATTAACTAAATAAAAAAAAATAAAAAAATGTATGTTCAGCTTTATTTTTTTTTAAAGTTCCATCAAACTTTTGTAGTTTTTGAAGTTTTATAGAAAAAATATATTTTTTGCGAGATATTGAAAATAATTTAAGTTAACATATTCAAAAAGAATTTTATTTTTGCCAAATTTTAAATAAACTGAACAAAGCAAAAATCAAAATTTCAACCTATTTTTTTAAAAAATTAATTTTTGAGAATTTTTTTCTTAAAGCAGTACAATTCATTTTTTCAATTCATTATTTTTTGCTTCAATTTCACTGACTTTAGCGCCCTCTGCTGAAGTGTAGGAGAGTCAAACGAAACCAATTCTTTCAAATTTATTTGAGTTGTGTTGTTATCTGTCCATCGCTATAACTTACATTACATTTTGAGACAATTTTTTTTTTTTGATTTATGTCTATGAGACAAAGCACTGTGCACCGTTTTCAACCGAGCCGATTGGCTATCTGGGAAGCGAAAAAATGAAAGCAACTCATGTGTGTTTATGTATGTATGTTTTACATACATATTAATAAAAAACAACAAGAACAACAAAAGCAGCACAACAACGAACGACGTAATTACGAACCAAACAAGCAAACACAACAACAACAACAACCTTAAAAATAGCATAAGCAGCTACTGCAGCTAAGCAGCTAAGCAGCTAAGCAGCTTGTGCATTTCTCATACGAATATATAAATTTTTAACCTTCTTAAATTTTGCTATTTTATTAGATATTCGTTTCATTCTTACTAAAACTAATATTTTGGCATTTTTTTTTCTTGGTACGATGAATATTAAATGCTGTAGGTATACCCCAAAGTGTCAAATATCACTTTGAAAAAATTCGTGAAAATGACTGCCATACAAACCGCGCTGTAAGTCGTAATTCTACGTCAAAACAAATTTTGAAAAAGTTTTAAGTCGTCAGCGGCGATACTTCGGTGGCAATTCCTTTATGGTTTGTGCAGGTTTTAGTTACAGAGGAACCACTCCAATTTCAAGTTTTCACTAAAGTGGATTTAGAGTATTACATTCAACTGTTGGACGAAGTTTTAGTTGCCTTTGGAGAAGAAATTGCCGTACCAGAGTTTATTTTTCAGCTGGTCAATGCTGCAATACATCGGTCGTAAAAGAAAAAAGATTTTGGCCGCACTTACTCCAGATTTGAATCCAATTGAAAACCTTTGGTTCATATTTTAGACCAAAGTTTTCCATCATTAGCTCCAGTTTAAGGAATGTTTTGTGTGTTATGTAAATATGTTAATGTTAATGTTGTGTGGTAGAGATGCGTACTGCGACCTAAATGAGATCTATTGTACCTCCTTCTCAAAGCTCCGCTGGGTTTGCGGATTACAGAATTTCATCCAGCCCTATTTCTCTAATGAATTTGAGAATATTCTTAGGTTCAAGGGATGAAACCTGCTCTAGACTCAGCTCATAATTCCCCAGTGCTAGTTTACGTCTGCGAGCCACGGCGTCGCAGTTTGTAAGTAGGTGTATTGGAGTCTCCTCTGCTTCTTCACAGAAACGGCAGTTACTATCGGTCTCTATGCCCAATTTCATCAGGTGGTATTTGAGTTAACAGTGTCCTGTAAGGAACCCCGTTAGAATCCTAAGATTCGGTTTGCCTAAGCTTATGCACAATTTTGCTCTCCGAGTGTTAAAATCTCTGAGGAGCAATTTGGATTGCCTTAGCTTTGGGAGGCTTTTCCAAAGGTTTGATCGTTTATGCCTCTCCTCCCTTCTTAGTTCTTCTTTTATAGAATGTGTGCCCAATCCGCAGAATGGTTCTGGTCCTATAAATTTTGTGGCTGCACCCTGTCGCGCTAGTCCATCGGCTTCTTCGTTACCCTGTATTCCTTTGTGTCCTGGGACCCAAAGTATAGTAACAGTGTTATTCTTGCCTAGTTCGTTGAGTTTTGTTAGGCATTCCCATGTTATTCTCGATGATATCTCACAGGAAACTAATGCTTTGATTGCTGCTTGGCTGTCTGACATCACAACTATATCCTGACCTTTGTGTTTACGGTCCAGATTGAATTGTGCACACAGCTGTATTGCTAGGATCTCCGCTTGGAAGATACTGAGTGTTGTCCCCAGAGGTTCAAAGTGCTTGGTTCTTGGCCCGTACACCCCTGCGCCTATACCTTCCAATGTCTTGGACCCATCTGTATACCATGCTATACTGTGTGGTTTCTTGACTTGCGATATCATCTCGCTGTCCCACTCTTTCTTGGTACTAAGCTTAATTCCGAAGTGTTTTTCGAAGTTATACCTTTTTACTATATCGTCTCTTGGTAGATCGATGTAGGGAGTGTGCTTTGCAATATCCTCCTTCTCTCTACTGCTGATAGTTTTATGTAAATATGTTACAAACCACTGACTTAATATATATTTCATAAATTTTTTTATATTATTTTATTTTTTTTCCGTTTCTTTTAAGGATGAAGTTTTTTTAAAATTTTATTATTTTGATATTAAAGTAAATAAAATCTGAAAAAATTGCAAAATATTGCTTTTCTCTCTTAAGAACATCAAAAATTCTATTTGACTTCATAATTATTTCGATAGGTTTATACTCTCTGTAGGGTAATATTTTGGTTTGATTTCTGCCTTAGTAATATGTACTTGTTTATTTTCTTTTTCAAATTATATTTTAAAATAATATCAAAAATATTTATGTATACACATAAAATTTCATGATTTTGATTATTGTTGTTCAAATATTTTCACAAATCACAAAACAAATTATGTATCAAAATAAAAATACAAATATCATACACTACACTCTCCTCATCAAAATTGTTTCTTATTTGAAAATTTAACACATTTCCCCACACATCATAATAGTCTTCTTATTGATTGATTGATATACTTTTTGTATCTCATATAAATTTTCTATTGTAATTTGCAATTAGTAATTAGTATTTGTAATTTGCAACATACAAGTTTCTCGATAAATGCGATTTCAGTAGGACTTGAAAGAACTATTTTGTTTTCTGTTGAATTTTAATTGTTGGAAAAAATATTTTGCAAAACTACAGAATTATTATAAAAAAAAAACAGACAAAGAGTAAATTTGATTACAGTAAAATAGGTCGTGCCTTATGCTAAAAACCACGGGAAAGACTTCTGCATTCCAAGAATACATTTTAATGCTGTTTTAGGGTCTGCTTTGAGACCTGGTGTTCAGCTGTTCTCGTATGAAGAACCTGACAGTGGTGTGCACATATATTTAAAGCAGTTGAAGCAGAATGCAAACAATTTTCACAGACACAATTTTCCATGAAATATATGTGATTTAAGTTGAAAAGTTAAAAAAGTCCACACCAACGACAGGATAAGAGAGGAGGGTGACAAAGTGTCTTCACAAAAAAAAACTGTTAATTTTTAATTTTGTTTTTGGTTTATTGGTTAGTGAAAAATAGCGTCTGCCACAAGCCAACGGGCGAAATAGTCAGCTAAAAAACATAAACATGTCCATAACATATTTATTTCGTGGTAAGGAATTTAAGCAAATTTACTTAAAATACAACATCAGCAAATATGTACCACAAGGTTAAAACATGCAGCTTGCAAGAATTCAGCTAAACAAAAAGAAGGATTTGAGTTTTGCCCGATTATGTTTAAAAAGTTGACAGCACTTGCGTATTGGATGTGTTTTAAATATAAAAAAAGTACTGTAAATTTATGCAAGTATGCGAAAATTTTGTTTACTCAAAGTTTGCTGTTGCAAGAATTTCAGAGTTATTTGACCCGTGCTGCTTCATCAAAAATTAGCAGCATACATAATTTCGTTGTATTTTTCTTATATCTTACTCGTATTTGCTTTGAAAAAAGTTTTCTAATTAGTAGTGAGCAAAGGATGAGCAAAGTAAGCACTGTTGAAACGAAACTAATGAAAATAAGTCAGAAAAAAGCAGGAGACCGTTTGTGTCCAGGATATGCGTCTTCCTCTGGCAGGAAAGCGCTTAATATGCTTGTTAATAGAATTATGAATTTCATTAATTCTAACTCTGTAGATATTCCGGAAATTTGTGGTTGGTTGGTAGTTTGTTGACTGTCTCAAAAGATGTACTTTTCAGGATTCATGTTTTGTTTTGGTTATCATTGCGATTGAGCTACAGCTACTTATTAGACTGCGTGTTGTTTTAGCTTTTGTTCGTTGCAGAAAAATTTGCCAATCTGCAAAAGTTATGAGAACAAATAAGCACAAATCTAAGGAATAAACTGTTAAATGAAATCAATGGATTGTGGACTGGTTCGAGGCTTTACTGCACAGGGATTAAACCATAAAGCATGTAAATTAAAGCAAGCAAAATTAAAAAGGATGCGAAAAAACAGAATATGGAGTATGTTTAAGACAACTTTGAATGATACTAAGGAATCAATCTATAGTGTCAAACAAATAGCAATAGTTTTCACCGACAGTCCAGCAATGCTGTTTTATTTTATAAATTCACTTGGACAGACCATAATGACAAAGTGTGGCATAAGCAATAGCAGGACTTTTTCGGTGAAGAATCTGAAAATACTAATCATTGCTTTATACGTTCAACACTGAATCAAAAAAGCACTAAAATATTATAGTAAAAAAAAGTATAGCAGTGAGAGGACTGCTGACCGAAGCGAAAACCTATATATAAAATATAAATGGAAGACGTTGTCCTGCCACGGACCGCCTTACTGCTATATAAGAATTTTCTGCTATAAAAAGGGGTTTCGGACTATCCTACATTTAGGATGGATTTGACAGGTCGGACGGACATGTAGGATGTGCGAAAGCTCATACTGCAGCCCGTCCTACATGTAGGATGAAATCAAAAAGTTTTAAAAGTTCCGCTCTGATCTTGTTCTTCTCTGTGCGTCCTTGTTTGTAGATTTCCTTGGTAATTGTTGTTGGCGCAGTTAGCCGGCAATTTTTTGTGGACGTTGTGAATTCTAATAGTGTAGCTACAGTCGGCATATGAAATTAGAATTATTTTTGTTAAGAGTTTATAACAATTTATTAAATTTTTTATATATTACTGAAACTATTTATTTTAAGGAATAGTGGATTATATGGTAAATAATTAAAGTAATTTATTTAAATAATTTCATTATTGAATTAATATAAAAAATTTAAAGCTTATTTATATCAATTTATATCATAACACTAACACAATATACATGTTCACCATATCTATATTGCGTTGTGTATTAAAAATAGACTTTTTACACTTTTACTAAAAACAAACAGATTTACCAATATTATATATACATACTCTTTAATTCATATGTATAAACTGTTTTCTAAATTAGTTCAATGTCATATGCTGAGTGTAGTTACAAATAAGCATCCACAAAAAATAAAAGCTTACTGTACAAAAATAACTACTTAGCAAATTAACAACAACAACGCAAAGAGAATTACATGATCTCAGCGGTTGCGCAGCGTTAGAGGGGATGAATTGAATTGGCGGCGTAAAATATACAGCACTTTGCATGCTATATTTTCTGTTTGCCTGCTGTTTCGTTAATTTTTTTTTTAATTTTTTAACAGTTTTTTAAGTTTACAATGTTACAATTTTACGAAATATGTTGCAAGTACAAGCTCTCGAATTAAATATGTCGCAAATTGATAAAATGCAAATAAAATAAAATATTTGCGCTAAAACACGACCGAAATGTCAAAATTTGTAATTGTCAAAATTTCATCGTACATTTGACACAGCAAAAAAGACAAATTTATTTCAACACACAAATTTTATTCAACTTGATATTTTCTATCCTACCACAACTGATTGACACACAGCCATAGTTGACAACTCTGAATATAAAATGTCGCAGTGGTGAAAATAAAAAGCCACTGACAAATACAACAAGTGTGAAAATTGTAGAACTTTGTTTGACGATATGTAATAAAATAAGAGCATGCATGTAATTATTTGAATGTTCAACATATTCCTTCATCACAACTTAAAGATTAAAATGTTAAAACACTCAATCCATACATTATTTTTCCTGTTTGCAAACGAAGTTCCAGCAGAAAAAAGAAGAAAAAAAAGAAGAATGATCCATTTTTAAATCTCACCATGAATAGCAGCTGTTTGAGTAAAAGCAAATTTTTCAAAAATGTTGACAAAGATTCGACTCGCGTCGTTTCATCACCGAGGTCGTGAAGCGCGACTAGCCAGTTGTAATTGTTTTGTGGTCCATCCGCTGATGCGACCGACACAATTAAAGTACAGTTTTAAATAGAATCAAAAAGATTCATAATTTGTGATGGCTTTTTAAGATCTATCGATTTTGGCCAAATAATTTCCTCATCAGTGAGGAATCTTCTTGAGCTAGGGAAGCCTAGTTCTCGCAGTAACTTAAATATCAAAAAAAAAAAAAAAAAAAAAATGTTGACAAATACAACAACTGAAGAAATTGCCAAACTTAAAAGGCATATATATATATAAATATAAACCGAATTAATAATAAGTTTAGGTTGCAAACATCTTATTGCAACCTAACTTAAGTATTTATATACTAACAAACAGATTATATGCATTAATTTCAGGAGTTGCCAAGTGATTTCTTTGTGAGCTTGCGGCCGAATGACGAATTGCTTGGAAAAATACGATGATGCAAACGAATGATTTACCCTCTTCCAAAATCGTTCAACGCGCCTAAAGAAGTTTTCACTTCAAAAACTTTTACGCTCACATTTTGTGGCCGATAATGCAAAAATTTTAATTTTTATATAATGACACAATCATATTTTACGTTAGATTACGTTTTACAGTGTAGTTTGTACAGGGGTCTTTTTCACGAATTTTTTCAAGTACATGTAAGGTTTTTAGTGTACACTTTGGGGTATACCCTCTGCCCTGAATATTCATCGTATAAGGATAAAATAAATGACAAAACATAAACGCTCCAAAACATTAGTTATGGAGCGAACAGAACGAATATCCAGCTTTGGGTTTTGTTATTTCTTTAATAAAGTCACAAAATAGCAAAATCTTAGTAGAAAAAAGTAAGACTTTTGTATAAGAAAAAAAAAATGCTTCAGTAGCTACTTGTTGTTGGTTTGGTTTGTGTCAAAATCACGAATGCAGCATAGCGACGTTTGTTGTTGTGTTGATTCTGCTGTTGTTGTTGTTGTTAATGTGTATGTAAAATTTACATACATAAATACATATGAATTGCTTTCGTTATTGGAGCTTATTACTATAACTATTCCATAGCAAATTATGTTTCTGTTTGCTAAAATTAAAATTTTAAACTACATACAAAATATTTATAAGCTCTTTTCAGCTAGGAAAATAAAAATTCATATTATTCCAAAATACTTGTTTACATATATTAAACATAATATTGAATTATATATAATTTCAACCAACGTAAAAATGAATAAAAACAACAAGTTTATCACCAAATATTATGTTAGAAAACAAATTTGTTTTTAAATAATTTTTATTTATACGATGAAATGATTATAAAATAATTTTGGAAAACATATCGTCGTTGCGCGTGCAATGACGTGTATTCGCCACTTGCAAAACCGCGGTATAGTGCAAAAGGCAAAAATTTATTGAATTTTCATTTTGATCATTTATGATTGATTATTCATTTTGATATTTCATAAAATGCATATTTAAGTAGAAAGCATATGTCTTATTTCAATAAATGTTTATTTAAGTTAAAAATCCATTCGATAATTTAAAATAAAATCGATTTTTCTGCACTTCTTTAAGATTTAACTATCACCGTATGTGGGTATGTGAAAGTAGTGGCTACGCGGCATTGCACGAGCAACGACGATATAAAAAAAAAACACAATTTTTCTCTATCTATATCTACACTTTTATATAAAAATGAAACTTTTAAAAAGTTAGCATGTTTGTAGCTGCCGGTAAACTCAAAAACCGCTGAACGCATTTATGTGAAATTTTCACTATTCGAATCAAAATTGATCATAGATGGTTCAAGTATACTCAAAATGTTGATATATATAGTAGCGAACAAGTTATAGACTGAGAAACTGGCTTAAATCTCAATTTTTGGTGAAATTCGGCACATTTTCCCATCTCCTGCTTAAACAGTAAAATATATCTGAAAATGAGATGTATAAACATATGAAAGATCTTCCGGATTCCAATAAAAAAGTCTAAGGTTACATGCATCTACGATCAATGATTTTGTCATAAATTGCTATTTTACCAAATTTTTACTTCACCTTTCTGTTTTCTTTACTTCTAGTTATTTAATTTTTTTCATTATATGGTTACTCCGTATGCTTATAATTTTAACCTTATGTTCACTTTTTAAACCAACCTTGATTTATTTATTATACTGTAATTCATATATAACAAAAAATAAATATACATGTATGTATATATATAGTATATATATAGTATATAGTATATACTATATAGTATATATATATATAGTGTAGTATATATATATAGTATATAGTTTTAACCTTTTTAAGGCTGATTTTGACAGTTCTGTAGACCGGTTCTGTAACTTTTCTCACCGTAGTTTTCACCAGATTTTCTCATTTTTTCGTCATTGCGATGTCATTCTCACTTGCAATGTCTCTGTAATAAAATGAGAAAAATCGGTGACTCTTTTCGCCTACACGATTGTTTCAATTCTACTTTCAAAGGAACTCGATAGACGAAGTGTTTCTGTAAATTAAAATATGCGACTCGAATCAATTGCAGTTCTCACTAAATCCTAACTTGGTGAGAAAAATTGCTACTTGCTTAAGCAATAGTCATATTCAATGAAGTTTTGGAAATAAATGTATCTACGTAACAAATACTTCTACCGGGTAAAAAGTATCAACTTAAATTTTTTCTTGTAGTTTATAAATATATTATTAACGAAATATTATATGTACTACAATGTATAAATTATTGAATACCTAAACTGAAATATTTCATAAATTAAATTTATTGAATTAAGCTAGGATTGCAATTTGTGGATAAGGTTACTGCATTTAATGTGAACATACTAAGTGTTAAAGTGTTTATCATCAAAACAAGTAATTGCCAGCAAAATAATACAAAACGTGTATATCCGCCATTTTCATAAATAAAACACTTATAATATTTATGTTAGTTGTTATAATGTTAGTTGTTTATGTTACAAAGTTGTTTGTCACTTGTTGCAATTGGATATATTCCCTTTCACTTGTGTATCTTTTTCATCACGGACCACTATTTACTCGCTTAGTGTAACTTAATCAGTTACAGAAACACTCGTTTTTGCAAAAGTGAGTACTTTGAAATGAAACACTGTGACGTCAGAATAAGTGACTATTTGTCGCAATAGTTACAGAACCGAGCTACTTGTCAGTAAGAATAAGAGCACATTCAGCCCTAACATTACTTTGTATAATTATACCATGATATTGTCCTCATACATACGAATGACAAAGACATGCGATTGTAATATATGTGGGTTTTTAGTCAAAACACTTAATGTTTGTTTTAGATTTAATTAAATTTTATTAGATTTAGTTTTTATTTCTAAAAGTTTACATTTAATTTTATATTTATTTAACTTAGTTTTCATTTTTTAAAAGTTTACATTTCATTTTATATTTATTTAACTTAGTTTTCATTTTTTAAAGCTTAAAAATTGTTTTGTGTGTTTCACTGCGCGTTGGTTTTGTTCGGCGAGTTCTGTTTTTACTGTCCGTTCTTCGGTATTCCAAAAAAGATCAACGCTTCGTTATTTTCTTTATGTTCGTTCTTTTCAGGGGTGTCAATGTCGTAATCGTTAATGGTCAGTGCAGGGAGTCAATAGTTTCGTCCAGTCCGTGTTGTCTTACTACTTTCAAATCCCACATATATGAGGAGAGCACAAAGTTGAACTTTGCATTTCTTGCTAAAACTATGATCTTTATGTTATAATTTTTTTTTTCTTTTGTGAATTTAAACTATTTAATAAGCAAATGTAATCAATTGTATGAAGACTATTTTTTGTTTCTATCTATACTATTATAAAGGATGTTTTTTTATAGAGTGATACAACTTTGAGTTGGCATCATTGCTTTATTTGACCACTTATTTAACAGCTGATAGTTGGTTTTTGTTTGGTTTTTTTTTTACTTTTTACTATGGATCGTCTTATACCAGAACAACTCGTGAAAATTGTGGAAATTTTTAATCAAAGTAATGGTTCTGTTCGTCAAACTTATCGTGCACTTCGTCCATTTTATGGCGTACATAATCGGCCTTCAGAGCTTCTCATTCGAAGAACAATAGATCGTTTTCGGACCACATTTACTGTTACTGATAATGTGCATCCCGTGACACGCCAAACAGTGCGCACTGAAGAATTTGTAGCCGCTGTACAGGAAAGCATTGAAGATAATCCTAATCAATCAATTCGTCGCCGTTCTCAGCAACTGGGGTTGTGTCCTTCCACTTTATGTAAGATTTTGCGAAAATATCTTGGCTTAAAACCTTTCAAGATTCAATTTGTGCAGGAATAAAAGCCAAAAGACCATCGTATGCGCCGCCAATTCGGCGAATGGGCTGAAGGACAAATTGATATTGATTTTCAATTTCCATGGGAAATTTTGTTTTCCGATGAAGCCCATTTTTGGTTGAATGGGTACGTAAATAAACAGAATTGTCGTATTTGGAGTGAGGAGAATCCACAAGCTTTTGTCGAAACACCATTACATCCACAGAAAATTACTGTACTGTGTGCCCATATGTCTTCAAAAACGATGATGGGCAGAATGTTACTGTCGATGGTGAACGGTATAGGAACATGATTCGTACAAGGAAGTTTTTTCGTACCTCAATTAGCTGGCATTAATCTTGCTGATATGTGGTTCCAACAGGACAGAGCCACATGCCACACAGCGGGCGCTACAATTGATTTACTCAAGGAAACTTTTGACGAAAAAATAATTTCACGAAATGGCCTAATTAATTGGGCCCCAAGATCGTGTGATTTAACCCCATTGGATTATTTTCTTTGGGGTTATGCAAAGTCACTTGTCTACGTCGATAAACCACAAAGAATTGAACACCTGGAAATGAACATTCGAAGAGTTATCGGCGAGATACATCCGCAAATGCTGCGAAAAGTTTGTGAAAATTGGTGTTCCAGATTGCGCCTTGTACGTGCCAGCCGTGGCGGCCACATGGCCAAAATCATATTAAAACATTAATGTCATAAAATTTTCTATGGAATAAAGCCCGTTTCATTGATATTAAAAATATATTACTATGTTTTATTATGATTAAAACTTGTATTACTCTATAAAAAACACCCTTTATAAAAATGAGACTTATAAAAAGTTAGCATGTTTGTGGCTGCCGGTAAACTCAAAAACCGCTGAACGGATTTATGTGAAATTTTCACTATTCGAATCAGAATTGATCATAGATGGTTCATATATACTCAAAATGTTGATATATATAATAGTGAACAAGTTATTGACTGAGAAACTGGCTTAAATCTCAATTTTTGGTGAAATTCGGCACATTTTCCCATCTCTTGCTTAAACAGTAAAATATATCTGAAAATGAGATGTATAAACATATGAAAAATCTTCCGGATTCCAATAAAAAAAATCTAAGGTTACATGCATCTACGATCAATGGTTTTGTCGTAAAATTGACATTTTAACAAAAAATTAAATCATTTTCTTGCAAGCCGTTCGTCTGTTGATTGACTTTGATGCTGCTACTGCTTGCAGCTTTGGTTAAGTTGTTGTTGCGTGTTTCTATGTAACGAACAACGTGTGTAGTTTTTTTTATTGCATTAACGTAACAAACCAAGAAATAAAGCAATTATTGAGCAAAATAATAAGTGACACATTTTCATTGTAATATTTTGTTTGGCAAATACAATTTTAAGACTTATTGAGAATTCAAAAATTTTAAATAGAGTTTTTGCAATCCATTAGTGTGTTTTAATGATTTCATACTGTTTAAATGTAATTCGTTTAAAATACAATTTGTTAGTATTTTAATATGTTCCAATATACGTAATTTGAAGCATAAATTAAGTGTTGCTTTAGCTTTATGATTGTTTGTACAAATATATAATAAGCTTAACCTCAGTATATCGACCCCTTTACGCAAATTTATAGTATGTGCCAAAAAACAACGTTTACAGGACCGAATTTTTTTTAATTTTCTGTGCTTTAGCTTGCAATATCAAAACAAAATTGTACATGCGCTTAGATAATTAACTTATTTACTACAAGGATTACAGCTACAATATCTTACCAGGTGATGCGTTTGGGAGTGTAGAACAAATTTTGCATCAAGAAGTCAATTTCGAAAAAATGGCACATATGATAATTTCGCGCAAAAGGGGTCCATATATACTAATACCCAAAAGTTGTTAAAGGAATCTGTTTTGGCAATCTTATTGTATTCTTTTTGTGTATTGTCAGTAAATGGTTGCAATTTCCATACAAATTTCGTATTTAAATTTAAAAATATGTTTACCTTTTTAATATTGAACCTATTATATTTTTTTTTACATAACGAAAAAGTGGATCTGGATGAGCATGACTTAAAAAATCTGTATGACTTAAAAATGGAGTTTAATGACTGTAAAAATCATAGCAAAATTAATCAAGCTATAAACAAAATAATTAAAATTTATCTTAAAGCACTTTGACCGAGCTTCTTATGATCAATTGTGCTGTGTGTGTGTGTGTGTTATTAAATAGCATATGTGTTATTAAATGTACAGTGATTCAAAAACTGGACCCTCAAGTTTTAAGCAGACTCTGAGGCTAATATCTATGTTTTAGAAGATTTATTAAAAAAATAAGAGTTTTACTAAGCTTTACTTTTTAAACAATAAAAAAACTACTGAAATGCAGCTACGATGAAAGACATTTTGGAAAATAAAGAAATCATTCCAAGTACTTTAGTGTTATATGTTTTTAGTTTTTTTCGATATACTGGAAAAAATTAAAAAGGTTTTGAATTCGAGTCAACGCGAACATTTTCATGTCATCAAACTTTTTTCCAATCGTTGTGAGCCGAAGTACTAAGCTTTCTTAACTTAAACGCTACGAGTTACTTAGGTTTGAGTTGGATCTAAATTCATGTTGAGATATTCGTTTTATTAAACATTTATTATAGGCCCGAGTTATGGTCTTGCCTTAGCCAATTCAAGTTTATTAAAATCATCACTAACTCCCACAATACAACAAATATGTTATTAATTTTACCTTCTTTTAATTTTTGAAGTGAAAACTCTTTAGGCGCGTTGAACGATTTTGGTAGAGGGTAAATCTTTGGTTTGCGTCATCGTATTTTTCCGAGTAACTCTCGTCATCAATACAGAGAGCAAAGATAAAAAGATAGGAAACTTAGAAAACATAACCGCAAAAAATGTTTGCATTTGTGCATAAAAAAATCAACAATGATCGCCACTCTTGTTCTTAGTCGGTCGCAAGCTCACAAAGAAATCACTTGGCAACTCCTGAAATTAATGCATATAATCTGTTTGTTAGTATAAAAATACTTCAGTTAGGTTGCAATAAGATGTTTGCAACCAAAACTTATTATTGATTCGCTTTATATTGGTCAATACATGCTTTTAAAGTTTTTCAAATGTCTTCAGTTGTTGTATTTGTCAACATTTTTGAAAAATTAGCTTTTACTCAAACAGCCGCTATTCATGGTGAGATTGAAAAATGGAACAATCTTCTTCTTTTACTGCTTTTTTCTGCTGGAACTTCATTTGCAAACAAGAAAAATAATGTATGGATTAAGTGTTTTAACATTTTAATCTTTAAGTTGTGGTAAAGGAATATGTTGAACATTCAAGTAATTACATGCATGCTCTTATTTTATTACATATTGTCAAACAAAGTTTAACAATTTTCACACTTGTTGTATTTGTCAGTGGCTTTTTATTTTCACCACTGCGGCATTTTATTTTCAGAGTTGTGAACTATCATTGTTTTATTAATAAATTTTTTCATAAAGGGTGTGTGTCAAAAGTAACTTTTCAATCATGGCAGGATAGAAAATATCAGGTTGAATAAAATTTGTGTGTGTTGAAATAAATTTGTATTTTTTGCTGTGTCAAATGGACGATGAAATTTTGACAATTGCAAATTCTGACGTTTCACATTTCGGTCGTGTTTTAGCGCAAATATTTTATTTAATTTGCATTTTATTCAATTTGCGACATTTTTAATTCGAGTGCTTGTACTTGCAACTTATTTCGTAAACTTGTAATATTGTAAACTTAAAAAACTTAAATAATAACAAAATAATAAAGGTGCATCAGCAAGTGCAGCAAAGTTAAATTGGCTTACTTTGCTGGCGAACGTCCTCCAAGTGATACCACCAGCAAGTGCAGTGCAAAATTTGTTGCTAGCCTACATCCCCCAAGTGCCATCACCAGCAGCACAAGCAAGTGCAGCACAAATTTCCTGATTCTGTTGCTTGCCAACGTTCTCCAAGAGTCACCACGAGCGGCACCAGCAAGTGCAGCACAATTCAATTAACTGCTCAACTCTCCAATATTTTAGAAGCACCATTTCAGCATGTCACAAGCGCAGAGGCAAATTTCTGCCATTATACTCCGGCGTGAATTAAATAAATTGAAAGCGGAGAATTTGCGCTTCATTTGCTTGTGCTGCTGGTGATGGCACTTGGAGGACGTTCACCAGCAAAGAAAGCCAATTTAACTTTGCTGCACTTGCTGATGCACCGGGAGATCGTGGGCCCACACACACAAACTCAAGCTCTTTCGTTATTATTTGAAGTGAAAACATCTTTAGGCGCGTTGAACGATTTTGATATAGGGTAAATCTTTGGTTTGCGTCATCGTCATTTTGCGAGTAACTCTCGTCATCAATACAGACAGCGAGTAGTAGGTTTTTAAATGACGCTCTTGGATCTTGACTACAAGGCGCTCAGCAAATGTAGCAAGCAACCATCAATAAGTTCCTCTGCTGACGCATCGTTTTTTCCCTCCCTTTGCTCCGCTGCGAAACATTAAATGATACTGTTCTTTTCAATGTACATGTAAAGCTGCTGTAGGTTACAATAAAATAAATTTAAATTTTTTGTTATTTGGTTTTTGTTTCACTGGCCGTGAAGTCCTTTTTGATGCCACCACTCATAGTAAGGGTGTCCCAACAAGAGCGCAATTTTTAAATTTTAAATAAAACACTGATATTTAAAAAAAAAAAATCGTGAAACTTTATTATATCGTAAAGTAGACAGAATGAGGTTATGTATGGAACAATATATAGTGCATATGGCCGCCGCGGCTTTGCTGGCATACACGCGATCTTTTAATGAAATTTTCAATGACCGTTTTGCATAAATGCTGCGGTATTTCATTAATGCAGCGTCCAATTTCCTCTTTTAAGGCTTAAGTCGTCGTCGGCTTATTCGCGTAAACCATCGACTTCAAAAAACCCCAAAGAAAAAATCAAATGGTGTTAAATCGCACGATCTAGGCGGCCAATTCTGATCTCCAAAACGCGAAATAACAAGACCGGGAAATGACTGATGCAGCAATTGAATTGTTTCTCTGGCTGTATGACATGTGGCGCCGTCTTGTTGGAACCACATGCCCTCCACATTCATTTCCTCAATTCTAGGCAAGAAAAAAGAAAAAACTGGTTATCATTTCACGATACCGAACACCATTGACTGTTTGCGCTTGACCTGCCTAATTTTCATAAAAAAAAGGTCCAATGATTCTTCCAGCCCAAAAATCACACCACATAGTGACGCGTTGAGGATGCATTTGCTACTCGTGAATCACTCGAGGATTTTCCTCACCCCAAATGCGACAATTCTGCCTATTGACGAAGCCATCAAGATGGAAATGGGCCTCGTCACTGAAGATGATTTTAGCGGCAAAATCAGCATTTTCATGTTCTCTCTCCAATACCCAATTAACGAACTCCCTTCGCTGTCAGCTGGCTTCAGTTCCTGAGTCAATTGAACTTTGTATGCATGAAGATGCAAATCTTTCGTCAAAATTCGCTGCATAGTGGATTTGGAGACACCAATTTGCTGAGCTCGGTGTCGAATTGAGGTGGATGGAGTTTGAGCGACATCATCACGTACAGCTGCGACATTTTCGGTCGATCGACCTGGTCGAAGGGGCGTTGTTGTCTTTACATCACTAACAGACCCAGTTTCGGCAAATTAATCCATTAATCTCTTTACAGTTGACTCTTTTGGAGCATTATTGTTACCCCAAATCGATCGCTGATTTTGGTAAAATAATTTCATAATGAGAATGCGTTGTTCATTCGTGGTTGCAGATTTTAAATGAAATGTCAACTTCGTTTTGACAGTTTCTGTCACCGGCTCTCCGCCCTAACATACCAGGCAAACAGAAAACATAGCAAGCAATATGCGGTTTATTTTCTGACGCCGATTCGTTCATCCCCTCTAATGTTGCGCAACCGCTGTGAACATTTCCATTCTCACTGCGTTGTTGATGTAGATTTGCCATGTAATTGTTGTTGTGCAGTTAGCTGGAAATTTTTTTAGACTTTTTTTGTAGCTACAGTCGGCATATGACAACTGATTTATTTTAGATAAGAGTTTAAACCAATTTTTGAAGTTTTGTATAAATGGCTGAAACTATTTCTTTTAACTAAATGTACTAACATATCAAAAATATATACATATATTGTAATTCATATCATTTATTTAAATTACTTCATTATTGAATTTATTTGAAAATTTAAATCTTATTTATATCTTTTTATATGATAACACAATATACATGCACGCTATATATAGATTGTGTTGTGTATCAAAATAAGAATATATAAGTAATAGATATAGTATATAAATTATACATAATTCAATATAATAAATGTACGTAGACAGTTTAACCGCCTAGTGTTGTACATCGAAAACGCAAACCAACGACAAGCAAGACACGAGAAGCAATAGAATTTCGTATAGAAAAAGTGTTGCTTCTCGCTTCTTACTTGTCGTTTGTTTGCGTTTTCGATTTACAACATTAGGCAGTAAGAAATAGAACGCTTGCGATAAGCAGACTGTAGTTATTCAATTACAACTGTATATATAAATTTATTTTGCAGGCTTGTGTGTGTAATTGTTTTTCTGTACATACAGCTGCGGTCAAAATAATAGTAGCGCCCTTATATTCATACATGTTTGGATAAATAATACTAGTATACGAATTTCGGATCCGGTAAGTCCATTTTCATTCCTATATGTACTTTCAACACTCGTTCCAACTCCGTACTCAGTTTCCTCCTATATTGTAAAACTTTCAAGATACAGGGTGTTTTACGGTTTTGGTACGTGTTTAGTATTATTGATCTAGAATCTAAACTACTCACCATAAAATAAAAAATAATATTTTGTATTCTAGAAAAAATATCAGATTTTTCATAAGTATATCAATCCCTTTCGTGTCATGTGCTGTAGCGGAGAAAAAATTTTGAGATTATCCAAAAAAATATCTACAAATTTTCTATCTTTTGTTTTAGCGGAGCTGTTACTGTCCAAAGTTAGAATTTAAAAAAATACTTTTGATTAAGTGTATTTTTACATGAAAAAATTAAAAATTTACATTTTAAATTTGGACGATTACAGCTCCGCTAAAACAAAAGATACAAAATTTGTTGATATTTCGTTGAGTAATCACAAAATCTTAGCTCAGCTGCAGCACATGACACGAAAGTGGTTGATATATTGATGGAAAAGTTGATATTTTTTCTAAAATAAGAAATATTATTTTTTTATTTTATGGTGAGTAGTTAAGATTCTAGATCAATAATACTAAACACGTACCAAAACCGTAAAACATCCTGTATCTTGAAAGTTTTACAATATAAAAGGAAACTGAGTACGGAGTTGGAACGAGTGTTGAAAGTACATATTGGAATGAAAATGGACTTACCGTATCCGAAATTCGTATACTAGTATTATTTATCCAAACATGTATGAATATAAGGGCGCTACTATTATTTTGACCGCAACTGTATATATAAAGTGTTATAAAAATACTTCGACTGTCATATGCCGACTGTAGCTACAAAAAACATCTACAAAAAATTCAAGCTAACTGCACAACAACAATTACCAAGCAAATCTACAACAAAAACGCAGAGAGAATGATATGATCACAGCGGTTGCGTAGCGTTAGAGGGGATGAACCGAATTGGCGGTGAAATATATACGGCACTTTGCTTGCTATTTTTTTTGTTTGCCTGCTAGCAAGATCTCAAGTGGAGGGAGGCATTAAAAGAGACTTCAGAGCTAACTGCTGAAATAAAATTAAATTTAAATTTTTCATATTTGTATTTTGTTTGACTGTCGTGAAGTCTCTTTTAATGCCTCCACTTTAGATCTTGCTAGCAGGTAAACAGAAAAAATAGCAAGCAAAGTGCTTTCCTACATGTCCGTCCGACCTGTCAAATCCATCCTACATGTAGGATAGTCCGAAACCCCCTATTAGCATGAAAATTCTTATATAGCAGTAAGGCGGTCCGTGGCAGGACAATGTCTTCCAGGGAATACTAATATTTTATGCATAGGTTTTCGCTTCGGTCGGCAGTCCTCTCACTGCTATACTTTTTTTTTATTAGCAAGACCAAGCTAATACAGAATAGGTATTTCCTGCAATTATTCAAAAATCGTTGAACCTAATCAAAAAACCTTTAAACATTGGAAAACTGTATTTTATCTTCTTTATTTTTAAAAATAGGTAAGAGTTTTACTATAATCCTTGTTGTATATACTCCTTCTGAAATTCTCTTATAAGAAACCAGTTGTAGTCTCCCATCGTTGCTTCATCCCAATGAAGCTATGGTTTCTTTGGTATCTTTTTTCAATATTTTTTATTTGTTGATGAAATCTTTCACCATGTTCATAACTTACATGTCCAAGGTTTGGTGGAAAGAAGTCAAAATGAGAGTGAAGAAAAGTAATTTTTAGGGACATTTTGACTCCTGTAAGGAAAATTAAAAAGATTGTTGCATAAAAATAAACTATTCAAAAAATTGTTAAAGCGAGTATTTACCTAGATTTTGATAGTTTTTGAGTAAATCACAGACGATTTCCACAGTTTCCACTTTTCTTGTTGCCGAGAAAGCCATTGATTGTAAGTTTAAAGGAATAAAATGCTGCCTCTTCATCTACAGTAAGTTTCAATTTAAACCGTTCATCTTTCAGTATTTTTATCTGAGGTCCGTCGAAAATGACTTCTTTGATTTTAGCGTCAGACAGATTTGGAAAAACCAATTTTAAATGTAGAAATGTAGAAACATTAAATATTATCCTCTTGTTAACAAGTGTAGCATCATTTCACTCTCATTTGGACTTCTTTCCACTAAACCTTGGAGATGTAAGTGATGAACATGGTGAAAGATTTCATCAACAAATAAAAAATATTGAAAAAAGATGCCAAGGATATTGGGATGAAGCAATGATGGGAGACTACAACTGGTTTCTTATAAGATAATTTCAGAATGATGACAAGAAGGAAAATAGTAAAACTCTAAGCCATTTTTAAAAATAAAGATGATAAAAAGCGGTTTTGCAATGTTTAGAGGTTTAAAACAAATTTTTTATTAGTGGGTTGCAAAAATTTTCATTAAAAGCAGATAAAATGAAAAATTTGAAAAAAAAAAAATTAAAAATGGGTGATCTCACTTTAATGTTTGTAACTTTTTTACTAGTCCTTAAATTTTGTTTATTTTAGGCTTAAAAGTTTTGCAAAAGTTTATGCTAAAAAAAAAAAAAAAAAATTAAAATGTTGTGGTCAGTTGCCAAATTGTTTACTTTTCAGGTGCTTAAATGAGTTTTCGACCACAGATTTCCACGAAAAAAAAAATTTAAATATTAATTCATATCTTCGTAATTATTCTTCAAATGAGGTAATATGCATCAAAAAGTTATGGCGAATTGAATTGTCTCTTATAAAAATGTAATCTTGGTTAAATCCGTTAGTCCAAACAGAATTTATTACGAATAATGACAAGTCACCTTTTTCGAAAAAAGCAAACAAATTCTTTGGTCGATATCTCAGAAATCTATTCATAGATAACTTTTTTTATTTTTTATTTTAGATCTAGGGACCATACCGTATATGAATTTTATAAAGAAGTTTTGGTCACAGAGATTTTTCTGGATTTTGTAAACTAGTGTAATTGGCCAGTGCTATGGTCCTGCCTTTGCAAATTAAAGTTTATTAAAATCTTCACAAATTCTTGCAATATTATATATTGTGGGTTATCTTAAGAATAAATAGTCAGAATCCTAGGACCGAGACAAATACCGAAAAAGTATCTATTGCGAACCTTTACGAGGCAATCAAGCTCGCTAAAATTTTAAGATTATGGTTAAAAAATTATTTTAATTCATGTTTTATGAAAGGTTGTTTTGTTTTTATATCACAACTTTGTCTAAGGTCATGCTAAAAGCTCTAAATTGTGTTTGTTTATAGTTTTCAATGTGTGAAACACAGCTAGGGCTGCCAGGTTTTTTTAAAAAAAACGGGATATCACAAAAAATAAATCGGGACACAAGAAAAGAATAGGGAAAAGATGTATGCATGTCGCTCGTTTTTTCAATAACCTTAGTTAAGTGCATAGAAATACTTGACAATGATCAATTTTAATTGTGTGAACGATAATGATATCTTATTTACTTTTCGCGATAGAGGAAAATGTGTCGCTCAATAGTTCAGTACCACAGCAAAATTTTTGATGCAAATGTGACATGCATTCTTACGGACACTGCTTCCAGAAGACATTCTATATATCAAACTGTGCTCCTTTTTAGCCTTATAAAGAAGTTCGTTCAAGTGGCATTTTTATAAAATCCTTCTGGAAGACATTCAAAGGGCATTTCAATTCAATTAAAGTACAAAAATTATATATATTTATAATATAATTATTATAAAGCGCGTTAGTGCACGCTTGCACGGGTATCACAAAGATTTCTGATGAAGCCTTTAGCACGGCCGAAATTGCAATAAAATCAGCTAGTGATATTGTCCTTTTCATATTGAAAAAACTTTGTTGTTGTTTTTTCTTTGGAAAGATTCGTTAAACAATTAATTGTTCTAACTTTGACCTTAAGCTCAATAAACGATTTTAAACTATCAAACAACTATAGTTTGTGTTTAAAATCAAGTATGATTTAAACTATCAAACATTTGGACATATTTCAATATCATAAATATCAACATATTTATAATATATGTTTTATATATTTTCCGTGGGATTTTTTAAACCCTCAATGAAATCGAACAACTTACTACTTACAACACCAAAATGCTTTGAAAATCGGAAAAAAATGATATTTTACGTGTAATTTTTTTTAACCCCCACAAAACCCAAACACTTTTCATTTCTAACACAAAAATCACTTGTCTAGAATGTCGAGAAAAGGGTTATTTTCCCAGGGATTTTTTAACCCCCAAACCACAAAAACCATTCCAGTCCACTTAATGCCTTCTTAAAGTTCTCCTGAAAAACACCTACTAGAATCCTTTGATTGAAGGGCTGAAAGAAATCTTCCATTGAAAAAGTCCTAGAAGCACTTCTAGAGAAGAATATGGAAAGCATTTCTCCCAATGACATGCATATGTTAAAAGAATGCCTTCTGGGTATGAAAGTGGAAGGGATGGAATTCAACGATGGGCTTTCCCTTCCTCTTTAGCTTCTTTTGGAAGCACTTTTTTGCTGGTACGCTGAGAATAAAAAAAAAACTTAAAATACGTTTACTGAAAATCGATTTCTTTGAGTAAACTTCTTTGAATAAAAAGAGCGATATGTAGCTTAAAAAAATTTATTTATTATCCAAGGAAATAAAACCACACCAAACCGTGCGTTTTTCAAGTTTTATTGGCAGCACTTGAACTGCCTCTGGCTGCTCTTCAGACTAAATTCAGCAATTCTGTAAGTGAAAACTGTAAGCGAAGAAGAATATCTGTACAAATTTACTGATGTAGAAATAAAAACACAGAAAATATTTTTAAAAAGTAATAAAAATAATAAAAAATTAAATTGTGTTTTGGAAAATCGGAACATGTGGCGTCCCGCTTAAGGTCTTAGCGGGACGCACATTTTTAGGCTGAAAATGGGGACAACCCGCGTGGAAATCGTAACCTGGCAGCCCTAAACACAGCTAGATTAACAACTCTGTTCTGTTTTAAGTCGTCTTAGCGATTATTCCTTATCGACACAAATATATTGTTTGATCTAGGGTGGGCTATTCTTTTGACATTTCCATCGTGTCATGTTTTTTATAGTTTTGTTGCATCTAATTCGCAACAATATCTAAAATTTTTCAAAAACAATTATTGCTGTTATTTACGTTACTCACTGCTACAAAAAAAAAAAAAAAAAAAAAAAAAAATATAAAAAAGAAATTGTTTCCATATCGCGAGCAAAGCCGCTGAGGGTTGCTAGTTATTGTATAAAATGGAATTCTACGCTACACTGACAATACTTTCGAAACTTTGTCTTTTTTTTATTTTACTGTAAGCCATAGTATAATAATACAAGTAGTAGCGGCAGTTCTAGCTGCGGTCAACGAATGTCAAACAAAAGAAAATCAAAACGAAAGCGTGCTGTGGTTGCTATGGCAGTTAATGCAAAATGGAGATATCAAAAATGTTTTTTAGTTTTCTTTGGTGTGACATCTGCTGATCGCAGCTCGTGAGAAAATAGGTAGTTGTAAAAGCTACCTAATAGATTGTTTTATCATGCTATAAATTTTAAAAACGTAGAATTGATACTACTTTTAGATTATTGGTAGTTAAACGAGCTATAGGTCAGATTTTTTTCTTAATTTATTTAATATAAATTTAAATTCCAACATAAAAGACGCACTGGACCTAAAGAACAAACTTAATAACATATACATTTCAGACGATGAGAGACTAATATCATTCGACGTAGTATCACTTTTCCCTAGTACCCCAGTTGACTTCGCTATAAAAACAATAGAAAGAAAATGGACAATAATAGAAAAATACACAAATATGACCAAAAAACAATTTTCTGACATATTATTACTTTGTGTAAAAGACGCTAGATATTTAAAATATGACAACAAAATTTATTTACAACTACGAGGCACGGCCATGGGATCACCTGCATCACCAATAGTAGCGGACGTAGTAATGGAAGACCTTTTAGATAAATGTTTAGACGATCTCCCAGTGAAACCAAAATTAGTTACCAAATATGTAGACGACCTTTTTGCGATAGTTAGATATGACCAAATCTAAAACACTTTAAACGCACTAAATTCATACCATAGGAGAATAAAGTTCACTTTAGAAAAGGAAACTGACAATAAACTACCTTATCTTGACACATTACTTATGAGAAAAAACAATAAAATAGAAATAAATTGGTATCAAAAACCAATGGCAACAGGACGAATAATTAATTTTCACTCAAAACATCCAAAAAATATAATTATTAATACAGCTAAAAATTTTACAAACCGGGTTTTCGAAATAAGTGACAAAAAATTCCATAAGGACAATGCGATTAAAATTAAAGATATTTTAAAGAAAAACTGCTTTCCGGAATATTTAATTAAAAAAATTGTTAAACATAAAGAAAGAACAGTAAACGAAAAAGTGACGACAAACGACCCCCCTAAAACTTATAAAAGCATGACATATATTCCCGGTTTTTCAGAGAAGTTTAAAATGTCCAACATTTTTAATAAGGACCAGTTTAGAATAGCTTTTAAAACATCAAACACTTTACAAACACTTTACACGAACACCAAATGTAAACTTGACAAGCAGGACAAATCGAATTTGATATATCAAATTCCGTGCAAAGGTGACGGATCCAATTTATGCGAAAAGGTATATGTTGGAACAACAAAAACTAAATTACGGACGAGAATAGCAGGACATAAGTCAGACTTTAAAGCACTGGACAAACCTTTAGAACAAAAAACAGCATTAGCAGCCCATTGTACGAAGTCTGGACACGCTCCTGATTTTGACAAAACAAAAGTTCTGCAACAAGAGAAAAATTATAGGAGACGATACATGCTTGAAATGCTACACATTATTAACGTCCCTAAACAATTGAGATTGAATTTTAAGACTGACACGGACAATTGCGCTCACATCTACAGACACCTAATAAATAAAGAGCAAACAAATAAACAAAACATTATAAGACAAAACTAACAATAATTAGTCATCAAAGTCCGTCGTCAAGTGTTGTTTATTCATGCTAGATGTTCTTATGTTTTTTGTCATATCGTTTCTCAAATGTTTTTTTTTAAAAAATCAATGTAAATTCAGTATATTTATTTAATTTTTGTAAGTTCATGTATTTTAAATATTATGTTATGTGATTATATTGTAATTTGTAATTATTGTATATTTTTTAGTGTTTTCCCTGATGATGTTTTTCAACGAAAAACGAAATATTGGAATTTAAATTTATATTAAATAAATTAAGAAAAAAATCTGACCTATAGCTCGTTTAACTACCAATAATCTAATATAAAAAAGGTCAAAAATTTAATAAATTGATACTACTTTTATTCATGCCATCTCGAAATTACATATCGATTTAATATATTTTAAGTATAGTATTGTTACTATATAGCATAAGATTTTGTATTGTTCCCAAAATAAACATATGTAGCAGCCTACGTACATGATGCTTTATTTTATCAGATGTATTTTATATTATTATAACAAAGGTTGGTTTACTTTTAATCACATTTCAAGGCTGACATTAACTTAGGTCTCCTTAGTTTGATTGAAAAATAAATATGTTAATTCAAGCTAACTTTATGCTCATCTTCCTACATGCATATCTCTAACCTTCTAGTTCTTAAAATTTTTCCAAACAAAAGATAAGTTGACCCCGGAACAAGCAACAGCTGTCTCTGTATTATCTTGTTATATAATGCACACTAGATGAGATGTTTAATGTTGTGGATGGGCGATAATCGGCTGTAAGCAATAGGTAGAATTAGCTTAAGGACAGACTTTGTTGTTGTGGTTTTTGAGTTTGTCGGTCACAAAGACACAACATGTCGGTGCTGTGCTATCGCAAACATGTGTCATCGTCAATGTGGCAACATCATTTGGTGTCTTAAGCATGCATGCTATGCAAGGTAGCAGAGAAACCTTTTAAAATTTCCATCCTACACGCATTCATTATTCGTGACTTCAACGTAAAGATGCTGATTTTGCTGTTTTTTGCCACATGTTCAACGTATTAATTTATGCTTAGATTTCTACCAAATCATGTCAGAAAATGTCTTATGCTTTTGTATTAATAATATTAATTTTAATATAAGCCTTGTGAGTGTGAGTGAGTTTTTGAGTTGATGCGGTCACTAAAGTGTGACTAGCATAAATTGTATTAAATGCCATCAGTACTTTAGTTGACCCACAAACAAGCATATTCACTCACACATAAAATCACATTTACTTCTTGGGTATGACACAATTTAAGCTATACTTCATTAAACCACATAAAGGCATGTTTGTTTGTTTGCTTTTAGTTGTTTAGTTTTATAACATTTTTGTTGCGGTGTTTTTATTGCCAGTGACATATTTATGCATATCACTACAGAGCTGATAACAAGTGGTTTTTTCATTTAATTCCTCTGTTATTCCAACATGCGAATTAAATTAAGAAATTCTAGCATATTTCAGCTCTTTAATATGTAGTTTATATTCGGTATTCTCCATATTTGTTTACGAGTCTCAGTCAAGATATAAGTTTCTTATACAAAGTTTCTATAAGATTTTTTAGACAAGAACTATTTGAAAAAATGGCCCGATGCCAAAAAAGAATTTTTGGGTTCTACTTTCAGCATATCAATTCTTATTAAATTTCATACAAAAAATTTAGTTTCATATAAAAGTAAAATTAAATTTGCACTATCATTTTCAAAAATATCAATACAAACAAAAATTCATTAAAAAGCGATCGACTATTCAAATGTTTTGTCTGAACATTTATTTGAAACTCATTTCATACATTTTCTATAAGAGCAATTTTAATGATTAACAATTTTTACTTTCATAAATTACTATTTTTGAATCGCTTCTGAAAGTTTTAACAATAAAAATATACACATTCCTCACGTTTCCCTGATTGAAATAAATTAATCTCGTCTACTAGCAAGTGAAATCTGTCTCTAGGTTGAAAATGCACCAGTGAATTATTGGCATCAGCTTAATTTTGGGCAAAAAATGTACATTCGAATTTTGAATTAGTGCTACGCATATTATTGCCAAAAAAATTAGCACACAGCTTATGTGATTTAATGCCACGCCACAAAAAACCTGTGGCAATAATTTACGCAACATGTATATCTCTCACTTTCAAGTTATAAGAATTATTATATATAATAAAATTATATATATACACATAAAAAAAAGTTTCTGGTCTTTAAACCGAGATATTTTTGGAGTTGGGAACAAATTCATAATAAAAAAAATCATGATAAAAAATAAATTTGTTTCTAAGTAATTTTTATTTATACGATGAAATGATTATAAAGAAATTTTGAAAAACATATACAAAACAAAAAACCAGAAATCTTCTTTATTATTAGGTTTGCTCTCGTACTAATTTTAAGTAAATTTCGAGTAAAGTGAAATCTGTGAGAGTAACTCAATTATCTGCCAAAATGTGAGAATATGCAAAAAAGTACGGAAACGACTTCAAGCAAGTTTCGAGCAGAATAATTGCTGTTAATTGACAAAAAATTGAAGCAATTGGAAGAAGATTCGTGCTCGAAGAAATTTTTCAAGTAAAGTTCAAGCTAGTTTTGGGTAATTGTAATAGAATAGAGAGCGACATTAAGCTTGTTCTTCTTCTCTCTTGAGCTTGAAAAATGTGTAAAGAAACGCTTTCAACTTACTTGAATCGAGAACGGGAACATACCTATTGTATAAAATTGAATTTTACGTCTACACTGACGATACTTTGACGATAAAAAATTTCAAACGGCTTAAAATTCAGATTTTTCAAAATAACTCATAAGATATAAGCAATAAATAAAAAGTTTGCTAAATCTATTCTATCTGACAAAATAAAGTTTTCGCAAATAAATGGAAGCAAAAAAAAGTAACAGTGTAACATGAAAAAATTTAACACTTTTCATATTTTTGAACTTTCAAGGCAGATATCTGTAAAACTACAAAAGACACTAAATTTTTTTAAACAGTAGTAGTACGGCCTAGGATTTTTTTATCAAAGCTATTTAGGGCAATTAAAATAGGCAAATGCGTAAAAAAGATGTTTTTGAATCTTACCTATAACTTCTAAACTCGAAATGATAGAGAAAAATGGACTACGGATTTGAAATCAGTGCGCCAAAATACATATAGAGCCACGTTCGTCTTCTCTGGTCCGAAACCGTCTGTACCTGTGTAGTTAATAATTAATAATAAATAGTTAATTATTAAATATATAAAATAATTAATAATAAATAATTAATTATTAAATATATAAAATAATTAATAATAAATAATTAATTATTAAATATATAAAATAATTAATAATTAATAATTAATTATTAAATATATAAAATAATTAATAATAAATAAAGGAAGAAAAAAGCAACAGAAAAACAACAATTTAGCCGACGTTCTGTTAAAAAACAATTTGATTTAGGAAGATGAAAAATTAAAGATGACAATAATTACAGCAACGGCACCAAGAATATATGGACTACCAAAGCTACATAAGCCGAATATGCCATTGAGACCAATTCGCTCGTCCATCAACTCTCCAACACATGAGCACAGCAAATATTTAGTTAAAATATTGAATAATTTAATGGTAACATCTAAGCATAAAATAAAAGACGCACTGCATCTAAAAAACAAACTTAATAACGTATACATTTCAGATGATGAGAGACTAATATCATTCGATGCAGTATCACTTTTCCCTGGCATCCCAGTTGACTTCACTATAAACACAACAAAAAGAAAATGGACAATTATAGAAAAATACACAAATATGACCAAAAAACAATTTTTTGACATTTTATTACTTTGTGTAAAAGACGTCAGTTATTAAATAAATGACAACAAAATTTATTTACAGTTACGAGGCACGGCTATGGGATCACCTGCATCACCAATAAATAGTAACGAAGGTATTAGATTTTTTAGATAAATGATTAGACGATCTCTCAGTCAAACCAAAATTAGTTACCAAATATGTAGACGACTTTTTTGCGATAGTAACACTGTAGACGCACTGAACTCATACCATAGAAGAATAAAATTCACTCTAGAAAATGAAACTGACAAAAAACTACCTCATCTTGACACATAAATAATAAGAAAAAAAAAAAAAAAATAGAAATTAATTGCTATCAAAAACCAACGAAAATAGGACGAATAATCAATTTTTATTCTAAGCATCTAAAAAATATTAATATTAATGCAGCCAAAAATTCTACAAACCGGGTTTTCGAAATAAGTGACAAAAAATTCCACAAGGACAATGCGATTAAGATTAAAGATATTTAAAGAAAAAACTGTTTTCCGGATTATTGGATTCAAAAACTTGTTAAACATAAAGGCAACAGTAAATGACAAATTGACGACCCCCAAAAAATTGAGTAATTATTTATTATTAATAATAGGACGAATAAGTCCTAACGTCGTTGGTTTTTGATGCCAATCAATTTCTATTTTATTTTATATTAATAAATATAAATAATTAATAATTAATAATTAATAATTAATAATTTATAATTAATAATTAATAAATAATAATTAATAATTAATAATTAATAATTAATAATTAATAATTAATAATTAATAATTAATAATTAATAATTAATAATTAATAATTAATAATTAATAATTAATAATTAATAATTAATAATTAATAATTAATAATTAATAATTAATAATTAATAATTAATAATTAATAATTAATAATTAATAATTAATAATTAATAATTAATAATTAATAATTAATAATTAATAATTAATAATTAATAATTAATAATTAATAATTAATAATTAATAATTAATAATTAATAATTAATAATTAATAATTAATAATTAATAATTAATAATTAATAATTAATAATTAATAATTAATAATTAATAATTAATAATTAATAATTAATAATTAATAATTAATAATTAATAATTAATAATTAATAATTAATAATTAATAATTAATAATTAATAATTAATAATTAATAATTAATAATTAATAATTAATAATTAATAATTAATAATTAATAATTAATAATTAATAATTAATAATTAATAATTAATAATTAATAATTAATAATTAATAATTAATAATTAATAATTAATAATTAATAATTAATAATTAATAATTAATAATTAATAATTAATAATTAATAATTAATAATTAATAATTAATAATTAATAATTAATAATTAATAATTAATAATTAATAATTAATAATTAATAATTAATAATTAATAATTAATAATTAATAATTAATAATTAATAATTAATAATTAATAATTAATAATTAATAATTAATAATTAATAATTAATAATTAATAATTAATAATTAATAATTAATAATTAATAATTAATAATTAATAATTAATAATTAATAATTAATAATTAATAATTAATAATTAATAATTAATAATTAATAATTAATAATTAATAATTAATAATTAATAATTAATAATTAATAATTAATAATTAATAATTAATAATTAATAATTAATAATTAATAATTAATAATTAATAATTAATAATTAATAATTAATAATTAATAATTAATAATTAATAATTAATAATTAATAATTAATAATTAATAATTAATAATTAATAATTAATAATTAATAATTAATAATTAATAATTAATAATTAATAATTAATAATTAATAATTAATAATTAATAATTAATAATTAATAATTAATAATTAATAATTAATAATTAATAATTAATAATTAATAATTAATAATTAATAATTAATAATTAATAATTAATAATTAATAATTAATAATTAATAATTGATAATTGACTTTGATCGTAATATCAAGATCCTAGCTTCCATGTGTCAAGTTATTCGGTTTTGTTAAATTTCGTTGTGAAGCGAAGAACCTATTGAGAAATTTTTTCACTATATATTTATTTAATTTTTCTTTGGCTTTTTTTTTTAATGATTTTGAATGTTTTGCCTATGACCTTCTTACCATAATTTTCTGCATTAAAAAATAACCAACTAAAGTGGTTAAACGCTACGGGCAGCAGAGGGAAACAGACACTTTTTGCAACTTTTTTTATGAAATAAAAATATGAAATATGAAATAAAAAACTCGTAAGTTACAAAAAATTCAAATTCGACTTTTTGATTGATTATGATGTGCCGTATCAAATTTTATACTCCTTCAACTATAAACGACGTTTGTATTAATAAAATTCTAAAAGCCCTCAGTGCAAGCGCTTCAGAAATTTTAAAGGTTTTTGCTTCTCCTGTAAAATTATTTAAATGCAACTTACGACTTTTTTAATTTCATATGACAATACATAGATGCTAATAGATTTGCCAGGTTAAACCAGTAAATGTCTTAGAGCAAAAATCGAAAGTAAAAGTGCAAAAAAATTAATATAAAATTTTATAAAAGTAATAAAATTAAGTATTTGTATTATTTACTAATAAAAATATCTCACATCTATTACTTTCAAGCATAGAAAAACTTCAATACGATATCAGTTTTTACGCAAGTGAAAGTTTTGGTAGCATTTTAGATTCTTGTATAAAATGTTAGTAAATGCTGTAGCAACAATATTTTTTGTCGAAAACTACAAACATTTTAATAAAACTGTTTTAGAACATTGTGAAAAAATAGTGGGTCTTTTTGTGTAAATTTCCCACTTTAAGATAATAGATTTTAGTTAAAATCAGAAAACGATAAATATATTTAAAAATGGAAAAGTATTTTTCCAAGTTTTGTGAAAAACTTGCCCCTTGCTTCCCTATTTCAAAATATAAATCATCGGATTTTAATGAAGCATAGTAAATTTGTATTGTATTTAATGAGTGAAACTTTTCAAATTAATTTGATAACACTTATAATAATTGGCGAAAGGTATAATCGTTTTTAGTTTCAAAGCAAAAAAGGCTTTTATGAAAGTTTGTAAAGCACATCATTTCTTGTCCACAAAACTATTATTGAAAATAACCATGACTCCGGTCTTCATCATGTTCGGGAAGGTTGTAGTTAATGTGGTCAAATTATCACCGGGTAGCCGTCTATCGAATGGATAGCCCATAGAACGCTTGTCGGGATAAAGTTTGTCTTTCAAACCACAGAAGGAGGCGGCATCACCGCAAACATCAGGACTGAAATAAGGAGCTCGGAATAAACGATTAAGTTAAAGTTTGTATTGTATTGTTTACCCTGAGTTGGTTTGTTGCACAGCATCGTCAGCATAGTCGGATATCATGACAAACAAATCGAACATCATGCCTTGTTCCTTACCCTTGGGCAGCAGAAGATGTTGTGGCCAGCCACAGCCGCAGAAACGGAAACGAGCCAATTCATCAGCAGCCTTAGGAGTATTGTCCTTGCCAATGCTACGGAAGGAACGTTCAAATGGAATGGTGATGCTGGACTCGTCAGAGCGGCGACGAATGGTGTTCGAACCGGGATTCACTGAAAGATTATTTTTTATTTTTTTTTTTAGAAAGAATAAGTTGTGGAATATGTGATAAAACTTATGGTTAAGATTATGCTTACAGTCAACGGTGAATTTGTCCAATTCGACAGCCATCAAACGCGTCTCTTCCAGCTTGAGGGGCGTGCCACGTTCATCGGATTGCGGACAAATAAAGACGCGGCAAGTTCCGCGCTTCATGGCATCCGCAGTGTTGGTGACATTAAATGTATACTCGAAGGGAGCGTGTTGCAAGTGCGTGAAAGAGGCATAAATATTGCCATTTGGTCCGAAATCTAAACCTGCGGCTAAATCAACATCGGATTTCTGTAAGTATGTCAGCAGAGTATTGGCACGTGAATTGCGGGAATCGACCTTAGCCTCAATATAGTCAACATTAATGCCAGCGAAGTTCAGATGCGACTCGTCATAGGGTGGCAGGAGCGTCTTGTGTTTGTTCAAAATGTTATCGATAAATGTGTGCCATCTGTAGAAAATTGGATCGCGCATGGCGGTTGTAACATCACCCATGACACCGAACTGTTCCAAATGCTTATTGTCCGGATCGTGACAGTAGGCAATCAGATCGTGACCGATGTTGTGCAAGTTGCCATAATATTGTCTATTGATGGAAATAGCAGATGCCTCAATCAAGTTGCCTAGTAAATCGATGCCTTTTACTTCATCCAAAGGATATTCCTTGCCAGCAGCCTGGAAAGAGAAGAAGAGAGAAAGATATAGATAAATGCATTAAAACGCTTTCGAAAAAAAACTCCGCGATAAACTAACATCTTTGACATAACCCAGATCAATGGCCTCGTGAATGCGATCCCTCCAGCGCTCGGCATCAGCGATTTCGACCGAGTTGTCTTCGCGATTAAGATCACTGAGCTTCTGTTTAGACAGACGAGCTGGATAGGTGCGATTATTGACGCTGCTCAATATCTTGGGGAAGTAACCCTCAGGTATGGTATCCCGCAAGTTGTTAAGTGGAACGACGCGTTTCAAGTTGTGGCAGAAACGTTCAACATTATAGCGTGCCATCATCTGATGATGCATGTAGTAGAAAAGCTCACCACGACGATCTTTGGCCACTACCTCTTTCGGTCCCTGACCAGGATACACTAAATGCCAGTGCCAATGATGCATATTGACGCCAATATCCTCACGGAAATAGCCAAGGCGCTGCTCTTCCTCGCGATCGGAAGCAGTATAGTTAAGCGGAATTTCGATGTGCATCTGTATCAATCAAGAAAAACTTGTGTCAATTATATTGTTTTGAGGAAAAAAATAATCTGTAACTTACTCTGCTGCCGGAGTCAGTAATCAATGAACCTTCAGCGCGTGCATCCTTTAAGACAGATGGTTCCACAAAATGGCTTGGGAAGGTTTCTGCCACAGGTGGTATACCAATATTACTAGTATCCTTGCGATGACCGATTGCTACGGAGAAGCAGTATTGAAAAAGGATAGGATTGACGCGATCCCTGAAAAGAGGCGCAGAAAAAAAGTAAATGTTGCATTTAACTCAATCTCAAATCTTATGTAGTCCTCAAATTCGCATACTTGGTATAGGCACACACGGCGGCCAAATTCTGTACATCAGGAGCATCGAGGAAAATTTGAATCAATTTGCCAGCGATCTCTTGGTGCTTTTCTTGGAACAAAGAGAATTGATCCTTTCTACCCAATTTCTTGGCAAAGTCCAAGTTTGGCTTCTTCAACAGCTCACGCAGAGGAATCTAGGTGGTATTTATTATAATTATCACTGCCAAAAACGACTTTGTTAAGTGTTACAAGGTACCTTAATTTCCACTTTGTCACCAAAGCGGCTTTGCAACTCAACCCTGGAGCTGTCATAGCGATCGGTAAAGAAGCTGTCGGGTAAATCAAAAGCAGCCTTGCCATTGTCCCTAGAAGTAAACAATGGTTCCAATGGACGTTGGAACAGCAGTGCTAGAGCTTTTTCCTCGTTGGCTGACATGGCGTTGAAAATAAATTTCGGAAAACCGACTCGTTCAAGAGAAGAGAAATCGAAGTTCTTAGAAGATGACAGTTAGTAATGAGAGCTGACTGGGCACTGATTTCGAATAGAATATCCGTGAGCTATTTAAATGAGCTAAAATGGACAAAATCAGACAGTTTAAGTTAGTATTTTAAGAATTAAAAGTAACCACAAAATAATTTTTTATTTTATTAGCACAGAAACTTGGCAAAAATTCATAGAGCGTCAAAAATTTCAAAAACTTGATAAGCAGTGCATTTTAATTGTTGTTGTTGTAGTTGTTGTTGTTGTTCTTCTTCTATGGCTACTCAATTTTTAAAATTAAATGACCACAACTCTCGACTGATAAGAAAGTGCGTGGGAATTCGCTGTGCAATAGAAAAAACATTCAACTTAGACAAATATAATAAAACTAAAGAGCTGTATAGCTATAGTAAGCTAGTTTTATCTTAAAGCTATTTGAATGACCACAAGGCGAATTGTTAATAAATTTTATAAAAAAACTTTTTACTATCCAGAAAAATATAACACAGGGCGAGGAATGCAGTGACTTCATAAAGCGACTCATAAGCTTTTCAAAAAAATTCCCACAGAACCTTCCAGCATAGAAAAAGGTGCAAAAATTATATATCAAGACCCTTGCATAACTCTCAACTGCTAAAGTGATAAGTTACTTTAAGGACATTCAATAGAACATTTAATGTCTATAAAAAAAATGGAAGTAAAACTCTGAAAAAAAACTATTGAATCTCTAAAATTTCATTTGAAATTCGGCAAACTATATTAATTATTTATATATCATTACGCCATTTTCAATTTTAATTCAGAAAATATCAACTAAAATTTAGAATATGCACATTAGGATGTCTTAAAAAAATGTGAACTAAAAGAGAACCTTGATCAATTTTTTGACGATTTCCAAAATATTTAAGCTGTCACAATAACCGCCAGTGAGCTAAATTATTTTGAAAAACCTTTAAAAATTATGTTTTTTATTAAAATTTCGCACGGGTATACATGGCCGGGGCATAACTATTTAGGGCCTGGAAATTCTATAAGTAAAGAATATATTGAAAATTTTCCACCAGTTGATGACATAGATTTTGATGCTTTAATACACGATTTAAATTACGAACTTGCAATAAGACCTGAAGAAATAAGAGAAGCTGACAGAGAAGCAATTAAAAACTTTGTTACGGATTATAGAAGACATGTTAGTATTGCTGAACTTGCTGGTATTGTTGGATTAAGTATTAAATATGGATTTGAATCTATATTTGGAGTTCAATATCCAAGTATGAGTAGTAAACGAAAACAACAAACATTACAACAAAAAGTTTATGCTGAAAGAGAAACATATTGGTACAGAGTGGACAAGGTGTCGTGAAGATCCTAATAAGTATGGATTTCAAAATATAGCAGATTTTAAAAAATTCTGCAATATCAAAACAAATATACCAATCTTATAGGAAAGGTGGATTTCATTATAATCAAATTGAAAAAAATTTTAATGAAGAAAGAAATAGTGGCACCAATACCGATATTTTCAAGCGACAACGATATGACAACGTTCCTGTAAAATAGTAAAAATAGTAATTTACAAAATAGTAAATTTGTTGAATACGCTCCAGAACCTACTAATCGTGCTGCTATTAATAATACTATGGATGTTGATGTGCAAGAAAATATTCAGAACCAAAGTGGTTCCGGTCGTGGACGTAATACGGGGGCGCGTCAGGGCGCAACATCAGGAGGATCAAATTCCTCTAACGGAAATGTATCAGATATAACATGGTTCATCCTAGTCAACCATGTAAAAATAATATTTTAAAATTTTCTAAACAACGTATATTATATTCCTATGGATATAGTACAGAAAATATTCAAGATGATAATATTGATAGAATTACAACGTCTTTGGCATTAATACCTGTTGATTTTGTACCTTTTTATTTAAGTCATGCTGAATTTGAAATGTTACCACCAACAGCTAAAGTATTAAAAGTAAATTGTTATGTTACAGCATTAGGAACTAGAACCGCATTTGATGTTGGAGCAACTATAAGTGGTACTACAACTTCAGAATATATACCAATTGGAATTACAGCAAAAGGTCTAAATTCAGAATTTTATGGGAAAAATGTTAATTTTACAACTGACGGAACAAATCCCATGAAGGTTACTGGAATAAAAAATATTAATGTTGAAGAAATTTTTAAAAAATATTATGATCATATAAACTCTAATGCAATGTGTGTTCCGACACCTATTTCTGAATACTATGTACATGAATGGAATCGTAGTACAATGCCAGATCCACCACCAGAAGATTATATGTTACATGATAGAGGATGGATGAAAAAATTCATCAATTTTTAATAAATCAAGCTGTAGGACATCAAATTATAAATTATGAATACGAACCAAAAAGTGGTTATATTAAACTTGGAAAAGAGCATTATATACCATATACTAGAAGAAAATATAAAGTGCATTCAGATGTAATTAGACCACATAGTAGTGCATTACAATTCTTTAAAGCGGGAAATAAAGTAGTTCCAGTAGATATTGGTTTAAACGTAAATGTAACTTCACAAATTGTAATAAATAATTTAAATGATGCCTATTATCGAAAAATTGAATCATATGGTACTTATCATCCATTGCATGGCGGAGTTGGTTATAAAGCTCAACCTCAATTACATATTGGTATTTTAGCAACACCTCTATTAAAACCATCTGATACTTCACCATCTTATTTAAATAGTGCTAGTTATTGGAAAATAGAATGTTCCATTGAGATTGAAGTAAATTTGTCTTCTGCATTTAGTAAAAATGATAGTATTAGTTGGCCACTTGAAGTTACTTTTTCTGCAAATTACGATCGTGCATATACAGATGGCCAAACTCTATTTGGTGTTACAGACGATAAAAATGGATCTATAAGCATAAATCAAGAATCAGAAGATGATAACGATGATGATGATTTTAGTGAAAATAATGATAATGATTTTAATATTAGCCATTCTTCAACAAAAAAACTCAAATTGTAATTTTTATTTATTTTATTATATTATATTTTTCAAATAAAATATAAGTTGACATTGGATGTGGTTTTTTTTTATAATGTTTTAACTTATTATAACTTTTCCATTTATATGTAAACATTCTAGATCTAAATGCTTTACCATGAGGAAAAACATCATTATTTGACAATATAATTATTGGAGTTCTACAAATTACTGCATCATTACAATATTTTACTTTTGCTGTTACAGTATCTCCTCCAAACAGCATTTTTAGAGTTTCTGTTGCAGATGCTTCTAACATTGGTTCATTCCATAATATTATTCTTTTTTCGACACATTCCATTAATGGAAAACAACAATACCTATTGAAATTACCAACTTGTCCAAAGTTAAGACAGAAATGTATAAATGCATCAAAAAAATAATTTTTTCCTGCATTTGGTGGCGATAATATAAACATAGTATTTTTTTTTGGAATTTTTTTATCAATTATATAATATAAACGTTTTAATAATTTTTTTATTTTAACTTCATTATTAGCAAATTGATATTTTAATAAATCATCTATTATATTTACAGATTCATTGATTGAAAAATAATAATTATATAAAATACCAATCGGTGAATTAAAAATTAATTTTTGAGGTTCTACTGTTTTTAAATAATTATAAATTTCAATAAAACTTAAATTATTTATAAAATTATTAAAAATTTTTAAACAATTTTTAATTAAAGTTGAATTTATATCAAAAAATCTAAAACTTGATGTTTACCAATAAGAAAGTGTTCCATATATGACTTACTGGAGCACTTGGATGTTGTTTTAGAAATTCTATTATTTGATCTCCCTTTCCTCTCTTTTTACATTTTTCATTTTACTCAGACGACTGGAAACTGCTACTAGAAGTTTCATGACCATCATGTACTTCGGATCTGCAGTAGAATCGATCAAAAAAGTCGACCTCTACTGTGCTTCCCTCCACCACTCCTGTTTGGCCGTCTTGCAAATCTTGCTGAAATTGTAAACATCCAATTTCACCACTTGGAATCCACGTTCTCCCGGCGAAGTTAAAATAGACGTACTCCCGGGATTCCTTTTCAAAATAGACTACTGTATTAATCCAATGTTGGATTGTGAATCTCCAACTTGAAAGGACTCTTCTAGAATATCTTCTATCGACTTGTGGGTGGATATGTCTAAAGAATCCACATCTACAGGAATTATTTGAGTAGCTGCAGTCGTGGACAATGTGGACGTGGTTGCCATGCTTTGCGACGATGAGGATGGTCCCGGTAATAGATTTGCATAATTCTCTGCAATCCATTCTCCATTCTTTGTCTCTATATGACAATCCATATATATCGTGGACCACTGGCTGTTTAATAGTTTTGTCATGAAATCCTTTAATGAACATTTCACGAATTCTTGTTTCTGCATTATCAACTGTTTTTGGACATATGTTAATGAGTCCATCAGTTGATGTAGATATTTCTTCGTTGCATATTCCCGTTGTTGTAGGGACAATATTAGCAACCTCTGGAATATCTCCATCGATTCCAATAAATAATTGGGAATCCAAATCAACATTAAAATCGAAAGTAGGAAAAGTACTCTAGTATCGTTGGAGGAAGCTTTCGTCATTTCCATTTGAATATCCAATTTTGTTTTCTTCTGTTGTTCCATCTTTTGACTTTTTTTCCTTTTCCTGTTCTTCTCCTTCTCGACTTGATCCACTACTGCTTGAGTTTCCGGTAGAAATTCTTCGTTTTCGATTATTATTTCCTGACCTGGAGAAATTTCCACTTGGTTTTCCTCGTCTGAAGTCATTGGAGAATTCGAATCTTCAGTGACTGCTATTGGTGTCTTGAATGTTGTAGTTTTCTTCTTCATCGACATGATTTTCCGGCGAATAATTATACGAACACTTACTAGAAAAAGTTTTTATTGAATTACACGAACTGTTACTAGAACTAAACGAACTGTTACTATTACTGTTGTCCATTAAGAACTAACAAACTTGGTTTAAAGCTTTTGTATTTATATAATTATAAAATAAAACATTCACACAAACTGTTCTATACGCAGTAAAAATAATAAAACAATTTGAACGACGACGACGACGACGACACAATCATCATCAGCCAATCAGAGCTCGACAACACAACAACAAGCCATTTTACCGCTACTGATCGGCCAAAGGCCATGATCGGAAGTAGCATGGTTAAAAAAATAGCACTAAAAAAGTTATTTCAAAATTATAACTTTTTGCAATCAGATTAAAGATAATGATGCAATCTTTCGTGTATTTTTTTGTAAGTTTTTTTAAGTTATTTACACTAAAATTGAAATAACCTCATTACTTCTAATGCAATCCTCAGTATCAAGATATCGTTGGAAAGATTTTGAGTGCTTGCATTGATTTTTATATATATCAAACTTTAAATATTAATTATGAAATAAACACCTACCGAAAAATATTGTTAGATATAAAAAAAAAAAAAAAAAAAAATTAATAAAGTTATTTGAATTTTGAAAGTTTTTGTATGGAAAAAAAATAAAAAAATATCAAAAATATGCATGAAAAGCTGTATTATATTATATACAATTGCAAAAGTTTAAAAATTGTTGGTACAGATTGGAAACGCTTTTTCGGCTTACATTTTTAGATGCTTTATTTTCTTACATCTACTTATGACACCAGCCAATATATTTACTAAGAACATTATTTTTTTTAGGTTATTTCAATATGATTTAGCTGATTGGTTATCGTGACAGCCAAAATATTTTGGGAATCTTCGTAAAATAGACCAAGGCACATTTTATTTCATCGAACCCTTTTTCTATGGAGGTTGAGGCACCTTAATGTACATTAAGGCGTATCAAAAATAAAAAAACAACGATAAAATTGCAATGAAATGTTGTTGAAATATTTTCTGAAAAAGCACCAAATACAAATGCAAAACATTATGTGACTGTGTTGAATAACTTGTTCGTTATGCAATTTTTTATTTGAATTGCAACATTTTGGACATTTTAGGTTTGCGTAGTCTTATGAAAAAAATTCCCAAAATTCCAAAAATGCAAAATTTAAAAAATAAAATTTCGTGTAGCATGGCATATCCCTTGCTATTTTGTCAAAATTACAAAAACACAAATTCGGATAAAAAAGTTATAGCTGTTGAAACTTGACTTTTTCCTAAAATCCGCAAAGTTCCTCTTTCTGCCATTTTGAGCACAAAAAAAAAATTATAAAAAATATAAAAAACTACTTATTTTAGAAAAATAGTTCTGATTTTAGTTAGAACAAATTTTGGAATTCTAGGTTGCAAATATAAAACACCCTGGTTTAAGGCTTAAAAATATTAGAAAAACCTTAAAAACAAACTCGAAATTTTTGCATTTATGTTTAGTATTTTTTCAGAAAATATTACAACAACATTTCATTGCAATTTTATAAAATTTGAATTCTTAGGATTTTTTTACTTACAACAAGGAAGCAAATGCATTATTTTCCGAAAATTAAAATATCACAACTCTGGTGCTAATATTTTTTTTTTTAAACTCTTTTAAGTGACATGACATGTATACGATTTTTTGAGGAAATTTATTTTTTCAAAATGTTTTTCATTTTAAAAAAAATAGTAAAAAACTATTTAGGAAATATCTTCGACTGAATCGAAGTTGAAAAATCCCCACTGCCGTATTTTAAATTATTTATTTAAAGTCTTGAATGTTGTATTATTTTGATTTATATGTCACTTGTATTGGTCGCAGTTTTTATCCAAAATTTCACATTTGAAACTCACAGCTCTTTTTATTTATTAAAGCTTTTGTTTACAACTTTTGTTTTGTTCAAATAAGATTTTTTTTTTTTAATTTATAAAGATTTTACTATTATGATTACATCATTTTGTATTTTTAGTTTTATTTAAAATTTCAAACATCGAGTGGATAGTTAAGATTATAAATAATTTGAAAAATTTTAAGCCATTGCAGTAGTTTTTGTGGAAATTATGGGAATTTTACTGATTTCGTCAAGCCACTTTGTATGAGAGGTAGCCGTGGTTTTCATTTGACTAATTTTTCAAATTTCTTTTCCAAATTTTATACTCAAAGTACATATTAATTGTTAAAGCTTAAGTGCAAAATTTTAAGTTATTAGATTGAGTTTTGCGAAATTGAAAGAGATTTTACCGTTTTGGTAAACTCACTTTGTATGGGAGGTAGCCCTGGTTTTCATTAAATTTTTCCAAATTTTATACTTAAAATACATATTAATTGCTTAAGCTTATATGCAAAATTTGAAGTTATTAGATTAATTTTTGCGGAATCGAAAGAGATTTTACCGTTTTGGTAAACTCACTTTGTATGGGAGGTAGCCCTGGTTTTAATTTGATTTTTCCAAATTTCATACTTAAGGTACATAATAATTGTTTAAGCTTATATGCAAAATTTGAAGTCCTTAGATTAATTTTCGCGGCATTGAAAGAGATTTATCGTTTTGGTAAACTCACTTTATATGGGAGGTAGACGTGATTTTTATTTAACTCTTACAAATTTCATACTCAAAGTTCATCTTAAAAGTTAAAGCTTATGTGCAAAATTTGAAGTCATTCGATTAATTTCTGTGGAATTTAAGGTAATATTACAGTGTGTAAGAAATATGTATTTTCATATTTTTCGTTAGAATATGGTTCTTTAAGGTCTTAAGAATACGTATACAAAATTTTAGAAAAACATATCAAATAGAACAAAAGTGAAAACATATATTATATTCGTATTCGGGAGGTAGGCGTGGTTTTCATCCGATTTTGCTAATTTTCAAACTGGACCTCCACTTCTGAATAAACAGCTTATAAATTGAATTTCGTTACGATAGCTAAAAATTTACGGCTGTTATCGTGATCACAGACAGACAGATGGATAAACGGACATGGCTAAATCGATTCAGGAGGTGATTCTGATCAAGAATATATATACTTTTCTATACCGGTCACGCCTCTTTATCGGTACACAAACGGAGTGGCAAAGTTAATATACAACGTTTTTTAAACGTGAGGGTGTAATTAAAAGTCATTGTTTTGATAATTTCCTTACGTCATTTTAAAACTGAGATATTTCGCGTTCATTTTGCTCAATAAAAATTCGGTACAAAATTTTGTACTTGAAAAGTAGACTTAATATTCCATAAACTAAAATAATGGTCTTGCAGTATCTTCCAAATAACTTATCTGTATATGGCAAATTTTTTTTCTCTTTAACGTTACACTCGAAAGCATATTTCTGTAAATATATTGTAAATATTCCATTAAACCAAAAAAAAATTTTACATGTGCACATGAAAGTAGGTCTCAAGGCCTTGCATTTTATGAGAACAAACTTTTCTTCTAACTTTGATTGTTTTGAAGATATAGCCAATTTTATGTGGTCTTTAACGTTATACATTTTTTTCGGAAGTAAATTTCGAGGTAGGTCTGCATTTTTAAAAAAATTACTGAAGTTGGCGATGAAAAAACCGAAATCAAAGAACTATATTAAAGAATAGGGAGCAAGTAAACGACTAAAATCGGAATAATGAAAATAAATGTTTTCTTGCACTTGTAGAAGCTCAAACATGTGGTCTTTAACTTTACATTTAATTACTTTTTTGCTCCCATCAGAATTTTTTGCCATCTCAATCAGGTGATATTTATGTTTTGCAACAGTATGGTATAAAAATGAAAGGAATATAGACAATACAGAGCAAAAGTATTTTTTCGCCCGTTACTCCTATTGAAAAAATGTACCATATAATAAAAGCAATTTGGATGTGGATGCAGATCTGTTAAAAGCCTTGCATGAGGTTGCGTATGCGGATAGTTGGAATTTATTTTTTTTAATTTGGTAATATTTATTTTTAAAGTAAAAACCCGTTTAAGGTATAACTTTAAAAACGAACTTATAGCAAAAAAAAAAAAATAATAAAAAATACCATTTCAATTTCATTTTAACTTTAAAAACTTGGTATAACTATAAAATTTCAAAGACTAATAGTTCTTTAGCTCGACTGGACAAACTTAAAGTAGAACTTAAGGGGTCGTCCATAAACTACGTTACCAATTAAGGGGAGGGGAGGGGTTTTGAAATGCACTACGATAAGTAACGGTAGGGGGGGAGGTGTTTAGATATTGTAACGTTACCAAAAATAAAAAAAATCATTTCAAAAATTTTTAACCTTACATGTTTATGTGTGACCGTCTAAATTGATGGTTAACTTTTGTTTCAACGATTTCTTCCACCACCTTTTCCCTCGACACAGGAACCTTTTGGTATTCCTTCACCATCTCAGCACACGTCTGAAAAATTTGGGTCTTTGCTTTTGCGACAGGCTTTGACGTTAAGGCCTGAATGTTCTTGATCAAAGGAGATACCGTATGACATGTACTGATGTACTGTCCTTCTCAGAAAGAAGAAATCGGTGCAAGGTCGTGTCCTTCCTGCGGCTTTATTTCGTTTTTAAAACTTGTATGAATTGCCATAAGTTTGTATTATATCGTTTACAATAAATCGGAATAAAAAAATACTATTTAAATAAATCAATTTTCAGAAAGCATTTACACAAAAACACAGAACTTGGTTCAGCTCAGGTGCAGCCTTTAAGGGTACTCTGTCAAAGACCAGGTGAATTTCTTTGCGTTAGGAATGAGGATTCACCTGAATGGGTCGACATAGAATCCGATGAAAAATTCTATTTTGAAGAATCCTCAACAAAGCTACCAGCTTCTTCTATCCCAGTGATTGAGAGCATCGAGTCATGGATCGCAGATGGAATAGCTTTTACAGATGATACTAATTATTGATTTTTTTCCAATTGTTCCTTTAATGTATCAAGTCATACTAGTCATTAATACTAGTGAAAATTGTCAGAGCTAGTCAAAATATATAATCATTCGAATGAATTAATTTCATATGTCACGTTACTTTATGGAGGGGGGGGGAGGGGTTTTGAAAAGCACTACGAAAAGTAACGCAGGGGGAGGGGGGGGGTAAAAAAAAACCCGGAAAATCAGTAACGTAGTTTATGGACGACCCCTAAGTTATTAAAATAATTTTAAAAATTATGTTGATATTTAAAATTATCAAGGGTAAATGTTATTTTAAACTCCTTCTTTTTGTGTTGATAATAAAAAATTCTTATAAATGTGGATCTTAGGTGCAGATGCGAATGTGGATGCAGATATAAAAAATAAAAGTAAAAAGAAATTAAAGTGTTTTCTAAATGACCTTATTATTTATTATGTTGATTTTATATGATTTAAATACAAATTCTAAACGTTTGATAGTTTAAATCATACATGATTTTAAATACAAATTCTAGTTGTTTGATAGTTTAAAATCGTTTATTGAACTTAAGGTCAAAGTTAGAACAATTAATTGTACTAACGAATCTTTCCAAAGAAACAACAACAACAACAAAGTTTTTATTCAATATGAAAAGGAAAAAAAATCACTAGCTGATTTTATGGTAATTTCGGCCGTGCTAAAGGCTTCATCAGAAATTTTTGTGATGCCCGTGCAAGCGCGCACTAGCGCACTGCACCACAGAGGCGATGAGATTTGAAGTGTCAATTTCTCAGTTTTTCTCCCATTTCACATGTTCACATTTGTTGTTGTATTTTTGCTTTACTTTAGTCTCTATGCTTTTGTTATTCTATGGAGTCCAACAGTCTGCTGGAAGTCTTCCATAAACAAAGCATGGTTACTGAAGTTGTTTTTAGAATTTTGCTCAAGTATGATTTAAACTATCAAACATTTAGAATTTGTATTTAAATCATATAAAATCAGCATAGTAAAAAGAAATTTTTTTAAAAATAAGGTGTTATTAAAAAAGAAGACGTGAACTAAAAAGAAAAAATAAATTTAAGTTACATTTGTCATACATGTATATTAGACTGGTCTTTATTTGTATGGAGAAAAAAAAAATCGTTTATTTTTTTGAGCACCCTTTTATTTTGTTCTAATATATAAAAAACGCATAAAAAAGTTTCAAAGAAATTGGACTTTATTAACACGTGCCGCCGGGTAGAAATTCAAAAAATTATATACTGCATATAAGAAAAAAAAGATAAAACAGCAATTCCATTTTGAATGTACCTGCCTTTTATCTCCGATTTGGGTGAAATTTTGCATGGAGCATCACTGAAGGAAATAAAAAACTTAATTTAAAGTTACAGGGTGCACAAACTTGACAAAAATCGGCAAAAACGTCGAAAATTGATTTTTACTAGAATTTATATCTCAATCATGTTAATGATAAGTTTCAAATACCGATGGAAAGGTTAATAAACGCACTTTAATTCTAAAATATTTTTTAAATTTTTAAATTTTTGCGGTTGGGGATTCCATCTCTTGCGGTAAAGTAGTTAAATTCTGTGCTATCTCGGAAATATCTGAATTTCGAAAAAATTGCGATTCGATACGCCCTTATGCTCATTCAGTTGCATTGCCTCTGTGTAAACTTCAAGCTCCGAGCGGCACGTGTTGCTGTTGTTTTTAAAAAAAAAAATTAGGGACTTATTTTTAGACAAAAATTGGGTGCTCAACAATTTGTAAAATAAGGACCACCCTAATGTATATAGTAGGTATATTCTAGGTGCAGAAAAACCCCTCTCTTGGTTACTCATAATCCTAATATAAGCGTACTTAAATTGGTAAGTTCTAAGGACTTAAATAAATTTAGAATTTATCAAATACATGTATATTTAATAGCTTAAGGCACTGATATTGTGTAGTTAACCTGTATAATGGATCGCAGTTTATATACAGGTAAGCTTACTAAAAGATTGAATGCCACAGATAATGTGTAAAATGTATGTGAAAAATTCTAAATTTATATTAGTCCTTAGAACTTACCAATTTACTTACGCTTATATTATGATGATGAGTGGCCAAGAGAGGGGTTCTTCTTCACCTAGAATATACCTACTATATACGCTTATGAAAAATGTCACTTAAATTTATTTTTTTCTTTTTAGTTCGTCTTTTTTTTAAAAAAAGCTTATTTCTTAAAAATGTAGTTTTACTTTTTATTTATTTTTTACTTTTTAGTCTTAAAGGTTTATTATTAACATCTTTTATTTTCAAAACTTATGGAGATATAGCATTTTTATTGATTTGTGGGCGGTAAAATGGGGTATGGCAAAATTTTTATTATAATATTGCAATATCACCGGACTTACATATGTATGTTAAATTTCAGCTTAATCGGATACCAACAAGTTTGCAAAATTGCGAAAAATTGTTTGCAAATTTTGACGGGCATACATACATACATACTAGGGAGTCCAATCCCGGAATCCCGGGACTAGTTCGGGATTGAAAATTTTAAGAAGTAAATAATTTGAAACGTTTTTAATACAAGTTTTTGTTATGCATTACTTGAAAAATGTAAATTAATTCATAACAAAACAAAAAAATAAAAAAAACACAGGGCATTCACAATTGCGTTGTTTTCAGTGTAGTTAGAAAACCCGTGGTATTGATACCACACTTTAACGAGCCTTTTTTATAAGTTTTTGTTGTTTTACATGAAATCTCTAAAAACTAAAAGTGTGGTAATTTTATGTAGCCCAACGATATGTGTAACGAACATGGTTTTTAAGGTTCCATAGACAACTGAGCGCTTGCCATTATATTCTAATTGCAAAAATGAAAGAACTCAAAATGCAAGTTAAACTTTTTTATGCCATATATTACTGGAATATATAAAATTAGATAGTTTATTTATTTGCATAGTGACAAAAAGCCATAGTAGGTTCGCAACCACAAATTCTATTTTAAAGGGTGCTTATAATTGTGATTTTCAACTATGGCAAAAAAAAAACACAACACAACTATACCACACAATTGTGAATACCTTTATTACCAATAAACACACAAAACTTAATTTACATTAATGACTAGCAATTTGTATTAATTTAATCCTTTCATTGGATTTGCCCAATATTTTGAAAACATCAGAAAGTCATTTTTATATGTATTTATTTTGCGAAGCTTTTGTTTAAATCAAATTGTTTGGTTCTATGAAAAGAAGATGAACCAACATGATAAAAATAAATTTAGAGATATATTTGACATGAAAGTCTGTTGGATTATGGATTTTGTGCCGAAGAAAAGCAAAAAAAATTTTGTTGGCCTATTTTATAAGAAAAGATGAACCGGACAAAATTCAAATGTATGCTTTTTTTATCTTTTTTAGCTTTAATGATAAGAATATTAAGAGGGTTTAAGAAACCAAGATCTAAAGGGTTGAAAAACCTTTAAGGGATTAAGAAAAAAGACTTTGTGCCGAACAGGAGCAAAATAATTTTTTCTTTGTACAAGCTTGCAAAACGTAAGTAGAGCAGGTTCAAATCAAAGGTATGTTTTTTCATCTTTGAAGGACCTAAATGATAGGAATATTACCTCAAAAAAATTATTTTCTTCTTAGTTTAGCCTAGAAATTGAAAGGGTTAAACAACAAAAAGTATAAAAAAATAACATACAGAAAACTTTAAGGTATTACTATGTAAATTTTACATTTCTTTTTGGTACATCTTCTTCATGATTTTTTGTGTTTAAGGGAAATTAAGTTTGGTAAAGACTTTTCAAAATTAAATTTTTTGTTTTAATTATTTTTAAAGTAATCATTACGCTGTTCAATACATAGCTTACTTCCCGATGTTGCAATTCTTCTAAAACTTTTCTAAAACTTTAAAGTCTTTGCTCCAGTGATATACACTCATCGCCTTAACAATCTTTTTCAGCCTCAACAAAAGGTTTTTCTAATTCTGTATTCATATCAACTTAAAATGAAATGTTTGCATTTACATGAATATATGTAATAGAAATTTTTTATTTAAAAAACCCGGGATCCCAGAAAGACAATCCCTGGATTTAAATAGGCTTAAATCGTCCGGAATCCCGGGATTGACTTCCTTAATACATACATACAAACATATATATATACGAACGAAGCAAGTTATAATTAGCTTATAATCAGCCCCGTAGTTGTGAAGAATGGGGTGTGCCACCGTTTTCTTCCTGAACTATCCTCTACATGAAGCAAATTAACTGCCAAAATTTTAGCTGAATCAGCCGCGTAGTTTTAGAGATATAGCATTTTTATGGATTTGTGTGCGGTAAAAGGGGGAGTGGCAAACAATTTACCTTAATTATCCTCTACTCGAAGGAAATTTACTGCCACAATTTCAGCTGAATCGGCCTAGTAGTATAAGAGATATAGTATTTTTATTGATTTGTGGGCGGTAAAAGGGGGAGTGGCGAAATTTTTTATCATAATATTGCATTGTCACCGGACTTACATATGTACGCTAAATTTTAGCTTAATCGGATACCAACAAGTTGTCGAAAAATGGCTTGCAAGTTTTGAGGACATGCATACATACGATCGAAGCAAATTAAATAAAAGCTTATAAAAAAGGAATGAAGCAGATGCGGATCGGAATGTCAAATTTTCGCAGATGCTTCGCGGATGCGAAGCTCCGTAACATCCCTAATAAAAAGCAAAAAAAATCTCTGTGTGTCAGTGTAATGGTTATAGACTCCGAAACTACTGAACTGATTAAGCTGAAATTTTGGCAGTCGATTTTTTCAAGTACGAGATGGTAAAGAAAAAAAATTTTTTTTCCACACCCCCTTTTATTGTCCACAAATCATTAAATATGCTATATTTCAGACTTTGTATTTCGGGTTTGAGTTGTATTTGACTATAATTTTGTAATTTAGTTCATATGTTTTCATTCGGAAACTGTTCTAAAAAGGGGCATGGTTCCACTATAGATACGCTCTCTTTTGGGGGGATAAGCGTGCAGTGAAGCAGTCAGGTATAAGAAAATTGATCATAAATTTTGAAAGTCGATTTGTTTCGAGTACGAGATGGTTTAAGGGGAAAAATATGTTGCCACACCCCCTTTTATCGCTCCCAAATCATTAAAACTGCTCTGTTTGAGACGGTATGGGTTGTGTTTGACTAAAATTTTGTAATTTTAGTTTCATATAGTTTCATTCGGCAAAAAAACTTAAAAAAGTTTTAAAATACTATAGTAACGCCCACTTTTTTGCGTATGGATGTCCGACCCTCACGGCTTGAATACTAAAACTATACCATTTATATTCACACCATATCTTTTGGTGCTACGGATTATTTTTATTTGTCTTAGATTCCTCCCACTAGATGGCGCTGGGACGCTTTTTCGGTAATTCTTATTTGTTGGCCTTTGAATCAAATTTACACCATACAATGTTCAAATAAAAGCAGTTTTTGACTGATAGTACTATTTGCACTTTATTTTTATATCAACATCAAAATATCAACAAAATAAAGACACTATCTTAATATGAAATATTTTAAAAATATTTAAGGGGGAGGTGGGTGAAAATATAAAATAATGTTTTTCCGATTAGCATGAAAATTTGTATATAGCAGTAAATAAGTATTTTGAAAATAAATAATTTTTTTTTATGATTTTTGTACAATAGCTTTACGAATATATTCTTTTTTTTTTATTGTTAATAGATAAATTGCTTTTGACCAAAATTTTTAAGTGTGCTAAATTTTTCTTAATGCTTTTTTGTTCAGTGTTCACACCAAAATTGGTTTGAATTGGCGTATAGAGTAAAGTGGATGTTTTACCGTTTGAGAAAATCCTTTTGTACGCAAAGTCAAGGATTGGAAATGTGTTTTTAGGATTGCCATTTTTAAAAATTTATGACATTCTCATCAATGGTGCGACATTTAGAAAATCCTATCGCAAAGTTTTTGAAAAAAATTTCTTCAAACTTTTGCATCGATTTACTCAAAATGTGTTTTTGCACATAATTTGCACAAAAAAAAAATTATTATAAAATAAAACAGCGTAAATCGAAAAACCGTGTCTACATTGAAAGTCATTAAAAGTGGATAATGAGTAAAATTTAATAAATGTTTTAAGATTTTTTCTACCGAAACAAAAAATAAACTTCAAATTATAAAACAAATACGAAAGAAATAAAAATTAAATAAAGGAATAAAGCAAATTCTTCTCTTGCCTAGTGAATAGTTTTCTAATGTTTAGCCAAATGTGCTTATTTTAAAGGAATTAGTATCTTGAATATGGGCATTTCCCTCAAAAAGCCTACAGCGACTTGAAAAAGTAAATTTTTCCTTAAAATTCTTTAAACCTGCATAATAGAGAAAAAATGTTTAAATTTTTATTGTGAGAGTGCTGAGAGCTGACCTAAATTTGAATTTAAAAATGACAGCAAACATGATGAATTAGCAACAAAAGTTAAAATAGGGTAAAAAAGTTGAAAAATTTTAATGAAAGTTGGTATAACGAGTATAATAAATACTCGTAAAGTAAAAAGTTTAATTCAACTTGTTTCAGTTTTCGATTGTAACCGTAATGAGTTACACTTTATTTGTTTTTCTAGTTCAATTAAGTAAATAAAACTAAACAATGTTTCTACTTATTTGAAGAGGAAAATCTGTCACGATACGTAGTTCAAGTAACACATATCATATTATGGTTTGTATAAAATTATTAAAAAAAAATTTTCAACGAAACAATTATGCCACACTCTTTCAGATTACCTATATTATAAATTTTCAATAAAAAACTCGTGCACACTTCGCAAATTTTTTCTTTTATTTTGATGCAAACAAGAACCACTTCTATTTTTTGTCACGTAACGTATCATTTTTGAAGGTTTCTGTCTAAGAGCCGAAATTTTGACCACTCTTTGCTTCAACACCTTGTATAGTGCGCATAATAAACTATTGAAAAATAAAAATAAGAAAACTGAAAGTTTAATATTTCTTTGTTTTCCCACTCATCAAGTTGTACGACTGTCACGTGCGTATCTACTTAAATGCCCGTGTGCCAAATTTACTTGAATCAAGCATTTTAAACTGTTTTTTACATTTTTTACAATAAGTGTTTGTTTGTAACATTTACTTTTTATTTATTTGAATTTAGTAATTATTTACTTGAATTTAAAATATTATTTTGAAGCGATAGTCTTCTAGCTTTTATATTTTATGAGAATTTTATGCCTGAGTGAAAAGCGATAGTTTTTTAGCTTAGAAAATTAAAAAAAATACTGCTTGTTTTTAAATGCATTGCCACCTGTTTAACCCAAGGACAAAATGACTGCTTAGGTAATGATTTCAAAACGTTTATTCGTTCATTTAGTGTTAGTATTGTTTTAAATGCTAGATAAGACTTAAGAATAATTAATTTCAATTAGATGAATAGATCTGCATTTGCCACATCTCGCATCCTGCTCCCATCTTAAGCTTTTGGTCGATCAACCACTAGATCAGAGAATACGATTGCTACATCGATTTTTATCATATTCGAATAGCTGCTGACCAGTTCTGCTAAAGTATCATGTGGCAAACGTTTATCAAATGGATAACCCATGCAACGTTTATCAGGATAAAGTTTGTCCTTGAGGCCACAGAATGAGGAAGAATCGCCGCATACATCGGGACTGAAGGTGATAGAGTACTTGATTAATGTAAAAGCACTGTGCGATAAAGTTAACTGCACTGTATGCACTTTTCAAATGACCTAGTACAAGTTATAGGTCTGGTCGAGTAAAACACAAAACGGCGCACAAAAGTTGTCTTACACCCTCAAAATTTTGGCTGACCGTAAAAAAACCGATGTTGTATTCCCACAAGCACTTATTACCCAGTTATTCAATTTGTTATAAGCCAATTAAAGATTTATTGATAGTTTTAGTTTGGAAAAATACAGCTCTTGCACACGATATATAATACTTTTTGGAACTTGTGTTATTTCTAAGTGTATTTATCAAGTAAATGTTAAGTTCTTTGCATTTTTTCCAACTTTTTTGCCTTGCTGACGTTTCTTTGACACAGTTTCTTCATAAGCATTACAATCGTATTAATATTAGAAAATAAAGTTATTTTATGAGTAAGTTGAGTGTTTGTTATTTAAAATCGACCTGAAGTTGACAAAGTTATGGAACTTTATCTAAAAGTTTTTTTTTTTAAATTTATTAAATTTTCATGTAACGTGTTGAATTCATTTTTTTCCAAGAAAATGTTAAGTTGATTATATTGAATTAAAAATTTGAATGTTTGCGTTTCATTGATAAATACACTTACTAAATACATAATTACCACAAAGTTTTGGATATCGTCTAAAAAGTCTGCATATTAACTCTCTAAAATTGGCATAAAACCTTGAATCAGTTGATATCTGATTGAGTTAATGGGTAGAAAGTACACGAAGCACTCAAAATTGGGTTTTTAATGGTAAGTCGAAATTTTGAGAGTCCAACAACTTTTATGCGCTTTTTCGTGTCGTACTCGACCAGACATAAAACCTACTCTCACTCATTTCAAAAGTGCGAAATATCTTTAACACCGTGTTAGTATTTAAATAACAGTTCCACTCACGTATTATTCATTTGTTTGACCTCATCGCCTGTAAAATCGGACACCATGGCAAACAAATCGAACAACATGCCCTCGGGCTTACCCTTTGGCAGCAGCATATGCTCGGGCCAACCACAACCGCAGAAGCGGAAGGAGGCCAACTGATCTGGATCGACTGGTTGATGTGCACGTCCGATGGGACGGAAGGTGCGCTCATATGGAATGGTAACGCTGGAGTTAGTGGATTGCTGCACTACGGTATTGACGCCTGGATTTACTGAAAATTAATATATATCAGTAATTTTTAATATAAATATAAAATATTGCGTAGTTCCTGGAAAAAGTTTGCCAACAGCGGACCACTTACATGTCACCGTCTTTTTGTCCATCTCTATAGCCAATAGGCGTACATCTTTCAAACTCAACGCAGTGCCGCGCTCATCTTTTTTGGGACACAGAAAAATGCGCAGTGTACCCTTTTTGGGTGACCCTGTTGTATTGTCGATCTGGAAGTTGTAGTCAAATGGAGCATGTTGCAAATGCGTAAAGGTGGCATAGATATTGCCCTTTGGGCCAAAGTCCAAGCCAGCGCCCAGCTCAACATCGGATTTCTGCCAAAAGGTTAGCAAAGTGTTCGGTTTGGCCTTTTTATTGCTAACCAAGACGCTGAATTCTTGCATCGTTATGCCATTGAATCCGAGATCAGCCTCGCTATACTGTGGCAATCGCATTTTATGGCGATTAAAAACTGTGTCCAAATAACCGTGCCACCGATAGAAGATCGGATCGCGCATTGCGGTTGTCACATCACCCATGACGCTGATATCCTCCAGAAAACGATAGTCAGGATCGTGCGCAAAGGAGATAGCGTTGTGACCCTCATTGTGGATATTGCCATAAACAGCGGGATTCACAGACAGATCTGAACACTCGATGAGGTTGCCAAGTATATCAATGCCCCTAATCGGATCCAGAGGTATTTGTTTGCCAGAACTCTACATTGAAGAGGCTTAGTTTTAAATTGAAATTGAAAGAGATATACTATATAGAAATACTCACATCCGTTACATAGCCTTCATCGACGGAATGCACCAGACGATCGATCCAGCGCCCAATATCAGCTATCTCCAGCTGAGCATTCTCACGATCGACATCCTTCAGCGTATGATTGGTAACGCGTGCCGGATAAGTGCGATTACTCAGACTACTCAAGAGCTTGGGAAAGTAGCCCTCCTCAACGGGCACATTGAAGTTGTTCAGCAGCTTGGTCTTGGGCAAGTTGTTGCACAGTCGCTCGCAATTGTAGCGTGCAACGATCTGATGATGCATGTGATAGAAGAGTTCACCACGGCGATCCTTGGCTACAACATCGAGTGGCCCTTGGCCAGGATAGACCAAGTGCCAGTGCCAATGATGGCTGTTGACGCCAATATCTTCGCGAAAATAACCCAGACGCTGCTCCTCTTCGCGATCCGAGGCAGTATAGCTTAGTGGTATATTTATATGACGCTAAAAGTGAAGAAAAAAAGTGTTGGGGACTTGGTAATGAAAAACACACACTTACCCTCATGCCGGGATCCTGTACTAATTCACCTTCTTTGCGTGCCTCCTGCAGCACTGCTGGCTCAACGAAATTTCCCGGAAACAGTTCTGCAATTGGTCGTGTGGGCACATTTTTTGTATCCTCGCGATGCGTTAAAGCCACCGAATAGCAGTATTGAAAGAGAAAGGGATTCACTCGATCCTTGGTGTAAGCACACGTGGATATAAAATTTTCTATTGTTGGTGGTTCCATCAAGACCTTGATAAGCCGAGCAGCAATTTCCTGATGAGCAGCTTGAAACAGCGAGAATTGTCGTCTCACGCCCAGTTGTTTGGCAAAGTTTAGATTAGGTTTCGTTGGCAAATCCCTTAAAGGAATTTTCACATCAACATCGCCACTGTAGCGTTGAGCAATGTCATCCTGAACGTCTGTGTATTCATCAGCATAGAAGCTATCGGGTATGTCAAATATAGCCTTGCCATGTTGTCGCGTAGTAAAGATAGGCTCCAAGGGACGATCGGACAACATCTGCAAAGCTTGTCTGTTCATTTCATCGGCCATGATTAAATTCGTTAAACTTTAAAATTGACTCAAATTTTAAGTGCTTCTTTCTACTCCGATGTTTGCTGCTGTCGTGTTCCGCGAGACTTTGAGTTGGAGGGTAAATTTTTGCATTTTTATATGAAGTATAAAAAAATAGCGCCCATCATATGGTTTAGCGACCGCTATAGTTGAAAACAAACAAAGTGGTATTGAAAAATTTAACTGATAACTTATTAAAAACAAAACGTATTACTCAACCACAGTACTTAATTTATTTAATATGCATAGATTTTAGCATGAGAAAGTTTGTTTTGTTATGCATTTCATTTGTTATTAAGCTGGAGCTGATAACACAAAACTTATTTTGAATGCATTAAAGAGTTTCGGTTTCGAAAATGTCGGTTTTTTGTCGCATGAAATTTTATCATGCACACATTTTTTCTTCTTATTTTAGCATTGTAGATTAGAGAACGTAGTTTAGGGTTGCTAGAAACAAAATAAAATCGTCAAAAATGTTTAAAAAGGAACTTAATATAATAATATTAATAAAAGAACTTAATAGTTACTTCAACAAACAGAATAAATACATCGATCAACGGATTCTGGTAAAGTAGACACAAAGAGTAATACGTTTATCGGCGCACAGTGCAATTTTATGACCAGATAAGTTCGCGAAAATAAGTATTAAAAAAAGTTTTTCAGAATTTAATAATAAATTTTACTCTTAAGCATAGTACTCTGTTCAGTTTCATGTGAAATTCCACTCAAATCTCCTTACAAAAAGTGACATCTGCGAAACAAGCGTGGACATTTTCACAACATGTTCGTCAGAGCAGTACTCTGTTTTTTTCGACGATTTCATTTTACTGCTTATTTATTTTGAAGTGAAAAGAGAGATACCATATGAAATCTCCCAACTTATTCTCTGAATCTCTCTGAGAAACGTTGCCATAGAAATTCCTCGCAACAAATTTTAAGTCACAAATTTTACGCAACAAATAAATAGATGTTGCTAGCGAAATGTCACGCAAACGAACAGAGTACTAGGCTTTATGTAGAATTATGTAAGCCTGTTTCTAGTTATTTCTCCATTTTTTTTTCAAAAGATGTATGGTTCGAAAGTTGTAACTTTTTAATATATTTCGGTATGTTAAAAATTAAATAATTTTTTTGTCTTAGAAACCACTTTGTGGGCAAATGGTTTAAAATTGTTTTGTTTTGGTTTTTATTTTTATTGACATAAATACTTTATTTTCTGTTAAGTTTTCGTAATTTGTGGAATTGAGATTTTATAAGTAAATTATTGTTGTTTAAAACTCGAAATCATATTTTCAATAAATTTTTCAATTTTCAGTAAGCTGAACAAAATTAGAATCCAACAGAATCTAGAAAAGTATGCACCAAAGTGATCGCTGTTGTTGTCGTCTTTTACGAACAATATGATTTTAAGCCTGATACGCCTACCTTTAAACAAAGTTTTCAATCTTGTCATAAAACTTGTGTATCTTTTAGGTTTTTCCGTTTGTTCCAGTATATTTCTAATAAAATGTTCCACCTTACGTCTTGTAACAATTTAAAATAAAAACTAACAATTCAAAAGCAATTCAAGCCCAGAGTGCATATTAAAAATCAGAACATGCGTTCGGAATTTCAACCCAGCTAGCACAGATTTAGATTTGTAACAAAAATATGTTAGGATTCGGTGGTATAACAGTTTTTTAAACAAATTTAGTCACAAATGGGTTGTATTAAAGTTTCAAATAAGAAATTTGTAACAAATCATTCGTTTTGTTGCAAATAAGTTAAACTACAGTGTTAATTATGTTACAAATAAATGCACTTGTTATAAAAATGTTTCATAAAGTTTAAAAAAATAGTAATTTTTACGTTAAATTAACATTAATACAACATTTATTTGCGTAACACCCATAAAAAATAATTGTGTATTGTAATTGTAACAAATACAGTAAAAATTTAGCAACCTCCATGCGACTAAGTTGCTTTATATTTATATTAAGTTATATCAATGTCACTACAACTAAATGCTCAAAACTTTGGTTTGATAATGATTTTATTAAGTTATAGGGACGTCACTGCAACTAAATGTTTCCAATTTTGCTGTGACGCACTAAAATTCCATAAGAAAAATATAAAATTTATTGTTAAAAAAAAATTTCGTGTTGTTTGAAAATATCTTTGTGTAGGCTTCTACTACCATGTAAACCATTTTTGTTTTATTTCAGAGATCAACATCCAAATTGAACAAATTTTTCGTTGTATGGCAATGAATCATTCTGAAATTATGAGAATTTTTTTTGTTGCAAGAATGTTGAAATGAGGTTTTTATTCAGTTACAAGAACATTGAAAATAATCACTGCAAACTTGTGCTGTATTAAGGTTATTATTCAGTTAATGCAAGTTTAAAAAACATAATTGTAACTTATAAAATTTTGCTTGATATAACACAAAAACAAAACCATTGCAATTTATATAATGTAATAAGTTACATGAACGTTGCATTGGAGTTATAATTCAGTTGCAAGAAGTTTTGAATAAAATTGTTGTAAGTACAGGGTAGCCCTTATTCGAAGCGCCCATCTGGCAACACTGTAACTTTCCGCAGTGATGCCAAATCGACTAATGACATACCGCGTTTGAAGCGTCATTCCAAGCAAATGTTTACAATGAACAGTACACGCCACGCGAACGCTCTAAAATTGTTGAAATTTACATTCAACAAAACAAGTCAATAGTGAAAACTCAACGTGCTTTCTAAAAATGAGCGATGAAGCTCATTTTCAGTTGAACGGAACGGTAAACAAACAAAATTGCCGTATTTATGCCACTGAAAATTCACAAGAGATTCAAGAGGTACCTCTTCACGATGCAAAAGCCACTGTTTGGTGCGGCGTTTGTGCTAAAATGCTCATTGGGCCGTTCTTTTTAGAAGATGATAATGGCCAAAGAGTTACTGTCAATCAGGAGCGTTATCGCGATATGATAAACAATTTTTTCATGCCAATCGTTCGTCGAAAGCGTATCAGGCACTACTGGTTTCAACAAGACGGCGCGCCACCACACACAAGCCGCACTACAATCGATTTTTTGAAGCAATTGTTTCCTGGCCGTTTGATGTCAAAAAATGGTGATTTCGATTGGCCGCCAAGATCACCAGATTTAACGCCTCCAGACTTCTTTTTGTGGGGTTATTTGAAATCAAAGGTTTACGTCAACAAGCCAAAGACCCTAGAAGAGCTGAAAACCAACATCCGTCAAGAAATAACCGCCATTCCCATCGAAATGTTGAAGAAAACCATGGAAAATGCTGCAAAACGGGCACAATATGTCGTAGGCCAATGGCGACCATTTACGAGATATCATGTTCAAGAAATAATGTAAGCAAATCTACTTGAACCTAATTAAATGATATTCATGACGAACAGACAAAAAATTGTGGTTTCTTTGATTTATTTAAAAATAAAGCGCTTCGAATATGGGCAACCCTGTAAATGCTGCACTAAGGTTATTATTCAGTTGCAACAACTTTCAAAAAACATTTGCAACTTTTGATATTTAGTTAGTTGCAAAAACTATAGGGCTATTCCCAGTTACGGGCTAATAGCTTTGCAAATGAATGCCCTACCAAATATTTGCCATCAACTGTGAGCACACTTTTTAGAACAGTGTTACAAACAAAACTCACAACTGTTTTGGAGGAAAAAAAAAACAACACGAACACTATTTGTTGTGTTTTTCGTTATTATTTATCAAAGTGTATTATTTATTAAAGTGAGTTCCATTTCAGAGTCTGTTAATTTTGTTTTATTAGCGGCGTTTGGTTAAAATGTGACAGTTGATTGATTGGCAATAAGTGTTGCCCATGCTCGACTGTATGCAATGCGATTTAAGTGTTGCAAATTTGACACAGGGCAAATGCAAATCTGTACATTTTGTTGTTGTGTTGAAAATATTTGCCATCATATTTTGCAAATGCCACGCTTTTTGCCCGTAATCGGGAATATCCCTTATGTATTGAGGTTATTATTCAGTTGCAAGAACTTTGGAAAAAAGTATCTTAAAACTTCATACTCTATACACTTCTATTTTTTCTACACTATGAATTTTGATTGAAATAAATTTAAATACGATTTTCTTTAATATTTATTATTTTCTTTTAGAATTTTCAGTGCAATATGACACCAGGAACTTAATAAAATGGATTTAGCTATATATTAAACATTATTATGCGGAAATTACAAACTCAAAATATTTCTTATTTCCAAATTATTTTTAAAATTATTATTTCTTAGGTTAGTCGACAAAATGGCATTTTTTGTAAAATTTAAACGTATAATTCTTCATATTTTCAATTTAATTTCACAACTTTTTATTACATTCCAAATTGTCTTTGACTTTTAAAATACACTCTAAAAATTTATCACTGGTTTAATGAAAATTATATTAAGGAACTGTGTATGCAAAACATTTTAAAACTTTTTAAGAACTTATTTTTTTTTTTAATTAGGAATATTTATGTCATCAGTACTCCTTCCTTGTTAAGAAATCTGTCATTATAACAAAAAATAACTTCAATAAAACAAAGTATATACTTTTATTAAAGTATAAAAATAAAAAAAAGTTAAGTCAAATCAATAATATCAGACAGCATAGCAGTGTAGCGTTTTCAAGACAAACAAGGTCAATTTAGCAGCAATTTTTGTACCCGGACATCGGCGGAGTCGTGTGACAAACAAGGTCTCATACCCAAGAAAACACCACTCCAATAAGTATATATATAATATATATCGTTCTGTGTTCTTGAAGCCGGTGGGATCCTGGCTTGACAGGGTGGTTACTCGACAAACTAGGTCAACTTCACCAAACCAATTTTCATAAAACAGAGAAAACCAGTTGCAAACGCAGGCATCAAGACAAACTAGGTCTTATCGGCCACTCATATTAATATATTATTGGGGGTTGGAATTAGTTTTAAAGGTTTTCTAAGAGATGGCGTAACTATCAATAGATCGCATCGGGCACACCTGTGACTTTATTCATTTCAAAGTACATTGTCTAAGCTTCATTTTTTAGTATGTGTCATTCCACTGAAGTGTAAACAACATATATTTTTTTCTCTGTGAACATGTCGACTTTCGTTCCAACAAAACGCAATTTGCGGGAAGGTTTACTTTTGTGCTTCCATTTGAAGAAAAAAGCGGTTGAAGCACAACGCACGCTTACTGAGGCTTACGGGGACTATGCTCCATCGATTTCTACTTGTGAGTACTGGTTCCGTCGGTTTAAAAGTGGTGATTTTGATACGGAAGACAAAGAGCGTCCGGGCCAGCCGAAAAAGTTTGAAGATGAGGAATTGGAGGCTTTGCTCGATGAAGACCCGTGTCAATCCCTTCAAGAATTGTCAGAATCATTGGGAGTCGACTTATCAACGGTCGGCAAACGCTTGAAGGCCATGGGAATGATTCAAAAGCAAGGAAATTGGGTGCCGTACCAGTTGAAGCCGAGAGACGTTGAACGGCGATTTTGCATGTGCGAACAACTGCTTCAACGGCATAAAAGGAAGAGTTTTTTGCATCGTATTGTCACTGGCGATGAAAAGTGGATCCATTACGATAATCCTAAGCGAAAAAAATCGTGGGGACCACCCGGCCATGCATCAACATCGAGGGCCAAGCCGAATATTCATGGCGCCAAGCTTATGCTGTGTATTTGGTGGGATCAGAAGGGTGTCGTGTAATATGAGCTGCTAAAACCTAACGAAACCATCACTGGGGAACGCTACCAACAACAATTGATGCAATTGAGCCGAGCATTAAAGGTTAAACGGCCGGAATATGCCAAAAGACACGACAAAGTGGTTTTTCAACATGACAACGCACGGCCACATGTTGCAAGAACCGTCAAGGAAACGTTGGAGGCGCTGAATTGGGATGTGCTACCCCACCGGCCTTTTAGCCCAGACATAGCCCCTTCCGACTACCACCTATTCAGATCGATGACGCATGGCTTGGCTGAGCAGCGCTTCACTTCTTACGAGGATACCAAAAAATGGGTCGATTCGTGGATTGCCTCAAAAGACGAATCGTTCTTCCGGCGCGGAATCCATATGCTGCCAGAAAGATGGGAAAATGTTGTAGCTAACGATGGACAATACTTTGAATAATATACATTGTACCGTTGTTTCTAAATAAATGCTCAAAAACCGAAAAAAAACCTTTAAAATTAATTCCAACCCCCAATACAAATCGATCTAACGTAGTGTTTCAAGAGGTAAGAAGACACCAAGACTCCACGTTACCGTCGACAAATGTAGTCACATTCATCGTGAAGATATAAGGCAATTGAAGATCCCAGGTTTAGGTCCATTCAGATTATTTAGATGTTCATCCACCAAAATTATTCATTTCAGGCTTAGGTCCATTTATCCATGTAGATTGTTATAATAATGTGTTTACAAATATCACCAGATGCATCAGATATATGTTTGAAAGAACTTTACATTTTCAACGACGGTACTGCAGGTAATCTATAATTTTATGTTTGATTGAGTCCATGGATTTACTTAAGGATATAACATCAGATACAAAATTAAAATCACCGCAAGCGCTTCTAAGAGGATCATTTTGCAAATAATTAGTTGTACAAAAGTTCATGTGGAGTAACTCAAAAGATCTTCTAGGACGAAGAGAAATATTAAAATATATTTTACTCAATAAATATGGACTGTTTGCATATCCATGTAAAAGTTTTATAATCCAACAAGCATTTATCATAGTTCTCCGATTTTTTAAAGAAGGAAGACTTAAGAGTGTAACCGATATTCATTAGGTGGTAAGTGAAAATAGTACTAATGAACTTTATTTTCCAGATACAAGCTTAAGTATCGAATTTCATTACGATAGCTTAAAAACTACCGGTGTAATCATGATCACAAACAGACAGACAGACAGACAGACAAACAGACATATAAGCAGACGGATAGACGGACAGGGCTAAATCGACTCGGGTGGTGGGGCTGATCAAGAAAATATATACTTTCCTATACCTACCACGCCTCCTAATGGCCGTTCCAAACGGAGTGACAAAAAAATTCGTATGAAAGGTTGGCGTGTCTGTGGGCGGATTTGATCCAAACTTTAATATATTTCATATTTAACTTTACAAAGCAGTCATATCAAATTTCAGAGCTCTTGGTTTGTTTTTACTTTTTATGTCAAAAATTTGTATAAAGTCCTCCCACTGAGCGTCAAAATTGCGAATGTTTTTCTCAGTTGCTTAATATTATAACGTGAAATGTCATATCTACAGAAATTTAAGCAATCATTCATGCAAAAAACGCGGTATCTACATAAACAGAGATAAAAAAGCTGTTTCTACAGGCAGATACCGCGTTTTGCCTTTGTATTAGTAGGAACTGCCTTTTAAAATGTATTGACTTCTTTATTTCTGTGCCCCAAAAGAGTTATCTTTAAGTTTGAAAGATTTTTAATCAAATAAAATATTTTTTTTTTATAAAAAAAATTTATGCACAAAAACTTCATATTTAATTTAATTTTTCAATAAAATAACCAAGAAGGTACGTAAGGTTTACTTTGACTTTCATACGTATTTTATTAAATATCCTTGTGTAAGATATGATGGTTTTAAAATAATATAATTTAAATATCATAAATAAATAAACACATAAATATACATAAAAGCTTTTATTACTCATTGATTGAGAAAAACCTTACTTTTTACGTAGCGCCACAAAGGCAAAAACTCATCTATATATCTATTTCCTTCTATTCCGTGTGTGGTTTTTAAACTCAAAGCACAATCACAATAATGGTAGCGTTGTGTTAAAAGAGCTCATAAACTTATTTGCTTTGTTCTGATTATCCTCGCGGTAGTAAACAAAAACCGAAACAGTAACAAATATACGCCGCTTCACCGACTGTCATTTCTGCTTCACGACTTCAAATTTAAAATTCTACAGAACGGCATCGTAAGAATTTGTTGGCGCATGCTACAATTTTTTATATTTTTTAAGACGTCGCACAGTGTCGCGGGTTTGGACAAAAGTCATAAAATATTTTAGGTTACAAATTTTGAAAACTAAGTATACACAATCATAGCTGAGAATACTTCAATTATTTCTTATTTAAGATGACTTTAGTTTGTTTACGAATCCTAATTTTGTTTTTTTATGTTTATAGGACGTTTTTTGATTTGGCACATTTTGTTTCTACTTAACAATTTTAATAAAAAAATTATGCAGTAATATGTTATTGTGTTGAGATTATTTCAGATATTCATTATACTAAAATTTATGTCCTGCTTTAAAATGTAGGAAACTTAACTTGGAAAATTTAATGCCATGAATTAAATTTCTGTCCAAAATGTCAAAATTTTTTGCATATTTAATAAAAGCGGTAAAACATCATTAATGTTGTAAGCAAACTGGATTAAATTTACCTGAAGAACCAAATATTTATAACCATAAAAACCCTTACAAGTGAGTTTTTGATAAATTCCTGTAAGTCGTTTTTCTCAGAATATTAAAATATGTAAGTGCCGATACTCATATTCTGAATGCTGGATACAAAACATCTTAAATCCGAAAGGATATCGAAATAGGTCTGAGTGTCTGTCAGCGGTTATGATTTAAAAAAAAAATCACAATTTTGTCAAAAGTTTTTTTCGCCGTAAGTTTTAATTAAACTGGAATTAGTACCCCAAAGTGGGATGAAATTTAAAGGTATCTAAGGCGCCAAAGTTGTGAATAGGAAGATTGATAGATGGGAGAATTTTTTAGTGTAATAGTGTTCAGATTTTCGTCAAAATTTGGGGTATGGGAAAATGGGAAAACACATTCGCGACCTCTAAGCATTTACAAATTGAGATGCGCTTCACAAAGGGTGTTTCTTAGGTCTAGTGAAAATATGAAAGCAGCGGAAATCTGTCAAAATAAAAATATATATTATTTAACCACCTACTGCAAAGTCTTTTTGAAAAAAGTATCATTTTATTGATACTATGATAATCGCCTTATAATAAGCTGCGACATACATATTTGCAACAAGTGGCACAAATAAATTATCGGTTAGATAACTAAATACACTTAAGTACAACTGCTTCCATTCACATCTTAAAAGAAACATAAGCAAATACAATAAACCACACAACTATCACACACATAATCACAAACACAATTAACCACCTGGCGTTGAGGCTAATAATAATTAAGAGCCAATGTTGCCAAAGTGCATTTCTGTATAATTTCCAACAAACCATGAAAAAAGTCCTTCTTTTTCCTTTTTCAAATTTTTAAAAAAGTTCTAATATATCTTTCAAACAATACTCTATTTAGATATAAAATTGAAGGTACATAAGTTCATTAAAGTATAAGAAAACATAACACATGTTCGTAAACATAAACATATAATATTTTTTTAACTAAAGTATTATATACTCTGTTTTAAAAACTCCTTTCTTTTGTTTATAAAACAACAAAACAATACAAAAAAAGCAAAACAAAATACATAACAATACACCACTTATATATATTGACTTATTCTGGTGATTGTTTACAATTTACAATTATAAGGATTACAATTTATTTACAATTATAAGGATTTTCTCAGTCTAAAATGATATTGAAAGCTACTGGACAAAACTGTCAACCCAACATACGAAAATGTCTCGACAAGAAATAATTATGTGAAATTTTTGAACTTTCCCACTAGATGTTATGTGAAGAAATATTATAAAAACACCTTGTTAATAAATTAATAATCTTAAATCACCAGAATAAAGTTTTAAGTGCTCCATTAGAAAATTCCCTATTTTTTTGTTCTACCAAAATAAAGTAAACAAAAACTTAATGTTGCTTTTAACAACATTGCTAGATATGTTTATGAATTAAAACGTACTGATCATGTGTCCTATTATGCAATACGCATCTGCAACATGATCTTTGAAAACATTCTTAGATTCTGTACTTTACTATTGCTGCATAAGGTGTTATACACTGGTGAGTCAGCTTACTTGCACAACCGTATTACCGCTTCTCGTTCCAATCGGTCCTATTCGCTAATACAATTGCGTCACTTCTGTTTGACATCTGAAAGACAATTTTATATATTTGCAATTCGTCTTTGGAACACGTTACCTTCTTTTGTTAAATCAATTAAAAATGCAGTGCAATTCAAAAAAATGTTATACTCCCATCTTTCATCGTTGCAATCATTTTTATTCTCTCGTAAGGTTCACATTTTCTGTCTTTAAACAAAAATCATATATTAAATCTATTATTAATTTTGTTATGTTTAAATAAAATCAACTTACCTGTATTGTCATCAACTCACTGGAAGTGAAAGTGTTTCTATATTATCTATACTTTTACTATTATTAATAGTTTTATAATTATAATTAATTTTATTGTTACCATTAAATTCATTTATATAATACAAAATACAACAATGCCAGTGCATTAATCATAAGGTTCGTAACTTGTAGCACTGGCTTATCAAATAATAAATACAAATACAAACCAAGCAAAATGATTCCAGTTGTACCTTTTAGCTCATAAGACGATTGGAAAATCCCGCAAAAAAGGGAAATTACCCCCGAACTGGCATCACTGTTAAGAGCGTAAATGCTGTGTTAAGAAAACCTTGTATAATTAATTAAACACTATATCAGAAAAACGACATTGCTTTTGCTTTGAACTCAATTCACAAAGCCTACTTTTAGGCACATCTGTACATATACAAAAAGTTTTGTGGATTCAGAATGTCTACATTTGAGGCATGAATTTGAATGGAAAACTTATAACTTAGTCAGACACATTTATTAATTGCTTATTGTTACTCCACACCTTATTTTTGATAACTTTTGCATAAATTGCTTTAATGACTTGAGTAAAGAAACTTCATGGAAAACTTTTATTGGCTTATTTTTGACGAGCATCAAAATTCATATCCTTCGTACTTACAAAATTAATTGCACGCATTATAAAATAACCATAATAAAAGCAATTTAGATAACATTTTGTGTTAGCCACAGTTAAGTAGTTGTATTAAAGCGTAGAACATTGGATAAGACCTTTGGGAATAAAACGTGAATTGCTATGGATTATTAATGACAGTTTCAGATACACTTAACATTTATGAAATGCTATTTTAACTGTTGAAATTTAATAATACTGAAAAATTGCAATTTCAGCAAATTGCACCAATTAAATCATTCTGAAACTAATGTTTTGTTTTTTAAATGAGCACAGAAAAAAGAAATTATAATAGCAGATGAGAGATGACTCAATTTAACGTTATTGTTAAACAAAATTGAAAGATATTAAGTTAAAAAATTTTCATTAACGTTAATGATTTTTTTTATGATTGATGAGATTTCTTTTCATTATAACGATATGCGAGTACTAATAAACAATATTGAAACGCTTATTACTCAATCATGGGTGTTCTCTCGCTTTGTCAACATGAGTTCCTTTTAAGTACATGATGCCTTAACCGAAAAAAAAGAATGTAGAACCAAAGAAAACGCCTTTTGTCGCATATATTTTTGTTGGTCAAATCTTGCCCGAAGACAAAACCTCTTTTTGACAAAGACGACATTTTATTGAATTAACAAAGGCTCGTACTTAAAAACAAAGACATATTATTTTCTATGCCAAAGAAGAGTACAATAAAAGAGTATACTTTATTATTATTAAAATTTGTAAATGTAAAACATAATTTTTACTTCATTGAAAAAAAGGATGAACAAAAAAAGTGCTAAAAAAGACACAAAAAAAAAAAACTAAGTTCAAATAAATTATGTCAGTAAAGGCGAAGTCTTTAATAAAGCAAAGCAAAGTCTCTGAATTTACAGAATTTGTTCTGTCGCTCAAAGAATTAAATATTTTTCCCTTAATTTATCGGCAGAGAATTTTTGACTTTTGTTTTCAAGACACAGTAGTTGCTGATTTGAAGATAAGTTCCTTATTGCAAAGATTTTGTCTTTGTTGCATAGATATTTTTTTTCTGTTATTTATTGTTTATTTAACAAAAGTTGTTGACATATAAGATATAATCTTTTGCTATGAACATTGGAGATAACAGCATAAAAATACATAAAAATTAACATTATATAAGAAACTAATAACTAATTATAAATCATTTTAATTTTGATTCTACATCTCATTTCAGATGTAAAACTAGAGATAAATAAAATACAGGCGAGAAAAGAAAAATAGATTAAGTTAATAGAAACATTCAAAAATTACTTACTTACTTACTCACTTAGTTGGCGCTACAACCGTATGTCGGTCTTGGCCTCATCTAAGAATTTGCGCCAGCCTTTTCTGTCTTTCGTTTGCCGGCGCCAGTTGGAAATTCCAAGCTTCGTCAGGTTGTCTTCTACTTGGTCTTTCCAACAAAGATGCGGTCGTCCTCTTCTGCGTTGACCGCCGCTGGGTACCGAATCGAATGTTTTCTTCGCTGGAGCATCGGATTTCATGCGCTGAACATGACCAAGCCAGCGAAGCCGCTCGATATTAATGCGCTTGACTATGTCGATGTCAGCGTGCAGATCGTACAGTTCCTCATTCCACCGTAATCGGTACTCGCCATTGACGCAGATTGGTCCGTAGATCTTAGGAAGAGGATTACATTAAAATTAAATGCTTAAAATTAAATGCTTAAATTTCTTATGATTTAAAACATTTTAAATATTGTAAGGAATTGAATTCCACGATCTTATACCACTGACGAAAAATAATCTACTGGAGTTTACGAAGTTATATCTAGGAATCATTAGGTTCATGTTACTGCTCGACCTGCCGAACTCTATCTTTTTGAAAAGGTAAGAAGGTTTTTGTGTGTAAATGATCCGGTGTCGAAAAATTCTGTGTCTATCTTCAAGATAGCTTTGTATTCCACAACTACGTAATTTTTTAAGCCATATACATACTTTGTTGCATTGTTGAAGGCGACTAAAAGCTTGAGCATCGACCGAGAATCGAGTTTTCAGTATACGGCTTCTGAGTTCGTTATTTATAGTAGTATACACACAACAAACTTTCATGTTGAATCATTATGAAATCATGCAAAATTATGAAATTCGTCTGAATTCTAGCCTCATTTCGAACTAAAAATAACTTTAAGTTGGTATTAATTTTTTTTAAATATAAGAAATACTGCTTATAATTACAAAACTTAACTCAATTTTTCGCCAACTGAATAATTTTTCTCGATAACGTGCACGAAGCCCAATGGGTGGTATAACTTGCTGTATATCTTCCTTCCTTCAATTGAAGCTTCTAAAAGCAATACAATATTTTGATATAATTTTGTTAAAGTAACATGAGTCATTTATCACATTACCTTATTCATCTGTGTCGAAGTTTATGGATACATCTATTTCCACTATCATTTCACTTTTATTCACTTTTTCAGCTATTAAAAACTATTTTAATTTTTACTTTTGCAACGACGCTTATCCTCTAGAGAAAACGTCTAATGTGCAGAAAATTCGCCAGAAACAAAGGAATTTCCTCATTCAAGTTTGACTTCACTCGTCTACATAGTAGCTAGATTGTGTAATCTAACATGAAGTTTTGCAGCATACTGCATTAACTTGAAGTTTTGCAGTATAGTGCAGTATAGTGCATCAAAAAGTAGTACTCGAGTACTATACGTTCACAACTCAGTGAAATCAGAGATTTGAAATGAATCACATTTTTGAATAATGAGCCAGTTACTCAAAAATGAGTATGAATAAGTAGTTTCCAAAGTAGTACTCACATGTGATTGATTCGAAAAAAAGTGAATCGCATTTTTGAATCATGAGCCACATGAGCCACGCAAAAAAGAATGAGTATCAGTAGTTTCCAAAATAGTACTCATATGTCATTGTTTAAAAAAAAGTGAATCAAATAAGTATAGAATGAATTAAATATTTAGAGTTGTTACCTAATAATGTGCTTTTTTAGAATTTTAAACATAGTTTAATAGTGTTAGGGTGTTGATTAAAAAATGTAATTCACTTTTTTTCGAATCAATAACATATGAGTATTACTTTGGAAACTACTTATACTTATTCATACTCATTTTTTAGTAAGTGGCCCATTGATTCAAAAATGTGATTCGTTGCAGATGTCTGATGTGTACATTTACATTTACTTTTATTGCCTGAAATGCTGGAAATAAAAAGCAAATATTTGGTGATTTCTTGTGAAATTCTTTTGACAATTATTTATCGTCTAAAAGCAAATGCCGCCCCTGCTTTCGTTTGTTACTTTTCGGTGAGTTCCATTTCGATTAAGTTGAGTTTTTTGAATAGAGAGGAGTATAGCTATTTTATTTGTGATATCCTCTATCTTGACGTCAACGGAATACCTAATACAGTGACAGCTTTTTGTGAAAAGTAGATGTCATCAGTGTTTTGGTAACCATGTCCGTACCATGGTATAACTATTTGACAAGGTAGTAGCGTAGACCGGCTTTTTTCTCACGAGCGGCGATGGGTAGTTGTCAAAATTAGGTGTTCATGCAATTAATCAAAGAAATGTGAAAAACTAAGCCAGGACCTAAACATAGCTATTCAATCGCAGCAAACTAAAAACATTCCAATAAACTTCGCGAACAAATTTAATGAATCAAAGAAAAGTTAAAAGTAAGTACATAGCTAGTCAAAAGCAGCAAACTACAACTCTTTTAGCTGTTTTTGATAACTAGCTAGCAATCGCCAAAAAACTGTCACGGCTACCTTGTCAAATAATTATACCATGGGCCGAACAAATGTAAACGAGAATTGCAAACATGCCGTGGAGGTCTCGTCGTTACATTGCCTTTAAGAAATAATCGGTTTCGTCATGTGATCATTTACCACTCGGACGACCGAAAAAAGAGAACAAAACTTTCAAACATTTAAATTCCTTACTTTGCTCTTACACTTTTTAAAAACGCTACCACAACAAAAAAAATGTGTTTTTGCATTTAAATATATCTCTAAACTCTTCAGAGAGAACATGATTTCCCTTTAGCAATGAATTCACAAAATTAAACATAGTTTTGCTGTAAAATGAGATTCTATTTAATTGTGTAGCCAGATGGAAAACACAATTTCAGGCCAGAGGATACATTTTCTTTTGACACACTTACTCTCAAAGCACGAATTAAGCATATTTGTGCAAAGAAAAATGTGCACAGAGCTTGGACATTAAAATGAGAATGCAAAATATCTAATGCATAAGTGAAAAAAAGAGACCCAGTGGGAATTTTAGCGAGTGCTCCGCAAAAGAAGGCATGCTAGCACTACTATTATTGGCGCCAATACACCTTCTATGATTGCTGCATTGATGAGTACTTCTGTATGGCCTTCCTTTTGAAGGTTCTGATTCTTTTAATTTTATTTATGAAAAAATTTAAATACACAGAACAGTTTGTAAAAAAATGTAGATTAAAAACAAAAAAATATTTTTTTGGTCCGAGTTGGGTCTCGAACCCTAACGCATTACATGTTATATTGTATTATATGAAAATATTTATATGGAAAAACTCGAAGTCTTTTCTTATATTTTTGTATGAAGAAAATTTATAAAAAATTAAAAAAAAAATTTAAATACACACAACAGTTTGTTAAAAAAAAAGTAGATTAAAAAAAAACAACAAAAAAATGTTTTTTTCGGAGTTGGGTCTCGAACCCGGGCTCCCGAAAGCTTACTTTCATTTGTATTAATGCAAAATAAGCTATTTTTAGCAGCCGTGATAGACGAGTGAAAAAAGCCACATGAGAGGACCGTGGTTCAAATCTGAAATTGTTAGTCGTTTCTTATTTCAAGTTGATATTTATATTGCTTTTCCTTCTAACGTGACTTCTCGAAAGAGCACTACTAGCTGGTCTCTTTTGAGCAAGGAGAGCGAAAGGCCTGTGAAATTTTCCCATTTCATACAAGCAATCAAACGGTGTTTGCAAGGAGTGTGGAAGGCCTTTTAAAACCTAATGCAGGCCTGCTAGAAGGCCTTCGGACTCCTGCAATTACCCACTGGGTGCGGAAATGAACATGCAAGTGTGCATTTAAATCAACTTCAGGTTATTATATGCACGTATATTATGTAACATCACTGATGTTTATATATGTTAGAACGTTCTGCCCATTAAGCTTTTGTTCTTTTATTTGACTGTTCGCTTAGGTTTTATAATTAAATACGGTTGGTGTCTGCTTTGAGTAAAGGATTTTTTTTTAAACTTATCTAATATATTAAAATCTTGTGTAACGGTGCTTGTGGTCCCACTCCTTCGAAGTGGTTCAACCGATTTAAATGACTTTTTTTTTTGTATATTTAGTAGGTATGAGAATAGGTCGTAAAGTATTTTTCACACTCCCAACTTCACCCCCATTTCGTAATCACAGTTTTAGTACTTTTTATGATGGGTATATGTTTATGTCACGAATAGACTCCAAAACCGCTTAACCGATTGAAATTTTTAGAAAAACTAAAACAATATCTTGATAGTGTTCCTGTGGAGTTTGGAGTCGATTAGAAAAAGGCGTGGTACCTTCCGTGGTATGTCGCACAGCCACGGAATTCAGTATTCAACCTCAGTTTACACATGCAGTTTTGTTGATAACATGTTATGGGCGTTGTACAAGGGTGAGTGGCAGCAACGCGACGGGTTTCAGCTAGTATTATAATAAATTGTATTCGTTTATAAAGCTAAAACAAGAGTCGTGCGGTGCTCAGGATGGTTTTGTTTTAAGTTAGATTCCCCTAGGTGGCGCTGGGGTCGAAAATTCTTATTTATGGACATATTAAGCCCAAATTCACACTAAATATTGTTTAAATAAATAAAAGTTTTTGACAAACTTTTGACCCGGTAGGTGGCGCTGGTTGGAGATATTTACGAAAATGCAGTCTTTACATGTAAAATCGTTGCTGCGCCTGTTTGTAATTGCATAACTTCGGAAAGACTTGACCGATTGAGTTCATATTTGAACAATATTAACGATTCTCATGTCTATCCGACAGGTGGCATTGTTGTCAAGTTAAATTAAATTATTATTTACTAGTGTCCGACCGAATGTTGATTTTTGGACGAAGCCAAATATTCTGCCAAATAGAAATAATCGGCTGAAGGCCGAAGTCGAATACTAACATAATTTTTTTCAAGTAAAAAAAATAATAAAATTGAAGCCTTGCTTTCATTTCAGTACAAAAAACGGCAATCATTACGGGGTCCAGTCCGGTTCAAAAGTGCAAAAAATATGCAATTTTCATCAGTAATTTTTTGAAAAAAGTACACAATACAGGTAATCTAAACTTTTTAGGTATATTTACAGTACTTTGAAGAAGATTGTATAAAATTTTCAGATTATAAGCAATATTTATTTAATTAATATACTATAACAAGCCACGGGGCGACGTGGACCAGTGCTTAAAACACCAACTGATATGGCGACCTTCATACAGGTCGCAAAAGTCATCTAAAAAATTTTTCCTGTTAAGAATGAATGTGATTATGGTATAATTTTTTTTTAGTTTTACTAAAAATGTTAGTTAATTTTTTGGTGACTAAAATTCCAGTATGAAACTTATCAATGGGTCCATAGATAATTTAATAACTCGAATTTTGACAAAAACAACATAAAGATTCGTTAAAAATTAAAGTTCTATTTAACCTTTTAGATATTTTACACAGTAAGGCTTTTGAAAAATGCAAAAAAAAATATTCAAAATTCGACAAATATTCGGCTATTTTTGGCTGAAGCCGGAGGTTAAAAAATTGGCAGAATATGCAGAATACCGAAGACGAAGCCGAATATTCGGTCGGACACTAATATTTACGCAACATGTCATAGAAAACTTCACCCATAATTGTGAAAGACAGTAAGGCGTAAAGCAACATCTGCCAACCCATATAGATATTTATTAAATACAAAAATAACAAAACAATACCCAATTTCACTGAACAAAACTATTGGCACACTCTATTAACTATTACCGAATATTTATTATCTATTATCTAAAACCTATAATATATTTTTTATTATCTATTTCCTATTATCTATATCCTATTATCTATAATCGATTATCTATTATCTACTATCTACTATCTATTATCTATTATCTATTATCTATTATCTATTATCTATTATCTATTATCTATTATCTATTATCTATTATCTATTATCTATTATCTATTATCTATTATCTATTATCTATTATCTATTATCTATTATCTATTATCTATTATCTATTATCTATTATCTATTATCTATTATCTATTATCTATTATCTATTATCTATTATCTATTATCTATTATCTATTATCTATTATCTATTATCTATTATCTATTATCTATTATCTATTATCTATTATCTATTATCTATTATCTATTATCTATTATCTATTATCTATTATCTATTATCTATTATCTATTATCTATTATCTATTATCTATTATCTATTATCTATTATCTATTATCTATTATCTATTATCTATTATCTATTATCTATTTTCTATTATCTATTATCTATTATCTATTATCTATTATCTATTATCTATTATCTATTATCTATTATCTATTATCTATTATCTATTATCTATTATCTATTATCTATTATCTATTATCTATTATCTATTATCTATTATCTATTATCTATTATCTATTATCTATTATCTATTATCTATTATCTATTATCTATTATCTATTATCTATTATCTATTATCTATTATCTATTATCTATTATCTATTATCTATTATCTATTATCTATTATCTATTATCTATTATCTATTATCTATTATCTATTATCTATTATCTATTATCTATTATCTATTATCTATTATCTATTATCTATTATCTATTATCTATTATCTATTATCTATTATCTATTATCTATTATCTATTATCTATTATCTATTATCTATTATCTATTATCTATTATCTATTATCTATTATCTATTATCTATTATCTAGTATCTATTATCTATTATCTATTATCTATTATCTATTATCTATTATCTATTATCTATTATCTATTATCTATTATCTATTATCTATTATCTATTATCTATTATCTATTATCTATTATCTATTATCTATTATCTATTATCTATTATCTATTATCTATTATCTATTATCTATTATCTATTATCTATTATCTATTATCTATTATCTATTATCTATTATCTATTATCTATTATCTATTATCTATTATCTATTACCTATTATCTTTTTTTAATATACTATCCGTGTAAAATATATATATTCCTCAACCAACGAATTTTCATACAAAAATACGTTGTACTGATATATAGTTTCCGAGATATCGCTATAATTTTTATGTCAAAATAACGGAAATTTCGCAGACTTAACTTACTGTAAGAAATTTCATCATTACAATCTATATTCACTCTTGTTGTATACAAAAATTCTTATTGTAGGTTATCCGTAAGAGATGCCGCAAAACGTCGGAAGTATTTTTTGCACACCTAATCAATGTCTAAAATTCTCTTTCATTATATTCTTTCATATGTTACAGTTTAGCTTTTATTTGATAAATGCTCTTTTTACGCCCATATTTTAGGTCGAAGGTCATCAATCTAAAATGCAATCATACTGTGCAGCCAGATCTTTCAGTTGATACCTCATTCACCATTCTACTTCTTCCTAACCTTGAGATTCCTTACTAAAAATAATACAAATAATGATATAAGTTTCATTGCCCCTATTCTAAAATTAATATCGAAAAAGTGTACGACAACATTTGATGTTTGCCTATTATTACATAAGATATGTACGTCATTCGAAAGGTCTAAGTTTTTCAATCGAATCCTGTAAGAAACTGAAAAGCGGTGCAACATCGACTAAGTGCGCAAAAGGTACAAAAACCGGTTTTTTAACTGTAAGTCAAGATTTTGGGTGTGTTTGGCAAATTTCTTGTACAGAGCCTTGATCTACTCAACAAGACCTACAAGAAAAATAGAAACATATCCCAGGGATTTTGGACTGTCGCATCGTGTAATCTATTATCTGTTGTTGTCATGAGAAATTTTTTTTTAAATTGTAGTCTATGGCCTACCTACCTACCTTCTTTAGAAAAAAATTATAATCTATTATCTGTAAACTCGATGCTACTGAAAAAACATTTTATGAAAAAATAATTAAAATAGATATTTTGTTTTCTTTCACTTTACAGCTATAAAATTTTGTAGAGTTATAAAAGTTTATACAGACGTTTCAATGTTGTATTCTTTTTTGTGATTTTGTTTTTATTTCTGATACTCTTTTTATAAAGGACCTTTTTTAAATCACATTTTTGAGACGAAGCAAAACAGGGTCCACATTGACCGGACATGTCATCGATACAAATAAACCTTAAATTGTTATGAAGCGGAATATATTTCCATTAATTGAACAATATTTGTTCAAAGTTTGTCCTTTCCTTGAAAAGAATCATTGTCTTCAGTAAAAACTCAAATAGTTTTGACTAAAGAAATATTATGCATGTTTTCCGGCTTGTAAACATTATTAGATATATTTGTCTGTCTTATTATACCGATGAGATTCAAACAAGCATATTTTTACACACCATCATATCATACCAATCATATTCAAAGAGCACACACAACTGCATGTGCTATTTCCGTTTTTTTTTTATTTCGGTGTTGCTTTCATATAAATTGATCCAAACATAAATTTATAGAAAACATTCTGATGTGTTGAGGTAAATTACAATAAAATAAAATTAGAATCCTTTAAAAACACAAACACATGCAAATATAAATAAAATATGGATTGAAGTAGCAATCTGTAGTCGTACGAATTGATTGGCTTTCCTTGTTGTCATCCTTAAGCAATGGAGGAATAACTAACTCTGACATGTGGTTGACACAGAACTTTGTCTTGGTGTTATCTAGTCATTGAATTTTATATTGTTCTCTCGATGGAATTCTGGTGTTCTTTGACATATGTTTAAATGCGTATTGATTTTTTTGATTGTCTGACTTCCTGTCAAAGATCAGTAAATAATTGTATCCTTATCAGAAAGTTATCGGAGTGTTTTACTTTTTTCAGCCTTTTCAATGTATTTTATTTGCTTAGCTATGAAGATAGAAATCAATTTTGAAGAAAGTCAAAAGCCAAATCATATAAGCTTGATTGTGTTTTTAGGAAACTCTTTACAGCTTTGTGATATATGAAGGTACTAAAATGAAAAAAATTGTTTATTTATCTTTACATGCGTAAAGTTTTTTGGGCAAAAACGTGTGCTGAAAATATAGTGATTGCTTGAAAAGAATGACTAAACTTTGTAGCAAAAAAAATTTTTAAATTTTTATCTGGAATGTGAAAAGCAAAATGTATAACAATACTATACTTATTTTTCAAACGAGACTTTTCATTGAAGTAACCCTTAAAAGAAATCCTTTGTTATTTGCCTTTGGGTGTAAAAAAACAGATATTATCATGAGTCCTGCTCTGCTCTGAGTACCTGCTCTGTATGCTAAGCGTGACCTTGGAGCTAAAATATTATAAATATTAAAGCGGAGTAATAAAAGTTCTTGTAACGACATTTTTTTTCTGTACCAAGTTGTTTTGTCCCTACTTCACATTTCAGTAAAAATTTAATTTAGTTTGTTATTATTGTTCTGCATAAAATATTCTGAAAAAACTTAAAACACTTAACTCGTTGAAGAAAAAATAGAATAACTTCACGAATTTTTCGAGTAGAAAGAATTAGCTATAGTTTTATAGCTATTAGATTTATGATTACGCATAAACAAATTAAAAGCATACAACAAAATATGACCCGCGATACTCTATCTCAAAACGTGTATAACAAAAAGCGTGTCAAATGTCAGACAAAAGAAACCATAAGCCACACAAATATGGGCATTTTAAGGGTCACGGACGCGATATTTTTACGCATAGAACACTAAGAAACAAACATCCTAATGTAACGATATGATATTTATTTGGGCTGTTGAAAAGTACGAGGCGTTACTTTATTTTGTCTAAATTTTAGGCAAAGATGGCTATTTGATTTAAAGATATTACATAGTTTAAAGCACTTCGGACGCGACAAAAAATGGAAGTGATTTTCGAGAGCATGTCGAAATGTGTAATTTTCAGCAAAATTTGAGAGTAATTATTTCTAACATTTTTTTTTCTAACATTAGAAATCAGTTATGAAATTTTTCCATTTTATTTGTGATTTTTTAAAGCAAGTCAGGGCTCGGTGCCTAATTTAAAAAAGCGGTATGGCCTGCTAAACCTAAATATTTGTGGTGACTTTTCAATGATTACACTGTGCATGTTCAAACATCAAACAAGCTGGAGACATATCATTTCAGCATAATTCGAGGACTCTGAATTTAATGGCGCTTACCGTTTTTTAATCCTTTGGCCCATTTGGAGAAATTGAAGGTTCAAGGTCAAGTACATGTTGATGCTGTTTTTGTTAGAAAAACTTTTTGTTTAATTTACTTAATCGACTTCGTGTCAATGAGTGAAACATTGAAAATTACTTGAAGAATAATTTTTTGAAATAAATTAACCCTCGAAACCCAACTGTTATGGTTCAAATTGACCTCAGAAATAAAAAACCTTTTTTTTGTATAAAGACTTTGTTCAAACAAAAACAAGCAATCTTTTTGACGCAAAAATATTCCCCTAAAGTAGTGGCGCTAACTGAAATTACAAATTAAACCAAATTAACTATCCTTCTGTGTCCTTTAAACGACCTGAAAGGCTTAAAAACTAAATTTTTCATACAAATTTTTCTTTATTTTCTGAGATAGATTCATCTGTTTCTTCTGCTTCTTCCTGTAAATTAAAACAAATGTCTCCTAGGAGAGCATCTAGTTTTTTACCACTGTACCAGTACTCGAGTCTCGCCGTCACCTGATGAAAACGTTCGCTATGCTCATCAGATTCGTCTGGGGATTGTCCTAATTTTTTAGTGTGGCAATGCAGGAAATGCATTTCAAGTGACAATCTTACATTTAAAGTATGGAAAGCGGTAACCATTCTGTCAATGTGTAAGTGCCAATCGTCGGATCGATGAATACCTAGAACTATTTTAACTACCGCTTTGACATAATCCCATTTTAACAACTCATTATGGCTGAGAGCTAGTTAAAATTGCTCATCCTTCAATAAGCGACGAATATCAGGTCCATTTAGTATTCCTGTAAAAAATAAATGTTAGGGAATGAAACTAAAAATCATGTAAACACCAACCTTCCTTTATTTTCATACTACTAAACCGAGGAAAAATTCAGCGTAATTTGTTTCTGGTGACGAATCTGATGAGCATGGTAAACGTTTCCATCAGATGATGGCAGGACTCAATTACTTGTACTGTGGTAAAAAGTAGATGCTCTCTTAGGAGACATTTGTTGGAATTTAACAGGTCATTCAATAAGTCCGTAGGATAAGTAAGAAAAAAACAACATTTTGATAAAACTCGATTATATTATTCAACATATCGCCTTCGAAAGCGATATAACGAGTATAGCGATTTTCAAACTTTTCGATACCACTTTTATAGTACGACGTTTATAGAACCACTTTTATAGTTTTTGGTCGACTGTGAGCTCATGCGGCACCCACTGTGCACAGAGCTTTCGCATACCCAAATGTTCGTGTAAAATGCTAAAAACACTACCATCTGATATCTTTACAATGTAAGTAGCTCGTACACCTTCTATTTGCGATCGTTCATAACCAATTTGAGAATTTTTTTGATGTTTTGTGGAATAACAGCCTGATTTAGGCGTCCACTGCGCTCTGCATCATCAGCTGGTACGACCACGTTTAAATTCAGCAATCCACTTTTCTACCATTTATTTCGATGGAGCAGAGTCCGGATAATGTTTATCAAGCCATTGTTTGTTTTCCACTGTATCTCTTTTCAGCAAAAAGCAATGCTTTATCAAAACTCGAAATTCACTTTTTTCATTTTTTTTTCAATAACAACTGTTGCACACAAAATGCTATAACTTACGAATCAATTGTCAAATTGTTGTCAAATTTTTATACGTATCGTTTGAAGGTTAGTACTAAATAAAAATCATATGGAAAAAATCTAATAACGCCATTTATGTGTCATCTTATGGACGTTTGGAAAAAACGGTACACGCCAATAAATTCAGCGTCCTCGAATTATGCTGAAATGATGTATCCCTAGCTTGTTTGCAAAAAAAAGTGACCGATTCATGCACAGTGTTATTAATTTATATTATATTTTTTAATGAATATTATAATTAAGCATCTGTCGACCTTTTTCTAATTCAACTTAGAAATAAAATCAAGGCACTAACATAAGAGATGCATAATGCTGAAGAGTCCGGATTATTCTCTGGACAGACTCCAAATAAAACACTGAGAGAAAAATTAAAATCTGGAAGGAAAAGTTATGCAATTCAATTTAAGACATGTTATTTGTGCTCTTTCTAGATTGTACATGTCAAAAAGTATCATCACGCTCAATACGCTATTTCTGGAACTTGTTATTAAAACCAGTAGTTGACTAGAGTACAGAGGACAACCTTTGCATCTATGCTCCAAATACTTGCGCCAAATGAATCTTTCGCAAGTGATAAGCTTCCGTAATGGATGCACTAACGTTTTGCAAATAAAGAAGTGGATAATGAAGTCTTAGAAATTTAATATATTCTCAAATAAAAGGATCATTAGCTGTGTAATCATTTCAAACGTGCATTTAATGGTCTGAAGAGAACATTCCAGCAAACGATATTATTATTCTGAAGGAACTTCGAGAGTAGAGCCATTACCACAATGGGGTAATGACCTGGCAGAACTCTAACAAGAATCCGGATTTCTCGTTTGACCAAAAGCAGAAGGCTTTCGTTGCTTTCAGGCAACCCAGCAGAGAGTGACGTTGCGGGTATTGCAGATACTGTTCAGTGCCAGTTTACAAATTTGTACCGTTCGACTGCCTTGTTGAAATTGATACGAAGTTTTTGGATTTCTGAAAGATTTGGCCAAAATGTTCTTCTTGTCTTCTTGTTCTAGAAATTCTGTATTACAAAGTTCTTGCATTGAATTCTTCAGTTCGCGAATCAAGTATGCAGCTTTTTCCATATACAAATATTTTGCTTTTAAAGCTATAGTGACGCGGTCAATTTGACGTAGTATCAGATATCATGCATCGAGAAAAGACAAATAAACTTTCGGTCAATATTTTGCAACATAATTTCAGCGGATGATTTTGTGTCAGAATGGATTGACTGGCAATCATATCTTGAAGTATATCATGTAATTATTTTATTTGAGTAGTTATACAGTGGTTTTATTGCATTGGCCTTTGATGGCCATCTTGTCCATCAGTGCTCTTTGTAGAACATGAAAAAAAACTTGAAAATGCTTTCAACGGTTTCGAAAAAATGTCTCATTTCCACATCAGTTTAACCTCTTCAATCCCGCAAAAAAATGTACAGAAATTTAAAAATTTTTTTGAAGTACATAATAGTTTTCATATGAGCACATATTGTCCTTTTTACAATAAATTATTTATTTATTAACACTTTTTTACTTATAAAAACTGACCCGCTCATATTGAAAGCAATATTGAATCGCGCAAGAGCGCTACAATAAACTTGAGTCTCGAAAAGATTTGCTATAATAAAAAAACTGTGTTTATTCATCCATCATTTGGCATTTATAAAATATATATAAAATGTAAAAATTCACAGAAAGCTACTACAAAACATTTAAGAATCGTGAAAAATATAAACTACTAAGATGTATTCTTTAAATTAATATATTTTTTAGAGTTCTCTCAGTAAAAAACAGGCAAATTACACTGTGCGCTTTTTTTTAACGTTTTTTACTAAACTTTGGTATGAGAAATCTTGTGGTGACATTTGTTTTACCACTTTACCGAACATTTTAGAACAAAATTTTTTTTTAGATGTATCAAAAATTACTCAAACTATACACTCATTTTCATGTGATTACTCTTGAACCATTACGATTTTCACTAAGGTTCATCAAAGTGAACTTCTTCCTATTGTTCTGATCAACAACTTTGCTGAACAAATAAATGTGAAAAACTTGTCTTACAAAAATTCTTGTAAAGTCAAACGAAATAATTCGAACAACATTGCGTATGAGTAACATTATTTGTTTTGAAGTGATGAGAGCGGGCAAGACATACATATGTGACTTATTAAAGGTTTAAAGACAATTTTAAACTATTTTTTCGCATATGTTTTTTCAGCATAATTGTTGGCCAGAAAAAAAAGGAAGAACTTTGCTGGCAAAACCAAAATGAAAATCCTAATGGTTGAAGAGTTAAGTACATTCAAATGAATGCAAAAAAATGTTGCACAAAAGTTTTCTGTAAAGTGGCATAACGGATGTTATCACGAGATTCCTAATGTTGAAATTAAGTGAAAAATTTAGGAATTATAAAATAAAGATTTTCGTGCCACACAGTGTTAGTGTACTTGGTGAGATTTACCGATAAACCGACGAGTTAAGCTTAGTGTTTTGTTTGACTTTTGAGTAAATAGACTTTTTGGTGCATTTTACATCTAAACGATTTCAATACGCTTGCTCTTAAATTTGAACAAATTCAGTCAATCAGGGCTTATAAAGGTAAATTAGTGACAGGAATGAAAAGTAGAGAAAAGCAGAAGTCAACTACTTTCCAATAATACCTCGGAACGGTAAATCAGGCAACAGATGGAGGATTTATAAATACTTTAATAAAAGTTGCAAAAAAGAAAATATATTTAAAAAATCACTGCAATAAACTAAAAATTTGTTGTGTTAGGAGAAATTTCGCCAATGTTTTGATGCAGAATTCTGTAATTCTTTGATTTGCACTATTAGTGATAACTGCTTTTACTAAAAATATCATGGTAAAAAAATTATCCATATAAAACGCGATTTTTAGAGGTTTTTTCGAACCACTCTAGCTAACTGACGACTATCGCTAATGCCAAAATATTTGGGAAATCATTATAACATAAACCAAAATTAATTTTGAGGGGTGACCCGGACCACTTTGTTTTCTTTCATAGAGAGTGAGGCGCCTTGATGTTTATCTTTTTAAAATATCTCTTTTTGTTGCTTTATTTAAATAAAAACTTGTCTTTCTGCTCAAAATCGAGCGATTGAATCAATTTTTTTATGTTAACAATAAATGAAATGTCGATAACTCTTTTCACTTCGATTGTTGAAATCGGTTAAAACATTTTAAAAGATCTTAGGCCTTAAAAAATCTCTATGGAATTGAAAAAAAACAAAGCTTTTTACATCAATAAACAATTATGAAATACCTATCTACTGCGTTGAGTGTCACCTATCTAAGCCTATATAAATCTCTCCTATCACAGATCTTAACCTAATAAAAACTCACATTCTGTCACTTAGTGTGAACTTAATTTTTTTTGATAAGCAATAATTTCGATGAGTTTATTCAAACATGTGTCAAATTATATGGAAAGAAAAAAGTGGATTGGTCGCAGCTAAATCACTCAAGACTACTGAAGAGGAAGTTTTTTTTCTTCCGAAATAGGCTGTCTAGTCTGCTGTGTGATTGACTTTATACAGAGTTGCTGTTGCTGCTGTTGCCTTCTTTCATAAATTACTTGACCTTCAGGTCTAAATTAAAATCTTGTGAAAATCATCAAAAGACCACAATTAATTATAAATATATAATAGACATTTTTTTTTTATTTTTTATTATTTTTGTATGGAGACCCCCAGAAGGGTGGCAGATAGAGAATAGGTGTATTAATAATAAGTTAGGGGAAAAAATTAATAGGGAAACCTTAAATATTTGACCGCCCTAGGGTCACAGATATTTTGATATGAACTATAATATATATATTTTTTAATTTTTTGTTTTTTGTATGGTGACCTCCAGAAGGGTGGCAGAAAGAGTGTAGGTGTATTGAGAAGAAATGCTTAATGGAAAAAACTAATAGGATCAGCTCAAACGTTTTACCTCCCTCGGAGTCATATATTTTTGTATATGAACAATGAAAATTTTGGGGTTTTTCCAATTTTCCAATTTTTTTTATAAGGACCATAGAAGATAGAACTGGCAGATAGAGTGTAAGTGTGCTCAGATGTTTATAATGTTTACAAAAAAATTAATAGGACCAGGTCATAAATTTGACCATCCTAGGAGTCAAAGATATTTTAATACGAACTATCTTTATATATAAAATTCTTTTGTACATGGCTTTGTCACTGAACTCCTCCCAAACGGCTGGACCGATTTTGATAAAATTTTCTTTGTGTGTGTGCGGCTTGGTCTGTAGATGGTTAAGGTTTGGATGGTTTTACCCGGTAGGTGGCGCTGTTGTTGCTGTGGCATTGTTTAAAGGAGTCTTCGAGAGTATAACTCAAACGAATTGAGAAATTGTCATGATTCTTTCACTACACCATTAATTTTTATGCAAACAAAATTAAAAAAAATACAAAATTAATAAAAGTAAACACAAAAAAAATATCTTAAATTTTTATGATAGCTTGATTTTTCGATCATATAAAACGCTTTTAAATTTTTAATATAGAAACTTTAAATAAACCCAACATATATGCATACCATATGAAAAAACATTAAAAAAGCCAAAAAACATTTTTGGTTTTGAATATTTTTTCAACAACAAATATTTTTACAAAAGCTTTTTTGCGAAATAAGGAAAATTGGTTAAATTTTTTTTTTGGAAAATTATAAAAATTGGAAGGGAAATGAAAATAAAAAAGATTGAAACACGATTTTTTGTAACATGACCGAGTTATTCACTTTCACTTTAATTTTTGATTGATTTTTTTCTATTTCACCAAAATAAGGAAATTTAGTGATTTTTTTCACAGTTCTCATCAACTCTCGTTCTGAACAGGTTGTTTAATAATTTAGTTGCGAAAATTTTGAAGTAATTCCAGTGTTTTTGAATATTAAATTTTAACTTTTGTGTAAACTTGTGCTTTTTGGGACGTCTTTCAGTCAGGCTTTTATAATTTTGTTTACTTTTCCATTTATTCTATTAAAGAAGGGGTAAAAATTTGTTTCTGACAAATTTTCATAAGCTGTGGAAGCAAGGTTTTTGAGTTTTGTTTTTAAATTCATATTCGCTTGTTTCCGTTGTTCTTGTTCCTTATTTGATTATTTGTCTCATTCTTTAATTCAGCAGTCTTACATCAATTAAATTTCAAATTTTTGCTGCATTCTTGTGGTAATCGCTGCATACTTTTAGGAAATTTTGAGTATAGGGTGGTTACAACGCTATTGTTTTTTATTGAAAAAAATTTTAAAATTTTTGTTTGTCAATTGAGTGCAGTGTTTTTACCTTATTTTCGTGCTTTTATCTTGCATTACTCTAATACGATTTTTGCTAAGCCTGGCTGCTCTGTAAGGGCGAAACTGAGTGTTTTTTATCATGTTGTTCATAATGTTGTTCATACCGAATGCGCAGGCGTGATAGGTTGAGTTGCGGATTGTATTGAGGAAGGTAAAGGGTTACGTTGGTCTTGCGAGAAATGTAGATTGGCTGACATCCACTTCTACAAGCTTTTTGAGCAGACGTAGCAAGGTTTCTCTTAAATAAGCAAGAAACTTTCTTCGCTTTCTGCAAAATTTTTTAAATACCAGTCTCTTTTCGACGATTTTAAACATATTGAAGAGTCAATTCCTTCCCCCAAGAAAAAACATGTCCCTGCGTAGTAAGCAAGTAATTCAACTCCAACTCTTCATTCTTCTGAACATGATATTTGTGGTATAACAGCCTCTCCACCTATTTACATTTCTACTTCGAATATATCAAACATATCGATTTCTGCTCCTTTGCCAGTGCTGGCACCTCCACTTTCATTGCCAGTTATGTCTTATGCCCAAACTGTTTCTCTTTCACCAACTCTGGTCGATTCCCAGGTTCCACTTACTTCTCAGGTTTCCGTTCCACCTAAGCCAATCATTGCAATTCCATCAACTAAATCAATCTTTGTTTCTCGCTTAACTGCGGGTACAACAGATGTTGATATAGATTTTTTTTATTAAATCAAAGTTGAAGTGTTCCTTGAATCTTTCAGTTCATAAATATAAATATTCAAATGTAAGATAAATTAGTTCTTTTAGATTTACAGTTCCTGAAAATTTAATTAATTCTATAGTTGATGTAAACTTTTGGTTACCAAACCCAATTGTACGCGAATTTGAATTTAAAAGCAATCCAAGACCGGTAAATGTTGTACATTTGCCGCGTCCCCGAAATAGCTCTGATCTCATAAAAAAAATGAGTTCTAAAAACTTTTTGTGTGTTTTAAGTACGAAAGTTTTTGTGAAAATTTTTGGAAAATTTGAAGCAACTAGCATGTTCTTATAGAAAACGAAATTTTTCTAATAAAAGACATCTAAGCCAATAATGGTGCTTACCACAAGGTTATGCAATTACCAAATCGCAATAATATAACTTTGAAAATTCTTGTATGGCAGATAATTTACATTTAAGATGTTTTATGAATCTGAGGACCTTAGTACGTCTGGGGATGACAAAAAAGGTCAGAACTATGGGGTAAAGATATATAACTTCTTTTATCTTGCATTACTCTAATACGATTTTTGCTAAGCCTGGCTGCTCTGTAAGGGCGAAACTGAGTGTTTTTTATCATGTTGTTCATAATGTTGTTCATACCGAATGCGCAGGCGTGATAGGTTGAGTTGCGGATTGTATTGAGGAAGGTAAAGGGTTACGTTGGTCTTGCGAGAAATGTAGATTGGCTGACATCCACTTCTACAAGCTTTTTGAGCAGACGTAGCAAGGTTTCTCTTAAATAAGCAAGAAACTTTCTTCGCTTTCTGCAAAATTTTTTAAATACCAGTCTCTTTTCGACGATTTTAAACATATTGAAGAGTCAATTCCTTCCCCCAAGAAAAAACATGTCCCTGCGTAGTAAGCAAGTAATTCAACTCCAACTCTTCATTCTTCTGAACATGATATTTGTGGTATAACAGCCTCTCCACCTATTTACATTTCTACTTCGAATATATCAAACATATCGATTTCTGCTCCTTTGCCAGTGCTGGCACCTCCACTTTCATTGCCAGTTATGTCTTATGCCCAAACTGTTTCTCTTTCACCAACTCTGGTCGATTCCCAGGTTCCACTTACTTCTCAGGTTTCCGTTCCACCTAAGCCAATCATTGCAATTCCATCAACTAAATCAATCTTTGTTTCTCGCTTAACTGCGGGTACAACAGATGTTGATATAGATTTTTTTTATTAAATCAAAGTTGAAGTGTTCCTTGAATCTTTCAGTTCATAAATATAAATATTCAAATGTAAGATAAATTAGTTCTTTTAGATTTACAGTTCCTGAAAATTTAATTAATTCTATAGTTGATGTAAACTTTTGGTTACCAAACCCAATTGTACGCGAATTTGAATTTAAAAGCAATCCAAGACCGGTAAATGTTGTACATTTGCCGCGTCCCCGAAATAGCTCTGATCTCATAAAAAAAAATGAGTTCTAAAAACTTTTTGTGTGTTTTAAGTACGAAAGTTTTTGTGAAAATTTTTGGAAAATTTGAAGCAACTAGCATGTTCTTATAGAAAACGAAATTTTTCTAATAAAAGACATCTAAGCCAATAATGGTGCTTACCACAAGGGTATGCAATTACCAAATCGCAATAATAAAACTTTGAAAATTCTTGTATGGCAGATAATTTACATTTAAGATGTTTTATGAATCTGAGGACCTTAGTACGTCTGGGGATGACAAAAAAGGTCAGAACTATGGGGTAAAGATATATAACTTCTCGATTCACACCGGGCATATCAGCTAGTAGTAGATATTTTTTAATTTTTTTTTGTATGGGGACCCCCCGAAGGTTGGCAGCTAGAATGTAGGTGTGTTCAAAAGAAATGGTGAAAAAAATCAATAGGACAAGCTCATACATATGACCTCTCTAGGAGTCATAGATTTGTTTGATATGAAATATAATATACTTTTATTTCTATATGTTGTCATATATCTCACATTTTAGCTATCAAAAACCATTAAAATCAGTATTACCAATTGAAGCACCAAGCAATGACAGTGTAAATATAAAAGAAGCAGAATATTTTTAATGCGAATTTGGAATTGTCTTTCACAAAAATCTCTCTTATTATTAATTTTAAGAAGCTTCACTTCTATACTGTATACACGTTAGACTGTGATTATATTTTAATGCTATATTTTGTCGATAAGCTGCGAAAATTGTGGCTATGTTACTAACTCAATTCACCAGAATAGGGCTGTTAGAAGCTAAGAACTGTTTAGTGAAAAAAATTTTAAAAATAAACCAATTTTACTACCAATTTAGTAGTTACACCCTCGCTAAGCTACTGTTAGAGAGATTGCTGATCAACAAAGCCTTAACAATAAAAAAGTGCAGAAAAAAATAATTTTCTAACAAGATTTTTGCTTGAAAACTCTTAAAAAAAACATGTAGAGTAAATATGTCTAATTTTTATTGCTCTTTATTTTTCGTACTGGGTGCAGCCACCTCATAGATGAAACAGAATCGGCTTTTATAGGTTGCGGTTAACGAATCTATACTATAAGTAGTTTTGCGTTGAATTAAAAAGTTAACAAAAGTGTGTAAAACTTTTATGAGGTCCAGTATACATAAAAACAAAATGGAAAATTCCAAATATAATCAGTTGGTGCTCACAATCATTTCATCTGCTGTTTGATGTCAGCACGTGAAATCCTTCTTGTGTGCGATCTTGTGTGATGCAGTTTTTTGTTCTGGTTTTCCTGAAGTTTGGCCAAACTTCGAGCTTTCCCATAGAAAAATGCTGATATTTCATTGAAAATTGACCTTAAATTACACAAGTTTTTCAATTCGATCGAAGCTGTTAATCAACATTTTTGCAATGCCTAAAAGTATGCAATGAAAACTGTGGGCAAAATAATGAGCTAGAAATGAATTTACTCTAGGAATGTGCAACTGCCAGCAAAAGTCGACTTCGACTTTTTCAATGTTGAAAATGTGAAAGTCGACTAATCGACTTTTTGAACCTTTAGAAGTCGATTTTTCAACTTTTTTCGACTTTTTTTAAAATATTTTTGCACCGCTCTTGTAGGGCAGTTAAGAAGCAAATGATTCAATATGAAAAATGTGTTTTATTGTTAAAAATAAACAAAAACATGGTACTTCAGTATATAAATAAAAAACAAAAACTTTATATTTCAATTCCTATATAGATAAACAGACTTATTATGAATATTTTTTTCCGGGTAATCGGAAAAGGGAGAGTTGATTTTCAGGATAAAGTTTAAGAACATTTTGGAAATTTTTAATGCAAATTTCCTCATTAACCGTTGATATTTAAGAAAGTAAAACAAATTTTGACGTCTCTATCTGCTATCTTTAAAAGGAAAACTGCCTTTTCCGATTCTACAAAAAAATTATTTCATAATTGGGCTGAATATCAAGGCCTTACCGCCGAATTAACGTTAGCGTTATAAACCAAATTTTACAAGAGAAACATTTTGCCATTTAAAAATTTATTTCGAAAAAGTGGCGCTTACGTTAATTCGGCGGTTAGGGCTCGATATAATTGTGCACAAGTGAATGCACAATTAAAGAAACCACATGTTTTCACCAACTGAACTTAGAAAAATCAACATTTTATGATGTTCTGGCGAAAGCTTGTTTATCAATTGGTTCACTATGAGACCAGCATGAGAAAATAACCTTTCAGATGGCATTGAAGTTGCAACAATTGATGAATATTATTTTTCTACGGCCCAAACAAAAGGAAATTCTGTTTTCATGCATTTCCTGATATCAAACGGATTTTTATTAAGTTTTCGAACAACAGCTGGGCGAGCCAGATAAAGGCGCAGCTGAGTGAGCATTCCTTCAATTTCATCAGGTTTAGGGTCCATGTTTGTTTCAACCACCTCATCCAAAAAACATAATATGTCATTATTATCGGATTCTTCATTATTAGATGTCAATGCCACTATCACAGCATCTTCATTTTAAATTATTGCTTGTCTCATCTCGGCATTCACAAGATCACCTAAATGGAGGGGGCGAGAAGGTAATTTTGCAGTAATTATTTATGTACTGCTGCTTACTAAGGTGAAAAAATGCTTGAAAACACTTACGGATATTTTGAAAGGCGTGCTTTTTGAACCTAGGATCTAGAAGTGCTAAAGAAGCGTATGGTTTTATACATTCAATATTGTAAATTTTTTTGTGATTTCAATGGCAAGCACTCGTTTTTAATTCTTGCCGATTTGACTTAAAGCAGATCATGCCTCTGTTTTCTATAATAAAAAATTGATCCATTTGAGCGTAGTTTGAATATTATGAATATATATTTGTATTAACAGCCCTATTCTGGCAAAGTAGCAATTGTTACACAGTATTCTATATAATATTTCTATGTGTTTGTTGTAATGTGTTTTTTTTTCAAAACAAAATTTTAAGCCCAAAAATAATAAATTTTAATAAAAATTGTCACCTGCTTTACAAATAGTGACAATTTCATTAAAACATTTTATTACGCGTGTAACGTAATCAGATGATACGCTATTGCTTTGTCACACTTCCACTTACAGCACCTTTTTTTTAATTTTGCCGACCACTATTTTGCATTTATCGAATCAAGAGTTGTCAACGCAGCTTTATTTGTTGTTAACAGCTATTTTGTTTATTAGTTTTTAAAAAGACAGTTCTCAGATTAGCGTTAAGGTTTTTGTTTTGCATAAAATGAAAAAAGTCGAAAGTAAAAGTCGAGAGTAAAAGTCGACTTTCGACTTTTTTCATTATCAGAAAGTCGATTGCCAAAAGTCGAAAATTATCAAGCAAAAGTCGACTTTCGACTTATTTCGACTTCGACTTGCACATCCCTAATTTACTCGTTGCTTGTTGATAACGCATTTTTTGTTGTGGCATTTATTTTACCACTCTAGTGCGTGTTTAGCTGCACACATGCACACTTAACACACTCAACGAAAAATATTTCAATTTAGCATAGATTAGCTGTTGGCTTATTTTTTATTTTTTGCAGTGCCTCATTGAATAAAATTGTTTTCATGTTATTTTCCCTCTCTCTTTATTTACATCAAGGCGCGTACGCATGCATGTGAAAAATATATAAAAAATAAACACATCTAAAGTAAGACAACATTCAGCAAAGTTTGAGCAGAAAAAACCTAAACATTAAGGCGGGAAAGAAGAGTTTTTGCTCATCACGTATTCAGGGCATGTTTTCATTTACACAAGCGTTCGCAGACCTCTAGGCTGCAGTAAGAAGCAAAGTAATTTTTGCAGCACTTGCTTAGAAGCTCACCACTGTTAAGCCACCCACACACAGACTTGACACTCTCCAACTCACACATATAATTTTCGTTTTTTCTTTCCTACAGCTTTAAAGTAGACCATAACCACTGCTAAGATATAGTGTGTATTTTTTACGTGCCTGCAGCACCATCTGGTGCTAGCTGAAGCTGTCAAATGAGCAATGTGTTTACTTTCTAAGACAACACAACAAAATGTCATTCATGTTTTTTATTGTTGCTTACTTGAATTGAACTCGCTTTCGCTTTGATTGAAGTATCTTCCTTCTTCGGGCTTCTAATTTTCTCCTATTTCATTTTATGTTTTTTTTTTATCTTCTTCATTTCAGCCTTTAAATTCTGCTCGTGCAACAACAAGTTGTTTTTTTGTCTTGCTAGGCAACATGTTGCTGTTGCTGTTGATTTTGTTTTGTTTTTATTGTTTTTATTTTGTTCTATTTGATTTTATTGTTGTTTATTCGTGTTGTCTTGCCCTTGGCATTTTTTGATCCTGACGAATCAGGCTTACAAGTCTTGCTTCAAGGAAATTTTAATGCTTGTATTCTTTCGAAGTAAACGTGCCAAAAGAAAAGGTTATCATTTGCATTCAACACAGCCATAACAGCTTACAAGATAGGCCCATAAAAGTAGCCGCTGGGGAAAAGAAAAATAGTCTACTTGGACTAAATAGCATTGCAGAAGGAACAAAAAAAAAAAATACAAAAAAGGTTTCTCTAGTGCGCCATTACTTAACCCCTTAAGTTCACAATTGCAAATCTCATGCTCATTAATTTCAACACTGGGACTAAAAATCTCCCAGTTTCTTGAGTTTCTATTTCAAAATCTGTTATTTTTTGGTCATTGTTTTCTCTTTCTTACGGTGATATCCGCTCGTAGTAGACTATATAAATTTCTTTTTATGTAAACCTTTAAAAAAATCGTGGTGCCTATCTTTTGGCGTTTTTTCATATGGAAAATATTCCAATTTTCTATTGAAAAATTGTTTGTGATATTTAATTTGTTTTTTGTGCAATGTTTCCGACCGCCATATTTTTAGGTATATTAAGTTTTTCACGCTGGGTTTTAAGCAATAAGAAAACGTATTTCAAAGAGACAACACCATTCGAAAAAACAATGACCCAGAAAATAAGTTATGTTTTTTAATTAAATCTTAAAAATCAGTGAGCTTTTGAGGATTTTATAAATTTTTACTAAAGTCAATCGAAAGATTATCTTCAAAAATACCCGGCTATTAAGCTTAAGCAATTTTATTTTTCGTTATTGTAAATTGGCTCATCTTTGAAGTTAGGGTATATAAAGAATGGTTCACTTATAATTTGGCCACATAAAAATAGGTATATCTCTTGAAATAAAACTCCGATTATTAAATTTTTTATATCAAATTAAATTATATTATTTCATGTTTCAGATAACTAATTATGGATACTAAATTACAATGTTTCGGTAAAAATTTCGGACTTTCTTTTTAATGCCTTGCATTAGGTTTTGCACAACTTGTCGTGATACTTCACCGCATACCTTATTCCATTTTATTCCCAAATTTTCTTTTGAATTTGAAGTTTTGCCATGTTTTTTTAACTTTTGTTTGGTTATTGCCCAAAATCTCTCAATTGGTCGAAGTTCGGGACAGTTTGGTGGGTTCATGTGTTTCGGTATAATGTCAACAGCGTGTAAACAGTACCAATCCATTGTATCCTTGGAATAATGACAGGATGCCAAATCTGGCCAAAATTTCACAGGAGCTTGGTGGCATCGAATAAAAGGCAGTAGACGCTTTTCCAGACATTCCTGTCGATATAATTCACCAGACATCGTGGAATGCGTCACAAATGGGCGACTTTTCAGTCCACAGCTGCAGATTGCCTGCCAAACCAATACCTTTTTTCCAAATTTATCCAACTTATCGTATTTATACCTTTCGGTCACTCCTCCTCTTATTTTTGCAACATAAAAATTCCGACCTGGTAGCTGTTTGACATCCATTTTGACGTATGTTTCGTCATCAATTATAATGCACCCGTTAAATTTTGTCAAAACCTGTTCATACAGAATGCGTGCTCTCCTTTTTGCTACAGATTGCTGTTTTTCCGAACGGTTTGGAAATTTTATAGTTCTATATGATACCAGCTTTGCATTTATGCGAATTCTTCGTACCGTACTTTTACTTGTTCCGTATCTTTTTGCTCGATCATTGTCGGAGAGGCCTGGATTTAAACGTATGGACCTTAATACCTTCACCCGCAAAGCTGGGTCTCCGCTTCCCTTTTTTTTAGCCGCTCTTGTTTTTCGTTCAACGGACATCGTTTGTTTATATCGTTTAAGAACATTGTTGACGGTAGATTTTGGAATATTTAAGATCTTAGCGATTTTTCTTCCCGACCAGTTCGGATTATCCAATGATTTGTGCACAATCATTTTCCTAATTTATTTTTCCATCTTCGCCTGTAGTCACAAATATAAACTTACTGAAATGAATTTTGCTGGGAATAACGGTGCATTGTTTACAAACAATACGTCATTAAAAACTTTTTATTTGGTCCACTGGGGGCGCTGCAATCGACAGTAACATGCGGCCAAATTATAACTGAACCATTCTTTAGCAATTGCAATTGTAGCGTTAATGGGTTGAGGCCAGTATAAATCCATATCGAGCTACGCACAGTGCTAGAAAAGTGGAAATAAATACCAAAATTCATGAGCCATTTGAAGAATTTTTTCGTTTAAGAATATTCTAATTAGCATGACTTCAAAATAATTTGGAGAAATATTCACATGTTTTTTGTGCAGACGTCTCTAAAGTCGCTTAGTGTAAAAACGCTTGAATAATGTCGTATAAAGTTGGTAACATTCAAGAGTCATTACGGACAAATAAGGAAAAATATTGCGCTCTGGGGTTTTTCATAACTAATAGAATTATTGGAAAACATTTCTGCATACTCGAAAATTATTTTCAGTTATAATTTTTATAATAAATTCTTATGCAAATTGATCTGAAGAAAAAGAGGAATATTTAAATTGATAAAGAAAGTAATTTTCAAATGAAAAACCATATCGAAAAAATATTTGTTCGATTAATTCGGATTTTATTTAAAAAAAAAAACCAGTGACACAACAAAATTTCTAAACACGCTTTGGGCTAAAAGTTCGCAATTTTTTGTAAATTGTGAACATTTTTAGCTGATTCAATCAATTTTCAATTTTTGGAACACTCTACTCAGTATTGATCTTATCACAATATTTTGTATTTATTCTTTTTAATTTTCTGTTTTTTTGCACATAATTTTTTGATCATATTTTTTTATGCAAAAATTATTTTTTGGTATAAATGGATCATAAAGTGTTTAACTAGGAACTTATTCTGTTTGTTACAGTTCTGTTAAACGGCCATATAAAGGGTTAAACTTTATCAGCACATCGCAGCCTTTCGTTTTCATTTATGGAATAGTTTGCATTGTTATTTAACTTAAATAATTTAAATTATAAAAGTGAACGCATTTTTGCGTTTTTCACAACATATGAAAAAAAGCAAGTGCGTATAGAGTATTTTTTCAGCCGAAAGACTAACTATGTTAGCAATTTTATTTAGTATACTTTTAAGCATTGAGTGAAGCATGATTACAACATATAATAAGCCATGGATGCTACACGACTTGTGAACGTTTCAGAAATAATTTGTTGCAAATTGCATGAGGTTCACTACATTTTTTTAACATTTTTTTATTTTATTTATTTATTTCAAAAATATTGTTGACATTCAAGACTTGAGTCTTTTGCATGCCGCATTCTTAGAATAAATAACAACAGAATAATACTTATATAGTAAACTAATTAAAACTTTAAAACTAAGATTATTATCATTAATAACAGAAATTCTGAACTCAAAATATTATAGCAATAATGTATTTTATTTGATAATATACTGACATACAAGAATTCATTATCTTGTGCATCAAATATTTTTAAAAGATGTGAGCTTAATATTAATTGACTTATGAAATTATCGATCTGCGGTGAAAAGATGTTAAAGCTAACTGAATATGAGATAAGAGGTCATGTTAGAGCTTAAACTAAAAATTAAGTTAAGTGAAGTTAAAAAAAATATTTCAGTATCAATTGCTTAAAGGCTAATCTATTGGAGACTAATTTAATGTAGTTGGGCAGTGAGTTCCACAGCCATATTTCGCTAACAAAAAAACAGTCTACTTGATGCTGTATAATTAAAACAAGGTATTAAAAGATTCAGATTTTTACTTGATCTGCAGAACTGAGGTTTTGCAAAGAGATATCAAGGACATTGCGAGTATATTATTTTATGCAAGAAAATGCAATTCCTTGCTTCGAAAAGATTGTTCACGCTACGGTCAAGTATTCGCATGGAAAATGAAGAGACATGGTCATGCATCTGCAGACCATAGACAAAGTGAGTGGCATTATTCAAGGCTAATAACAGTTTATGTTATGTGAGGATTTCGAGTCCAGCTTGCTATACACCACTTCTGTGTATGTAATTATTGGCATTAAAATACGCAGGACAAGTTTACGTTTTGTTTCGGTAGGAACAAACGGTGCAGTCATTATTAAGTTTCTTAATGCATAATACACCTTACTTATACACATATTAATATGATCCTAGCAAGAAAGAGATGAATTCAGGATAAAATTAAGGTTTTTTACTTTTCTTACAACCTTTAACTCAGCGTTATTTGTAATAATCGGAGGAAACTCAAGATTGAGGAAAGGTGTTTCGGAAAGACACATGATTTCAAGGGGCTTAGGTTAGGTTTGGTAAAGGTGGCTGAGCCGATAGACGACCTAAGTGTACGGCTAGTGCAGGCCCGTAGTGATACCACATAATCTCTTTAAAATCTAGTAGAGATTTCCCTCTTCAAAACAGTTCGAGCGGATAATGAATTTAACAGCCCTATTCTGGCAGCTTAACTAAGCTCACCACATTAACAAAATAGTTAATATTAACTATTTGTTAAGGTTTCGTATTCTGCTGCAACTTTAAAAGCTCTTTTCCTTACAATTTTGTTAATAACAGAAAGAGTCTTAACAACGAATGAAATGTATGTGCTTAGATAGAAAATTGTTGTGAAAATAATAAAAAAATATAAATTTTAATATAATATTGAGTTTAAATACATTAAACTGAAAAATGAAAGAATTTTTTACTTATTTTAAGTGTTGATAATGAAATCTTTCAGTAGCCGTGGCAAATTTTTCAAGCGCTTGCAAAGTCACAAGCTGCACTCGAAGCATCTGTTTATATAGCGCATCTCTTCTTTCAACAGGCATATCGATTTTCACCATGCATGGTGAACTTTAAAAGCTTTTTAAGCTTTTATGTTGTTAATGATTTTTAAGAATACCAACATTTACATAACATAACAAGCAGCTTAACAAGAGCTCCTTAACTATTTCTTGTAAAGTTAACAACCAGAATAGGGCTGTAAGGATATGCTTGATTTCCAGGCATGAGACTTCGGCAAGTCCATTAAAAAAGGGATGGCCCAGAGTTGCCATTCTCCTTTTAGCTAGAGTCGGATATTCGCAGAGGAGGTGCTAAACATTTTCTCCCTCCTACTCACATCTGCAGCTTCTGCAGAAATCTTTTGATGCAACTCCCAACCGAAGAGCATGCGCTCCGATCAGGCAGTGACCCGTTGGGATTCCTACAATTTTTGACAGGTTAACCCTGCTTAACTCAAGCAGTGAGTTGGTGCGTTTTAAGTCGTAGGTAGGCCATGTTAGCTTAGTTATCCTACATGTATCAAGGTGTTCCCAGCGTTCTTGTGCAAGACCTAAGGATCTGTTCTTGCACTGGAGTTTATAAGACGAAATGGGTATACCAATAAAGTCCTCATTTAAGAGGGTGTTAGAGGTCGTACCCTTCCTTTCCAATTCGTCGGCCTTAGGCAAGGGTAGCTTAGTGCAAGCATATTTTCCCCAGCTAATTCCGCTTCCAATTTTAAATCATCATTTACTCTTGCGCACAAATCCTCAACAAGCCCTGTCGGTCTTGACATATATAACTGCAAGTCATCAGCATAAACATGCATAGACACATTACCACATTTCACAAAAATGTCATTGATAAACATCGAATGGAGTGGTCCCAAGACTGAACCTTGAGGGACACTGCAAGAGATTTGCTTACACGCAGGTAAGTTGCTGCCTAAACGGACGCTCTGGGACCTACCATTTAAGTAACTACTTAAAAAGCGAACCGATGACTCAGAAAATCTAAACAGCAATTCAAGTTGTTTGCATAAGATATTATGGTTTGCAGCAGCGTTGCCCAGCGCCTAACTCTTTCCACTCTTTCCACTCTTTTACAACAACTTCAATATTTTCATGGTTGTTGTACTTTGCCGAATTCAGTTTGCAATTTCAGCCTCGCTTCTTAATGTTATTGTTTTTGTTCTTCCGAACCATCGATAGCTGTTTTGCGTTAGCATGCTGTTATTTTTGTTCTTTGGCAACAGCGATCGCGGCTGCGTTGCAGTGTTTTTGGCATTCGCATTTTAGATGTTAACAGCATGCGTCGCATAATTTATATATTTTTCGTTGTGCGAATACACATTCAAAAAAAGTTATTGAATATCTTATATATTTGCAGGTGGGGACTTTTTTATATTGCATTAGAATAAATTATTTTTATAGGTGTTTTTATGCCCTTGAAAAATGGCAAGAAAAGAATTTGCGAAAAATTGGGAGTTTGCCTATTTCTTCAAAGATAATAAAAGATTAAAAAGATTTTTATCTTAATTATATAACAGTTTAGTTAATAACACAACAGTAAGGTAATAAAAAATTAAAAAATGTACAATAATAAAAATTCACAAAAAAAAAAAACATAAAAAACATAAAAAAGTACAAAAAATAAAAAACAAAAAATTAAAAACCTGTAAAACAAAAAATAAAACAAGGATATCTGAAAATAGTTACCTCCACGCGGTTAAATCTGGGTAAAGGTCTCTGCTCACTTACGGCACGTAACAAAACGACTGTAAAGCGGCTTCGAAAAGGCAACGTAATGTTCAATGCACACTTAACGGAACGGCAACAAAAGTTTTAATTAAACAAAACAATAAAAAAATATGCGCATAATTTTCTAATACACAATTAGCTTTAATAGCTTTGTAGAATGATAAAATGTAGAAAACTGAAACATTTGGAATTACTTGATTCATTATTTTTGCAGTGTACATATAAGTTCGCTGTAGTGGACTTTTCCAGCACTTGTGTTATTGGTTATTCCTCATTGCATCCAAATTTAAAACTTTTTTGGTGTTGTTGCTTTTTGTTTTTTTTTACTGTTGTTTTTGCACTCTTCAAATAATTTTCGTGGGCATTGCTGGTTTACAGTGTCGAAAGCCTTAAAGAAATCGAATAGGCAAAGCAAGGTCAGATCACCATTATCGAAGGTAGCTCTAATGTCATCCAAGATATAAACTATGGCTGTTGAATTATGACCTTTACGGAAGCCGGACTGAAAATCAGACATGAGGCCCAGAGATTGAATATGTTTACTTATTTGCTCTGCCATAAAAGCCTCACATGCTTTCGAAATCGATGACAACAAGCTGATTGGTCTGAAGTCATCAGGCTCGCGTGTCTTGCAATTTTTGCAATCGGAACAATTGTAGCCACTTTCCAGCTGGCAGGAAAGCACGAGGTAGTGATGTAATGGTTATGATATGAGCCAGTGGACTGACCACATGAGGCAAAATAAGCTTGATGAACTTGATCGACACACCGTCTTCACCAATGGAATTCGAACTAATTTTTTTTATGCAGCAGGCAACATCTAGTTCATTTATAGCTCTAAAATTGAAATCATACGGTAACTCAACAGGCACTATGCTATTATTGTATTCAGCATTATCATCTCTCAACGAGTTTGCAGTGAAATAATCATTCAGTGGATTTGGATCAGTAGGGCAGACTTCAGAGCCCTTATTGGAAATACCAATACCTTATTTTTATTTTTCTTTAAAAAACCAAACAAACAATATAATTGAATAAAATAAACGATGAAAGTCGAAATTTTAAAAATCACGTGCACTGCAAAATTTCTTACAGGAGGCGGTTGTGACATAAAATATATTTTTTTTATTCTTCACATATATTTAAGAGTTTTGAGAGGGTGATTTTTATGTAGGCTCAATAAAAAAAAAACAAATATAGCGTTTTTAATTTAATTATAAAAATATTTATATACACAATTATAGCGTAGGCGTGGCTGTGGGTGTGGGTGGACTTAAAAATGTTGTTGTATGCAATATCAAATAGTTAATTTAAACTTATGTGCTAATTGTTATTGATCTACGACGAATCCTTCTGTTTATTGACAGTTTTTGTATGGGGCTCAACCACTGTGCGACGCTGCATCGCCTCGCTCAATTTTCTCTTAAAATGGTGTTTACAGGCAAGTCTTGTCCTCATGTTACATTGATTTTGGATGTCTGTACGTGTTTGGCATATCGAATGGCTATTACGGAAAAACATGCTCACAAATTTAATGACTGAACTAGTAATCCAAGGAGTGGTATCCAAATTAGTAGTGACAACCACATGCTAAAGAGAGTGTTTAAGTTTTGTGACCCGTGATGAGCAGAGAAATTACAGTATATCCTTTTATAAATTTTTCAATGTTAAATACAGTGGACGACCAGTATAATGAATATATAACGAAATCTCTCTGCAACGTATCCTTTTTTGAAATGCATAGGCTGCTCCTAATAGCATAAGGTTATAAAAATAAGTATTATGTATAAAGAACGGTAATATTTTCTCTGATTTTTCTTTGACATGAGAACATTGAGGTAAGTTTCGAACAATGTTTTTTTAACGAGTGGCTGCATTAAGCTAAGTATTTTATGTGAAAATGCCTTCCTCCTGTAAGCTTTTGTCCTTGGAAAAAAAATCATTAACGAATATAAAAAGAAAAAAAAATCAATAAAATAAATTGTAATAATGTTTGGAGTTCCACAATCAAGTGCCTCTACCTTTATAAAAAATCGGGAAAAATTCAGAAATGATTGGAAACTACCCAAAGTAGAGCTTTACATTGATTATCCTTGAGAAAAGGCGAATATCCCCAAATGTAAAATGCTCTATTTAAATGGTGTGTCTCACAGCGAGAAAGATAAACTATCAACTATAGCAGACAAACTATATAAACTTTTTTCTATTTTTTGGTGTTTTTTTATGGGGCCCCCCTGAAGGGTGGCAGATAAAGAGTAGGTGCTCGATGAAATGTTGAGTGGGAAAACTTAATAGCACCATCTCATACATTTGACCCCCCAAAAGGTCATGGATTTTTGATATGAAATATAAAAGATATTTTTTCTATTTTTTATTTATTATTGTATTGGAACCCCCAGAATAGTGGAATATAGATTGTAAGAATATGCAGAAGAAATGTAATTTTTAAGATAGAAGTTATTTTTTCAATAAATAAATTAATAAACAAATGTTTAATTGAACCAAATTCTCTTTGCTTAAAATAGACTCCGAAAAAAAGTGTCTCAATAAACGATATTTTCGATATATCGTACGACACTGGACATTATATCATTCGTTATATATATTCGTTATACACGTTTCGTTTGTATGAAATTAAATGAAAATGTCTATTACCTCCAAGTTTTTTTTAATTTCGTTTTCTAATTGCAAGAGGATATGTTTCCAAGCAAAATTAAAATCCAAAAGTAAGCCCTTATTTATTGCAAAAAAATTTTTTTCTCTTATTTCTATTTTTTACGATTTCCGATTTTGTTGCTTTTCATTGATAATTCATTTGTAATGCCTTTAAGATCTGGGATAGCTCATCTTCTGTATTTGTTCCCTCAGAATTCAAATCTTTACTCTCCGATGATTTTTGATTTGAGTTTAACTCTGTAAATTTGAACCGTATTAAACTTCTTAAAAAAATTTTTCTTTGAAAATCACAATCAACCACATTTATTTCTATCGTCCAAGCTTTGGGTGAGATAGTTAATGTGCAAGGACCAAACATTTGGATTCTTAAAAAACACATAAGAAAAGTTATTTTATATGCATATGCCGACAGTAAGAACAGTTATTTTAAAAAGATAGTAAAAAAAGTTTAAAAAAGATAATTTAAAAAGGTTTGTTCAGCAAAACGTTTCAGTACTTTGTACTAAAATTACTTTATTTTAAATTTGTAGATAAAAACTAAAAAAAATGTGTCAAAAAGACAGAAAAATTTATAAAAATGCACACAGTACCAAAGCGCTAAGCCAGTGGTTAGAAGAGACAGGATAAAAATTATAAAGTTTTTATTTTTTGTCCACTAAGTCTCTGCCACGTCCGTATGTTTGAATTTAATATTTACTTAATTTGAAGAAAATAATCTTATCCTCTAATTAAAGTATTAGAATAATCTCTCAAACTGCTCTACTACTAAAATTCCTATTATAATTTTTAGAAAAACAGTTTTTCTTAAAATGCCTACCTAAATATGACCATGCTTTGTATTACTGCACTGATCATAATATAAAATTAAAAGCCTTAAAACAACAGGAAAAATAGTATCCTGGAAAAACTAATTTATAAAAAGAAAATTTTCCCATCTATAGATAGTGAAACAAATCAACCTAATCCTTGCCGTGTAGGCTACCTTAAAACGTTTTTCGACTACCGCCAAGTAGTCTCATCAGGAGGCTTCTTTTAAAAAACTTACAAAAACCTAACCAACCTCTAATTCTGAATGCTACGCATTCAAAATAAGCTAATCTAATCAAACATATAATACAAGAAAACACTCACACAAGCAGCATATTCAGCATATTCAATTAGCACATTCAAGAAAAGCTACAAAATAAAATCCCTGAAAATTAGTAAAAAACCTGAAAAAATAATAAAACCTAACAAATAATAAATATTAGTAAAACCAAACAACCTACAAAAATATATAAAAAATATTGCTCTACCAAATCCCACCAAAAACGGCCAATAATATGAACCGTCCATAGTGGAAACTGCCAGAACAATGCCTAAGAAAGCTGTGTGAGAAAGGCGATAAATTTATTGCTAAAGAGCATCGCACGGGTTCTCTTAAGCTGCCTTCTAAGTCCCCCAAAAAACCTACAAGAATAAATAAAAAACGGGTAAACCTCCACTTTCCCTTTATGATTATTTATCACTAATTGACAAACAATCATATTAGTTATTTTTTTTCTTCCAAAACCACTCACAAGCAAGCCACAACAAGGATCAGAGGAGCATGTGTAGTGACCACGGTATAGTGAGCCTACTACGGATATGTTAGTAAAAATTTTTGTTAGTAATTACAATCTTAATTCTAAGTTATTAGTACAGACCATCGATCATTCCGAATAACGAACGACAACAGAATATTCACCAATAATGAATTACCGATAAACACCCTACTAACGTCCATCTATCCAGAAGAAAGTGAAAAGCAACCTCGGTCACCTTCCAATCCTAAAACAACCGACGCACAGTGGGTTATTACATGGGTAAACTGGGGATTAATTCAGGGAAGCCCATTATTATTGATATTTAAATTTTTTTGGAATACCTATACATTAATTAGTAAATAAAACATTGGTTTTTGAAAAAAATTGATAGAAAATATTTTTTTATTTCAAAAATAAGAGACAAATAATATGTACATATATATGCATATGAACCTATTTTAGGTATTATTGGGATAAAAGTCAACACCATCATCATTATCATTATCATCATCATAATCATCATCATCATCATCATCATCATCATCATCATCATCATCAACACCATCATCATTATCATCATCATCATCATCATCATCATCATCATCATTGTCGTATTCTTCGGGTAGAATTAATAATTCCAATGCCAATTGTGGTATTTTGTATGTTTTTTTTTTATTAGTTTTACTCATGCTGGTAATGAATGGATCTGAAGTCAGCAGAAATCTATTAAATATGTCTTCATTAGTTTTTTCCCGGCTGCATTTACGAGCAAAGTATTCCCTATAGTTTTTAAAATCTTTGTTTCTAGCCTCTTGAGCTTCCTCTGAAAGCTCACCAATCGGCAAAAGGGCATTGGATATTATTTCCGGTCCATGAATAAAAAATTTATGAAGGGTAGTTGACATTTTATACCATGGATATTTTTTAACAAAATATCAGTATTATAGGCAGTATTGTGAGCAAAGTCTCTAAACTTTTCACCATTTACCTCGTGGCCACATGACACGACAATAAGTATTATGTGCATTCTGTAAATCACTCTAGATCCACTTTTGTTATTTCTGAGGAAACTTCTGCATTCTTAAAAAACCTTCTTGCGGTATTGCCATCATTTGTGTTGCCAAAGCCTGGTTTTGGTTGGTCAATGATCAATCCAGTTCTTTCTCTGAAATCTTTTTGAATTCTCGTTTTTGTGTCTTTAACAACTTGTTTCTCATGATTGGATCTAGCTTGCCACTTTTTAAGTGGTAATTTTTATGCCACATGGAGAAGACACTCAAAAAACCTAATCCAGCCATGGAGAATAGATAATCCGAACTGATACGTATCCTCGCTTACACTTTTGGTAATCATTTGATCAATACAGTTGAAATCTTTACTCGTAGCACCACAAACGTAACATTTTTGTGTGGAGGTTGTTTCGGTAATAGCATTACACACTTTGCCATCAATCATCACTAACATTAGTTCGTGATTTATTTTCATTGATTTATCACCGACTAATACAACGGAATCCTTGAGAGTTTTTATTTCATCCTCCACTCTTTCTTTTTCAAGTTTTGAAGTACTTACTGTTTCTTTCAAAAATTCAATTTTTAAGGGTCTGCAAAATCTAGTTGAAGAAGGTCGAGGATTTTGCCAAATGGTTTTATTCATACAGACAATTTTTAACGGCACAATAGATGTAATAAATACAGCAGAATCACTAGCGTCAGAGCCGTGAAATGCTTGTTTATAAGAGCTATGACCGGAACTTCCATCAAAGCCCCACTTAGAGTACAAAGTCATTTGTGATAGTTCCTCGGCGTTTAATGAATCCAGCACAGAATTCTGTACCAACGCTAGACGCTCAGTGGTATGATCTAAGAGTCCTTGTAGACTGACTTGCGCTGATGTTTCAGAAAAGTTCATATGTTCTTGTTTTGGATAACATTTTTTCTTAGCTTTTTGGACTATTGTATATGACGGAAATTTATCAGGCGCGGCCTTGCTAATGACATTATATTGGTGTCGAGTTAGCTTCGCTTCAACTAAAACCGAAAGTGCTTTCTCAGCACTTAATTGCTCTGTTGGTACCTGTTTGAAACTTTTTCTATATTTTGTCGCTCTTGTTGGAGATGATATTAACTCCTTAACTAATTTTGATGCATCAGTTTTTCCAGAAGTTCTCAAGCTCATTTGTGTGGCATAAGCCAAAACGGGCAAAGGAATATTCTTTCTTAACGCCTTACATTTCTTAGCTTTTGTGTTTTCTTTACACTCCTCAAATGGGAGATGTTTGCGTCCTCGTTTTATTAATGGTGTTGCAGGTGGAACAAACGAGATAGAAGCATCAAGCCAATTCTTATTATTGTTTAAAAAAACTTCTTCCTTCCTGTGACATTTTTCCCACCGAAGCTTATATTCTGAGCAGAAATAATTAAATCGTTTGATAAAATCGACCATATGTGAAGGGTTGACACGTTTGATTACTTCCCGTCTCAGAAGCTTCAATTTATCTTTAAGAAATCGAGCTTCTGTATTTTTCATAAAACTATGTAGCTCACGACGAGAAATAAAAATTGTTTTCAAAGTTGTTCCTAAAATAGTAAGATTTATTGTTTAAAATTTGCAAAATTTTATTCTTTTTCCCTTGTACCAAATAACGAATACGAATGTACCAAATAACGAATACTTTACAATTACACAACACTTCAAATAAAAACACCACACTAAACAAAACAGACACAATCAAATTTTTATTCGTTGTATATAAAACAGAACTTTTTTTCGTAAGTGAGCGTGAGTCAAAACTAACTCACGCACCCATCTCTAATAGAAACCAAACTCAATAACAACAATAACTTTAATACCGAAAATAAATACAAAAGAGAGTAAGAAAGAAACAAGTTGAATTTTTGTTAGTTTTTTTCACCATATGTTTTTAGCAACTGGAGTTCTTTCACAATAACTTAAATAAGTAAAAAAACTCAGTAAATGTGCAAGATTTTTTTTTTTTATATATAAGCTGATATCTCATATTACAAGAGCATTTAATAAAATTAGCTTGATGTCGCCCAGAAACTTATTAAAACTCAATGTATATATCGAAAATACCACATTTATGGAGCACTTTAAAAAAAAACATTAAAAATATTTGCAAAACATTTATCTAAAAAAAAAAAAAATTTAATTATATACTCAAATACCTGAAGTTGATGGTTCCATTGTATATTTTTACTTTAAGAAGACGGAATAAAAACTATAAGTAATCGAAATATCTCAATTTTCTATTTTAGCCACGTCACACAAAATTTGTAAAAATTGTTTAACTTTCACCGCTCACTGCCAATAAAGTAAGTTACTCAAAGCAGTAATTTTAGCAATTAGTGATGTAGAATTTTATTCCCTTTCACCCAATACCAAACATGTCTGTGTAACATAAACTTCAGCTTTTGAATTAATCCTCACTTTTGGTACATTTTAACCCTCTGTGCGACGTTCAAAAAATTATGTTTAAATTAGGGGTGAGTTAGGGCAACTGCACTTATAGAACGCATAATTACTCGAATTATGAACACCAACAGAATGCCTACCGAACTTTTTATTATAAAACTATTAGCGATATTCACAATATAAAGGGTCCGCCAAATAACTTTTTTTGTTTTGAAAATTCTATAAAAAAACTACTGAATATTTTCTCAAAATTTCTTTTTTATTTGAAAGTACAATTCTTCCGGTTAATAATGAAAAATAATTTCATTCAAATGGCTGCCTCGGCTGGCCATGCAGTTGTCTACACGATCGGTCCAATTTTTAAGCACATTATTTATTGTTGATTATGACTTTGTTTTGCTAAGTGGTGATTTCAATATCAACCTTCTGTCTAATGACTTACCAAGACAACAACTGTGTGAGAAAATATCTTCCTTAGGATTAGCAGTTGTCAATGATACCATAACAACGCGGTTTTCTAACAACACCTCTCCTAGTCTTCTAGACTATTTTATTGTCTCTGATCCATCCGTAATTTCGCTATTTAATCAATTATATTTTATATCTGATCACGATTTAATTTTCTGTTCTTTAAATGTCAATCTATCTCGTTTAGTTATACCTAATACTTTCTCGTATCGCGATTTTAAGCACATTAACTGCCCATCTCTTTTTCGTGATGTATCTCTGCTATCATTTAATGATTGTTGGCTTCACACAAACATTAATGATAAGCTTAATTCACTATTGGAGCCAATAAAATATTTGTTTGATAAACATGTCCCTTTACGTTCTTGTAGTGTTAAAAATATGTCTTGTCCTTGGTTTACGCAACATGTTCTGAGTGCATTAAAAAAAAAGAAACAAATTTAGAAATATATGGCGAAGAAATCCGTGCTCTTATAACTGGGAAGTCTATAGACTAGCGAGAAATGAGGTTGTTCTTTTAACAAGACAGGCTAAAACACGGTATTTCTCGGCCAAACTTGACCTATCTCTTCCAACAAAAATGCTTTGGAACAACATAAAAAAACTTGGAGTGTGTAATAAAGATAACACTGGCTGCACTTTAGATCCTGAAGTTCTTAATAACTTCTTTGTAGATAATGATGCTTCTTCTAATTCTAATATTTCACCCCTATTCGGTCACTCCTTGCAACAAACTTTTAGCTTCTCTCCGGTAGTTGAACTTGATGTAGGTAATAGCATATCGAAGATTAAATCTAATGCTATTTCTGAAGATGGCATTCCCATCAAGTTTATAAAATTATTGTTGCCACACATTATTGGTCCTCTAACGCATATAATTAATTTTTGTTTTATGTCGTCTGTGTTCCCTGACTTATGGAAAGTTGCCATTGTTCTTCCTGTAGCAAAAAAGCAAAAGCCAATAAATGTCAACGATTTTAGGCCCATAAGTATATTATCGCCATTAGCTAAAGTCTGTGAGAAACTCATGGCTCAGCAAATAACTAATCAATCAGGTTTTAGGTCTAGACACGGGTGCTCGTCCGCTGTTGTTAAGGTCATTGACGATATACGACCGGAATATGATGCTGGCAATTTGACTCTACTGTGTTTGCTTGACTTTTCAAAAGCTTTCGATAAAGTAAACCATCAACATTTGTGTAGTAAGCTTAAGTATCTATTTGGTTTCTGTGATAGTGCTGTAAATCTTATGTCCAGTTATTTGTGTAATAGGTCTCAAAAAGTTCAAGTTGGTCAATTGTCCTCAGGGTATAAATCTGTCTTAAGTGGCGTACCACAAGGGTCTATACTTGGCCCTCTCCTATTCTCTATATTTTTAAATGACATATTCTCTGTTTGCAGTCATGCCTCTATCCATGCATATGCTGATGATGTCCAAATTTATTTATCTAGAAGAACAAGACTGGTTGATGACTTGTGTTGCAGAATGAATGAGGACCTCAACAGCATTAATGAGTGAGTGGGCAAATAGCAATGGTCTTCTTCTAAACTCTTCCAAATCATATGTACCTATCTGTAGAGGTAAAACTTGTGTTAATGATGTCCCTGATTTGTTGATTGGTCCTAACAAGCTAACTGTTGTGTCGAAAATTGTAAATCTTGATTTCTATATTAATTCTTCGCTTTCATGTGTTGATCATGTTAATAGTATTGTCAAAAAAGTTTATTATGTATTGCGTAATTTAAGAATGTCTGCAAGCGTGACTCCAGTTAGTATTAGGCGTAAGTTGGTTATACAACTTATTCTACCTGTGATAACCTACTCTGAGGTGATATATAGTAAATTTGACTCTTCCTCCCAGTTAAAACATCAAATAGCATTTAATTACGCCACACGCTATGTGTATGGCCTTCGTAAATTTGATCACCTGTCTAGTTTCCGGAATGCAATACTTGGATGTGACTTGACTGCTTATCTCAACGCCAGAAACTGTATGTACCTTCATAAGTTAATTCATGAGAAAACACCTAGATATCTATATGAAAAACTCCAGTTTTGTATGTCCAGAAGAAGCCATGTTTTAATAGTTCCGAGGCACAACTCGCTAATATCTTCTCAACTGTTCTTCATCAACGCCATTAGGTTGTGGAATTCTCTACCACGAAGGCTTAGGGAAATCAGTGGGAGAGGTTCTTTTAGGCAATCTATTTTATCTTTTTTCTCTTCTCTTTAGTAGCTTTATACTCTTGTTCTAAGTACTTTCTCTATTGATTTCTGTGTTTCACTCAGTTTATACATTATATTTTTAACTTTTAACTTATTATAGTTTTTACGAGCATTAAGTCATTATTGTATTAAAATTAAGTTAGTTGTCTTTAAAATGAGTTGTTATTATTATAAGATTTAAGTAAGTTAATCATTTTAATGCTTTATGTTGAACTATAAAAGAGCATAGCTCTTAGTGTACTTATATTTTCAACTATACGAATAAATTGAATTGAAATTGAAATTGAAATTATCGATTCTGTGCAGCTGTATTTCACCAATGGCTTCGCGAATATTGTCCTTTAAAGCGTCAATTGTCTCTGGCTTGTCGACGTAACACTTATCTTTGAGGGCACCCCACAAATAATAGTCCAACGGTGGTAAATCGCAGCTCCGAGGTGCCCAAACGACATCAGCTCTGCGGCTGATAATGCGATCTTCAAAAACAGGGCGCAAAACATCGGCTGTGTGGCACGTAGCGCCGTCCTGTTGAAACCAAATGTTGCCAATATCCTCCTCTTCAATTTTTGTGAACAAAAATTCGTTCAACATGGCCCGATAACGATCGCCATTGACTGTAACGGCCACTCCTTGCTCATTTTCGAAGAAAAATGGCCCAATTATGCCTCTGGACCAAAATCCGCACCAAACAGTGACTCGTTTTGGGTGCAGCGGCTTTTCAATGTATGCATGCGGGTTTTCTGTGCCCCAAATGCGACAATTTTGCTTGTTTACATACCCGCCAAGATCAAAATGAGCTTCATCTGAAAAGATGATTTTTTTGGCAAAAACGGCATCTTCTGTAAGTCGAGGCCCACTTAGCGAAGCGAAAACGCATTGGATGGTCAGTTGGCTTCAACTCCTGAACCAATTGGACTTTGTATGGCGTCATACTAAGGTTTTTATGCAAAATTCGTCTCAATGATGTCTCCGAAATGTTCAATTGTTGAGAACGACGGTGAATTGATGTTGATGGCGCTTCACGCACACTTTCTGCCACAGCAGCATTATTCTAGGGTGTACGCACTGCTTTTTTCTTTTCACGCTTTGTTTTATCGAGGCTGAGGATGCCAGTTTTTTTAACTTTTTTCACAAGATAACGAACATACGGAGCTGACCGGTGCTTCTCTTCTTCCAAAATCCGTACGCAATTTTCGCACACATTCTGCAATATTACCATGATTTTCAAAGTAATGTCGCAATATTTCCCAGAGTTGTTCAAGCGTATGTACAACCATATTCGTTCAGCGGAAAAATAAAACTAATCATCTGTCAAATCAGACATGAGCTAAGTGTTACCATTCACGAAATAAGCACTGGTTAAAAAAAAAACGTTAGATGGCGGACCCGTATTAAATTTCCGGCTGGGTATTCCGTCAAAAAATTTTGTTCGTTATGTCAGTATTGTGCTGCAGGAGCCAAGAATCACTCAAAAATCTTTTGACAGAAGTGTGAGTATGGTTTATATTCAATTCTATAAAAATGAGTTGAGTACCTTATGGATATGATGAATATTTTTATGAGTATGAATGAATCTTAGTATAGCGAAATCATGGGTAAACGAAAAGTATACTCAAAAAATGAATCACTCGCTGCATTGCAAAGGCAAAAAAACAAAGCCTCACTCGACACGGAAATTTTTTTTTTAAAGTTTAATACGGTTCTTTCAAATTTACAGAGGTAAATCTCAGAGAGAGAGAGAGAGAGAGAGATCAAATCAAAAATCATCGGAAAGTAAGGATTTGAATTCTGCTGGAAAAAATACAGAAGATGAGCTATTCCAGATCTTAAATTAATTGAGGCATTACGAATGTTTTGAAAATTGTTTTGAGGCATTACGAATGAATTATCAATGAAAAGCAACAAAATCAAAAATCGTAAAAAATAGAAAAAAATTGTTTTTGCAATAAAAAATCGCTGACTTTTGGATTTTATTAGAAAATGAAATTCTCTCGATATTAGAAAAAACTTGGAGGTAACAGACATTTTAATTTAATTTCATAAATACGAACAGTGTCTACTGTACAAACATTTATGGAAGTCAAAGTTTTTTTTAATGTGTACGGAGAGAATTCAGTGCAGATATTATTCACTGTGCTCATAACTTGTGCGCTAATAGCGCTCATATATCGACTATGAGCTACTGATAATAAAGAAAGTATTTGTGCTCATAAATCCAAAAGCAAGAGAAAAACAATATATATGAGCAACTTGTGTAAGATTTGCAGCCCTATTCTGGTTGTTAGCTTAACAAGAAATAGTTAAGGAGCTCTTGTTAAGTTGATTGTTATGTTATGTAAATGTTGGTATTCTTAAAAATCATTAACAACATAAAAGCTTAAAAAGCTTTTAAAGTTCACCATGCATGGTGAAAATCGATTTGCCTATTGAAAGAAGAGATACGCTGCTTCGAAGAGATATAGAGATAGAGATAAGAAGAGATATAGATGCTTCGAGTGCAGCTTTTGACTTTGAAAGCGCTTGAAAAATTTGCCACGGCTGCGGAAAGATTTCATTATCAACACTTAAAATAAGTAAAAAATTCTTCCATTTTTCAGTTTAATGTATTTAAACTCATATTATATTAAAGTTTGTATTTTTTTATTATTTTCACAACAATTTTCTATCTAAGCACATACATTTCATTCGTTGTTAAGACTCTTTCTGTTATTAACAAAATTGTAAGGAAAAGAGCTTTTAAATTTGCAGCAGAATACGAAACCTTAACAAATTGCTAATATTAACTATTTTGTTAATGTGGTGAGCTTAGTTAAGCTGCCAGAATAGGGCTGTTATTACCAAAAAGTTCATAATGTGTGATCAACTGGCGTAAGATATGTTGCTAACGTATTCATGGATTATGAACAATTGCTATGTAATTGAATAAACCTTTTTTGGAAAAATTCGAAATTTTTGTTATTTTATTACAAAAGCTATGTATTTGTATACAATATATATATCTAGAGGGTATACATAGCAATATATCATAGAGAGTATGCATAGTAAACATATAATATAAACTTCTTTAATATATAAGACTCCTTAATATATTCACTATTATTCATTTTATTATTTACTTTATATATTTATTTGCACTCAAACCACGCTGCTTCATTTTCTAACAATTCTTCTGTTTTGTTTTCTTTGTGTTCTTCGTCATAAGCACTTGATACCAATATATGATCAACGTTGATAATACATGCCATTTCGTTGATCAGAAAGATAATTGAAACTACAAATTGATCATAATATGTGATCAGTGTTTCATACATGTTTTATACAGAATTATAGCAAAAATTGTGAGAATGTACTTGGTTAAAAGAAACATATTGTGTATATCATGATCAGCTTGATCATGACTTGGGCGCGAAGAGTTTTCACCGTGTGGGAAAACTGAACTGCTGTATTGTTAAAAAAACCCAATACTTTTTTGTGGAAATTAGTTTAAAGAAGCTTTTGGGCTAAAAATTATATAAAGCAACAATCAAATCTTGAAACCATTTTAATATATATTTAGTAAGCCACACCTGATATACCACAGGTCTTTGAACAAAGCAAATAAAATTTTATCAAATGTGCTGATTTCAAATTTATTTACACATACATACATGTACATAGAATAGCAGGCTAATTCCTCGTGTAACTTAAACTACAAATGTTCTATTTTGGTTTTTTGACTCTAGTTTTTCTACCAACTTTTTAATGTATTTTTTAGCAAGATGGATATTGAAAAAAAAAAAGTTTCTACCAGACATGTCAAATCTTCAAAAGTTTTAAAACATTTTTATGATTTTAATACCGAGCAACTGTATTACACTAAGCTTTTAAAAACAAATGGTAATCAAATCTTTAAAGTTTTTACTTACTTATGTGCTTTTTTAATTTAAAGAGTGCTCACACTATATTTTTTTACATTTACAACATAATAAAATTATCATATTGAAAAAAGGTTAAAAATGTATGATAAATGCAATTAAGTAATACACATACAATATCAGATCATCAAATTTCAAATGTACACGAACGAAGTGATCTTGAAAGTACTTTGACCGAGTTTTTATTGATCAATTTTGTTGGGTGTGTTAGTAAATGTTTGAACACAAATGATCGAGAACTGAAGCTAAATGGTAGTTTTTACTCTCTGAGGTTTGCCATTGTCGTGACCAGTATGCCACGGCCGCCAAGTCCTTACACCTAACATTTTGAATTGCATTTTTCAAGGAACATGCAATAAGGATATTTCGCTTTTCGCAATATATGGTAAAAAAGAGAGAATACAAAAAAAAAAAAAAAAAAACAAAAACAAAATCTGTTTCTTTTCTTGCATTTATTTTGTACCTTTTATTTCTTTTTATTTTTCTCAAGAAAATCATAGATTTGTGACATGGAAGTTGTAGCAAAAAAGTTGAAATTTTGCGAAAGTGCGTAGCATTGACACATCTTTTTTTATAGAATGTCCATATCTTACGATAATCAAAACAGTTTTCTTCAACTCTACGAATCTCACAACTATATCTCTAATAACAAAGTAGAAATACAAAATTGTTTAAGTTAATTTCAAATTAAGAAATTAGAATGTATAGAAACATTATTTTTAAACTGTTCACAAACTACTTTGTTTGTGATAAAAACAATTTTATGATTGCTTATTGCAAATGCAATTGTTCTTTATTGTAAAATAATAAAGTTTATATACAATAGAAGTTAAAGCTTGACAACACAAAAATATTATGATCAAATCTTTTAAAGTTTTTTAAAATGACAAAAAGATAAAAAAATACAAATGAAATTGAATCACAAATAATTTTAAATAACCAATAAAATTACCAATCGTGAGAGCCGGTTAGCAGACAGGCTTTCACATTCTGCAGGAAGCAGATAGCTCGTGGCTGTAATAAGATCGTACAACTGCAATAACAACACTCGCCAGAAAGTCGTTACCCAGTTAGAAAAGGAGACCTGCTGTATGTCTGCAGGCAACATGATTTGGAAGGCCAGCAGACATACTCGCCTGCATACCCGCTTATATCTTTTTTCTATAGGCATGTCCTAGGCCGGCATGTGTGCCAAATGAACTGCCGTAGCAGCAATGCAGCATGCATATTATGGTATGAATGTGGAAGGTATACATGTCTGCCAAATGAACTGCCCTAGCAGCAATGCTACATAAATCTGACGGTATTAATTATGCATTCATACCATGATATGCATGCTGCATTGCTGCTACGGCAGTTCATTTGACAGGCATTCCGTCCTAAGACATGCCTATAGAAAAAGATATAAGCGGGTATGGAGGCGAACATGCCTGCTGAATTTCCAAGTAATGTTGCCGGCTATTAAAAAATTACCATTATCCGTAGACTTGAACCTCGGCCGCATGAGTGTAAGTGCATCTGCTTATTCATTCAGCCATTACAGCTGTTAACTATTCGTTGCTTAGCTAACGAGAAAAAAACCAGAACGAAATCACTAAAAAAACAAAACAAAAAAAAAACACAACAAAAATAAAAGCTGTTAAGAGAAAAAAAAATGTCTCTGGTGGGATTTGAATGCACTACTCAAGGTTCCAAAATACATGAATAAAGACTAAATCCCTAGCCAACTGAACCATTCGTACTGTTCTATTGCTTAGTTTTCACTATGTCATTTTTATGACACCACAAAAGTTCATCACCTTAATAAAGTTCTAGAACATTTTCTGCATAGCTCCATTTAATAATTTAATTGTTTTTCATTTTCCAAGATTGCCAAAGTTAGAAAAAATATATACATGTTTTTGTTTTCAAAATGAATGATAACAACTGACCACTGAAAATGACAAAGTGAAAACCAAGCATTAGTTTGTTGAAATAGTATACATAACAACATTGTTGCTATAAAAAGTGCTTCGACGAAAACACTTAAAATCAATCAGAATTTTGCATTAGCAAACACGATACTTTATTGTGATACATTTGTTATTATACTTATATCGAATGTATTTATGTTGTGCTTTAAAAGAACTTAGTTCTTACTGTACTGATGCTTTTTTTTAGAAATAATAATAATAATAATGCACCTCACTTAAAAGTAAATAGGAAGTTTTTAAAATTTAAAAAATAGATCTATTAGCATTAAAATTATAACCTGCCACATTCCTTCCATCGGCAGCCCTGCTTTGTTTTTCATCTGGGTAGCATTTATGCTTGCTGCAGCAGTTAAAGCTGTGAGAAACTTACAAAAAATGATATTAGTGAATATTTGGTAAAATTAAAAAAAATATTAGAGACAAATAAAAGCAAATGAAACGCGAGGCTGGAAGCAAGACTGCGTGTGAACAAAAACCAAAAATTGATTTTGTTTTGCTTAAATACCGGAACAAGATGGTCCGTTCCATCATAGTTTTATGTAATTATTTAAAAACAATGAACAAAAAAAAAATTGTCTAAATTGCAGATAAACATGTTTGTTACTGCACGCACTCAAAGTAAAACAAATTATGACTTTCAAAGTGCAACAATATTTTTCGACAAATCTTTCACCTGGTGATGTAAAATATTATTTACTTCCATAGGATATCAAACATCACTAAGCTTGTACCATAAAATTATTTTTTTTAATTAATATTCACTTTTGCCATAATTTACCCTATTGTGCGACAACCAAGTTTAAGTTCCCATTTTCAATTATTTGCAAATAACTCCAAAAACCATGAAAGCAATGATCCAAGATAAAATTTTTTTACAAGAACAAATTGTTGAGCACTAACTTAAGTATGACATAAACATGTTAAATATTCATCTTAAGAAAAAGTCCAATAAAAAAAGCCTTGAAGCTCTTAAACTAATTTTTTTAAATATTAGACAAGTGTCTGCGCTTTAATTTATTGAATCTAAAGTCAAAGGAATGAGCTTTTTGCTGTGAAGCGTTAAATATTTAGTTAACAACAAAGCATTGTATCAGGTCGATTAATTTTAACTAACCTCATATTATTTACTAAATACTGTATTATTTTTCTTTAGAACTGCCTTTTGACAAGGGCATCAAGTTAATTCAATTAACTCAAACTCTTTTGACAAAATTTATCATGTAACGTTATAAGGTATCGAAATAAACTCATGAAATACAGCTAAGAAGTCTTGTCTTAAGCTTAGCTTAATATATTGCTTACGAAAGCATTCAGAGTTTAACTAAGCTACGCTTATCAAGGCAACAGCTTTTTATAAGAATGTTACAAATATTTCAAACAACACTGTATTAACCTTTGCTTTTGTTAAATTGAGGGCACGCATCATAGGAAAAAATTGTTACCTTTTTTATCTGTCCTTGCTTGTTTTCATTGGAAATAACTATCCTTTGTCGTTTATTTTGCAATTTTGTCTTTAACCTCTATTCGTTTTCATGTAGTACTCTAAAAATTTTCAAATGCTTTTCTTGCTTTTTTTCCTGGTTTTCTTTTTGTTCGAATTGTCTTATATGTATATCCATTGAAGTTTTTGAAAAATTTTGATTGGCTGCTTGGCGCTGCACACGTGTAGAATATTTAGATGATATCGAAAATATAAATCAAGTATTTGGATGGAGTTATAAAATTGGCAGCACATATGAAAGGTTTATTCAAGCAGTACCAAAGCCATTAAACTAAACTTGAGTGTTGCAATATTAAATTTTATCCAATCGATAATAAAATTTTAACGATTTCTTCGCTTACGAGCATATGTAAAATTTCGAACAAGCGATGCGTTCAACTCGTTGATACCGGAATCCGTTTATGTCTAATCAACTTTTATCACTTTATTGCGGCGCTTATCTCATCATTGATAACCACATTAATTTTTATCTCATTCCTCGTTTGTCGGTGGTGGGCTTGTCGTGTCGTAGTAAAAAATAATCCCCTATGGTAAGGTAGTTTGATATACGAGCCAAAAGTTTAGTGGGACAGTGACGTTTTCACAAATTTTATTTATATGTAATGGTAAGATTTTATCTATTTTTTTATATTTTATTTATTAATTAAAAATTAAAAGATATTTTATGATTTGTCGTTTTTAAGGGCTTATAAAAGGGACTATAAAAGTATTTTGGATTATTATGACATTATTCTCATCTAAGCTTTATATATTTCACCTTATATTTTTAAATGAATATGATTAATTTGTGAAGTAAATACGTGAATTACTAAAGTAATTTTTTATCGCAAATATGTACTAAAGCCAATAAAACGTTCTTATTTTAAAGTTTAAGCCCTTAAACTGCTTAGAAGAAAATTTTACGAAATTTAATTTGAAAGAAGAAACATTTCTTAAATATTATTCATTGAGATATTTCTGTAGTTGTGAACCCAGAGATAATTGTTCTTTCCAGTGGACTACGTTATCGATCAGTTACTTTGGAATACATAGTTTGAGCTAATGTTATAAATGACTATTTTTAAAATGATTTTCTAGTCTTAAAAGTTTTCTTTGTATTGTACATGTGCCAAGTTCTTTTTATCTAAATGGAAAGAACTTGAATAGAAATGTTCATGTTGAGCTCAGAATAGGAATTAAAATATAATAGACCGAAAAGTGGTCAAATAAGGGCCGTAAGACCAAAAATGACTAAAACATGGTCTGAAAATAATTAAAAAAGCCCACTAGTCCGAATACGGGTCGAATAGTGGAACCTTAAAGACAATATTCTATCATTAATTTTGCATTTGCTCTTGCTTATGCTACAGTCTTAGTTGTAAGCTCAAACGTAATTTTTTTTCTGTTCAGCGTAATTTGATTTTTTTGCTTAGAAAACTATAGAAAATAGTAATTACTACTGAGAATTTTTACAAGATTTAATTTATGGGACGAAAGCGGAGTATTTAGAGTTTTCGCATTTGTGGATCCTATCGTTTGGAAAAACAAAACGTATCTCTCATTATTTCTGTTGTGTTCCTATTTATTTAAAAAATCTGAGTATATATAGACTTAGAATATAGGTCACTAAAACAATTGATTTATGAAATTTAGTTTCACATGATGTGCAAAATTTGTTGGCACCTAAACCTTAGAACAAGAAACACATTTTTCTACCTGTAAACTATAAACCGGGGTAAATATCTATCCCACTGGTTTCTTCTTCGTGCAATTGTTCTGAAAGCAGTAATCTGACTCTTAATTGGATGCATTTTTGAAGTGAAAGCTTCTTTAGGCGCGTTGAGCGATTTTGGTAGAGGGTAAATCATTGGTTTGCATTATCGTATTTTTCCAAGGAAATCGTCCACAATCGGCCGCAAGCTCACAAAGAAATCACTTAGAAACTCCTGAAATTAATGCATATAATCTGTTTGTTAGTATGAAAATACTTAAGTTAGGTTGCAATAAGATGTTTGCCACCAAAACTTATTATTAGTTCGGTTTATATTGGTATATATATGGCTTTAAAGTTTGGCAATTTCTTCAGTTGTTGTATTTGTGAACATTTTTGAAAAATTTGCTTTTACTCAAACAGCTGCTATTCATGGTGAGATTTAAAAATGGATCAATCTTCTTCTCTTTCTGCTTTTTTCTGCTGGAACTTCGTTTGCAAACAAGAAAAATAATGTATGGATTGAGTGTTTTAACATTTTAATCTTTAAGTTGTGATAAAGGAATATGTTGAACATTCAAATAATTACATGCATGCTCTTATTTTATTACATATCGTCAAACAAAGTTTGACAATTTTCATACTTGTTGTATTTGTCAGTGGCTTTTTATTTTCACCACTGCGGCATTTTATATTCAGAGTTGTCAACTATGGCTGTGTGTCAATCGGAAAGTTTTCAGTCGTGGTAGGTTAGAAAATATCAAGTTGAATAAAATTTGTGTGTGTTGTAATAAATTTGTCTTTTTTGTTTGCAGTGCCAAATGTGCCAAATGGACGATGAAATTTTTACAATTGCAAATTTTGACGTTTCACATTTCGGTCGTGTTTTAGCGCAAATATTTTATTTTATTTGCATTTTATCAATTTGCGACATATTTTAATCGAGAGCTTGTACTTGCAACATATTTCGTCAACTTGTAATATTGTAAGCTTAAAAAACTTAAAAAATAACAAATTAATGAAAACAATGAACGAAAGTGCTTGAGTTTGTGCCAGCAAACAGAAATTTAAAGAATATTTATGTATATTTATGTAATAACAATTACGTATTAAACCTGCGAAATCTTATATATAAAAATGGATGTATGTATGTGGGTATGTGGGTATGTGGGTATGTGGGTATGTGGGTATGTGGGTGGGTATGTGGCTATATCACGTATAGACTCCAAAACCGCTGAACCAATCTTTATGAAATTTTCAGGGAAAATAAAGCTACATCTTGAGAGTGTTCCTGTGAGGTTTGGTAACGATTGGAGAAGGGGGCGTGGTACCTCCCATACAAGCCAAATTTGCTCCATCGATCACAAACAAAAAAAGGATAGATATCAGGCGGTTTCAATCGTAAAAAACCAAGATTTGGTGATTTTGTTCAGATGGTCACTGTCGGTAACTGTTCAAAAAATGGGCGTGGTCGTAATATAAATACGCCCACTTTTTCGAAATCATGGCAATTCCAGAGTTCTATACACTTTTACAGTGAAACTTGCTGTATAGGTGCTCCAAGAGGCGGTCACTATACATAAATGTTTTCACGCCTACTTTACCGCCCACAAATCGATATCTATATACATAAAAAGCAAAACGATGTGTGTCTGGCTGTGTGATGTCTATAGACTCCAAAACTACTAAACCGATTGACCTGAAATTTTGGCAGCCGATTTGTTTCAGGTACGAGATGGTTGAGGGAAAAAAATGTGCCACACCCCCCTTTTACCGCCCCAAAATCAATAAAAATGTTATATTTCAGTCAGTTTTGATCGTATAAGGCTAAAATTTTGTAATTTAGTATGTACGGTAACTGTCGATAACTGTACTTAAAATGGGTTTCCACGCCCCCTTTTACCGCCCACAAAGAAATGAAAACGCTTTATTTCAGACGGTTTTGGTCGTATAAGACTTAAATTTGGTACTTTGGTTTGTGTAGTTACTGACAGTAACTGTACGAAAAATTGGTTTCCACGCCCCCTTTTTGCGCCAACAAATCAGTGAAAATGCTATATTTCAAGCAGTTTTGGTCGTATGAGACTAACATGTGATACCTAAGTTTGTATGGCTACTTTCGGCAACTGTACTAAAGAAGGCGTCATCGCTATATAGCCACACCCACTATTTGAGAAATCATTAAAATTGACTACTGGGTCAATTGAGCTAAAATTTTGGCTTAGTTTGTACGGTTACTGTCAGCAACTGAACTAAAAATTGATTTCCACGCCCCCCCTTTTACCTCTTACAAACCAATGAAAACGTTTTATTTCAACGGTTTGTATCGTGTTGGACAAAAATTTTGTAATTCAGTTCATATGGTTACTCTCGGCAAGTACACTAAAAATAGGTATGTCCCACTTTAGTTAAACTCACTTTTCAGGGAGTTAGCGTCGAGTGAAGTAAAGTGGGCCAGGCTTATGCTAAATTGAGCTGAAATTTTGGCAGTCGATTTGTTTCGATTACGAGATGGCTCAAGGGAAATATTTTCCCGCACCCCTTTTTACCTCTTGCAAAACAACAAAAATGTTATATTTCGCACGGTTTTGATCGTATTAGACTAAAATTTGGTTATTTAGTGCATATGGCTTCTTTCGGCAGCTATACTGAAAATGGTGAATATATTTTGTATTTCTTGACATTTTCGTATATGGCAGTAAGGTAGTCTGTGACAGAACAACGTCTGCCGAGGAGAGTGAGTGTTCCTGTGAGGTTTGGTAACGTAAAGACGAGGGGGCGTGGTACCTACCATACAAGCCAATTAAGCCAAATAAAGGATATATATCAGACGGTTTCGATCGTAAAAACAAAGATTTAGTTATTTTGTTTAGATGGTTATTGTCAGTAACTGTACAAAAAATGGACGTGGTCGCATGAAATATACGCCCACTTTTTCGAAATAATGGCAATTCCGGAGTTCTACGCATTTTTTATAGTGAAACTTGCTGTGTAGGTGCTCCAAGAGACAGTCACGATACATAAATGTTTTCACGCCCACTTTTAGCGCCCACAAATCAATATCTGTATATATAAAAATGAATCGTGATTTGTTCGTATGCTTAAAACTTGAAAACGACTAGACCAAATAGGATACTTCCTTCTACTGGTTTGTTCGTAACTGCTACGCAAAGGTTTAGGAAAAAAGTAATTCCACACCCCTTTTATCGCCCACAAATCAATAAAAGTGCTATATATGAGATGGTTTTGGTCGTATTAAATTAAAATTAGGTAAATAAGTTCTTATGATGACTGTCACTAACTTTAATAAAAACGGGCGTTGTCACACTTCATCTACGCCTACTTTTGGAAATATCACAATACTTCGAAACTATTGGTCCGATTGAGCTCAAATTTTTTAAGTGGCTTTGCTTTGAGTACGAGATGGTTAAAGAAGAAATGCCACACCTTCTGTTACCTCCCATTAATATAAAAACAATTTGTGTTATCGAATAGCGTTAAGGGTTGCACAGCTTAGAAATTCAGCATTCGACCACAATTTAGACGTACCGTTTCAGTGATGAAATTTTATGGGAGTTGGACAAGGGGAGGGGCACCTCTCAAACAACCCAAATTGGTGATATCGAATAGCTTTGAAGTTATAGGAATTCAGCTTTGGAATTCAGTTTTTGACCTCAATTTACACATGCAGTTTCAATGATTTTATTTTATGGGCGTTGGACAGGGAGGCTTGACATCTCCCTTACAACCCAAATTTGCAATATCGAATTGCTGAAGTTATAGGTTGACAGCGTAAGAATTCGATGTTCGACCTAAATTTATACATGCACTTTCGTTTCTTACATTTTATGAGCGTAGGGCAAAGGGGAGTGACACTTCCCATACAACCCAACTTTGTGCTATCAAATAGCTTTGGAGTTATAGGTCGCACAGCGTCGGAATTCAGTATTTGACCAAAATTTACGCATGCAGATTTACTGATAAAATTTTTTAGAGTTTGTCGGGGGGGCGTGAAACCTCCAACTTAACCCAAATTTGCGATATCGAATAGCTTTGGAGTTATAGGTAACTCAGCCTCGGAATTCAGTATTCGACCTCAATTTGCAAATGCAGTTTCATTGGTAAAATTTTATGGGCGTAGGGAAAAGGGAGTGGCACCTCCCATACAACCCAAATTTGTGTTATCGAATATATTTGGAGTTATATGTCGCACAGTTTTGGTATTCGGTATTCGACCTCCATGTACACATGCAGTTTAATTGATTACAGTCTATGAGTGGTGATCAAGAGGGCCTGGCACTTCCTATACAACCCAAAATTGTTATATCGAATAGCTTTGTGGATATAGGTCGCACAGTCTCGGAATTTAGTATTTGACCTCAATTTAGACATGCTGTTTAACTGATAACATTTTATGGGCGTTTGAATAGGGAGAGTGGCAGCAACGCGCCGGGTTTCAGCTAGTAATTAATATTTTCAGTAGTAATTGAATAACTAAAGTGTGCTTATCCTAAGCATTCTATTTTTTAAAACTGTTTAGCTTTAATTTCTTATATGAATTATATATAATTTATAAGCTACAGATATTTCTTAATTTTAGAATATTCTATTTTTAATACACAACGAAATATAGATATGGTGAACATGTGTATTGTGTTAGTGTTCTGATATTAATAGATATAAATAAGCTTTAATTTTTTATATTAATTTAATAATGAAATAATTTAAATAAATTTATTTAATTATATGTATTTTTGATATGGTAACACTTTTGCTTAAAAGAAATAGTTTCAGTAATATATAAAAAATTTAATAAATTGTTATAAGCTCTTTACAAAAATAATTCTAATTTCATATGCCGACTGTAGCTACTCGATTAGAATTCACAACGTCTGCAAAAAATTTCCGGCTAACTGCGCCAACAACAATTACCAAGGAAATCTACAAACAAGGACGCACAGAAAAGAACAAGATCAGAGCGCAACTTTTAAAACTTTTTGATTTCATCCTACATGAAGGACGGGCTGCAGTATGAGCTTTCGCACATCCTACATGTCCGTCCGACCAGTCACATCCATCCTACATGTAGGATAGTCCGAAACCCCCTATTAGCATGAAAATTCTTATATAGCAGTAAGGCGATCCGTGGCAGGACAACGTCTTCCAGGGAATACTAATATTTTATATATAGGTTTTCGCTTCGGTCGGCAGTCCTCTTACTGCTATACTTTTTTTTTTGTTTTTTCACGCCAAAGAGAATGGTGAAGAACAAATTCAATGCTACTAAGGTTAATTTAGTGCAAAATCGATTAAAATAGCTAAAAATGGTCAAACCGTAATTAAAAAACAACAATTTATGACTTTACTTCTAAACAACCGAATTTAAGGCTTTAAGAAAAATAATACTAACACGATGTTTTGCTAAAAACGTCTGTTTATTTGAGACTCTGCAAATTAAAAAAAAAAATTCGGAATTTTATATATGGAAAAATCAAATCCTTGAAATATTGCTTTTCAAGAATATATTTCGGTTTCTGCTGTACAAAAAGTAAAAAAACAGACACTTCATATACATAAAAAATATTCAAAAGTAAAGTAACGATTTAACTCATTCAAAGGCGCCACAATCGCCTTTTTGGCGATTCAACAACGGTATACACAATCCCATTGTACAAATACTTTAAATATAAAAATCATTGCCGAAAATTTTATATATAATGTTTTATTGTAAGAAATAAGTGAATTAAATTTATTTTAGCAAGAAAAAGAAAAATAACTTACCTAGACAAACCAGTGACGGGAAGTACAAGCCGAGGTAGATATCAAACCCACACGGGCATCACGTCTTCACTCCGTCACAGTAAATAAAAAACTAAATTGTCTCGCGACCTAGCCCTATTGTTAGAGCCTTGCATTGAAATATGGTATAAGTCGTCAGTCGATAACGTCATTGACTAACTTAGAAACGTAGTTCGAAGTTTGCCTGAGGTAGATATCTAACCCGGTTTGTAGTTCTAAGGTTAAATATGAAATCCAAGTAAAATGTTCCCAAAAATTAAAAAAAATTGATACCGTTAATTTTTCCCTTCCGCATAGCGATGCATGCGGTGAAAGAGCTTTTTTGCCAAAAATTTAAATAAAAATAATATAAGAAAACCGTTAGACAACCTTACCGTAAATATTATTTTACGCACCAAAATACATATGAAAAATTTAAACAGCATTGGATTGAACTCAAGTAATGTGTACATGTAATAAATGTGATATATTTTGTAAGGCATATATTTAATTATATTAGTAAGGTTTGTATTGCTATCGTTTCTATTTAAATAAAATACTAAACTTAAAATAGGGGAAAAAACGGGAAAATGTTAAGGAAAAAAACGGGAAAAACTTATTGAAATGCATGAACAAAAAGGGAATGATCTCTCCCAAAATCTGGCAACACTTCCCATTACTTTAGTTTGCTATTGAAGAAATTGCTTTTAGCCTGTTATTAATTTATTAAACTACTAATTTAGCTGCAATGTAGTCCTTATTGCAAGTTATTGTATGTAAAAGTAAAAGATTTTGACTTATACTTGTTATTTCCTTGTAACTTATACTTATACTTGTTGCTTGTAAAAAAGTCACTCAATTCAGCTGTCATTATTTCTTGAGTGCCAATATTTTTTTAATTAAATCCTATTTTCCCTTTTTTTGTGAGAGGCTAACTTTTAAGACGATTTACGGTTTATCGTCACTTTGACGATTTTTGGCAGTAATTATGATGTTACGATTTTCTTTCGTATTTTAATTACATTTATTAAAGTATTATGTTTTATTTGGTTTAAAAAGAATTTCATTTAAAGTGAGCTATCTTCAAGTTATAAAAAAATTGAGCGCAGTTACATTTTGAGAGTGCTTACTTATTTTTAGAGTGCTCACTTTCGCTCAAAAAGTGAGCGAAATTAATAGCCTTGGTCTTACACTATGTTGGATTCATTTATGCAACAAAGATGTTTAGAGTTTTATTTTTTAAGACTTTACTGAAATAAAATTAAAAAAAAGAAATTATTATGTTTTTACTTTCAAACTTTTTTTTGTTATAAAAATAAATATATATATATTAGGTCGATTTGTAGGGAGTGAAAAAATTCACCAATTTCCTTATGATTTCCGTATTCTATGGGTTATTCCATGAAAATTTGCCGAAGGAACCATACCTCTATCGTTAAAATCGAGTCCCCTACTTTTTGTTGGTAAAAAGTTCAAAAGTTACGAGCATTTTTGTCCAAATTTTGGACCATTTTTCCATTTTTTTCATGATTTTGTTCAAGAATATTACTTTCGTGGCCATTTTTTTGGCTCAATCCATTATTTACTTCAATTTACAATTCAAAATTAATTCATGCGATATTGCTTAAACAAAATAACACATAAAACCAACTTTTTGATTTTTTTCACTTTTTATTTTTTTTTCTACAAAAATTCAAATTAAGAGATAATGAAGTATCTATCAACCTATTATAAAAAAAATATTCAATTTGAGTGTAGTAAAAGACAGAATGTGAAAAAAAGCATTATTTTTTCTGAAAGTCTTGTTTGCTTTCAAGTCTTGGTGTTTTCGTACGGCTCTCTAATGTCGTCGCCATAGCGCCTTCTACATTCTTTCCTGCAACTCGTTTAGCAGTGACAGCCAGCAATTGGACATGTCTTTCCGTTCTTTGAATGTGTAAAGGAATATTCTTGGACAAAATCATGAAAAAAATGGAAAAATGCTCCAAAATTTGGACAAAAATGCCTGTAACTTTTGAACCGTTGGACCAATGTTGGAGATTTTTTTTTGTAAATTGATCAAAATGAGCTCACCTTTCCAACGCGCCCGGCGATTAAACCCGATCGATAGTTTTTGAGTTATGGATGTGAACGTGTAGGTAATATTTCATACGAACGTCAATTTGGGAAAAAATCTACCAACAAAAAGTAGGGGACTCGATTTTAACGATAGAGGTATGGTTCCTTTGGCAAATTTTCATGGAATAACCCATAAAATACGGAAATCAAAGGGAAATTGTCGAAAAATAAATCGACCCGCCCTATTATATACAGTGTCGGACATAACTAAAGCACGAACCCATGTAGTTAGCATTTTATTCCATAAGAGTTAAAGTATTGTAGTATTTCCATGTTTTTTTTTTATATTATTACTTATGTAAAAATATCCGATTGGTTCATAAAAACCGTCAAAAAGCAATTATTTATTGCAAATAAAATTTTTTTTACAAGAATGTTACAACACACGGAAATTTGGGGCGACAAAACTAAAGCACATGTTCTCAGTCACTCAGAGTTTGACTTCATTTCTAACAATAAGTAACAACAATAAGTAGTTAAAGTACCGTTTGAATAAAAACCAGTTATTTGTGAAGCTAAATAACATCTCTTGAACAAATTTTACTATTAATTCGGTCGTTGGTGATCATTTATCTGGGTTAGACTGTGTATTAAACAAAAAATTAATTAAATAGCTAGCAATAAGTATTCTGCTACATTCAGAAAAAAGATTTTAAATGAATTCAAAAAAGGCGAATCAGTGACAAGCATTCCAAAAAATTTTGTGTTCACCTTTGTGTAATATCCCGAACTATAAGTCGTTTTCGTTCGACTGGTTCCTTAGTTCCATCACATGAAGGTGATGAAAGACAACCAAACGTGAGGATCAGGCAACTATTCGGACAATAAAAAAAGATCCATTCATACCAGCGAGATCTATTCAATATGAATTGCATTGGAATATTTCACTTAGATCCATCCAACGACGAGCTGTGGACGGCGGCTTGCAATCATACAGGATCGTGAAAAAGCCATTTATTTCTAAAAAAAATCGTCGAGCACGAATTGATTTTGCAAGAGCCCACGTAAACTGGACTGTTACGAAATGGCGAACCATACTATTTTCAGATGAGTCAAAGTTTAACATCAAAGGTTCTGACGGATTGAAGCTAGTACGCAGGCCAAAAGGGCAGCGCCTAAGTCCACGTTACTCTACAGGTTCTGTGAAACATGGCGGCGGTAACTTCATGGTCTGGGAATGTTTTTCCGGTCATGGGATCGGCCCAATTCATAAGATCAACGGCATAATGGATCGATTTATATACAAGAATATTCTCGAAAATGTTATGTTAACTCATGCGCAAGAAGAAATGCCGTTGAAGTGGATCTTTCAGCATGATCCCAAACTCACTGCCAAATGTGTGAAGGAATGGTTTGCTGAAAGCAAAATTGATGTGTTGGATTGGCCCACTCAATCGCCTGATCTCAATCCCAAAGAGAATCTATGGGAAATTGTAGATAGGAAAATTTAACGAGAAAACTGTAAGGGAAAGGACTCTTCCTTCACACAAGCGGGATTGGCATGGAAAAGTATTTCAAAAGACGTTTTAAATACCTTAATAGAGTCGATGCCTCGCAGATGTCAAGCTGTGTTAAAAAACAATGGATAAATATTAAAACCAAATGTTAAAATATACACCAAATACTAGCAAAAACCAAGTTTTTCATGTGTTTCCATGTAATGTGCTTTAGTTTTGTCGCAGAAGTTTTAGTAATAATCCTATATTTGTTTTAATATTTTTGTTTTAATTGAAATATTATGTTAATTTTTGTTTGATTTATTGCCTTAAATGTATATTTGTTTAGGTTCAATAGAAGGCAATTAGTTCAAAGCTTATTTTAAAATGTTATTTCATGAAATGCTTAAAAGGTAAGTTTCGTGCTTTAGTTTTGTCTGACACTGTATATATATGTATAAAAATCTATAAATAATGTTATAAATACAATTGTGGCTACAGGCGTGTGACGTGTAAGTTCCACTGGCGTGTAGAGCCATTGCTGGCGTGTGGAATACAATCATTGGCTATGTTCAGACGACAATCAAATGGTTAAGCTAATCCCTTTTTTGTTCTTGTTTACTCTATTCGACAATTATTCGACTTGCCTTCAGGCTCCCTGACCATTGCAGTGTATTTCAAGCTGAAATCGCTGCTATACATGAAGCGTTAACTTGGCTTCAGAAAAATGATATATCTTCCATGGATATATGCATACTTTCTGACAGTCAAGCCGCTCTGAAAGCCGTAGGAACTGTTGAAATAACATCTGAAACAGTTTTCAACTGCCGCAGATCTCTAAACGAGATGGCAGAGCAGCTTAAAATTATCCTATGCTGGATTCCTGGACATAGGGATTTTCTAGGTAACTGCAGAGTAGATGAACTCGCTCGCACAGGTACTACCAAACAACTATCTTCAGACAAGACAAACCTTGGTATTCCTCTCACCACATGTAAACTCCTTACACATGAGTTATCCTGTATTAACACCAACAAAAGATGGTCAGCAGGTAACACTTGTAATATAGCACGGCAAATTTGGCCCAAACTCAATCTGAAGCGTTCAAAAGAACTCATATCTCTTAGTAGAGATCACATTGGCACCATGATAGGGATCCTGACAGGGCACTGCCTTATTGGCAGGCACGCTCAAAGATTAAACATACCCCACAACGACTTCTGCAGAAGCTGTAGAGATGAGGAGGAGGTGGAATCTACAGAACACCTTCTCTGCACCTGCCCAGCGCTGGCTCAAAAACGTTTTCTTCACCTAAACAACTGGTTTTTCAGAGACCTCGAAGAACTCTCGGAAATATCGATATACCGAATCCTAAGCTTTGTGAACAGCTCAAGCTGGTTTGAATAGAGAAGGGAGATCAACCCCTGTGGTACCACAATGGGCCTTATTGGCCTAAGTGCGTCTCAATTTGAGGCAGCCACTTTAACCTAACCTAACCTACTCTATTCGACTAATTGATTCAGGTTTTGAGCGTTATCAAAATTTTGCGTATGTTCGAAGTTAATTCTCGCTCTCGCATAGTTCAGTTTTTATAGTTGAAAAAAAAAAAACACAAATTTGGATTAATTCAATCATTTGATTCTCGTCTGAACACAGCCTTTTTTAATTGTTTTTCAATACACGCCTGTCAAATTAGAAAATAAGAATTTTCCGGCTACAGCGTGTTCTGTAGCCGCACGACAAGCTCGGCGTGTCATGTGGATTGTGTTTGTAACATAAGAAATACATTATTCTATATTGAAAGGCTACACGCCACCCGCCTGCAACCCCAATTGTGTTTATAACATAAATATAAAATGAATCTATAAATAGCTTACTGCTTTAAATGTCATATGATTAAGTAGCCGATTTGAATGTAAAATTCTTAAGAATTTCTTCAAATATGTGTGAAATCATAAACGACTTTAACAGTGAGTTGGTCCCAGCTTAATCATTCGAAGACTACTGAGGAGGAAATGTAGCGATTTCCGAAACAGAGTGTCTAGTTAGCTAAGTGATTGACTCTATACAGAGTTGTTTTTGTTGTTGTTGTTGCCTTTTAAAAAAATCTGACTTGATCTAAAGCTCACAGTTAAATTCATGTAATAAAAATATATATTAAAAAAGAATTTATTTTATGATTCTTTAAGCAATCAATTCACCTTTTCAAAATTGATGGAATCTTAGTATTTGAGCAAAAATTTTACCAAAATATTATTGAAAAATTAAATCACTTTAAACACCATGAAATATTACTAATGCTACCAACTCATGTTATTAAAAAATAAGTATATTTGCTACTTAGAACACTGAAAAGTAAGTATTAGTAAGTATAATTTTTTAAAATAAGTAAAAGTAAGTAGAAAAAAATTTAATATCTTCTTGATATTATTAACTTATATTAAAATCAATTAAATCCGCAATATTCCTTAAGTTTTGTGTATGAAATCTATCTAAAACCGAAATGCCTTAGATAAAAAACTAATTAATAATTTTATTTTATAATTTTTATAAAATAGTTTGAAAACAAACTAGCGCATAACAAAAAGTTACAAGTTATAAGTACTGTAGTGCGCACCGAGTTAAGCAACCAACTGTACACAAACTTATTGATTGCACTGTAACTATGTTTATTGTTATTCACCACGCACATTGACCCGTGGTTATATATTAAGTTTACATTACGCACTTTCGCACTAAGCTAATGTTCTATTTCTTTCACTCGCGCACTTTCAATGTTTATTATTTTTGTTATATATTAATTTTGCATTACGCACTTACACATTAATTTAATATTAATTTGTCACTCACGCACTTTTAATGTATAGAATTATGCACTTTTTCGATTTAAGAAAATACCGTTGTTTGGCTTTATAAGCACCGACTTTGAAAAATAAAGATCATTAATTCTACAAGCTTTAAATCAGCTTTATCTTTTTATTTTAAGCCTAAGTGCATTTTTATGCCGACTGACATTCAAAAATAAAAATATTAAATATTTAGTGCCAGTGGCGTTATTAAGCGCCGGCAAAGAATTTGAGGCAGGTCCTTTTCCATTTAAAAATATAAAAATTTAAACAAAAACATTACATGGCGATCCTGCCATGTAGTAGTGAAATAAAAACTAGCAAGGAATTATCTTCGATTGGGCCGAAAGTTAAAATACCCCCATCGACGACGATTTTTCCAAATTTCATACCTTAAGTTTATATTAATTGTTAGAGGTTTTGTGCAAAATTTGAAGTCATTAGATTAATTTTTGTGGAATTGAAAGAGATTTTATCATTTTGGTGAACTCACTTTGTATGGGAGGTAGACGGGATTTTTATTCGACTTTTATAAATTTTATACTAAAAATGCATATTAAAGGTTTAAGCTTATGTTCAAAATTTGAAGTCATTATATTCATTTTTGTGGATTTTAAAGAGATTTTAACGTTTTGGTTAATTCACTGTGTATGGGAGGTAGGCGTGGTTTACATCCGATTTTTACGAATTTCATAATCAAAGTTTATATAAAATATTAAAGACACTGTGCAAAATTTGAAGTTATTAACTGTTTTTTTTTTAAATCGCATTTGTCTTGGCTGAAAGTGTTGTTTAATATGTCAGGTCATATGTCAAATTCTTATATTCGATACAGCTGTATTCAATATTATTTTTTACAAATAAAATTGACTGTTCTGTATTCTGTTGACCCCAATTTCCAAACTTTTTCCGCTTTTGCAAACAAACTTTCAACCTGAGCTGAAAAGTAACCATAAATAACTATAGATCTTAAAAGTAAGTATATATATAAGTATGAAATTTTAGTAAGTATATGAAGCTGAAAATAAGTATGATACTTACAAAGTAAGTATACATAGTTGGTAACATTAAATATGACACTTACATAAATAAAATTTTACTTGAAATTTTTTGCTATGGATTCTTTATTCTACGTTACAAAGACTAACAATATTTAACATTTTAAACTAATTTTGAGCCCATTTTTGAGGCTTTAATTCAAAATCGACTAGCTAGTTACAACTAGCGCTGCACATTTTTTTGCAGATCGTATTTTTTGTCCATATCCTTTAAAATAATGTGCAAATAAATATATGTTTATAGCGCCCTTTGTACGGATGTTCTTCGATCCTTGTCTGGACATAATAACATCAAAGCCGCCGCCATTTCACTCTTGTTTGTGAGCGTAGCCGCTGTCCGGCCTTAATAAAAAACTCGTTTTCAATGCGGGAATTTTTGTTATTTTTGAAGTTCTGATTACTTCTCAATTATGTTACATTTTTTCAATAGTCTTTGAAATCTATTTTCATACAGATTTGTAACTTTTTTGACTTTTTAGCCGCTGAACACGCTGAAAGATAAGATTCAGGAGTTTTTGTTTTAAATAATCACAAGTTCTCTAAAACCAAGTTAAGCTACTAGGGTTTCATTATTTCTTATACTTACTGAAACTATATTACACTTAAACAAGAAGCTAAAAATAACACATTAATTAACAGACTCAACCAAATTGCAGATTGGTTTATTCTCTTCAACTTAAAAATCCTTTAATTAATATTTCCTTATATCATTCTTCTCTTAGTTTCTTTTGCTTTATGCTTTATGGGATAGCTTGAAAAATAACCTACGCTACGAAATTTTTTTCCTAAAAAATATCCTACGCTTTTATTTTAAACATATAGTAAAGGCAATGTTCTTGTCTTAGTATAATAAAGTTTCAAAAATGTTTTTAACGCAATCAATCAATAAACTTCATAAATATTAGGTTTTTGTTATAATTAAAATAAACCCAGAATACATGAATCTTACGGTATTTATTCTGCATTCATACCATAAGATGCATGCTGCATTGCTGTTCATTTGACAGACCTAGGATATGCTTATAGAAAAAAGATATAAGCGGGTATGGAGGCGAGCATGTCTGCTGATATTGCAACTAATGTTGTCGGCAATTGAAAAATTACCATTGTCCGGAAACTTAAACCTCGGACGCGTGAGTGTAAGGGCATATCTTATATATTCGACCATGGCAGCTGTTAACTTATCGTCACTTAATTTGCTTCATTAAGAATAAACATACAAGCACAGAATAAGAAAATGAACGCGCTGTTATTATAAGCAATTAATTAATAAAATTATAAAGTTTAATTAAGTAAAAAAAAACTAAAAAAAAAACAAAACAAAACTGAAAGCCTTAAGAAAAAAAAAAAAAATGATGTGTCTGGTGGGATTTGGATTCACTACTTAAGATTCCCAAAAACATGAACGAAAACAAAAGCCCTAGCCAACTGAGCCATTTGCACTGTTGTGATTTTGTTAAAATAATATACATACCAACATTGTTGCTATCAAAAGTGCTTTGTCGAAAACACAAAGTGTCGTTGAATTACAATCATGAAAATATTGAAGTTGTTGTCTCTTAAAATTAACCGAAATTTTGCATTAGCAAACATGATACTTTTGCTAATAAACCTCACTTAAAAGTAAATAAGTTTTCAAAATTTAAAAATATTGAATTCTTTACTAGCATTAAAATTATAACCACATTCCTTCCATCGGCAGGCCTGCTTTGTTTTCCATCTGGGCTATTATGAAACAGCAAATTTATGTGCAACAACATAAGCAAGCCTCACTCAGCGATGCTGATGTTGATAGTATCGCCACTTGTGTAAGGCGCAAGAGAATTGTATGTGTATATGAAGTTAGTAGTTGGAATACAGTACCCAGGGTGCAGAATATTCAAACACCTTCACTTACAATCATTTGCTTGAAGCACACAAAAAATACAATTTTATTTTCATTTCTTTTTTTGTGTGTAACGGAGTTGGCATGCTGTTGATCATTCAACATGAACCCAATCAGCCATTTAGAAATAGTGACTGGATTAAGCTTACATTCAATGCAAAAACCAAGCCTTTTCCAAGCACGCTTGTAAAACACTGTCGTAGGTAATAAATTTCCAAGTTGCTTTGTAGAATTATTGCGTAAAAAACAAAAAGTAAGTGTTGTACAATAATACTTGGAAGGACTTGCTTTAAGTAAATGTTTTCCAATCATACTTGCAAAATGTTAACCAAGGTAATAATTCCTTATGCCTTGCAATTGCTCAAAGTTGCGATTGCTGTTAATTGTTGGCCTGTGCAGTCTAGTTCAGAGTGCGCTAGACTATCAACCCAGACGTCCCCGGTTCGAGTCCAGGTTCGGTCATGGTTCTTTTCACTTTCTTTGCTCTTTACTACATTTAAGAATTATGGAAACAAAACATAGAAATCCACGACTTAATTGTGAAAAATATGGAATTTAAAGGACAAGAACCACAACTGAGGGCTTTAAATGCAGCAAGGCAAGTTTTTCTTTAAGGCAGGTTGAGTTTGATAATGAGAAATCAGGATGGTAGTTACAGTTTCTCGTACAGGCGAATTTTCTTTTTTTATTCTTGTTTGTCAATTAAAGATGGCTGCGCATGGTTTGGTAAATATATTTATACATAAAAGTTGCGTATTGAAATACTAATTTCCAATTGTGCGAAACACTTGGAAAAAGCTTATTCAAACACTAATTTCCAATTGTACAGAAACACTTGAAAAAAGCTTATTCAAATACTAATTTCCAATTGTAAAGAAACACTTGGAAAAAGCATATTAAAATACTAATTTAAAATTGCAAAGAAACACTTTGATTAGGCTTATAGTAAGGAATATTTTTCCAAGGGATCGTTTTCGTTTATTCTACAATTACTTGTAAGAATTTCCTAATAGTAATCTTAAGCTTTTTCCAAGCTTGATGCTTTCGGTTCTAAGCTTGTTTAAAGCTTATTCCAAGCTTGTTTGGCTGATTGGGAATTCCTCGTTTTAATATTAGCTTGTGCGTCACATACTCAAACAAAGATCGATCTCAACAATTCTCTGTTTTTCAGTTTTACACTTATGTTTGCTTCAAAATGTTTATGTTGGAGAATTCAGGCCTTGGTGAAAACCAAAACAAAGACAATTTTTCCAACATGAACAAGTGGTGCTAGCAAAATTGTCTGTGTTTGTGTCGGTCACTAAGAGAAAAATACATATAATGGCCGCATTCTAGCCGAAAAAGTGCTCAAGTAGCGAAGTAGCATAAAATATTTTCGCTATATAAATTGTGACATCTCAAGGAACATGTTCTGTGAGAGCATACCATTCAGCCCGAAAGTTGTGGAACAGTTCTTTCCGCTGAATGCAGGCAATGACTGGTTTTTTTGCTATTCATAAATCAATCACTACCGTCGTGTGACGTAAAAAACGAATGCTGTTCTGGTTGCTGTGCAGCGTATAGAACTGTTCTTTGGCCAAATGTGGCAAATGTTTTTCTAATTGGCGCCGAAATTTGTTACATTCAGCCAAAGAACACTTCAATACGCTGCACAGCAACCAGATCTAGCCTTGTTTCAATTAATAATGTATATTCTTACAAGTTTCTTGATTCTTCTCTATATTATTCATTAATGATTTAAATAAAAATTTCTGCAATTCAAAATTTTTAATTTGTGCTGACTTAGATAACTTGTACCAATGGAGAAGTTTAAATGCTCTACCTTTAAATAATTCCAAATGCTTTCATATTACTTTTTCTAAAAGCAATAATTTCCTTAGTTACCCCTACTCTATTTCTGGCGTACCTCTTAAATGTGTTCGATAGATCTAAGATATTGGTGTCTTCTTTGATATTAAGTTCACATTTAATCAACACGTTAACTACGTAGTCCCGAAACTCTACTCTTTACTTGCGTTTATCCGTAGAAATAGTTCAAAATTCCTTTGTAAAATCCTTTGTAAGGTCTATACTAGAATATGTATCTTTCATTTGGAATTCGCATTGTGCCGTATGAGATTAGAACAAATTCAAAAAAGATTCACAAAATTCGCACTTCGGTCATTATATTGTCGTGAAAATTTTCCCTAGCATAATGTAAGATGCTTGCTCTTAGGCATTAAGACTTTGGATTCACAGAGAAAAGTTCAGTATCTTTTTGTTATTTATAACATAATATCGAGTAACATTGACTGTCTAATTTTTTTTGTTATTTATAACATAATATCGAGTAACATTGACTGTCTTATTCTTTTGGCACTCATAAATTTCGATATACCTTCAAGACAGTTGCGAGGTTTTAAATTTTTTTCAGTCCAATTTCATAGGTCTTCCATGGCTCGTAATGAGCCATTTCAAAGAGCTCTGTCTTTATATAATGATCTATGGTCTCGAGATTTGTTTGAATGTTCAATGTCTAAATAATGTTTTAAAGAGTTGTTAAATGGTTTATTTGTAGTGTAAATCTACTAAATTGTAAATTGTTTATCTTAGTCTGTAAGGATATATTTTTCTAAAGACTCAATAAAGAAATCTAAAAAAATCTAAATCTAAAATGATCAAAATATTTGTATGATAAATACTTTTATCTCTTTACCCACTATGTGTATGCTTTCTGTAAAATTATAATAAGTAACAAGTAAATAACTGACTTTTTATCGAAAAAGATCTTCAGAAAAATCAAAATAGCTCCATAAAATTTAAGTCGTTTTGAAAAAAAGGTATGCATAAATCATTTTTAAAAGAACGAATGACTTTTTTTTTCTCCATACAAAACGGTCCTGTCGAACGTAGGGTCGTTACTCTGCGTACGGCATACTGGTTCAATATTATCATTCTTAAGTTAAAATTGCTAAAAATTTGTCATATCAAAACTGTAATTCTTTCCTAAAAACTTTTAAAAATGTAACTTTTATATATTTTTGTATTGAGGCAGCGACTGTCTTGGAAATGGAAGAAAAAAAAAACACATTTTTTTTTTGTGGATTAAAAAGGTATACCGCCACTGTGACTTACTGCACGGAAGACCATCGGTGAAATCGTCTATTGCATAACGTGAATTCAATAAACTTTCATTAAAGCAGTTATTAAACGTGCGATGTGCGACTTTGTCTGTTGCTCCACACGTTGTTTCCTACTCTGTACTTTGCCTCTCGACACAACAAAACTACACACCAACACACTGACACCTAAGCCATAATCTGACAATCCATATCGGTTACTTTGTTATTTACACATTTTTGTATACATACATATTATGCTAGTTTTGTTTTTTTGTTGTTCCATCAGCTTGTGTGTTTTTCACATTTCCATATTTCATTTACACGCAAAGTTACTCCACCTATTTGTGTAATATTCAAATATTTTGCACTATTATTATTTGATATTCTGTGTTATTTAAGTCTACAAATTTTAATAAAGCAAATTAAAAACGAAAGTCAAAAGAGAGTGAAAGGAAAGAGTTCATTTTATCATTGAATATTCAAGTTATTTTTTAACATTTTCCTTAGTGCAATCTGATATGATTAAAATTGACTGCCGAAAAGTATGCAACACACCTTTATACCAAAGAATTTTAATTAATACAAACAAACGTATTTTTATGAAAATTTCGGTCAGTAACGTGAAGACACAGCGTATTAATTACCTAAAAATTTCGTGTGCATAAAAAAATATTTTAGTGAATTTATTTTAAGCATTCAAGGTAGTAAAAAAACAAAACAGAAAAAAAATTGCAGACGTAAAAGAGACTAGCGCAACTTTTCAACATTTAAATTGTAATTAAACTGTGTGAAAAATGCTGGAGATGCCGAAGGGCACATTGAAACGCAAAAAACATGGTAGGTGTCAAGCGAATCGTTACACCACATAAAAAAATATACATGTAAAAAGCTGTTAATATGAAAAAAACAAAGAATTTTTAAGGCGTCAGAAGAGCTAAAAGTTAAAGTGAAAGTTCTTGAATTAAGTATTAGAGTGATAGAACAAAAGTACTATAAAACAATCTATATGAGGGAGCTTTAATTTTGCCGCCAAAAACAATAGTGGTGGTCAATGAACGCCGTATTGGCGATGAAAACAGCGTATGTTCAGTAAATATACAGCAGCGTAATTTGCAGTAAAAATATTGTAAGGGTTTAAACATACGCAGCTTACGGCACAAAAACGTGGTGCATACGGTACGTATAATGCGTATTATGCGACCGTGGTTTAATGTTGTTTTTGACATGCCGTATTTCTATTAAATTTAACAATTTAAAAAATTAAAAATTCACTTACCAATAGTGGATCTAAAATTTATGAAAAGCTTGAAATAATTTTGTGATGGGAATTTACTTTTAATACAATTACGCTATTTACTCGGTTTTTATTCAGGGTGGGTTCGTGGAAGCGCTTAGCGTAAACTTATAGCTAAACGCTTTCAGTTTATATACGCCGTTCATTGAGTGACCCATTAATGTTCTACTTCTCTTCTAAAAAGAAATTTATTATTTGGACATTAATTGATAAACTTCTGTGAAGACATAGAAAACACATTCATACTTGAGTTTTAAATTTTAACCTAGCTCTCAACTTTCATGCTAATTAATGTAATTGCATGTTAATTTCCTCTCTTTATCAGATTTACATCACAAGCAGAAACGTTATAGAAGACCCACGCATCCGATGCCAGCCAGAAAGGGGCTGCTGGCGCCCCAAAATACCTTTTTGGATACGATTGCAACACGTTTCGATGGCACGCGTAAGTAAATCCAAAATAAAAAAAAAATTACCGAAATTAACTTAAAAACTGGTGCTTTTGTATCTATAAACAGGGATATATTATATTATATTGTAAACCGAAATACGATATGTTGTGCGAAGCAACAACTTGTACAATAGGTTTGTTTATTTATGTGTATTAGAACCCCAGTCGAAATTACCCAAACAAAAACAAAAACTTTTTTAGCTAAGGCCAAACAGCGGCCAAAAAAGGCCGTACGAGGGTCGTACAGAGGTTGTTTTGAAATATTCTCGGCTGAACAACGGCCGAACATCGGCTGAACAGTGATTATTCAACAATAAAAATGAGCAGCTTTTCAATGAAAATTGGAACTTTATGCTGAATTAATTAATTTTTGCGTTTTTAACCTGACGCAACCTTATGAAAAATATTATAAATTTATTTTTAAATAAATTTTCTGTTTTTCATTAATCTTTTTTCATTACCATTATTTGTTACATATGGGTCATTCTTCAATTTGAATCTCAGATTCGGCCGAAAATTTAAAAAAGTTTTCTTTTCGTAAAATAAGCTCACACGTTTATCGGGATTTACCTCGGAAAAATTTTTTTACGGAATACCTGTAGATCCAAATTTTGGAAAATGGCAACATTTTATCAATGTTTGTGTTATTTAAATCGCAATATCTCGAGTGGTGCTCTTCCGATTTAGTTTGTTTTGAGCTTGTTAGATAGTTAATTTCTTGTTCTTTAATTCTACGGTAAATTGTTGTTTTCACGATTTAAAATAAATGTATAAAAATTGATTGAACTTCTTAAACGGCTTTTTGATGCCCTTAAACCAGGTTAATGACATTTTTGACAGCACCAATCAAGGCGCCATACATTTTTACAAAATACAAAATTCTTAAACGAATGGAGCCATTTTTTATACATTTTATATAAATTTTTGTTCACCGCGTATATTTATATAGCAGTGATAGCAGATATAACCAAACGCACACAACTAAAACAGCTTGCAGGCATGCCCAGTGGGCATTTTAGCGAGTACTCCGCAAAAGAAGGTATGCTTGCACTGCTATTATTGGCGTCAATACCATTTCCATGATCACTGCATTGATGAATACTTCTGTAAGGCCTACCTTTTGATTGTTCTGATTCTTTTCATATTATTTTAAATGAAAAAATTTAAAAAAAAAAAAAATTCCAAAAAAAATTTTAAATACACAAAACAGTTTGTAAAAAAATGTAGATTTAAAAATAAAACAGCAAAAATTTTTTTCCGATTTGGGTCTCGAATCCGGGCACCCAAAAGCTTACTTTCATTTGTATTGATGCAAAATAAGCTATTAATTCTCAACAATCACGAAAGACGAGTGGGTAAGATGTTGGACCACCATATGAGAGGACCATGGTTCAAATCTGAAATTGTTAGTCGTTTTATATTTCGAGTTTATATTTATATTGCTTTTCCTTTTATCGTGGCTTCTCGAAAGAGCACTTCTAGCAGGTCGCTTTTGAGCAAGGAGAGCGGAAGGCCTGACAAATTTTCCCATTTCATAACGTAGGCCTGCTAGAAGGCTTTCGGACTCCTACAATTGCCCACTGGGTGTGTACCGTTTTAAGCTTATGGTACATGCATGTGTTTATGCATGCTGTGCTCGCTAGCTCGTTGATTTGGCTTTATACAAATAAAGCGCGAGGTGAACAAAAATTTAAATAAAATCTATAAATAATGGCTCTATTCTTTTGAGAATTTTGTATTTTGTAAAAATGCGTGGTGTGTTAATTGGTGCTGTCAAAAATGTCATTTACCTGGGTTAAGGGCATCAAAAAGCCGTTTAAAAAGTTTGATCAATTTTTATACATTAATTTTAAATCGTGAAAAAATAAATTTTACCGTAAAATTAAAGAACAATAAATTATCTATCTTACGGGATCTAACAGAAAACGAACAAAATCGATTTAAGTAACACAGAAACTGACAAAATGTTGCCATTTTTCACAATTTTGACCTAACGGTATTCTGTAAACAATTTTTCCGCGAAAAATCCCGATACACGTGTTAACTTATTTTATGTAAAGAAAATTTAAAAAAATTTTCAGACGATTTAAAAATGTCAAATTTTATTTTTTGCAAATTTTGTGCGATTTGTAAAATAATGACCCATATATGTTAAATAAAATGTATTAAAAATGAAGATAATTAAATTCTATATAAGAATACAGTATCGGAAAAAACATTTGCAATTGAGAAACACTTTGGAAAAAATCATAAAAACTTTTAAAAATGCTTTTAAAAAATAACGTTTATTTGATTTAAAAAGTAACAAATATGTTCTAATACGTTATAAAACTGAGGTTTTTAACATAGAATATTCTTTAAAAAAAAATCAAAACTTTATTTCATGCAAGACAAAACATTTGCAACTAATGTTTTTGAGCAAAAATATTACATTATAATTAATATTTAGTAGCAAATTCGCTATTTACTATAACTTCGCTGCAGCAACGTGGCACGGAGCTTATTAAGTTGTGAATCAATCGATCGGAATTTTATTCCAGGCCGTTTTAATTCGTTGAAAGGAATCTGAATTTTTCACATTTTCACAGTTGATTCTGCGTTCAACCATCTTCCAAAGATCTGGGTATTGCGCGGGCCACTCCATAACACTAATCCCATGGTCGTTAAACTACTTTTTTATAAGTTTAGATGTGTGTTTGGGAGTATTGTCTTGCTGGAACGTCCAGTGCAATGGCATTTACCATTCAGAAAATGGCATCATCACGGTTTCCAGTAAACTTTTGTGTACATGTTGGTTAGAGTCGCCCATATTTTTTTTTCGAAAGTAACACATTGCGGGCCGGAGTTCTGTTCTTTTACTAAACAGCAGCAAACTGTGAAATTTTCGGAAAAAAGTATTGATATTTAAACGTACCGCTTGCGACCTTATGTTGAAAATCTGATTTAGCTCTGATCTGAGCGGTGAAAATTAAATTTCTCTTGGTTTTTGGAGTTTTTTTTAATAGTTTTTCACCTAAAACCTCAGAGTATGATATGTTGGCATCCCTGGAATCCAAAATTTTTTCTAAAAAAAAATCATTTATATTTTTTTTAGAATATTGAAGTCAGTTTAAGTGAGAAACATAGTTTTTCCGATTTTTTATAAATTTTCTTGTGTTCGAAGTGCCAGAAACAGGCACTTTGAAAATTTTTGGAATATTAGTCAAGTTTCAATAGCTATAACTTTGGTATTCGAATTTTGGTTTTTTTAATTTTTTTGCACAAAACAGCTCACAACTATCTTTAATCCATTGGTGATTTTTGGTGATTTTTAAAAATTTGCATTTTTAAATTTTTTGGAATTTTTTTCGTAAAAATACCCAAACTCGAAATTTCCAACAAGGTACACTTCTACCGAAAAATTTCATAACAAACAGGTTATTTAACGTAAACCCGCAATTTATTGTATCTGTTTGAAATAAAGTTTAAGAAAATATTTTCACAACATTTCAATAAACTTTTTTCAAATCAAGATTTTTGCGATTTTTTAAAACAACAAGAAAAAAATGATATTTTTTGAACAGTAAAAAAATCCCTACTCTAGTAGTTTTTGTCTAATTTTAATCTGGAGTTCACATTTTGAAGAAAAATTAAATCAAAAACAAGACAAGTACCAGTTTTTTTGAAAATATGCATTAAAAAAAAGTTATTGGATTTTTGTAGAAAAGGAGCACTTTTCCCCCATATCAATCAGATTTTCAACTTAAGGTCGCAAGCGGCACATTTATATATTAATATTTTTCCTGAAATTTTCAGAATATACTTCTGACATGATAAGAAATAAACGGGGCCATCGCACATATTCAATTTATAAAAAAAAATTCCCATACAGTTAAGGGCCACCCTAATGTTGATCCATAATGTCGTCAATGCGGTAAATTGGGCCTACTATTGCATTCGAAAACCATCCCCAGACAATACCATGTCCACCACCATTCTGGACAGTTTTGACGCAGTATGTTACTAGAAGACGTTGTCCACTGGGTCGCCTCACTTTTGTCATACCATCACTGCCAATCAAATAGAATTTCGATTCATCCAAAAAGAGTACCGATTTCCATTGTTCGACTGATCAATTAAGGTGTCTTTTTGTAAATCGTACACGTTGTCTTTCATTGCGCTTTGATATCATAGGTTTTCCGGGTGGACACATAGTTCTTGAAGAAATTGGCTTAATATTCTTTCAAATGCTTCGTCGAATTTATTTGGACTCTTTTTTAAATATTTATTTTTTTATTATATTGCTTTATAACCTTTCTTGCCCAATTATTTTACAACAGACGTAATAATTTCACCAATTTAGTTAGAACTTAAAATGCTATACATGATTAACTGTTGGAGTACCGTTTTTTTATTGCTACACGGAAGTTAGCAAATGTTTTGTTTCGCTCAGAATTTCATGGGATTAGAATTTTAAGAGAAGATCTTACAATTTAAGTGATAAATTAAATATATGTAGTATATGCTTAATGGTTAGATTACAAGCAAACATATTTATGTAAAAAATTATATTGCATAGTGAAAAAAATGATATATTTTGCAAAATTCTTATTTTCGTATGGAGTTGCAAATGTTTTGTCCGCTACTGTACATATATAAATATTATATAAAGATTCATAAAGTTAAGACACATAAACTTACTACATTGGAAAAAATATAAAGTATTTTTTTTTTGTTAAAAGATTGAATTTTGCTCTTGTTTGGCCGTTGTTTGACCAAAATTTCGACCACTAGGCTTTTGGGAATGTTTCTGGGCTATGTTTGACCCTTGTACGGCTCATGTTAGACCGCTGTTTGCCTGCTAATATTTTTACTCGGGTATTTAATACTCATACCTTTTAAAGCAGTAGGCTGTTTATAGATCACCGCCATCAACTCTACCAAGGTTGCCATCTGTTCTAGTCGCTTCTTATTTATTTCAATTATTATGAGTATTGAAATTGATATTGAAATAAATAAGAAGCAACTAGAACAGATGGCGACCTTGGTAGAGTTGATGGCGGTGATCTATAAATAGCATACTGCTTTAAAATGTCATATGATTAAGGTTGTGTGCGAATTAATCTAAAGGCGACCTAAACTAAATTGTGTCGATATAGCAGTGTCCTAATTTAGGAAGCATTTAGGCAGCTCGAGAATTTCCTAAATTATTTTGGATGCACTGCCTTATCGACACAATTTAGTTTAGGTCACATTTAAATCAATTCGCACACAGCCTAACTGCATTATTCTGTATCACGAAGATGCACACTAACGATGAGAAAGACACAAGAAGCAATACTTTCTTCCATACAAAATTGTATTGCTTCTCGTGTCTTTCTCATCGTTGGTGTGCTTCTTCCTGATACAGAATAATGCAGTAAGTTGCCAATTTGAACGTTCAATTTGTTCAATATAGTTCAGATGAATGAGTTCCAAAATGTGTGAATTCATATACGACTAAACAGTGAGTTGATCACAGCTTAATCACTCAAAGACTACTGAAGAAGAAATGTAGAAATTTCCGAAACAGACTGTCTAGTCATCTAAGTGATTGACTCTATACAGAGTTGTTGTTGTTGCCTTCTTATAAACTTACTTGATCTAAAGCTTGCAATTAAATTCATGTAATAATTTAATAGATCACAAAATAATTAACAAAAGCATTTTATTTCATTTTTGAATCAACACAAAGTATATTGATGCAAAAATCTACACCTCATTATGAATTATGATTTTTTTTTTCTCAATGTAGAGCTACTGCTTAAAACTATTTTTGAAGTATATCACAACCGAAATGCTTGAACGAATTGCATTGCAAATAAATGAAATTTTTTTATTTAATAATAAAATTATTTAATTTCATTTCAAAATCAACACAAAGTATGTAAATGTAGAAATCTACACCTCATTAGGAATTATGTATTTTTTTTCAACGTAGAACTATGGTTAAGAGTTTTCAATTTTCATTTTTTCATCCCTTTAAAAAATGTTTAAGAATTGTTTTGTTATAAAAACCATATGACAAAGTATGTAGAGAGCGTACTTTCCAAAAGATAATTTAAAGCATTTTATAAGGACCATTAATCAAAAATCCTAAGGTCTTGACTGAATAATTTATTCGTTTATTAAATGCAATTGATCATTAGATGCTCTGTCAAAGCCTTTCAAGAGCTGAAACGGCCAGTTGTCTTTTTTTATCCAATATGAAAAACACCGATTCGTATGAAGCTACACTTTAAAAAGTTTTCGTTAAAATGTACTACAATCAGGGTTGCCAGTTTGGTAATTAATTACCAAATTTGGTAGAAAATTTTTGACTTGGTAATTTGGTAATTTTTTTATAGTTTTGGTAACTTTTTTCCTTTAGTTTTTCCAAAAGAAAATGTCAAAATATTTCAATCTTGAAATTTAACGTTAACAAAGAAGTCTCTTATAGAAACGAAGCTACGAAACAAGTTGGGTTTTAATACACTAAATAGCATAATGATTTCAAAGGAGCTCTGCGAAATGAGAGACAAGCCTCATTGTGTATGGTCACCAGAAGAAGATTTTTAGATTTAAAATTGAGATTTTTTTGCACCATCAGCTCTAGTTTAGGAGTTATAGTCAAAAATGTAAGAACCTGTTATGTTCCAACAGAACAATTTCATAAAATTGCATCTGTCGAATTCGATCGTATTTGACAGCTTCGATTAGGAAATATTCTTCATTTTTCAAGCGGAATCGGAAAAGGGAGTTTTAATTTTTAACATAAAGCTCTAGAACATTTTGGATATTCTTAAGTTATTTTTCCCTGAATGTTTTTTTCCTTGTTAAGTTTCCTGAATTTTCTTGAGGCTTATCTCAAGAATGAAAACTCTCTTTTTCGATTCCACTTGAAAAGTTGTTCATAATAGGGCTGATAAGGTCTAACCATTCTTGTAAACAAATTTTTTTTCATCTTTTGTTTATAATAAACATATTTGCTACCATGAAAGGTCTGAATCATAAAAATATCTTTTGTCTTTGAAGTTTAAGCATTCATTTGACCTTTGCAGATATTGTAGATAATTCCGAATATATTTTGAAATAACGAAAATTGATTACATGAAAAATTTATAGAAAAAATTTCTTAAGTAACTTACTGAAAAATTAGGGTTTTCCAGCAACTTAAAATTGCTTTGAATGAATTTAATAAAATATTCGTTTCTTTCACAACATGTTTTTCTAAAACCTAAAAAGATATCAGCAAAAGCTTTAAATACTTTGCAATAATTTGCGCAAAGGAGCAGTTATTGGAAAAAGAACTGTATATCATATTTTTTCATAACTCCTTAACTTGAGGTTATGGTGAAAAAGTTTCCTTATATATAAAATCAATGCCCGTAGTTAGAATTGATATCGTATAAAACAAACGAACCCCAGTGTACCCCATCATTCTTACATTGCTTAGCATAGCGCACTTTAAGCTATAAGCTATATTTTGTTTATTGAGTCACAGCATGGCACGCTCTTCTAGTGATGTGCAACGTAAGCATTTTTACGTTTGCTATTGCAGAATGTGACCAATAAACAAAATAGCTCAGATTATGTGATTAACCAATTAGAATTTAAGACTCCATATTTTAGAGACAAACTCAATATTTTTAAGTCACTCAATTTTTGTAAAACTTAAAAATAATCACGCCAACCTTATAAAAGGGTCTGCGCGATAAATAAAAATCAGACTTGAACTATAATACAAGCCGGCAGTCTCTGCCTTGTGTTATAGTTGATAATCTCTATGCCTAGGTCTAAACAACCTAACAGGCATTATTAGGGAAAAACAGCGAAGGCAAACTCTGCTGCTGTTAAAATACTAGTCCGTTAGGACTCAACGGCAAACAATCTTTTACAAACTGTGTAGTTTCTGATTTTTAGTTATTAAAAAATGATTAAAATTTAAACTTGAGGAAACCGATAATTTTTTAAAGCATTAAATGCCACTATTCATTGCCAATGAATACGGTATATTTTTTTAGCTCCTACTTATTTCAAATAAAAAAGATAAGGATCTCATTTTTATACCATTAATTTATAATTTTTTGTTTTGTTTTGTGACAAAAAAATTACGTTTACCTGAATTTACTACTTATTTGTGATTTTTATATTAATATAATAAACAAGAAAAAATTTGTGCTTTTTCTATATATGTTTTTATTTTTTTATTTAATTCAAATAAAAAAGATATACGTCTCATTTTTATAAGTATATGAGTTTATGAATTTTACATATTTTGTTATTTTTAGTTATTGAAAATAAGAAATTTAAACAAGAAAAATATAATACTTAATTATATGAACTTAATTTGTTTTACCACTATTTCTGTTTACTAATTTTAAGTATTTTAATGTTGAGTAAATTTTTTTATTAACAAAAATTATTATTTTATTGATTTTCTTACTTTAAAAAAATGTTTGTTTATTTAATTAATTTTTATTTAATTTTGGTAACTTTTTGATCAAATTTTGGTAACTAAATTTTCTTACAAGTGGCAACCCTGACTACAATTATTTAAAAGGCGTTAAAATGTACTACAATATTTTTAGGCTACTGTGAAGCTACTTAAACTAAACCTGTAGTAAATTTACACACTTTATTTAATTCAATATGTTGTTTATTATTGACATGTATTTTTTTTTAAGAGCTGGTGTTTATCAAAAGATGTTGTTATTTCATATTTCAGCTTAAGAATTTATTGCTGAATCAGATGTTCCTCAAGGTAGCCACCTTGGTCCACTACTGTTTATTTTAGTCATGAATGATGTAACCCACATCATCAAACACTCTCACCTACTTATCTATGCAGATGATATGAAAATATACAGAACAATAGATGCTGAAGACAATTCAGTGGCAGCAAGTTGTCGAAAATATCGATAGTCGGTATGTTGTAACACTTTCGACAGGCGATATTTGCGATAAAATATCACTTTGATTTGGTGGCAGAGATCGAGAAGCGAAGTTAATATAAATGCAAATATTTCTTCATTAAAACATTAGGGGTATTCACGATTCAGTGCACTTGCCTGTGCAGTTGAGGACTTGAGGACTTGTGGACTTTACAAAAACAAAATGTACGTACGTCAAAAATCTGCACAAGTGCTTTTCTACTATTACCTTCAACTTGAGGACTTGAGGACTTGAGCAGTTGTGCACTTGTGTGCATTGAAAAATGTTGACAGCTTTGAAATGGTGATGGTGGTGTGTTCACGAAAACCTAGCTGCACAACTGCACAAGTGCTCAAGTCTTCAACTGCACAGGCAAGTGCACTGAATCGTGAATACCCCTATTGTTTTATAATTTATTTAACATAGATGTGTTAAATAATGATTTTAAATTTGTGAAATAATTAAAGTATTGGCTCTAACAAAAGTATATATGTAGATGGTTACCTTAAAACTGTTCAAATTAAGTTCTCTTTATTTTTGCCAAACAATGTTTTATGTTGAAAATAATTAATTTGTCTTTTTTAGTTTAAATTAAATATTTATATTAATTAAAAATTATAAAAAAATTGATTTACGTTATTTAACATGCCAAGTATCAGAAAAAAAAAGCTTGAGTGTATCTGTTTAATGTTCGAACATAACTTCGAAATTAACCAAATCGCCTGTCGAACGTAAATGTTACAACATACTGCCAGATCGAAAATTTCGCTTCGATGTTCGCTTCGACAGTGAAGTTACAACATGTCGCCACAGATCTACTCCAGTCTGATTTGAAATCCTTTGAAGTTTGGTGTTCTAAAAATAATATGTTTCTAAATACAGATAAATGCCAAACTATGATTTTTTCGCGAAATAGGAATAATTTAATTTTTGATTATAAAATAAAAGATACTGCTTTAAGTCGTGTAGATGCTCTCAAAGATCTTGGTATATGCATGGCGTCTAAGCTATAGTTTAACGTTCATATTGATTGCATTTGTAAAAAAGAATCGTCTATGCTCGGGTTTATAAAACGCTGGGCCAAAGAATTTAATAGTATGATCACAACTACAACGCTGTATTATGCAATTGTGCGACCTCACTTAGAGTACGCAAGTTAAGTTTGGTCCCCAAGTTACAATGTACTTGTTGATTGTATAGAGAGAATCCAACAACGTTTTGTTCTGTTGGCTCTAAGGGGCTTAAGTGGAATTGACACTATAAACCTTCCTCATTATGAGGATCGTTTAAAACTATTAAAAATGCAATCTTTAAATGAGAGAAGGAAATCTGGAGATTTCGTCTATTTACACCAACTCATAACTGGTGTGTTCTATTCACCAAAACTCCTAACTCTTATAAATTTTAACACTAACCGTAGAAGCAGTAGAAACGCTAACAATTTAATTTACTTACCTTTTAGTAGAACAAATTATCTGGCTACTGCTCCTTTAAATCGCATGAGTACCTTTGTTAACAACTGTAGCTTTTTTGATGTTAACTTATCGAAAGGTCAACTCAAAAGTAGATTGAAAACTAATGTATGATTAGATCTATGTTAACGCATGGTTAGTTGTTATGTCTTGTGTTGCCCCTGAGCCCAACCCATATTATGGTGGGTAAATTTTTCTCATTTTGGATTGTTTTGGACCACTCTTATCGATATCATTGAGATATTTTAATGTTATTTGGGCTGGTTCTTAAGATGATCTAATGCGGAGAAAGTGCGAAAAGGCTGTAGTAGCTGAACTCTATTGTTATAACATGTTTTTTTTTTAAATTATTATTATTTCAGATTGACAATTGTACATTAAGACTGTTTTTTTTATAGTACATTAATGAGAAAAATCAATCATATAAAATTTTTCTGGATAATTAACATTTATCTTAAAATTATGCGAAAAAAAACTAAAAACATATATATTAAAAAATGATATCACAATATATTAATATACTACCCTAATAACACTCAGTTCGTACGCCTGAATATTTTTTAATATAAACACTTTCAACTTTTATTTATATTAAAAAAATAAATTTTTTGAATACAACAAAATTTGTTGTATCCTTAAAGTTTGAAATGCCATTTCTAAGGCTGCGTTCATAGTGGAATCTTTGGCTGAAGCTGATTCAAACGCAGCTTTGTCAAGCTTTTTTCGGTCATAGTGAACGCTTATTCAACGCTTCACAAAGTAGCTTTTGAATTTGCTGGTGTTTACAGTGAGCGTTTTGTTCTTGTGTGAGCAAGCGAGTTGGAGATATAAGAGCTGAAAACTATTTAAAAAGTAGCTTTATGCTCGGAGTCAGCTTGTACTATAAACACTGAGCTTTTTCCATATGTTTATACACAAAAAAACTAATAACGTGGCCTTGGAAATTAAATTTCAAGCTTTAAGAATACAACAAACTTTGTTTGATCAAAAACATAGATTTCTTAATTCAAATAAAAATTGAAAGTGTTTATATTAAAAAATATTCAGGCATACGAACTGAGTAATGTTTGGGTAGCACAAGTAAAGGAGAATTTTGAATATATAATAGAATAGATAAATAAATAATAAAATAAAATTAAAAGTAAATAGTCACTCAAGAGATGAAAATTATTTACAAATTTCATGTTTAAAGCTGCCTCTAACATTTATTGTTTAAATAAGTAGGATAAAGAGTTCCATTGTCTTATAATGCCTATGAACAAAAATCTACTACTGTTCAGATAGTTGTGTCAGGGAACAATCAAGTTGGTCGATCGAATAAATTGGAAAAATTGCAATCCAGGTTGCTTTTTAAATAAGCCCGTGCGTCTGTGCAAGAAAAATATATTACGCATAGCTATCCAAATATTAAACCAAACTTCAACCAAGAATATCCGTACTTCGCACAGAAATTTGATCAACCCTTGCAGTTTAAAAACGTTCCTAGCAGCGTTGTTAAATGCCACAAGAATCTTATGTTGCGACTGTGTGTCAAGCTTTCTACACTCAGAAAAAAGTTTATCGGAATATGAGAAAAAAGGCAGCATATTTAGAGAAAAATGGTATTGACTTTGCTCCAGAGAATGCTTTTCTCTAAATGTGATCCCAAAATTCCGTAAAAATGGTAAAAAGCTTCCATGTAAAAGATAAATATTTTCTCATCAATAAAGATAGCTTCTCTCTAACAGAAAAATATTTCTTTATAACAGGTTCATCCGTTTTCTTTATTGTGTCAATTTTTCCTAAAAACTGATAAATATTTATTGAATTTTAATAAATCTTTTCTTGAAATTGCGTTCATAGTTTCTCACAAAACAAAAACACTTTCTTCAAATTAGAGATATTTTTTCTTAATACTGGTGCAACATGTTTCTTTATTGCGTACATGTTTTCTCTAAAACAGAGAAGTATATCTTTAATTACGATTAAAAACTTCCTTTATTTGTGCAAATTTTTCCTACAAATAAAAAAGTAACTTTTCTAAAACCAAGAAATATTTCCACAATAACAATAAAAATCTTTCCTATATTGTGTAAATATCTTCTCACAAATAGAGAAAATATTTGAAAGAAGCATTTTTAATTTTTTATTTTTTTTTTATTTTGAAACCAAAAATTATGACAAAGGTATATATAAAAGTTATAGTTATATATAATATATTAATTATAAGCATATAAAAGTAATTCATATTCTTTAATGAACTTAAAAAAACATCTTAAAAAAATGTTCAACTCTGGTCTGCATTGTGTGCATAAATACAAATTACAGTAATAAAAAAACCTGTTTTGTTAGATGAGAGCCTGCATAGCGAAAATCATAATTGCGCTCATTGCGCTCAGAGCCGCCCAAAATCAATGTTGCATCTTCAGTGATAAAAAAACCGGGCGTTATGTAACTTTAACCTAATAATAATTAATACTTTCCATTTAATCCAGAAACCGTATCGAGTATGCATTTCGTAATAAAAAGCATAAAATATTAGTAAGTATCTAATGACTTTAAAATTTTGAGCAGTACGACAATTTTTTCACTGTTCAAGGTTTGAAATTAAAACAATAATTATTTTTCACAATCTCTGAATTTATCGGATTGCACTTTTTTTCTTTTTGTGAAATATTTGCTTTAATTCAGTTCTACTCAAAGTAAAAGTACTAATACGGTATTCAGCTCTATTGTGAATAAAACCTCCCCCGAATTAAAAAAGGGAATATGCGTATTTTTAACAATGTTCGCAGACTTTCTTAAAAATTTTAAAACAAATGTTTGCTTTCATAGTAAATTTTTAAGATTAAAAGAAAAATATCTTTAAAAGCATTATCCCCTGTCTAAAAAATGAATTTTCCCTTTTTCAATTCCGGGGAAAATTTTATTCATAATAGGGCTGATTGTGATTCGGTTGTTAAAATATTTGTTAAAAATAGGTTAATAGGTAGAGGTAGAATTATTGTTGTGCCATTGCTTTTGGGACCCCTTATATATATTCCAGGAATTTCTTCCGAAAAACGGTTTAAATAATGCGTTCAAAGAACCAGTGTTAATAAACAACATTTTTCTGTGAAGCTATGTTAAATCAAAAAAATCCCTTTGAAGGAACATTCGCCATAATATGCAGAATATGCAACACTTCCTTTTTACTAGCATCATTCGCTCGCTCTCACGCTTTCTACTTCTTTTTTCGTACCTAATTCAATATAAGAAAAATTTATCGTTTTTAGAGAAGAAGACTTTTTTATTTTTGAGAAAGGATTTGTTTTTATTGAAGAAATTATTTCGCACAGTGAATTGTTTATCAATAATAGAGAAAATTTTTCGTTTTCAACAAATTTTTCTCTAAAAATGATAATTTTTTAGTGCGAGAAAAATACTTATCATTATTAGAGACATGAAATATTTTCATTTTGCATAAGTGAAGAAATATTTCTTCGAATATGTGAAAATTTATTCTAAATGAAGAATATGATTTTTAAATAAATTTTATTTAAAAAAGAGAAAATTGCTATTACCGAAAATAGAGAAATTTTTTATCACATAAAGATAGGTGTTTTTTTCTGAGTGTATGCAAAACGTCAGCACTTTTGTGAAATTATTAGTTGTGTGACTAGCATTCGCCGTTATTTCAAGGGGGGTAAAATCAGAAGAAGGGCGTAAGTTTCATAAAGTTCCATACATTTTAACTGGAGTGATGTGATCACTTAAGAATGAAGACAAGGCTTTTCACTTTATTTACAAATTCCAACTGTTCATGTCCAAGAAAGGCGGTATATCCACAAATAAAGACTTAGCCTTCGCAATTGGAAGCACTTTAGATATCAAAGGGTTTATAGGAACCAAGTTGATGGCCGCTCATTTATTCAGTGGTGCCAAGTCCTAGTTTAGCCTTACGCTTAATTCTTCTTAAAGTCCAATAGGTCTAGAGAAGCAGGGCTGCATATAATCAGCAAAAGCGTGAACAGTGAAAATGTCATTTAAGAATATAAAGAAAAGAAGGGGACAAAGATAGACCCTTGGGGAGCACCAACTGAAATTGTTTCCAACTTTAACGCGTTGCTTCCTTGCCTCTAGGTTAGTAGATAATTGATAAGTTATTTAAAAATTAGGTAATAGGTAAGGTTAGATTGTAAAATTAAACATAATTTGTTTATTGTTACTATCATTTTCGTAGTGCTATTGCGTTATATTTTAATGAAATAGTAAATTCCTATATAAGTAAAATTCAAAATTTGTTGTTTAGATTTACTACACCCAAAAAATATTTAGGATAAAATTACGAATAAAATCTTTGTAGAAATACAAACAGAGGCTTTTCGTAGAATGTAAAAATGTTTTGTACATAGTACAAACGTTTGTAGTGTTTGCCGCATGAAAACAAATGTTTTAATTCGTAACTTTGTACATTTTACAAACGCTAGTTTCTTAAATCTATAATGTATAAATTTGTGAACTGAACGAACATTGTTTGATAATATACAAAGCGGTGGTAGCAGCGTTCGTATATTTGTTTGGATCTTTGTAGATGAAACGAATGCGTTTGTAAAATATACAAATATTTCTTTGTACAATGTACAAACGGTCATTTGTATTATTCACAAAGTCATTCGTAGGCTGAAAAGAACAAACAGCTTTGTAGAATATAATAATTGTTTTGTACATAGTACGAAGCTTTTTTTGGGTGTACCATAAATAAAGTAGCCAATATTAACATATTTGGTGTTTAGCTAGCAATCTTCCACAAGTATTTTCTGATTATAATATCATAATGCTTTTTTAAAAATATGATATTACCAACAAATTTGCTAAAGAAATAAATCTGAAAAATTGTTTGAAATTGTCTTGAAAACTTTGACAAGCCATATATTTGTGGCCTGCTATCAACGCTTCAAAATAATTACACATCATCATAACTACGCCATGTGGAGCTAATTTCTTAGTTGCAACCAATGCTGACTTTAAGCTGGACTTTTTGTAAGAACCACTTGATAAGACCCACTGGATGAGATTTTTTCATATTTATCTGTTCAGCAAAGTAGCTGGGCAGAATAAAAGAAACAACTTTGCTTAAGAAAACCAAAACAAAAATCCTTACGGTTTATGACTTATCAATATGCAAATAAGTGTTTATTTTAAGTAATTTTATTCTGAGCTGTAAACCTTTAAAAAAACTTTTGAGATTCCGCATACCAAAATAAAGTGAAAAACGTTGAAATTATCAAATGCACAGAATACAGGGTACAACAAAGTGCAGTGTAGTGGTGCAACTTTCATTCGTAAAATTAAGATTCTTTTAGCTGCGATACAAAACCGGTATCCGGTTGAAAAGATGTTCTATTTATAGAACGTTTTTCTGCTCAATGCGAATGGCTTTTTGGCGTTTTTACATGAAATTTGACTACTGTATTCTGATAAGCTTGTAATGTTGAAAACACATGCGCAGATATTCTGCTGCAGTAACTTTTTAAATCGCACATTCATATGAAGAGAACCACTTGTATATTTTGCACTATAATGCAGAGCTGCAAGCAAGGCGTCCGTAAAATTTGTAGTAGGGGGAGGGGGGGGGTGGAAAGGCATAAAGGAGTCTAGAAATTCCCAAAACATTTTCAAATTTAGTTTTTTTTTTTATGTTATATCAAACATTTTTTTTTTCAACAAACATTCTTAGCAATTTAGTAAATTAAATAATGTAAGGTCTCCTTTATCTATATCTCTATCTATATCTATTTAATTAAGGCCGCTTTACATTGTCCTACTGTGTGTTACCACATGTGAGATAGAAAGTATTATTGAATTTCATCATGCTGTCATTTTTAATTTTTGTATGAAGAAATTAATTTTTCGCTTTAAGACTATCTCACAGATTCGCACCATATTTTTATACTTTACACTATTTCACGTTTTAGTGAAAATTTGAGTAATGAATCGGTTTTTAATGAATTTAAAGCCCCTACAAAGTTCAATAAGCTGTAAAACTACTTCCTTCTGTTATTCCATTTGAAAATACATTACGAGTTTAAAATTTTCTCACTTAAATAATAAATTTCAAGTAAGTTTATGGTAAAATGCATCTCTGGTGGGATACAATGTGTGATGAAATTAGAAACAAACCAAAAAATAAAATGTGGTACGACATGCTAAAAAAATCTGAACACACATTGCTTTCCGTTGTTTACATCATTTCACTTCCTATCACACATGAAAATTTTGACAATGTAAAGCGGCCTTTATATGAAATTGTAGTAAAAATTTAAAGTGACGACTTTACTTTTAAAGTATTGAGCCAATTTTTATGAAAAAAATTTTAAAATATCATATTTTTGCTACAGATTTATTAAGGGGTATTTTTCTTTCGAAATTTTAATAAAAAGTACATTTAATTAAGGTATTAAGATTTTTAAGAAATCATCCTAGCTGCCAAGCATTGCTTATTCGTTGCCTTTTGACGCGTTTGTGTTAAGAGTTTCAATAAATGCCATATTACTCTCTATTTTCTCTTCGTGCTTTGCTAGCACAGAGCAACAAAAAAAAAAACAAACAGATGAGCATAGAGAAAAGCAAAAAGTGAGATACATATAAGTGCAGAGCGGCGCTCCAAAACAAAACAAAGCAAAACAAAGCAAAATAAAACAAAAAAAAAGCAAAGCAAGGAAAAACAAAGCAGAACAAAGCAAAACAAAACAAAACAAAAAATACCATTTTTTATTTCTTTGATATGTATTGTCTTAACCCAATAAGGACGACGATGCCATACACTTAAACAAATATTTGTTCATATTGATAAATTCATAGGTTTGGTTGATAAATATTTTGTCAATATACAGTCAACAAAAGCTTTTGTCAATTGGATTTAAGGTAATAAGCTAAAATCATACTGACAAAATTTTATTTTGTTGATTTGATAAATGAATGCTTCAATTTGATATACGCCTTTATCACGAATATCGCGTTTTAATTGTTGAATTTGTAAAATAAATCTGTCAATATGAATACGGAATATTTCAACATGAAAAAATGGTTTGTTGAATAGAAAAGGGATTTTTTGTTGAAAACATATTTTTTTATCAATAATACTAAAATGTTTTGTTGTTCTGATAAAAATATTTTATTACATTTCATATATAATAATCATTAGACCGGGCCGATTTGTAAGGACAAAAATTTGCCGATATTGTGCCATCGATTTTTCGATAGCTTTTGGCATGAGGAAAAAAAAAGTTCCACTACGACATATCCAAAAAATCATTTTCGATGCGCCCAAATTTCAATTGTTTGAGTTTTTCTCAACTTTTATTTTTAAGGTTTTTTTTAGTAGGTAATAAAAAAAATCGGCTGATTTAATTTTTTTTTAAATATTACCTTTCCAAGGTGAAATTGTACGCTAAAAACGATGGCGATAGCAGTTTTTCCAAAACAATTATTTTTCTTGAGGTTTTGAACGAGTTTTTGTCGAAAAATAATTTTTTTACGCGAGAATTTTAAAGGTTGTTTTAGTAGGTATGTTAAAAAAAAAAAATTCGCCAATTTTAAATATTTTAAATATATCCCATCCAAGGTAAAATTGTACGCTTAAAACGATGGCGATATCATTTTTACATAAAAACGGTTTTTTTTGGGGTTTTTAGACGATTTTTTGTCGAAACATTTTTTTTCTTGATTTTTTACTCTTTTTTGTTATTTTTAAGGTTCCAAATAAAATAAAATAGTTTTTTAACAATTTCATCGATTTTTCATAAGCAAAAAAGGTTTTGTTCAGCAAAGCGTTTCAGTACTCTGTACTTACAAACCTTACTTTAAATTTGTAGAAAAAACTACAAAAAAATGTGTCAAAAAGACAGAAAAATTACAAATTATTATTGTACACAGTACCAAAGCGCTAAGCCAGGGAGCTAGAGACAGAATAAAAATATAAAGTTTATTTTTTGTGGCCACTATGTCTCTGTCACGTCCGTATGTTTGATTTTAATTTTTACTCAATTTTGAAGAAAATAATTTCTTCTTCATATTGAAGTATAACAATATTATAACAAACTGTCCTATTACTTATAATTCCTAATCTTATTTTAAGAAAACATTTTTATTTCTTAAAATTCCTACCTAAATATGATCATGTTGCATAGTACAGCACTGATCATAATATAAAATTAATAAACCTACAAAAACAGGAAAAATAATAACCTGAAAAAAACTATTATATAAAAAGAAAATCGTCCCATCTATATTAAGTAAAAAAATCAACATATAAACCTTATCAATTGCCGTGTAGGCACAAGGGCTACCTTAAAACGTTTTTCGACTACCGCCAAGTAGTCTCATCAGAAGGCTTTTAAATAATTAACAAAAAACCTAACCAACCTCTAATTCCGAATGCTATGCATTCGAAATAAGCTAATCTAAGCAGCACATTAACATATTCAAACATTCACACATTAGCACATTCAAACAGCACATTCATGAAAACCTACAAAAATAAAATCCCTAAAAAAAATTAGTAAAAAACCTAATAAAAAATAAAATAAAATAAAAACTAACAAATAATAAAAATTAGTATAACCTAACCACCTGAAAAAATATATAAAAATATTCCCCTAGCGAATTCCACCAAAAACGGTCAACAAACATGAACCGTCCATAGCGAAACCCGCCAGAACAATGCCTAGAAAGGTAAAAAAACTTTGTACCAAAGGCAAAAGATGATTGCTGGAGAGCATCGTACTGGTTCTCTCCAGCCGCCTTCTAAGTTCCCCAAAAAAACCTACAAGAAAACAATTAAAAATGGGTAAACCACCACTTTCCCTATATGATTATTTGTCACTGTTTCCAATGGTCGCGTTTCAACTCAACTAGCAAATAATAAACCAGGTCCTGTATCACATGCTAGATGGCTCACAAAAGCCAATAGAATACTTCGTATTTACGTTGCAACAAGCAAGCCATCCGAAAATTTGAAAATTTTGGCAAATAATAATGCACGTGTACGTTCCCATGTATTTTAACATAAAATATTATGAGTCGGTTGTATATGGCAGTGTTTTGATTGGAAAATTCATACGGTGGACGCAATATTTGCCAGACAATTTACGTTCGGTGGTAAACACCGTAATTGAATATAATTCCTATTTTGCACATTGTGAAAATGTTTTGCTCAGCATGTTCTTCGACGATCGGCAACATATTCGGAAGTATGCACTGGAAAAAATTTTACATTTTCGTAACAATCCGTCCAATATTCGTACCTACGTAAAACCCAAAATTAATTTTGATGCCACTAATTACGTTCATATGATTGATTTGGACGACGATGAAAACCTGTCAGAACCACCATTCACAAGAAGCATACCATATGAACATTTAAAAACGTATTTTGATGATGACGAAAATAAAGCTCCACCGCTAGACGATCCGAAGATTCCATGCCATATTCAAGGTACCGAGCGGTACATTCAACTCCTAACCAGCGTAGCTAAACGTGCAATTGATAAAAACCGCGAAGGGATCATGGCGACTACGTCAGCTAGCCGAAGTAAGCTGAGTCGAATGGAATCCAAGCAAGATTTGCAAGGAAATATGTGAATTTTAAAATAAATTCCCATATATTTTGCTTATGAAAAATCGATGAAATTGTTAAAAAACTATTTTATTTTATTTGGAACCTTAAAAATAACAAAAAAGAGTAAAAAATCAAGAAAAAAAATGTTTCGACAAAAAATCGTCTAAAAACCCCAAAAAAACCGTTTTTATGAAAAAATGATATCGCCATCGTTTTAAGCGTACAATTTTACCTTGGATGGGATATATTTAAAATATTTAAAATTGGCGAATTTTTTTTAACATACCTACTAAAAAAACCTTTAAAATTCTCGCGTAAAAAAATTATTTTTCGACAAAAACTCGTTCAAAACCTCAAGAAAAATAATTGTTTTGGAAAAACTGCTATCGCCATCGTTTTTAGCGTACAATTTCACCTTGGAAAGGTAATATTTAAAAAAAAATTAAATCAGCCGATTTTTTTTATTACCTACTAAAAAAAACCTTAAAAATAAAAGTTGAGAAAAACTCAAACAATTGAAATTTGGGCGCCTCGAAAATGATTTTTTGAATATGTCGTAGTGGAACTTTTTTTCCTCATGCCAAAAGCTATCGAAAAATCGATGGCACAATATCGATTGCTAAATCGACCCGCCCTAATAAACATATTACATTTTTTATATAATAAGCACATTACTTATAAATACAATTATGGAATTCACAAAGGTTGATATTATACATGCTATTCCTTATTAGCGCTGTTTACATTATTATAAATCGCAGTATTGTTAACACTGCTGTTCACATTGTGAATTTTTATAGTGAACAGCACTAATAACAAATAGCACGGATTATCTCAACAAATAATGAAAATAAATAATAATGTAATGCAAATAAATAAATAACCAAAACTCCTGCCGAATTCATTGCAAAATAACTCAATTTGTAATCACCGCTAATGGTAAATGCATTTAGAAATTCAGCCAAAAATGTAGAAGTTCCTCATATGTAGAAGTTGCATTATGGCATAATTGGTGCACTTGAACACAATAAAAATTTATTTCACAAAATCACATTCACTGTTGGTATAATAATGTAAAGGAGTAATTAGCTTCCACACACTTAAAAAATTGCACTGAATTTTAAAGCTTTCCCGAATTTTATCTCGCCATTTATTTCTGTTGTCATGATTAAAGGTTTTTTGAAATTGATAATCCATTTTATCATTATAAAATGGAAATTTTGTCCACTTGACTCAATTGATTATCAATAACATTAATTATTTCTTCAGTATAACAAATCTATTTATCAAGCGAACAAAGTAGATTGCTAAAATTATTTATTAAAATAATTAAATTTTTTTCCGATTGATTGACGAGTCTGTCAGCTTGAATAAGCTTAAATTAAGTTAACAAACTTATATTTCAAGCTAGTAAAACAATTTCTTCAAAACAACGTATTGAATTTGTTGCTGTTTTAAATCAAATGGATAAAGTTTCTTTCGAATTGACGAAAAAATAATGCATTATTGATAAAATTGAATTGATTGGACAATTTGGTTTTGTTGGGGATTAACAAAGGTTTTGTATCAATTTTACCAAGAATATTTCATTGGGTGTATGGCATCACTAAGTCGGATGTCGCAAAACTAACCGTATAACATAAACACTATTCAAAGTCAATATTAGGTAAAAATTAGCACAAAAAAACTGTCCCGTCTTTAAGGCGTTAAGGAGATTGATAAAAAAAGTCCGTGGCGCCAACAGTGGCATGCTAGTCCTTAAATAAAATCGCATTAATTACTATTTAGCCCCTAAGTTTTCCTCTTTTCAAATAAGAATATAAAAATTTCCTAATATTTTATTTTTTTTTTAAATTAATAAAACCAGCAAGATTTTTAGACCATTTTTTCCAATTTTGGAGGCCTATAACTCATAAACCAATTGCGAGCGGCCTGAAATTTATCAGATTTGGATTAAAGAGGTAAAAATCCATAAAATCTGCAAAAATTAAGAATTAGAGTTGTCGCTGTTCATGAAATGTTCCCTGCATGGACATCAACTGACTTATTTCTTTTTTCAACATGCATCGGTTCTAGCAGCATGCAACTTACTAAAATCGAGTTTGGAAACATTTAAAAAATTTAATTATTTTTTAATTCAAAACGTATGACTAATCACATAAAGAGGTACATATATGGATATGATTTGGGATCCATTCATTCATTTTCTAAACATATTCCAGAATCTCCCTGCAAGGCTTGATTCTAAATCCTAGATGTAATATAAGCACGGTAACGCAAAAAAATCCATAAAATTCTCAAAATGTGTGGACGCTTGTTCAAAAACGTAAATTTGAAGAATTATAAAATAAATGTTTCAAATCGAGTTTCCGATTTAAATTTTATTCATAAAAAACTTTTACCCATAAGGTATTCTAATGTAAAAGCGTTTTCTGAAAAAGAATTTGCCATCAGATTTTTTTAAAAATTAGTGCACGATTTAAATTTAGCCTACTTCATTCAGAATCTCCTAATTTTTTTTCGATTTTGAATCAGAAGCTTTTCCCTCGCCTAGATCGCTTTCTCAAAGTTAGCTGCTGCAAGATTGTTAGCAATTTTATTAAGTTTACGAAAAATAAAGAAAATTATCCGAATTGGATCATTATGACAGAAAAACAATTTTTTTTTAGCCGACTTTTGGAAAAGCATTTGGTTTTTTTAATTAATTTTACTTTGTTTACTTCTTGTATTTATTTACTTTAAAACATAAATTCACTAAAAAATTGCATTGGACTTTTAAGCTTTCCCGAATTTTATCTCGCCACCATTTGCTTGCAACAATACCAAGCATTTCTTTCTGTTGTAATGATGGTTTCGTTCAAGTTCATATGCGTTATTGGCTTAAATGCTCCTTACCATCTGTTGCTTCGAAGAATGATCTTCGACTAAAAGGGATATCATTCCTTATCATTCCTTAATTTCTCGTATGAATAACATCGTAATTTCTTCCATTGCATTCGTAATATTTACTAATGTCTTCGTACTATTTAGTAGCAGTAGAGTTTAAAAAATTTACAACCTAAATCTTTCAGCCTGGTTTGTTGAACAATTACCGGATATAAGGAAATGTATGATTGCAAAGAAGACGTAGTTTACTGAAAGATTACGTGGCTCGTAAGCTAAAAAATCGTAGTTCAAACCCCAGCTAAGATAGAATTTTTTTTTTTGTTATTAGTAAATGTCAGAGCTGTAAAATTGGCATTCATATTCAAAATTTTAAGTAAAACTGAACAGCTACATTGGAATGCAATCAATGAATGCAAAAATAATTTATAAATAAAATTTTTAGTTCACATGCATTTTTAAAAAAATGATTAATTATTCATTTCAATTATTCATTTTCGTTATTCAGAATGATAAGCAATTTTTTTATTCCTTTGAATGCTATTTACTTATAATACAATTTACAAGGAATTTCAGAAATTTCAGTTATTCGTTTTTATACATTATTCTTTTTTTATTCGTTATCAATTTTTTATTAGTTATTCTTTTGTTATTTTTTATTAATTTTTTATTAATTATTTATTTTGTATCCATTTTTCTTTTTGTATTCATTATTCATTTGTTATTTTTTATTCATTTTAGTCCTAAGCCATAAATAGAAAACTAATAAAAAATGAATAATAATAAATAACAAATGAATAATGAATAACAAATGAATTATGAATTAAAAATGAATAATGAATGAAAAATTAATAATGAATAAAGAAAGAATAATTGAAATTGAATAATTGAAATTGAAATTGAAATTTTTTGTGAATATTATTCAAATGAATAAAAAAATTATTCATTGTGTTGAATAACGAAAATGAATAATTTATCATATTTTTAAGAATGAATGTGAATTAAAAATTTTGTTTGTAAATTCATTTTGCATTCATTGAATGCATTCTTATTTCGTTATTCACTGATTCACTTTTTTTGTGGATAAAATCAAATTGATCAAATCTTTTACAGCTGTGGTAAATGTATCAAATGTATTCGTACAATATACATTTGTTTTTGGAATACGAATAAAATATTTGTAATATGTACCAAACTACGTTCAATCTACGAATCCTATTCGTGACTGAAAACTACGAATAAAATTCGTAGAATGGACGCAGTTATTAGTAATATTTACGAACAAAATTTTTTGAGTGTAAGAATACGTATTGAAAAGTGCCTGTGAAACAATGAAATGACTGTGAAATGGTACCGGAACTTAGTACTGCGACGGGTACAACATTCTATTTTAAAATGCATGCGTGGTTTAGCTCAACTTTATATATATAATTTATAAATGTACTTTAAAAAAAGTTCTCTTCAAAATATATTGACATTTATAATGAAATTATCGTCATGTAAAATCAAAAAAGCTGTTACAATAAATTCAAAGTCGACTTTTTGGTTGATTATTGATGCATATGCAATTTTTTTAATTGTAGCTTACGACTTTTTGATTTAATATGAAGATATTTAAAAAAATTCACTGCAGAGGGGGTAAAGCGCATAGGCGGGAAAGCGCACCCTTCCCCCTATGTACCCAAAACTGGTTCTGTTAAAGATGTTAAACATTCGTCTACAAAATTAAGAGAAAGTAAACTTTTTTAGTTAACTGTCCCAGGAGTCACAACTAGTGTCCGACCGAATATTCGGTTTCAGTTTCGGCCCTTTTTGTCAGTTTCGGCCTCAATATAGCCGAAACTAGCCGAAACTTTTGGTAAAAATTTCTTGCATCAGTCATTTAACTCAAATATATAAGTTTGGTATAAAAATATTTACAACGCATTGTACAAAACAATAATTATGAATTCGTCTATAATTGTTTGAATTCGTGTTAACGTAAAACATTTTGGTTAATTTTATGCGTTCGATACTATCATTTTGGATTTTATCATCTCTATTGCAATTAATATTAAAGTTTTATAGATACTGAAAAATTGATGATTAAACTTCCGAACAAATTCTGTGTGTGTGGAAGAAAGGAAAAGAAAACAAAATATTTCTATTTTTAACCGACTTCAAAAAGGAGGAGGTTCTCAAGTTGGTTGGTTTTTTTTTAATGTATGTACTGTTCAAATATAATTTAATTTGCAATACAATATATATGAGTCTACTGAATTTATAATGAATCAGCCATCACAGTAACATGAATTCTGTTTTCTCTTCTATATTTCCTTTGGTTGCTTTTTACTTTTAATTCGCTTTTTTGTAAACTCCTTCTCACTTTTAAGATTCCTATTTTTTACACTCCCTCAATAAACGTTGAACAGTAAAGTCGTGTGTCGCCTCTTATTTAACGTAGTGATTGAATATTTTAACAATAAAACTTCTAACATGTACATCGATAACTCCTTAAGTACTTGCCTGATTGCCACAATTTTTTGTCAAAAGATAGAGATATTAGACGCGGAGGTGCCCGTCCAAAAAAGTGGGTGGTATTCGACACAGGGGCGTGGCAATATAAGAAACACTGGAGTACTGAAATTTAGTACAGGGGTTGGTACAATTATTATAAGAGATGTCCAAAAAAGTAGGCGTTATTCTATAAAAGGCGTGGCCGTATTAGAAAAACGCTGTAACTAGAATAATATTAACACTAGGATACTGAAATTAGGTACAAGGGTCGGAATAATAATAAAAATTTACTGTGAAGAAAGTGGACGTTGTTGGACAAAAGGGCGTGTCAATATAATAAAATACTGTATTTCAGTTAATATTGACACTAGGGTACTGGAAATTGGTACAGGGCTAGGAAAAATTATTAAAAATTATGGTAAAAAAGTGGGCGTTATTCGAAAAAGGGCGTGGCAATATAATAAAAATGCTGTTACTCGAATAATATTGACACTAGGATATAGAAATTAGGTACAGGGGTAGGCATAGTTATTAAAATGTACTTTGAATAAAGTGGGCGTTGTTGGACAAAAAGGCGTGGCAATATAAGAAAAATACTGTCTCTCAGTTAATATTCACTCTAGGCCACTGGAAATTGGTACAAGGGTTGGAACAATTATTAGAAATGACGGTCAAAAAAGTGGACGTTGTACGACAAAGGCGTGGCAATATTAGAAAACGCCATAACTCAAATAATATTGACACTAGGATACTGAAATTAGGTACAGGGGTATGCATAATTATGAAATTTTACTGTCAAGAAAGTGGACGTTACTGGACAAAAGGGCGAGGCAATATAAGAAAAATAGTGTTTTTCAGTTAATGTTGACACTAGGGTATGAAAATTCGTTACAAGAATGGGTAAATTGTTATCATAATCTCTAAAAAGGAAGAAATAAAAACTTTTTAACACAAAAAAAATCCAACTTCAAAACCACTACAAAGTAAAAAATAATTTTTAATTACTTTTCACATTAATTCTTCTTTAAATTTGTTAATTTATTTATATATATTATTAAAATGGAAATCTCATTACTATAAATTTTTTCTATTTTGTATTATTATCATAAATATATTAGTTTTTCCATGAATATAAAACCTTTGAAGTCAGCGCTTATATAATTAGACTTTTATAAAATAAACGCTCCGGCTTTAAAGATTTTATATTCACGGAGAAATTAATATATTTAAAATAATAATACAAAATAGAAAAAATGTATAGTAATAAGATTTCCAATTTAATAATATATGTAAGTAAATTAACGTAAGCAATACTTTTGTAATAAGAAATCAAATAAAAAATTATCTCTTATTATTGTCTAGTCAGCTAAGTGATTGACTCTATACAGAGTTGTTGTTGTTGTTGTTTCCTTCTGAAAAACTTACTTGATCTAAAGCTCACAATTTAATTCATTTATTGTTATAGTAAACTTAAATAAATTATTATAAACTTCAATATTCAAATAATACTTTTTTATGTTAAATTTTTTTCTAATGTGTATGAAAGTACTTTTGTTTCCTTTTAATAAAAAAAATTATTTGTTGAAACTTAAAATTTCATATTAATAATCAGTTTCGGTTTCGGCCGAATATTATAAAATGACAGAATAATCGCTTTCGGCCAAAATTTCGGTTTCGGCCGGACACTAGTCACAACAAAATGCTCCATATATTTTTTTTTCTTAATGACATTCGTATCGTATTTTTTCAATGCTATAGAAAAATAGCACTCAAAAGGAGAATTTTATTCATGGGAAAGAACCGATAGCCTTCCTGCTTTCTTCAAGGATAAAATACTTGATTTGATTGCATTTGACGTTTAAAGATGTGTTTGCTCATTTGGAAAATAAATGCAAAATTCTTAAGAAAGACACATTATGTTTCCAATTATTTTTTGGCAAATCATTAGTGAAATTACAATTTTCAAAAGTTAAAAATTAATAAAACCTTTATTTTCTTCATTGATGGCAAAACGGGAGAGGGGACGGATGTATTTAAGCTTCGTTGAAGTCGAAGATTCTTTCTAACTAGTTAAGTTTAAGTTGGAGCCTTTTCACCTTGAATATCTATATATTTACCAGCAAATACCCGCTGCTTCGCCTGCAATAAAAATATCAAATGCTTTGTAAAAATTTTAAATCTTAAAATGAAAGTATTTAGATGTATTAAAACAAATTCAAAAGATAAAACTTATTGTGTTCGTTTTATTTAATAATGAAAAAATGGTAAATAAAATAAAGAAATTACTTAATACAATTTGAATAACTTATTTAAACGGTAATTGTTATGATGACATAAATTAACCTGGCTTTCTTTTTTTTTTATTTTTGAAAAGTCCTGCATAACAGCGTTATAAAAAATTTGGGTCAACAATTTTTAATCAAAAATGTAATTTTTTACATATATTCTGAAAATAAATATTTTCTTCTTAAATTGTTGTAGTTAATCGGACTTCTTCAGTTATTAATTGTTGTTATTGGGCTTCGGCCAAACAACAATTCTTCTTTTTAATTTAAAAAAAACCGTTATAATGACTTCAAACTTTTGGCGATATCTGAAAAACTATAGACTTTCTCAATGCATAACTATGCATTTTTGTATGGACAGTGTTTGATTAATAAAACTAACGGTATTTTTCTTTTCGGAAATATTTTATACGGATATTAGGTATGTTTTAAAAAAACCTGTTATTATGACATTAATATTCTTGCGATATCTCAAAACTATAGATTTTCTCAGTACAACTCATAAGCCTCAGAATGAAAAAAAAAACGATTGAAATTTAGCAAGCAAACATTTCCGCCATTTTCAAATCGATTTTCATCCAAGCTTCTTTGTTTGAAAGTTAAATTAAGTAAATTGGGAAAATAAGAAAAGGTATCCCGTTACCTCACAATGCAATGTTTTATATTGTTTTCAAAAAACCTCTAAAATATCCATTTTGTACTAAATAATAGGCCAAGAGTTGCTTTTGTTGTACATATTTTTTTTTTTAATTTGAATTTTTTTTTAATTTTCATTTTCCTTATTCTTTCATATAACATAATTTACCTGCAAAATTATTCTATTTTAACACAAACAGTTTCTATCATTAAAAATCATGGGCCACCTACCCCCTCCCCCCCTATGATTTTTTGATGAAAACTAATTTGCTTACAATGTTGTTATATATTTTGCAATGTGCTACAGCTTAAAAACTAATTCATGTGAAAAACATTTTCAAATATAGCTTAAAAAATAATTCTGTGAAAAATATTTCAAATATTTCAAACTATTCCAAAGTTATATACATAAATCTATGTTTTAATCTATTTCCTTATCTATATATTCATAGTTAACGTTATAGTTATAGTAGAATTTGTACTGACCCAATTCAATAATTTTTTTATGATCGTTTTGTGAATTTGTGTAGATTGACCTTCGAACAAAACACATGCTAGACGTTTCCGTTTGAAACATCAATGCATGACGATCAGAATTCTCTGATATATACAACATTCTTATTGATGTATAGTATTGCCCGGCAGACGTTGTCCTGCCCGGACCACCTTTCTGCTATATACGAATTTTTATGCTGTTCGGAAAAAAAAATTTATATACAGGGTTGCCCATATTCGACGGACCCATGTTTTTTTAAAAAAATCAAAGAAAAAAATAAAAATTTGGCGGTTGGCAATCTTAATCATTTAATTTGTTCCAAGTAAATTTGTTTACATCAATTTTTGAATATGATATCTCTCAAATGGCCGCCTCTGGCGTTGATGGCGTATTGTGCCCTTTTTGCAGCATTTTCCATCGTTTTCGCCAACATTTCGGCCGGAATAGCGGCTATTTCTTCACGAATGTTGTCCTTGAGCTCTTCTACGGTCCTTGGCTTGTTAACGTAAACCTTTGACTTCAAATATCCCCACAAGAAGAAGTCAGGCGACGTCAGTCGGCGAACGCGGTGGCCAGTCCAAATCACCACTTTTCGACATCAAACGGCCCGGAAACAAATTCTTCAGAAAATCGATTGTTATGCGACTTGTGTGCGGTGGAGCGCCGTCTTGTTGAAACCAGAACTGCCTCATACGCTTTCGACGAATAATTAGCATCACAAAATTGGTCATCATGTCGCGATAACGCTCCTGGTTGATGGTAACAGCATGGCCATTTTCATTTTGGAAGAAAAACGGCCCAATGACCGTTTTCGCACTAACGCCGCACCAAACTGTGACTTTTTCGTCATGAAGAGGCACTTCTTGAATCTCCTGAGGATTTTCAGTGGCGTAAATACGGCAATTTTGCTTATTTACGGTCCCATTCAATGTGAAATGGGCTTCATCGGACATGATAATTTTGTTCCAAAATTCCTCGTCATCTTCGGCCATTTCGAAGACTCTTTCAGAGCGCTCGCGTGGCGTGTATTGTTCCATGGTAAAAATCTGCTTGGACTGACGCTTCAAACGCGGTATGTCATTAAGCGATCTGACATCTCTGTCAAAAGTTATGGCGTTGCCAGATGGGTCCGTCGAATATGGGCAACCCTGTATTCGCCATTTTTAGTACAGTTGTCGAAAGTAGCCGTATGAACTAAATGAACAAATTTTAGTCTAATACAACCAAAACCGTTCGAAGTATAACATTTTTGATTAATTTTGGGCGGTAATGGGGGTGTGGAAAAATTTTTTCACTTTAACCATGTCAAACAATAGAATGCCAGAATTTCAGCTCAATTGAGCTTAGACCTAGTGCGCTTTGCTTTACTCCAAGCTTATCCCCCGAAAAGTGGTCGTAACTAAAATGGGTCATGCCCATTTTTAGTAAAGTTAGCGAAAGTAACCATACAACGTAGATTACCAAATTGTAGTCTCATACGACTAAAATCGTCTGATATATAGCATTTTTTGCAAAAAGTGGGCATGGAAAGTAGTCGTGGCAAATCTAACAGCATATTACGATAAAGTTGGAATAACAAATCGTTTGATACCTATATCGTGTTAATCTGTTCAGTGGTTCTTGTGTGATTGTCAAACATCCGTGCAGTGTCATAACGCTTTTATATATTCGTATAGATAGACTAACACAATCTCAAGTGGGGAAAAGCTGGCTGGCAAGGCTGCAAAACATAACTAATGCAGATAAATAAATTCTGGCAACTCCCCTCAAAACATCAACAAAGAAAATTAATTAACACCATGGTGTAATAAATAGAGGTGTTAGTGAGTTTGACACTTCTCTCTCAAAATGATAAAATTATGATTCCCCGCTCTTGTCAAAACAGCTGATGGTGAATTGCAATCAAAACAAATTTTATTAAATTCGTGTCTTTCTGCAAGATTATAAGATTTTTACTGAGATCAAAGTGAGAATAAAGTGATATGGAAAACAATAAAAAAATATATAAGACGCTGTGCCTTGTGCAAAACAAAAACAACGATGTGAATGCAAGACGATTTGCATGCTGGCCAAAGCATGGTAGAAGGATAGAGGTATATGTGCTCTCTTTCCATACTGCCATGTCTGTCAAATTTAGCTGTGTGGCGAATGGAAACAAAGGAAATAAAGAAAAAGTTTTGCTTTGTTTTGACAATTCCGGCAGTATGCTCTCATCTGGTGCGTATACCTGTATTCTTCTACCATGTATGAAAGCAAGAATCTCCCTGAAAGTTAAGCTGGATTCAGTGATCACCTTCAGCATGTTTTGAAAGTTTTTTCATATGAAATTTTCGCTCAGAGAGAAACATTTCTGCACGCTCTCAACTTGATTAGCATTATTTTAAATCACACAAAAACATGCTGACGGCATGTAGACGGTAGAAGAATACAGGTATATGCACCAGATGAGAGTATACTGCCGGAATTGTCAAAACGAAGCAAAACTTTTTCTTTATATTCTTTTGTTTCCATTCGCCACACAGCTAAATTTGACAGACATGTCAGTATGGAAAGAGAGCACAGTCAGCGCTCCATATACCTCTATCCATGGCAGAATTAGAGAAGGTATATGCATTTTGGAGAGGGAGACTGCCGCAACTGTCAAAACGAAGTTGACAGCTCATACAAAATCTGAAAACGATGAGAATGCGATAAGAAAGCGAAAATAGGCAAGAATAGCAAAATGCTTGAGTTTGACAATTCTGGCTATGAGAAAGAGAGCGCAGTCTGAAATGCATATACCTTCTCTAATTCTGCCATGCCTCTATCCTTCTACCATGGCTGAAGGTTATCAGTGAATTCAGCTTAACTACACAACATGGCTGTCGTGTTATATTGAGAGAAGCTCTCTCGATCAAAGAGAGAAAAGCTTTGTTTGCTGTTATATTGGGCTGCTGGTTGAATGTAGGCATCAAATAAAATCCGTGATTTTGCAATAACTAAAGAATACATTTTTCGAAAACCTTGGTAAGCAATAACAATCTATTTTATCATAGGAATCGAATAAAAAAAGAATTACCAAAATCGGTTCAGCGGTTACCGAGCTTATTCTGGATCAAATTTCGTGAGTCTCCTTTTATATAATAGTATAGATATAAAGCAAAGTCGGGTTTGTTACACCATTTTTTTTTTTTTTTTTTTTGGATTCGCCCGGAGGTATGAAATCTTCCAAAGATATGTATACCCGTCCTATACGCATGCACGATTCACATTCTAAAATCTGCCCGAATCAGCCGGGATAGACAGAATGCACCTACGTACTAAAACATACCCCCTATTGGCAATTAGGATTTTCCACTAAGCACATTAATTGGCTTTTCAGCGGAATTTAAAAATTGAATATATATAAAATGCGTTAGTATACTTGGTTCTATATAAATAAGCAACATCGAATAAAATAATAGTTATTATCAATTTAAGGTACCCGAAAAACAATCAAAAACACTAAACTCATTTTAACTGGTTTGCGGCCATTGTCCAACCCAAGGACCTACGTGGAAATGAGATAAATCTCATATCCGCCAAAGCAAAATCCCAATTAGTTGGATATGCATTTGGGCCAACGCAGGCATAAACTTGTGTGGAAACGAAATATACTCTGGCACACCAATCCAAGTGATAGTGTGAGTTCAGTCTAATTTCAAATTAGGAAACCACGTGAGCACGTAAATCCCAATTCGATTTAAAATTAAAATATTGTATAATTAAAAAGTAAGTTTTAAAAACGATTCATATTTGATGGTGCTTACTTTATAAAACATAATATCGAGACAAAAAGGAGAAAGAAACAATCTCAATTACCAATATTACATTGTTATAAAACTGCGTTAGGTATAATAGGATGAAGTTAAATTGATTTAATTATTTAAATGTAATATAATTTTCCGTTTTAAGACGTCTACCGAATCAGAAAAATTAATCATTGAAATCACTGCACATGCATCGTAAATGTTCATGAAGAGCGTAATTAGAACTGCACTGACTTAACTTGAAAAACAGAAAATGTCTAGTTTCTCTCCTTGGGATGTTAAAATTTAAAGCTGAGATGAGATATTCCGAATTAATCTCGCCACGAAGTAATTTATACAGAAACATGACATTAAGCATCATTCTTCTGCTTCTTAGGGAAGGTAGTAAAATAATTTTGAGGCGAATTTCATACGATGGAAGCATAATATTGGGGTTCCAACGACTATGACGTAAAGCAAAAAGTAAAAACTGTTTTTGAACGGATTCTATGGCGTCGATGTAGACATTATATTGTGGGTTCCATACAACTGGTGCATATTCAAGAATTGGCCTTACGAGAGAGGTATATAATAATTTAGTAGTAAAGGGATCACTGAATTCTTTAGCCCATCTTTTAATGAAACCAAGGACTCCTCTTGCCTTATTTATCACCATATTAACGTGGAGATTGAAGCGAAGTTTTGAATCTATAATAACACCAAGATCGAGAAAACTGGAAACTATTTCTAAGTTAGTGTTATTTATAGAGTAATTTATGTTACTAGCAGATCTTCGCGAGAATGTCATTTGCTTACATTTTTTTAATTTGAGATTTAATATATTTAAGTTACACCAGTCCACAAGTCTATTTAGATCAGATTGTAAAAGATGTCGTTCTTCGGGTGATTTGTAACAAAGGAAAAGTTTCACGTCGTAAGCGTACATTAAGACGTTACAATGTTTTATTACCGAAGGAAGATCATTAATGAATAGTAAAAACAAAACCGGTCCAAGATGACTGCCCTGAGGAACGCCAGAAGTGACCGAAATACTTTTTGAAAGAGAATTCTTATATAAAACCTTTTGAGTACGTCTAGATAAATACGAATTTATCCAATTTAATAATGTGACAGGAAATCCAATAAGGTGGAGTTTTTTCAAAAGAAGATTATGATTAACACTGTCGAAAGCTTTGCTAAAGTCCGTATAAATAACATCAGTCTGCAGTCCCAAAGTAAAACCATTTATAACACGCGTAGTAAACTCTAAGAGGTTTGTTGTAGTGGACTTACCCTTCAGAAAACCATGTTGAAAGACAGAAATGGTGGAAGACACGGAGTGGGTTAATTGATCAGTTATGATTTTCTCAAATAACTTAGGGATTGCACTTAATTTTGCAATTCCTCGATAGTTAGAAACATCTATCTTGGAGCCAGATTTATGAAGGGATATAATATAAGAATCCTTCCATATAATTTATAACTCAAGAACGGCTGGACCGATTTTAATGATCTTTTATTTGTTGGATTTGTGTTCATCCTGAATAGCAGAATAACTATTAAACTATCGGAAAAACTCAGGGGGCGTGGCATCTCCCATACAAATGAAATCTTCTATATCGAATAGCTTTGCAATTCTAGGTCGCACAGCAACGGAATTCGGTATTCGACCTTAATTTTCTCTTGCCGTTCTTCTGGTACAATTTTTTGGGCGTTGGACGCAGGGCGTGGCACTTTTTCAGCAGCCCAAATTTCCAGCATAACTTTCAAGCTATAAGTCACACATTAATGAAACGCAGTTAAAACGTACTATTTAGTCGTGTCTTTCGACTGGCAAAATTGAGCAAGTATAGGCCAAAGGGGTGTGGTACCGCCCATACAATTCAAATTTATGATATCGAATAGCTTGGGAACTAAATGCCGTATAATAATGAAATTCAGTATGGAGTTGCCACTTGTTGATATCCTTCTACTGGAAGACTGGGATGGGCTTTGAAAAAGGGGGTGTGGCTTCCCCATACACTTTTAATTTTTGATATCAGATAGCTTTGGAACTAAATGTCGTATAACAACGGAATTCAGTATTGAATTACTATTGGGTGATATCCTTCTACTAGAAAACTGAGACGGTCATTGAACAAGGGCGTGTGGCTCCGCCCATACAAGCCAAATTTTTGATATCGAATAGATTTGGAAATAAATATCATATAACAATGAAATTCAGTATGGAGTTACTTATTGGTCAGGCATTTCTACTGGAAAACTGGCACGGGCATTGGAAACTTCGCCCACACAAGCTAAATTCAATTCAATGCACTTTACTGCAAAAACGAACTTTTTTCTGGCATTTAATAGTCCAAATCAAATCTTCTAAACGAATAAAAATTTCATCATTTTTAATTTTTAAACCGTATCTTTTGCAACAGAAAGAGATTTTTATCTTCATTACTTTTTGGTAAAGTTGGTCTTGTTTCATTTTCCCTAAAATAAAAAAAAAAATTTATAATAAAAAAATAAATGAAAAAAAAAATCATTTGTTCCGCTCATTGTGGGAATCGTTCCCACTACCTCATGGCTTCAAAACTGATGGTTGAGCCGACTGAGCTATCGAAAGTGCATTTATTCTGCATTTATTCTAGTTGAAATGTACTAAAATAATTTTCTAATAGAATTTGCTATAAAATTAAATGACTATGACAGCAGTGCTCTTATTTATTGAATTTTCCTTTGCCCCAAATAGCAAAATAGCTTTTTAAATATCGGAAAAATTTACGGAAAAAATTTATATGAAAATTAATTATTTACATAAATAAAAATCATTTTCTGTTTGTTTGACCAGAATACAAATCTTAGCGGCTGGACGGATTTAACTCAAATGTTGCTCACATTTTACTTGAATCTTAGATTATGCTTTGGCATAATTAGTTTTGACCACGCCTCTTCCACCCTTTTACAAGTAAGGGAAATCAACCAACTAGCATAATTTTTTTAGCAAAAATCTTTGTTTAATTAATTTTAAAAAATTCTGTAATTTTAACACAAAAAAATACACATATCTTCAAGATTGCACAAATTTTTAGTACAACATATTTTTCTTATAACGCCTTTCCTTAGAATCACAAAAAACCACTTTGCATATTTCCATACGCTTTACGTCAAAAGCTTATTTTTTCATCGTTATCTTCTGAACGAATAAAACCTAAAAAAATTTTACGTTTTTTCCCCCGAGTAACACCGGGTATATCAGCTAGTTTAAAATAAAAACAAAGCCTATAAACTATGTTTTAGGACTGGGTCATTACCATCCATGATGTCACTCCTTCCATTCGTTGTATAGATCCCGCTTGTGCGAGTTAAAATACACGCGCAACAAATTGTTTTACCATGAGTGTATTCAATTACAATCAAAGCGTTCGCACGCTTGGTGTTTTGAAACATTTTAAAGGCAAAAACATGCTATGTCAACAGTAGGTCCTTAGGGAGAAACCCTAGAAGTATCCCACACTGATGATAATTTATCGTAGACATTTACCAAAGTAAAGTAATAAAAAAAGTAGATTAAAGCAAGCAGCCGTAAATAATATACCTTACTTTAATGTTGAGGAAAAAAAAAAGAAGCTGCAGAACTTTGTTGTTATTGCTCAGACAGAGTCGGATGCTGGCAAAGAAAATGGCGCTTCAGGAGTAACTTTAAGCATCATTAGCTGATAAAGCTATAACGAGAAATTTATTCTATAAATAGAAAAAAAAAATAGTATGACTGTAATGCAACATAAAACATAACTTAAGGAGTATATTACATTTTGCAGAATGTGCGAGATGCAAGTTTTGGATTGAATTTAAAATTGAAAAGTGGAAGGATTAAAAGTTAACAATGAGAGACTTTTAAAATTCATAAAAAATTGTATGAAAAATATTTTAAGCTCGATACAAGTTTTCATGACAGCGGATGAGGATCTGGTGAGATAATTACTAAAATAAATGAATTAAGTTTACAAAATGTATTTTTTTTCAGAAAAATATTTCCATTGATCGGCCATAAATACTTCCATTTTTAATTTGGGCTGTTATTAATTAATTTATTACCAAATCTCTTTTTTTAGATAAAATTCTATAATTTTAAAATCTGGAGACTCTTTAAAAACAAAATGCGCATAAAGTCCCGTCACACAAATTTTTGTCCCACTCACAAAAACATTTAAATTTCTTGGGTGTCACAAAAGCAATGAAACAGTTCGTTTTGTTATTCAATTCTTTAAGACTATTTGCTGAATATTTTTAATTGGTAATTTAATCAGCATTAGTCTACTTTTATTATATTTATCTTGCTGTGTATTTTGTTTTTTTTGTTGAAATAATATGAACTCATTGGGTTCACCGGTATCCGGAAATTTGACTCATATTTCCACGTAACATGGTTATAATATAAAAAATGGGAAATGCGAGTTACTGACGAAGCATTTTTGTTGTGAGTGGAGATAACTGGACTACTTGAATTTCTACAAAACATTATTGTAAAAAAATAGTGACTGAAAAGAAATTAAGCAAGATGCCGATTCTGTATGTGAGTTTCATGAGCATCTTAAATGAGCAGAGTCTTCAATTAGAATTTTGCAAATTTTTTTTTATGTACCTTTAGCCTTTTTCCAAATATAATTTTTATTTGTCTTTAATTTGTTACTGTTTCCTGTTGATTGCTCTTGTGATTGTATTTTTGGTAAATTTGAATAACATTTTTATTTTCAATACATTTAAAATCCTTTTGTGAATAATGGTTTTGTTTAATTTTCTTTTTTAGTCATATAAATACATATCTGTATCGACAAGGAATAACAGCTAAAGTGTAATTTCAATGTTTGGAGAAATTTTGCTTTAAATTTTTCGATTTCAATATAAGTTCTATGAAAAGCAGTTTGCTTTTTGTCTGGAATAATGCTATAATCTCCCGATTTTGTGTGTGCACCGAACAATATGCGTGGATCACATCTGCATCATTAGCTTAACTTTGACTTTACTCGACTTTAGCGGTTATTCCTTGTCGGCACGGATATATATAATTGATTTTCAAAATTAATCCATTCCATGCACTAAAATTCAATCGATTATTAGAGATTGTAATTAATCTGAGTTCAGCAGTTTCATATTAATTTAAGAACTTAGTTACATCGATAAACAACAAAACTTTTGTTTTATTTTCGTTCATCACATATATAAAGTCTATCACTAATTCCATCTGTAGCAAAGTGCCTATAGAAAAAAATATTCTCTTATAAAGCTGTATCGTCACAACAGAAAATTAACATCAAATATGACAAACAGAACTGCAGAAGCTAAAAAGTCTTTTAGCTCCAACGATTCAATCACTCAATCAATCAATCAATCAATATTCATTCATCTGGCTATGACTTTGAATTAGTTCCAATTCGAACAACAATATTGTTTCAACACAAAATGATGTGTTTGTTGTTGCTGTTGACTTGTTTGTACAGTCATATTGAAAGCAACCAAAGTCAGTAATGCGCTGCAGCATAAAGCAACAAGACTGGCTGAGTTGAATTCAATTCAACTTATATTTAAAATTTGATTTGAACGCTTTACTTTGACACACGCTGTTCCGACCTTTCGTTGCTTGGAAAATATTGTTTTGTACATATTAACCTTTTCACTCTTCAGGCTTACCTCGAGCACTTCAAAGCCGTGATTGACATTTGTTTTTTTTTTCTTTTGACTTATTACACTGGTATTTTTCAATTTTTTATTTTTTCTGGCATTGACCCTTTTAAATCAATCTTAAAATTATTTTTAACTTCAATCATGCATATTTTTGCAAATGTATATACAGTCAGCAAAAAAAAAAAGTTGTACACTAACCGAAATCAAATAACTTGAGATAAACTGTAAAAAGTATAGAGTAAATATATACTTATTATATATCAAAGTAAAGTTTGAAACGCATACTGTAACATTAAATAAAAATTATCTTCCAATTGTCTCTATTCCAAGAGAGAAAATAACAAAAACAAAAATATGCCAATTTCACTCAGCAAAAAAAAAACTTGTACACTTGTCTCTTTCGTTATGAAAAGAGTCCCGTTATAAAATGTAAAAGCGAATATTGATAACTTTGTATGTAAAGTTATTGGAATTTTGTTTTTCAAACTGATCGCAGCATTCTATATTCGTTAAGTGTTAAAAGATGGCTAGAAAACAGATTTCAAAAGATTTAAAAGAACTTATCATAAAACTATGGAATGAAAAAAAACTCAGTGCGAGATATTGGGAAAATAGTTAAAAAACCCCACACTACGATTCAGTATGTAATAAAAACATTTGAAAAAAATAAGACTTTTGAAAGACCCTGTGGAAGTGGACGCCCTAAGAAGTTTAATACTCCCCAAATTAAACGGAAAATAGTCAAATTTGTTAAAAAAGATTCAAAAGTTTCCGCCGTTCAGATCGCAAAAGAGCAATATTGTTGATGTCATTCCACAAACCATAAGAAATTTCCTGCATTCGGAAGGACTACATGCACACGCACCTAGAAAAAAACCACTTCTCTCTAAAGCAAATGTTAAAAAGCGCTTGGACTATGCTAATCAGTTTTTAGACAAAGACAATATATTCTGGGATAAAGTTATGTTTAGCGATGAGTCCAAATTTAATTTATTTACCTCTGACGGACGATGTTACGTATGGAGAAATAAAGGAGAAGCTTTAAATCAGCGTAATGTTACGCATACGGTTAAACACGGAGGTGGTAATGTGATGGTCTGGGGTGCAATGGGTGCAAATGGCGTTGGAAATCTCGTATTTGTTGAAGGAAACATGAACAAAACAGACTATTTAAATATTTTAAAGAATAATTTGGCACAATCCGCCCAAAAAATGGGGTTGGAGAATGGATTTGTGTTTGTCCAAGACAATGACCCAAAGCACTCGGCCCATATTGTTAAAGAATGGTTGCTTTATAACACTAAAAAAGTGCTTCCCCACCCTCCACAGAGCCCGGACTTAGATCCAATTGAGCATCTCTGGGCATTTATGAAAACAAAATTAAAGGACTATCATATTTCTAGCAAAGAAACCCTTAAAAAGGCCTTGATGGAAATATGGGATTCAATTCCTGAAGAAGTGACAAAAAATCTGGTCCACTCGATGCCAAATAGGCTCCTAGCTGTAAAAAACGCCAAAGGCCACCATACAAAATATTAATAAATCATAAAATTTCGTATTTACTTGAATATTTTTAAGTTTTTTCTTAGTGTACAAGTTTTTTTTTTGCTTAGTAAAATTTTAATATTTTTGCTTTTGTTATGTTTTTCGAGAAGTATAAATAATACGGAAATAATTTTTAATACATGTTATAGAATGGTTCTCAAGCTTTTATATGATATATAATAAATGTACATTCACTTCATACTTTTCACATTGTTTTTCAATTTGTCTGAATTCAGTTAGTGTACAACTTTTTTTTTTGCTGACTGTATGTATAACTCAGTTTATTTTTCATCAGCTGTGCTTGAATGTTGTTTGTAGAAATCGAAAGAGCAACAAAAATTGATTTTGTCTACGGAAATTAAATAAAAATAGCCGTATAAAAATAGCTTACTTGATTGATTTTATAATTCCAAGTCAGTTATCTTCAAAGGAATTTCTATTCGCAGCAGGCAAGGAAGAAGAATTTGGTCCTTCTTTCTGAGTTGTTTATTTAGGATAATTGGAGTTGCTAATCGACATTCATGCGTGAACGATATTAATAACGTCAAAGGTTTTATAACCACCGCATACCATAGTAGTATATACATTGTATAATAGTAGATGAGTTATTTTGCAAAAGTTTTTCTGATTCGTGGAGTCGGTAGCACATTAGAAGGAGAATGTAAAGAAACACATTTAAACATTACTCGACTCCTTGAAGCATGAAAGTTTTATAAATTGAAATTTTTCTGCATGCCAAAACAACGAATGTGTTTTAAAATCCGTTAGGTGTGAGGTAGGCAAACCAAATTTAAAACATAATTTGAGAGACCTAATTCCCACATATCTGTATCTGTATCAGGAAATAACAAATCTTCAACATTCATACTACATTACACGCAAAGAAAAGACATGGTTGAAACATGATTACTGCAATAATAATTTTTTTACTAAAATTATTGTATTATTTCTGCAAACACAAATTTTTGCCTTAATAAAGTCATTATTTACTAATGGTGGTACCAAAAATAACATTATAGTTGAAATCATAACATCATTGAAATCTTCAACATACTATGATTGCCTCAACTATTAGTTGCAACAAAAATGTTGTAGTTTTGTCAATCATAATAAATGTGAATATTGTTATAAAGACAAACATATTAGAATTTTGAATGTTTGTCTGAACTATTCTTTGCTTGTTAGCAAACAAAGCAGAACATAACCGAAAATCGAAAGAATTTATTGTGTCTGAACAGTTTGCAGGAAAAACTTTCACTTCATTCATACACAATAAGTTTTATCGATTCCTGGCTATGTGCTGTTTCGTTTGTCAACTGTTCAATTATTGTGTTTTGTTTTAAATCGCCTTATTCTAAAAACAGCACGCAGAAAAGTGACATTTTCGACTTTAATTGTAGCAAACATGTTTCTATTTGCCATAAACATATATATATGAAAATAAATAATATTCAATATTATTCTGGATTCTAAAAATAATTTCATAATATAGTTGTTGCAATCATTCTATTTTTGACCCAATAAGAGAATAATGATTGTTTCAGTAACATTTTGGTTCCTACAAAAAAGTTCCTTTTCTAAATATGGTTGTTGTAATCATTTTATCATGATCAAAGAAAATATTATATGTTTAAGAACATGTTAGCAACAATCATAATCCGAATCATACTATGATCTTCTTAAAACATGGTTGTTGCAACTATGTTTTTTTTCTGCGTGTACTCGATTCTTTGTAAGCATGAAAGTTGAATAAATTTGAATTTTTCTGCATGCCAAAACAGTGAATGTTTTTTAAAATCCTCTTGAAGAGAGGAAGGCCAGCCAAACTTTTAACGATTGTTAAGTAACTAAATACTTACCATTCGGTAAAAGAAAATTTAAAAAATCTTACTTCCCTAATTTTCAGAAGCATTCGAACCTTTTAACTCATTTTCCCCAAAAAATATAAATAAGCACATTAATGGTTTTGGCATGCAGGTGACGATGTGTGTTATGATGGTGAATCTCCAGTAAATCAATATTCAGTAAAAAATTCTGACACGTTTTATTATGATGTGCTATGCCCTTTCTTATTTAAAAAAATTTTTGCAAAGGTTTTTGCAAAAATTATTTTGCAAAGGTTTTTAGTTAAAATTATAGGTACTGCCCCAAATATTGGTTACATGAATGTCTTTCCTATACAACTTCATCTTCTTATTCCATAATGTCCTTGAAAATGGCATATTTTTTAAAATCATAAAAATCGTTACAAATTAGGACCAAATCCGTTGATAATAGGATAAACTAAACACATACAAAATTTCACTACGATCTGACCCCAAATGCCTACTACAGAGTGCCCTTGAAAATAAAATTTTTTAAAAAATATTTGAATCGCAGTAAACATGATAAGAAATAATAATGAAAAGATGGAAAAAAACATTTTAAAAATTTGGTATCGGTATAATAATATCTTACTTTTCCAAGATATCCTTCAACATCACGGTGTTCAAGAAAATTTTATGTTTTTCAATATTGTATTCAACTGAAATAGATTTGTGATCGCTGATTCCGTATCTGGCAACAATTTTTTCTATCTTTATTAGATCTTAGGATATATATTGTTGAATGAATGAAATACAAGTTTTAAGGCATTCTTTAGTCATGATTAAAAATTAATGGATTGTAGTTAAATCTTCAAAACAGACTTGAAGGATAGAGTAGATTATAGTTTCTACTTAAACAATGTATAATTGCATTATCGTATGCAATTTCCAAAAATTTAACATTAAAATTGTGCGAGTCTAGCTTTAATGAAAACACATGCAAAATGCGAATTTTTACTTATATAAAAAATGAATAGTTGTTTATTTGTTTGTCCTTCTTTCCAATATTAAATTTGGAGTATAGGTTGAATAGATTGTACGCTGTTTTATAATCTTCAAATCTTCAGATTGCAATAAATGCAACTGCAATTTTAACAAAATTTACAGGTATTGCAAATTTTAACAGGCAACTCAAAATTTTCTTAATGAGTCAGTTGACAAGTTCTTTAATTTTTATAGGCTGAAAAGCATCTTTATAGTTATTATTGTTATAAATTAATAATATACGCATTTTAGTGTGTGGTTCATTAAAACTGAAAATTTTTAATCAGCATTTTCTATAATTTTCTATAAAAGCAACAATGTGAAATTATTGATAAGGGCTTACTTTATCATTCAAGCCTAATTGAAGGCTTTTACCGTGATCCATCCTTTTTTTATAATTACTCAAATATGCCAAAAAACGCATATTTTTTCTTATTCAACACCTACATATGGGCATTTTCACAGAAAAGTCTACCGTGACCAAAAAATTAAAACTTATTAAAAACCTATTATTTGATGACATTGTCTAAGAGAAACATTTTAATTTTATTAATAAAAGCAATTTCTACATAAATTCATTGACCATGATGATAAAATCGTCTGCACTGTTTCACAAATGTAGTTTTTCTTTTTCGTAAATGTTTAGTAAATGTTTCGTAAACTTTTTTGTATTATTAGAAATGGAAGGCATTGGTTAAAGATAATGAAAAAATGGTTGATAATTACTTTAATTACTTAATTACTTAATTACAGGTTTTTAGTGACTTAATTACATAGTTACCTTATGACCCAATTAGACTGCAACGGAAATTTAAGTAACGTAACGCCAGAACAAAAAGCCCAATAAAAAAAAACCAGAGAAGATTTTTTTAAATTTGATCACTTGGAACATAAAATAACGTCAGTTTGGAAATTCCCAGATCTTAAGATCGAGCACATATAAAAAAAAATTTATTTCCAGAATCGGAATCAGCGTTAATAAGCGAATCTACGAAAATTGACAAGAATATTTACAGAAAAAGAAATTTTTTTAACACCGTGGTATTTAAGGACATTTTGCAATAGGTAGACGTTATCATATCATGACCAAAATTTGTATTGAAGATTTTTCTAATTTATATTTGTCATTCTATTTATTGCAATAAAAATAATTTTTGGAAATCTATTACTTTAACAAACCTTTTACAACTGTTGAATGGGATCATATCGTGATTAAAGTTCATATTAATAATCATCAATCCATTGTGACCATTGTCTTTTTTTTTTGTACAAAGTTTTGCATAAATTTTCTAAATTTACTTCTTTTCTTCATTTGTTCAGATTATGAATACGAATATGAAAATAAATATGAATATGAATATAAGATATAGGAGGAATGTAATTTTGCTTATCACATGCAAGTTTTTGCTAACCCTGCTTTTAACTTAATAAACACTCACAATTAATTTTAATTACACTATTTGCATTACACTTCTTCATTTGAGCACTGAATCAAAACATGTTTGTTACATTTTTTATACAGCAACAAATTCTTAGAGTCATAGCTGAGCTTATTTGATGAATTTTTTTTCCAGCTCATCTATTGCTTTTTGTTTTTGTAAGCTACTCCCTTGAAAAACTATAATTTTTTGTGTTGCTTCAAAAAATGCTTTGCCTGAAGAATGCTTTTAACTAAGTTGATGCTGCTGCGATGCATATTTTTTTGAGCTTTTTAAAGCATTCGCTTTGAGCTTAATTTTAAGTGCAGCTGTATGCAGTAAAAAATGGAAGCTGCTGCCGAGGAAGTTATGTTTTTTATGGATGCTTTTAATTAGGAGATACACTTCTCTTGAGTTTTCTTTTTTGGCCTTCGGCAACAACCTGGCTGCTATGCAACTTAAGTAAGTGTGAAATTTTCATTTTTAAATCAATTTAATTAATGGGTTTCTTAAGTGTTCATAGCAAAATATTTGTATGCATAACCATCTAGTTATTTGAGAAAAACATGACGAAATAGCTGTACGAGTTCAAACAGATTTTTATATTCTTAAACGTTTTTATTTTCGCCTTAAGCAACAGCTTTCTTTCCCTACTTAAAATACAAAATTTTCATTACTTTATGAACTATTTTTGTTTGAAATCATGGTTGTTCTTATTTTAAGCTGGTCTTATAGTTCATATCGTTGTTGGTCTTGGTGTTGTTGTTGTTCTTGTTGGTGTTATCGTTTGCTTGAAATTTTCACTTATAAATATGCAAATTATTGCACTTGTTCTTAGCTCGTTAGAAAAGCTTTCAGTAAACATTTTGTTATAAAGTTTGAAATGAAATAATTATCATTTTCGTTAATGATTTATCAAAAACAGCATTACATTATTTCGCATTTATAGGCCATTAACAATAAGGAATCATTTTTCGCTTCAACGACGTAACTAAATTGATTATTTTGAAGTTAGATCTTAATTGAGTTGCCATAAAAATGGAGCGAATTGCTTTTAAGTAATTATAAAATTGTGTGATGATGTTGAAAAAAGTAAGATTATTTGTATTAAAAAGAATTTTTTATTTAAATGTATATCCAAAAGGGTATTGTTGCATCATTTAAAATGTGTTTAGAATTTAAAAGAATAACTTGGGAGCGCAAAGAGCTAAAGCGATTAAAAAGGTCCCATTAAAGGAAGCAAAAAAAAAAAGGTTAGAACTTTTTCTGCTGCGCAAGTGCGCTCTGAAACACACCTTTAAACATTTTCGTTGCCTTTTTACGTTTTATTATTTTTGAACTCATTTTAAATTGTAATATAAAAATGTTATGTAAAAAAATATTTGTTAAAATAAAATAAAATTAAAAAAAATGTTATTTAGCAATTGCAAATGGAGTAACTTCGGGTATTGTGGTATAGGTGTTTTCATTCTACGAACTATGAAAAAGCAAGAAGTCGGTTCTTAGTGAGATGCTATTAGTTTGGATGTTTGAAGTATTGGAAAAAAATAGCATAGAATAAGAATCTTATGAGAGACTTGTTAGGGAAAGAAAGACATAAGAGACTTGTTAGGGAAGGTTTGAGAAAACTCAAAAACATCCTTCCTAGAAATGTGACATACTGTCTTTGATTGAATTGAATTTGAAAAATCTTGTAGAAAAAAATGTCATATTATATATGGGGCATTTCATGTGAAGCGGACAGCAAACAAAATTGTATTCTGAAATTTGTTCACATTCGACCTAAGTGTACTTCTCTGGAGGGCGTGATTGTAATCACACAAAATTTGAGTGTAACACACTTTATGAGGCCTGGTTGTTAAGTTAAGGGCTTTAACAGAATTGGAAAATATGAAATACGAATTTTTTGCAAGCACTTTTTCGAAAAAAAAAAAATGAAAAAACTATTAAACATAGTGATTTATATTGAAATTTAACTGTTCTTTTTTATTATGAAATCAAATTTGAAACTTGAATCTTTTTTCTCTTAAAAGACCGGAAATTAAGATTTAAAATTCAAATGTCATTAACTTAGCCGGTTTATTTTTTTTATTTTAATTTTAAAATATTTGTTGAAGTACATAAATAACACAAAAAAAAAAAATGACTGAGTCGGATCTGCATTACTTTAAGAGATAAATTAATTTTTGTTTATACTTGTCGCACTGATCGTGGTACCAGACGCTTGCTTAGGTCGGTTGGCTTACGTAAATGCTTATTAAAACGCTACAGTATTAATATGTGCCAACCTGTTTAAGCGTAGTTAAGCTTTAACGATGATCTATGATAGGTTGTAACGATGCAAAATCTTAAGATAAGTTTTGCCGCACACAATCTTCGTTTAATCAATTTGTGATAAAATACATATCTTCTATTTTTTCACTTATTTCAATTTGTATAAGTTGTATATGTATTTATTTTGTTTTACGTACCTGTATGGAGGCGCGAGGAGCAACAACAACATAAACACTGGCGAGGGAGAATTTCACCGCTATCCACGAACACCCACGATCGGCCAACACATTTTCACCAACAATACCAACGCATGCACAAAAGAACTCATCCGAGCCGCCCAGCAGTGGCGTTGTTTGAGCAAGCGATCCATCCGGATACTGCACAAAAGGAATGCGTGAAATGCACATACAAGCTAATTTCACCACCCAGACAAAGCTTGTGTTACGAGTGGAGCAACAACAAAGGTGCACTCAAGCACGAGGTCAAATGCATTTAGACAAATTAATATTCCATTGAATTGAGGTTTTTACAGATATTTTTAAAAAATTTAGACTATTTTTATATCAAAATTGTTGCGATAATTTGAAATTTAAGATTTTCTTAGTACTGCACATTTTCTTAAAGCAAGGACATGCCTCAGAACTAGAATAAAACGATTAAAATATCAGAAGGTTGGTCGAATTTCGGCCACAGGCGATACTAGTAGGTATAAACATATCTCTATATAGGTATAGGTATATAAAATATATAGGTATATATTTTGGCTTTATTTAACGCTAGATTTACCACACCAGTCAAAATGACTGGTTTTACAATTTTATTTTCATTTTTCTACTGTACTTTAATTTATTTATTTTTATTTTAACAATTGAGTGAGAGTTAATTGAATAATATTAAAAGCCTCAACAACCACTTTTCTCAGAGCAGCCTTTGTTTTTGCCTGGTGTCGGCTTATCTCACATTGTAAAACTGTCTGTTTATCTAGTGTTAAGAACGTGCGCCAGCCATTTCTGTTCAGGTTCCTGGTCTTTACAACGAAGAGCTTATAGAAAAATTAAAGAAAAAAAATCAAAAATATTTCTCAATTCTTTCATCTACCTTGAAGTGAAAAAATTCTTTCAGTGCAGCTTCTCTTCTCTCACACTACAGTCTCACTTTTAATTGTGTCGACCACTGGCTTAGAGGCTCCTTTTTTATTTACTGAATTCACTTCACACGCAATTTATCAATTTCCTACTAAGAACTACTCGCGTGCAGTGTAACGACAATAATAAAATAAAATAATCAAATTAATATGCACACCAGGCGCAAAAAGTTCACAAGCGTCAATTAAAACTTTATCGTTGCATGGATGGCTAGAAGCGCGTGAAGAACCAATAAAAGCTTTGAGTATGATGACAGCAATACAAACAAATTAAAATTTACGGGATAATCATTCATAAGGAAAAAAATGCGTGAAATTAATGACTACGACTGGGAATAGCATATGTACATTGACACTCACGCAAAATTTACACTGTTGCCTCTTATACTCATATAGTTTACACATACACATGCAGTAGCAGTAAAAGTGCCAAAAATTAATTAAGCCAAATACAAAACGCACGAACGCCCACAAACGCCTACGCTATATAAAAAAAAAACTGTAGCCCAAATTATTCCCTGCTATACTCGTATGGCTGCAGGCACCATCGTCTACCATGGTAACTGCGTAGTAGCTGGTACTCATAAAATACAACTTTATTTGCCCAGTGCTGCCTGTTGATTCTCGTTAGGTAATTTTTTATGTGTTTTACCCAAATTGTTGTGTTACCAACAATTGTGCAATTTAAACACTTTTTTGCATTGATTTGTGACATGCTTTTGGGCGTTTTTCGCTCCCTTTCGATCCTAAATAAAATTACGTATGTTAATTTGCACACATAAACAATTATGTGTACTTGTTGTTCAATTTTGTGGCTAGAAAATTAATTAACGAATTTTAATTTGATTTTACTACGCATAGATAATGAAAAATAAATTTACAAAACCATAATCACTTTGCAATTATACTCGTATAATTGAAAAATTATGAAAATTTAAAATTTTTTCAACGTCAATACTGCATGTACTACATATATTGGGAGGATAGCGAAAATATTCTGATTCAATAGTAAATTGTTTTTCAATAGGGACATAACAATTTTGTATTTTAATACAAGCGCACTCTAATGTTTTCTTTAGATCTGTTAATGTGCGAACTCAAGTCAAGGATAACTTTTTCATCATGATGACATTCAAGAACAAGCAACGTTTGGAAACCATTTAAAATTATTACAGAAATTCTGAGTCGGTGGCCTCAACTTAAAGAGCGCTAGTTTTAATTTTCAGTCGCAATAATCGTCCCACCACACAGGCTGTGCGTTGTCAACGTAGCCAATGCGTAATAAATACAATTAAGTAATGCACATACAGCATCAAATAAATAAATATCAAATTCAAGTAAAAAAATATGAATACTTAGCCATAAAAACAGAGCATTTTGCACAGTAACATGTGTGTCACATTTGTGCTGTATATCCACAAGTTGTAAGTGTCAGTTTGTCAAAACTTTGTCTTTTACTCAGGCAAGACACATTTGTTCATGCTTATCTGTCAAAAATAAAAAAAAAAACACTTAAACTACGTATGTTATTTCTCGTACTAGCCAAATTTTTGCGCAAAAACCATGTGAAACTTTGATGGAAAGACAGATGTTGAACAGACAGGAAAAGTGTAATATAAATGTTTTAAGTAATTCTTGAGCAGAAATGATGCAAAACTCTCAATAATCCTACAAAAATTGTGTGTCTTGAAAAATATTCTCGGTGGCAAGTAATTGTCTAAAAATATTTTTGGACAAGCAGTTTCTTAAGAAAACAATGTATAAAAAACGTATGTGTGTAACCGTCACCCACGGTAGAAGTGAAATTTTCAGAAATCTGTAAAAATTGTTAGTTCAACGACTTTTTCATAAAACATCGTTACCGAAGAATGAGAAAAAAAAAATTGTCTTGAAGATCAATATTTTGACTTTCGATGCAAATATGTCTGCTGATTTTAAATATATTTAACTTAATTTTTTTTTGTAAAAGTCCTATCAAAGTACTCAACAAAACTAGTTTGTACTGTACTGTAAGGTCAAGGAATATACTATTAATATTTTTTAAAAAAAAATCCAAAAAATTAAATTTTTATTTAAAAATGATTAAAAGTTGTTTTTGTGGTAAAAATAAAAACAAAGTTAAATTGCATTTCTGACTACTTTCTATATGACATAAAATATTTGGAAAAAATTCAACCAGTTTTGCGCAAAAATTGTTTTACTGTTTTTGACAACAAAACTACAAGTTAGATTTTTTTTGGCTGAATTTATTTTATCCAAAACTATGTTTTAGTATAAATATATTTTCATTTTTAATGTTTTTATATGTTTTACCTCAATATCTCTTTCCAAACAAAAGTTAAGTCAAACACTGTCAAAATTTAAAAAAATGTATAGCTTTTCAACTTGAACACAAGCACAACCCCTAGCAGGCCGAAGGGAGAGACCGAAACATAATGGTAGCGTTGTGTTAAAAGAGCTCATACAATTATTGGCTTTGTTCTGATATCTCCTCGCGGTCGTAAACAAAAACCGAAAACGTAACAAATATACCCCTCTTCACCGATTGTCATTGCTGCTTCCACGACTTCAAAATTAAAATTCTGCAAAACAGTCAGCGTTGGCAAGTTTTCAATTCAAAAATCCACTTAATAGGCGAAAAAATTAGATTTTTCCTCAAAAATGCACTTAAGTACCTGGGTCATGATTCAAAAATGTGATTCACTTTGTTTTGAATCAATCACATATGAGTACTACTTTGGAAACTACTTATACTCTTACTTACTTACTTAGTTGGCGCTACAACCGTATGTCGGTCTTGGCCTCATCTAAGAATTTGAGCCAGCCATTTCTGTCTTTCGCTTGCTGGCGCCAGTTGGAAATTCCAAGCTTCGTCAGGTTGTCCTCTACTTGGTCTTTCCAACGAAGATGCGGTTGTCCTCTTCTGCGTTGACCGCCACTGGGTACCGAATCGAATGTTTTCTTCACTGGAGCATCGTCTTTCATGCGCTGAACATGACCAAGCCAGCGAAGCCGCTCGATTTTAATGCGCTTGACTAGTCGATGTCAGCGTACAGCTCATACAGTTCATCATTCCACCGTATTCGGTACTCGCCATTGACGCAGATTGGTCCGTAGATCTTACGAAGAATCTTTCTCTTGAATGCTCCTAAAGTCTTTTCATCTGAACTGCTCAGCGTCCAGGTTTGTGATGCATAAAGTAGGACGGGCATGATGAGCAATTTATATAGCGTGATTTTCGTTCGTCGAGAGAGGGCTCTGCTTCTTAATTGCCTACTGAGCCCAAAGTAACACCTGTTGGCAAGAGTTATTCTTCGTTTGATCTCAATGCTGATGTCGTTGGTTGAGTTTATGCTAGATCCCAGATAAACGAAGTCCTTCACAACCTCGAAGGAGGTATTGTCAATTGTAACGTGGGTTCCAAGACACTGGGACTGTTTGTTTGTTGACACCAAGTATTTCGTCTTATCTGTATTCACTGCCAGACCCATTCGACATGACTCTCTTTCTAATCTGGAAAATGCTGCACTGACTTCGCGCGTATTATGGCCAATGATATCAATGTCATCAGCATACGCAAGCAGCATAACACTCTTGTAGAATATTGTGCCACTACGTCTCAGATCAGCAGCTCGGATGATCTTTTCCATCATTAGGTTGAAAAAGTCGCACGATAAGGAATCACCTTGTCTGAAACCTCGTTTGGTAATAAATGGTGGGGAGAGGTCCTTCCCGATTTTAACTGCGCTGCTGGTGTTGCTCAGTGTCATCCTGCAAAGTCGTATTAGTTTTGCAGGAATACCAAATTCAGACATGGTGGAGTACAGGTGCTTCCTTATAGGGCTGTCGAAGGCGGCTTTGTAGTCGATAAAATGATGGTGGGTGTCGACTTGTTTTTCTTGAGTCTTCTCCAAGATTTGTCGTAGCGTGAAAATCTGGTCGATGGTGGACTTTCCAAGTCTGAAGCCACACTGATAAGGTCCGATCAGTTCGTTTACAATGGACTTCAATAAAACGCTCGACAGGACCTTATATGCGATATTAAGAAGGTTTATCCCACGGTAATTGGCACAGATAGTGGGATCGCCTTTCTTGTGGATTGGGCAGAGCACACTGAAATTCCAATCGTTCGGAATGCATTCTTCCGACCATATTCTGCATAGAAGCTCGTGAATGCATTTAAGTAGAGCTTCGCCTCCATTCTTAAACAGCTCAGCAGGTAAGCCATCAGCTCCCGCGGCTTTGTTATTTTTAAGCCGAGCTATAGCTGTCAGAACTTCATCATAGTCGGGCAGCGGAACCTCAACGCTGTCATCCAAAATTGGGGTTTCCGGAATATCATCTCTATTGGCGGGATTGTTGTCAGCGTCGCCATTAAGAAGCTTAGAGAATTGTTCCCTCCATAACGTCAGTGTACTCTGGACATCTGTCACTAGATTCCCGTTTTCATCCTTGCAGGAAGAGGCCCCGGTTTTAAAACCATCGGCAAGGCGTCTTATTTTTTCAAAAAAATTTCGGGACTCATTCCTGTCACCATACATCTCAATCTTCTCCTGCTCGCGCTTTTCTGCCTCTCTTTTTTTCCGCCTGAAAATATGTCTCTCTTCCCTCCTCTTTTCTTTGTATCGCTCCTTAGCAGCGCGCGTTACAACCGACTGCAGGGTGGCTTTGTAGGCGGCGTCTTTCTCTGCAGTGGCGTCGCGACACTCCTGGTCGTACCACTGGTTTCGGCGAGGGCGTTGGTAGCCAATCACCTCTTCAGCAGCCGCACGCATGGAGTTGGAAATGTGTGTCCACTGCGCGCATATATCATCGATTGGAGGAGTGCTTTGAAGCAGGAGTGAGAGTCGAGTGGCGAAAGCATCGGCTGTCTGTTTCGATTGCAGCTTGTCGACGTCTAGCTTTCTCTGTGTAGGGTTGCGTGTATTCTTAGCTGCAACAAGATAGTGATCCGAGTCAATGTTTGCACCACGGATCGTGCGTACATCCAATACACTGGAAGAGTGCCTTCCGTCGATCAAAACGTGATCAATTTGATTTTTTGTTTTTTGATCAGGGGACATCCAGGTGGCTTTATGAATATTGAGATGCTTGAATCTATTACTACTTACGACCATGTTTCGTGCTGCGGCGAAGTCAATCAGCCTCATTCCGTTATCGGAGGTGTTGTCGTGGAGGCTGAACTTTCCGACTGTTGGAACAAAAATATTTTCCTTGCCCACCTTAGCGTTGAAGTTACCAATCACGATTTTTACGTCGTGGCAGGGGCAGCGCTCGTAAGCATTTTCAAGGCGCTCGTAGAAAATTTCCTTGATCTCATCGTCCTTGTCTTCTGTCGGAGCGTGCGCACATATTAGGCTTATATTGAAAAATCTAACCTTGATGCGGATTATGGCAAGTCGTTCGTTCACAGGTGTGAATCGCAGGACGTGGGGCCGTAGTCTCTTGCCAACTACAAATCCGCATCCAAACTCGTGCTTCTCCGCATGGCCGCTGTAGTAGATATCACAGGGTGCATGCCTACTTATACTCATTCATACTAATTTTTGTGTTAGTGGCTCATGATTTAAAAATGTGATTCACTTTGTTTTAAATCAATCACATATGAATACTACTTTGGAAACTACTTGTACATATTCATACTCATTTTTGAGCAACTGGCTCATGTTTCAAAAATGTGATTCATATTAAATTTCTGATTTGAATCGCTGAGTTGTGAACGAATAGAACTTAAGTACTACTTATTTTTAAGTATTCGATGCAGAGGTCTGTAACATACCAATTAGAATAAAATAATACTCAATACATCCAATATCATAAGAATAACATTTCCATGACATTGACCCTTTCGCGAATTTGATGCCATATGGCATCATCGGTTTTCAAGACCCCATGGAACCGCCTAGGCACTATTTATAAATAAAATGTATATGCTCTTTCTTATATAAGACTGCTATTGAGGTGTCTCATTAAAAAAATTTATATTTAATTGCTTACAGGACGATAAATTCCATTTTTTTTTCAACCATATAGTCTAAGTAAACTTTTCACTGAAAAGGTGACATAACAAATTTACAATTTTTGTTAAAAAGCACAAAATATTGGTAATTTTTTTGATGCATTTATCTTAACCAATAGTTACCATACATTTCTGCATAGTTGAAAAAAACTTTTAAATTCTATTGTACGCGCGATGATTTTTCAAATTTTGTATGATGCCATATAGCATCAATTTCCTTCATAGGTGCTAAAATGCTTGCGTCACTCATACTTTATTCAATTTGATATATATGCATGTATCAAATTTTGTGCATTCTATTTTTAGCGTTTGAAAGAAAATGTGCTCTTTTCGTATGAAGATTATTCATAATGTCGAGAAAAATAAATGATAATGAAATTAAAAAATTTTAGATAATTTTGATGATTCAGATTTATCCGAATTAGAGGAATCAGAATAACCTGACGTTTTATTAGATTTGTATAAAGTATTTGAAGAAAGCTATCGTTTTTATTAGAAGAGCTATCTCGAAATGGCCAATACGGAGTAAATATTAAAGACCTTGAAGTTGATAATGTCGAGGTTTTAGATTTAGAAGTAGATAAAACTTTAAAAGAAAAGTTACCTCTTGACGACCAATCCAAAAGACTTGACTTTGTTGGGCTTTCAGATTCTCAAGAAGGTGAAATATTGAGATTACCTTTTGAAAAAATTGACGAATTTTGTTGGAATAATTTTTTGGATTCCTCCAGAAATCTGGAACAAATTTAAAAGTTCCTGTTCAATATTTTCTTGAGTATTTTACTACTGTATTTGTTAATAAAGTAGCTGATGCTACAAACTAAGCAACGCTAAAAAATAACGGTACTTCAATTAATTTAAGAAAGGAAGAATTATACAAGCTTATAGCGCTAGAAATTGTGATCGGTACAATTGGCTATCCGCGATTGGAGATGTATTGGTCAAAGGCCACAGAAATTCTATCTTTTTGTCGGAGTATAACGAGAAACAGATTTCCTTCTATTCGTAATCATCTTAAATTTTGTATAGATGTTGATTCTACTGATAAGTTTTATAAAGTCCGTAATATTTTGAACATGTTCACTGAAAAAATATACAATTCCAAAAGACGAAAATCTCTGCGTGGATGAAATGATGGTTCCTTTTAAAGGAAAAACTGTATTTAGACAATATATGCCCAAAAAACCCATAAAATAGGGTGTACAAATATTTTGCTTCTGCAACTCAACAGGTATTCTACATGATTTTGAAATTTATCGGGGTAAAAACTCTATTGCGTATGACTCAAAGTAAAGGTTTTGTTTTGATATAGTGATCCATCTCACGAAAACTATTCCAGAAGGGAGTAATTTCAAAATTTATTTTGATAATTATTTCACAATCCAAAACTTAATGGTGTATTTGCAGAAAAAAGGAATTTGGGCGACAGGTACGATACGAAGCAATAGAATCGGAAAAGTCCCACTCCAAACCGAAAAAGATCTTAAAAAAAAGGTAGAGGTACTTTCGATTGCCGTGTTAAGTTAGGAACTGTGTTTAAAAACATTTAAGAATCCTAACTAAATATTCGAAACAAAGGTTTTGGCTTTTAAGCGAGCCGCACTGTGTATAAAAGCCACAAGGCCGATTTGTGAATATAAAAAGGAAGGCAATGCTGCCGGTATGACTTTCATGTGTATAATCATTATGTATTTTAAATTTTATTTTCTTTTATAACAATTTGTTACAATTTTTCATATTCTTAGACACACCCATTTTCCAGTCACATTTCCAACATATTTAATTAGACCAATCATTAATTGATGTAACCAAATATGCAGACTAGTATTTTGTGTCTTCCGCGAAAATGCAATACTAAATATTTGGTCACATGCAATGACCCACATGTGCAAGTTGCAATAAGATCGGCTCTTTGTTAATACTAGAAGTGGCTGCTTGCCCTTAGCCAACATGCGTGATTCATTAATAATCACTATTTCTTTTATTGTTTACGTTCATGCCGTTTTATTGTTTTAACTTATGTTGCTCTACTCAGCTTGATCATATTGCACTTACATGTGCTCAGTGTTCAGTGTTTCAAGGTTTGTTTACGTTGATGACCTTGCTTGTGATTAGGTGGTCTGTTTGTTATTATTATTTGTTTGTTTTTATTTGCTTTTGGGTTGTACACACAACAGACGCATTGAAAGACATCATAATGTTATGGCCTTGAAATAACCTGATAGTTAACATTGTGTCGTCGATTTTTGGCGATGAAAAGGTAAATAAAGTAACACGATTATGTTTTGATCAAAAAAAAAAATAAAAAATTGAAATATCGCAACCGAACATCTTTTCTATGTACAATACACGTATGTGGGGCGTTGACAAGATGGATTTCCTTCGTTTGTTATACAGAATTTCTATTAGATCAAAAGAGTGAACTCTTAAAATTTTCGACCATTTTATTGATCTGGCTATATGCTCCTGGCCAGAATATAAAATAGATTGTGAAGGTAATCATTTGAAATCAAAGGAGTGCATGGATCCATTGGTGTTTCGTAATGATATTCCAGATAGGTTCTTAGCGTTATCATACATGTGTTCAAAATGCAACATTCATTTATGCATTCCAAATGAAACTCAGATTTGCTTCAAAATATACCATGAAGGTAAAAATTAAAATAAATATTTTTTTTGAAAATAATTTTTTAATTGTGATTAATATTTTTTTATAATAAGTTTGTATGCATTTTAAATTTATTTTATTTTCCTAATAATTAATGAAAAAACCTTTTGTTAAAAAAATTAATTTTTAAATCAAAAAAATAAATAAATAAAAATAAATGCTCATATGCAAAACATTTGATTTTTTTCATTTTCTTTTACCTCTAAGGAAATTTGATGCCATATGGCATCACTCCAAAAAACAACTTTTGAAACAAAAAATTAAAAATGTTGTGATTGATTATTAATAATATGATCATAAATAATAATTATTCGTGAAAAATAGATTTTTTGGACTTGAAATCAAAAAGATGTACCGAAAGGGTTAAAATAATTCTCCAATCATAATTCAAAAACATTAAAAAAATTTTCTAATAATATTTCATACGCTAAAAAAATACTTGAGCATTAGTTTGACAGGGTTTGAAGAAATCACTTATTTTTCAGTATGATTTGTACTAATCAATTGGTATAAAAGTAGACTCTTAACCCTGGATCCCTAACCTATTGCTGAGTTGCGTCGCACTAGCTCTGGGTGTTTTTCACCCACATAAAAAATTCTCAGTTATAAAGATATAATTGATTTAACCTAAGAATAGTGTTGGTTTTAAATAAATTCAAGATTTTTTTTACCATTTTAAAAAGTTTTTTATTAAAAAAATGTGTTCTATGTAAAACAAAAAATTGAAAATTAGTTCATGCTTTAATTAAAAAATAAAACAACAAAAAACAAACAGAAGGTTTCGAAAAAAGCTTATGCTTTTTGCATTTTTAGGGGAAAAAAGTAGATATATGACAACTGCGAAACAAGCATAGAAATTTTCAATACATTTTCGTCAGGGCAGTACTCTGTTCCGCTGCGTGAAATTATCGCAACATGTTTCTGAGCAACAGTTTTTCACGACAATTTAATTGTACTGCCTATTTATTTTGAAGTGAAAAGAGAGGGATCACATGAAATTTCCCAACTCACTCTCTGAGTCTCTCAGAAAAACATTGCCATAGGATCTCCTCGCAACAAGCTTTAAGTCAGAAATTTCACGCAAAAAATAAATGAATATTGTCAGCGAAATTTCACGCAAGCAAACATAGTAATATGCTTTAGAGAAAATATTCCAACTTTAAAAGTGCAGCTCAATGTATACAACTTACAACGCTAAAGTATGCTACTGGAGAAACTTTCGTCTGAAGTTTTCAATGTTTGAGAAGACGTTGCATTGAAGAACTTACTGCAGTTAGTGTCTGTTAGGATTTAGGTGTCCTTGAGAAATACATAAATCACAATTAGAAACAAATATTTAATATAGACTAGTATCGCCTGTAGTCGAAAATCGACCAACTGTTTGTAAAGCAGTGAAAAAATTTTAACACTAACGTAGCGTATGTTAAGGCACTGTAGCGCGGATATCAGAATACATACAATAATAATGCATAGCGCAGATAACAGTCTTGTTTGCTATATTTGTAGCGGTGAAGTTTGTGTAAGTGAACGCAAACATAAACTCTTTAGGTATATAGCATACAAATAAACACAAATTTTGTCATTCCGTAGTTTCACTGGAAAAACTGCGAGTCTATATCCTTTCTGAATTATTGTAATATCGAGAGAAGTATGAGCTGGCTCTATTATTAATCCTACTAATATTTCTTCCAAACTTATTCACCCCTTTCAGTCAGCCTTTTTGGAACCTCTTAAAAAAACTCAATAAAAGAATAAAATTGCTGGAAACAGTTCGTGCCTGTGATTACCCTTAAGGTGATTGTTAGAGAAGTTAAATGTATAAGATGGTTCAATTATGTTTTCATCTTCAACGTTTATTTTAAACACTTTATGGTTTCTCTCATGGCTTAGCATTTTTCGGAGAGCAAAATTAATTTTTTTTTAACGCTCATATTTCGGATCATAGGTCACCAGTCCAAATTTTTTTCTTCTCATTTGTGCAACAGCACCTTTTGAATGCTAAATGATTTGTTTCCTTCCATTGAAGGAAATGAAACACTAAAAAACTTACGACATCTTTCGTTCTTCGTGGTATGAACATATATATTTATTTATAGCTTTTGAATAGTAAGATATTTTAAAGAAATGTTTTCACAAAAATTATTTTGGAAGCTGTATTACTTCATGAAAAAATAAAAACAACATTAAGGAGAAATTTATTTTGGTTTTTGATTTGATTTGATGATTTTTAATGATAGAGATTGTTAATTGTGCCAAAATGAAGTACTTTTTGCGGATAAATGATATTTCATATGAAAGAGTGTGAGAAACTACAATTTACAAATTAAAAAAAAAAAAATAAAAAAAATAAAAAAATAAGACAAAAATAACTTTTGACATATTTTTGGAGCGAACATTGAATATTTTAATTGCTTTTTGAAAACAGTATATAACATAGTATTTATGAGGTAACACTTAATATTTTTCTATTGTTTAATAGTGATTTAATTAAACTTAAAGTTTCAACAAAATTTGAGGGAAATCGATTGAAAAATGAGGCCTTGCCTTAAGAAAATGAGTTTTACTAAAAAAATCTTAAGCTCAAACTAACGGGAATTTTTTTAACATACTATCTGTAAAAAACATTATACAAAAAGCTTTCGTATACCATTATATTTCTTAATCAACGAATTTTCATACAAAAATACGTTGTAACGAGATCATCTATAGTTTTTGAGATTTTATTTTATTTATTTATTTTAATTTAATTATCATGTTCACATATAAGACAAAGTCTTTTAAATGCAGTAAGAAATCAAAGAATAACAACAAGTTATAACCAACTAATAAATAAAAACAAAAAAATTTTAATTTACTTATTTTAAATTAAAAAAAAAAAAAGAAAAAAAATGTAAACACGACTAACTTTATCAAAAAATTAAGAAGATAACATTAATAGAATAGAAAATAGAAGAAAGAAGAAAGATAGTATCAAGAAAAGTGTTGGAATATTGCATGCTTAAAGTTGTGCTTACTTCGGATACTTTTGATTCTTGAAGGTAGCGAATTCCACATTCTAATAGCGTTCACAAAAAAGAGTCTGTTAGAATTCAAAAAATTGTATACAGGGATTAGAAGGTTCATATTTCTGGTCGATCTACAAAACTGTAACTTATTAAATAAGTAATTAGGAGTTTGTGTATAAATCAAGTTATGCAAAAAAATACAGTTTCTAGCATCCAAATAATTGAAAATTTTGCAACCAAGTACTCGATTGCTCAAATGACTTATACGGTCAAACTTTTTAAGACCATAAACGTATCTGACAGCATTATTAAACACAAGTTGTAACTTAAGCTTTGACCTCGAATCAAGCTTACTGTATACAACTTCTGAGTAGGAAATTATTGGCATTATGAGTTGAACCACTAGCTTTCTTCTAGTCTCAACAGGCACAAATGATGCAGTTCTTCTCAGGTTCCGTAGGATATAGTAAACTTTACAAACAAAAGAGTTTATATGATCTTCACAGGAAAGTGAGGAGTTAATATAGTAACCGAGATGTTTAACTTTACCTATAAATTTCAAGTCGACTCCATTCAAAAAAATGGCTAGTATATCAGAAAAAGAGTATCTAGACTTAAAAATCGGCATAACAAATGATTTAAGAGGGTTAAGATTAAGCTTATTAGCTTTAGCCCAATCTACTATTTTACTCATGTCTTCATTTACCTCAATACTTAAATCATCAATAAGATCAATTGGTTTGGACAAGTACAGCTGAAGATCATCAGCATATGCAAGTTACATGACGGAATTTGCTGAAAATATCATTAAGAAACATTGCAAATAAAAGCGGACCAAGTACCGAGCCTTGAGGAACTCCACAGGATAAATTGTTAAAAGCAGACAGACTATTTCCCACCCTTACTCTTTGAGACCTTCCAACTAAGTAATTATATAACAGACGGACCGCAGTAATAGAAAACCCAAAATTAAGTTCTAGTTTTTGACATAGTAATAAATGGTCAACAGAGTCAAATGCTTTTGAAAAGTCCAACATGCAAAGCAAGCTTATATGCCCCATATCATATGATAATCTTATGTCATCTAGGATCTTCACAATAGCTGTAGAGCAGCTGTGGCCAGGTCGAAAACCAGATTGAAGTGGTGACATAAGGTTAAATTTTCTAATGTGTTCGGAGATTTGTACAGCCATGAGAGACTCACATACTTTTGATAAAGCTGGTAAAAGACTTACCGGACGAAAATCACACGGTTCACAGGCATTGGGTTTTTTAGCTATAGGAATGATTGTAGCAGCTTTCCACGCATCAGGGAAGCAAGAACTTGTGAAACAGTGATTCATTATGTGTGTCAAAGGGCTTATGATGAAAGGTAAAATTATTTTTATAAATTTAATAGCTATTCCATCTTCACCCACTGCATTTGATTTAATATTATTAACGCAACGAGCAACATCACACTCATTTACAGCAACAAACTGAAAATTACATGGCCTTTCGGTAGTAAAAACTATCGTATTATCGACAGATGTGTTATAAGTACATGTTGAAGTAGCGATAAAATAATCATTAAGAATATTAGGATCAATTAGAAAATCATCGGATTTCACATTACATACTCCAGCCTGTCTTAAATTGTTCCAAAGATTTTTGGAAGGTTGTGCTAAACTTAGCTTCGACATGAAAAAAGTGCGTTTAGATAATTTAACAATGCAGTTAGTTTCATTTCTAGCTCTTTTGTGCTGTTCCCAACTAGATGTTGTCGGGTTTATCTTCCAACGATTATAAGTTTTATTACGTTTTTTCAGGGCCAATTTAACATTATTTGTAAACCAGGGACAACTTCTGTTAGAGACACGACGTGTAGTCAATGGAACATACAACTCAAATAATTCACAAATTATATTACTTAAAAAATTCAACTTCTCATTAACAGTACTAAGAAACCAACATTCGGACCAATTAATGATAGACAGGTCATTATACAACGAAACATAATCAATAGCTTTATAATTACGAAATGAAACAGTTGTAACAGTTAAAATTGGTGTCAAAGTTATATTTAAAGAACAAAAAAGAAGATCATGGTCAGATATAAACGATAATTGGTCGAAAAGCAAAACAGTAGAAACATCTGAAACAATAAAAAGATCTAATAAACTTGGAGTAGCATTAATTGCATAGCGCGTAGTTAAACTGGTATTTACTATTTGGAGACCAACTTCAGTCAGACGATCAATAAAATTACCAACAAGACTATCCTTAAATAAAACATTTATATTTAAATCACCACACAAAACGAAGTGATCATAGTCAATTGCACAATTCAACAATATAGTAAACAATTGCTCCAAACAACAATTACGATTCGGATTATACACACACGACAAGAAAACTTTTGTACAACTGTCATAGATTTCGACATTAAGAAACTCTACCTCTGAACCACTGGACATTCCCAACAGATTAACATTTAAGTTATTTTTACAATATATTGCAACACCCCCACCTTTTTTATCAATTCGATCATTTCGAAAAAGCTTATAGTTCTGTATATTCAAACAAGAGTCATTTATGTGTTTATGAAACCAAGTTTCAGAAACACAAATGACATCAACAGCGGAATTTTCAAAGCAGTGCCGAACATAGTCAAGTTTTACATCATTCAGACTTCGCGAATTAAAATGAACAATATTTAGCCCGGAATGTTGCTTGCAAAGAACGCCAATCATAGTTTTATGGATATCGCTAGTACCAGATATAGTAGACAACATAACATACTACAATAGTAACACAACAATAAGCATTAATATAGACATGGAGATGAATAGAACAAAAGAAAAAGAGAAAGTTTGGAAAAATTATAAAAAATAAGAAATGAAATGATAAAGTTTTAAGCAATATAATATTATATATAAAAGCACCATAATTAAACTTAATCTGCATTAACAGCATCAGCAGTATCAGCGACACCAATAATATCTTGCAACTCTTCAATGTTGTTAACCTTAATCTGCTCACCGCCTTTTTCCAATCTGATGAATACAGATCCCCGCAAAGTAAAAACATTAAAAATACTTTTGCTGCGTTTGCACACAATCGCGGCTTGAAGAACTCTCCTAGTATCAGCTGGTATGCTTTCATGCAAATAAACATTATTATTGGAGTCAACACCTGTGCCTCTTAAATTTACAGCCTTTTTTGCTTGCCGACGGTAGTCACCAAAAGCCTTTAACACTCGATTTCTATCATATGGTGTATAAAATTTTACAATAACAACAGCACTGGTGTTGTTATATTTTGGTTTAATTCTGAAAATGTATCTGACAGGTGGCGAATGAAAATCAATAGAGCGACAGATTAGATTAAAAGAACTCTCAAGGTTCTCTTCATTCGAAAAAGGTAGTCCAAAAAGAACAGCATCCGAAGAGTGATCAACTCTGCTGTTATTGTCATTGTTGTTGCTGCCTTCACTCAGCTGTTGAGTGAGTTGATCACAGCGTGCAGTTAGTGCACTTACTTGTTTCTCCAGTGAGTGTATTTTATTATTACTCTTGGTGAATTTATTTTGAAGTGAGCCCACCTCACTTTCCAGTCTGCTAACAAGACGATTGAACAGGCTGTCGGTATACTGACGAAGACGTTCCTCTAATTTCCTTATTTCTTGTTTTGAATGCGCTTTCAGCCTTTCTTCCACTGCAAGTAGCTGAGCGCCAAAATTATTTGCGCCACTGGTTAATGCTTTTGGGGTATTTTCGTTTTTGTTGTTGTTGCCGCGCTGCTCACGTTGACGAGTTTGCATTGGAATCGGTGTCATTAGTAAAGCCGATGAGAAAACAATACAAATTAAGCAAGCACTATGATGAAATGAGTGCAGAAGTGAGATGATGAGATGAGCGCATAGAATGATAATGACGACTGCCAAATCAAAGGCAAGAAGAAAGAACAAGTTATGAGAAAATGATTTTTATATTATTTTGTATGGTGACCGAAACTTTCAGTTTTAATTATAATGTTTGTTGATATGCAAGTTTACGATTTAATGAAGCTCGCAATAACAAGCAAAACTTTAACTTTAGCTGGCACAATAGAAGCTGGAAATTAAAACAATAGTTATGCTTTTTAAGCTAATAAATGTAGGACCGATACAAAAACACGTCCGGTTAATACAATTTTTTGTCGCTTTGTTGCAAAAATTTTGATGTCACAATAATGACAATTTTTCAAAATTTACTATTCAGAAGAAATTTTACCATCACAATATATATTCACACTTGTTACATAAGAAAATGCTTATTGTAGGGTATTCGTAAGAGATGGCGAAAAATGTCTCAAGTACTTGTTGCACATATTATCAATATCTAAAATTCGTTCTTACATAATGTTTTTCCATCTCTTAATTAGCTTAGCTTTTATTTAATAAATGCTCTTTTAACGCTCATATTTCAGGTCGAAGGTCGCCAATTAAAAATGCAATCATACTTTTCAGTCAGACTTTTCATCTCATACCTCATTCACTATTCTGCCTCTTCCTAGCCCTGAGATTTCTTACTAAAATTATTATAAACTTCCAACATTAATATTTCGGGACAGAGGTCATCCATTTAAAACCTAACATAATTTGTCATATCTATGGTGCAGTACCTTTGGAATGATACACGTTTCATTACCATTATTCTAAAACAAATATAAAAAAGTGTACGACAACATTTGATGTTTGCGTGTTACTATATAAGATAATAATATATATGGGCATTCCACGCTAAATCGGACGGTTTTAAAAATTTTTATTTTTGTTTTCCGCCATTTTTTATATCTTTGAGTACTCATTGAAAAACCTTCCCTCTTAAATTTTGGGATTTTTTTCATCATCCGTTCCAAAGATATCGAATTTTCAAAAAACAGCTCTTTTTGTGGTTTTTCGCCCGCAACTCATTTAAATGAAAACTATCATTGGATCAGTTAATTGTAAAATTAAACTTACATAATTATCATGAAATTTTCTTTATATTAAGTTATATACCACCTAGCAGTGCTCTTGATTTGTACAAAACACATTTAGATAACTGTATTAGTATTTTAAATAATCTTAAAGATAATCAGCATGTAATTATTATGGGTGATTTCAATCTCCCCGATATAAACTGGATTTATGATGACGATTTGCATTATTGGCTACCTTACAATGTTACTAGCACATGTGAGAGCGAGGTAGTTGATAATCTGGCAGAATTTAATCTTCGCCAAATAAATGGTATTCAAAATAGTTTAAATCGCACTCTGGATCTGGTTTTCGTTGACAGTGAATTGAATGCGGATGTCAACTGCCTAAGCTCTCCATCCTTGCATAACTCAAATCATCACAATGCATTATGCCTTAGTGCTAAGTTCTATAATTATATGAAATCAGTAAATGAAAATAGTCTTAGTTTTGATTTTGCTAAAGGCGATTTTCTTAGGATTTCAAATCTCTTGAGCGCAGTCGATTGGTTGTCAGTCTTAAGCAATAATAATAATCTTTTAGTTAGTTATTATTTTTTTTTGAACAAGCTTAATGAAGCTATCCATCTATATATTCCTAAAGTTTCATTAAGGAATTCTTCTAAACCAATATGGTTCAATAAAGAACTAATTAATTTAAATAATTAGAAAAATAAAGCATATAAACTCTATAGGAAATCTGATAACAATTCAATTCTTCTAAATAACTATCGATCTCTTCAAAGAAAATTTGATTTTTTAAATAAATTCTTATACAAAAGTTATGTCTATCAGATTGAACGCCAGCTCAAAAATAACAGCAAAAGTTTTTGGCATTTTATTAACAGCAAAAAAAAGTCAACGGGTATTCCAAATACCATAAATTATAAGGGTTATACAACATCCAACCCCCTTTCTATATGCAATCTTTTCGCAGAATTTTTCAAATCAGTTTATATTTCGTCTGATATTATCTCAGATACTTACGCTTACTCATCTGTAAATTCACCTTTATTAATAGGTAGCCTAAATCTTAGCTTACTAGAAGTTTCCGAAGGCTTAAAACAATTGAATCAAGATAAACAGTCTGGGATAGACGGTTTTCCACCCATACTCTTAAAAAATTGCGCTGACTCGTTAGCTTTACCTCTTATGATGATCTTCAATCAGTCACTTAAGGAAGGCAAATTTTTAGATAGTTGGAAAACCACCTTTATTATACCGATTCATAAATCTGGTTCAAAGAATGAGGTTACTAACTATCGCCCAATTTGTAAATTATCTACCATTCCGAAACTTTTTGAAAAATTAGTCTACAACAGACTTACTTTCTTAGTGAAGGAGTTAATATCACCGTTTCAGCATGGCTTCTTTCAAGGAAAGTCTACAACTACAAATTTAGCAATATTTACAAAATATATTTTAAACTGTTTTGAGAATGGATATCAATGTGACGTTATATTCACAGACTTTTCAAAAGCATTTGACAGTGTTCATCATGACTTACTGTTAAAAAAACTCAAATTCATTGGATTTCACTCTAATTTACTTAAGTGGTTCAAATCATACCTTATTGGTCGTACTCAATTTGTTCGTATTAATAATTTCCAATCTAATGCGATAATGGTCTCTTCTGGTGTCCCGCAGGGTAGCCACCTAGGACCACTTCTGTTTTTATTATTTATAAACGATATTCCCAAAATGTTGACTTTTTCTCAATGTTTAATGTACGCCGATGACATTAAAATTTTTTCTGTTATTAAAGATACAAATGATAGTATAAATATGGAGAGGGATCTGTCCCAACTATCTTCTTGGTGCAGTAGCAATTTATTGCCCCTCAATTTATCTAAATGCCAAAGCATGATATTTTGCCGAAGTAATTCTCCTGCATTTTACCCTTATAAGCTGGGAAATACGACTTTGTTAAGAATAACTGAGAAAAAAGATCTTGGAGTAATTTTTGATATCAAACTCACATTTTCAAGTCACATTGACTATATTGTTGCAAAGGCCAATGGTATGTTAGGTTTTATAATCAGGAACTCTAAAGACCTTTGTGATCCTTTTTCTCTCAAAGCTTTATATTTTGCCTTTGTAAGGTCTATTTTAGAATATTGTTGCATAATATGGGATCCCTTTTATGCATGTGCTTCTAACAGAATCGAGAAAATTCAGAGACGTTTTACGAGATTTGCAATAAGTCGCTTGAGATGGAATATTGATATGCCTGAATATAGAGCTAGAAGGTTCCTTCTGGGAATACAATCTTTAGTCATCCGGCGTAAATATTTTGCTATTATGTTTGTGAGAGATATAATTTGCTTTGATATTAATTGTTCGTTTCTACTTTATCAAATTTCTTTTCATATACCTTCTCGTGTTCTAAGGGCTCAAAATTTATTTTATGAACCTTTTCATAGAGTGAATTACTGCATGAATGAACCTTTAACGCGTTGCTTAAGACTGGCAAACTCTGTGTGCCAAGATATAGATTTTAATCTTGGTTTAAGTAGAGATGTGTTTAAAAATTCCTTGCTTTTATATTTTAACAGTATATATTATAGCTCTAGAGAATAACTTTAATTTGTATCTGATTGATAGATTCACTTTAGTGATTTAGTGTATTTAAGTAATCAGTAAGAGATATGTATACTCTGTTTGATGAAGATGAATTAAATAAATAAATAAACATAAAAGTTTAGTTTTTTAATTGAATTTTCGAAAAAAAATTCTTAAAAAATTATTTAAAGTGTATTAATACGTAATTTTCGATTTTTAACCCATTACCACCCTCTGTCCCCATATAAGAACACCTGTTTAAGGAGAGACAACTATGAGTAATACCGTTATGTTTCTCATTGTAAATACACATATGACTGCTGCAGGCTACGTGTGATTTATAAACAAAAACACGTGGTCCTAAGAGCCAAACAAGTGTTATTTTTAGTGGTTTGTAATCTCTATATCGATTCGGTTGTTTTTGGTAAAAAAGTTTCACTGTTTTTAATTATACCAAGTGATTTAAAGTTAGTAATTCTGGGTGTATAATATCTCGATTGCGTGTAGACAAGCGTGTAATATTTGAAATAAAAAAAAGTGAAAAAATTTAAATACAAGGTAAGGTTTTATAGGACTGTCCCCAGTTGGGGACAATGGGCTGATCAGTAATACATATTATTATTTACCAGGTTCTTGAACGTCTGCAGAATGGCATATCGGAATATTTTTAAATGCCACAATGACTTTTTGCAACTTGAGGAGGCCGTTAATTACATAATGGAGAACGATGACGTTGATGATAACTATGACATATTAGTCGTGCCTCCAAACCTTGCTGTTGTAAGTGACGAGGATGAAGGAAATGAAGATGATATGATAGATGAAACTATGCCGAATGATGTGCCGGGAACTATTGAACTTGTTGCAAGACCACAGGATGAGAATAATTGCAACTCGGATTGGGATGATAGTGACGATGAGCCACTGTCTAGATATATAAAACACAAAAAAGTTGATCAAAGTGAACTTGGAGCTCCTAAATGGAGATATATTTTTCCAACCTATAGCACAACATATGATTCCAGTGGTGCAGTTAGGAGTAGAGTGGATGATTTTGTAATAGTTATGAATAATCATACACCCGTGGTTTTGTTTGAAAAAATTATTGATAACGATATTCTTGATTTGATAATCGAAAACAGTGTCTTATACGCCAATCAAAACAACAGGCATAACTTCAATCTTGACCGGGAAGAGTTAAAACGTTTTCTGGGAATTCTATTGTTCAGTGGTTATAACCATCTACCTACAGAGCGATCATATTGGAGTTCGGATGAAGACCTTGGGGTCCCTTTGGTCGCAAGTGCAATGAGACGAAATAGATTTTTAGAAATAAAGAAAAACTTGCACTTCGCCGATAACAGCAAAATCGTAAGTTCGACTGATAAAATGTTCAAACTGAGACCTCTTTGCAATCTAATTGAAAGAAATTCATGTCAATGGGGTGTTCTGCACGAAAGCTTGTCAGTAGACGAATCCATGATCAAATATTTTGGGCGCCATTCTGCGAAGCAGTTTATTATGGGAAAGCCAGTGCGTTTTGGTTATAAGAACTGGGCAGCAACAAGTTCAGATGGATACTGCTACGCTTTTGATGTTTATTGTAGTAAAACTGCAGAAGTAACCACTGACCCTTTAGGCGAACGAGTTGTTAAATCTTTGCTTGCGAAAATGCCTATAGTTCCAAAGGAGCACATCGTATATTTCGATAACTTCTTCACAAACTATAATTTGTTGTGTGAATTGAAACGGTTGGGATATAGAGCCACTGGTACAATACGAGATAACAGAACAAAAAAATGTCCACTTATACCCGTCAAAGAAATGAAGAAAAAGAGTTTGAGAGCAGAATATGATTATCGATTTGACAAAAATAATGAAATCGCAATAGTCCGTTGGAAAGATAACAATGTTGTTACGATGGCAACAAATTTTGATCATATAAATCCACTAGGAAAAGTGAAACGATGGTGTAAGGATCGAAGGGAAAAGGTGGACTTCCAAATACCAAGACTCTTTGTCAATTACAACCAGGGTATGGGAGGTGTAGATAAAATGGATCAATCCATTAGCCTCTATAGAGTGTCCATAAGAGAAAAAAAGTGGTGGTGGCCTATATTTACGTATCTATTAGATTTGGCGGGTAGTAACGCGTGGCGGTTGCATGTTATAATATGTAAAGCTAAAAATATTCCACCGATGGACAAATTATCGTTCAGACGAAGCATTACTCGGGCGTATTTACAACCTACTACATCACGACATCGCAAATCCTCGTCCATAGTAGTTAGTGACGATCGGAAAAACAACGGCCATAACCCAGAACGCATATCAAATCAATTACGATGTGTTGTTTGTCATGCAAAGTGTCGCTGGAGATGTGAATTATGCACAAAAACATTTTGTGTTGAACGAAGCTGCTTTGGGCAATTTCATAATTAATCTGCCCATTGTCCCCATGTAGGGACACCCCTTTTTCTCAAAAGTGAGCAATGAATTTTAAGTTTTTTTATGGAATCCCTTTTATTTAGTCGCTAATGAATTAATAAAAATCAATTAAAACCATTTTTGACCGACAGTTTTCTTTTGGGGGTTAATGGGTTAAAATTTGGATTGCATTTTCTAAAGTGATAGCATATTCTGATTTTGGCATGACTGACAGTTTATTTATAGTAACCGTATTCATATACCTTGTTTTACTACTAAATGCCCACCAATAAATTGTGTGTATTTTACCTTGTTTCTTTGAAATTAACATTGAAAAATTATAGCAAAAGCAAGGCTTAGTAGGTGTTGTAATTCTTTAAAATTAGTTAATCATTCTGCGAGTAAAGGATTAAGATTAGCTTCGCCAAAGCTTCAAGATTCATGGAATTTGTCGCGTTCCAATTACTTGTGTTCAACTTGTAGGAAGACATTAGGATCTGGAACAAGTCATAACATTAATGATTGCGATGAAAGTGACAATGAATGCGATACTGGAGATGAAGATTCTGATATCGATGGCATTGTTGTCGACGATAATGTCTCAGATGATATTAGCAGTACGATGTCAGTTTTGAGTCTCAATACTCAACTAACTGTTATCAACCAAGCATTGCCTTTATTAAATAATCCTCAGATAGACAAATATGCAATTAATAATCCAATTTAATTGAGTGAGAAGTGCAATGAAATTTGTCATTTGGAATATAAAGTCAAACAGAGGAAATGACAATAAGCAATGTTGCTCTTGTACTAAAAAACAAAAAAGGGGCATTTTATTTTTTAATGGCACAACTAATTTACATTTATTTTCAAGATTTTGGAATTGTTTTAAAAAAAATATTCGAAAATATACAATTTTATTAACCCTACAGTAAAAAACAGTAATAAAAAATAGCATACATGAAAATTTATCAAAAGAGAAAAATTCACAAAATTTAATACAATAAAAATTTTTTTTTTTAATTTTCAAAAATCGAAAAAAGTAGTAGTTTAGTTCAGTCTTAGAAGTTGTGGAATTAGTAGTAATTTGCTGTAAAATATTTTGAAGAAAATCAAAATTTGCAATCACTTTAGAAAATGCAATCTAAATTTTAAAAATCGAAAATTACGTATTAATACATTTTAATAATTTTTTAGAATTTTTTTTCGAAAATTAAATTGAAAAACTAAACTTTTATGTTAAATGATAATTTTCATTTAAATGAGTTTTAAAAAAGTTGTGGGCAAAAAACCACAATAAGAGCTGTTTTTGAAAATGCAATATCTTTGGAACGGATGATTAAAAAAATCCCAAAATTTAGGAGAAAAGGTTTTTCGATGAGTACTCAAAGATATCAAAAAATCTACCCATCCGATTTGGCGTGGAATGCTCCATATGTAGCTAAGGAAATTGATTAAAACATAGATTTGTGTATATAACTTTGGAGTGGTTTGAAATATTTGAAATTTGTTTTCACGCAAATTATTTCTTGAGCTGTAGAACTTTGTAAAAAATGTAAAAATAATATTTTAAAAAATTAAATTTTCATAAAAAAAAAAATAATAGGGGGCTTATGAATTTCGATGATAGAAACTGCTTATTGAATTATGTGTCAAAATGAGAAAATTTTTGCAAATAAATGATTTGTCATATGAGAGAGTGTGAAAAAAGAAAATGTAATAAGAAAAAAAAAATTATAACAACAAAAAAAAAAAAAACGTTTGTTATTTTCTCAGCAAAATCTAAATATTTTAGAGGTTTTTTTAAGACAATATAAAACATTGAATAGATGGGATAACAGTTAATCTTTTCTTATTTCTTCTAAGTCATTTAATTGATCTTTTAGACAAAGAAAATTTGTTGAAAATCGATTAAGAAATGGCTGAGATATTTGCTTGCAAAGTCAAAAATTGAAATTTCAAAGTTTTTTACTCATTCTGAGGCGATGGCCTTACTTCAAGGAAGTACGTTGTACTGAAACGATATAAATTGTTCGAAATATCTCAATAATTTTAATGTCATTTGAAGGTGATTTTTTTTCCTCAACCAACGAATTTTCATACAAAAATACGTTGTACTGAGAACATCTATAGTTTTCGAGATATTGCTATAATTTTTATGTCTAAACAACGGCAATTTTTCAAACTAAAATGTAATCATACTGTGCAGACAGATCTTTCATTTGATACCTCATTCACCATTCTACCTCTTCTTAGCTCTGAGAATCCGTACTTAAAATAATACAAACTTTCAACGTTAATATTTCGGGTCAGAGGTTATAAATCTAAAATTTAAAATGATTCTGCACATACAATGCGCAGTACCTTTCGAATGATATAAGTTTCATTGCCCTTATTCTAAAATTAATATCGAAAAAGTGTACGACAACATTTGATGTTTGCCTATTAATATATAAGATAAGAATTTGACTTTTAGTTCGTCACACATGTATTGCAATAGAAATCTTGCATGGAAACTGTGACTGGGTTGATTCCACCCTAAGGTAAGTGATGGAGGGTTAACTTGTATGACAGTTAAGTAGCTACTGCAACATTTAAAATTTCATTGAAATCGGTTTGTGTACATACTAAGCAGTTATTTTTTTTCATATGTCGTTTTCCGTTTCACCAGCTTTCAAATCACAACGGTGGTAAATACGTAGTGTCCGACCTAAACTGGAACTTTGGTCGAAACCGAAACTGGTTATTAATATGAAAATGTAAACCTTAAATAATTTTTTTTTATTAAAAGGAAACAAAAATAACATTTCATATATATAAGAAAAAAATTTAATATAGAAAAAGTATTCGTTGAAAAATAATAATATAATAAAATAAATCATTTTTAATTTTATTCCGTACATACTAAAAGCAGTATGTACCAACAATTTACATTTGCATTTTTATAGAACTACAAAACAAAGTATCTTTGTGTTTTTTGAAGGTTTAGTATTATAAGAATAAAAATATTTCGTTTCTTTTGGTTAATTCGACACACACAGAATTCGTTCGGAAGTTATTACTTTTTGGCTTTCACCAAAAAAAAACTTTAATATTTTTTCATAGCAACGAGAATTATAGTATCGAACGCATAGAATTGAGTCGGTGTTTATCAAATGTGACTAAGTCACACCTAAATCATTCTTAGAAAAGCAGTGTTTTCCATTTTCTAGCGATTCCTTCCATGTAGGGCAATAAATGTTTCCTATTTACTTCTTACATTAATTTAATATGCTAATCAAAATAAAAAATAATTAAAAATGGACTAAGGATTCAAAATAAATGCATTATTTAAATGGATTAAGTCGTTTTTGATAAACACGCACTGGACTTAGTTATTTTTGAATAAAACATAAACAAACAAAACATAAACATTGACAAAATATAAACAAACAAAAAAGGGGTGAATCAGAGGGGCACATTTAATGGGCCCAAAAAGTTTAGCATTGTTAAGCTTAACTTCTTGGAAAGTTTAACTTGCAGCAAACTAAAAACTTGAAAGAAAAGGTAATAAAACAATTTTTATATATGACATTTTATTTCGAAATGCAACAAAGAAAAATTTCAAGACTAAATAATGATTTAAAACGAAAATATTTCAAAATCTTCATAAACAGACTCTGTATCAGAAATTCTAAAGTTATCGTTTATGCTCGATAACATTACATTCGAAAAGTATTTCAAATTAGGATTTTCCCTCCGTAAAGCACCGTAATATTTTTGTAGGAGTTGATAAACATCGCTTAGCTTTTCTTCTTTAACTTTGGTCTTTGAATTTAAAATATGTGGATTTAACTGAACTAAAGATTTTCCTCTCTTGATAATAGATTTTCTATGCGATAAATCGCTAGTAAAGGATAATTCGCCACAGACATAAACGTGTTGTGACAGTTTTCCAATCATTATGCGCTTTACTTTACTGACTTGAAAGTGCCATATCTTTGTACCCTTTAACACATCTTTGCAAACTGATTTCCAGTCAAAAACAGGAACCGTTCTCACCAATCGATGTACTTTTGCATGCATTGACATGATATCGATGTATTTCTCGGGACTAATTATGGTTTCTTCACGTCGAATTATTTTTTCTGTCAGGGCAAAAACGCGGTCAGGTGGTATGAAGCTGTGACCAGTGACAGGAAATATTACCTCAACCTTTAAAATAAACAAATTATTATATTTTAATTTTTTTAAAGTTAAAAATTATTTTATCTTTTTGATATGTTTTGGAGCGCCAAGAAACCATTTTGCAAGCATGCATACTATTATAGAGTTTTTATTTTGTGCTGCACAGCCATCTGTCACTAGCCTTATGCATTTCTTTCCATGTGTATTGATATTATTTAAGCAGTGAAACAGTGCAGATGCTATTTCATTTGATCCTTTTGGAGATTGGTCTTCTGTCCAAACATATGAATGTATATTATTACCGAAGTTAGAATGAGAACTACAATAGTAAAGTTATATACATATAGCTGTCTAGAATAGTAAGCTGACTGATCGGAAATCTTTGGAAGTGGCAAATTTTTTGACAATCAAACGATATTATTAAAGTTTCTTGATTATTGTCTTGAAGAAATCTGTAGCAGCACGGCGTTAAGAACATGTTGTCTATACTTCGTACGAATTATTTGTTTCTCATTTTCACTAATTTCAACTTTAAGTTTTTCCAGCAACTGCAAGCACGTAGAGCAGACATCTGGTGAGCCAAAGCCAATATTAAAATATTTTTTAAAAATATTACGAAAAAATCCACATTTCACACTGAAGCCGGAAATAGCTTGCTCATCATGCATACGATACATTTTCGAAATATTAAGAGATGGATCAAGATAAATTCTTTGCTTGATCCTACCTCTGGTGTAATGAGATTCAAGAAGCTTAAATTTTTTGATACAATTTATTACCGATTCCTTTTTGCCACGAAAGTCAAGTTCTTTTCGGTTTCCACCACGTTTGTCCAAAGCATTTTCGTCGGTGTTGGCAAAACGTCTTGCTTGACGCAAAGGATTCCGCAGAAAGTGGACACGCAAACCGGTAAAAGCTGCTTACATTTAAAATCTGTAATGTGATATTTGCATGAAAAGGCTTTGCTTCAACGAATTTCGTGGTCTCTTTCTTTTAACAGAATTTATTTTAATATTTCGAAGGATAAAATTGTTCTGGCTATTTTTTTCTGCTAGCTTGTAAAAATTTTTGTTGAAATGTTGAACATCGCGTTTTGACAAATTGTTGCACTGGAAAACGCTTTTTATTCCATGCTTGCATTCCGGCATCGCTGGTAAGCTTTTTTGTGAGTATCTGTAATATTAGCATTTTAAAAACAAGAAATCAAAAAACACCCTTAATAAAAAAAGCTCGGCTCTGTGTTCTTTAAAAAATAACACTAAAAACTAATGAATACTTAACATATAAATGCATTTTAAAAGAAATTACGTACAATT